>OU342746.1:335926435-337162647 GCA_910589775.1 Avena eriantha
TAACGCGTGATACGCACTTTCCAAGTTCACCACTTCAAACTCCGAATTTTCAGTTCGGCAATTATCCCTCGTGCCGAACAACACGTCAACCCGGACCTTGCCTATGGGCTCACAAGAAATGCCTGGCACAATACCATGGAAAGTTGTCCTTGTAGCCTGGAGCATGTTCTCCGAGATACCAAACTTGCGCATTGTATCTGCATACATGATGTTGATGCTACTGCCATTGTCAATCAGTACCTTGGAGAACCTCACTTTGATGGTTGGCCCAATGAATGTCGGATCCAGCACTAACACATATGAACCGAGACTCGGCATATGTTTGGGATGATCTTTGATGTTCCAGGTGATTTCTTGGTCCGACCAAGGCATATACCTCGTCACTGCGGGCATTACCACATTCACCTCCATATGTCGGCGCTGCAAGCTCTTTCTGTCTGTTTCCTCAGTGGTAAACACATAGTAGCTCTGATGATGCTCTACGTACTCATTCCTCCCCTCATTTCCAGGGTACCTCTAATCCGGCTGATGCTGGTTTTCCACCTGATGCACTGCATCCCTTCTCTCATGGTTATCATACCTCGGCGGAGGGGGAGGCAACATTAGCTGTTGCGTGTTCGCTCCGGAGAGCAATTGCTGCCGGGGTAACTCCTGCCGAGGTTGATCATTCCGGGGTGCCTGAGCATTCCCCGAACCACCTTGTTCTATCTTGCGCATCCACTCACATTGCCTTGTTGTATGACCCGCTGGGTTATTCGGATTTGGCGTGTGAAATTTACACGGCTGATCCAACATTGACTCATAAGTATACCTCGGATGGTCCTTCTTTTCTTGCCACTGTTTCTTTTGCTCTGGCATCCAAGTTTTCTTGCCATGATTTCTCGGAGTCCATTGCCCTCCAGTTTTCTGACGTTGATTGCCCCCTGCTCCGGACTGATCTTGATTCATAGCTGCAACTTGTTGCGAACTGTACCGGTGATCCGGCCTGTCATCTCTTCTTTTACCTCTGTAATCATTCCTCCGGGATGATCCGGCTCCATCTCTCTGGTAGTACTCATCATTTGACTCGTTTGACACGAGCCTAGGCTGAGTCGGATCACCCAAAGCATACGAATCAGCGATCCGGATCATCTCTGCCAATGTAATGGGCATTTTCCTTTGCAACTTTTGCCACAGCTCGCTTGCATATCTGCACCCTTGTGCAAACCATGCTATGGCCTGTGATTCTATCACGCCCTCACATGAGTTTCTCACAGTACACCACCGGGTTAAAAACTCTCGATCCGTCTCGTTCGGTCTCTGCTTACACATAGCTAGGGTTTGTGGCCTATTTGGCCTCTGATATGTACTTGAGAAATTGCTGATGAACATTTCCTCAAAATCTATCCAGCAGTTAATACTTCTGGGTGGCAAATTGTTCAACCATACCCTCGCTGGCCCCTCCAACATCTAGGGTACATATCTCACAGCCCATCTCAAGTTGCCTGTAGCGATTTTCACAGTTGTAGCATAGTTTATCAACTAGTCCTCCGGCTTAGTACTGCCGGCATACGTCTTCGTGCCTCTGGGTAACTGGAAGTTAGGTACCGGCGGCTCCTTCATGATCCGGGGTCCAAAACAAGCAGGACCTGGAGGATCTTGACACGCAATCAGTTCCGACCTATACAATCGATCCAGTTTTAACCTGGCATCATCTGGCATCAAATCCCTGCTTCCCAATCTCGACCCTATCACATGATAGTCCGGCCTCGGGTATCCTGCGTTCAGCATTTCCGAATCTCCATCGTTATACCGGTCTTGCTCTCGTGGAGCACCTCTCTATTGCATACCTCGGCCGGCACTTTGCTCTTGCCTCGGTATATTCCGCTGCTGCGGTTGTCCTGCCGAGTTTCGCTGTCCGGCATTGCCATTTACAGCGTTCCCTTGACCGGCATTGCCTTGGTCACGGTTACCTCGGCCAGCTTCACCTCGGCTCACACTTCGTCGAGCTTCATTTCTCTGTACTTCTTTTCCTTTCCCTGCACTTGTCGGGTCATACGGGACGGTCTGTTTGTTTCTCCTGGCCGAGGTTACTACCTCTTCTCTCCTAGGACCACCATGTGGAGACGATGCGGCTCCAGTAGATTTCTCCGGGTTACGTACCCCCGAATGAACGATCTTGGAGGCCCCAGCCCTCTCTGGGTTTGCCCTGAGCAATTCCTCGTTTGCCTGTTCACGATCCGAACCAACTCATTAACCCTATCTTGTTGTCTCTGACGGGCTTCACCCGTCAGACCCTCTAGCTCGGATGCAGCTGCATCCGCTGCTCTAAGGTTCTTTGCCAGGGTACTATAA
This sequence comes from Avena eriantha, assembly GCA_910589775.1. Lineage (NCBI taxonomy): Eukaryota > Viridiplantae > Streptophyta > Magnoliopsida > Poales > Poaceae > Avena > Avena eriantha. Next base: position 335,928,770 of record OU342746.1, read on the forward strand.
TTCGGCAGCCCCACGGACAAACAGTTCTCTGACTCCTCATTCCTAGTATCACCTTCTTTGTTCATTTCACTCATGAGGTTTCTCCCCTTTACTTTTACAGCATCAACTTTGTTTGCCTTTGCACCCTGTAGAATTTTTTGCCTAGTTTCCTCTAGCTCGGCATGTGCCTGAGCCGGATCTACTACTACTGCTACAGGATTTGCCAAGCTATCCATCGCTTCCCGCAACACATTCTCTGGCCTCTCTAGTGGAGGTCCTCTACCTTTCCTCGGTGCCTTAGGCGTTACCTCCGGATCTGGTGTCGGATCCTTGCTCTTGCTAGCGCCAGGTGCGGTCATCATCACCTCAGCACGGTCCTGGGAGCGAGTGATACGCGCCCCACGAACCATGCTAAGGGGTGGCTCGCCCGCCTCGACGATGTGCCGCGGATGAACGCACGTTACATCCACAGCGACGTAGACCTTGTGCGCGCCGAGCTTGATGAAGAGGCCGTTGCGCGGAAGAGGGCGCGTGCCGAAGCAGCCCGCGTTGTCGCTGACGAAATCCAGCGCTCCAAAGCGCTGAATGAGCCCGGAGACGATGCATTCGCCGGTGCCGATGAGGTTTCCCGTCCGGATCTTGACCCCTGCTAGCGCCGGAAGCTCCATGGTGCACGCCAACTGTCACGGTGGTGCCATGGCAGATGCCATGGATAGGCTAAAGGTGGGGACTAATTACACTAGGGGAATCCAGGGAGGGATAGTGTGGTGATTCCACACACTAAAGTTTTATATATGATCCACTTCCAAGGATTACGAGTGCTCCTAGAGCTGTATTAGGGAGAGGAGGAAGAAGGAACTCTCTTACTCTCGCCCAAGACCAACCCGTAGGACCTAAAACCATCAACCAGCGGAACCCCTTCTACAGAGGCCCTAGCCCCCCTTTATATAGGGGTGGCTAGGTCTCTACTTAGGGCATACGTGGAGGCATATTCCTGGCAAAATAGCAAGCCGACCGGGTTGCTTTTCCCCCGCGTCACACAAGCAGAGGCTACGTGAGCCTCTGCGGCGCCTGCGTCAGCCGACATGGGCGTCCTCAGCTCTGTCGGCCACGCCTCGGTGGTCCTGCCCCTGTCCGCTTCGCTCATGCAGTGCGTACCGGGGCTACTTTTGACCAGCGAGATTCCTTCCTTCTCCTAGAAGCTGGATATGACCCGGATCATAGTTGATCCGGCCACACCCGTTCCTGCATATAAGCTAGATCCATATTTCCGACTCATGGCTTAAGTCGGTTGAGACCCAGTTAGGTGGACGTCCCCAGGTCTGGGTTACTCCGTGATCCGGCCTGCCTTGAGGTGACTCGGCCAGCATCCTCTTTGGCCTTGCCGGACCTCGGCTAACTCGGCCTTTACACCCCGGCGTGACCCTACCCTAGGGTATCCCCCCAACACCACACATGGATCAACCACTAGAGTCATTGCATGTGTATTCTTATACTAAAACCAACACTAGAGTCATTGCATGTGTGTTCTTCTCACAAACCACACATGGATCAACCACTAGAGTCATTGCATGTGTGTTATTTCCACAAACAAACATGGATCAACCACTAGAGTCATTGCATGTGTGTTCTTTTACACAAAGCACACATGGATCCACCAGTGGTCATTGCATGTGTGTTCTTTCCACAAACCACACATGGATCAACCACTACAGTCATTGCATGTGTGTTCTTTCCACAAACCACACATGGATCAACCACTAGAGTCATTGCTTGTTTGTTCTTATACTAAAACCACAAACCAGCACCAGATTCATTGCATATGTGTTCTTTTCCACAAACCACACATGGATCCACCAGTGGTCATTGCATGTGTGTTCTATCCACAAATCACATATGGATCAACTAGAGTCATTGCATGTATGTTCTTTCCACAAACCACACATTGATCAACCACTAGAGTCATTGCATGTTTGTTCTTATACTAAAACCACAAACCAACACTAGAGTCATTGCATGTGTGTTCTTTTCCACAAACCACACATGGATCCACCAGTGGTCATTGCATGTGTGTTCTTTCCACAAACCACATATGGATCGACCACTAGTCATTGCATTTGTGTTCTTTCCACAAACCACACATGGATCAACCACTAGAGTCAGTGCATGTTTGTTCTTATACTAAAACCACAAACCAGCACTAGAGTCATTGCATGTGTGTTCTTTTCCACAAACCACACATGGATCCACCACTAGAGTCATTGCATGTGTGTACTTTTCCACAAACCACACATGGATCCACCACTAGACGCATTGCATGTGTGTTCTTTTGCACAAACAACTTATGGATAAACCAGTGGTCATTGCAGGTGTGTTCTTTCCACAAACCACATGTATACCCATTATAGTCATTGCATATGTGTTCTTTCCACAAACCACACATGGTTCAACCACTAGAGTCATTGCATATGTGTTATTTCCACAAACCACACATGGATCAACAACCAGTGTCATTGCATGTGTGTTCTTATACTAAAACCAACACCAGTGGTCATTGCATGTGTGTTCCTATCACAAACCACACATGGATCAACCACTAGAGTCATTGCATGTGTGTTATTTCCACAAACAAACAGGGATCAACCACTAGAGTCATTGCATGTGTGTTCTTTCCAACAAACCACACATGGATCCACCAGTGGTCATTGCATGTGTGTTCTTTCCACAAACCACATATGGATCAACCACTAGTCATTGCATGTGTGTTCTTTCCACAAACTACACATGGATCAACCACTAGAGTCATTGCGTGTGTGTTCTTATACTAAAACCACAAACTAGCACTAGAGTCATTGCATGTGTGTTCTTTTCCACAAACCACACATGGATCCACTAAACTCATTGCATGTGTGTTCTTTTCCACAAACAACTTATGGATCAACCACTGGTCATTGCATGGGTGTTCTTTCCACAAACCACACATGTGGACCCACTAGAGTCATGGCATGTGTGTTATTTCCACAAACCACACATGGATCAACCACTAGAGTCATTGCATATGTGTTATTTCCACAAACCACACATGGATCAACCACTAGAGTCATTGCATTTGTGTTCTTATACTAAAACCAACATGGATCCACCAGTGGTCATTGCATGTGTGTTCTTTCCACAAACCACACATGGATCAACCACTAGAGTCATTGCATGTTTGTTATTTCCACAAACCACACATGGATCAACCACTATAGTCATTGCATGTGTGTTCTTATACTAAAACTACAAACCAGTACTAGAGTCATTGCATGTGTGTTCTTTTCCACAAACCACACATGGATCCACTAGTGGTCATTGCATGTGTGTTCTTTCCACAAACCACATATGGATCAACCAGAGTCATTGCATGTATGTTCTTTCCATAAACCACACCTGGATCAACCACTAGAGTCATTGCATGTTTGTTCTTATACTAAAACCACAAACCAGCTCTCGAATCATTGCATGTGTGTTCTTTTCCACAAACCACACATGGATCCACCAGTGGTCATTGCATGTGTGTTCTTCCACAGACCACATATGGATCAACCAGAGTCATTGCATGTGTGTTCTTTTCCACAAACCATACATGGATCCACCACTAGAATCATTGCATGTGTGTTCTTTCCACAAACCACACATGGATCCACCAGTGGTCATTGCATGTGTGTTCTTTCCACAAACCACATATGGATCAACCACTAGCCATTGCATGTGAGCAACCACACATGGATCAACCACTAGAGTCATTGCATGTTCGTTCTTATACTAAAACCACAAACAAGCTCTAGAGTCATTGCATGTGTGTTATTTTCCACAAACCACACATGGATCCACCAGTGGTCATTGCATGTGTGTTCTTTCCACAGAGGACATGTGGATCAACCAGAGTCATTGCATGTTTGTTCTTTTCCACAAACCACACATGGATCCACCACTAGAGTCATTGTGTGTGTGTTCTTTCCACAAACCACATATGGATCAACCAGAGTCATTGCATGTATGTTCTTTCCGCAAACCACACATGTGGACCCACTAGAGTTATTGCATGTGTGTTATTTCCACAAACCACACATGGATCAACCACTAGAGTCATTGCAGATGCGTTATTTCCACAAACCACACATGGATCAACCACTAGAGTCATTGCATGTGTGTCTATTTCCACAAACAAACATGGATCAACCACTAGAGTCATTGCATGTGTGTTCTTATACTAAAACCAACATGGATCCACCAGTGGTCATTGCATGTGTGTTCTTTCCACAAACCACATATGGATCAACCAGAGTCATTGCATGTATGTTCTTTCCGCAAACCAAACATGTGGACCCACTAGAGTTATTGCATGTGTGTTATTTCCACAAACCACACATGGATCAACCACTAGAGTCATTGCATGTGTGTTATTTCCACAAACCACACATGGATCAAACACTAGAGTCATTGCATGTGTGTTCTTATACTAAAACCAACATGGATCCACCAGTGGTCATTGCATGTGTGTTATTTCCACAAACCACACATGGATCAACCACTAGAGTCATTGCATGTGTGTTCTTATACTAAAACCACAAACCAGTACTAGAGTCATTGCATGTGTGTTCTTATACTAAAACCACAAACTAGTACTAGAGTCATTGCATGTGTGTTCTTTTCCACCAACAACTTATGGATCAACCAGTGGTCATTGCATGGGTGTTCTTTCCACAAACCACACATGTGGACCCACTAGAGTCTATGCATGTGTGTGCTTTCCAGAAACCACACATGGATCAACCACTAGAGTCATTGCATGTTTGTTCTTATACTAAAACCACAAACCAACACTAGAGTCATTGCATGTGTGTTCTTTTCCACAAACCACACATGGATCCATCAGGGGTCATTGCATGTGTGTTCTTTCCACAAACCACATATGGATCAACCACTAGTCATTGCATGTGTGTTCTTTCCACAAACTACACATGGATCAACCACTAGAGTCATTGCATGTGTGTTCTTATACTAAAACCACAAACCAGCACTAGAGTCATTGCATGTGTGTTCTTTTCCACAAACCACACATGGATCCACTAGACTCATTGCATGTGTGTTATTTTCCACAAACAACTTATGGATCAACCAGTGGTCATTGCATGGGTGTTCTTTCCACAAACCACACATGTGGACCCACTAGAGTCATTGCATGTCTGTTATTTCCACAAACCACGCATGGATCAACCACTAGAGTCATTGCATATGTGTTATTTCCACAAACCACACATGGATCAACCACTAGAGTCATTGCATGTGTGTTCTTATACTAAAACCAACATGGATCCACCAGTGGTCATTGCATGTGTGTTCTTTCCACAAACCACACATGGATCAACCACTAGAGTCATTGCATGTTTGTTATTTCCACAAACCACACATGGATCAACGACTATAGTCATTGCATATGTGTTCTTATACTAAAACTACAAACCAGTACTAGAGTCATTGCATGTGTGTTCTTTTCCACAAACCACACATGGATCCACTAGTGGTCATTGCATGTGAGTTCTTTCCACAAACCACATATGGATCAACCAGAGTCATTGCATGTATGTTCTTTCCATAAACCACACCTGGATCAACCACTAGAGTCATTGCATGTTTGTTCTTATAATAAAACCACAAACCAGCTCTCGAATCATTGCATGTGTGTTCTTTTCCACAAACCACACATGGATCCACCAGTGGTCATTGCATGTGTGTTCTTTCCACAGACCACATATGGATCAACCAGAGTCATTGCATGTGTGTTCTTTTCCACAAACCATACATGGATCCACCACTAGAGTCATTGCATGTGTGTTCTTTCCACAAACCACACATGGATCCACCAGTGGTCATTGCATGTGTGTTCTTTCCACAAACCACATATGGATCAACCACTAGCCATTGCATGTGAGCAACCACACATGGATCAATCACTAGAGTCATTGCATGTTCGTTCTTACACTAAAACCACAAACAAGCTCTAGAGTCATTGCATGTGTGTTATTTTCCACAAACCACACATGGATCCACCAGTGGTCATTGCATGTGTGTTCTTTCCACAGAGCACATGTGGATCAACCAGAGTCATTGCATGTTTGTTCTTTTCCACAAACCACACATGGATCCACCACTAGTGTCATTGTGTGTGTGTTCTTTCCACAAACCACATATGGATCAACCAGAGTCATTGCATGTATGTTCTTTCCGCAAACCACACATGTGGACCCACTAGAGTTATTGCATGTGTGTTATTTCCACAAACCACAAATGGATCAACCACTAGAGTCATTGCAGATGTGTTATTTCCACAAACCACACATGGATCAACCACTAGAGTCATTGCATGTGTGTCTATTTCCACAAACAAACATGGATCAACCACTAGAGTCATTGCATGTGTGTTCTTATACTAAAACCAACATGGATCCACCAGTGGTCATTGCATGTGTGTTCTTTCCACAAACCACATATGGATCAACCAGAGTCATTGCATGTATGTTCTTTCCGCAAACCAAACATGTGGACCCACTAGAGTTATTGCATGTGTGTTATTTCCACAAACCACACATGGATCAACCACTAGAGTCATTGCATGTGTGTTATTTCCACAAACCACACATGGATCAAACACTAGAGTCATTGCATGTGTCTTCTTATACTAAAACCAACATGGATCCACCAGTGGTCATTGCATGTGTGTTATTTCCACAAACCACACATGGATCAACCACTAGAGTCATTGCATGTGTGTTCTTATACTAAAACCACAAACCAGTACTAGAGTCATTGCATGTGTGTTCTTTTCCACAAACCACACATGGATCCACCAGTGGTCATTGCATGTGTGTTCTTTCCACAAACCACATATGGATCAATCAGAGTCATTGCATGTGTGTGCTTTCCAGAAACCACACATGGATCAACCACTAGAGTCATTGCATGTTTGTTCTTATACTAAAACCACAAACCAACACTAGAGTCATTGCATGTGTGTTCTTTTCCACAAACCACACATGGATCCATCAGGGGTCATTGCATGTGTGTTCTTTCCACAAACCACATATGGATCAACCACTAGTCATTGCATGTGTGTTCTTTCCACAAACTACACATGGATCAACCACTAGTCATTGCATGTGTGTTCTTATACTAAAACCACAAACCAGCACTAGAGTCATTGCATGTGTGTTCTTTTCCACAAACCACACATGGATCCACTAGACTCATTGCATGTGTGTTCTTTTCCACAAACAACTTATGGATCAACCAGTGGTCATTGCATGGGTGTTCTTTCCACAAACCACACATGTGGACCCACTAGAGTCATTGCATGTGTGTTATTTCCACAAACCACGCATGGATCAACCACTAGAGTCATTGCATATGTGTTATTTCCACAAACCACACATGGATCAACCACTAGAGTCATTGCATGTGTGTTCTTATACTAAAACCAACATGGATCCACCAGTGGTCATTGCATGTGTGTTCTTTCCACAAACCACACATGGATCAACCACTAGAGTCATTGCATGTTTGTTATTTCCACAAACCAGACATGGATCAACCACTATAGTCATTGCATGTGTGTTCTTATACTAAAACTACAAACCAGTACTAGAGTCATTGCATGTGTGTTCTTTTCCACAAACCACACATGGATCCACTAGTGGTCATTGCATGTGTGTTCTTTCCACAAACCACATATGGATCAACCAGAGTCATTGCATGTATGTTCTTTCCATAAACCACACCTAGATCAACCACTAGAGTCATTGCATGTTTGTTCTTATACTAAAACCACAAACCAGCTCTCGAATCATTGCATGTGTGTTCTTTTCCACAAACCACACATGGATCCACCAGTGGTCATTGCATGCGTGTTCTTTCCACAGACCACATATGGATCAACCAGAGTCATTGCATGTGTGTTCTTTTCCACAAACCATACATGGATCCACCACTAGAGTCATTGCATGTGTGTTCTTTCCACAAACCACACATGGATCCACCAGTGGTCATTGCATGTGTGTTCTTTCCACAAACCACATATGGATCAACCACTAGCCATTGCATGTGAGCAACCACACATGGATCAACCACTAGAGTCATTGCATGTTCGTTCTTATACTAAAACCACAAACAAGCTCTAGAGTCATTGCATGTGTGTTATTTTCCACAAACCACACATGGATCCACCAGTGGTCATTGCATGTGTGTTCTTTCCACAGAGCACATGTGGATCAACCAGAGTCATTGCATGTTTGTTCTTTTCCACAAACCACACATGGATCCACCACTGGAGTCATTGTGTGTGTGTTCTTTCCACAAACCACATATGGATCAACCAGAGTCATTGCATGTATGTTCTTTCCGCAAACCACACATGTGGACCCACTAGAGTTATTGCATGTGTGTTATTTCCACAAACCACAAATGGATCAACCACTAGAGTCATTGTAGATGTGTTATTTCCACAAACCACACATGGATCAACCACTAGAGTCATTGCATGTGTGTCTATTTCCACAAACAAACATGGATCAACCACTAGAGTCATTGCATGTGTGTTCTTATACTAAAACCAACATGGATCCACCAGTGGTCATTGCATGTGTGTTCTTTCCACAAACCACATATGGATCAACCAGAGTCATTGCATGTATGTTCTTTCCGCAAACCAAACATGTGGACCCACTAGAGTTATTGCATGTGTGTTATTTCCACAAACCACACATGGATCAACCACTAGAGTCATTGCATGTGTGTTATTTCCACAAACCACACATGGATCAACCACTAGAGTCATTGCATGTTTGTTATTTCCACAAACCAGACATGGATCAACCACTATAGTCATTGCATGTGTGTTCTTATACTAAAACTACAAACCAGTACTAGAGTCATTGCATGTGTGTTCTTTTCCACAAACCACACATGGATCCACTAGTGGTCATTGCATGTGTGTTCTTTCCACAAACCACATATGGATCAACCAGAGTCATTGCATGTATGTTCTTTCCATAAACCACACCTGGATCAACCACTAGAGTCATTGCATGTTTGTTCTTATACTAAAACCACAAACCAGCTCTCGAATCATTGCATGTGTGTTCTTTTCCACAAACCACACATGGATCCACCAGTGGTCATTGCATGCGTGTTCTTTCCACAGACCACATATGGATCAACCAGAGTCATTGCATGTGTGTTCTTTTCCACAAACCATACATGGATCCACCACTAGAGTCATTGCATGTGTGTTCTTTCCACAAACCACACATGGATCCACCAGTGGTCATTGCATGTGTGTTCTTTCCACAAACCACCTATGGATCAACCACTAGCCATTGCATGTGAGCAACCACACATGGATCAACCACTAGAGTCATTGCATGTTCGTTCTTATACTAAAACCACAAACAAGCTCTAGAGTCATTGCATGTGTGTTATTTTCCACAAACCACACATGGATCCACCAGTGGTCATTGCATGTGTGTTCTTTCCATAGAGCACATGTGGATCAACCAGAGTCATTGCATGTTTGTTCTTTTCCACAAACCACACATGGATCCACCACTAGAGTCATTGTGTGTGTGTTCTTTCCACAAACCACATATGGATCAACCAGAGTCATTGCATGTATGTTCTTTCCGCAAACCACACATGTGGACCCACTAGAGTTATTGCATGTGTGTTATTTCCACAAACCACAAATGGATCAACCACTAGAGTCATTGTAGATGTGTTATTTCCACAAACCACACATGGATCAACCACTAGAGTCATTGCATGTGTGTCTATTTCCACAAACAAACATGGATCAACCACTAGAGTCATTGCATGTGTGTTCTTATACTAAAACCAACATGGATCCACCAGTGGTCATTGCATGTGTGTTCTTTCCACAAACCACATATGGATCAACCAGAGTCATTGCATGTATGTTCTTTCCGCAAACCAAACATGTGGACCCACTAGAGTTATTGCATGTGTGTTATTTCCACAAACCACACATGGATCAACCACTAGAGTCATTGCATGTGTGTTATTTCCACTAACCACACATGGATCAAACACTAGAGTCATTGCATGTGTGTTCTGATACTAAAACCAACATGGATCCACCAGTGGTCATTGCATGTGTGTTATTTCCACAAACCACACATGGATCAACCACTAGAGTCATTGCATGTGTGTTCTTATACTAAAACCACAAACCAGTACTAGAGTCATTGCATGTGTGTTCTTATACTAAAACCACAAACTAGTACTAGAGTCATTGCATGTGTGTTCTTTTCCACAAACCACACATGGATCCACCAGTGGTCATTGCATGTGTGTTCTTTCCACAAACCACATATGGATCAATCAGAGTCATTGCATGTGTGTTCTTTCCAGAAACCACACATGGATCAACCACTAGAGTCATTGCATGTTTGTTCTTATACTAAAACCACAAACCAACACTAGAGTCATTACATGTGTGTTCTTTTCCACAAACCACACATGGATCCATCAGGGGTCATTCCATGTGTGTTCTTTCCACAAACCACATATGGATCAACCGCTAGTCATTGCATGTGTGTTCTTTCCACAAACCACACATGGATCAACCACTAGAGTCATTACATGTGTGTTATTATACTAAAACCAACATGGATCAACCAGTGGTCATTGCATCGGTGTTCTTTCCACAAACCACACATGTGGACCCACAAGAGTTATTGCATGTGTGTTATTTCCACAAACCACACATGGATCCACCACTAGAGTCATTGCATATCTTTTATTTCCACAAACCACACATGGATCAACCACTAGAGTCATTGCATGTGTGTTCTTATACTAAAACCAACACTAGAGTCATTGCATGTGTGTTCTTTTCACAAGCCACACATGCATCAACCACTAGAGTCATTGCATGTGTGTTATTTCCACAAACAAACATGGATCAACAACTAGAGTCATTGCATGTGTGTTCTTATACTAAAACCAACATGGATCCACCAGTGGTCATTGCATCTGTGTTCTTTCCACAAACCACACATGGATCAACCACTAGAGTCATTGCATGTGTGTTATTTCCACAAACCACACATGGATCAACCACTAGAGTCATTACATGTGTGTTCTTATACTAAAACCACAAACCAGTACTAGAGTCATTGCATGTGTGTTCTTATACTAAAACCACAAACCAGTACTAGAGTCATTGCATGTGTGTTCTTTTCCACAAACCACACATGGATCTACCAGTGGTCATTGCATGTGTGTTCTTTCCACAAACCACATATGGATCAACCACTAGAGTCATTGCATGTTTGTTCTTATACTAAAACCACAAACCAGCACTAGAGTCATTGCATGTGTGTTCTTTTCCACAAACCACACATGGATCCACTAGACTCATTGCATGTGTGTTCTTTTCCACAAACAACTTATGGATCAACCAGTAGTCATTGCATGGGTGTTGTTTCCACAAACCACACATGTGGACCCATTAGAGTCATTGCATGTGTGTTATTTCCACAAACCACACATGGATCAACCACTAGAGTCATTGCATGTGTGTTCTTATACTAAAACCAACACTAGAGTCCTTGCATTTGTGTTCTTTTCCACAAACGACACATGGATCCACCACTAGAGTCATTGCATGTGTGTTCTTTTCCACAAACCACACATGTGGTCCCACTAGAGTAATTGCATGTGTGTTATTTACACAAACCACACATGGATCAACCACTAGAGTCATTGCATGTGTGTTATTTCCAGAAACCAGACATGGATCAACCACTAGAGTCATTGGATGTGTGTTATTTCCACAAACCACACATGGATCCATTTGAGTCATTTCATGCTTGTTCTTATACTAAAACTAGCACTGCCCCCCAATGGATCCACCGTTAGACCGAGTCTTCTAGAATGCACGCCATAACACATTTGTTTTGCTTGACGATTGTTACATACCGTTCGATTGGGGCGCTTGGACGATTGGGATGGTCTTCACGAGAGAGATCCTCGAGTAGGCTATTCTGCGGCATGATTGGCCACGCTTGCTCTGGACAATCTGGCATGTTGCGTGTGTTACGACTCATGAGTTCAGTGGGCCATATCCCAGTGTGATGTCCCCGTTACTTCTCTTCCTCCCCATACTTCTTCCTTCCCCTCGAAGCCACTTTCCCCACTTCACTTCCATCCCGCCATAGCCGCAAGCCGACGACATCCGCCAATTCTCCGGTCGCTACCTTCATGGTAAGAAATCATTTTACAAGCTTTTGAACTTATCCTACACATTCTTGCTATTCGCCAATCTAACTGCTGATCTTTTTTCTGATTTCTTGACGAACTTCAGTTGTGGCAGATGTGGGAGCCCAAGAATCTGGAGATCCTCGCACGCAACTTCGCAACGGCGTTCCCGCTCGTGTGCTCCCACCCAGGATGCTTTCGCCGTTACTCCTACCGCGAGCTCCCGCTCCACGAGCTCACGTGCCCGCACGGCGCGTGCGCCTACACGGAGCCGGGCTGCAACTACACCGGCCCGCCCGCAGAGCTCCTCATCCACCTTGCAGATGAGCACTTGATCAAAGTGATTAGGATCTCGTACGGGCAAGCCCAACTTCTCCAAGAGCAGGTGCCGTTCACTGACTCGGCACGCCCCCTGCTAATTTTCCAGGGGGGACGGCTCTGTTTTCGTCCTGACCATCACCGCCGGTGTTCCAGGAACCAGAGCCGGGCCCACCGTCGTGGGTGCCGTATGCGTCAGGTCGGTCTCGTGCGCCTGGCCCATATACACGGTGTGCATGTGGGCGAACGCCTAGCCGCCATCGTCAGATAGCATTCTTGTGCTAGCCGAGGCGCCGAGCTACCCGACGTCGCGAGAGGTGGAGTATGTGGACCTAAGGTCGATCCTATGCGTGCCATCTCAGTACCTTGTCGGTGCTGGACCGAACAGGCAGATGCATTTCTACATTTGTATCGAGAAGACCGACAGACAAATGTAGTACTTGTGTTGTCGTTACTGTTAGACTTAAGCGATGCTTCTCACGTGCTTAGAGCATACGTGTTGTGCGAATGTACCACAGTTGTAGTTTTCAGTACTCCTTAATACTTCGACGAGTTATTATATTGGTCCAATCAGCTTGATGTTGTCACGTTGCAAAGTCCGCTTGCTCTGGACAGACCGACAATACCGTGTGCTCCCGCTCCCGCATGTCAGTGTCACGTGTTCCAAGGGCCCACCTGCCAGTGTCCTTCTCACTCGAAGCAACTGTCCCAACTTCTCTTCCATCATGCCACTCCCGTCCGATGGTTGTAATCTGATGATTTTCGTTGGATTGTTTACAAGTAATCTACGTTGATAATGCAACATGCAAATGGCACAGACACAATTTCTAAAGTGGAAGCACTCACCGGCTGCTATTGCACACATTTCTTAATATAGCTCGACAAACACATTACAATAATTGTACTCGCATTAAACACAACTGAAATTGCAACCATCCTAAACAACATCTAAACCCACATCACACAGTTGTCGTCGGAGTCAACCTCGATTGGTGACACCGCCGTGCCCTTCCCAGAGGCATCCACTCCCGCCTGTGGCTTGCCCTTCGCCAAGGAGGCAACAATGGCGTTTTGCACAGCTTCGTCCCCGTCGCCCTCCACATCGGAATCGACAATGACGAAGGTGACGGGGTTGGCGTGGACTGAGCGCCGTCGCGCCTGGTGGCTCCTGCTCGAGCTCGACGCCGCATCAGTCCTTCTACAGGTAGGAGGGGCCGAGCTCGCATACGTAGCATCGTCGCTCCTCTCAAGAAACCATGGCCATTTGATACTGTGACGGTAGGATCTTGGGGTGGATCCACCGCGGCGAGCCCTACCGGAAGCGGTGGAGCGGATAGATCTGCCTGCGCGAGCCATGACAAGTTCCTAGGAGGGAGTAAGATTGTGGGCCAGGCGTGTTTGGTTCCTGAGCAAGACCTCCCAGTGATATGTATGCGGGCAAGGTACCAAAAATTTCGTCCAATGCGCGCGACAGGGCTTTTGAACCACGAAGGCATGAGTTTCTTTCGACAAGTCCACATTCTAGGTCCCCCACCTGTCAGCCGAATGTGAACGGTAGGATTCTTCCCGAGTTATTAAGTATGGATAAATCACGCTTCACCACTACCCTGACATCCAAAGGACCCTCTTTCTTCTGCCCTCGCTCCCCTCGCTCATGGCTCGCAGCTCGTGCAGTTCGTCTTGAGCGGAATCAGGGTCGGCTCAACGCCGTCAGGCGGGTGCCCCCATCAGGTACCGGAGGGCTCCCTACGATTACTACCCCGATATGCTGTGTTTGTGTGGTGAGAAGATGCCGGGATGGATTTGTTGGACCGGCGAAAATACTGCAGGAAAATTCAGCAACTACAACATCAGAGCGGTAAGTTCCTACTGTAGGTACAATGGTAAACCAGATTCGGAAAGCGTAATGTAATTCTTTTTTCTGTTTCCTTCGATCTACTACGCAAGAAGGGAGGGGGACTGGCTGTGACAAGTTTGTGTGGATCGAAAAGCCACTGACAGGTTTTCACAAAGAGCTTGTTCAGGATCTGCGTGATGCTGTGTGGGACAAGAAAGAGGAGATTCGTGCGATGGAGCGAGAGATCCGGGAGCTTTGCCAGGTGCAGGGGAGGCAGGGGCAGGGAGGTGGTGAGACAGACGGGCTCAAGATTAGGCCAGATAGTGGACACAATTTCCTCATTATCTAGGCATTATCTGTTGCATTTGCAGTTTATGTTGCCATGTCATTGTCCAGCAGCTGAAATAAGTTGCTGCTTCGTGGAGTGTAGCGGCCAGCTTAAGAAATTGTTTTCCAGCCCAAAAACTTATCATAAGTGTAATGCCAACAGCAGGGATTTATTAAGCGCCTATAAATAAATCACGTTTGTGCCACTAACACCCATCGATTTTGGAGAGGATTTAACTGCTCAGCTATCGCGATTGTTTAGATAGTAGTGGCACAGTCACAGTTTTGGATTCAACTAGTGGCCTCGGCCGTATCAAATCCTAAAGTTGCGATACATTTTACTGCTAGTACGAGAGGCAGATTGTTTCGCCCGACAAGTTCCACGCACACGGCTCCAGAGTTTAACTGAACTACATATATAGGTTCAAGTTCAATACATCATTAGGCTGCTACACTGCTAGCCCTCTTTCTCTGCTTGGGTGCCAACTTTCTTCCTCTTTCCTTCACGTCCACTGGCTTCTTCATCTCATGCCTTCTTCCTCTTCCTAGGTGCCAATTTTCTTACCTTCACATACCCTGCATCTCCGGGTCGAGGGAAGTCAGGCCAATCAGCACCAGAATCTTGTCCAGCATCATCACTCCACTCGTTTTGGTTTTCTTCCCGCAGCAAAATCACTAAGTCGGCTGTCTTGTTTCTTACCTTGCGCTTCCTGTAAAAAAATAGTACATGGATTACTACCTTATATCTACAGACTATAAACAATTTTTTTGTGTTAATGTACCATCTCATACCTAGGTTTGGGAGCATTAAGGGGACATCCAGCTACTCTATGGCCTATAAGATGGCAGGTCTTGCATCTATTTTTGCCCTTCTTTGTAGCACAGAAAGCCGAACCCTTCTTCTCAAGACAATTCTTAAACCTATTCACCTGGGGTCTTCCTCTGCCCCTTTTTGTAACTGGCTGGCAAAGCTCGAAAGACATTTGGACTTGAGGCCACTAAGATGGGTTTGTACATGGCTCGACGGATCCAGCGTACGCAGCTCTGAACTTTTCCATAGAGTAGTAGTCTGACAAATACTGATCCAAATCTGGTAGAGTTCTTTTCTTCACCAAGAAGGCCAAGGCGTGGTTGCAAGGTTTCCCGGTATGCTGCCACTCTAAGCAGGTGCATTCTCGCAGCTGGATGTTCACAACATCCCTTTTGCCACTCTTGGACATATCGACCACCTCACAGCTTATGTTGGTTGACGGGAGAACCTTAAGATGAGCAAGTCCTCGGCTTCTCTTGTGCAGTTGCTGTACAACTAGTGGTAGCATATATCCTCTAAGTCTCCTACCGATCTCTCTCCATATATTTAACAGCTTCATGATCATACCACGTATGCTGTCCATCAAGATATGAACAGGACATACTTTTATGTCCTTCACCCAGTTATTCAGGCATTCTGCAAGGTTGTTGTTTATGTAATCAACTTTGATGTCAGGGTTGAATTGACTCCTCTTCCATATCTACGAATGATGGATGGCTAAGTACTCTAGAAGTTCAGGGGCTTCGGCAAAAATCTTGCTCATGAAATAATCGCTTCTACTAGGTTTGTAAACTCTAGCAGTGGGAAACATGTAACGAAATAGGCTGCATGCGTAGTGTGAGTACAAGTTGAGCATCATATGGGCATGGCATTCTCTACCTTCAGCTTGCAGGAACACCTCCTTCACTGCATTCGTCAGCCCTTTGCATGCATCCGTGGATATAGCCAATGGATCCATGTGGCCTATTGATCTCTTGAGCTGCCTCATAAACCAGACCCAGTTTTCCTCCATTTTTGTTTCAAACAGCCCGAATGCCACTGGGAACATCCAATTGTGACCATCAAATGTTGTGGCAGATGGCAGGCAGCCTTTCCATTTGCTAGTTAGGACAGTGCTGTCTACACTCAAATACGTCCTACAGCCGCCCTTGAATCCATCAATGCAAGGTTTAAGCGCCACGAAAAATCTTTTAAAATATATTTTACCACCTTCTGATTCCGTGTCAATCTCCACAACACTCCCCGGACACCTAGCTTGTACCTCCACCTTGAACTTGTACAGCATCCTGAAGCTATTGGTCCAATCCCTGTGCAAGACCCCCAGAGCTTTCTCTTTACCTTTCCAAACCGTGTAATACGGAAGGACAATGTTGTATTTAGAACCGAGGCTAGTCTGAATATTCTTCGCGGTCTCCTTAGGGTTATCCTTTAGTATGGACATAGATTGCATAGCCACCCACTCCGTATCAACCATTGAGGATTTCAGTTTGCTTCCTATCGGACACATGTGTGCAGGGCCCATTCTGTTAACCTGCAACACAGATTCATTTAAAAGATACGCGGAGTCGACTAGGTGCCAGAAAGATATCGCACATCAATTGTATTTATAGAGTGAAAAAAGAGAGAAAGAGAGCTCTAATGGTTTGCTGCATTCATTGCCCCAATACCCTAATTGCAGTCGACGCAGGTAAGGATCTTGCTGTGATCCTCCATGGACAATGTACCTCAGCCCGTCCATTCATCCACGCTAACTTGCAAACGGCCTCATACCTCTCGGCAGAGTTCTTCAGCCGATAAACGTCGAACTCCCCCTTGATACAAAAATGCCGAAACGACATCCTGAACTCATGCATGCTCCTGAATTCGGTGGCGACCGAAATTATAGGATACTCGTGGTCATGTTTCATTTCTTCTACTTCAACACCCAAATCATCGATTGGAATACCAGCCTCATCGTGAAGTTCCTCGTCTATTTCATCATCACCAGATTCTTGATCCTCTACAGTGCCTGCTTCTTCATCTGATTCAGAATCTTCGCCATCGTCTCTAATGCCTAGTACTGCACACATCATATTGACTCCCATGGGTGGGGCTGCACCATCATCTCCACCCGGATGGATAGGAACATTTCCCCAGTCCACCTCACCGGCAACTCTGTTTTCTCCAAGACACTCGGTTGGTTGTGCTGCAACCACATGGGGTGGTCTTACGTTTGCACGCATCCCAGGTACTTCAGTGGACAAACAACAGTCAGAATCAATTTCATCTTGAGTGTACAGAACCCTCTTGCTCTTCCTATGTACATCCTCCTTCCTGATGTAGTCTTTCCTAATGGTATCAGTAGAGCTTGACATTCGCGTTCCATTCCCCATAGAACTAGGCCTTTTGCTGCCGCTCTTGGGTGTGATCTCCTTACTGCCTCCCCTCACGGGTGTTGGCTCCAGGGTTCTGGCATTATTGCCCGACCTCTGCGGCGTGTTCTTCTTCGAATTAGCCCTTTTGCTGCTACTATTGGGCGTGTTCTCCTTCGTGCTGGCATTATTGCCTGACCCCAGTGATGTGTTCCACTCCAAATTAGCCCTTTTGCTGCTACTATTGGGCGTCTTCTCCTTCGTGCTGGCATTATTGCCTGACCTCAGCGGCGTGTTTCCGCTCAAATTAGCCCTTTTGCTGCTACTATTGGGCGTGTTCTCCTTCGTGCTGGCATAATTCCCTGACAGCGGCGTGTTCCGCTCCAAATTAGTGTTTTTTCTGCTCCCACTGGGTGTGGTAGCCTCCGTGCTGGCCATCTTAGCCTCTTTGCTACCACTCCTGGGAGTGTTCACCACCATGCTAGCCCTCTTAGCATTTTTGCTGCTACCGTTCGGTGTGGCATTTTGACTGGATCTCAGGGGTGTACTCTGCGGCATGGTGCCTTTTGTCGTGCGACTCTTGGGTGTCCTCTTCTCTGGCGTGGTCTCCTTGGTGACGTTCTTCTTCAGGGTGCCCTTTCTGGGGATGCTCTTCCTGCTCCTCTTTATGACGCTCCTCTGTAAGACTCTCCTCTGTTCGAAGCCACCCTCAGTCGCACCACCCCTAGTGATGCCATGGATCAGGGCATGCATGCCTTCTAAAAGTCCATCTCTATTGTCGAGTTCCAATTCCTCTCCAACCGTGAGCACTACCAAGTGGAAGTAAACTTCACCTCTATAATGTTTCCTTGTAAACGGTACGACTAAATCCCTGGTATCTTTCACTTCGATAGACTTTTTGCTCCTGTAACCATAATATAACAAACGTGCTTCCTGGGAGGACCCCCACATCACCTTCACATGTAACGATGCCATCAGGTCAGATAACTCTACCACTTTAGGGTTGTATCTGCCAAGGATTACATCAAACTCGTCATAGAATTTTTCTGTGCCATCATATCATTTTGCAGTATAATCCGCGACACCGATACGAACGATTACTTTGCCATCATCAGGTTCTTCAGGATAGAAACCTCCGAGAGGTTCGAGAGAAGGAGCGGCACCATCAGACCCAGCCCCAATGCCACCGCCGCCATCACCAGCGTCATCGTTAGCTGGATCAACCTCGGTGGAAGTACCATGACTAGGAGCAAGGCGAGGGCCCCTTCTAACGGCAGCCACAATAGGATCAGCTGCTGCCATGCCACCTCGACGATCAGGAGCAGTTCCCACAACAGAAGTGTTTCGAGTGCTAGCAGAGTCCAGACCATGAGCTGGCTTCAGACCAGCAGCTCGCGGAACCTGAGCATGGGTTCGAGGAGGAGAGAATGGTTTAGTCTTTGCAACAACAGCGGGGCAGCCTCCAGAAGCCTTAGTTTGCTCAACAGCGGCAGGGATTGGGTCAACAGTGTCCAGATCAACAACAACATGAGGACGACATGTACCAGCAGATTCCAGAGCACGGGTTCGCACAACTTGAGGACGGTTTTGAGGAGGAGAAGCACACAAGGCGGCGGTCTTGGCAACAACAGCGGGGCAGCCTCCGTACGCCTTAGTTTGCTCAACAACGGCATGGATTGGGTGAGCAGCAGCCGCAGCAACACGGGCAGGGGGACGGGGACGACCAGTACCAGCAGATTCCAGAGCAGAGTTTTCCACAACGGCAATATGGGGACTCCTACAAGGAGGTTGCCTGATAGAAGCATGTCGTGGATGAGGAACCACATTTTGCTCAACAACAGCAGGGGTGCGAGTTAGACCTCCCTGTCAAATAATAGCTGGGCGACTCCCAGTAGCAGGAGCTTCCTCATCCACTATGTTACACACCAGCGTAACCACGCGAAGCCTAACACATCTGTTTCATCAACCCAATTAGCTGACTATCACGCGCTACAGGAACCTTGAATCCTCGGTCATCAACGAGGCTAAACCGTGCAGTCTACTCTGGCCTCATTTCAGCAAGTTCACGCACAGCAGCAACCAAACCAGGAATAGTGCATAACTGCACAGGTGCCACTTCCATCTTCAGACTCTGAGCCTCTTTCCACATGCTCTTCCAATGTGCTAATTTAATGAGGTGGCCACAGATGCTCACCAGAACCATGTAGCTGGGTTCAGCGGAGATCCTAGTTGACAGAAAATTAGAGACAAAAGATAAGAATTGTTTGTCAGCGTCGTGCTAGCAAACAATTCTATGTTCGATATATCTCTGTAATGCCAATAGCCAGCTAGCAATTATAGGTAGTGCGAATAGCAAAGAGAAGAGTAGCTCACCCGAAATTAGCCAGAAGTACTTCTTCCTCGGCAAATGGATATGCCATCCTCCGCGCTGCTCAGCTCGTCGGCCGTAGAGGCGGGCTCGATCGTCGCAACAGCTGGCACGGCATTCGGCATTAGAGCTCGGTAGCAGCGAGTAGGCGCAGCAACTTGGCACCGGAAGTCAAATGCACGACGAGATCTTTCTGGTTGGAGAGGGGATTTCGACGCCGCCGGTGCTAGGGTTCATGCGAAAGGAGGGAGGGGTGGATTTGTGAATTTGGTCAACGCACGATGCTCCTTTAGTATCTCATTTCGCCTACGTGGTTACCGCGTTGGCGCTCGCGTCATGGAAATTTTACTGACATGAGGGTCCCGACCGTCTACTTCACGGGGCAGTTTCACGACATGTTTGGATTTGGTAGGGGTGAGATGAGTTTGCATCGAAATGGCCCCTCTCGGTAGTTGGCGGCCCAACTTTTCGAAACGCGGTGATTTCAGGAAACTTAGGTACCGCCATGCACTGGCCTGCCAACTTTGGTACCGCAGACGAACAAGCCCCTCGAGGACGAGCAGGAGTTAAGCTTGGGGATGTTGATACATTGCAAATGTATCTATAATTTTTGATGTTCCATGCTTGGTTTTATCTCCTTTCTTGTGTTTTTTCCACACTTTGGAATACTTTTCATATGATTTCTTGCACTAACCTATTAACAAGAGCCACAGTGCCAGCTGCATGTTTTCTGCTGTTTTTGGTTCCAAGAAAGTCAGAAAATGAATATTTTCGGAATTGGACGGGACAAAAGCCAAAGTGCCTATTTTTCCGGAAGACTCACAGAGCCAGAATACGAGACGAAGGAGGGCCAGGGGCTGGCCACACCACCCCCAGGCGCGGGCTGGGCCTGGCCGCGCCAAGGCATGGTGTGGGCCCCCCAGGCACCCCCTCGGTCTCCCTCTTCACCTATAAGAAGCCTTCTGACCTAAAAACTTCGGGGGGTTTGACGTTTTTCTAGAAGGAGTTCCGCTCCGCCGCCACCACCAGATTCCACGAAACAGCACCAGAAACTCCGTTCTGGCACCCTGCCGAGACGGGGAATTGGAGGAGATCATCGCCATCATCATCACCATCGCTTCTCCATCGACCATCCATGTTTCCCCTATCTATGAGTGAGTAATCCCCCATTGTAGGCTATTGGGATGGTAGGGATTGGATGAGATCGTTCATGTAATGGCATCAGATTGTTAGGGCATGGTGCCTAGTATCTTTTATTGGTGCTTTATGACTTTGTTGCGACTTGTTGTGCTTAATGCTTATCACTAGGGCCCGAGTGCCATGATTTCAGATCTAAACATGTTATTGATTCATTATGATAGTATTGTTTCTGGTCTTATCTGCAAGCTGTATACACATATTGTTGTCCGGAACCAATGGCCCCGAAGTGACAGAAATCGGGATAACCGGAGGGAATGGCTTTGATGTGAGGATCACATGTGTTCACGGAGTGTTAATGCTTTGCTCCGGTGCTCTATTAAAAGGAGCACCTTAATTGCCAGTAGTTCCCTTGAGGCCCCGCTGCAAATGGCTGGCAAGACAAAAGATGTTGTGCAAGTTCTCATTGCGAGAACGTATGACTATATATGGAACACATGCCTAGGATTATCTAGTACTTGGATGCTTTATCTTATTTATCTGCAATTGCCCTATGTTCTGATTGCTATGTGAATTGTCTTGTCCATGCAACACCCGTCTATCCATCCCTATGCCTACCGCACTCGAATCCTACTATTTACTGCTATTGTTACTTCTGTCTTTACTTTACTACTGCTGCTACTTTGCTATTCCTACTACAAAACTGTTGCTACAGATAAACTGTTGTGAGCAAGATTTTTTCCAGGTGCAGCTGAATTGACAACTTAGTTGTGAAGGCTTATAAATATTCTTTGGCTCCCTTGTGTCGAATCAATAAATTGGGTTTCACTTCCCTCGAAAATACTACGATACACCCCCTATACTTGTGGGTCATCAACATGCACCATCAAAGACTTGATCAAAGTATTTGTAAAACATTCAAAGCTAGGATCATAATACTTCAATCATAACATGAAAGACAAGGTTCTAGCAATGAGACAAAGAAACTATGATGCAACATGAAAAGGCACAAACAAAAGATTCATGAATAACAATGCTTTACAATACGTTTGTTTGTTTCTCATAAAGCAAACATAGCATAATAGTATTCAGCTTGTCCCTCATAGAGTAGCAAATATAATTGCATAGGACACCTTCAAAGTTTATAATAGTCACTAGATACAAAAGTTTAAAAAAAGCAATATCAAGTTATGCATCAATCAACTAGTCTCGGGACAATGCACATAGAACTAAGAATGGCCACTATGCTCTCAAAGTAGGTGCATAAAGGTAGAAGATGGAGACTCAATATAATGGTGGAAGAAAGGCCTTCATTGAAGAAAGTAGGGATTCAAGTCTCATAAAGAGCTTCCAAAAATTATGGTACTTATAGCTTTCAGCTCTCATTGCCCCTATCATAAGCATCTTGAAGTGATTAAGGTTAAAGTGAACAAACTATGGTGTACATGCTTGACGAAGTATAAGTTAGAAATCTCATGTCCCTTGTATACTAGTCAAGTTTAGTTACCGGTAAGTTCTTGTCATCGTAAGTACATGTGTATCATGGAGAACCGCCAACGGAGTACCCCTTGCCCGATGATACGGAAGAATCCCCATATCAAAATGACAAGGCAAGCAGACAACGAGCATCTCAGCAATCTTCTTATTTACCATGGGAATATGGTGCTTTTTTCTCTCTTTCCTCTTTTCATAATCTCTTTTTTCTATTTTTCTGTTTTTTTTCTCAATATAGGACTCTTTTTTTATAAGCAGAATGCTTCATAGACAGCTCATTATGGTTACGCTGCAGGTTTCCACCATGTCAGCATGGATTAGACCAACGGCCCAGGCATTTCTCTAACACATATACATAACTCCTTGGACTTACAAGCTCCCCTTTCATTTCACACCGATGGCATCCATATACAAAAGAGCATGATATCAACTAGGTACAAGTACCAAGTGCAATGTTGAAAGTGTTCCCCATGAAAGCATGGTTCTGCTAATTCCCAACAAATAAGTGTAAGCATTGATACGTCCATTTTGCATCACTATTCTATGTCATAATTCATTGTTATTCATTGATATATTTCGTATTGAGAGGTGATACTTATGTTATTTCATCTGTTTTTCCATGGTTGGTGACTTTTGGAGCATGGACCGCTGCAGCCAGGATTCTGATGGAAAAGGTGCTGTTTGGAGGCAAAATTCGCAAGATCAGAAAATACGGGAAAATATACGGAAAATCCTATTTTTCCAGAAGACGAAGGAAGCCAGAAGGGGGGCTGGAGATGGGCCACAGAGGGCCCACACAACCCCCTGGCGCGGGCCAGCCTAGGCCGCGCCACCAGGTGGTGTGGCCACCCTGGTCCACCCCTGGCACTCCCCTCAGGCGTATATTATCCTTCCGAAACCCTAAGATTCGGGGAGCGACCACAGAAAGATTCCGCCGCCTCTACGGGGGAGAAAACACCGAGAGAGAAAGATCCCTCCGGCAGACAGATTTCTGCCGGGGGAATTCCTTCTCAGAGAGGGGAGATCGTCGCCATCAACACCACCATCAAGCTAGACTTCATCGGTATCATCACCATCAGCACCCTCATCACCATCTCCATATTGCTGTAACAATTACGTTGAATCTTGCATAGTTCATAGGGGAAACTTTCCCAGTGTTGATTACTCTTTGTAGTTGATGCTATTGAGTGAACCGTTGAATTATTGTTTATGTTCAGATTGTTATACATCATTATTCCATCTCTGATCATGATCCATATGATGTCTTGTGAGTAGTTCGTTTTGTTCTTGAGGACATGGGAGAAGTCATGTTGTTAGTAGTGGAGTTATGTTGAGAAAGATTCAATAGTTTGATATTTAAGTTGTGGTGTACTTCTTCTAGTGGTGTCATGTGAACGTTGACTACATGACACTTCACCTATATGGGCCTAGGGGAATGCATTGTGTATTTGGCTACTAATCGTAGGGGTTGCTGGAGTGACAGAAACCTGAACCCCCGTTAGGAAACCATTGCACAAGGGACGTAAGGGTCTTAGAGTTTAAAGCTGTGGTTAGGTTTCTACCTTAATTACTTTCTTGTACTTACGGATGTTTTCAAGGGTATAATCACAAGTATGTATTAGTCCTAGGAAGGTCAGTACATTAGCACAGATTCACCCACACAACACTTAGCAAGCTCAAGAAGATTAATCAACCATATGAAGCGAAAGCACTTGACAGCCTTCCCATGTGTCCTCGAGAATGTTTGGTCATCTTAAGTAATACAACCGGCTTGTCCTTTTCTACATAAAGGATTGGGCCACTTGCTGCATTTATTCCTACTGTCTTTTATTTACTCGTACTTTGTTTACTTGCTTTATCAAAAACCCCTAAAAATCCATTTGCTAAGTATTTGCAGAGAATTCCTGATCCATACCACTAGCCAGCACCTTCTGCTCCTCGTTGGGTTCGACACTCTTACTTATCGAAAATACTGCGATACACCCCCTATACTTGTGGGTCATCAAGACTATTTCTAGCGCCGTTGCCGGGGACTGAAGCGCTATTGGAGAGTGGAACTGGTAAAGGAAACTTCTACTGTGAGTATTGTTTACTTCTGCTAGTTGCTTTATTTTCGTTATGGATAATTCGCTGAGTTTCTTATTTGGTAATGCTACTACCACTGCTAAGGTAGTAGATAAGCCACCACCTGCTGAGAATGATGTTTTCAAAATACCTACAAGAATTATTGATCGTGTTATGGATAACTACTATGTTGGGGATGGAACAGTCCATCCCGGTGATCATTTGCTCTTTATACACGAATTATGCGGGTTGTTCAAGTGTGCAGGTATTACTACAGATCAAGTTAAGAAGAAGTTATTCTCATTATCACTGAAAGGAAGAGCTGAGGACTGGTATAAGCTGCTGGAGAATGGTCAAGCTCTAGAATGGGAGGAAATAGTGCCTCTCTTTTAATCAAAGTTTTATCCTCCTAGTGAGATTCATAAAGATTGGAATCAAATATAAAAATTTTGGCCTCTTGATGGAGAGAGTACACTCAAGCTTTGGGGAGATTGAAGTTACTAATGCTTAAATGTCCCATTCATGAGCTCCCCAACAATATTATTATCAATAAATTTTATGCAAGGCTCCCTCTACATGACAAGGATTTATTGGATGCTTCTTGTGCTGGATCATTAACTCGCATGGAAGAAGAAGTTAAATGGGATCTTCTGGACCGTATTCAAGATAATGCTGAAGCTTGGGAGAATGACAAAGGTAGAAAGTCAGGTATAAATTATGATTACGAATGCATTGAATCTTTTATGGGAACTGATGACTTAAAAAATATTAGTAATGCTTATGGTCTTGATTTGCAAGTTATTACTAATTGCTTTAGAGCTTTTGCTTCTTATATTGAAATTCCAAAAAGGGGATGGAACAAGTACCATGCACCTTATAAAGATATTGTTGACTGTGTTCCTGTTGGGAGCACTAAGTGTTGCATTATGGATCACATCTTACCTGAGCCTTATATCGAGAAGATTCCCTTCCCAGATAAGGTAAAGGATCATCCTATGATAACTAATGTAATCACTAAAAGTGAAAAGAGAACTATAAAACCTGTTGAACAAATAAATGTTGAACCTATGGTAGCAATTGTGAAAGACCTTGTCACTAAAAGCATAGAAGATGGACACATAGTCTTTTGTGAGGATGCTTCTAATATTGTTTCACATCCTAATAGAACTAAAAAAGCTAGTGTTCCTGTGCTTTCTGTTTGAATTGGTGATCATTGCTATTATGGTTTATGTGATATTGGTGCGAGTTCCAGTGCTATTCCTTATGAGCTTTACAGAGAAATTATGCATGAAATCAGTCCCTGCGAATTGGAAGAGATTGATGTGGTTATTCACCTTGCTAATAGAGAGACCATCTCTCCAATTGGTATTGTACGAGACGTGGAAGTTCTTTGTGGTAAGATTAAGTATCCTGCTGATTTTCTAGTACTTGGTTCAGCTGCTAGTAAAACTTATCCTGTCATTTTTGGTAGACCTTTCTTGAGTACGTGTGGAGGTATTATTGATTGCAAGAGGGAGAAAATCTTGACTAAGTTTGATGGGGAATATTATGAGTTTAATTTTTCGAAATTTACTAAAGAACCTTGCGAAGAGGAAATCCATAATGAGGATTTTAGAGTTGAAAAACTTGCTTCTATCTCTCTTGCTCCTAACAATGCTTTGTAGCAATTTATGGAAGATCACGAAAGTGAGATCTTCATGGAAGAAAAGAATGAGATTGATGAGATCCTCCGTTGTCAACCCAAGATGCTAAAGCATGACTTGCTTGTAGAAGACTTGGGCACCACGTTGCCACCTAAAAAGGATCCGGTTTTTGATCTAAAACCTCTCCCTGATGATCTTAAATATGCTTATATTGATGATAAAAAGATATATCCTGTTATTGATGATAAAAAGATCTAAAAAGAAAGGTTGTTGGAGGTTTTGAGGAAACACCGAGGAGCTATGGGCTATACTCTAGATGATTTAAAAGGGATTTCACCTACTATATGTCAGCATTCTATCAACATAGAACCAGATGCAAAGCCGGTAGTAGAGCACCAACGACGTTTAAATCCTAGGATGAAGGAAGTGGTAAGGAATGAGGTATTGAAACTCCTTGATGCTGGTATTATTTACCCTATTGCTGATAGTGAATGGGTTAGTCCTGTTCATTGTGTTCCTAAAGAAGGAGGTATTACCGTTGTTCCTAATGATAATGATGAGCTTATTCCTCAAAGAATAGTAGTAGGCTATAGGATGTGCATCGATTTTAGAAAAGTCAATAAAGTTACTAAGAAAGATCACTACCCGCTTCCTTTTATTGATCAAATGTTGGAAAGGTTGTCTAAGAAGACCCATTTTTGTTTTCTTGATGGTTATTCTGGTTTCTCTCAAATTGCTGTTAAACAACAAGATCAAGAAAAAACTACATTTGCTTGCCCTTACGGAACTTATGCTTATAGATGTATGCCTTTTGGTTTATGTAACGCTCCTGCTACTTTTCAAAGGTGCATGTCTGCTATCTTTCATGGTTTTTGTGAGGAAATTGTAGAAGTGTTCATGGATGACTTTTCTGTCTATGGAACTTCTTTTGATAATTGTCTGCACAACCTTGATAAAGTTTTGTAGAGATGTGAAGAAACTAATCTTGTTCTTAATTGGGAGAAATGCCACTTCATGGTTAATGAAGGGATTGTCCTCGGGCATAAAGTTTCTGAAAGAGGCATAGAAGTTGATAGAGCTAAGGTTGAGGCAATTGAGAAGATGCCATGTCCAAGTGACATCAAAGGTATTCGTAGTATCCTTGGTCATGCTGGTTTCTATAGAAGGTTTATTAAAGACTTTTCTAGGATATCAAAACCCCTCACTAATCTTCTTCAAAAAGATGTACCCTTCGTTTTTTATAATGATTGTAAGGAAGCTTTTGAAACTCTTAAGAAGGCTTTAACTACATCCCCTATTGTTCAACCACCTGATTGGAGTTTACCCTTTGAAATAATGTGTGATGCTAGTAATTTTGATGTAGGTGCTGTCCTTGGGCAACGAATTGATAAGAAGTTAAACGTGATTCATTATGCTAGTAAGACTCTAGACGCTACTCAAAGGAATTATGCTACTACTGAAAAGGAATTTCTAGCTGTCGTTTTTGCTTGTGATAAGTTTAGGCCCTACATTGTAGACTCAAAAGTCACCATTCATACTGATCATGCTGCTATTAAAAACCTTATGTCAAAGAAAGACGCTAAGCCTAGGCTTATTAGATGGGTGCTGCTTTTACAAGAGTTTGATCTACATATAGTAGATAGGAAGGGTGCTGAAAACCCTGTAGCTGATAATTTATCTCGATTGGAAAACATCTCTTTGACCCTATGCCTGTTAATGATAGTTTCCCAAATGAGCAGTTAGCCGCAGTAGGGGTAAGCTCGCGAGGAAGCCCTTGGTACGCTGATTATGCTAACTTTATTTTCTCCAAGTATTTGCCTCCAACTTTTACAGCTCAGCAAAGGAGGAAGTTCTTCTATGATTTGAGGCATTATTTTTGGGATGACCCACACTTATACAAAGAAGGAGTGGATGGTATTATGCGAAGATGTGTTCCAGAATATGAACAAAAGGAGATATTGCGTAAATGTCATGGTAGTGCTTATGGAGGACATCATGCAGGAGATAGAACTGCACAAAAGGTGCTACAATCAGGTTTCTACTAGCCTACCCTTTTTAAATATGCAAGAATTTTTTTTATCTTGTGATGAATGTCAGCGTGTTGGTAATATTTCTAGACGCAATGAAATGCCTATGAACTACTCTCTAGTTATTGAACATTTTGATTGCTGGGGATTCGACTTTATGGGTCCTTTCCCTCCTTCGAAAGATTACACTCATATTCTTGTTGCCATTGATTATGTTACTAAGTGGGCAGAAGCCATTCCTACAAAGAGTGCTGATGGGGAGACTTCTCTAAAAATGCTTAAGGATGTTATCTTTCCTAGGTTTGGAGTGCCTAGGTATCTCATGACTGATGGGGGTTCTCATTTCATCCATGGTGGTTTTAGAAAGACCCTTGCTAAATATGATGTTAATCATAGAATTGCTTCAGCCTATCACCCCCAAACTAGCGGACAAGTAGAGTTATCAAATAGAGAAATTAAATCCATCTTGCAAAAGGCTATTAATAGATCTAGAAAAAACTGGGCTAAAAAGTTGAATGATGCCTTATGGGCTTATAGAACTGCTTACAAAAACCCTATGAGGATGTCTCTTTATAAAATGGTTTATGGGAAAGCTTGTCACCTACCCTTAGAATTAGAACACAATGCTTACTAGGCAGTTAAAGAACTAAATAGAGATTGTAAGCTCGCTGGTGAGAAAAGATTATTTGACTTAAGTTCTTTAGATGAATGGAGGAGTGAAGCCTATGAAAATGCTAGGCTCTTTAAGGAAAAAGTTAAAAGATGGCATGACAAGCGAATACTTAAGAGAGAATTTCATGTTGGTGAGAAAGTTCTATTGTATAGGTCTCGTCTCAGATTTTTTGCAGGAAAGCTACTGTCAAAATGGGAAGGACCTTTCATTATTGAAGAAGTATATCATTCTGGAGAAATAAAAGTTTCTTCTTTAAAAGATAATACTACACAAGTAGTGAATGGGCAGTGATTCAAGCACTATATTGCTGGAGATTCTTACAATGAAGATGTTGATGCCTTTCAAGTTATAACTTCGGAGAAATTCATCAAGGACCAAATTCAGAGACCTGCAGAGTCTGTTTTCAAATAGGTAACAGTTCTGGTAAGAAAAGTTCCGCGAAAATACTATCCAACTATATTTTTGCAGTTTTCAGTCAATATGGAAAGTTACGAAGCGAAAAAAGGACGTAAACGGAGCCAGGGTGGCCCACACCACCCTGTGGTGCAGGCCCACCCCTGGCCGCGCCACCAAGTGGTGAGGCCACCCCATACTCTGCCCCCAACCCGTTTTCGCCCAGTAGCTTCCTCTTGTTATGAAACTTCGTAATGTATAACCCCCCGGATCTTCCGAGGTTCGTATATCGTGTTTTCGTCGTGTTTTTGTTTCGATCTGTTTCTGCCAAGTAGAATCCCAGATTTGGAGCCACAATGTCTTCTATTGGATCATCCGAGGGAGATTCCTTAGAAGATATCATCAACCCATACATGAGAGAGTTGAAGATTCATCCCAAGGAGTTGTTGCTCGAAGATGGGGAGGTCCGGGTTAAAGAGGTTCAAGGCCCTAAAGGTGAAGGAAGTGTGGACGACAGGATGGAAGCACTGGAGAAAGAAGTCTTTAGGTACAAGAAGATGGCGGAGCGCGAAGTGGATATCATCCATAAGATTTGTTCGGAACTCATCACCGAACACCAAAAGGAGACTGCTGAACTCAAAGACGAAGTCCTCTCACTCCGCCAAACAACCAACGAACTGCAAGCACAGTTCTATGACGTTCAAAATCAAAACTGTGAGTATGGGGCTAGGTTTAAACGCATAAGTGCTGCTGCAAGTTTCAGGATGTTGGAAACCACGATGTCCTTTGTTGATGGGAAGCCCTTACCCTAGGAGACGGACGAAGATGAGAGGATACCACCACCACCGATGGAGTAATTCATCATCAGGTTTGGCATCCCCTTGGTTTGTTCCAAGCTTGGGCGAGTGCCGCGGTATCACATCACTATCTTCTATCTTTTTACCTTTTTAGTAGAGTCATATCATGAATAGAGAAGTTATTATGTAGGATGGTTTGCATTATGGAAGTGTCCCCTCTCTTGTTAGATATGTATCCCTTGGTGTGAGTTGTCGTTATGGAATATCAATGAGAAGTTCTATCATTCACTCTTTTGCATAGCTTATATTAGTTTCAATTCGTAGTTATATGATTGATCTTGTTGTTAGTATTGGTATCACTTTGGGATCTTTGAGTTAATCTAGTTGGTTTTGGCAAACCTGGCTCGGTCAGTAGCAACACTATTTTTGAGAGTTGAATAAAAAGATAAAAGTACTCTAAAGAAAAATAATTTCATCATCTTTCTTTCTTGATTTGCTCATAAGTCTAGTATTCTCTAGTTAAGATCTTTTGTGCTTCCAAGGAAGATTGCATGTTTGTTTTTATCACTTGTATGTTTGTTTGTTTCCTTCAACTCTTATACTTGCTACCCAGCCTTGCTAGCCAAAAACATGTACTGACAGGGAATTCTTCTTGTGCATCCACTCCTTTAAACCAAAACCTTTGCCATTTGTGTCCACCATACCTACCTATTAGCACTATTGCTATTCCAAGTAAATTCTTGTTTTATCTACCTCCCAAATTAAACTTGTTATGTGAAAATTAGTGATTAAAGCTCTCACGAACTTGATGGCACACCTTAATTTTCTTGCATTTAATAAACTTGAACCATTGGGTCCTTCTTTGTTGCGTATATGCTTGCGCTTTATGAGTTGAAGTTAGCAGAACCATGTATCATGGGGAACACTTTCAACATTGCACTGGTACTTTGTACCTAGTTGATATCATGTTCTTTTGCTTATGGATCTCGGCGGTGTGAAATAAAAGGGGAACTTGTAAGATCATGGAGTTTATATGTGTGTCACAGAAACGCCTGGGCCGCTAGACTAAGCCATGCCTAATCATGGTGGAAACTTGCAGCATAACTATAGTGAGCATTCTATGAAGCATCATCAATAAAAACCTATGCAAATAGCAAATAAAAAGATCGCTAAGATGCTCACTGTCTGCTTGCCTTGTCATTTTGATTATGGGATAGCTCCTGTGTCATGTGCAAGGGGTACCCCGTTGGCGGTTCTTAATGATACGCATGTATTTACAATGACAAGAGCTTGCTCGTGACTGAAGTTGAGTAGCATGAGGTTCGGTACTCATAAGTAAGGGGCATGGGGCTTCAATTTATAACTTGTCAAGCATATCCTCTTAGTTGTGTCACTTTAACCTTAACAACAAAAGATGCCTATGATAGGGGCAATGAGAGCTGAAAGCTAGTAAGTATCATAATTTTTGGGAGCTCTTTATGAGACTTGCAATCCCTGCTTCCCTCTGCGAATGGCCTTTCTTTTACCTTTTAAGTTGAGTCAGTAAACTATTCCCTTCTATCTCAGCAAGTATTTTGAGTTGTTGTGTTTCATTCATTCATATGATGATTTATTCAATCATATTTCTTATGTTCCTTGTTTTGCACATTGCTCTTATCTTGATGTTTACTACTTTGAAAGCTATCATTGAAAACTAGTTATTTGTGAACTCCAGCAAATTATCATCTATTCTTCGACCAAGAGCTAAGTTTGACATTACCAATTATGATTTACTTCATGTATCTCTATTGTGTTTCCTTTACTTATTGCAATTTGAGTTATATAATAGTGAGTTGTCTTCTATTATGATATGTGTATTTGATGAATGTGATGCTTCTTGTCCGTATTCTTTTATCGACTCTTCACTCCATAAACCTGAGGCCATGTTTATTGAGCTCAGTTTCGCTTGGGAACAAGCGAAGTCTAAGCTTGGGAGGGGGTTGATACGTCCATTTTGCATCACTATTCTATGTCATAATTCACTGTTATTCATTGATATATTTCAAATTGAGAGGTGATACTTATGTTATTTCATCTGTTTTTGCATGGTTGATGACTTTTGGAGCATGGACCGCTGCAGTCAGGATTCTGATGGAAAAGGTGCTGTTTGGAGGCAAAATTCGCGAAGATTCGAAAATCCGGGAAAATATACGGAAAATCCTATTTTTCCAGAAGACGAAGGAAGCCAGAAGGGGGGCTAGAGATGGGCCACAGGGGGCCCACACCACCCCCTGGCACGGGCCAGCCTAGGCCGCACCACCAGGTGGTGTGGCCACCCTGGTCCACCCCTGGTACTCCCCTTTGGCGTATATTATCCTCCCGAAACCCTAAGACTCGGGGAGCTACCATAGAAAGATTCCGCTGCCTCTGTGGGGCGGAAAACACCGAGAGAGAAAGATCTCTCCGGCAGACAGATTTCTGCCGGGGGAATTCCTTCCCGGAGAGGGGAGATCGTCGCCATCAACACCGCCATCAAGCTAGACTTCATCGAGATCATCACCACCATCACCACCATCATCACCATCAGCACCCTCATCACCATCTCCATATTGCTGTAACAATTGCATTGAATCTTGCATAGTTCATAGGGAAACTTTCTCGGTGTTGATTACTCTTTGTAGTTGATGCTATTGAGTGAACCGTTGAATTATTGTTTATGTTCAGATTGTTATACATCATTATTCCATCTCTGATCATGATCCATATGATGTCTTGTGAGTAGTTCGTTTTGTTCTTGAGGACATGGGAGAAGTCATGTTGTTAGTAGTGGAGTTGTGTTGAGAAAGATTCAATAGTTTGATATTTAAGTTGTGGTGTACTTCTTCTAGTGGTGTCATGTGAACGTCGACTACATGACACTTCACCTATATGGGCCTAGGGGAATGCATTGTGTATTTGGCTACTAATCGTAGGGGTTGCCGGAGTGACAGAAACCTGAAACCCAGTTAGGAAACCATTGCACAAGGGACGTAAGGGTCTTAGAGTTTAAAGTTGTGTTTAGGTTTCTACCTTAATTATTTTCTTGTACTTACGGATGTTTGAAAGGGGTATATTCACAAGTATGTATAAGTCCTAGGAAGGTCGGTACATTAGCACAGGTTCACCCACACAACACTTAGCAAGCTAAAGAATATTAATCAACCATATGAAGCGAAAGCACTTGACAGCCTTCCCATGTGTCCTCGAGAACGTTTGGTCATGTTAAGTAATGCAACCGGCTTGTCCTTTGCTGCATAAAGGATTGGGCCACTTGCTGCATTTATTCCTACTGTCTTTTATTTACTCGTACTTTGTTTACTTGCTTTATCAAAAAACCCTAAAAATCTGTTTGCTAAGTATTTACAGAGAATTCCTGATCCATACCACTAGCCAGCACCTTCTGCTCCTTGTTGGGTTCGACACTCTTACTTATCGAAAATACTGCGATGGACCCCCTATACTTGTGGGTCATCAAGCATATACAACATAGACGACACAATGGTTCATGTTTATTAAGGGCAAGAAAAGTAAAGTGTGCCATCAAGTTCGTGAGAGCTTTAATCACTAGTTTTCTCATAACAAGTTTAATTCGGAAGGTAAACAAAAGCATGAATATACTTGGAATAGCATAAGCTAGTAGGTAGGTATGGTGGACTCTTTGGAATAACTTGGTTTAGGGAGTTGGGTGCATGAGTGGAACTCATACTTGGTTGTGGAGGCTAGCAAAAGACTGGGAGCGACAAACTAAGAGAGCAATAATGGCCATAATCATGCAGAGCGACAAAAAATCATTGATCAAAGCATAAAGTGATACTACAAGTTGAAAACTAAAGAATCATAAAGGCTTATGGTGACTTGAGATAGTCATAACATGGTGTGAGCATGTGCCAAGTCAACCCAAATAAAGCATCAAAGGAGAAAACCACTATACTATGCTTTAATATGCTAAAACAATGCATGATTCATCCAAGGCACATTAAGCAATCTCAGTTGTTTATAACAAGTCATGCTACAGCAAAGAATACTAAGCATAAAGCCAAAACAATATCAAGCATGGCATGACAAAGCATGAGCCACAGTCAAAAACAAGCTCTTTTTACCACATAAGCATGAACTTTCCTACTCTTTTCCAAACCAAACCAAACTATTTGCAAACGAATGTATGAAAGAGGGGGGTCCAACCAATTTATTCAGAAAACTAATCAAACAAAAGCAAATGAAAACCAAAACGAAAACGAAAAAGAAGACGCTCCAAGAACAACACAATTGTGCATGAAACAATAAAAATGAAGCGTTTGGAAGAAACCTGGGATTTTTATTGATGAAGAAGGGGATGCCTTGGGCATCCCCAAGCTTTGGACTTCTTGGATATTTCTTAGGATGACACGCGTGGCATCCCCAAGCTTGAGCTTTAGTCCATCCTTCATCTCATTACTCATTCCTTCCATAAACCTGAAATTTTTCCTTCATACAAAACTTCACACAATTTTTATTAGCAACATTAGTGCACTCAAGATAAATAAGTCTTAAGGTTCAGTTCTAACACCAAATAAACTTCCATTAGAACACTAGCTACTGTAGGACTTCCCTCAAAAATCTCAATTCCCCAAAAGAACTCAAAAAGGAATCAACAAGAAGCAAATGCAGAAAATGGTAGAAATCTGTCAAAACAGACCAGTAGGTAAAGACGAATTTTTTCGAAGACCTTCTGTTTCTCAAATCAAAAAGTGTTGAACTAACGAAAGTTAGATAACAACCTGGGGCAGGAGCACGAAAATTCACGCCTCAAAAATACATTCAGAGATTTTACACGAATGTTTACGGTGAAGCACAGAAATCTGTTTCCGGACAGCAACTTTCCCAATCATTAGTTCTCTCTCATTAGAGGTTACTCTTGGCACAAAAAGCAAATAAAAAGGATAAGGAGCAGTTATTACTGAAGTAATAACTTCCAAGACTCATCTAAAACTTTTGGGTTATCTCCCAATAAGTACTTTTCTTTAACGCCTTTAAGTTAGGCATGATAGTTTGAGAAGATGCTCACATATGAAATATGAATTGAAGTAAAAGAGGGCATTAAGAAGCAAATTAAAAACACATTTAAGTCTAACCCACTTCCTATGCATAGGAATCTTGTAAGAAAATAAATCAAAGAAGCACATAGTAACAAGAATGGGTAGATAAAACAAGAGCAACTTCAAAACTTTTAGCACATAGAGAGGTGTTTCGGTACCATGAAAACTTCTACAACCATATTTTCCTCTCTCATGAATAAACTCAACAACATAGTAGCCTCATGAATAAACTCAACAACATAACTATCACATAAAGCATGCTTTTCATGATTTATAAACACTAGAGCTTTATTATAAGCATTTTCAAAAGAATCCTCAGGAACATGACATTCGTCCTCCTTTGGTAAGCATGGGGGACAATCAAATAATGTAAGGGGTAAAGAGTTACTCTCATTAGAAGGTAGGGATGGGTAGATCCATTCTTCCTCCTCTTGATCATCACTCTCCTCCTCTTTTTCATCCAATTAGCTTCCAGTTTCAGCAATTTCTTCTTCCATAGGCTTCTGCAAGGCATTAGTCTCTTCCATTGGTGGAGAGCATCTATTAAGATATTCAAGAATGCAGCCATTTTCTACCTTGTAATTATCAAAGAAAAATTTAAATATATAATAAACCTCATATTTATAAGGTGAATCATCAGTATTTTCAAGCAAACTAGCAAGTTCAAATGCACCCTTCCAAGCAATAAATTCGTCAATTTGTTCCACATCATAAAAGTCATAATTCCCTTTAACATAAGAAGATATGGTAACATTATCATTATACTCACATTGAAAAGGGAGGTGTTTATACCTCCTACAGCAACAGGATTTATCAAAGCAATAAGTAACATTATAAGTAGAGAACACGTTTATAGCAATGGTATACAATTTATCAATTTGTTCCCATAAGTGTTTCCCTTTTTGTGACAAGCGGTGTTCCTTATAATAATATTTTTGTTCTTCCGTGAACCCACCTTGCCAATAAGATTCAGTTTCAAAGAAACCAACCATTGATAGAAAGCATGATAAAGCAAGACAATAACAGACCAATGAAAATAACAACTATAGTAGGAACTAATTTTTTTGTGTTTTCGATAAAGAAACAAGCAAACAAAGCAAAAGTAAACTAAGCAAAACAAAAATAACAAAGTAAAGAGATTGGTTATGAGGGACTCCCCTTGTGAAGATGTCCTTGACTCCCCGACAACGGCGCCAGAAAAATGCTTGATGGCTCTGTGTATGGCGCCAGAAAAATGCTGGAGCGGTGTTGATGTAGAGCTCGTTGGGAACCCCAAGAGGAAGGTATGATGAGCATAGCAGCAAGTTTCCCTCAGTATGAAACCAAGGTTTAATTGAACCAGTAGGACCAAGGAAACACCCCAAAGGTGTTACTAGCTGAGCTTTGGCAGGGGGCACTACTGGTGGTAGTAGCAACGTGGAGACCTGCACAACACAACCACAGAACTTTGTCCCCAACTTGTGATGAGGTTGTCAATCTCACCGTGTTTCGCTGAAAACAAAGGATTAACGTATCGAATGGAAAGAAGTAATAGTTTGCAGAAATTTCAACACAAAGCAGTAACAGTTTGTAGATTGAATGTAAAAGACAAAGACCGGGATTCATAGTTCACTAGAGGTGGCTCTCCTTAAGATAGATAACATGTTGGGTGAACAAATTACAGCGGAGCAATTGACAAACACCGAGAAAGCAATACATGCATATACTAATCATCTTGACTCCTCTGGGATTCGATTGGGCATTACAACACTATACATAGACCGCCATCCAACTACATCTATGACTAATAATCCACCTTCAGGTTATCATCCGAACCCCCTCCAATATTAAGTTGCAAGGAACAGATTATTTCTTTACGATTGTTCTATGAACAAAGGATTGTTGTTTTCTCCCTAGTAGCAACAACACGTCTAATACCTTAGAGATTTCTGTCACTTCCCCAGATCACCAGAGGCATGAACCCACTATCGAGCATAAATACTAACTATTGGAGTTGCTAGCATATACTTGGCCAAGATTGCTACTAACAACGGAAAGCATGCAAGATCACAAATAACAAAGAAATGATAGAATCAATAATCAATCTGAAATAGCATCTCAATATCCACCGGATCCCCGCAAACACAACATGCAGAATTAAAAATAGATGATCTTGATCATGAACGGAGCTCACAAGATCTAAACATGAAAGCACAAAGGAGGAGAACCAGCCATCTAGCTACTACATGGATCCGTAGTCCAAGGATGAACTACTCACGCATCACACCAGAGGCTTGCATGGTGATGAAGAAGGCCTCCAGGGTGAATTCCCCTCTCCAGGAGGGTGCCGAGAAGAGCTTCAGATCCTTCCCGGTCTAGGGATGGAGATGACGGTGGCTACAGACTCTTTCGTGGATTTTTGATCGGGTACTTAGGGTTTTCGTCCCGAGGGCAATATATAGGCGGAAGGAGAGGCCGAGGGGGTGTCAGGGGCCGCCACACCACCCCCTGGCACGGGCCAAGCCTAGCCGCGCGGCCAGGTGGTGTGGCTGGCCTCTGGCCCCTCTCCGTCTCGTATTCTGGCATCTGATGACTTCCGGAAAAATAGGCACTTTGGCTTTTGTCCCATCCAGTTCCGAGAATATTCATTTTCTGACTTTCCTGGAACCAAAAACAGCAGAAAACAGGCAGCTGGCACTTTGGCTCTTGTTAATAGGTTAGTCCAAGAAATCATATGAAAAGTACTCCAAAGTTGGAACAAAACACAAGAAAGTGGATAAAACCAAGCATGGAACATCAAAAATTATAGATACATTTGCAATGTATCATGAGGATACCTAGAAAGTATATCCCCAACAGCAGCCCCCGGAAGTCTCCAAGATCTAAAGTCGGATTCATCATCGTCTAGCTTGATCTTCGGCTTATAGAATCTTGAAGGGTTCCTGAAACTTCAAAACAAAAGATATGATCTGGGTCTCAAAAATAAGTCGGACCTATCAGTACGTTATTCGGATTTCCAGCTTGATATTCAAACTAAGCCGGATCTTGGTCTCTGACGTCATCTAACACTGGTCATGGTCAAGTCACATCACTGACAGACATCTCCTGTTAGCACGACCGTTGGTGGGTCCACCGTTCGCGGAACCGAGGCGCCATTTTAATGCACGTGTGGAGATGGAGGCAGTGTAATCATGGCGTGGGGACTTCCCAGTTCTTTCCACGACGCGTGGCGGGTGTACTGTGCCATTTGCACGAACCTTGGCGCGGTTCGGTGGTTATAAGGGGTGAGGATTCTCTCTTCTCATCTTCTTCACCTATTCCCATGTCGTTTCCTTCTCCTCCACTTCTCCCACGCGCACAGAGCTCCCTTGCCTCCAGAAATTCCCAGCGCCGCCCAACCAAGCTCACCGGCGCACCAGGAAAATGGCTTCCACTTCAACTTCCGGCGCAGCAGCGGCGGCGGAAAAGGAGAGCAATCGCGGGTTCTGGATCCCGTGCGCCCTCGACGATGAGAAGCTCCGCGGCGTCGAAGAAGAAGGGCTCCTCCACACCGGCGATTGGGGCGACTTTGGCGAAGTGGTCCCCAACCCTCGCAACGGCGAGCGAGTGCACTTTGGCACCCACCTCGATAGAGGTTTCTCCTTTCCTCCCTCAGATTTCTTTTCTGAGGTGATAGACCATTACGGCGTTCCACTTCACCATATCCCCCAAACTCCATCTTAGATATGAGCGCCTATGCAGCTTTGTGTGAGAGGTATATCGGCAGTAGGCCGAGTCTCACTCTCTTCCGGTTCTATTTCCATGTCCGGAGGAACTCCATCACTGCCTGTTGTGGAAATGGCCACGACAGTCGCTGCCTGTGGCAGTGATTGATTGTAACGTGAGGAAGAGTTGGCGGCCATCTGGGTGCGAGATGGGGGCGGATGCACATGGGTTTACCCAGGTTCGGCCCCCCGGAGGGTAAAGACCTACCCCTGCTAGATTAGATTATTGGAGAGCGAGTTACAGGGGTGGTGAGCTCGGAGTGTAAGCAGCGAGTCGCTTGAGGGGGTGTATGATGGAACGTGAGTCTTTAGGATACCCTAGGGAGGTTTATATAGGAGTCACCTCGCTGGTTACAAGTTACAACTCAGCCAGATATGGGCTCGGAGGCTTTCTGACCAAATCGACTGGGCTTCAGATATGCTTCTGGGCCTTTAGCTTCGAGTCGCCAGGCTTCTCCTTCAATCATAGTCTAGTCGCCATCCTTTAGGTACACTCACAGGCCCTTCGGCCCAATCGGAACGTCCTGCTAGGCATTCGCCCTTCGGCATATCCCCATCAGTAGTCCCCGAGGCCATCGTTGATTCTGGCGTAGGTGTCCCTTTGGCAGTCGAAGTAGGCGATCCCAATTTGGACGCCCAATCGAGTCGGTGATGGAATCTATTAGAACCAAGGATAATTTCTCCAGGTTTCCACTCGCCACCCCAATGAATGTTACTACTGCCAAGTCACCGCTTCGGCGAGTGGAAAAGACTGGCAGGTAGCAGGTGGAATATAGGAGTTTGACCGTCCATTCTGGTCAAACTATCTGTTGGAATTTCCAATGGTAACTTCGGCCCAATTACCGTGAGTAACGGCTATCCCGATTTTGGTGGGTGGCGTTCCCATACAAGGGGAGTGATGATTCAGTTCTGCGAATCCTTCCCCGCATTCTTCATCCTCCCATACGCATTCTTCCTGTCTTCAATCTCCCGATTCATCCTTACCGCCCCGTGCGATTCCACGTCCTACCCGATGGCGCCTCCCAAAGGCTCATGGGGAAAATCCAAATGCACCACAGCCTAGCTCAAGTCCTTCGAGGACACCGGAGTCCTCCGCCAGGGGAACTGGCGGGTTCCCCCCTCCTCCGAGATGGAGCCGAAGCCGCGAGCCGGCGAATTCATCTGCTTCCCCAGTCATCTTGAGAGAGGTCTGGGGTTCCCCACCTCGCTTTTCTTCTGGTGCTTCTGCGCGTATTACCCGATAAAGCCTTCGGATATCGGCCCGCACAGCATCGAGAAGCTGGCAATCTTTGTTGCCTTCTACGAGTGTTACCTCGGCTGCAGGCCGTATTTTCTGCTGTGGTTGGTGCTCTTCCACGGCCGCATCGGGCGTGAGGCATCCGGCGGCCTGATATTGGCCGTAGGCGGTGTCACTTTCTAACTGAAGTCAAAGGCTAATTTCGTCAAGCTTCTCCTGCCAAAGAAAGCCGCCAGCGAGTGGAAGAAGAGCTGGTTCTACATAAAAGAATGCACTCCTTCCGGCGAGGTGGCACTTCCCGAGTTCGTCGCCGAGAGGAGCGAGCCTCGCCGGTTGGCGCCGAAGAACCTTCCTGAAGACCAGCGGATGGCCGTCATGGAAATGATGGACTAGATCCAGAAGCTGAAGGACAAGGGGTTGATTTCGATCAACCTCTACAACTGCTGGCTCGGGCGGCGTCTGGTTCCACTGGCGGCTCGGCCGCATTGGATGTATGAATACAACGGGAAGCACGACCCCTCCCGAACCAGCAAGGAGTCATGGGAGACCGAGGACTACAAGGCCGCCCTGAAAAAGTTCACTGACGTGGAGTTTACCAGCGTGATGGTCGGGCTCGCCCCGTACACTCCCCTGAAGAATGAAGCCCCCACAGTAAGTTTTCTTCCCAGTCGCTATTCCCGCACCTCAATTCTCAGTCGCTGCATTTGGTGTTTACTCGTGGTGGTTCTCAGCTTTTTTAGGTGTTGGATGGCTGGCTCCCTCCACTCGATGAAGAGGTTCCCTAGGAACTCGAGGAAGACTCCGAGGGAGACTCTTCCGAGAGCGATAGGGAGGAGGTTCCTCCCCCAGCGCCTGTGGCTTGCAAGACCCGTATGCAAAAACAGCGTGAGTTCGAGGCAAGCCGAAGTCTGGACAAACACGACGGAGGCGACGAGGTCGCGCAGGAGCACACGTCCCGGCGTACTGCTACGCCGTCGAAGCCCGCACGCAAGCCCAAGTCACCAGCGAAGAAGCCAATGTCGTCGTCCAAGTCGGCGGTGGTGTTTGAGTCGGACGACGACTCTGATGATGAAGACACCCCCGAAGTCTCATGCAAAGCCCTAAAGGACACGATCCCGACGAAGGGGTTGGAGGGCAAGGACATCGAGGCAGCGGTAGAGGTTCCCCTAGCGGCGATTGCGCCGATGGTCTCGGGGGTTCCAAGCCAGGAAGCGGCCGAGGCGGCAACGTCTAAGTCGCCGCAGCCGTCGAGAGCGGCCGCGTCTTCGGGGCCGGAGATTCCGGCGACCGCGGCTTCGTCGTTGAGGAAGCCCGCGGTGTCGTGGGCTTCAGATGTCTTCGAGAGGGGGCTCATTCGCAAGCTGGGTCCAGAATTGGACAAGCCTGCCCACATCAGCACCGGGCTTCGCGTTCTCCCGATCGCTAAGTGAGTATTGGTTCTTCATGCCGATTCGCCTCTTGTTTTTGTATTGTTGTTATATTGACTGTGGGAATTCGGGCAGGTCTGGAGCCAAGAAGATTGGCCTTCCGTCGGTGGCAAAGATTCCGTCGGGCGCCACCACGGGAGAGGGCGATCTCCCCAAGAAGAGAAAAGCCGCCGGAGACGTGGCGACCGCGGAAGGCGCGAAGAAGCAGAAGGGGGTGCTGACGACGCCACAGCCAAGGACAGCGTCGCGGAGGCCGATGTTGCGACAGTCGCCGAAGAAGTCATGGCGGCGTGATTGGAGCCAGTCTTGGCTGCGGCCGCGCCGGAAGTGCCGGCCCCGACAACTAGTGCCCCCGCTAGAGCATCGGCGACGTTC
The DNA here is from genome assembly GCA_910589775.1 of Avena eriantha. NCBI lineage: Eukaryota > Viridiplantae > Streptophyta > Magnoliopsida > Poales > Poaceae > Avena > Avena eriantha. Next base: position 335,971,179 of record OU342746.1, read on the forward strand.
CCGCGCTTCATGGCTAGGGGATTTCCAGGCATAGCGGACACCCAGTCTTCGTAGAGTCCGGAGATTGTGGATGCGGACATTGGGTCCCGTCGTGGGCGCACTTCCTTCACGATCCCGTCGATTGACGCCGGAGAACTTCACAGGATGCTTGGCGCCGCTATTCAGGTATGTCCAGTCCCCGAGTTCTTAGTCGTTGAATTTCAGCGGCTGGGAACTGAACTTCTTTCTCCTCTCTAGTCCCCGAATTCCTAGTCACTGAATTTCAGCGGCTAGGTATTGAACTTTTTTCCTACTCTCCAGTCCCCGAGTTCCTGGTCGCTGAAATTCAGCGGCTAGGAACTGGGAATTTGTTTTGGTAAGTGTTGAGGTGTGTTGTTTATTTGTAGGGTTTGCAAAGGGAATCGACCGATCGGCAGGACGCGAGGGAGCGCTTGGAGCGTGATCTACGCGAAGCGCAAGAGGCGAACCAGCGGCTTCAAGAAACTATTGGTGAGTATCTGCTTTTCTGTCCTTTCCTTGAACTATTGGTGTATGGCGCGCTGATGGTTTTCTGTCAGATGGTTTCCCGGCTGCGATTTCCAAGGCCCGCGAAGGGTATGCACCAATCGCCAAGCTGGACGCGGCGAATGGACAAATTGCCTCCCTAATCCACGACTTGGAGGAGGCGAGAGCGGCCTCCGTTTCTTCGGAGGACCGAGCGAAGGTTGCTGTCACTACGGCTGAGGAGGAACACAAAGCCACGGATTCTATCATCGTGGGGCTGCACAACGAGCAAGCCGCCTTGGAGAAGCATGTCACGGAGAGCTGCCACAAACTCCTTGGTAAGTCTCCATCTTCGCCTGACTTGTTCGACGAGTCCCTGATTGGGGATGTCCGTAGTTGCACTGATGTCTGCATTTGTAGCTGTGATAGGCCAAAGCAACCCGGTGGTCCAGACCTTCAACGCTTCGCAGTGCGTGACTGCCGTGGTGAACGTGGCCATGGCTTCGGCGTTATGTGTCCAAGCGGTTCTCCAAGGCATGTCCCCCACCGAGGTTATTCCTGGGGGCTTACGGAGGTGTGGTGCTATCTGGAGGAGGTGCCTGTCATCGTGGAGTGGATGGCGTGCTCGGCGTTCAGGCGCGGGGCCACCACAGCATTGAGTTTGGGTCTCGCCCACTTCCCCGACTACTTTGATCTTGACGACGTGACAAGTGGCTACCCATCGGCGACCGGCACGGTGGAGATGTCCGAGGTACTAAAGCTGACTGCAAAGGCCGCCCCTTACGCCGATCAGGTCCTGGCTATGGGGGATATGCTGCCATACCAGGAGACGGTGTTGGCGCCTGGCGACCCCGAGCCAGAGCATCGTGATATGAAGTCGGAGCAGCCCTTCCGGTCGGTGTTGTTGAAGTCGCTGACGACATACCCGACGAACCCATGGCAGCCTTTTGTTCGTGTCAAGGGGGTGGCGGTGCTTCTTCATCAGGACCTGTAGAATGAACAATGTAGTTGGGCAGTTTGTGATGTATGCCAAGTGGCGACTTCTGTAATATATTTTGTAATGTATGCCAAAAGGGAGTCAATCGACTCGTATTGCGACCAAGATTGTGTGGTGTGTTTATTTTTGATTGAGCGAGTCCCCGAGCGCGTCCGCCCTTGAATGGGGTATAACTCGATTGTATAGTTTTGTATTTTGTTTTGGTTGTGCATTGTTTTATCTCTCGCGTCTTCTGAGTGGCGAGTCCCCGTGCGCGAGTAGGATTGATTTTTAGGCGAGTCCCCGAGCGTGGTGCTCAACCGTATTGGTCGTGTTCCTGTTGTAGGTTGTGAATGCGTTGTTTGTAACGCGTCTCCTCCCCTGGCCCGCAGGGCTAGTCGCTTGGCGAGTCCAAGGCAGCTCTTTAACTTGGTGTGTTCCCGAGCCACGTGGGGGTTCCCGTTTTGCGGAGTCCCCGTGTGTGGTACTTAACCGTTCGAGTCGCTTTGCGTGAGGATGGGAGGGACAGGTCGCTGTGAGAAGCATATACCGGTTGTCTTGGCCCGGTGGGCCAGCCGGGCTAGGCGACTCCAATGGCAGCTCCGGGTTGGCGTTTTCGTGGACGACCCAAGGCCCGAGTATTTCCGGTGCCCTTGTGCCGCACTACTTAGACATGCCGGTCGCTCGACCAAAGGTTGACTTCCGTGAATAGCGTATTGCTAATATGTATGAGTGCGAGTGGCACAAGAATATGGCGAGTAGACACAATTTGTGCGATCCGAATGAATTTCATTATATATGCCAGCTGAGTACAATTTGAGGTTCTAAGTATAGAACTTTCTGAGGAGGTTTACATTCCATGGCCTCCCAACCTCGAGCTGGTCGTCACCCCATATGTCGATGAGGTAGTAGGCGTCATGACTGAGGACTCGTCCTATGGCGAATGGCCCCTCCCATGGGGGGAGTTTGTGCATGCCTTTCTTGTCTTGGGCCAGTCGTAGGACCAGGTCGCCTTCCTGGAAGGTGCAAGTTCGCACTCAGCGGCTGTGGTAGCGGCGGAGTCCTTGCTGGTATATGGTGGTGCGTGAGCGAGCTAGGTCGCGTGCCTCGTCGAGTTGATCGATGTTGTCTTGGCGGGTGACCTCGTTGGTCGCTTCGACGTAGTTGGCGAGTCGAGGTGAATCGTGCTCCAGGTCGGGCATTATGGCCTCGGCGCCATACACCATGAAGAAGGGTGTGAACCCGGTGGAGCAATTGACGGAGGTGCGGATCCCCCATATGACAGAGGGGAGCTCATCAACCCAGCATCTGGGGTGCGCTCGAGGGGCCCTTGGAGTCGCGGCTTGAGCCCGTGGAGGACGCTTTGGTTGGCGCGTTCTTCTTGGCCATTCAACTCCGGGTGGGCGACTGAAGCGAGGTCGAGTCGTATGCCATGTTCTTCACAAAATTCCGCCATGGCCCCCTTGGCGAAGTTCATGCCATTGTCTGTTATGATGCTGTGCGGGTAGTTATATCAGTAGATGAGCTCACGTAAGAACTTGGTGGCCGTCTTGCCGTCGCACTTCTTATTGGCTTGGCCTCGACCCATTTGGTGAACTTGTCGACCGCAACCAGGAGATGGGTAAAGCCAGATGGGGCCTACCATGTCCATGCCCCATACGGCGAATGGCCATGTGATGGGGATGTTCTTGAGTGTCGACCCAGGGAGGTGCGTGTGGTGGGCGTACTTCTGGCACCCGACGCATCGTTGGACGATGTTGGTGGTGTCGGCGTGCACGGTGAGCCAGTAGAAGCCATGTTGCATGGCCTTGGCGACTAGCGACTTGGCGTTGGCATGATGGCCGCAGTTGCCGGCGTGAATGTCCTGGAGGATCTTGCGGCCTTCTTCTGACTGTACATAGTGCTGGAACACGCCAGTCACGCTGCGTCTGTGGAGCTCGCCGTTGATGATGACGAAGGATTTGAAGTGGCGCACGATCATTCGCGCCTTTGTCTTGTTGCTTGGTAGGATTTTGTGCTCCAAGAAGGCGACATATGGTGTTGTCCAGTCGCTAGGCTCCGCAACCATGGCGACTAAGGACGGTTCTGGTTGTAGTAGTATCCCGACGTCGATCTCTTTTGGTGGGCTGACCGACGGTTTGTGAATGATGTCGAGGAAGACACCTGCTGGTGGCGCTTGTCAGGCCGACCCGATGCGGGAGAGGGCGTCTGCCTCCTTGTTCTTGTGTCTGTCGATCCACTCGACGGAATAGCCGTCGAAGTGTCCTCCCAACTGGTCTACCACTTGGCTGTTTGTGATCATTGTTGGGGAGACGGCGTCACACGTCCCGGCGACTTGGCCGGCGACTAGATCGGACCACCATAGCATCGTAAGCGGTTGACGTTCATCTCCTTAGCGGCTCTCATGCCGTGAAGAAGGGCCTCGTATTCTGCCATGTTGTTGGTGCAGGGCTTGAAGTTGAGGTGGAGCACGTAGCGGAGCTTGTCTCCTTTGGGAGAGGTCAGTATGACCCCAGCCCCTGCGCCGTCGGCGTTCTTGGAGCCATCAAAATGGAGTGACCAGTAGTGGAGGTACGGGAGCTTCTCTGGCTGCTGTGCTTCTTCCCAATCTGCGAGGAAATCAGCTAGGGCTTGTGACTTGATCGCTTTGTGGGGCTCGTATTTGATGTTGTGGATGCCGATTTCGACGGCCCAATTGGCGACTCGCCTGGTCGCCTCGCGATTGCGTATTATGTCTTGCAGGGGTGCGGAGGAGACGACCGTGATCGGGTGCTCCTGGAAGTAGTGTGGGAGTCGCCGCTGAGCTCCGAATACCGCATACACCAGTTTTTGGTACTGCGGGTAGCGCTGTCGTGAATCGGCCAGGACTTCACGGATGTAGTAGACAGGACGCTGTATGAGGCGTTCCTTGCCCTCCTCTGGTCGTTCGATGACCATCACAGCACTAACGACTCGAGTGGAGGCCGCGACGTAGACGAGCATTGGCTCTTTGGCGAGTGGAGCGGCGAGGAGTGGGGTCGTGAGTAGCTCTTCTTTGAGTGCTTTGAGTGCATCATCGGCCTCCGCGTCCCATTGGAACATGGGGTTCTTGCGCATCAGGCGGTAGAGGGGCATTGCCTTCTCACCTAGTCGGGGGATGAAGCGACTGAGGGTCGCGACTCGCCCTGCCAACTTCTGGACATCGCGCAGGCACTCGGGTTTACCGAGTCGCACGATGGTGTCGATCTTGGTGGGGTTGGCTTCGATGCCTCGCTTGGAGACTACATACCCTAGGAGCTGTCCGGTTGGGACGCCGAAGGTGCATTTTCCGGGGTTCAGCTTGATGTTGTACCTCCGCAGGTTTGCAAAGGTTTCGGCCAGGTCGGCGAGCAGGTCGTCCTGGCGGGTGGATTTTACCACCACGTCGTCAATGTATACATGGATGTTGCGGCCAATTTGGCTCGCGAGGCACTCCTGCATGCATCTCTGGTATGTGGCGCCGGCGTTCTTGAGGCCGAACGTCAAGGCCGTGTAGCAGAAGGCGCTGAATGGCGTGATGAATGTTGTATTCTCCTCATCCTCGATCGCCATCTGTATCTGGTTATAACCAGAGTAGGCGTCGAGGAAGCACAGCGACTCCTATCCCGCGGTCGAGTCGATGATCTGATCGATGCGCGGTAGGACGAACTCCTCCTTCGGGCAGGCGCTATTGAGGTTGGTGTAGTCGATACACATTCTCCATGTGTTGCTCTTTTTTAGAACCAGGACTGGGTTTGCCAGCCACTTGGAGTATTTGATTGGCCGAATGAAGCCTGCGGCTAGCAGGCGTTGTACTTCTTCGGCGATTGCTCGGCGGTGCTCTTCATTGAAGGGCCGTAGCAACTGCTTTACTGGTCGCACTTTGGGGTCGGCGTTGAGTTTGTGCTCAGCGAGTTCCCTCGGGACACCTGGCATGTCAAATGGCTTCCATGCAAAGATGTCGTGGTTCTCACGGACGAACCCGATGAGCGTGCTTTCCTATGCGGGGCTCATGTGCGCCCGAATGGTGACCGTCTGGCTAGAGTCGCCTGGGACAAGCTCAACGGTGCGGGTGTGCGTGGCGCCTCGAACGTAGAGTTCGCGACGGTTGGTTTCTTCAGGATAGTGGGGTCGTCCTTGTTGATGTTGCCCGCGTATTTCGCGAGCTCCTCCGCGTGGTCGGTCTCCGCAGCAATGACAGCGTCGGCGAGCTCGGCTCCTTTGTCCTTGCATTCCACGGCCATGTCGGGGTTGCTGTGGACGGTGATGATGCCGCTTGGCCCTGGGAGCTTCATCATGTTGTACGTGTAGTGGGGAGTCGCTATGAATTTGGCAAACGTCTGGGGTCCCAGCACACAGTGGTAGGGGCTGCGGAAGTTCACCGGCTCGAATTCGATTCGCTCGGTGCGGTAGTTCGCCGGTGTGCCAAAGGTGACGGGTAGCGTCACTTTTCCGATCGGGTATTCCTTCCGACCGGGGACGATACCGTGGAAGGTTGTCAAGGTCGGCTGGATTGCCGACTCTAGGAGCTGTAGCCTCTTGAACGTGTCCAGGTACGTGATGTTGATGGAGCTCCCGCCATCCATCAATGTCTTGGGTAGCCAGTAATCGGCCACTTTGGGCCTGACTACAAGGGCGACTCGCCCTGGGTACTCAATTTTGGGGGCGTGGTCCTGGCGACTTCAAGTGATGCTCTGCTCGGACCAGTTGAGGAGGCGTGGGATGTCGACCTGTGTCACCGCATTGACGGCAACTGCGCGGGCGAGCACCTTTCTCTCGCGCTTGGTGCCGAGTCTGGTGAAGGTGTGTAGCGAGCCGACGGCGGTGCCGAAGCCGCTGGCATTCCCGTTGTCCCGAGGTGGGTTGTTGTTGGGGTCCTCCCTTACTCGCCTCGCCTTCTAAATCTCTTTGAGAGAGTGGCAATCAGCGGTGGTGTGGGTGCGGGTTTTCCCTCCCTGCTATGGTAGATGCAGGGCTGGTTGAGTAGGGCGGCAGGGTCAAATTTCGGCCATGCTGTATTGTTGGAGCGGTAGTTTCCGCTGTCGCGGTAGCTCTTGGGGTCGTGCTCGCCGTAGCTGGCGTTGGTGACGAAGTTGACTCGCCTGTCCGTGCGGCGCTTGCCGGTGATGCGGGTGTTGATGTAGCGCATGTCGCGTAGGCACCCGCTATCATGGATGCTGGTTCGCCATCTTCCTCCCGACTCGTCGTCAGAGTCTTGGTTGGGATCCTCCTGCGCGTAGCACTTGGCGATCTCGAGGAGGTCGGGGATGTTGTCGAGCGTCCGGTAGACCCTCTTGATCTTAGCGACCAAGGGTTCGTACTAGCACGCGTTCTTAAAGCAATGTATCACCGTATCTGGGTGGATGTCGGAGGCATTGATCCACAGTTCTTGCCATCTATGAACCCAGCGACAAGTCGACTCGTGTTGTCCCTGGATGCATCGCTCCAGGTCTTCTATGGTGGTGGCGCAGGTGTAGGATCCCTCGAAGTGCTTGATGAAGGCGTCCCGCATTTCTTCCCAGGAATTGATGTTGTCGGCGGGGTGGGTGTTGCTCCATTGCCGAGTCGCGCCCTCAATCATCAGGGGGAAGTAGCGAGCAACGAGCAGGTCGGTGTGGCCTATGATTCCCATTGCCAGGAGGTATGTGTCCAGCCAGTCAGCGGGATCGTATGTCAGGTCGTACTTTTCGATCTCCTTGGGAGCCTTGAAGTTGGCGGGGTATTTTTCCCCATGGATCATGGGTCCGAAGCATTGCCGACCGACTCGACTGAGCGAGCCTCTTGGTTCCGGGATGCCGCGGTTGGTGAGGGTGTGCCGCAAGTCATTGGGCTGGCACGCTCGCCATGCCTGGTTGTTGATGATGTTCGTTTGGGTATCGATGGGCTGCCCGTTGGCGGCGACCGTGTTATTCGCCGGTCACGGCTCGTTGGTGGACAGAGCGGGGTTGGCGGCCCATGGCTGGTTCGCCAAGGGCTGTGGTGGAGGGCAAGTCAATGTGTTGGCAACGGTGGGGTGACCACTTGACGCTGCTCTGCTTGCTGAGGAGCGGGAATACATCCGCCCCCGCGGGTCGACTCCCGCGGCTTGTTGTTCGACGGCCCTGACGAGTAGGGCCTTGGCATACTGGATATGTAGCGCGCCGTCGCCTTGGACATCGAGGTTGGCGATCGCGGCATCGGCCATGACGACGTTGTCCATCGGGGTGGAGTAGAGTGGTAGTCCGTTGGCGTCGCGGGCTTGAGGCGAGATGATGATCCGCGGTTGGTCCAGCGGGGGCATGCGGCCGATGGGTGGTGGAGGGGCTCCGGTCGCCGGTGCGCCGGGTGGTGGTCTCACGGGATTGCTTCCGCCCGGCGGCGCGTTCTCGCAGTATTCGCGCTTGGCCATGCGTGCGGGGTCGCTTTCGTCGTTGAAGTTCAGGACGCGGCCCTGGACATTGGAGTTCAGGCGGGTCCTGATACGGCGCTGGTGGTAAAGAGATAACTCCCGTGCCGTTTCCCGCTTGAGGCGGTATTTCTCGCGCTCGGCGAGTTCGTTGCGTTGCGCCTCTGCGAGCCGCACGCGGGCTTCCTCCACCTCTCTGGCCGTCGCAGTCGGTGGGATCGGCGTGGCGAACAGATCTGGCGGGGCAGTCGTGCTACCCGCCATGTAGATCGCGTTGAAGCGATTAGATCTGGCGCATAAGTCTTTAGGTGATTCTGAGCCGGAGTCGGAGTCGAAGATCCCGAGGATGGAGGGGTCCCCGAAATCCTCCGGGTTGGAGACTCGCGTGATGGAGTCCTCTCGTGACATGGCGGTGATAGATCTGTCAACCGAAGCAGGGGTCACGGAGTCGGCGTCGTCGTTTATGCCCTCATCGTTGGTGGCGGCGTTGGTCTCGGCCACGTCGCTGGCAGCCTTGTCGGAATTGGTGACGAGGCTCCTGATGGAGCGGACCTGCTCCTCCGAGAGTAGATCGCGGTGCGGTGGCAATCCACCGACGATCACTGTTGCGGCTTGGTCGACCGCGCTGGTGAAGCCGACGAAGAGGTTGATGGGAGCCGACCGGCATCACCGCGCCGTGAGTGACCGGGCATGACGCCGGGATGTAGCTGCTGGGTAGGATCTGTAAGATCCCGCCGAAGGCGATCATGCGGCCGGTAGCGAGCGGCCGATCGATCAGCGAGTAGGGTCTCGCTGCAGAACTCAGGCCAGTCCCGCTATGCCCCACGGTGGGCGCCACTGTCGTGGAAATGGCCACGGCAGTCCCTGCCTCTGGCAGCGATTGATTGTAACGTGAGGAAGAGTTGGCGGCCATCAGCGGTGCGAGATGGGGGCGGATGCACATGGGTTTACCCAGGTTCATCCCCCCAGAGGGTAAAGACCTACTCCTGCTAGATTAGATTATTGGAGAGCGAGTTACAGGGGTGGCGAGCTCAGTGTCTAAGCAGCGAGTCGCTTGAGGGGGTGTATGATAGAACGTGAGTCTTTAGGATACCCTAGGAAGGTTTATATAGGAGTCACCTCGCTAGGGTTTACAAGTTACAACCGAGCCAGATATGGACTCGGAGGCTTTCTGACCTAATCCGACTGGGCTTCAGATATGCTTCTGGGCCTTCATCTTCCAGTCGCTAGGCTTCTCCTTCAATCATAGTCCAGTCGCCGTCCTTCAGGTACACTCACAGGCCCTTCGGCCCAATCGGAACGTCCTGCTAGGCATACCCCCTTCGGCATATCCCCATCACTACCGGTAATCCTTACATTACCGGTACAATTAGTCTTTCAGTTAGGCGCGAGCATGTCTATCCTCGGATATTAGCTAGTGAGTCGGTCAAACAGTGGCCGGCTACCTTTTTCTATCATAGGGATATTCCCGCTGCCGGCAAAGCTAGTGCTTTGCCGGCTTTCGTCGATGGAGCCGCCACGCCTCAACCATCTTGGGATGAGGCCGCTCCGGCTCTCAGTGACGATCTTCTTCTCGCCAAGAGGCGGATTGAATATCTGATGAAGCATAAGGGCCTAAGAGAGTCCGACTTGGTCCAGTCTTGGGTGGCACGCCGGATCCAGCCTCTCTAGCACCACGGTGACCGACTGATGCATTCCATCACGGCGTCAAAAAATGCCTCTCTCCGCATCAGCTCCAAGGATTTAAAGCCACAAGATTACATAAGCCAGGTCAAATGGCTGATAAAGGAGCGGATCGAGAGAAAGATTCCAGATTTATCTCTGGACATGCATAAAGTGGAAGACCCCGTAGTCCCGGTAAGCTTTAGCAGTAAACCTTTTTCGTGTGTTTCACCTTTAAGTTATTTTCGCAACACTGAGATATTATCTTCTTTTCAGCTTGCCGACCTCTCCGATCCGGAATTGGCTCCTATCGAGGGATATCCTCCTGAATTTTCTCAGGCGGAGGAATTGGTCCCACTGCCAGATGTTGTGCCCAGGAAGCGCAAAGCTCCGACAGTGGCCATCAGCACAAAGGAAGTGCCAGTTGTGAAGAGGTAAGTTTCCACACAACTTCCGCCTTTGTACTTTACTCATGATTCCTTCCGAGATATAATGTTCTTCATTCTATTACATTCTCATAGCTAAGGAGCTCATCAATGGCAAGGGGAAGGGGACTATCTCGAAGCCCCTATGTTAGACGAAGCTAACTATGGCTTCTCCTACCGTGGCTCCTCCGCTCCTGCACCTCAACCTTCTGCAGCGCCGGTGATTACTCCATCCCCGGCTCCCTCCACAAGGCCAGCGACCCTTGAGTCGCAGACTGATGTCACCATGGGTGACTCAGGTTTTGATAAGGGTGAACCCTCTTTGGGTAATGATCCCTCAGTAGAAACCTTCGCCGAAAATCTCCTGAACAATCTAGGACTTGCCAAATTTGGCTTATCTTAGAAATCTGCAGAGGAAATCCAGTTGCTGGCCCGGCAATGCCTAGAAAGCCAAAATCTTTCTGCCGAAGAAGAAGCACAAGAAGTGGAGGACATCAAGTACTCCGATCTTCTCAAACAAGTTCGCCTTCGCGACAAGGGTTTAAGAGCTGGTGTGCTTCCACCACCTCCGTTTATTCCACTCACCTTCGCCGAGAAGGTTACTACTGAGGTGAACATGTGCCTGAGCAAACTCACACATGAACATCATGTAAGTTAGAATTCCAACTCACGCTTTTCCTTTATTGTATTTTCTATCATATCCTCTAGCCCCCAAGAATGACGTTGGATAAACAATCCGAGTTTATGCTTCCTTAGGATGCCAAAGAATGAACTAGTGTAGCCCCCAAGGCTCATGCTGATATTAGCTACAATATTAGCCCGAGTCTTTAGTAGACTTCTGACTCTGGGTATTCTGACTTACAAAAAGTTAATTCATATAACCAGGAATTTTTGAAGAATGTCTGCAATAAGCGGAGAGAGATCAAAGCTCTCCGACTTAAAAATGCTGAGCTTAAAGTTTCCAAGGATGAGGCCGAAGGTAAACATTCCGAGACTCAAACCTTGTCTTGTGTTTTCATAGTCGAATATTTTTTGCCGAACTGTTGTTCTTTTGACTTACAACACTGATAAAGCAGTCATCTACTATGATCGAAGAGGCCGAGAATCTGAAGACCCTGGTGGAAAACAAGGATCTCCGCCAAGAGCTAGACCAGCTTAAGGCGGATCATGAGAAGAGCATTGCTCAAGTTCTCGAATCCTCCTCCATGGCCACCATGGAGCGTGATCGCAAGATTGCAATCCATGAGCAGAAAATCTCGGATCTCAACGATGAGTTATTCAGAGAGCAAGACCTTTCCGAGGCGCTCCGAGCTGAACTTCGGAGTCTTCATGAGGAGAAAACCAAAGTTGATGACGTCATCTTTGGTATGTTTCCATCTTTCTAACTTGTCTACATTCTTCGACTCTTTCGATGTCGGATTTATTTAACCGTTTTGCGTTATATGCATAGGTCCTCTGAACTTGACGGACTCCACCTCTGCCGAGCCTCGCACCCACCGGCTTACCCAAGTCGGTGATTTGCTTCATGACTTCCGTCAATCCATAGAGGATATTGGTGAAGCTCTCAAGATTCTGGATATGCATAGCATGTCCGACTTTCAGGTGCGGGACAAGGCAAAGGAGATGCCTGATGGCCCAAAATATATCGAGCTCGTTGGGGAATCCCAAGAGGAAGGTATGATGAGCACAGCAGCAAGGTTTCCCTCAGTACGAAACCAAGGTTATCAATCCAGTAGGAGCAAGGAAACACCCCAAAGGTGTTGCTAGCTGAGCCTTGGCAAGGCGCACTATCGGTGCTAGTAGCAACATGGAGACCTGCACAACACAACCACAAAACTTTGCCCCCAACTTGCGATGAGGTTGTCAATCTCACCGGTTTTGCTGAAAACAAAGGATTAAACGTATCGAATGGAAGGAAGTAATAGTTTGCAGAAAGTAAACACAAAGCAGTAAACAGTTTATTGTAGATTGAATGTAAAAGAAAGGACCAGGGTCCATAGTTCACTAGAGGTGGCTCTCCTTTAGATAGATAACATGCTGGGTGAACAAATTACAGCGGGGCAATTGACAAACATCGAGAAATCATACAAGCATATACTAATCATCTTGACTCCTTTGAGATTCGATTGGGCATTACAACATTATACATAGACCGCCATCCAACTGCATCTATGACTAATAATCCACCTTCAGGTTATCATACGAACCCCCTCCAGTATTAAGTTGCAAGCGACAGATTATTGCATTACGAATTGCGTGTAATGTAAACAGTATGATTGTTCTATGAACAAAGGATTGTTGTTTTCTCCCTAGTAGCAACAGCACATCTAGTACCTTAGAGATTTCTATCACTTCCCCAGATTACCAGAGGCGTGAACCCACTATCGAGCATGAATACTAACTCTTGGAGTTGCTAGCATCTACTTGGCCAAGATAGCTACTAGCAACGGAAAGCATGCAAGATCACAAATAACAAAGACATGATAGAATCAATAATCAATCTGAAATAGCATCTCAATATCCATCGGATCCCCGCAAACACAACATGCAGAATTACAAATAGATGATCTTGATCAGGAACGGAGCTCACAAGATCTAAACATGAAAGCACAAATGAGGAGAACCAGCCATCTAACTACTACATGGACCCGTAGTCCAGAGATGAACTACTCATGCATCACACCGGAGGCTTGCATGATGATGAAGAAGGCCTCCAGGGTGAATTCCCCTCTCCGGCAGGGTGCCGGGAAGAGGTTCAGATCCCTCCCGATCTAGGGATAGAGATGACGGCGGCTACAGACTCTTTCGTGGAATTTTGATCGGGTACTTAGGGTTTCCGTATCAGAGGCAACATATAGGCGGAAGGAGAGGCCGAGGGGGTGCCTGGGCAGCCAGACCATCCCCTAGAATGGGCCAGGCCTGGCCGCGCGGCCAGGTGGTGTGGCCGGGTCCCAGCCCCTCTCTGTCTCGTATTCTGGCTCTAAGTGTCCCCCGGTAAAATAATTACTTTGGCTTTTGTCCCGTCCAATTCCGAGAATATTCATTTTCTGACTTCATGGAACCAAAATCAGCAGAAAACAGGCAGCTGGCACTGTGTCTCTTGTTAATAGGTTAGTGCAAGAAATCATATGAAAAGTACTCCAAAGGGTGGACAAAACACAAGAAAGTAGATAAAACCAAGCATGGAACATCAAAAATTATAGATACATTTGCAATGTATCAATGCTGCTAGTTTGAAAGATTGCTATAATACGCTTAGGGAGCATCATAATTATGTTCCAATAAATTCTGAACCATCAAAGTGGCTCCCCACAGTAAAGATTGATATAAATAATGAAACTTTTCAAGCTCGCTGTGATATCATATCTGAATTTTGTCTTATGCCCAAAGATATTTATCAATCTTTGAATCTTTGAGGAAGAAATATCTCTTGCTAATAATGCTACAATATTACCTATTGGAATAGTTGAAGGATTTTTCACAAAGATCCTTGGGAAATGATTTCTACTGATTATCTTGTTATCGAATGTGCAGGAAAAGGACAAATTACACTTGGAAGGTCCCTACTAGAACTCCTTGGAGCAATAATAGACGTGGGAAAGGGGACCATGCACCTTGCTTCTCCACCAAACAATCATATGTTTCCCAAGGTTAAGAATAAAAGTAAGAGAGGTAAGGGCAGGAAATTTAGTTTTAATGCTTCTTCAAACACTTGATTCTTTTTCTTGCTTCTTATGCCTAACTTAAAGGCGTTAAAGAAAAGTACTTATTGGGAGATAACCAAAAAGTTTTAGATGAGTCTTGGAAGTTATTACTTCTATAAGAACCACTCCTTATCCTTTTTATTTGCTTTTTGTTCCAAGAGTAACCTCTAATGAGAAAGAAGTAATGATTGGGAAAGTTGTTGTCCCGAAACAGATTTCTATGCTTCACCTTAAAAATTCGTGTAAAATCTCTATACGTCCTTTTGAGGCGTGAATTTTTGTGCTTCTGCCCTAGGTTGTTATCTAACTTACGTTAGTTCAACACTTTTTGGTTTGAGCAACAAACGGTCTTCGCAAAAATTCGTCTTCACCTGCTGGTCTGTTTTGACAGATTTCTGTCATTTTCTGCATTTGCTTCTTGTTGGTTCCTTTTTGAGTTCTTTTGGGGAATTGAGATTTTTGAGGGAAGTGCTACATTAGATTTTGTTTTAATGGAACTTTCATTGATGTTAGAACTGAACCCAAAGACCTATTATCTCGAGTGCACTAATGTTGCTAATAAAGATTGTGTGAAGTTTTGTATGAAGGAAAATTTCAGGTGTATGGAAGGAATGAGTAATGAGATGAAGGATGGACTAAAGCACAAGCTTGGGGATGCCCAAGGCATCCCCCTCTTCATCAATAAAAATTCCAGGTTTCTTCCTAACGCTTCATTTTTATTGTTTCATGCACAGCTGTGTTGTTCTTGGAGCGTCTTCTTTTTCGTTTTTGTTTTGGTTTTTTGTTTTCTTAGTTTGCTGAATAAATTGGTTGGACCCCCTCTTTCATACATTGGTTATCAAATAGTTTGGTTTAGTTTGGAAAAGAGTAGGAAAGTTCATGCTTAATTGGTAAAGAGAGCTTGTTTTTGACTATGGCCTATGCTTTGTTATGCCATGCTTGATATTGTTTTGGCTTTATGCTTAGTATTCTTTGTTGTAGCATGACTTGTTATAAACAATTGAGATTGCTTAATGTGCCTTGGATGAATCATGCTTTGTTTTAGCATATTAAAGCATAGTATAGTGGTATTCTCCTTTGATGCTTTATTTGGGTTGACTTGGCGCATGCTCACACCATGTTATGACTATCTCAAGTCACAATAAGCCTTGATGATCCTTTAGTTTTCAACTTGTAGTATCACTTTATGCTTTGATCAATGATGTTTTGTCGCTCTGCATGATTATGGCCATTATTGCTCTCTTAGTTTGTCGCTCCCAGTCTTTTGCTAGCCTCCGGAACCAAGTATGAGTTCCACCCATGCATCCAACTCCTTAAACCAAGTTATTCCAAAGAGTACACCATACCTACCTACTAGCTTAAGCTATTCCAAGTATATTCATGCTTTTGTTTACCTTCCAAATTAAACTTGTTATGAGAAAACTAGTGAGTAAAGCTCTCACGAACTTGATGGCACACTTTACTTTTCTTGCCCTTAATAAACTTGAACCATTGTGTCGCCTATGTTGTATATGCTTGCACTTATTTGTCGGGGATTAGCAGAACCATGCTGTCATGGGGAACGCTTTCGACATTGCACTGGTACTTTGTACCTAGTTGATATCATGCTCTTTTGTCTATGGATGTCATCGGTGTGAAATGAAAGGGGAGCTTGTAAGTCCATGGAGTTATGTATATGTGTTAGAGAAACGCCTGGGCCGGTGGTCTAATCCATGCTGACATGGTGGAAACCTACAGAGTAACCATAATGAGCTGTCTATGAAGCATTCTTCTTATAAAAAATATTCCTATATTGAGAAAAAAGAGAAAAAGAAAAAATATATAATGAAAAGAGGAAAGAGAGAAAAAAGCACCATATTCCCATGGTAAATAAGATTGCTGAGATGCTCGTTGTCTGCTTGCCTTGTCATTTTGATATGGGGATTCTTCCGTATCATTGGGCAAGGGTTACCCCATTGGCGGTTCTCTATGATACACATGTACTTACGATGACAAGAACTTACCGATGACTAAACTTGAGAAGCATGAGGAGCGGCCCTCGTATTCAAGGGACATGAGATTTCTAACTTATACTTCGTCAAGCATGTACACCATAGTTTGTTCACTTTAACCTTAATCACTTCAAGATGCTTATGATAGGGGCAATGAGAGCTGAAAGCTATAAGTACCATAATTTTTGGAAGCTCTTTATGAAACTTAAATCTCTTCTTCCTTCTATGAAGGCCCTTCTTCCACCATTATATTGAGTCTTCACCTTCTACCTTTATGCACCTACTTTGAGAGCATATTGGCCATTCTTAGTTCTATGTGCATTGTCCCAAGACTAGTTGATTGATGCATACCTTGATATTGCTTGTTCTAAACTATTTGTATCTAGTCACTCTTATGAACTTTGAAGGTGTCCTATGCATTTATACTTGCTACTCTATGAGGGACAAGCTGAATACTATTATGCTATGTTTTCTTTATGTGAAACAAACAAACGTCTTGCAAAGCATTGTTATTCATGAATCTTTTGTTTATGCCTTTTCATGTTGCAACATAGTTTCTTTGTCTTATTGCTAGAACTTTGTCTTTCATATTATGATTGAAGTACTATGATCCCAGCTTCGAATGTTTTACAAATACTTTGATCAAATTTATGATGGTGCATGTAACCTCAAAAATTATTCTTTCTTTTTATCACTTACCTACTCGAGGACGAGCAGGAGTTAAGCTTGGGGATGTTGATACATTGCAAATGTATCTATAATTTTTGATGTTCCATGCTTGGTTTTATCTACTTTCTTGTGTTTTGTCCACACTTTGGAGTACTTTTCATATGATTTCTTGGACTAACCTATTAACAAGAGCCATAGTGCCAGCTGCCTGTTTTTTGCTGTTTTTGGTTTCAGGAAGTCAGAAAATGAATATTCTCGGAATTGGACGGGACAAAATCCAAAGTCACTATTTTACCGGGGGACACTTGGAGCCAGAATACGAGACGGAGAGGGGCTGGGGCCTGGCCACACCACCTGGCCACGCGGCCAGGCCTGGCCCACGCCAGCGCGTGGTCTGGCCGCCCCAGGCACCCCCTCGGCCTCTCCTTCCACCTATATATTGCCTTTGATACGGAAACCCTAAGTACCCAATCAATATTCCACAAAAGAGTCTGTAGCCACCGTCATCTCCATCCCTAGATCGGGAGGGATCTGAAGCTCTTCCCGGCACCTTGCTGGAGACGGGAATTCACCCTGGAGGCCTTCTTCATCATCATGCAAGCCTCCGGTGTGATGCGTGAGTAGTTCATCTCTGGACTACGGGTCCATGTAGTAGCTAGATGGATGGTTCTCCTCCTTTGTGCTTTCATGTCTAGATCTTGTGAGCTCCGTTCATGATCAAGATCATCTATTTGTAATTCTGCATGTTGTGTTTCCGGGGATCCGATGGATATTGAGATGATGTTTCAGATTGATTATTGATTCTATCATGTCTTTGTTATTTGTGATCTTGCATGCTTTCCGTTGTTAGTAGCTATCTTGGCCAAGTAGATGCTAGCAACTCCAAGAGTTAGTATTTATGCTCGATAGTGGGTTCATGCCTCTGGTAATCTAGGGAAGTGATAGAAATCTATAAGGTACTAGATGTGATGTTGCTACTAGGGATAAAACAACAATCCTTTCTTCATAGAACAATCGTATTGTTTACTTTACACGCAATTCGTAATGCAATAATCTGTTGCTTGCTACTTAATACTGGAGGGGGTTCGGATGATAACCTGAATGTGCATTATTAGTCATAGATGAAGTGGGATGACGGTCTATGTATAATGTTGTAATGCCCAATCAAGTCTCAAATTAGTCAAGATGATTAGTATATGCTTTAATGCTTTCTCGATGTTTGTCAATTGCCCCGTTGTAATTTGTTCACCCAGCATGTTATCTATCTTAAGGAGAGCCACCTCTAGTGAACTATGGACCTCGGTCCTTTCTTTTACATTAAATCTACAAACTGTTTACTACTTTGTGTTTACTTTCTACAAACTATCACTTCCTTCCATTCGATACGTTTAATCCTTTGTTTTCAGCAAAACCGGTGAGATTGACAACCTCATCGCAAGTTGGGGACAGAGTTCTGTGGTTGTGTTGTGCAGGTCTCCACGTTGCTACTAGCACCGGTAGTGCGCCCTGCCAAAGTTCAGCTAGCAACACCTTTGGGGTGTTTCCTTGCTCCTACTAGATTGATAACCTTGCTTTCGTACTGAGGGAGAACTTACTGATGTGCTCATCATACCTTCCTCTTGGGGTTCCCCAACGAGCTCGATATATTTTGGGCCAGCACCTCTCCTCCTACATCATAAGTTATCAAGAAAAAACATATGTGTTATTCCGAAAACATTATGGGTCTATAAATATGTAGTATAACACTTTTGATAGTGCTAAGTTTTTATCTATTCAGCACTTTTGGCTTAAATTTTTGTGTGCCTGAAATGTTTACATAAGCACTTATACTTTTTTTTCTACACTTATCGTTTATCTGGATTTCCGCCTCGTCCCTTTCATGAGCCGGCTAAACTTTCAGCACGGAAACTTTTTCGAGCAACGGAGCTCAATTGCTAAACCAGTTTAAACTCGGAAAAAAAAGCCGGCCTCCAATACCAACAATTCACTACTCGGAAAATACCCGCATTCGGCAATCAGACAAATAACCAAAGTATAGACTAGAAAATTTAGAGTTATACCCGAAGGTAGCATTTTTAGAATCGGAAATCTAAACCATAACAAACATGAGCATAAAGTACTTTCAAGTATTCTGTGATTTTCGACTGTGACATGAACATTCAGAAATAAGATGGTAAAAACTTCTCAGAAAAACTTGAGGCAACCAAAACTTTTATTTCTCTTAGAACATGTACACATATATGATTACAAAGAAAGATAAACTAAGAATAAAAGGGACGCAGCTGAGAAATATTCCATGGTATGTCTAACTCATCCGGATTTGTACTGCCTCCAGCTCTCTTTCTCTTCTTAGTGGCAGGTCTTTCTTTGACTGGCCTCATATCAGTTAAGTAGTACGAACCATTGTGTAATACTCGACTAACCAAGAAGGGCCCTTCCCATACTGGGGAAAGTTTGTGCTTTCTTTGTTGCACCAGCCAGAGAACCAAATCGCCCTTATTAAAAGACCGGTTCCTGATATTTGCGCAACTTCTGCTGATAGGCTATTGATCTCATTTCAGCAATGACGCGAACTTCTTCAACTAAGTCGATATCATTTTGTCGATAAATCTCGGCATCCTCTTCAATATACGCGGCCACTCTAGGAGAATTGTGAATCAAATCACTAGGAAGAACTACTTCTGCGCCATAGACCGAGAAGAAAGGTGTGTATCCGGTTGACCTATTCGAAGTTGTTCGTAAACTCCATATTACAGAAGGTAATTCCTCTGCCCAAGCCCCCGCAGCATGTTGTAGTGGTGCTTCGAGTCTCGGTTTTAGGCCTTGTAGGATTAAACCATTTGCTCTTTCGACTTGTCCATTAGCCTACGTATGTGCGACTAACGCAATGTCAAGCCGGATATTTTGTTTGTTGTAGAATTCAGCAAGTTCTCCCATAGAGAAATTACTCCCGTTGTCCATGATAATACTATGCGGATAACCATACCGGATTATAACATCCTCGACAAATCTTTTGGCTGTTGCTCCATCACAACTAGTGATGGGTTTAGCCTCAATCCATTTGGTGAATTTATCCACCATCACTAAGAGGTGAGTAAATCCACTTGGAGCCCGTTTAAACGGTCCTACCATGTCAAGCCCCCAGACCGCAAAAGGCCATGTTATAGGTATTGTTCGCAGCTGATCAGCCAGAATGTGAGCTTGTTTGGCGTACTTTTGGCAGCCTTTGCACGTCTTGACCAGCCGTTCGACATCTACCTTGGCTATAAGCTAGAGAAAACTATGTTGGAAAGCTTTTGCAACTAAAGATTTGGCTGCAGCATGGTGACCACACTCGCCTTCGTGGATTTCTCTTAAGATTTCCACTCCTTCTTTTGGAGATACGCAGCGCTGAAAAAACCCAGATAGACTCCGCTTATAGAGCTCACCACTAACTATTGTATAGGCTTTTGTTCGTCGGATGATCTGCCGGTTCAGAACTTCGTCTTTGGGTAATTTGCCATCTACCAAATAGTCAAGGTAGGGTTGAGTCCTGCTGGGAATTAAAGCCAGAACTGCTATCAAAGGTGAGTCGGATTTGGTCGGATATTCCTCGTCCACTCCCTTTATTGAGGGAACTTTGAGGTGCTCTAAAAAAGCGCCATCCGGAACCTCTTTCCGTGCAGAGCCTATTCGAGATAATGCATCTGTTTCCTCATTTTCTGCTAGAGGGATGTGTTGAACCTCAAACCCTTCGAACGATTTAGATAAATCATCCATGACAGCTTTATATGTTGTCATGTGTTTATTTGCATTAAAAATATCCGACACTTGCTGAGCAACAAGATCCGAATCTCCATAACACATCAAACGTCGGATGCCGATATCCTTAGCAATCTGGATTCCATGCAGCAATGCTTCATACTCGGCAATACTATTTGTCGTTGTGAAGTGGATCTGCAACACATATAAAAGTTTATATCCTTGGGGTGATTTGAGCACCACGCCAGACCCTGAGCCCCTGCGAGCCTTAGACCCATCAAAATATAGGGTCCAATATTCCGACTCAGGGAGGGTCATATTCTCCTTCGTCTCTGTCCAATCAGCAACAAAGTCGGCAAGGATTTGGGATGTGATTGCTGTCCGAGGTTTGTACTCAATATCGAAAGGTGAGAGCTCTATGCCCCATTTGGCTATGCGTCCTATGGCGTCACTATTATTGATTATATCTCTCATGGGAGTTGTGCTCACCACGGTAATTGGATGTTCCTGAAAATAATGTCGTAGCTTACGAGATGCTAAGAACACACCATAAGCTAGCTTTTGATAGTGCGGATACCGCTGTTTCAATTCTGTTAAGACCTCGCTGAGAAAGTAAGTCGGGCGCTGCACCAAGTGTTCCTGATTTTCCTCCGGTCTCTCCACTACCATGACGATACTGACGAATGTGTTTGTCGCAGCAAGATAGAGCAACATCGGTTCATGTGGTTCCGGTGTAGCAAGGATAGGAGCAGATGAGAGTACTGTTTTTAGGTCTTGTAGTGCAGCTTCAGCTTCGTCGGTCCACACAAAATCCTTGGTCTTTTTCAGGAGTTTGTATAATGGTGCGGCTCTTTAACCGAGCCGGCTTACAAACCGACTGACTGCAACGATGCGAGTTGGCCTGGAAATATTGAGTATAGCCTTGATTTTGTCTCGGTTCACCTCTATGCCTCTTTTTGACACGATGAATCCTAACAATTTTTCGGCTGGGATTCCAAAGAAGCATTTCTTCGGATTAAGCATTATGTTGTATTTTCGTAGATTGGCGAATGTTTCCTCCAAGTCGGAAATCAACGTTTCCTTCTTTTTGGACATCACCGCAATATCATCCACATATGCATGTACATTGCATCTGATTTGATCGTGGAGGCAACGCTGCATTGTGCGTTGGTACATAGCTCCTGCGTTCTTCAGCCCAAAGGGCATCGTAACAAAACAAAAGGTTCCGAAGGGGGTTATGAATGAAGTTTTGACTTTGTCAGATTCCTTCATCCGGATTTGGTGATAACCGGAATATGCGTTGAGAAAACAGAGGAGTTCCGAGCCTGCCATAGAATCGATAACTTGATCAATCCTAGGCAGAGCGAACGGATCTTTAGGGCAAGCCTTGCTCAAGGTAGTATAATCAACACATATCCTTAAATCAGTGTTGTCCTTTTTAGGGACCATTACAGGATTGGCCGACCACTCAGTGTGGATGACCTCTTCTATGAATCCGGCTAACTCGAGTCGTGCTAGTTCCTTAGTTATTGCCTTACGCTTTTTCATCGCCGAAATGTTGTAAGGACTGTTTGACGGGTTTAGCATTCGGGTTTACATTTAAAGAGTGTTCGGCAAGATCCCTAGGTACTCCAGTCATGTCAGATGGCTGCCATGTGAAGATATCTTGATTTGCTTGGAGGTACTTGACGAGCGTGCTTTCCTATGCGCTATCTAGGCCTACGCCTATCTGGGTCACCTTGGAGGGGTCATCATCCTTCAACAGCGTCTTCTTCGTCTCTTCTGATGCCTTGAACTCCGGATTCGGCTTTGTCACCTCCTTCTTCGTTGCGGGCATCTCGGACGGATCTATGCTCTTCTTGATCTCCTGGTACTCCTGGGAATGTAGCACGGCTTCAGCAAAGGCGGCATTTCCATCCTCACACTCTCGCGCTTTCTTCGGGTCTCCCCTGATGGTGATCACGCTGTTGGGACCTGGAATTTTCATCATATTGTAAATGTAACACGGACGAGCCATAAAAGCCCAGTAAGACGGACGTCCGAATATAGCATGGTACGCGCTCTTGAATGGGACCACTTCGAAGGAAAGTGCTTTCGTCTGATAGTTCTTTGGAGTTCCAAAGGTAACATCCAAAGTGATTTCTCCCAGGGAATTTGCTTGTCTTCCTGGGACAACCCCGTGAAAGATCACAGAGTTGTGGTTCAGCTGGGTCTCCGAGATCTTCATCCGGCGTAGCGTTTTGACATACAGAATATTGATGATGCTGCCGCCGTCCATGAGAGTCTTGGAGAAACCATAACCGTCAATAAGTGGATTAACGATTAAGGTGTATTTTCCTCTCATGTGTAACTTAGGCGGATGATCAGCGCGGTCAAAGTTGATTGCCACTTCCGGCCAGTCCAAGAATTGAGGGATAGTCGGAACTGTTGCATTGAGCTCATCCAGAACTTCTTTCTTCACCTTTGTTGGTTGATATCCGAGGAAGGTGACGTACGTGTCTTTCTTGGTCGGAAAGTTTTTCTACCCTTCCGGCTTGGGATTTGAAGCATCAGCTTCCTCCATGTCAAAATCTTCCTTGGTCTCTTTATCCTTTTCGGGATTCTTCTTTCCTTTCTTCCGCTTAGCCCTATAGCCAGCGGTATCATCTCTCTTAATATCATCATTAAAACGACACTCAGCGTTTGTGTGGGACGAGCCCCCATTAACGTCTAGGTGATGCACACATGGGTTATTGGAAATGTCGGCCCAAGAGTAGGTTTTGCCAGGTTGCTGGTCTCCTCTACCTTGAACTCTTGACGTCCCACGACCGCGTCCGTGGCCACCGCCTTTTCCTCCTCGTCCTCCAGACCCGAAAGTAGCAATGACCACTGTTGTTTCCATGTTGGGATTTTCTTCCGAGGTATTCTTGCGCTTCTGAGCTTGTTGCTTTGGCTGTTTTGCCGACTATGGCACAGCTTGGGCATTGAGTAATCCCTCTGCATCATCGTCAGCATCTGCATACTTGCTCGCTGTTTCTATCATCTCTCCCAAATCTGTGACTTTGTCACACTTCGAGCGATGACGTAGTAAACCAATTGGGAGACCTGCAATGAAAGCTTCAATCGCAGTTTGGTCATTTACTCCTTCACAGGAGTTTTTGGTGTCGATCCATCATCCGAGATAATCCCGGCAAGTTTCTCCGGCTTTCTGGGTGCAACGCTGTAGGTCTCCTACCGTACAGGACCTCCGGTATGTGCCTTCGAAATTCCGAAAGAACGTGCTTTGTATGTCATACCAGTTATGGATGGTGTTCTCCGGAATTTCATTGAGCCATGATCGTGCCGTCTTCCGCAACATGAGTGGGAGATATCGGGTTGCGACTAGGCTGTTTCCGCCTTTGGCGATACAGCAAGCTTGGAAGAAATCCTGGAGCCAGGTATCTGGCCGAGCTATGCCGTCGTAGGCTTGAATATGTCTTGAGATAGCAAATCCTTTCGGAAATTTTGTAGCTCTTATGCGTGGTCCGAAGCACTTTGGGCCCACGTATATGTCATCATTTTCGTAGCGTTGCGCCTCTATATTGGAGTTGATCATGTGCCTTGCGTCATTTGGGGATAGAGATCGTCCTGAGTGACGGCTATGGCTGCGGTGCCTTGGAGCCGGACTTCGGCTCCTGCCACCACCTCCTCCACCACAACGCCCTCCTTGGCCTCCTTGGGAGTCGTTGTAATCGCTACTTGGTGGAGAGGGTGGAGCAGCTGGGTTATTTCCGGCTGATCGCCGACCTCCGTCCAAAGCGTCATTATTCTGGTTCCGGGGAGGGTCTTCATTGTGACGAGCCCCCTGCCGGTTTGTCTCGGCACGGTGTCCATCATTTCCTCGCCCGTCCGTCGGACGGCTTGCGTGTCTAGGAGGTGGCATTGTTTGTCGGTCCTCCTCCCAGCGTTTCTCTTTATCTTCTTCCCTGCGATCTTTCGATTCTTGTCAGGGAGGATTCCTCGGATTCAGTGCAGTGATTGCCTCTTGCTCCGCCACTGGGTTAATGTTACGCCAGTCACGTGCAGCTTTGTGGTGTTGTCCTGAAGATCCGATTCTTGAGTAGTTGTCTTCCCGACGGTCAGAATGATGGTGTTGTTCCGGAACACCTTGGGGTCTTACGTCAGCCCAGGCCGGATCCGTGCGACATTGGTAAGAATGAGAGACCAGCTTTTGGCTTCTGGACAGGGTGACCTTTTGCTGCTCTAGGCCCTTGTTGAGTAGCTTAATGTCCAATCGGATCTGTTCCGGGCCTGGATTAGCCGATAGGATTTCTCGAGCTGCAATAGTGTTATGTACTGGTGTCGGATACACCCTATCCCCATTGCTGTCGTGCCGAGGCATCCCATGTTCTCCTCCAAAGAGGACTTTGTGAATCTGCGGGAACTGGTCATCACGAGTATGACGTTTCCTGGTCTTTTGATGTTGCCTGGAGTTGTACTTCTCCGCAGTTGCCATGCGGTTCTTTTCTTCCTCGAGATTTTTGTCTTCATCGAGGAGTACTTGGCGACGCGCTTCTAGGGCCTAGGCCCTTTCGTCTAGCTCTTAAGCAGTAAGTTCTGCAGCTATAGGAATAGGTGTGGTTAATGCGGCATCGATGAGTTTACACGCACCTTCAGTGATCATGTGTCCATCCACCGACTCTTCTTTGGGCTCGTCTGGGATAAGTGCTCCATCCGAGTCTTCCTCGTATTCCTTGGCAATCACCTCCTTTGCCGGAGGATATTTTGCTGAGGTCTTGTTCTTCTTGTTCTTCTTCTTTTCCTTCTTGGCAGTGCCGGTAGCAAAGACGGCTTTGGGCCCATTTCCTAGAGTCAAACTTTGATTGGTACTTTTGGCCATTTGGTTCTCGGAGTTATCTCCGAGATCCATATTGTCCTGTGCTTTGGGAGAGCTTTCTCCAGATCCTTCGTCCATGTCTTCTCCTTTTGCAGCAGCTATGGAGTTAACCTCCTCTTCATATTCCGTGGAGAACTTCCGAAAATTTGCTGACGTCATCGAATCATCTGAGGATGCCAGTAATTCGACGTTTGTTCTGATAGCCTCCAGCAGGGAATCGGTGTTATCTCCAGCATCGGCGGAGCCAGATCCGGAGCCCACATATCCGACAAAGTGCGACACGCCCCTCCTGAGATAATTGCGGTCTTCATAGTAGGCTTCGTCGAAAGGTTTGATGGTCTCGAGGATTTCGTCTACGCCTGAGTTTTGCATCATCATGCGTCTTAGTGTGTATCTCAGGAAACGCTTGTCCGTCCCGGCATCATTAGATCCGGAACCATCGTTGTTGCTATGCTCCTCCTAGATTTCGACTTCAGCGGGTGGGTCGATCTGGGATTCGGTCTCTCCAGGGAGATCCACTCCAGATTCAACTTGGACCGCCAGGTTTGCTTCAGGCTCGGATTTCTCCACTATCTCCGCAACTGGTGCGGGCTGGGTGGGATTAGGGTTTTCTGAGATCTAGAACTCTACCGCCTCCGCGGACAAAGGGGACCCAGAAATTTCTTCTGCCTCTATCATCACCGCTGGGGTGGGTGGGGCAGGTTCAGCAAAACTGGTGTAAACATCGATCTCACCAAAAGACATGATGGTGTAGGTGGTCATGGCTTCCCTAGCCGGAATGCAAGTCTCGTCGAGAACGATGAGAGGGACATCGCTAGCGTAGAGGATGCAACCGACGCCGATAGTCTCGCCGATTCCGGTTCTTGCAAATTCCGCTTGGAACGCAGATCCAAAGCTCACTTGCCCCACGGTGGGGGCCAACCTAACCTAGTGATGTAGAAGATTAGCGCCGGATGGCACAAGGCGCTTTGCATCATTTAGTGTAAAACGCAGCCTCTCCACAGAATTCTGCTGCATGCTTGGCCCTGATGGTGGAACTGTCATTTTGAGGAAGAAGAAAGCCGCCCCCTTTTGCGGTAGAGTTGGCAGCATCGCTTTCCCTCGCGTAGCTTCGATGCCATGAAAAAGCAGAAAAAAGACAAGAAAAAGAAAAAACAGTATCTTTTGGATTCTTGCCATCGCTGAAAACGAATTGTGGAGCTGTAGGCTTCAAAGTAAGGGGAGGACCGAGATTATATACCCTGCAGCTGCGAGGGATCGAAGGGCTTGGTTGGAAGGTAAGTTGGTGGTTGGTTAGGGGTCTTTCCCGCGTGATAGGCTTGGCGCTTCCCGCCTGATAGATAACCACCACCACAGGCCCTTTTACATGCAAGACTGCCATGCGGCACGAATTTCACGGTAGGTACAATCCTGATAAGTTTGCAGTAGTTGAGTCATAAACAAACCTTTCCCACCTTTAACAAACCGATCAAAAACCAAGAAAGAAAGAAAAGAATCAAATCAAATAAGAATGGTGGTCACCTTCATCGGATTAATGACAAGTACGCCATGAGGGGGTCCTCGAGGCGTGCGGAAGAGAGGGGTGTGAGACGTATGGTGTTCCGGGACGGTGAGCACACAAGTTTACCCAGGTTCAAATCCGCCGGCTTTGGACGGATCCTACTCCTGCTAGTAATCCAGTAATATGGCAGAGCCGGAATATGGGTTACAAGGGGTTCGCCTGTGCGAGTTGAGATTGTAGACTATTGTGTTGCCCTAAAGGCTCTCCCTAGGACGGCTTATATAGATATCCGACCTAGAGTTTACAAGAGAGATCTATCCGGCTATGACTAAGAGTCGGTTACAGAGTACATCTTGAACTACAAGTAACACTATGGGCCTATGTGGATAAGTCTTTTGGGCCTTCCCGTAGCCGGATTGGACTCCGTCTCTTCTCCCTGACTGGGTCGCCCATGAAGAAAAGATCTAACCAGAAGTGGGCCACCCTGGTCAGTGAGGACTGTGAGGATACCCGGAAAGTATATCCCCAACATCCAAGCTTAGACTATTCCATATCATTAGCAATAATGGTGTTTAAAAAATTCATACTAATAACATTGATATTATCATGCAAATAAAGTTCCATAGGTTTTTTAATTTTCTCTTCAAACACTTCATGTCATAACTCAAGATAAATACTATAAAGCTCGATAATTTTGTTGTTGTTTTCCATTAAGCCTAACTAGTGAAAATAAAAACAAGAAACAAAAAGATATAATTGTAGAATCTAAAGGAAATAACTTCAAGCACTCACACACCAACAACAGTACTAGAAGATAGCTTAGTAGCCAGAGGATGTGAGTACCTTTTACCTTACCTCCCCGGCAACGGCGCCAAAAATAGCTTGATGTCTACGCACTTCTATTCTTGTAGATAGTTGTTGGGCCTCCAAGTGCAGAGGTTTGTAGAACAGCAGCAAGTTTCCCTTAAGTCGATTGCCCAAGGTTTATCGAACTCAGGGAGGAAGTGGTTAAAGGTATCCCTCTCAAGCAACCCTGCAATTAAGATACAAGAAGTATCTTGTGTCCCCAACACACCCAATACACTTGTCAGGTGTATAGGTGCACTAGTTCGGCAAAGAGATAGTGAAATACAAGTGGTATGGATAATTATAAGTGGTAACGGTGCCAGAAAAGAGTTTGACGGGTAGGAAGAGACTAAAGGCAATCTGAAATAAATATGGAAGCAAGCAAACATGTAATAGATCTAGTTGAAAACGGTGTTTCAATGCTTAGAAACAAGGCCTAGGGATCATACTTTCGCTAGTGAACACTCTCATATAAATATCTTCTCTTCATGATACTACTCTGAACTACTCTCCGGTTGGACACTCTAATCCATGGTAGGGCTATAACAGCACTCCTAAGAGTTCACTTTCCCCATCTAGATAACCCCTCACTATCACCTTGAGCACTAGATGGTTCCAAAAACACAACAATTTCATAGATACATCCAACTCCAAATATAACTCATAACAAGTATTTGTAATCTCTAGCCTAAGCGCCACCATGGTGTGCACGCTATCACTTTCACACACGTGGGGAGAGCCAGGGATCTATTAAAGCACTTGAATAGCAAGGTAGATCTACTTGATTACAAAGCTCATGATCACAATATGAGCATCCATAGAGAGAGAGATGGACACATAGCTACCGGTAGAACCCTTAGCCTCGAGGAAGAACTACTCCCTCGTCATCATGGGAATTAGCAACGGCGATGGAGATGGTGGTGGAGAGCGATCACTACAAGAAATCTAGTGACTAGTGACCTTTTCTTAACGACCATGGTTTTTTTGGTCATTGATCTATGACCATTCCGAACCAATTGGTCGTAGAGAATCTGGGAGGGTCCAAACCTTGAAGAATAACGACCAATTTAGTCAAAAAGGTCATAATTTGCTAACCTGGAATGGTCATAGATGAACAACCTGGTTTAGAGAATGAGAGATGCGAGGAGAACCGTTGGATCAAAGTATAATGGACGGAATAGATTGCAATCCGGGACTCGGTTGGCGTGGATCGATGACGTGGCGTCCTGTCTCTCCACTCTGCCAGGCGCTAACAGCCACGCGGCTGCCATGATGGACAGGGATATCCTCAATCGAGTCCTCCAAACCCTAATCCCTAGTATCCCTTTCTCCCTCACAGACATAGACGCCCATCGCATTCCTGCGCTGTCACCCCTAACCCTAATCTGCTCGACCCTTCCCCTCATGTCCCCATCGAATCCCCGCGTCATCACTCATGGAAGGGGTGGCATCCCCATGCCTATGCTCATGCAAGGGGTTAGGCTCCCATGCCGCCACTCGTGCAGGAGGAGATGCGGCTGCATCCTCCCTGGCTCGGTCTCCTCTACCGCCAGATCCTGTGCCGAAATGCCAGATCATCTCCTCCCCGACAGAACCACCCCCTGATTAGCTAAGCATACCACCGACCTCGTGCACCGCACCCATCGAGATCTCCAGCCATGCCTCTGAGCCCCATCTACCATGACGCTTCAGCGGAGAAGACCTTATTAAGGCGGGAGTACAAGATAACCCAGACGATGGGCGACATGGTGGATCCGTTGCTCGTCTTGATCACCCCATCCCCCGTGTCGCCAACAAGGTCGAGTCAGGTAACCCACACGTCCCATACATTTGTAAGAAATCCCACCCTTCTTTCCCAATCTAGTCAAAATTACTCGCTGGAGAGAGTAATTCCATGTCCCATCTCTTCTTCCCGCAAATTACAAGCTGTGTAGGCTTAAATCTGAGGAAAAGGAGAGATATTTGACTGACTTGCCGAGCAATTTTTTCTGGCCCTCGTGCAGGAGAACGACCCGACGCTCAAGGGGAGGGTGCATTGTAGGAGCCTAGCCGGAGCTGAGTCTGTCAGCGACCCTGTTTTCCGCCTCCAGCATCAAGGGAGTGGCTCCACAACATTGAGCAGGCTCGTTGTTGCTATAGATCTGGGGTCCCCTGCCGTCTGTGCTATGTTGAAGAAGAACAACAAACCGTGAGTTTCTAATTTCCTCTCCTTGTCTGATTAGATTAATTAGAGGCATATGTTAAGATTTTTTAGTGGATCCCTGCTGCAGAACATGCGATGTTTATCTTGATACATAGATCTTATTTTTTGAGAAATTACTGCCAGACTTTACCCACGATCTTAGCAGATCTAGACCACTAGACAAATGTCTCTACCAGCCTTGGAAAGTGGGGACAATGCCATCAAACTGTTTCCTATTTAGTTGTTTCCATATATTCCAGGCACTTAGAATTACAACTTCCAAGAATGGCCCCATCCAAGTATCTCTTGCCTGGATAGACATGTCAAATCTCAGTCTAGTGTATCATTGTTATGTATGTTTGCTACAAATTATTCCATGGTAACTAGCTGAAAAAATATATATAAGTAAAAATTTATGCTAGTTAAACATATACGAATTCCCAAATAGTATAAAAACGCACTACTGATTTTGTTCATTTTCTCACAGGAGTACCAATCAGAGCTAAGAGGTCCCGGATTTAGCTATGACAGCACTTATCTGATTCTATAGTGATGTATTTTGTAGGCCTAAAGTTATGTATTTTCCATG
Source organism: Avena eriantha (assembly GCA_910589775.1). Classification (NCBI taxonomy): domain Eukaryota; kingdom Viridiplantae; phylum Streptophyta; class Magnoliopsida; order Poales; family Poaceae; genus Avena; species Avena eriantha. The sequence continues at coordinate 336,001,185 of OU342746.1, forward strand.
ATGCACTTCTGTGATTCTATCATGTTGTCATGTGAACTATGTGTCAAACTGTACTACTCGTAAGTCTTATGTGTGTGATGCTACGACTTGCACTTATTAAGTTACTATTATTGTATTTGAAGGTCATATATGTTTTTCTCTTCGATGCTTCTTGGTCATTTCTCGAACTGCTACACGGTTGCTTGCTAACACGATCTGCATTGCTGATTAGTATTTTCTTGCATGTCAAAGAAATCAGCTAAGCACTACTAAAATCTGCATGCCATCATTCACTTCTCTTCTCATGTACCTAGTTGTTTGCCTTGACCAGATGCTTGAGCTAAGTATTTTATGTCAACCATCCGTGAGCACATGGTAGCTAATTTGTTAATTGGTTTGAGCACCGAAATAGATCAACATACAAGTTTGCAAAGTCTTACGATTTCATTCAGTCACTTTGCTTGTTCATTTTGGTATCCATTCAACATGTTAAATGTTATACCAGATTATCTGTAGTACATAATTTCATGCACTGTTTTAGATATATTTCTTTCCTTCCCCTAAGACGGTATTTTCTTTTCCTTGTGTTTCTTTTTCACAGGTAGTTCGATTACTAGAGGTTGCGGCTTTCAGTGGATGTCTGGGCTTCACTAGGTATGGTGTTCGGTCAGATTTGGGTATGGCCTCTACTAAGGTTGTATTAAAGGGTGTATATGCCCATCCAAACGAGTCATCTTCCAAGTGTTCATATGCTGCTAAAGATGTGTTGAACCATAAAGTCAATCTTATCAATGAAAATATTAGTTGAAGAATCTCGGATTTGTGTGGTCATGTGTGTATAATGGAATAAGATTTAGGAAGAAAATCAGTAGTCCCTTGATCTCTCGTATAGGTTAATTATTGTTATTATGTGTTGTTACTAGAGTCCCAAAACAATTTCGTTCTGTAAGGTTGAATGTTAGCAGCTTCCAAACTTTGAGCTACAGTTCTGATATTAAGCGGATGGCATGAGTCTGATTCTGTAATACTTGAGAAAGTCACACTAACCAAGTCAATTGTATTTGCCGGTTTTAAGATTGGCTTTATTGTAGTTTGGTATGCCTGAGATAATAGATATAAATTGGTTGCCAGTATCTTTGTTTTTGTTTATAACTTTTTTGTCTGATAATGGTTAGGGTGTTTTTTGACATTTGTTTATCTCGACGGCTATATCTGCTTCGCCGCTGCTGTTTGTTGGTACTTCTTATTTTGTTTGTTCAGGGGTTATTTAGTTTGATTCATCTCTGTAATAATTGCCAGCTTGTTTATTTTAGGTTGTCTAGTGGTGTTGCTTGCTGTTGTGCATGTTTTTCCTATTTTGATGTTCCGCTTGTTTTGCTTGCTGTAATAATCACATGTTATCTCTATAATAAAATGTATAGTTAAACTTATGTTATAAATTTAATGTAGAAATTGCACTGCTCCTCAAAATCACATGTCTAGCATCATGTTATATTTATGTTAACTTCGGTCTTCGGTTACAAATCGTCTATGCATCTGTATAGATAGCATGTGATTCTGGCAAAATATGTTCTTACATAAGGTCTTTAAATATACCACAAAACGACCTTGTCTACTACTTTATATTGATACTCGCTTGTTTTCTTTGCATAATGGACTGATCCATCAGGACAGGAGGATGTGCCATTTTTGCTGATATCCTAGAGTTCTTGAAGAGACCTATCCTAGAGTTCTTGAAGAGGCCTAGCCTGCTGCTGATTTTTTGGTAACATATGCAACACGTAGCAGCATGGCTTGTGACCTGACAACTATAGTTTGTGTGTATATCTGTTATGTAAATCAACTCAGCATGCATTATTTTGTGTTATCATTTAATATATTCTGCGTGTTCTCTCTTTTCTGAATGAAATATTGGTTAGTCCTTATAAATTCCCTGGAGTGTGGGACTAGATGGAAAAGGAAGTCAGATTAGTGGGACCAATGTGAAATAAAAACCTAACAAGTGGGACATATCTGACTGGTGGGACTAGCTCTAGAATTAAATAGATATTAGAAATTATTTAACAAAAAAGCTGAAGCACAAAATTAAACAGGCCTTGAAAATGCCATAATCCTAGAAAGAAAATGGTTGAATTGTTGGGCTTGGCCCATGTAGATGGTTGAACTGGACTGGGCAAATTCTAATCTACGACTATTTGATTTGGTCACAGATTTGCCACGTAGGATTGTTCACGTCAGATCCTAGGTGGACAGGGTAGATGGCCTGTGACCAAAACAATTGGTCATAGAATTTATGACCATATATGTTGGTCATAGATGTCTATGACCAATCCAGAAAAAAGGTCGTGGTGTTTAACTGGTGACGCCCAGCTTTTGACCATCCACATTTGGTCACAAAAAGGTCATAGATTAAAAACTATGACCTTTCAGTGACCAATATGGAGAGTCAAGTATCACCAGATTTCTTGTAGTGGATGTAGATGGCTCTGGGGGCACTTCCCTGTCTCGGCAGGGTGCTGCGGAACAGAGACTTTTGTCCCCCGAATCTCTAATTCGGTGGCGGCGGCGCTGCGGAACTTTTCATGGCTGGGGGCTGGGTGATTTAGGGTTTTCTCATCGGGAGGCTTCTTACAGGCGAAAGGGGAGGCCGAGGGGGTGCCTGAGGCGGCTGCACCATGCCCAGGCGCGGGCCAGGCATGGCACCGTGGCCAAGTGGTGTGGCCGGCCCCTGGCCCTTCTCTGTCTCGTCTTCTGGCTCCGTGTTCTCCTCGATGAAATATTGACTTTGGCTTTTGTCCTGTCCAATTTTGAGAATATTCATTTTTTGACTTTTCTGGAACCAAAACTAGCAAAAAACAGGTTAGTCCAAGAAATTGTATAAAAATACACCAAAGTCTGGATAAAACATAAGAAAGTAGATATAAAACAAGCATGGAATATCTAAAATTATAGATACGTTTGCAACGTATCAGTTTGTCATCTATATCAAGGACGACTAAGCCGTTAAGATTTATTCCGATAATTGTTATCAGGTTTCGATATTGTGAGAGCAAATTTGTTTTTCAAATAATTACTGTATTCCATAGTTGATTCATGAACCATTATGAATCTTGTTAGAAAATTAATATTCATAAAACTAAATGCTAAAGCGTGGCAAGAAGAAATGATTGAAATTTTCACTTAAATGTGACAACACCTTTTGAGTTAAATGACATTTATCACTTAGAAATATCATAATATTACATAAGATGGCAGTCCCAATTGATATATTCATAAAATACTTAATAATTCGGGACCCTATTGAAACAAGGGAAAAAGGTGCGCGTGATCACCGTAAAATACTAAAATCCTAACTCTACATATGCAAAAAAAAAGATAAATATGCTTCAAAAATGGACTCATCATAGACCTAGGTTTATCAAACTTTGGGAAACAATTGTTGTATGGAAAATATAAGGGACTTCTACAAGACTATGTTTACTCATTTTACTTTATGTTTACCGGATCTTTCTAGTTTACTTTGGATCGTTGGTTATTGTAATGGATGGAAATAGGCCAGAGTTGAAGATTCACCTGCAGCTGCACATACAGATGGGATAAAGATAATAATAAGGACATTCACGTGTGAAATGATCTAATATAGATAGGGTTGTGGGCAGCAAAACCATAAACACTAAAGCCCATGCGAGCTACAGGCATAGCAATAGTCTTTTAATACAACTGTTATACCACAAAGCACCAGGTTACACCAATTATGAAGTAAAATACAGATCAAAGCATTAAGAATGGTGATGTTGCTATTACACCCAAGTGGATCCCAAAATGAAGACCATACTACCCTTGATATCACTGGGTTTCGCGTGGAGTCATCGTTCACCACTCATTTTACCCCGAGCCTTTATCAATCCCTATGATCTTGGGTACCTACAAGTCCATGGACCAAGACAAGAGACAAAGAAACAAAGATGCATATATCCTATTCAATCACCACATAATATTACCATGTATTAGATGCACATAATTGTTGTGTGGTTTTACCCCCAACCCACACTACTCACTCATAACAATAAGATCAAGGATAGAAAACACTATGCAAAATACTTAGATTGAAATCAAATATTCTTACAATGCTTGCCAAATCACAAGGACATCTCAAGTATAAGAAGATGGCTATTGCTATGGAGTGGATGGAGGATCGAGAGGATGAATTATGGTGGTGGATCTCCTTCGGTGGTGCTGTGATGCAATCTAAGAATGAGACCCTCTGCACGGAGGCTAGAGTCTCGAAATATATAGGCATCATCACGAAAGTTGTAGTGTTTGACCTAGCGAAACCAATTCCACACCATACTGGCAGGCCATACGGGCGAGCCTTTCCCATACAGCTAGTAGTTAAGCTTGCAGTAAGCTCCTTTTCGACCCCAATTAGTTTGGCCTAGTTGGTAACATGATAATCTTCAATGAATGCTCCTAATTTAGCCTTAAAAGTGTGATTTCCTTCACAACACAAATTAAAACCAAAGATTGCACATATTTGCAATAATTAGTCATTATTAGCAAGGCTAGAGAGATTCTTGGTCAATTACTTGACTTAAAATACGATTTAAACATGGAGAAAGATGGTTATTTTCACACCCAACAACTTATCTTAAACCTTGATTGTCCTCGAGCAAGAAACAAAAGACCATAAGGAACTCCGTGTTTAAACTGAAATAACGAGAAGATGAATTCACTTATGGTTGGTTGTCATATGCATCCAACACTTCTTACATTTTAAAAGCTCATCAAAATTAGAGAAGTGCCAAGAGTACTATACAAGCTTCATTAACTCAAAACAATCAAAGCAAAGTTGATATTAGTATAAACAGCTAGAGGTGTAACAATCATTCCAATTCCTCTAGTTAACTCTTAGCTTGCCAAGGAACACTAGGAAGTTTCATATTAGTAGATTTAAGTATGTGAGATCATGCCCAAACCAGCTTAATAATGAAGTGTCTTATTGACACCCACATCAATACATCAAGACTATCAAAACACTACTATTCTATTCATTGTCTTTCAAGAAAATTCATTAAGTATTAACGAGACCACCAAAGACTCTTTGTGTCACTCTGTTTCAAATATAGTTTCCAACAAGGATCATTAAATGACTTTTAGCAACACTTTGCACAACCTTCAGGAGTACCAATACTTTTGCCCATTATGGTAATAGTTGCTACCCATGTCGTCAACTCAATAGCTGAAATCAGAAGTTGTACCATTGATCGTTCGTAGGCTAGCAGAGTTGTTGGCATCCCAAAGGTGTGCATAATTTTTTTATAAATAAGCTTTAAGCAATAACACATTTTGAATCATAACCTTTAGCTTTGGCATGCATCTCAATTACCACTAGACTTCATTTCAATCAAACAACTCCTTTCAAAAGTGATATCAAGTCTATCAATATATCTATGGGGTTAAGTATCTTCAAAGGTAAACTCTTAAGACAATCACTCAACATACAAGTCATAAAGTGGAGACTTTTTCTTGTTGTACTTTATTACCAATAGTATTTCCAAGGCAAGACTCGGTTAGCTACAAGAACTAGAGCAAAAGCTTCCACAACTAATTGTCCATACAAATAAAAAGCTTTACTCTAAATATTTTGAATTACTCCCATAAGCATAGCATCTTAACAAATCAACTAACTAGGATAAACATTTCAAATTTCTAAAGTTGGGAGACATAGGACATACCTCACATGAGCGACTTCACGGTTCTCTTCCTTATGGGGATGTGTTCCTTCAAAACTCAAATCAAATCACTCTCATAATAATATTAAAGTAAAGAGGCAATAGGTAAATCCACTTTCGTGAAAAAAAAGGATAAAAGGAAAAATCTTTTTGTGTATTTGAGGATGGGATTAAAGAATAGAAAATACTTGTGACCAAGCAAGATACTAAGAAAAGAAAACAAACAAAAAGGAAAACGAAAGTGAAAAAGAAAAATAAAAAGCAAGTTGTTGGAACAAGCCCAATATGAGTGTTCAAAGCTCTCACGAAGCTGGAGTACAACCTCATTATTACAGAAATATAAATGCTTAGGGAACACATCCCCAAGCTTAGGCTTTTGGAAGCCGTTTTGTTGCTCATTATGGTGGAGATGGATAATATCACAAGTTCCATTGGCTGCTCCAAGTGGTGAACTAGGTTGAGAGGTTCGTGATGGCATCTCGAAGGTAGATGGAGAGGTTTCTCATGTTTTGGATGCTTCCTTCGAGCGCGTAAATATCTTCATAGGTGGTGTAGTAGTTTGGTGGATGTTTCTCCTATTTGTGACCTTATTGTTCTTCTTCTTCATCTTCTCCTTCTTCATCCATGGGTACTTCTTGTTGGGGTAGTATTGCTTCAACCTGCGCGTCATGACACAAATGTCCATTATCGATAGAGAATAAAACATTAGGCAAAGGAGCAGGGGCCAAGTGATCGGCTCCAGGTATATCAAAGAAGTATCTACCATTTACTTTAGAAATCATACCACAAGATTTGAGAGTAGCGAAACCAAGACGGCAAACACCTACCAACAGTTGGATATTACTTAGCTTGAGATGGAATGCTCGTGCAAGAACGGTGAAAACTCCTCCTATGGGACCAAAAATTTGAAGAGCTTGATGCTTAAGATAAAACACGAGAAGGGCGTCTAAATTTGGCATCAAGTTACAATTGGATAAATATTGCAAGGATCATCATGTCCTCTTCATTGAATCTAGAAAACTCACAATGTGCCTGCAAGGTGTTAGCAATAACATAGAACAAATAACTAATAATAGTACACTCAATTTGATTACCCTTGGATGTAGTTGAAGGGACTCTCATAGAGTTAAAATATCCCAATTGCGTAGGACTTAAAATGAAACTAGTGGAGTGGATGTTGGTGTTTTTGTTAGCAAACCCAAAACATTGAGCCCATTGATCGAGTGTTAAGTCATACTCATGGTTCATTAGGCGGAAGGTGATGTGATCTACTCCCGAACTATCTTCCTCAAAGCAATAGACTAGACACACCGTATGTGATAAGGTGCTGAGGGAATAATATTTTTAGTTTCGGTTTACCTCCTCCCGTGGGGTTAATGTCGTGGCCGAACATGTGGTACGGGCGAGCGGTATGGTCGTAGTCTGCCCATACTGGGTGTCGTTACCATGGAGTCAACGAATGCTCCAGGCGATGCACTGGGTATTGGCGTGCAGTATGGTCGCAAGCCCTCGTGCTACAGGTTGTTAAGTATTCAATACCTTTTCTTAATTTCTGATGTTTTTCTCCATTGTACGGGCGCACGGTACGGGCGTCTCCGGTCATACGGCAGATCGTTAAAGACTTTGTTTTTCTGAAACAAAAATCTGAGAATCCATTCTTTGGTGTCGAAATGTGGTACAGGCGCATGATACGGCCAGACCCGACCGTACTGCTGGTTGTTAAAGCCTCTGAAAACATCAAATTTTAAAATTTTCAGTAGAAACTTTTATACGGCTTTGGACATCTATTTAACAAAAGAATAACAGCAGAAATACTTCATAAAATTCCGTACCTTTTTTGGCCAAGTGTTAGCAAATATCATAGAGTGAGGGTTACCTTGATTTCTTCTCCTCTCTTTAAAGGATCTTCTTGAATACTCATTACTAAAAATAAAAACATATAAAACAAAACTAAACTAAACTAACACAAATAAAACTTTATTTCACATGGGTTGCCTCCCATGCAGCGCTTCTAGTTAAGGCCAATTTGCTTGACCCAAACGGTGATCGTTTGGGTTTTGGAAGTGGAACACACACTCCAAAATAGTTAGCTTTCAAAGTAATGACACCATCATCATTAGGCTTGGCCTTTTTCTTCCTAGAAAAGTGTACTACAAAAGGTTCTCTAGATGGAAGTTCTATTCTCACATTCCCTTCATGTAAATTAATTAAATCTTTAATAGTTCTTAGGAATGGCCTACCTAGAATTATAGGTGCTATGAGATCTTCATGCATGTCCACTATAACAAGATCAATAAGTGCAGGACATCCTTTAATTTCAACTACTATATTTTCTTTGATCCTAGCATCTTGTTTATAAGTTGAATCAGCAAGATGGAGTCTCATTTTAGTAGTTGCAAATGGCCCTAGGTTTAATTTATCAAATAAACTTTTAGAAATTGTTGAAACACTCGCACCAAGATCACAAAGTGCAGCTAGTTCATTAACTCCTACTTTAATTTTAATAGTGGGCTCTAAAATTTTAACAAGCTCTGCCGAAAGTTTATCGGCTAGCCTGTTATACTCCATCTCTAACTCACGTAACTTTGATGCTACTTCTTTTATAAACTGTTGGTTCATGACATCGTTACCTAGTTTAATGCCGAGATTTTTCACGGTGTTCATCTTTAGAATATCTTCCACGGTATGCGGGAAATCATACCACAAGATTTGAGAGTAGCGAAACCAAGACGGTGAACACCTACCAACGGTTGGATATTACCTAGGTTGAGATGGAATGCTCATGCAAGAACGGTGACAACTCCTTCTTCGCATATGGGACCACAGGTTAGAAGAGCTTGATGCTTAAGATAAAACACAAGAAGGGCGTCTAAATTTGGCATCAAGTTACAGTTGGGACTAACAACTATTGCAAGGATCATCATATCCTCTTCATTGACTCTAGCAAACTCACCATGTGCATGCAAGGTGTTAGAAATAACATAGAACAAATAACTAATAACAGTACACTCAATTTGATTACCCTTGGATGTAGTTGAAGGGACTCTCATAGAGTTAAAATATTCTAAGGGCGTAGGACTTAAAGTGAAACTAGTGGAGCGGATGTTGGTGTTTTTGTTAGCAAACCCAAAACATTGAGCCCATTGATCGAGTGTTAAGTCATACTCATGGTTCATTAGGCGGAAGGTGATGTGATCTACTCCCGAACTATCTTCCTCAAAGCAATAGACTAGACACACTGACATGGGTATACCCTAAAGGTACTCGAGCTTTGTATATACGGTCCAAATACGTACAGGCCCACGGTGTCGCCAAGGCCCGAATAGAAGGACTCGCGTAACCTACGGACTCTCGATTGCTTGAAGACCAAGAAGAAGCTAAAGATAGAAAGTTCGAAGGGGAAAACCCTAACTTGTAACCGACTCGACCTGCTACCCGAGACCTAGCCTATCTATATAAAGGCTAGGAGGGGGCGGCGAGGAAAACACACGCAACCCTAGTTTCCACAACCCTCGCCAGATTGCATCTGCGCACCATTGTAACTTTCGATTCCTTCGATAATTCTACAAGCAGACAAGCAGGAGTAGGGACCTCTACGAGGCCTGAACCTGGGTAAATCTGTGTCCCCTGTGTGCTTGTTTGCTAGCCGATAGATGTCTCCAGCGCTCCCTCCTTCTCCAAAACCTAAGTCCATAACAATGGACATTGATGAGTTAAACCCTCGTCAATTGGCTCCGTCTGTGAGAATCGGGAGTGCTGATGTTCCGATCTCGACGGCTCCATCAACCATGGTAATCTACGATTCGCCAATCTCAGGAGAAAAGATCGACTTCGATTTCGCTCAAACTCATGGAAAAATTTCAGGTTGTACACACGGTGTTAGGCTGGACATCTCTGGCGCCTTGGTACACTGTTCAGATCTACAAAATCAGGATCAGAAAGCCATCCAGTGTCCGCCAGTATTTAATTCTAGTGCAGCTTGTCATGCGCACATAGGCAGTCGCCGCCTTGATGAGGGCTGGATCGGGTCATACCAAGGTAACCAGTTTTCTTGATCGATTAGTGGAGGAAAAAGTGACTCCTAGTACATACGTGAAGACCAAAGTAGTTAAATCCTACTATCCTTGCGTCTTTCAAATTGGATCACGTGATTCCTGCATCTTGGGAAGCGATCCCATACTTTGGGTCAAAAAAGCAACAAGCTGGGTCAGTTCACATGCATAAGACAAATCGCGTATGATCGGAAAAATCAGAAATAGTACAGAAAAGAAGACAAACGAGTCAGGATCTCGTGGATTAGAATTGGTCTGCCGATTGGTGACTGGCCGATTAAGCTGAGCCTTGCCGCGACTTCATCCGATTAAATGTCCGACGAGTCCATCGTGACGACTCCAGATGACAAAAAATCAGACGACTCCCGCGTCAACTCCGGTCCGCAACGTCGACACTATTCGCCATGTCAACCACACGTCCACTGCGGCGACTCCTATCCGTCGACCTCGACTACATCGATCATATCAATTGCGCACCTGAGGGCCCCTTCGATTCCGCCATGTGACCTACTTCAGTCTTCCACTGCCGCGACCCACATCGGTTTCGGCTGCCACGGCCTGTTTCCGTATTCAGCTGATGTGACCCGCCACGGTATTTAACTCCGCCGTCTGACCTGTTGCTACCATCAGTACCGCACAACCCGTTGTGGTCTTCGGCTGCAGTGACTCGGGGGCTCCCTCCTCTTCTGCAACCCGCCGCGGTCTTTAACTTGTACGACCGAGGACCCGTTGTGGTCTTTGGTTCTAGCAACTCAGAGGCTCCTTCGGCTCAGATGACCTATTGCAATCTTCGATTGCTACGACCTATTACGATCTTCGGTTGCGGCAAACTGCTACCGTCATCAGCTTCAGCAACCCGCCGTCGCATTGACTCCGGTCCGCCACATCGGCTCACGAACGCTGTCTTGACTCCATCGACCACCTCGACGCTACACTCGGGGGCTCCTTCGACTCCACCATACGACCCGCCACGGTCTTCGACTCCGCCATGCTACTCGTTGCCATCTTCAGCTCTAGCGACTCGGGATCCCTCCTCTACGGCGACCCGCCGCGTCCTTCGATTCCGATGACCTTCTGCAGTCTTCGGATGAGGTGACCTGATGCGGTCTTTGACTGTTGTGGCCCGTTACAGTCTCTAGATGCGGCAGCTCATCATCGCCAGGCGACTCCGATCCGCCGCGGTGGACCGCCGCTACTCAACTACATGACCGCTACACAACTCTTGACCGACCATGTTGACTACTCATCCGGTGTCGATCTCACGACCTGCTGCAGTCTTCGACTCTAGCGATTCTCTATGATCTTTAGCTCCAACAACTCGGGGCTCCCTCCGCTTCGGTGACCTGCCACGGTCTTCGACTTCGATAACCCGTTGCGGCCTTCGGCTACGGTGACTCACTATGGTCTTCGACTCTGCCGACCTGATGTGTCTTGGACTCCTTCACGCGACCTATTGCCGCGTTGACTATGTTCGCGATTGCATCAACCTCGTCCACAGTGATAACCAACAAAGCTAAGTTACCCTCTACTTAGAGTTGATTATTTTTTAACTATTTATTTTAATCGCACTCGATATACTCGGGGGTTGCGCCCTCTTTGAGTAACCTAATGTGTCATCGATTCCACGCACTCGAGCACCTCATACGCGACTGTCCGAGTAGCTGATTCTGCCTGATCGTCGAATCCTTGAACTCCGAGCACCTCGGCAAGGCACTGAGACTAAGGGTAATCAGACTAACGAAAAGGCCTAGCATACAGTGCAAAAGTGTTGACTCGATTGGCACCAGAATTTTACTTTACAAGCTAACAAGGAAATACTCTTTACAAGATACATATACTTCACAATTTTTAATATTTTATGCAGCTTACAAGGATGTCGACTGCGTCGAGCTATTCTATCGGGTCCTCCAACAGGAGTCGACAAAACAACTGGCCATGACATACACTCAAGACCCGAGTCGAGTCCCTCCTCGAATGGTTGCATCGCTTGATGCTACACACACGCGACGTTGGCCGCGCACCCGACAGAAGTGACTGCATTGACTCCATCTGCATCGTCGACTCACACGGCTAATCATCGCATGACTCCACTACGTCGACTCCGACTACATCTTCGACTCTTGGATCCTTATACGTGAGACACTGACTCGATGCACTTACGGGTCAGTGGTTTCTCCTCGCATGATTTTCGACTATGACTGCAACATACAAGACTCGAGTCTATGCCCGAGTCTACGACTCCGTCAGAAACTCGGGGGCTACTCCAAACTGGAGCACTGGTCGCGCATATACAAGATCCTCGAGTGACACGCTCTGAATCCTCACTCGAATCCACAATTCGACTAAGGACTCGGGGGGCTACTCCCATAGGGAGCGCTGGCCACGCATCCTACGATTTTTTTTATTTTTGCAGGAACAAGGATAATCGCAAGCAAACCCAAACCATTCAAAATACAATTCGACTATGGACATGGGTTACTCCCATAGGGAGCGCTGGAAAAATTCGACTGAAACAAGCAACCAAAAGACGACGGCAGTCGCAAACGTTATTTAGCACCTACCTAAGTCTTCGACTCAACCAGGCACTCGGGGGCTACTCCCATAGGGAGCGCTGGTCGCGCACCCTATGATTATTTATACAGAAATCTATGTGTTGATAACATCCGCACTCGAAGTTCATGGCGACACCGCCTCATAATTTTCCCTACAAAGAGACTGCGTCTCCTGGGTCACCCGAACCGTCCCCGCGATGATAAAATTCGGATGCCGCGCTTACAGCGTGAAGGTAAGACCTGAATAAGGCCTGGTAACGCATTTAGCTACGCACTACCAGAAATATATATGTGCCTACAGATACGATGAACATGCCTTGACGGACGCGTCGAGTGCTCACACCCATATAACTGGAATTCGACTCCTATAAGACCTCCGCGGCTTGAGTCGAATTACACCAGCACTTTTCCGGATTCGAGTCCGGGGACTCGAGTTCGAGTAGATTGCGTTGTTTCACCCTAAGGTGGTTAACTGATACCGATACTTCGGTTACATCAGGCATGTATATCGACAATCCCTATGACACAAATAAAAGCAGTCGAAATGTACTCATTTAGGCACTCGAAGACTTCAAAAAAGTCCCCAGTCGAATCTGTGATTCCACTGGACACTCGGGGGCTACTGACATAGGTATACCCTACAGGTACTCGATCTTGGTATATATGGTCCAAATATGTACAGGCCCACGGTGTCGCCAAGGCCCGGATAGAAGGACTCGCGTAACCTACGGACTCTCGATTGCTTGAAGACCAAGAAGAAGCTAAAGATATAAAGTTTGAAGGGGAAAACCCTAACTTGTAACCGACTCGACCTGCTAGCCGAGACCTAGCCTATCTATATAAAGCCTAGGAGGGGCGGCGAGGAAGACACACGCAACCCTAGTTTCCACAACCCTCGCCAGATTGCATCTATGCACCATTGTAACTTTCGATTCCTTCGATAATTCCAGGAGCAGACAAGCAGGAGTAGGGACCTCTACGAGGCCTAAACCTGGGTAAATCTTTGTCCCATGTGTGCTTGTTTGCTAGCCGATAGATGTCTCCAGCTCTCCCTCCTTCTCCAAAACCCAAGTCCATAACAATGGGCATTGATGAGTTAAACCCTCGTCACACACCGTATGTGATAAGGTGCTGAGGAACTCAAGTGTCAAGCGGTGATAAGTGGCGATGTCCTGAAAAACAAACTGAAACAAGCTAACACTGTTCAATAGTAAATTAAAATCATGGTCGAGGCCCAGTTGGTTAAGAATATAAGGACACGCCCATTTGGTGGACTTGATTTCTCAGCTCTTTAGACATTTGAAACAATTGAGGTGGTATTCCTCAGTGAACTTGATGCCAAGTGACTTGGGGGTTATCTCATCAATGGGTGGTCTGGCTTGTTCTGCAACCATCGCACGTGTACAACTCCTTGTGTTCATCTAAAAATAAAAATAAAGCCAATAAAGATTTGATCCAATAGAAACATAGCAAAAATAATCCTCTACACTTTCTGCAAAGGAATATCTTCTAAAAACAAAACTAAGCATGCTCATAATCCAGATTAGTTCAAAAACAAGACCTAAGTCTAGATTCATAATGACAAAGTATTGAGGAAGTTTTTGATGCAAATAAGTTTTGGATCGGAGGATAAACATACCTTAAATCACTTGTGTTCGAGGAATATAAGAAAGAACGAGTAGAAATATAGATCCATGGAGGTGTTTTGGAGTTTGGAGGAAGAAGAAAGAGAAATAAGATTTTTGGTTTCGGTTTACCACCTCCCGTGGGGTTAATGTCGTGGCTGAACAGGTGGTACGGGCGGTGGTACAGTCGTAGTCTGCAAATACCGGGTGTCTTTACCTTGGAGTCAACGAATACTCCAGGCAATGCACTCGGTATTGGCATGCGGTACAGTCGCACGCCCTCGTACTACAAGTCATTAAGTGTTCAATACCTTTTCTTAATTTCTCATGTTTTTCTCCCGGGTACAGGTGCGTGGTACAGGCATCTCCGGTCATACGGCGGATCGTTAAAGACTTTGTTTTTCTGAAACAAAAATCTGAGAATCCATTCTTTGGTGCCGAAATGTGGTACAGGTGCATGATACGGCCAGACCCGGCCGTACTACTGGTCGTTAAAGCCTCTAAAAACATCAAAATTTTAAAATTTCTGTAGAAACTTTTATATGCCTTTGGACATCTATTTAACAAAAGAATAACATCAAAAATACTTCATAAAATTCCGTACCTTGTTTGGCCACGTGTTAGCAAATATCATAGAGTGAGGGTTACCTCGATTTCTTCTCCTCTCTTCAAAGGATCTTCTTGAATACTCCTTCTTAAAAACAAAACAAAATAAAACTAACACAAGTAAAACTTTATTTCACATGGGTTTCCTCCCATGCAACGCTTCTAGTTAAGGCCAATTAGGTTGACCCAAACAGTGATCATTTGGGTTTTGGAAGTGGAACACCCACTCCAAAATAGTTAGCTTTTAAAGTAACGACACCATCATCATTAGGCTTGGCCTTTTTATTCCTAGGGAAGTGGACTACAAAAGGTTCTCTAGATGGTAGTCCTATTCTCACATTCCATTCATGTAAATTAATTAAAGTTTTAATAGTTCTTAGGAATAGCCTACATAGAATTATAGGTGCTATGAGATCTTCAGGCATGTCCACTATAACAAGATCAATAAGTGCAGGATATCCTTTAATTTCAACTACTATATTTTATTTGATCCTAGAATCTTGTTTATAAGTTGAATCAGCAAGATAGAGTCTTATTTTAGTAGTTGCAAATGGCCCTAGGTTTAATTTATCAAATAAACTTTTATAAATTATTGAAACACTTGCACCAAGATCACAAAGGGCAGCTAGTTCATTAACTCCTACTTTAATTTTAATAATGAGCTCAAAGATTTCAACAAGATTTGTGGGAACTTTATCAGCTAGCCTTTTATATTACATCTCTAACTCACGCACCTTTGATGCTACTTCTTTTATAAACTGTTGGTTCATGACATCGTTGCCTTGTTCAATACCAAGATTTTTCACGATGTTCATCTTTAGAAGATCTTCCACGGTATAGTCGGGTGATTGCGCATTGTTATAATCTAACTCTTCAGGCTTCTCAGCTTTATCTTCCACGGTATACTAGTAATATTTGCATGGTTATCCATTATTTTAATAAGAACATTATTTTGATCAGTTTGTGCTTGCATAAATATTTTAAAAGAATTCTCAAAAGGGAGATTACCATGATTTGATCCATTATGATTATTGAAGATATTATTATTATTAGGAAACCTACAAGATTGGAATATTGTTTTTGAAAGTTCGAGGCCATAGTTTTGACTCTTCTATGCAGGGTTATAAATATTACGAGCTATAAAATTGACTTCATTAGCATCGGTAGTGATAACATTTACTTGGGTATCTTCCTTACCCTTTACAATATTTAAAATCGCATCTACCTTTGAAGTAAGCTCTTCATTGTGCTCCTTAGTGATTGAATTTGAGGAGGTTATCTCTACATGCCATTGAGCATGGTTGCTTTTTATATCATCAAGAAGTTGTTTTGCAACATTAACTTGCTTCCCCATGAAGGTTCCTCCTACTACGGTATTTAGCATAGACTTAGACATTGGGTTAAGAGCATTATAGGATAAATGTAATATAAGCCATTCTTCCATCCAATTACTAGGATAGTTCATGACCACTTCCTTCATTCTCTCCCAAGCAAGCACTAGTGGCTCGCGGTCTTCTTGTCTAAAGCTTGTTATGTTTGATCTTAGTTGCATAGTATTAACTGGAGGGAAACATTTAGTTATAAAAAGATTAATACATTCCTCCCAAGATGTAATAGTGCCTTTAGGCAAAGCTAGCAACTAATCCTTAGAATTTCCTCTTAAAGAGAAAGGAAATATGTGTAATTTTACCATGTTAGGGTTAACATATTTTATGCGCATCATGTCGCATATCTCTGTGAATGTGTTTAGGTGCAAACCTGAGTCCTCAGTAGCTGATCCTCCAAATTAATTCTATTGAACCAAACTCAAAATGTTAGGCTTAATTTCATAAGTTTCCGCTTCAACAGCACGCTGAGTAATAGGTTCACGAATAAAATCATCATTGGGAGTAGCATACTCCCAAGTTTTTTCTGAGCCATGGCTGTTTTCTTTTTGGTATTTTTGGAATAATAGAAACAAATAAGAGACTTCTACAAGATTTTTTTACTCGTTTTACTTTATGTTTACTAGACCTTTCTAGTTTACTGTGAATCGTTGGTTGTTGCAATGGATGGAAATAGGCCAGGGTTGAAGATTCACTTGCAGTTGCACATACATATGGGATAAAGATAATAATAAGCACATTCATGTATGAAATGATCTAATATAGATAGGACTGTGGGCAACACATCCATGAACACTAAACCCCCTGTGAGCCGTAGGCATATCAATAGTCTTTTGATCCAACAATTATACCATGAAGCACCAGGTTATAACAATTATTAAATAAAATACAGATCAAAGCATTAAATGGTGATGTTGTTGTTACTACCAAGTGGATCCTTAAATGAAGATCATACTTCCCTTGATGTCACTGGGTTTCGTGTGAAGTTGTCGTTCACCACTCATCTTACCTCGAGCCTTTATCAATCCATGGGATCTTGGGCACCTACAAGTCCATGGATCAAGAAAAGAGATAAAGAAACAAAGATATATATCTCCTATTCAATCACCACACAATATTCCCATGTATTAGATGCACATAATCGCTGTGAGGTTTCACCCGAACCCGTAGCCTGTGAGGACTACTCAATCATAATAATAAGATCAAGGATAGAAAACATTATGCAAAATACTTAGATTGAAATCAAGTATTCTTATAATGGTCACCAAATCACAAGGAGATCTCAAGTATAAGAAGATGGCTATGGATATGGAGTGGATGGAGGATGGAGAGGATGAACTATGGTGGTGGATCTCCTTTGGTGGTGTTGTGATGCAATATAAGAATGGCGGCCCTTTGAACGACCGCTAGAGTCTTGAAATATATAGACGTCTTCACGAAAGTTGTAGTGTTTGACCTAGCGAATCCAACGCCATAGCGTACGGGTGAGCCTTGCCCGTACATCTTGTCGTTAAGCTTGCAGTAAGCTCCTTTTCGACCCCAATTAGCTTGGCCGAGTTGGTAACGTGATAATCTTCAATGAATGATCCTGATTTCGCCTTAAAAGTGTGATTTCTTGCTCAACACAAATTAAAACCAAGGATTGCATATCTTTGCAATAGTTATTCATTAGTAGCAAGGTTAGAGAGATTCTTGGTAAATTACTTGACTTAAAATATGATTTAAATGTGGAGAAATATGGCTATTTTCACAGCCATCAAGGATTCGAGCAGTGACTTCAACAATGGGTGATCTCAAAAATAGTGGCCCAAACACTACAATCACTGCCCTGCAGTACCTATACAAACAATCGATGGAGGTGGACATGGCCATGCGGAGATAGTCATCGACACTATCACCTGGAGCTTCATATGCTAGCAACCTCATCGCTACTTGGCACTTCTGTGATGAGGAAAATGCTACCATGCTAGTGCAGTCCTTCTTGCATATGAAGTAGGGGTCAAACTCCCGGATGACATACACGATCTTGAGGAAGAGTTTCTGGCTCATCCTAAAACGATGCTAAAACACAACCTCTTTGTGCAGCGGGTTGTTGGCGAAGTAGTCGACATACAACATGCAGTAACCCTCCATACAAATGTTGGGTATTTTTTAAAGCATTTCAATATTTTACAAATGTTCATGTATTATCAATTGGTTTCAATCAACAAGGATAATCACATATAATCAAACAAGATATGAACACGAATAGAAATCATTCATAAAAGTAGACAACTGTTTGCTACAAACTCATATGAATAACCGTCTCACAAAGTGTGAGACACACTAAAGTTCATAATATTTTGATTACAATAACTATCCAAAACATAAACTAAATGATAAACATCGAGGGAGAGCGTCGTTGGCCATCATCATCATGCTCGCCACCAACACGCAACGTCACCTCCTCTCCAGCAAGCACCTCTCATGCAGAAGGACTTGTTTTCAGTAAAACAGAACAAGTATCAAATATACTTAACACTGCAAATGTGTTTGCAAGATTATAACATTTATAAAATTGTATATCAAATATATACCTTTGTCATTGATGACCTCAATGACATCTGGTTCAACCACCACATCTCTGAAATGTGATATGAACTCGTGGAAATCCTGTGTTTCCGCGTCGCCTCTCATAATGCAAATCCTGACTGATGCTTGGAAGCTTGGTGGCAGCAACCGCAGCACAACTCCTATTGCAAAAGAGCTTGCGAACCAGTTGTCTAGGAAGTATGCCAGACTCATGTATGCATCATATATGCTCAACAAGTGATCGTCCAGTGAGGAGCCTTCCTCCATATTTATGGAGAGAAAGTCCCCCATTAGCTCATACTCCCATATGCGCACTTGTTCCACGAAATGCGATCTCATATGTGCCATAACCATTCGGGGATTAAGACTTCCCACCATCGGCCATAGCCCATCTTCCATCCCAAGGCGCATCATTACTGATATGAATGTGGCCATCACACGATGACAGCAGCGGAGATCTCGCTGCTCCTGGGTCTCATGAGAATAGGGTGGCTCCAAGTACATCTCGTAGATCATGTAGTCAGCCACTTTGTTCTCACCAAGGAGATCAAAAAGGCGCATGACCCATGCAGAAAAGTTGGATCCATCTAACTTGAGCTTTTCTCCTTTTAACCAATCATCAATAGGGAAGGTAATCTCAGGGAGAACCATTTTCTACATTTATAATTGCAAAAAGGAATTTAGACTAAGTTTATAATTAAATGAGTTAATAATAACTCCACTCAGAAACACCTATCCCCATAAGGGTTCCTAGTGATAACACGACCCCTATCAGCCACATCTCCACCCGATCGTCACGGCCATTAATGTGTGTTCAAGGGTGGACGCTAAAAGTCGGTCACATCATTCATGCGACTCATGCTCGATCTTTCGACCATCCGCGTTTGATGGCCCAAAATATATCGAGCTCGTTGGGGAACCCTGAGGAAGGTATGATGAGCACATCAGCAAGTTTTCCCTCAGTTATGAAACCAAGGTTATCAATCCAGTAGGAGCAAGGAAACACCTCCAAGGTGTTGCTAGCTGGCCTTTGGCAGGGCGCACAATCGGTGCTAGCAGCAACGTGGAAACCTGCACAACACAACCACAGAACTTTGCCCCAACTTACAGTGAGGTTGTCAATCTCACCGATTTTGCTGAAAACAAAGGATTAAACGTATTGTGTGGAAGAAAGTAATAGTTTGCAGAAAGTAAACAAAAAGCAGTAAACAGTTGTAGATTGATGATAAAAGAAAGGACCGGGGTCCATCACTAGTGGTGTCTCTCCTTAAGATAGATGACATCTTGGGTGAACAAATTACAGCGGGGCAATTGACAAACATCGAGAAAGCAATCATGCATATACTACTCATCTTGACTCCTTTGAGATTTGATTCGGCATTACAACATTATACATAGACCGTAATCCAACTGCATCTATGACTAATAATCCACCTTCAGGTTATCATCCGAACCCCCTCCAGTATTAAGTTGCAAGCAACAGATAATTGCATTACGCATTGCGTGTAAAGTGAACAATACGATTGTTCTATGAACAAAGGATTGCTGTTTTCTCCCTAGTAGCAACAGCACATCTAGTACCTTAGAGATTTCTGTCACTTCCCCAGATTACTAGAGGAATGAACCCACTATCGAGCATAAATACCAACTCTTGGAGTTGCTAGCATCTACTTGGCCAAGATAGCTACTAACAACGGAAAGCATGCAAGATCACAAATAACAAAGACATGATAGAATCAATAATCAATCTGAAATAGCATCTCAATATCCATCGGATCCCCGCAAACAGGATTACAAATAGATGATCTTGATCATGAACAGAGCTCACAAGATCTAAACATGATAGCACAAAGGAGAAAAACCAACCATCTAGCTACTACATGGACCCGTAGTCCAAGGATGAACTACTCACGCATCACATAAAGAAAACATAGCATAGTGGCATTCAGCTTGTCCCTCATAGAGTAGCAAACATAAATGCATAGGACACCTTCAAAGTTCATAAGAGTGACTAGAAATAGTTTAGAACAAGCAATATCAAAGTATGCATCAATCAACTAGTCTGGGGACAATGCACATAGAACCAAGAATGGCCACTATGCTCTCAAAGTAGGTGCATAAAGATAGAAGGTGGAGACTCAATATAATGGTGGAAGAAAGGCCTTTATAAAAGGAAGTAGGGATTCAAGTCTGATAAAGAGCTTCCAAAAATTATGGTACTTACTAGCTTTCAGATCTCATTGCCCCTATCATAAGCATCTTGAAGTGATTAAGGTTAAAGTGAACACACTATGGTGTACATGCTTGACGAAGTATAAGTTAGAAATCTCATGTTCCTTGAATACGAGGGCCGCTTCTCATGCTACTCAAGTTTAGTCACCGGTATGTTCTTGTCATCGTAAGTACATGTGTATCATAGAGAACTGCCAACGGGGTACCCCTTGCCCGATGATACAGAAGAATCCCCATATCAAAATGACAAGGCAAGCAGACAACGAGCATCTCAGCAATCTTCTTATTTACCATGGGAATATGGTGCTTTTTTCTCTCTTTCCTCTTTTCATAATATCATCTTTTTTTCTCTCTCTTTTTTCAATATAGGACTCTTTTTTTATAAGAAGAATGCTTCATAGACAGCTCATTATGGTTACACTGCAAGTTCCACCATGTCAGCATGGATTAGACCAGCGGCCCAGGCATTTCTCTAACACATATAACTCCATGGACTTAAAAGCTCCCCTTTCATTTCACACCGACGACATCCATATACAAAAGAGCATGATATCAACTAGGTACAAGTACCAAGTGCAATGTTGAAAGCGTTCCCCACGAAAGCATGGTTCTGCTAATTCCCAACAAATAAGTGCAAGCATATACAACATAGACGACACAATGGTTCAAGTTTATTAAGGGCAAGAAAAGTAAAGTGTGCCATCAAGGTCGTGAGAGCTTTAATCACTAGTTTTCTCATAACAAGTTTAATTTGGAAGGTAAACAAAAACATGAATATACTTGGAATAGCATAAGCTAGTAGGTAGGTATGGTGGACTCTTTCGAATAACTTGGTTTAGGGAGTTGGATGCATGAGTGGAACTCATACTTGGTTGTGGAGGCTAGCAAAAGACTGGGAGCGACAAACTAAGAGAGCAATAATGGCCATAATCATGCAGAGCGACAAAACATCATTGATCAAAGCATAAAGTGATACTACAAGTTGAAAACTAAAGGACCATAAAGGCTATGGTGACTTGAGATAGTCATAACATGGTGTGAGCATGCGCCAAGTCAACCCAAATAAAGCATCAAAGGAGAATACCACTATACTATGCTTTAATATGCTAAAACAACGCATGATTCATCCAAGGCACATTAAGCAATCTCAATTGTTTATAACAAGTCATGCTACAGGAAAGAATACTAAGCATAAATCCAAAGCAATATCAAGCATGGCATGATGAAGCATGGGCCACAGTCAAAAACAAACTCCTTTTACCACTTAAGCATGAACTTTCCTACTCTTTTCCAATCCAAACAAAACTATTTGAAAACCAATGTATGAAAGAGGGGGTCCAACCAATTTATTCAGCAAACTAAGAAAACCAAGCAAACGAAAAACTAAAACGAAAAACGAAAAAGAAGACGCTCCAAGAACAACACAACTGTGCATGAAACAATAAAAATGAAGCGTTTGGAAGAAACCTAGGATTTTTATTGATGAAGAAGGGGGATGCCTTGGGCATCCCCAACCTTTGACGCTTGTACTTCTTGGATATTTCTTGGGGTTACATGCATGGCATCCCCAAGCTTGAGCTTTAGTCTATTCTTCATCTCATTACTCATTCCTTCCATACACCTAAAATTTTTCCTTCATACAAAACTTCACAAAATCCTTATTAGCAACATTAGTGCACTCAAGATAATAAGTCTTTAGGTTCAGTTCCAACACCAATAAAACTTCCATTAAAACACAAGATACTGTAGCATTTCCCTCAAAAAGCTCATTTCCCCAAAAAAACTCAAAGAGGAACCAACAAGAAGCAAATGCAGAAAATGGCAGAAATCTGTCAAAACAGACCAGCAGGTAAAGACGAATTTTTTCGAAGACCTTATGTTTCTCAAATCAAAAAGTGTTGAACTAACGAAAGTTAGATAACAACCTGGGTCAGAAGCACAAAAATCCACGCCTCAAAAAGACGTTCAGAGATTTTACATGAAGTTTTACGGTGAAGCACAGAAATCTGTTTCGGGACAGCAACTTTCCCAATCATTACTTCTCTCTCATTAGAGGTTACTCTTGGCACAAAAGGCAAATAAAAAGGATAAGGTTTGGGTTATCTCCCAATAAGTACTTTTCTTTAGGGCCTTTAAGTTAGGCATGATAGTTTGAGAAGATGCTCACATATGAAATATGAATTAAAGTAAAAGAGAGCATCAAGAAGAAAATTCAAAGTACATTTAAGTCTAACCCACATCCTATGCATAGGAATCTTGTAAAGAAACAAGTCATGGAAGCACAAAGCAACAAGCATAGGAAAGCAAAACAAGTGCAGCTTCAAAATTTTCAACATAAAGAGGGGAAACTTAATATTGTTGAGACACATAAAACCATGATTCCCTCTCTCATAATAACTTTCAGTAGCATCATGAATAAAAGTAACAATATAACTATCACAAGAAACATTCTTATCATGAGCCATATGCATAAAAGAATTAATACTCCCCACATAAACATAGTCATTCTTATTGATTGTAGTGGGAGCAAATTCAACAAAATAGCTATCATTATTATTTTCATCACCATAATCACCAAATATAGGAGGCATATTGTAATCATAATTAATTTCCTCCTCAATAGTAGGTGGACTGAAAATATCATATTCATCATTGTAATCATCATATATTGGAGGTATAGTATCATCAAAGTAATTTTTCTCCTCCATCCTTGGGGGACTAAAAATATCATGCTCATCAAAACTAGCTTCCCCAAGCTTAGACTTTTCCATAACATTAGCAATAATGGTGTCCAAAGAATTCATACTAACAACATTGCTATTAGCATGCAAACACTAGTAGAAAACAGACCTTTGGTCCAGGGGTATTAGCCCCGGTTTTGCTACAAACTGGGACTAATGCCCCGGTCCAATGGCTAGAACTAGCCCCAGGGTGGCAGACACTAGCCCCGGTTCGAACTGGACCTTTAGCCCCGGTTCGTGTAACAAACCGGGGCTAAAGGGTTTCAGGCAGGCCAGGTCGAGCGACAGACCCTTTAGTCTCGGTTTGTTATACGACCCGAGGCTAAAGGTTGACCTTTAGCCCGGTTCTAGACACGAACCGGGGCTAAAGGTCTGGTTATATCTTCTTCCCCTGCCCGAGCCACCATTCAAGCTGGTGGCTCTCCTCTCTCTCTCTCTCTCTCTCTCTCTCTCTCTCTTTCTTGCTTCAAGCTCGAGTTCATGCCCTTTTTTCCCCAATATTTGTCTATATTTTGTGGTGCCCCATCTATCCAAAGGTTCTAAAAGGTGAGCAACTTCATCCTTTGAACTCTCATTGCTATATTAGCTCATTTCATGCTCTATCTTATAGATGGATTTGTGGATTTAGTTTGGTAGTAATTTTTGCAACGATAGCATGAGATCGATGTTTAGATTCTATCTATATTGTATTAATGTAAGGAACTCTAAGGTAAATATCACAATATGTGGATTCTATCTATATATATCTTGTTTTGGCACATAGTCTCGAAATTTGATTTTAGAAGCACACACATGCGTGAGTTCATCATTCTAACTAGCTAGCTGGGCAACATATCCTTCTTCGTCTACCTGCGTTCAACAAACTGAAAAAATTGTAACAAAGATAGGGTTAATTCATAAAAGCTTGATAAGAAGACATCACAATTCACATATTAGGGAGTGCCTCTATGGCGAGCTCCTCGAAGATGTCTGAGGATGGGATCCTAAGACATCTTCGAGAAGCTCTGCCATAGTCGTGTCCCTGCTCTCCCACACCATCTTTCGGTTTATATCTTCTCTAGCTAAATCAGTATGCTGGTGGAGCTAACTAATTTCACATATTAGAGAGTGCCTCTACGGCGAGCTCCTCGAAGATGTCTAAGGACGAGGTCCTAAGACATCTTCGAGAAGCTCCGCCGTAGTAGTGTCCCTGGTCTCGCACACCATCTTGCAGTTCTTCACAAGAATGCATACCTATTTATAGATTAAGCAGCACAACATAGTGTCGGGCACTGATGACATAATGTTGACACACTCACGCTGGCATAGTGCTGCCACCCACCCAAAATAGCGTCGGCATTTAATTTACTAGCTTAGTGCTGCCCACTGAGGACATAGTGTCGACATGTTGTCTCCACATCCACATTTAGTCCCGGTTGGTGCCTCCAACCGGGACTAAAGGTTCATCATATCTTTAGTCCCGGTTGCTGGTTTTAGATTAGTACTAATTAATTATGATTACGTTTGATGTACTTAATTAATTATATATTGCAGATGAGCCGGCAATGGATGTACGCTGACCAACTCTCTAACGAGTTCATTAAAGGCGTGCATTCTTTTCTTCTTGTGGCCGAGGCAAACAAGCGGAATGGTTTTATGTCTTGTCCATGTGGTGTCTGTCGGAATCATAAAGAATACTCTTCCTCAAGAGTCCTTCATAGCCACCTGTTTCGGTCCAGTTTCATGACCGGCTATAATTGTTGGACCAAGCACGGAGAAAGAGGGGTTATGATGGAAGACAACGAAGAAGAAGAGAATGACAACGACTACCCTGAATATGATGGTACTAAATGGAAGACATTGATGAAGAAAAAGATGAAGAACGGGCATCAGATCTGCCCGATGATGATCTTAGTCGGGCCATTGCTGATGCCCAGGAAGAATGCGTAACTGAAAGGGAGAGGTTGAAGTTCAAGAAGATGTTAGAGGATCACAACAAATTGTTGTACCCAAATTGTGAAGATGGGCACAAAAACTGGGTAGCACACTGGAATTGCTACAATGGAAGGCAGAAAACGGTGTGACTGACAAAGGATTTGAAAAGTTGCTGAGAATAATGAAGAAGTTGCTTCCAAAGGATAACGAACTACCCGCTAGTACCTACGAAGCAAAGAAGGTTGTCTGCCCTCTAGGATTAGAGGTCCAGAAGATACATGCATGCATTAATGACTGCATCCTCTGCTGCGGCGAGGAGTACGAGAATTTAGATGCATGCCCAGTATGCACTGCATTGCGGTATAAGATAAGACGAGATGACCCTGGTGATGTTGAGGGCGAGCGCCGCATGAAGAGGGTTCCTGCTAAGGTGATGTGGTATGCTCCTATAATACCACGATTGAAACGTTTATTCAGGAACAAAGAGCATGCCAAGTTGTTGCGATGGCACATGGAAGACCGTAAGAAAGATGAGATGTTGAGACACCCCGCTGATGGGTCGTAGTGGAGAAAAATCGAGAGAGAGTTTCCGGACTTTGTAGGTGATGCGAGGAACTTATGGTTTAGTCTAAGTGCGGATGGCATGAATCCTTTTGGGGAGCAGAGTTGCAGTCATAGCACCTGGCCTGTGACTCTGTGTATCTATAACCTTCCTCCTTGGTTGTGCATGAAGCAAAAGTTTATTATGATGCCAGTGCTCATCCAAGGCCCGAAGCAACCCGGCAATGACATTGATGTGTACCTAAGGCCATTAGTTGAAGAACTCTTACAGTTGTGGCACGGACAAGGTGTACGTGTGTGGGATGAGAACAAGCAAGAGGAATTTGACCTACGAGCGTTGTTGTTCATAATAATCAATGATTGGCCTGCTCTTAGTAACATTTCAGGACAGACAAACAAGGGATACAATGCATGAACACACTGTTTAAACGATACTAAAAGTATATATTTGGATAAATGTAAGAAGAATGTGTACCCGGGGAATCGTCGTTTTCTTCCGCCCTCGCACATCCTAAGAAAGAAAGGTAAGCATTTCAATGGTGAGGCAAACAGCCGGTGTAAGCCTATCAGCCGTACTGGTGATGATGTATTTGACATGGTGAAGGATTTAAAAGTAATCTTTGGAAAGGGTCCTGGTAGACAATCTGTTCCGAAGGACGATGTCGGACACGCACCCATGTGGAAAAAGAAATCTATATTTTGGGAGCTCCCCTATTGGAAAGTCCTAGAGGTCCGCTCTGCAATTGACGTGAAGCACCTGACGAAGAATCTTTGCGTGACGCTGCTAGGCTTCTTGGGTGTGTATGGGAAGAGCAAAGATACACATGAAGCACGGTAGGACCAACAACGTATAAAAGACCGAGATGGCATGCATCCAGAGATGTTTGAAGGTACTGCTAGCTACGCTCTTACCAAAGAAGAGAAGGAAATCTTTTTTGAAGTCCTTTACAGTATCAAGGTCCTGTCTGGTTTCTCGTTGAACATAAAGGGAATAATAAATATGGCAGAGAAAAAATTTCAAAACCTAAAGTCTCATGACTGCCACGTGCTTATGACCGAGCTGCTTCCAATTGCATTGAGGGGACTCCTGCCAGAAAATGTTCGAGTACCCATTGTGAAGCTATGTGCGTTTCTCAATGCAATTTCTCAGAAGGTAATCAGTCTAGATAGTCTACTAAGGTTACAGAAAGATGTGGTCCAATGTCTTGTCAGCTTCGAGTTGGTGTTCCCACCATCCTTCTTCAATATTATGACTCACCTCCTAGTTCACCTAGTCGATGAGATTAACATTCTTGGTCCCGTATTTCTACACAATATGTTCCCCTTTGAGAGGTTCATGGGAGTGTTAAAGAAATATGTTCATAACCGTGCTAGGCCAGAAGGAAGCATCTCCAAGGGATATGGAACAGAGGAGGTCATTGAGTTTTGTGTTGACTTTATTCCTGACCTTAAGCCCATCGGTGTTCCTGAATCACGGCATGAGGGTAGAATTAGTGGAAAAGGCACGCTAGGAAAGAAAGCAAGGATATGTATGGACGGACATTCTCTCACTAAAGCACACTACACAGTTCTGCAAAGTTCCACCTAGGTGGCTCCGTATATCGAGGAACACAAGAATATTGTACACTCCAACAACCCGGGGAAGCCTGGCTCCTGGATTAGAGATGAACATATGAGGACTTTTGGCGGTTGGTTGCAGACACATCTCATGAATGACATAAATGTTGGAGAGCAGTTGTACTTGTTGGCCAGGTCACCATCTTCGACTATAATGACTTTCCAAGGGTACGAGATAAATGGGAATACATTTTACACGATCGCCCAAGATAAAAAAGAGCACCAATCAAAACAGTGGTGTCCGATTTGATGCAACAGACGAGAATGGGCAAAAGGATACATATTATGGTTACATAGAGGAGATATGGGAACTTGACTATGGACCTTTTTTTAAGGTTCCTTTGTTTCGGTGCAAATGGGTCAAGCTGACAGGAGGCGGGGTTGAGGTAGACAAGAAATACGGAATGACAACAGTGGATCTCAACAACCTTGCGTATAGAGATGAACCATTTGTCCTAGCCAACGATGTGGCTTAGGTTTTTTATGTGAAGGAAATGTCTACCAAACCGAGAAAAAGGAAAGATAAGCAAAAGAATACAGCATCCGATGAGCCAAAGCGCCACATAGTTCTTTCAAGAAAAAGAAACATCATGAGGGTGGAGAATAAGACAGACATGTCAGACGATTATGATAAGTTTCATGAAATTCCGCCCTTCGCTGTGAAGGATGACCCAAGCATCCCGTTAAGTAAGGAAGATGCTCCATGGTTATGGATTAGAAGAAAACCCTAACATGTGTGGATGTTGGTGATGTACAATATTATTAAACCTTTATTTTTAATGATCTTCTTACATGTATATGGATATGAACTATCTCGATCTCAATAGGTAGTATTCAACTTGTTGTGGCCAGACATTTATTAATATTAAAACGTAAAAAATAGTCATAATCATATCTAGCCCTATAGTACACAGCTTCTGGGTCGTCTTCAGAATCGTCATCGTCATCGTCGTCGCTCGTAGCACGCGGATGGATCCTCAGCCCTTCCTCGTAGCCTGCGGATGGATCCTCCGGCCTCGGATTCACAACGTGTGGGGGAGGGGGCTCCCGGATGACGACCCTAGTACGCCCTAGGCCTTCACCACCACCACCATTCTTGTGGCTATGTTGCTGGTGAAAGTGCGGGTACCTCAGGTGAGGATGGTCTCCCATGGAGATGTAGCGCATCACACCGGCGATAGTCCGGTTCGCCCACCACAGGAGGTGACCAGCCTCATTGTGGTTCACTAGGGGCGGGCCGTCACCCTCGTACCTGGCGAGCTCCCTTTCCCGCCGATTTGCGAAGAAGGCATTCCAGGTGTCGTGGTTGTCGGGATCCCAATGGGGATCCATTCGCTGCTCCGGCGTGAGCTCGAGGTAGAAGTGGTTCATGATGGCCGCCTGGCGGGCGAAACCTTGAGACATAGGAGGAACAGGAACCCCTCCAGCGCTCAACATCTAGCCAGCGGGCAGCCGGTACCCCGGCGGGCATGGGTAGCTGGAGGCGCACAGCGCCTCGGTCTCCTCGAGCGTCAGAAAAGCCTAGTAAGCGGTGTCCATTGTTGTGAGAGAGAAGGTGTGGATGTGTCGATGGACATGGCGGTCGGCCTAGATATAGAGGGACATGGTAGGAGAACATTGCGGGAAGCGTGGGAAATGGCGGGAGAACATTTCTACTATATTTTTGTGAATATTTTGGTATATTATATGTATTTTTCCATTTTTAAATAATAAACTATATTTTTATTATTTTTTGTGAACATTTCTACTAAATATAATACTTGTTAAATAATAGATAATTTCATTTAAGTTGTATAATAAAGTATGATAATATATTTAAATTATAGATCTTCGTTTTCTGAAAATTTTGATATATAATACATAATTTTCTGAAAACTATAAACCATGTTTGGTTTTGGCACCAAAAATAACCTTTAGCCTCGGTTTACAAACTGGGGCTAAATGGTTGTGGCGCGCGGGAAGTGCGGCGGGCCGAAAATACCTTTAGCCCCAGGTTGTAGTACGAACCAGGGCTAAAGGACCTTTAGCCCCTGTTCGTACTACAACCCGGGGCTAAAGGGGGGTGGTATAAATACCCCACCCCCGCCCCGGGTCGTGGCACGACCCAGAGATCACTGTTTCTTCCCAGTGCCGCGCCCATGCCACCCGCCGCACCGCCGCCCGCGCCCATCTCCGCCATGCGCCACGTCTCCGCTTCGCCCCGCCGCGTCTCCGCGTTGCCCCGTCCCGCGCCGAGCCGCCGCTCCTCGCCGTCGTCTCCGCCCGCGTCGTCTCCGCCCCGCCTCAGGTTAGTGTTAATTTTGGTTATTAGTTAGGGTTAATTAGCTAGGGTTATTAGTTAGGGTTAATTTTGGTTAGTAGTAGTGTTAGGATTTTGGTTAATAGTAGTATTAGGATTTTGGTTAATAGTAGTATTAGGATTAGGATTTTGGTTAGTGTTAGTTAGAAGTATTAGTATTTTAGTTAGTGTTAGTGTTAATAGTATTAGTATTTTGGTTAGTTAGCGTTATTAGTTAATTTTGGTTAGTGGTAGTGTTAGTGTTTGTAAATAAGTAGTATTAGTATTTTGGTTAGTGTTAGTTAGTAGTATTAGTATTTTAGTTAGTGCGTTAGTGTTAGTGTTAGTGTTATTAGTAGTATTATTATTTAGTTAGTGTTAGTAGTATTAGTATTTTGGTTAGTGTTAGTTAGTAGTATTAGTTATTAATATTAGTATTTATCTAGGGTTAGTTAGAATACTTAGTTAATTAGGTTTAGTTTAGTTAGTGTTAGGTTTAGGGTCAGTGTTATTAGGGCAATACTTAGTGATTTAGTTACTGTTTATCTTTTATGATCGTTTATTGCTATTGTTTAGTTATGCCGCGTCTACCTCGTCCGAGCCTACTGGACTCCGTCAGGGATGTCCGAGTCTGGGCTCCGCCGGGTTGGCACTGGGAGGTGCTACCTGTCGAGACTCGTACCTTGGTGAGGAATCCGGGTATCATCGTTGACCCGGAGCTTCTTTGGTGGCGTCCACGAGGTCCAGGAGCGGTGTAGAGGGAGCCAGCCCCCGAGGAGGTGGTACGTCATCGTATCAGGGAGGAGGACGAGCATGTCCAACGATACATGTATCTTTTGGAGACTAGGTTCTCCAATATCTGGCAGGTTCACGGATCTCACCCGAGCTATTCTCCGGTGATGGTTCCTCTTCTGTGGCTGCAGAGCTCCCGTAGCACAGAACGCGGCAGCCGCGTTCGCTAGTTTGATATGTATTAATAATGTATTTTATCTTAATAATGTACTTTATCTTATACTTTATCCTATAGTGCACCCGAGCTATTCTCCGGTGATGTATTAATAATGTACTTTATCTTATATTATTGTACTTTATCTTAATCACTAAATACTATATCCGAGTTGTCGTAGTTGTAATATTCTTTTACTTAATGCAATATTCTTTTTCTGTATTAGTTAAGCTATGGACGGTAGACAGAATGAAGAGGAGCTTCTCAACATGATAGATGAGGGTACTGGGGGGTCTTATTATGATGGCTCCGAATATCTTAATTTGTCTCGAGGAGACGATGGTGGAAAAAATAGTGGAGACGATGGTGCTGACCATGGTGGAGACCATGGTGAAGACACCATAATAATGACAAACTCCGTCGAGGTATATAAAGCCTCTATCGATCGTTCACTAGTATAGATGCACTAATTGATTCGTATATATGTACTGACGAATGTTTCTTCTCTTAGACCTCCGCTTCCGGCCAATCTTCTACAAAGACAAGAGGCCCGACACACAAGTTGCCCGCTGATGTCCGTTTCAGCATTGACTTAGTCTCTCCGCAGGGTCAACCGCTAGAGCCCAAAGAAGTTGTGAATGCATTTACAAGTCAATGCGGAGTGATTATTAGAGACAAAGTCCCGATCACCACGCGAAATTGGAACAAGCCAGGAAAGAAAAAGGATCCAGCTGGGGCTAGTTTTGTAGATGACAGAGCGAAAGATACGATGTGGAATTCTCTCATGACACATTTCACCCTACCAGTCTTGGAGACTGATGAGCTCACACAACAAATGACGAGGAAAGTCAAGCACTTTGCTCTTAAGAAGATGGCCGAACTATTCAAGGAATGGAAAAAAATATTGTACCACAAGTATGTCTTGAAGAAAACAACTCCTCCATTCGTTGGCCCACTAGAGTTGCAGCAGGATAACTGGGCCGCATTTGTGGAATACAAGACCTCGGAACCAGCTAAGGCAATATTAGCAAAAAATAAGTTAAATGCAGCCAAAAAGAAATATCACCATCATATGGGCACAGGTGGCTACAGGAGTGCCATGCCTAAGTGGGATAAATCTGAGGCTGACCTGGAGGCTAAAGGGGTCACTCCAGCTACGTCTAGTTGGCCCTTGAGGTCAAGAAATTGGGTATCCAGGCATGGGGAATTATTAGACCCAGAAACAGGCGAGATTGTTGCAGCCGGAGAAATTTCTTCACCCAAGAAAGAACTCGTTAAAGTGATAAAAGAGGTTGAAGAGGGAACGTTTGTTCCCGACAGAGAGAATGATGAGCTGACAAAGGCTCTCGGGAATCCTGAAAAGGCTGGACAAACAAGAGGGTTCGGACCTTCTTATCCATGGGTTATCGGGTTTCTCGAGCACCGTGACACGTACAGAAGCCGATCGAGAAGAACAAAGCGGCAAAAAGAGGAGGATACGGAGCGGTTCGCGAGGTTTGAAGCCATGTTGCAGGAGCATCGTCAGGAGCTTAATGAACTTAAAGGACTCCGACACAAAGATCCTACGCCGGACAGTACGGTCGGCCCATCGCAACGGAAAAGCAATGTGGCTTCCACGGAGGGCCACGATAATGATGCAACGATGGATGTGTACCCCGTGGATGCAATTAAGGAGAAGACTAGTTGTGAGCTGCATGTTGAACTGAAGAATATTTCCATGAAGGTGGCGGTCGGCTTTGCTTTACCTTCTGCACAGGGAGCGACCTACCATTGCAATCTGATTCCAGCTGGCTATGCTCGTGTCGGTGTGGATGAAATTCTACCTATGTGTCAGTCACTACAGCTTGACATCCCTGGAGGTGAAGGGGAGACTACACTGGGAGAAGTCACGAGTGGCTTCATTCTTTGGAAAAAAGAATACATCAAGTTTCTAGGCTCGACACCAAGGCCACCTTCTCCACCGAGAAACAATCCATCACCTCCAAGGCAACCGTCTCCTCCCAATGCACCATCTCCTCCAAGTCCACCTCCAAGTGCACCGTCTCCTCCCAGTAATAGTCCAATCCATGACCCCAACACGAGTCCATCTCAATCTACGCAGTCGCCTCCACCCACTAAGGGCCAAAAGTGTAAGAATACCACCGCTCCGTCGAGCGATAACCAACGCCCGAAGCGACAGTTGTCGCCCCTCCCAAGAGTACCGTCGGTTCCTCCCAAGAGGGCTTACGACCTGACCGATGAGGATACCGATGCGGTCGTACGGGCCGAAGTGGATGCTCATTTAAAAAAACCTGAGCCAGAGGTCCAAATAAAACCGGAAACCAAGGAGCACTTTAGGAAATTACTGACACAGCCATCCCAAGCTTAGTTAAATGCGCCAGATGACTATACACGATGTCTTCAGAAGACACTGAAACAGAAGAGATCAAGCGGTAGAGGAAGCATCACAAAAGAGGTTCCCCAGTAGGGGGAACAAGCAAAACAATCGAGTGGTAGCAGAAGCATCAGAACAGACGTCCCCCAGTTGGGGAAACAAGCAAAACAATCGAGTGGTAGCCGAAGAACCAAAAGAGATGTTCCCTAGCTGGGGAAACAAGCAAACCAATCGCTCCCCCCACTCCAGGTGAACATACCCGAACCTCAAATATATGAGGAACCTATGGATCCGAAAACGGCTAGGATATTGGCCGAGCAATGTGGTATGCCTATTCATGAAATTATTCACGGTGATATGCCCAAGGCTGAGGTAGCACCCAAATTTGTTAACGGGAAGCCTCTAGTCAGTTCTGAGAGGCTTCGGGATATGCCAACTCAAATGCGACGATTCCATGAATGATACATGAAAGCATCAAAAGAACAGCGAAATTGGCTCTTACTGAAAGTTCGAAAATCGCATTACTTCACTGAAGACGAGGTCCCTATTGAATTTACAGAATTATTTCAGTTATTCAATCTAAAGGAACTCGACAAAACTATCCTCAATTCGTATTGCCTGTAAGTGATTACTTTATTTATATAATTAGGTCTCTATCTCAGCTTGTTCAATTCATTGTCGGTAAGTATACACACTATATTCTTTTGTACGCTATATATAATGATGCAGAATGAAGATGCTCGATTGTAAAAGAAAGGCTATCAATGGATTTGGGTTCATTGACCCACATCGAGTTCATGGAGCTATACTAAAGGATAAACCACTAGAGATCGAGCACAACTTATTGCGGTTTTTCACGAAACAGCATTTTTGTAATGAAATACTATTTCCTTACCACGACAGCAAGTGAGTTTTTGTACACATTAACTTTTGCTTACTCGATGTTCAGTTTAAATGATGAGTTACTGACGTATGTAAACCTTGCGTAGGTACCACTGGATTCTTCTAAGCATTTCACTTGACTTGGGAAGAGTTCACATCATGGACTCACTAAACAAAGACATTGAAAACTACCGTAGCATTATCGATGCGCTCCAGAGGTAATTTCAACCATTATCGCACTATATCGGTTTCTTTCGTTCATTTTCTGGGATATCAAGTAGTTATTAACTCATACATTAATTTTCTTTGTCGGGTAGGGTTTGGACACAGTTCAAGAAACATGTCCGCGGTCAATGAGCTATTTTTTAAATCACTCTCGGTAACTAGTACGAGCTAAGTCCCCGCATCTATTTAATTCTAGTTGATGTGCATTTATCATGCTAGCGTTATTATTTGATTGAATTCTATTCTTGTAAAGTGCGCGAGGCAGCCACAGGGAACTAATCTATGTGGATTCTACGTGTGCGAGTTCATTCGCATCAGTATTGAGAAGCCCTCGGAAAATGTTCGAGTAAGTAAACAATATATTCACCCTTTATTTTTATTACAAAAAGTTGTGTTGAGTCTTTTTCATACGATCTCTTTTTTATATAGTTGGACGCGATGCGGGACAAGCTCCTACCAGAGGACCGCCTAATAGCAATCCAAGAGGAATTTGCTGCATTTTTTGTCGACGAGGTCATAGACCCACGCGGAGAATACTCTATACGTAGACCCTAAAGCATCCATGTAATGATCTCCATGTAAGCAAATAGACATGCTCTCGACCCGGTTGGGACTCCATATATGCTTGTAAGAGAAATTATATTATATATTGCGTCAATGTGTACAAGTGCTATGTAGTAGCGTTCTGTATGTATACGAAAACTTGTTTCTAATGAAAACACAGAATGAAAAATAATTGAACACAAAACACAAAATGAAAATAAAAACACAAAACCCTAAAACCCCATCCCCTGCCGCGGCAGCCAAATGGCCCAAAATGCTGCCGCGGCAGGGAACCTTTAGTCTCGGTTCGTAACACGACCCGGGGCTAAATGTCCTGCCACCCAGCGTGCCTAGCAGGCCACGTGGTTGGACCTCTAGCCCCGGTTCGTAATAGAACCAGGGCTAAAGCTTGGACCTTTAGTCCCGCTTTCACAGTCCCGGTTCGCAATCCGGGACTAAAGGCCCTTACGAACCGGGGCAAATGGCCTGGTTTCTACTAGTGAAATAAAGTTCCATAGGTTTTTTAATTTTCTCTTCAAACACTTCATGTCCTAACTCAAGATAAATACTATAAAGCACTCTAATTTTTTTTTGTTTTCCATTAAGCCTAACTAGTGAAAACAAGAAACAAAAATAAAAAATTGCAGAATCTAAAGGAAATAACTTCGAGCACTCACACCGGAGGATGTGAGTACCTTTTACCTTACCTCCCCGGCAACGGCGCTACAAAATAGCTTGATGTATACGCACTTCTATTCTTGTAGACAGTTGTTGGGCCTCCAAGTGCAGAGGTTTGTAGAACAGCAGCAAGTTTTCCCTTAAGTGGATCACCCAAGGTTTATCGAACTCAGGGAGGAATTGGTCAAAGGTATTCCCTCTCAAGCAACCCTGCAATCAAGATACAAGAAGTCTCTTGTGTCCCCAACACACCCAATACACTTGTCAGGTGTATAGGTGCACTAGTTCGGCGAAGAGATGGGGAAATACAAGTGGTATGGATAATTATAAGTGGTAACGGTGATAGAAAATAACTTGATGGCGTGGAAAAGACTAAAGTAAAACTAAAATAAAGATGGAAGAAAGCAAACATGTAACAGATCTAGTTGCAAACGGTGTTTCAATGCTTAGAAACAAGGCCTAGGGATCATACTTTCGCTAGTGAACACTCTCATATAAATATATTCTTCTTTATGATATTATGATGAACTACTCTCCGGTTGGACACTCTAATTGATGGTAGGGCTATAACAGCACACCTCAAAGTTCATCTTTCCCATCTAGAAACCCCACATTGTCACCTTGAGTACTAGATGAGTCCAACAAACACCACAATTTCATAAAGACATCCAACTCCAAATATAACTCATAACAAGTATTTGTAATCTCTAGCCTAAGTGCTACCATGGTGTGCACACTGTCAACTACACACACATGGGGAGAGAAGAGATCTATTAAAGCACTTGAGTAGCAAGGTAGATCTATAGATTACAAGCTCATGATCTCAATAAGATCATGTATAGAGAGAGATGAACACATAGCTACCGGTAGAACCCTTAGCCTCGAGAGAGAACTACTCCCTCCTCATCATGGGAATCAGCAATGGTGATGGAGATGGCGGTGGAGATCGATGGAGATGGCTCCGGGGGCACTTCCCCGTCCCGGCAGGGTGCCGGAACAGAGACTTTATGTCCCCCGAATCTCCCCTTCGGTGGCAGCGGCGCTGTAGAACTTTTCGTGGATTTCTGATTGACTATCTAAGGTTTTGGTATCGGGAGGCTCTTATAGGCGAAGGAGGCAAGGTCGGTGGCCGGCCAGGGGGCCCACACCATGCCCTGGCGCGGCCTGAGCTGGCCCGCGCCAAGGGGGGTGTGGCCACCCTGTGGCCCCTCTCCAACTCTCCTTCTGGCTCCGTGAATCTTCCGGGAAAATAGTAACTTTGGCTTTTGTCCCGTCCAATTCCGAAAATATTCATTTTCTGACTTCTTGGAACCAAAAACAGCAGAAAACAGGCAACTGGCATTGTGGCTCTTGTTAATAGGTTAGTCCAAGAAATCATATGAAAAGTACTCCAAAGTGTGGCCAA
Organism: Avena eriantha; assembly: GCA_910589775.1. Lineage (NCBI taxonomy): Eukaryota > Viridiplantae > Streptophyta > Magnoliopsida > Poales > Poaceae > Avena > Avena eriantha. The sequence goes on from OU342746.1 coordinate 336,038,083, forward strand.
AACATAAGAAAGTAGATAAAACCATGCATGGAACATCAAAAATTATAGATACATTTGCAATGTATCAGTCACTTCCCTAGATTATTAGAGGCATGAACCCACTATCAAGCATAAATACTAACTCTTGGAGTTGCTAGCATCTACTTGGCCAAGATATCTACTAACAACGGAAAGCATGCAAGATCACAAATAACAAAGACATGATAGAATCAATAATCAATCTGAAATAGCATCTCAATATCCATCGGATCCCCGCAAACACAACATGTAGGATTACAAATAGATGATCTTGATCATGAACGGAGCTCACAAGATCTAAACCTGATAGCACAAAGGAGAAGAACCAACCATCTAGCTACTACATGGACCCGTAGTCCAAGGATGAACTACTCACGCATCACACCAGAGGCTTGTATGATGATGAAGAAGGCCTCCAGGGTGAATTCTCCACTCCGGCAGGGTGCCGGGAAGAGCTTCAGATCCCTCCCGATCTAGGGATGGAGATGATGGCGGCTATAGACTCTTTCATGGAATTTTGATTGGGTACTTAGGGTTTCTGTATCGAGGCATATTATAGGTGAAAGGGGAGGCCGAGGGGGTGCCCTAGGCGGCCACACCACCCCTGGCACGGGCCAGGCTTGGCTGCGCGGCCAGGTGGCGTGGTGGCCCCCTGGCCCCTCTCCGTCTCGTATTCTTGCTCCGTGTGTCCCTCGGTGAAAAACTGACTTTGGCTTTTGTCCCGTCCAATTCCGAGAATATTCATTTTCTAACTTTTCTGGAACCAAAAATAGCAGAAAAAATAGGCAGCTGGCACTTTGGCTCTTGTTAATAGGTTAGTCCAAGAAAGTGTATAAAAAGTACTCCAAAGTGTGGACAAAACATAAGAAAGTAGATAAAACCAAGCATGGAACATCAAAAATTATGGATACGTTAGCAACGTATCAACATCCCCAAGCTTAACTCCTGCTCATCCTTGAGTAGGTAAGTGATAAAAAGAAAGAATAATTTTTGAGGTGACATGCACCATCATAAACTTGATCAAAGTATTTGTAAACATTGATAGCTAGGATCATAGTACTTCAATCATAACATGAAAGATAAAGTTCTAACAATAAGACAAAGCAACTATGTTGCAACATGAAAAGGCACAAACAAAAGATTCATGAATAACAATGCTTTGCAAGACGTTTGTTAGTTTCACATAAAGAAAAATAGCATAGTGGCATTCAGCTTGTCCCTCATAGAGTAGCAAACATAAATGCATAGGACACTTTCAAAGTTCATAAGAGTGACTAGATACAAATAGTTTAAGAACAAGCAATATCAAAATTATGCATCAATCAACAAGTCTTGGGACAATGCACATACAACTAAGAATGGCAACTATGCTCTCAAAGTAGGTGCATAAAGATAGAAGGTGGAGACTCAACATAAAAATAAAAGAATGGCCTTCATAGAAGGAAGTAGAGACTCAAGTTTCATAAAGAGCTTCCAAAAATTATGGTACTTATTAGCTTTTAGCTCTCATTGCCCCTATCATAAGCATCTTGAAGGTGATTAAGGTTAAAGTGACACAACTAAGAGGATATGCTTGACAAGTTATAACCTGAAATCTCATGCCCCTTACTTACGAAGACCGAACCTCATGCTACTCAACTTTAGTCACAAGTAAGCTCTTGTCATTGTAAGTACATATGTATCATAGAGAACCGCCAACGGGGTACCCCTTGCACATGATATAGGAGATATCCCATAATCAAAATGACAAGGCAAGCAGACAATGAGCATCTCAGCGATCTTTTTATTTTCTATTTGCGTAGGTTTTTATTGAGGATGCTTCATAGAGTGCTAATTATAGTTATGATGCAAGTTTACACCATGATTAGGCATGGATTAGGCTAGCGGCCCAAGCGTTTCTCTAACACAAATACAAACTCCATGATCTTACAAGTTCCCCTTTTATTTCTCACCGCCGGAATCCATAAGCAAAAGAACATGATATCAACGGGGTACAAAGTACAAGTGCAATGTTGAAAGCGTTCCCCATGATACATGGTTCTGCTAACTTCAACTTATAAAGCGCAAGCATATACGCAACAAAGATGGACGCAATGGTTCAAGTTTATTAAGTGCAAGAAAGTAAAGTTTGTCATCAAGTTCGTGAGAGCTTTAATCACTAATTTTCTCATAACAACTTTAATTCGGAAGGTAGATAAAAACATGAATATACTTGGAATAGCAAATTCTAATAGGTAGGTATGGTGGACTCTTTGGGATAACTTGTTTTATTTGGAGTTGGATGCATGAGTGGAACTCATACTTGGTTATGGAGGCTAGCAAAAGACTGGGAGCGACCAACCAAGAGAGCAAGAATGGCCATAAACATGCAGAGCGACAAAACATCATTAATAAAAGCATAAAGTGATACTACAAGTCGAAAACTAAAGGATCATAAAGGCTATGGTGACTTTGGATAGTCATAACATGGTGTGAGCATGTGCCAAGTCAACCCAAATAAAGCATCAAAGGAGAATACCACAATACTATGCTTTAATATGCTAAAACAACGCATGATTCTTCCAAGGCACATTAAGCAATCTCAATTGTTTATAACATGTCATGCTACAACAAAGATCACTAAGCATAAAGCCAAAACAATATCAAGCATGGCATGACAAAGCATAGCCCACAGTCAAAAACAAGCTCTCTTTACCACTTAAGCATGAACTTTTCCTACTCTTTTCCAATCCAAACCAAACTATTTGAAAACCAATGTATGAAAGAGGGGATCCAACCAATTTATTCAGCAAACTAATAAAACCAAGAAAACAAAAACAAAAAACAAAAACGAAAAACAAGACGCTCCAAGAACAACACAACTGTGCATGAAACAATAAAAATGAAGTGTTTGGAAGAAACCTGGGATTTTTATTGATGAAGAAGGGGATGCCTTGGGCATCCCCAAGATTTGACGCTTGTACCTCTTGAATATTTCTTGAGGTGACACGGGGTGGAATCCTTAAGCTTGAGCTTTAGTCCATTCTTCATCTCATTACATCATTATCTCCATACACCTGAAATTTTTTCTTCATACAAAACTTCACACAATCTTTATTACCAACATTAGTGCACTCAAGATAATAAGTCTTTAGGTTCAGTTTCAACACCAATAAAACTTCCATTAAAACACAAGCTACTGAAGCACTTCCCTCAAAAAGCTCAATTCCCCAAAAGAACTCAAAAAGGAACCAACAAGAAGCAAATGCAAATAATGGTAGAAATCTGTCAAAACAGACCAGCAGGTAAAAACCAATTTTTGGAAGACCTTCTGTTGCTCAAATCAAAAAGTGTTGAACTAACGAAAGTTATATAACAACCTGGGGCAGAAGCACAAAAATTCACGCCTCAAAATGACGTACAGAGATTTTACACGAATTTTTACGGTGAAGCACATAAATCTGTTTCGGGACAACAACTTTCCCAATCATTACTTCTCTCTCATTAGAGGTTACTCTTGGCACAAAAAGCAAATAAAAAGGATAAGGAGCGGTTATAACTGAAGTAATAACTTCCAAGACTCATCTAAAACTTTTAGGTTATCTCCCAATAAGTACTTTTCTTTAACAGTTTTAAGTTAGGCATAAGAAGCAAGAAAAGGAATCAAGTGTTCTCAAATGAAGAAGCTTTAAGATTGATACTAGAAATATCTTCAACAAGGCAAGGTTTCTCATCCAAATAAGTTCTAGAGGATCCCCTCTCAACGCTCTTGGGTTCACTATTTTCATCAAACGGGTTTTCAGGAACAATCCAATCAAGATTCTTTTCTATGGCTTCATGCATTGCTACAAGTTTGAAATGTATTGGTATCTTAATTTCCTCCCCATTAGGCTCGGTTTTGTTCATCTTTTATCGTGTACCAACAACATCTACACATGAGCCTAGCATATTAAAATGTTCAAAGACTTTTCTAGCTTCCTTAGCAACATCATAGAATTCCTTAAGCAAAGTTTCCAGAATAAAATCTCTCTTTTTAGGTTCCTCAATTTCCTTTGCCTTTGAACTCTAAGTATGTTAATTCTCTGGCTTCCCAAAGATACTCCTTTAAGAAACATTACTTGCATTAAGGGGTTAAGGTTAACAAACCTAGCTTCCAACATGTGAACTAAAGAAGTTGCCGCAATTTCATAGTTTGGTGCAAGTTCTGCAAGGGATCTATCCTCAATATCCTCATGTTTACTAACATGATTAAAGAATTATTCAATATTATATTTTCCAATTATAGAGCCACTACCTATTGAAAGGTCTTTCAGGGTGAATTTAGGGATCAACTTGGTGAGCTAAGAAAGAGGTAACAACTATAGAAAGACTTAACTTTTGTGTGTTTTTAATAAAGAAAGCAAACTAGTGAAACAAATTTTTTGTGTTTTTGATAAAGAAACAAGCAAACAAAGCAGAAATAAACTAAGCAAAACAAATAAAACAAAGTAAAGAGATTGGTTATGAGGGAATCCCCTTGTGAAGATGTCCTTGACTCCCCGGCAACAGCGCCAGAGAAATAGCTTGATGGCCCAAAATATATCGAGCTCGTTGGGGAACCCCAAGAGGAAGGTATGATGAGCACAGCAGCAAGTTTTCCCTCATTTATGAAACCAAGGTTATCAATCCAGTAGGAGCAAGAAAACACCTCCAAAGCGTTGCTAGCTGGCCTTTGGCAGGGCGCACTACTGGTGCTAGCAGCAACATGGAAACCTGCACAACACAACCACATAACTTTGCCCCCAACTTACAGTGAGGTTGTCAATCTCACCGGTTTTGCTGAAAACAAAGAATTAAACGTATTGTGTCGAAGAAAGTAATAGTTTGCAGAAAGTAAATAGAAAGCAGTAAACAGTTGTAGATTGATGATAAAAGAAAGGATCGGGGTCCATAGTTCACTAGTGGTGGCTCTCCTTAAGATAGATGACATGTTGGGTGAACAAATTACAGCGGGGCAATTGACAAACATCGAGAAAGCAATCATGCATATACTACTCATCTTGACTCCTTTGAGATTTGATTGGGCATTACAACATTATACATAGACCGTAATCCAACTGCATCTATGACTAATAATCCACCTTCAGGTTATCATCCGAACCCCCTCCAGTATTAAGTTGCAAGCAACAGATGATTGCATTACGCATTGCGTGTAAAGTGAACAATACGATTGTTCTATGAACAAAGGATTGTTGTTTTTTCCCTAGTAGCAACAGCACATCTAGTACCTTAGAGATTTCTGTCACTTCCCCAGATTACTAGAGGAATAAACCTACTATCGAGCATAAATACTAACTCTTGGAATTGCTAGCATCTACTTGGCCAAGATAGCTACTAACAACGGAAAGCATGCAAGATCACAAATAACAAAGACATGATAGAATCAATAATCAATCTAAAATAGCATCTCAATATCCATCGGATCCCCGCAAACACAACATGTAGGATTACAAATAGATGATCCTGATCATGAACGAAGCTCACAAGATCTAAACATGATAGCACAAAGGAGAAGAACCAACCATCTAGCTACTACATGGACCCGTAGTCCAAGGATGAACTACTCACGTATCACACAGGAGGCTTGCATGATGATGAAGAAGGCCTCCAGGGTGAATTCTCCCCTCTGGCAGGGTGCCGGGAAGAGCTTCAGATTCCTCCCGATCTAGGGATGGAGATGATGGCGACTACAGACTCTTTCGTGGAATTTTGATTAGGTCCTTAGGGTTTTTGTATCGGAAGCCTGTTATAGGCGAAAGGGGAGGCCAAGAGGTGCCCTAGGCGGCCACACCACCCCCTGGCGCAGGCCAGGCCTGGCCGCGTGGCCAGGTGGTGTGGCGGCCCCTGGCCCCTCTCCGTCTCGTATTCTGGCTCCGTGTGTCCCTCGGTGAAAAACTGACTTTGGCTTTTGTCTCGTCCAATTCCAAGAATATTCTTTTTCTAAATTTCCTGGAACCAAAAACAGCAAAAAACAGGCAGGTGGCACTATGGCTCTTGTTAATAGGTTAGCCCAAGAAAGTGTATAGAAAGTACTCCAAAGTATGGACAAAACATAAGAAATAGATAAAACCAAGCATGGAACATCAAAAATTATGGATACGTTAGCAACGTATCAGCATTCCGAGGCCATGTCTACGCATGCTAGGCTCGCCAACTCAACCTTAGTGTATTCGCTGTGCAACATGGCTTACACCCACTATATGCGAACGTAGATATGTCTAACACCCATGCCTGTACCATGGATCGCCTCATACCAAACAACTTTCTTGGTGGTGCACACTAAGGGGGAACACAATCGTTGTTAATTTTAACAGGTATTATCTTATTAGGCTACCGTCGAGTATCTAATACTAGCACACAATAAGATATACAAACAATAACATTGAATGTAAATGCGATGTGATATGGTCCTTCACGTCGTGATCTCCATCCGTCGTCACCGGATTCCGGCGCCAGGGTTCTGGCATCGTAGACACCAGGGTACTGATGGCTCTGTGTATGGCGCCCAGAAAAATGCTGGAGCGTGGTTGATGTAGAGCTCGTTGGGAACCCCAAGAGGAAGGTATGATGAGCACAGCAGCAAGTTTCCCTCAGTTATGAAACCAAGGTTGAATCGAACTAGTAGGAGCAAGGAAACACCCCAAAGGTGTTACTAGCTGAGCTTTGGCAGGGCGCACTACCGGTGCTAGTAGCAACGTGGAGACCTGCACAACACAACCATAGAACTTTGTCCCCAACTTGCGATGAGGTTGTCAATCACCGTGTTTTGCTGAAAACAAAGGATTAAACGTATCGAATGGAAAGAAGTAAAAGTTTGCAGAATGTAAACACAAAGAAGTAAATAGTTTGCAGATAAAAGACAAGGACCGGGATCCATAGTTCACTAGAGGTGGCTCTCCTTAGATAGATAACATGCTGGGTGAACAAATTACAGCGGGGCAATTGACAAACATCGAGAAAGCAATCCATGCATATACTAATCATCTTGACTCCTTTGAGACTTGATTGGGCATTACAACATTATACATAGACCGCCATCCAACTTCATCTATGACTAATAATCCACCTTCAGGTTATCATCTGAACCCCCTCCAGTATTAAGTTGCAAGCAAGAGATTATTTCTTTATGAACTGCGTGTAAAGTAAACAATACGATTGTTCTATGAACAAAGGATTGTTGTTTTCTCCCTAGTAGCAACAGCACATCTAGTACCTTAGAGATTTCTATCACTTCCCCAGATTACCAGAGGCATGAACCCACTATCGAGCATAAATACTAACTCTTGGAGTTGCTAGCATCTACTTGACCAAGATAGCTACTAACAACGAAAAGCATGCAAGATCACAAATAACAAAGACATGATAGAATCAATAATCAATTTGAAATAGCATCTCAATATCCATCAATCCTCACAAACACAACATACAGAATTACAAATAGATGATCTTGATCATGAATGGAGCTCACAAGATTTAGACATGAAAGCACAAAGGAGGAGAACCAGCCATCTAGGTACTACATGGATCCGTAGTCCAAGGATGAACTACTCACGCATCACACCGGACGCTTGCATGGTGATGCAGAAGGCCTCCAGGGTGAATTCCCCTCTCCGGCAGGGTGCCGGGAAGAGCTTCAGATCCCTCCCGATCTAGGGATGGAGATGACGACGGCTATAGACTCTTTCGTGGATTTTTGATCGGCTACTTAGGGTTTACGTCCCGAGGGCATCTTATAGTCGGAAGGGGAGGCCGAGGGGGTGCCAGTGCTAGCCTCACCACCCCCTGGCGTGGCCTAGGCCGGGCCACGTGGCCAGGTGGTGTGGTGGCCCCCTGGCCCCTCTCTATCTCGTACTCTGGCATCTGATGACTTCCAGAAAAATAGGCACTTTGGCTTTTGTCCCATCCAATTCCGAGAATATTCATTTTCTGACTTTCCTAGAACCAAAAACAGCAGAAAACAGGCAGCTGGCACTGTGGCTCTTGTTAATAGGTTAGTCCAAGAAATCATATGAAAAGTACTCCAAAGTTGGAACAAAACACAAGAAAGTGGATAAAACCAAGCATGGAACATCAAAAATTATAGATACATTTGCAATGTATCAACATCCCCAAGCTTAACTCCTGCTCGTCCTCGAGTAGGTAAGTGATAAAAAGAAAGAATAATTTTTGAGGTGACATGCACCATCAAAGACTTGATCAAAGTATTTGTAAAACATTCAAAGCTAGGATCATAGTACATCAATCATAACATGAAAGACAAAGTTCTAGCAATAAGCAAAGAAACTATGATGCAATATGAAAAGGCACAAACAAAAGATTCATGAATAACAATGCTTTGCAAGACGTTTGTTTGTTTCGCATAAAGAAAACATAGCATAAAAGTATTCAGCTTGTCCCTCATAGAGTAGCAAATATAGATGCATAGGACACCTTCAAAGTTCATAAGAGTGACTAGATACAAATAGTTCAAAACAAGCAATATCAAGTTATGCATCAATCAACTAGGCTTGGGACAATGCACATAGAACTAAGAATGGCCACTATGCTCTCAAAGTAGTAATACAGTATCGGGAGGGGCTTTTCGTGAACTTACCCTTGAAGACCTAAAAGCGTTGTCAATGCTCAGGAGAGCGTGGTTGATGTAGACGAGCCGAAGCCGACCTCAAGGTCGTGATGAAGTCCTCGCGCTCCAATGGCTCCAACGACTTGAGTGCCTCAAGTGCGACACCTCGCGGGGAGTTACACACGTCCGGTGCCTGACGATGACTCCTGCTTCCCTGATCCAGCAGCAGTTGCGGAAGTAGTGCTCCTGGATCCGAATCCTGCAGCGCGACGGCGTTACGCGGTGAAGATGTCTCTCGTTCGCGCAGTCCGAACTTGGGACCACGGTCACGAGAGAGAGAGGGAGAGAGAGAGAGAAAATATCAATTGGAGGTCCTCCCAAAAGTAAGAAGACCTTTATTGATTATTTTATGTATCTATCTGGCCTAATACCCCCACTATATATAGGGGGAGGGGAGGTACTACCTCCCTCAAAGTCCCGGGGTGGGACTAAAGGAGAGGAGGGGGAGGGGCAGCCGCCGGCCGGCCCTAGTGGGCCCCGCGTAGGGGGCTAGGCCCAGCCGGCCACCCCCTTGCCCCTTCTCCCTCTCTCCTTTCCCTAATGGGCCCTCTCCCCTCCGAGAATTGGCCCATTAAGCCTTTTGACCATTTAATTGATTTTCTCTTTTATTAAATAATTATGAATAAATGATTAAATCAATATTTAACATTCATTCACATATTATTCAATCTACGTGGCTATGGAACACTTCCACCTCCACTCTGGGCATCCTCCGGACTTACTGAAACCCTTCCGATTTTCTCCCTACAATTCTTTGGCGATTCTACCGATCCTATAAACACTCTCTAAGCATCATCAAACCCTTAAGCGTGATACCCCACGGTTCGGGAACACTCCAGACATGGTCGGGACACTCTCGCACCAATGATCGACAGAGGGACCTAGATGGCCATGCGACCCCTGTGCGTTCCACGAAGATCTTTCATCGTTTGAACTGGGACAGTCGTGTCTTATTACCTTTGTCTCTCGATACTTGCATTGCCCGAGATCTAATCAATGACATCACCATGTCGTGTTCAATCTCGTTACCGAACAATGCTATGTGACTCGTTCCGACAAGTGATATCCCTGTGATCAAATCACATGCTGCGCAACTATTGGATATAACCTCTCCGAGTGGGCCCTTGAGTATCTTTCTATCACATGGACGGACAAATCCCGCTCTTGACATATATTGCCTCTACAGTTTCCTCCGAGTACTTGAACACACCTTTATAACCACTGTATTACCAAGTGGCGCTTGATGCTATCTAAGCACTCTCGGGAGACAGTGATTGATATAGCCTCACGGTCTAAGGAATAGTCTACGAGGATCCATTTCTAATCATCGCAACTTGAACTTCGTGACATGATCGGGTCACGATGTTTAGGTTGGGTATTGGTTCATCATCTCATTCTCAGAATGAGTTGACTCCATTTCCAACTAGCATAAATGCCACATGATTAGGAAACTTGATCATCTGTTGACCAATGAACCAGTGACTAGAGTTTCACTTGGAACCCCTGGTTGTTTGTATATCACACGTCTATTGATGTTTCCACTCAATACAGTTATAGCATGATATAAAACTTAATCATAAACTATATGAAATATGATAATAGTCCTTACTACTATTTGTCTCTAGGGCATATTTCCAACAACGAGCACTTCGCGGGCAACGCGGGACATCGCCGACGGCGACATGGCGGTGATGGCTAGGTGGGGAGAAGGCTCCCTGCCGCAGGAAGGCCGGATTACGGTGGAGAAATGGGATGTCTCGCTGACAGGATTGGCCCACCAGTTTTTCGCTTCATCTGGCGTTCCTAGGTGACACCTAGTGCGTTGTGTTTGACGTAGAAACGTCGGATGAAATTCGGGTCAAATTCAACGAAAAACGAGATCTTGGGAACGTGGCTGGATGAAAATTCGTCATCCGGATAAAAAAAGGACCTGGCGAGGCCCTCCCAGGAACTCGAGGAGAGGTGCTCTTAGTTGGGGTTAGTGGGTTTTGGGCGACAAGGACTATGTTAACCCAATCCATGTATAAGGCTGGTCAGAGTAGAGAGTAACTTAGATTAGTAATATAAGCATGTTACTACTCCAAGTTACTATCTCTATAGTGGGGAGTGTCATATGTGTGATAACATAGAATTCTTCATTCATTAATTTGTAGAATCATTTTGTAATTGTTAGAGTATGATACGTACACGGTTATTGTGATAGTTTAGGATAGTTAGGATTCTAGCCTAACTCATCTTGTACTCCAAGTTGATCCTTGTACGCCTATATATACTCGCCCATGAGGCTCAATAATATATCTATCATATTCCGCCAAACTCATACTCTTTCATGGTATCAGCCTAATCGGTCCAAACCCTAGCCGCACGCTTCCGCTGCGCTGCCCCCGGGGGGTCGATCTCAATGATCTCCGTCGGGGGCCACACGATCCGTACGCAGGGTTTGTCCGCCGATCCGTGATCGGCTGCCCTGTAAGTCTATTTTTCCGATCTCTTGATCGGTTTTCTTTTTTGGTTTACCGATCTTAGATCGGATTGAGTCGCTCACCGCCGTCACCGTCGCCGCGCCTCTACTCCGACCATCGGCATCGAGGATCTACATCGCGTCCATGCTCCTGCCCCCTCTGCTGCTGCGCTTGCCTCGGTAGGCTATCGCGGCCTCATGGCAGGCTGCCGCGCACCACGGATGGCTGCTACGCCTTCCTCGGAAGGCTACCACGGCCGCCCCCCCTTGGATCCTCTTCGTCTTCATCGTCCGAGACTTCACCGACAACGCCGCCATCGAATCCGATCTACGCGTCGTCCACGTCATGTCGCATACGGTGCACCATCAGTCTGATCAACCGATCTCGCGCCTGTCTATGCCAAGCACGTCCCCGAGCATGTGCCTACCGCCGATCGAGCTACGGGATGTCGTTGTGTCGCCCCTTCGAGCCGCAGCGCCGCCAACTTTGGTCCACACTACCAGCTTCCAACGCGCCTTCCTTAGCGTGTATGTCGCTGGTGGTATCCTAGCCGCTACACCAACTTGCGCCCTGCAGCTATGCCGCCCTCTCGGGTCGTAGTGTGGTTGCACGCAGTCTACTTCGTCATCCTCATGCATTGACGGCCTCGGCTTTCACCGCGCCATCTCCTACGGCGCGGATCGTCACCGTCTGCACATGGTCTTCGTCACGTCACCGAGTCTTCCTCGCCTACTTCGAGCACCACCGCCGCGCTTCACAAGGTAACCTGCAGGGCGCCCTCTCGCCGTCGCAGGTCCCGCCGACTACCCATCGCCACTCTAGGCATCCAGCATGACTAACCCAGGTCATCGCTGGTTTCGCCGCCTTCTACGTCTTCGTCCACTACAACTTCACCGCCAGCGTCATCGCCTCGTCCCCGACTACATCACATGCTACTCTACTCCGACAACCGCTGACAGCGCCGGCATCTCTCCCTTAGCCGCTCTGCGCGTCGCAACCGCTCTGGAGGCTTCCTCTACTAGTCTTTCTGACATGGCGACAAGTTCATGATGGTCCCTGCCCCCGCACGCCTGGTACTGGCAACACCGGGAGTGCCTTCGTCCCCGACGCGTTCCCGAGTCTGGCAAACTTAGATCGACGCCTCGTCTTCATCGGCTTCGACAATGTCTTCTTCGACATCGACCCCTCTACGACTGCCTCGACTGCCTCACCGATGAGTTCTTCTTTGCATACTCGGTTCTGGCAAAACCGGAGTGTGCGTTCGTCCCGACATGCGCCTAGTTCTGGCAAAACTATGGCCGCACCTCGTCCTCGATGGCTCAGACTGCATCGACTTCGACATCGACACCCTCAACGACTGCCTCGACGCGTCTCCGTCATTCTCCTCGCGCACTATGCGCATGCGGCTACCTCGACACGGGCATCCCCGACCATGACATCGACCACGGCGACCCATCGCATGGCTACCTCGACCATGATACCGCCTCACGCTCTCGGCTCCCTCGATATCAGCACAAGGGCTACCACCTCGCTTGAGCATCACCAGCTTCCTCTACAGTTCAAGCTACCGCGACGCGACACCATCCAAGACGTTTCCGCTACGACTGCGGGGTGATGTCAGCCTACGGGATGCTTCTTCGGTTTATATCTAGTCAGGCTGTCCGCGACGTTCGGTTGTTCACGACGCTACCGCTACGACTTCGGGGATGTTAGAGTATGATACATACACGGTTATTGTGATAGTTTATGATAGTTAGGATTCTAGCCTAACTCGTCTTGTACTCCAAGTTAATCCTTGTACGCCTATATATACTCGTCCATGAGCCTCAATAATATATCCATCATATTCCACCAAACTCATACTCTTTCAGTAATGAAAATGTGATGTGATGGTAACGTATTAAATTACTTGATTTGTCTCTCTCCTTATTAATTGTTAATTTCTAGAATCATTTTGTAATGAAAAGTGTGATGTGATGGTAACATATTAAGTTACTTGATTTGTCTCTTTCCTCATTAATTATTTGTCTAATCACTCTTTTTACCTTGGTGACACGTATGTTATCACCTATATTACTCCCACTATGGCTAGTTTAAAGATGAACGAGGCCTAAGAGCAAGTACAATAAAGTCCAGTCAGCAGACGATAAAATTTAAAATAGTATATTTGTGCCTAGTTAGAAGATAGAGAAAAGGAGAGAGAAAATGAGTGGGCTCTTAGTTAAGAGCCAGCTGCAACACGTGCTCTTAGGCACAATGTGAGGGTGTAAAATAGGCCACATACTAATAAATTAGTATATTTTATCTAACTATTGTAGATGTTGATTATTAGATCGGCAGCTGGCTCTGGCCTTGCTTTAGGTAAGCTGTTTACCCAACCAGTGTGGATTCGTTGACTCGCGATAACGCCGGGTGACTTTCAGTGTCTATGGAATCGTTTGACTCGGAGAAAAATCTCATCTCAGGACAGGCCCACCGGTCCGTGCAATTGGCGAGAGAAAACTCCGTTCGAGCTTCTCTTCGCCCTTCCTGACATCCTCGCATACTCCCATTCCCACCCGAGGCCGTCCCCTCTCGTTCTCTTGTGCAGAGCGCATCGAGCTCGAGCCCCGCGAACGCCGCTATGGGCTCGCCTTCCTTCCTCGCACGCACAACCATCTCCTTTTCCAGCGCTCCGCATAAGGTGGAGGGGTGCCGCCGCCACTGGCGCAGGTCTGTAGCACCGCCCGGAGGCGAGCGACATCACATCTTGCATGACAGCTGCTTGATGTTTTGTCTCACTGGGTGACCTTAGGCTCTCCTCGTTAAATCATTCAGACATTCACCTATCTTCACTACCTGAAGGTGATTGTACCAAGGCATGTAAGGTTTATTTCCTGTTTATTGCTGGTTCCATACTTTAGCGGTGCTCCTACATGCCACATAGTATATTATTAAAATTGTCTAGATAGAATATCAAAAAAAATTTGTCTTGATAGATTATTTGTTCCCAGAGGTGAAAGTTGTCAGTGACCACATTGATTTTGTAGGGTGACAGGATCATCTTACACGGTTCAACATAGTAGGAAATTTCTGAACTCCTGTTGGATATGGTCTTGCTCGGTGAGGTACGTGCTGCCCCATCCCTTTGTTTTCTCTGACCAGAGGGCTTGAAGCAATTTGCACGGCTGTGATGCTTACCGGAGTTTGCCGCTTACAAAGCTTACTGCAGGTTTGCGCTTCTTTCATGCCCGATCTGCTCTGATTCAGTCCATGTCTTGCTGGATTAATATATCCTGATTCAGTCTACGCCTGCTTGGATTAATCACGTTGTGCAAGGTTGTTGTTCGTGCTGTGGGACAGGAACAGAGTAGATGGCTGCTAAGGGCAAATTTTTGTTAGGCTTAAAACAATGGTGGCAAGCTCGACCGAGAAGGTGTATGAACACTAATGCATTAGGTTTATCCAATGAAAAATTTAGTTGTCATTGTCATCCTACTCTGCTTACATGCTTTCTCCAACGCCTTCATTTATGAACCTCTATTAGTTAGTTAATAAGCTAATTAGGTATGAGCATCCATTTACGGCCAGAAAGGTTTTGATCTCTCTCTGATAGCATCAGCATTATAGCACGGCACCAGTTTTTAGCAGTACTCTGTCTGATTTCCAGGTGCCATTCTCGATGTACCCCTACTTCTATGCTAAAGAGATCTAGATGCAATTTGTTCGTTCTTGTCAACTTCTCCTATCCTTTGTGTGGATGGATTTCAGTCTTGCTCGATTTGCTAAGTTGCATTCTTTGTTAGTCATGTTTCTTTCTTTTTTTACCTGTACAACTTACTAACATGGCTGCACTGTCAGCATGTGATGCGGGGCCTAAATTTCTTTGTGGCATTCTGCAGTGTTGCCCTAGATAATGACTATGCACTGTATCATATATTCATATTTGACCTATGCAAACTCTTTTCACCCTCATTGCTATGGTATCCTCTGAGGTCTTAACAACTATAAGGTTCTTGCTACAAACCTTGTTGAGTGCTTCTTGGTTGTTATCTTGGTAAGAGAAATAACAGGTGTCTTATAGATAGTATTGACCCCTTCACATTTTCTTCGAGGTAATTGTATCTCTGTGAGGCCCCGTTTGAAACGACGGATAGGAAAAACACGGGAACAGGAATAACGTAGGAATCAGAAAGGAATGCAGGTGCCAAACAGAGGAATGGAAAAGGCAGGAAAAATTCACTAGAACCTGTTTGAAACACAGGGTAGGAAAAACAAAGGAATTGAAAAATAATATTGCTTAAATGTTTAGTTGCATTTGCTTAACAAATTCGATTAGCGACAGTATAAACTATGTGTATAGCCCTGGTTACCAAACAATCATCAACTACCATAGTAAAAAAATATGGCCCGTAGACCATCTCCCGTTCCGCATCAAAGAATGGAGGTTCCTTCTTACCCTCTGGCCACGGGACTTTCCCCAAATTTCTTTCCCCAAACAGAGGAGTATGATGCGAGCGGCTTGGGAGGGCTTCGTGGGCGACGGAGCTTAGCGGTGCAGGCAGCGTCTCCATGCTGCGGGGATTGGCCCAAGGACTGGGGTAGCCTGACAACGGGGAGGCGCCGCCCTTGTACTGGCAGCGGTCGCGCCACCAGCAGACGAGGACGGACGAATTCAACGCCTGGTTCCTAATCGGCGGATTTGCCTTCCTAATGACCATTCCTGCGTGCGTCAGTGCCTCGGACTTCCGCGAGCTAGCAAGAAAATGAGGTCTGAGCAGATGTTTCAAATCCTGTGGAATTCCTTCAAAACCGCAGGAACTGAATTCCTATCCTACGATTTTCCTTTGCTCTTTCCTGTGTTCCAAACGCTAGGATACAAACTTTTCCTGCATGAACAGTATTCCTGTGTTTTTCCTACGTTTTTCCCATGAACCAAACGGGCCCTGAGTGGTTTTGGTATTATATGCAATTTCTTTCAATATATCTTGGCAACGCCACTCACCCTATGTGCAGGCTTTTCAGGTCTGGACTGAATTGCTACATATGAACTTTGGGGAATGATAGATGCTTATTACCATCAAGCTGTATGTTTTGTAGCACTTGTTATTCAAAAAAGGCGGCAAAAAAAGTAAAACAATGGCAGTAGCTGTTGTATTCTACTATGTCTGTTCCCAAATACAAGACAGTTTGGAAGTTCAAACTGAACTGTCAAAATGTCTTATATTTAGGAAGATGGAGTAATTTTTGTAGGGGATGCTGCATTGGCTACAATAATGATGGCATCTTCTTTCATCTAAAAAAAATTTGATGCCATCTTCTTAGAAGGCTGTCTCTGAAATTGGAGTTATACTAATACTTTGAAGGATGCTGTGGGTAGGTATAAGCTGCAGTCCACAATATGATGTCGGATTGTTTCCATTAGGTGTGTTGCTGTATGCAGAAATAATTTTCTGCGAAGTCTGTCTTGGCATTTCGGTGATTGCGTGAAAGTACTGACCTGTCATTATTCTTGATTGTGTTTGCTTGGACATTGAACTTCCCTTGATTACGTCTTTTCGGATTTGAATATAAAATTCAAAGAAGCACCTCACAGTCATTGTGATTGGCATTTAGCAATCTTTATTCAACTGTCAGATTATAGGAACATAAGTTTTCTTTCTTAACTAAACTTCTTTTTATAAGAGAGGTTGCTCTTACCTTATGCTTGAGCTTTAGAAGCTAGATGCATCAGTTTTTAGACTAATTTATGTTGCCGACTCTCAAGAGCTAAAAAAACTGATTATCATCCCCTCAAGTACATATCTTTTGCCAGATCTTTTTTGTAGTGCTGCTTTCTTCCTCACTTTCTTGCATATTTGCATCTTTTAGTAATATTAATCTAAGTGACCCCTGTGTTTTACTAATTGTAACTTGTTTGTAGTACTCAGTTTATTTTCATTACAGATCGAAGGTAGAAAAAATATTTGCACCTCTCATGTCTTTGCGTATGCTTGCTAGAGAGCTCACTTCCCTCCTGTGTCTTTGTCGAGGTAACTTAAATCTCCTATATTGCCTCACTAGTCAATAGGTGTTTATAGTTCACATGTCCACTGTTCATTTTTTACTGCAGTTGACCAAACCCAACTGATTGTGTGATAAAGCATCTGCTATATCAGCAATCTAGGTGAGCACAAAATGAAACCTATGCATACGCGTGCCTATTCATTTACGAACAGTTGAAACACACAGGACTTTGGTTGTTAGGCATTTTGTGGGTAGATTTGTTCACTGCAGTCTTGTTATTTAGAAGTTTTGCATATCCTAACCTGTGATCACCACCTGAGTTGTACGAAGCTTCACAGTGGGTATTTCGAGATAGACCAGGAGGCATTTTCTTGACAATGATAAGACATTGAATTTCTATAAAACCATTGGAGATAGCTTAGAGACTTAGTTCAGGTTTCTCTTTCGGCATGGAGAAACTGAACATGGAGTCGACCAAGACATGTCGCAAAAGTCTGGCAAATGTAAAAATGAAGAAATTAATTTGGAATGTAATATTTTGGCTGTCTTTGATGATTTTCTGCAATCAAACTGTGATTTTAGTCAAATGGGGTTTCTTAGCTTGCAAGGCACTATACTGTTGTGCACATATACATGAATGTGTGGCCTAACAGCAATGCACGCCTGTTGCTAATGAAACCCTGCCGATTGTATTGATTCATTCTCATTTCTTTGTGGAACTATTGTGAAGGAAAGCAAGACTTAACCATCTAAAAGCTTCAAGTAAACAATCATTGAACAGGGTGTCATATGATATGAGAGACCAACTAGCTGCACCTATATGCAGTTGTAGTCTGCACGGCATGGCCTAGGAGGAGAACCTTGGCACCCCATCTGAAACAGCTGCCTTTTTTTTTTTTAAATCTGAAACAGCTGCCGTTTTGTCTTGGTAATGGGGTGAACATGACTACTGAGGAGCCCCTGGTGCGCTTCATCTTGGTGTTACGTGGCCGGAACACTTCTGTCACTCCAAACTGTTGTTCATCATGAATGGATCATCTATAATAAAAAAACTCAAAACATGCTCGAATGGTCGGACATAGTTACAAGCCGCGGGTTATCTGCAATTCAGCAGTCATGGCAGGAGAATCAGGCGCGAACAAACTAAGCATGATGTCGTAATAGTTGGTCAAGTTGCGGCAATCATTCTTTGTCTGGTAGAAATACGGTTCAGAATAAACTGAAAATTACAAGTCCAGACACACAATGGGACTATCATGTGGTTCATATTACATCAAGCAATTCAAAGACATGATCAGAACTTTCCATCAAATGAAAGTGGCGTGAGGTACCCATGAAGCCTCCGGAAATGACAATACCAGCTTCTTCTTATTCCAGATAAATGGGGTGCGCAGCATCCAAACTGCAGGTGCAAGCATTAAATCATGAGTAAAAAGAGTGCACGCAATATATTTCTTTCAAGACAGCAAAGATAAAGGTGAAAAACATTTTTGTGGCCAAATTTCAGTGCAATGTGTGCTGTATTTTTAGATAAAAATGTGTGCTGTATTCAAAAGAGATTCAGGTTTGAAGGTTCCATTCACTTACTGTACAACACCGCTCCAAGAAATCCGTTAACAGCACGAACTACTGCGCTCCACCAACCGAAATCCACTGTCCACCTAAGATAAGATGGATTATAATGTTTGTTAAACTACAGTAATGGACTTATGAGTAACATATATAACTTTTGCTTCCTCATTGTGTATGTATTATGCTGAAATTACCTTTGCATTGTCTGATATGCATTCCAGCCAACAAGGATCATGCCAAAATACATCGACCCCAAGGCAAAAACCAAATGGAAATATCCAAATCCATATGGAATATTGTCCTCGGATTGTTCTTCATTATTAAACTGCAAAGAGTTGATGATTCTTTTCAGCCGTACAAAAAAGACTAGTAGCATGTTTATTGAGAGAGAATTTCGAGAATGTAAACGATTGCTATGTTACGAGAAATCCATCGAAGTAGTTGTATTCTAGGGTTTCAACCGGAGGCGATCAAGTTCTCCCCTCGGCTCGCCGGTGCCACTGTCGGTTCCCCTACCCTCTGCCGGACCCATGGCAGCGGGAGGCTAGGGTGACCTCGGATCCATGTGTCCGGTCTGTAGGGTCTTCATGTTAGACATAAAAAAAGAAACAGAAAAGAAAAATAGAAAGAAAAGGAAAAAAGAATAAAACAGAAACATTTCTCGAATATGAAAAGAAAGAGAAACATAAAATAAAAAGAAACAAAAAAGAAAAATAAAAAGAAAAGGAAAAAAAACATAAAAAAGCTAGACACTAAAATGGGTCTGGCCCATACCCCGCGTGGGGTGTGCGGCGCAGGGTAAGTGCCAACCTGGTCGGCGTATAGATTTTTCCGTCACCACCCGTTCCTGTGCCGCATCTCGTCTCTTCTTCCATCCCAGCCGCCGGCCAAGCCTGGATGTGCCGCCGCCGTGGAGCCTAGCTTAGCTAGCCCACCACTGTCCACCCTCCAGCTCCGCCTCCCTGCATCCCCTCCCCCTCCCGCATCTCACCCCCTCGTTCTTCTTCCCCGACCTGGTGCGCTGCGACGCCGCCACGATGCCTAGCTAGTCCACAGCCGGCCGCCCCATCCCTACACCATCGAGCCAGAGTCGCCTCACCTTCTTCCATTCCACCCCTCTTCCCCTACCAGCTATCCTGATTAGAAACCCTAGAACAAAAGGCAGCTCGAGGTGGAGGTGGCTACGGCGCGGCTGCTGGATGACACGCGACCAGCAGCGCAACGAACGAGCTGCAGCGCCCACGACAATGGAGGAAGCCTCCTAGCTGGGTATGTACATCCTCTTCTTTTCTCATCCCCTCTTGGCTCTCTGCTTTCTGCTAGTAGTTGTAGATTAAGGAGGTTCTGAGCGTGCCAATGTTGGCGATGAGTTTGTTCCCGCTTTACTAAAAACATGAATATTGCCCTTGTACTTAAGTGGACTTGGAAGCTTTTTCAAAACGAGGACGGCTTGTGGGCTGATCTGATCATAGCCAAGTATTTGCGCGAAAATGATATCTTCTCACGCAATGCGCCTCAACATGGATCCCAATTCTGGAATGTCATGCAAAAAATCAAGTGGTACTTTAAATTGGGTGCCAAACACCAGGCCCAGGACGGTAGACATACTTGTTTCTGGATGGATTGGTGGTCAGGGACATCACCTCTCCGTGATAGATTTCCTAGGTTATTCAGCTGCTGCGCTGACCCTTATGTCTGAATTTCGGAGGCCAGAAATGCTGATGGCTGGCATCTTCTGTTTAGACGCCCATTTGGACTAGCGGAAGCGGTTGAATGGGATAACCTCACTAGGGAAATTCAGAGCTTTAATAGCTCCTCCCAACGTGATACCATAACCTGGTCTTTAGAAGTCTCGGGCAGGTTTTCTACAAGATCGATATACTTGAGACTGTCGCAAGGGGCAGCAGTCACCCATTTCAAATGTACCTCCAAAGATAAAAATCTTCCTTTGGCAGATGATCCGGGGAGACTACCCTCGAGTCAGCAAGTCACTAAGCACCAGGGACCTTTTAATGGGATGTGTACCCTTTGCGTTGAACCTGAGGGTTCTAACCATCCCTTCTCCTCATTTCCTTTGCTGCAATTCACATGGGCAGGAGTCCAGGAGCTCTTGCAATGCAGCTGGAACCCAGCAGGGGCCAGGGAATTCTTAGCCATATTTCATGGTCTTTCGGGTGCGATGCTTTAATTAGTCTGGATTACCTTTGCAGCCCAATGCTGGGCTTTGTGGAACACTAGAAACAAACTGACAACTGAAGGAAAGATCATTGGCAACCTAGCTGATGTGATGTTCCGAATGACCCCTTATATGCAGAGTTGCAAGGTGTTGGTCAGACCAAAGGACAAGGTGCTGCTGGACATGGCTAGACTTCTACAGGCAAAGACTGAGAAGAGCCTAGGATGAGATCTTTGTTTTAATCACCTGCTTGTGGGTTGCATCTCCTATTATGTACTTAAGCTCTGATGCCCCTGCTACTCTTCTTTGTCTTCTGTTTAGGGTACCATTAGGGTGCGGAACCTTGCTATAATATCTAAACCTGATACTATGTGCGCATGGTTTTAAAGGTGTCGCCTAGGCGTCGCCTAAGCGTCCAGGCGCCCCTCCTCCGCCTTGGAAAATCGCCCGCTTTAGGCGCCTAGGCGTCCAAAGTGCCCACCTAGGCGTCAGAGCGCCCCCAGATCGCCTTAAGACGCCTTAACGCCTTTAAAACCATGTATGTGCGTGCTGCCATTCGAGGATTTATTTATAAAGCCCGGCCTTTGGCCTTTTGTTTAATCAAGAAGTTGGTCTGTGCCACTAAGATTCAGCCGGAATGGACAAACATACCTGGAGCCATTCGTCTTCGCCAGTGCTGAGTGCCGAATATGCCATAAAACAAAGACTCTGCCAATGTTCAAATAACATTTCAATTATATAATTATCACCATAGATATAATTTGAACAGAAGGGGGAATGTATTTACCATGATGGTTAGCCAATCTGGACCTTTTGGGTCTTTTGCTTCCGTGGACTCCCTGTGTGGCACACTTTGGTGCGAAATTCACAGTGCAAAGAAAATAATTAACTTGTGCCATAAGTTAACATGAATCGAACCTGGTCTAATAATCATTGATCAGTGGTATACAGGAAAATCAAGCATGAATTTTTACCTTCTAATTACTGTCCAAGACATGGCCACGATGTATGATAACATCAGTCCTAGTGCTAGCCACCCTGTCGTGACCTGATTTTTGCAATGGATAAAATTTTTACTACGTTATTATAGGTGACCTGATTTTTGCAATGGATAACAAATTGACTATGTAATTATAGTATTCAATCCACACCACAAAGTTTGAACCTAAAGTTTATTTACCTCAGACTTCAAATAAATGCAGAGCATGATGACCATCAGCAGTAGTGTGACGCCGGCAATCGCGAATTCAACTATGTTTGACCTGTTCTCGTGCAGTAGCCAGAAGATGGCTCCGAAAGAACCAAAATTCGATAGGATTGTGGCAGGCCACACTAGCCAAAGCCTACAAGCAGACCACCCAATCCAGTGTTATTATTAGATTCTTTTTTAAAGGTATTATTAGATTCTAGTGTATACTAGAAAAAACTCAAGTACTGCATGAGCAACTGTACCGTTTCTCGGGGTTTAACTGCTGCCATGTATTCACCCACATGATGAATTTAGTAATACTTATGAGCTGAATAATGAGAAATAGCCTATCCAAGGTCCAAAACAATGTAACACGTGTTAGTGACCGAAACATAATGACATAATGCATATATTCAAAATTTAAAGTTGCGGGTACCATGCTCCAGCTCGTGCAATGT
This sequence comes from Avena eriantha, assembly GCA_910589775.1. Lineage (NCBI taxonomy): Eukaryota > Viridiplantae > Streptophyta > Magnoliopsida > Poales > Poaceae > Avena > Avena eriantha. The sequence goes on from OU342746.1 coordinate 336,060,584, forward strand.
TCCCTGAAAAATGTGGTACAAACGAAAACCATCATCAACAAAATACTATCTGAAATACTAAACATATTAGTTCCAAAATCATTTTGTGTGAAAACACCCGAGGCACTTTTTTTTTGGAAAAATTACACCCAAAAGCCATCTCATTCTCTGTATCAGCTAAATTATTTCTTTACTTAGTACAAATGTATGTTCCTCCGCCGCCCGGGATATAATCCAGTGGTGATACAGACAATAACAAAAATATGCCAGTGATGGAACATTAGCTGCCTAAGAAGCATTGTGTGTTTTTAGTCCCTCATGATTTTTTTTATCCGTAAATCAACTATATTGTACAACATATGGATTAATAAGTTGAGTAATCTAATCTCGTGTTGTTTATTTGCGCTGATGTTGTCATGGAAATAAATCGTGGCTTGTGTAGTATATGATGTAGTTAAGTAACAAGGGCGGTTGGTGGCCCTGCTGGATTTTGTTTGTAGAATCGTAACTTAATTCAACGGTTGTATAGGTGTGGTTCATGGAAATGTACACTCCTGTGATGACTTAAAATTTCTAATATTGATTATTTGTGCTGCGGTTTGAGAAACATACACTCCTGGTATGCATGGTTGTAGAAAACATAGGAGCTGGAGAAAAGCGCATGATAACTGAAATTATGTTCTTGAAAACTGCAGGGCGAAGATTGATGGGGCGGTACAGGAACGTGAAAAGAACCATAACCGGAAGAGCGCACTAGAGTGTTCAATCCACGATTATGCTGACTGCAAGTTGAGGTTGACTGTGAACCCATCTGTTGGTACATCATTCGGCATCATTCCTGGGAAACTGGCTTTGGAGTTAAGTGTGTAAAGAGCAGACTAAACGTACATCATCTCGAATGCATGCAGGAGATTGTTTGCAGACGCTTGGTAAGTAGTTATGTTGCAGCAGGGAAAAAAAGTTCAGAACTTCTGATTTGCTGAGCAAAAAAGGCACTTGATGTTCAGTTAAGCTGATGTTTTTGTTTTAAAATGCAGGGGAAGCCACTGAAGGAGCACACCCGCTCAACTAGATGCGGGTTCACAACAATGATCAGGTTACTTCGCAGTGATGATAATGGGTGGTACACAAAGGATTTGGGAAGCAACTTAGGGAGAACAAGCTTTCGAAGACGTGTGGAGAGAGAAGTTGCACTGGAAGTCCGGCATATCGACAGGTACACAAAGGATTTGGTGAAGCAACTTAGGGAGAAGAATGAGTCTAAGTAAGGTGCATAGCATCATTGGCAGCTTCTTTGGGAAATCTGACAATGTTCCATTTACAAAATGAAGCTTAAAGGGCTGCAGATCCAGAGTTCACATACAGTGTGCAGGTAAATAAAGCAAACAAGGTGAAGACTTTGATGTGGACATCAGCAAAAAGCTGCGAGCTGTACAAGTGCTTTTGGGATGTTGTGACTTTTGACACTACCTATTGGACTAACCTCCATGACATGCCACTCGACCTGTTTGTTGGTGAGAATAATCACTTCCAGAGTAGGGTTTTTGCTGGTGTGCTGCTCTGCGACGAGACGGTGTAAACGTTTAAGTGGTTGTTCACTGAGTTTCTTTGGATGGTGGGTGGCCCTCAATATAGAACAATGCTGACAGGTAAAGGTTTTGGTCTTGATGATGTTTTGCCAGAATCTGTTATGTTGATTTCGGTGTTTCTGCAAGCAGAATAATCTGACGAGCTTGATGTGGTCTATTTTACAAATGTCTGCAGATCAGGCAAGGATGATGGAGGTGGCAGTATCAGAAGTAATGCCAAATACAATGCACCACTGTGGAAGGCGAAAGAGCATCATGGGCCATTGTATGGGAAAATGTCAGATTTCAAGGCAGAGTTCCATAAACTTGTGAAGACGAGGTGGAGTTTGAGGAAGGGTAGGTGGCTATGCTTGAGAAGTACAAGCTCAAGACCAATCCATTCCTTACTCAGATATATGAGGTGAGGCACAAATGGGCTAAAGCATACATCAAAGGAGTTTTCTGTGCAAATATGACAAGCACACAACGGAGTGATATTGCAAACCATATTCTCAAATCTCAAGACCTATATCTGCCCAGCTGTTGAAAAATAAAATTGTAGGTCATGGTGAAGCAAGATTTGGCCCAGATTCCTCCGAAGCACATACTGAAGCATTGGACAAAAGAAGGTAAGGACATACTGACGACGGAATTTGTCATGTACCCTAAGAGTGCAAGATGCAGGCATTCTAAACTGTACAAGCAAGCACTGGAGATAGTTCAGCTTGGGGAGGCACATGTTGAATCATAGCCATGGCAATGGATATGATGGTTGAGCTTGGTAAGACGCTTGAAAGAGTAAGCATTGTTAGGGATGGAATGGGCCTCGAAGAAGTGGCAGTAAATTCAACCATGGGTCCAATGTTGAATACAATGGTGACTGCAGAGCCGGCAATCCCAGAAGATAGGGTCTCCCGCGAGTTTATGGCACTAGTGTGCCTGAGAAGAAAAGGCCAGGTGGAACGAGGGGAGGAAGACCTGCCACGAGCAGAGACAAGCCAGCTTACGAGATGCTTGTTAAAAGGTGGAGGTTTTGTTAGATCTGCAGGCAGCAAGGTCACAAAAGCACTACCTGCCCTCAGCGGGGTGATAATCCTATGAACCCAAGGAAGGCAGCCAGGTATTCAGGTTGTGGACTCACCGGCCATTGCAAGAACACTTGCAGCAAACCGGTCATTGAACCTTTCCGATTTTTTTCCCAAACGATTACTTCCATTCTAGTACTCCCTCCATCCTAGAAAAGATGTCGGAGGGGTCCTTTTGTGAAAAAACCCTTGCAAAATTTCCGACTGAACCTGAGGTCCAGGCGAGGCGCTGTCTTCCTCGCCCTCTCCCCTCTTCGGCATTTCCTCACTTGGCGCCGCCCGCCACCCTGCTGTCTCCTTGCTCCACCACCCCCGCTCCCGCCGCACGCCGCCGCCGCCATGCGTACCCTGCGACCTGCTGCCTCCTCCATCTTCCTCTCACGCGTCGTCACCGCCTTCTTCCTCCCGCGTGTCGTCCACCTTCTCGTCGAGTTCAAGCTTTGATTTCCCCCCTCCGGTGGCCGGATACGCTGCGGTGCTGCTAGATCTGCAGTGCCGGTGGCCAGAAGGAGCGCCGGCCTGCTCTCCTCCTCCTTCCCGACCTCCAGCACAGAGGAGGACCTGGTGGTGTGCCTGCCCTGGCTGTTGCTGCTGGTAGTCCGGCCGGAGCTTCTGCTGCCACCCATGTCTTCTGGCGACCATTTCCTCGAGGTTCTGCTTCTTCCGGGCACCTGCTCCTGCTGCCGGCCACATCCCAGTGCTGCTCCCGCCGGCCACAACTCCAAGCTGCTGCTGCTCCCCGGTGAGGTCCCTGTTCGCCCCCCCCCTCTATTCTTTCTAAAATTCTATCTTTTCCATACAGCATACTACTTGCAGATATTGCTCTTACACTTAAGTGGAATTTAACACCTGAACTGAAAAGTTCAGCTCTGGTAGGTTGATTTGATTGTATGCCCTTGCTTCCTCTTAAAAGAAATTGTGTTGGTCCTTATGGCCCATATATTAGTATGTCTACTGAAATTTCACCAAAATTTAGGCGCATGCTGAATCGTTAATCTTGTGTTTGTCCATCTGAGAGTGGTAGTTGTCTCATATATAGATATATGCTAAATACCGGGTTACTAACTTTTGGCTTCAATTGGACTTTAACACGTCAACTGAAAAGTTCCCACTATTTATATTCTTGTTGATGCAAAATCTGGCAGACTGATATGGTCTTATAATTGTATGCATTTGCTTCCTCTTAAAATGTTGTTGGTCCGCTACAGCTTTTAGGGTAGTATATCTACTGACATATCTCCAAAATAGTCATATTGTTGATCCTGGGTATGCCTATCTGAGTACTGCTTCTCTAGTTTGCAGATGTGCTAAATAGTTTTTGAATCTTAGATATGCTAATGACCAAGTTATAATGTTTAGGTGCAGGCTTTGGTTTAGTTTTTAAAACACTAGCTCAAAGTTAAATGTTGGAGTAACATGTAACCTGTTGGAGTAACGGCGATATTGTAACCTTGTGGTGCACCTGAAACTAACCTTGGATCATTAGACTGATAGACACACACATTCTGCTCTTGTCTGTTTTCGTGGACAGGACATCAATGAAGGTGAAGCTGCCGGTGCTGATGTACAAAGAAAGTTGAATGCAGCTCTTCTGATACTATGGACCAGTAGTATAGTTCAGAAATTCTATCTGTTGGTGTCAATTTATGGATGTAGTACAAAGGAGTATGAACTAGTACTAGAAACAGGCCTTTAGGTTTCAAAACCAGATTCTTTCTTCAAGATGAGAACTAGCTTGTCCTATCCTGTAGCGTGCAAAATGGACCCTTAAAACTTGACTGAACTTAGCATCAATATTCTTTGTTTGTATACTGAAACATGCACATCTACTTAATCTTGCATAGTTACTCAATCTTGCACTGGTAATTTTCCCAATCTTGCACTGAACATCTCTTGATGCATTATTTATCTTCAGGTTCCTGCAATAGGTATATGATATATGGCAAAAGAGAATGATGAAATTTGATTTCTCTAAGAAATATTCTGCTAACTGTCAAGTTACTCTAGCACATGTAAGATTCTGGAGTAGCTAAATTCTGAATATCGCGGATATTGCAAGTTACTGTCAAGTTACTCTAGCACATGTTGTTTTACTTGGAGTAGTGCTAAACAGTAAAACTTTCTCTACCTTTCCTGTCAAGTTACTCTTGCAAGTTATTGTCATGTTTCCTTTTCCTAGTTTTATCTCTGGATTAATTTTCTACTTCGTCATCCAAGCAATTATAGACATTTCTCTAACTCCAGATTTCATCACCTGTATGTATATAGGGAGCTGATTTGACAATACCATATATCTACAGGAGAGAAAGTAAGATACTCCAAGATATTGCTATGTTGAAGTGGGTAAAGTGAGTTCTCTCAACAAAGCACAAACTGAGAATGCTTGTACCTGTACTCAGGCTGTGAGAAAGTTTATAATTGCACATTCACATATTTTCATGGTTCACAATCGTCGTTCATAATCATGATCCATCTTATTTTTAGTGCTTATACTCCATCTTATTCAGTTGCTGGAGCCACAACATGCAATATGCTACCTGATAATGTACCTTGTTTATTCAGTTGTGATGGGAGCAGAAGAACAAAGATCTTGGAGGATTTAGTGCCCTTGTGTGCATGATCTTGGAGGATTTAGTATACTGAATTTAAATAGCTATATGTCACATCACACTTGTATCTAGTGTACTGAATTTGAATAGTTATCTTTCAGTTTTAGTCTGAACTTGTGCTGTTCTGTCAGTTTTAGTCTGAACTTGTGCTGATCTTGATCTGTTCAGAAACTTGGGGAGCAGCAGCAGCAGCAGCAAGCTCTACCGGCGGCAGGGGAGAAGAAGCAAGCGCGTGGGCGACACCGGATTGGGGAAGCGGCGGCCGGAGTGGGAGGAGACGGCGATGATTCTGTCGGTCCAGCGGAGTGGGAAGCAGCGGCAGAGCTTGGCCGTGGACGCTAGGGAGGAAGGTGGAGCGTGGTGTCCCCACTTGGTAGGTGGGCGAGCGGAGGGATGCTGGCGAGGATGGTGGAGGTCCTCGACGACGGATGAAGGCCAAGATTTGAGGCGTTTTGGATGGTTTATGGATTGTTTTGCAAAAATGAAATTGAACTAGCCCCTCTGACATCTTTTCTGTGACTGCGGGAGTAGCTGTTTTGTAGTAGGGCGCACCAAGAGAAAATGAAATTCTTGTTCTTGTCCATAATCAACAGTAATTAAGCTGGTAAGGACTTACCGTAAAGCTCGATGTATGAGGATGTTGGTAGCTGGGCTATGTAGAGACACACTGCCACCATGGCGATCTTTATCAGCAGCGGCCCGGCCAAGTTGGAATTCCAAAAATTCCTGCATTCGTGTACTTTCTTTGTCCAAACGGTTGTCACAAACATCACCGTAAAGAAGAGCTAATTGTTATTGTTAAGGCAAACACAAAAATGGACGAATATTGGTACTAGTAGAGAAGCAATGTTTGTACGGATACGAAGAAGGCTAAGCTGACGCGGAGAGCGCTCTCGGCGCCAAGAAGGAACCGATCATTGTTGTAGCCATTTACCGTTTGAGTAGTGAAAGCGGAAAGCTCCAAGTAGCGTGAACTCATTGCCATAGTGATGCCGCCGGCGAAGAAGATCATATAGACCAATTTGGCGAGCTTGGGATGGGCCATCGCGCAGAAATTGGCACCCAAGTTGTTCGTCCAGGTCACCGTGCGCAGGCCGCCGCCGCCGCCGCGGCTCTCCACCTCCAGGATCGCACGCGCTCGCTGCTGCTCTCGCCTGTCGCCGTCGCCGTCGCCGCTCGCCGCTGCTGAAGCGGTGGTAGGAGGCGCAACAGCTGCTGGGGCAGAGGTTGCAACAGCCGCTTCTTCATGGGAGACGATCTCGTCGCCAGCACGCCCAGCTGGGGAGTTGAGCTCGCCGGCGCGGGCGCGGGCGCCGACTTCCGTCCCTTCCATGGAGTGTGTTAGCTCACGCCTCCCAGCTGGTTCCTTGCCGTCGCCGTCGCTGCTCGCCGCTGCTGAAGCGGTGGTAGGAGGCGCAGCAGCTGCTTCTTCATGGGAGATGATCTCGTCGCCATCACGTCCAGCTGCGGAGTTCAGCTCGCCGGCGCCGGCGCCGACTTCCGTCCCTTCCATGGAGTGTGTTAGCTCACGCCTCCCAGCTGGTTCTTCATGGGAGACGATGTCCTTGCTGTGCTCACCGCTGGGCGGCTGGCGCTCGCCGGCGCCGGCGCCGACCAGCACCCCGCCTTCTGCTCCTTCTTCCATGGACTCCGCTTGAGCTGATGCTGGAGGAGGAGGACGTGAACGAGCGCCGGCGCCGACCAGCACCCCGCCTTCTGCCCCTTCTTCCATGGACTCCGCTTGAGCTGGTGCTGGAGTGTTCACGCCAAGGTTGCCGCCCACACATGCATGTGGCGTGTACTACTACCCAGTACCCACTCCCTCCGATCCGAAAAAGACTAGTGCCGTCACACTTGTGTGTAAATGCCGATTTGAGCCTGATTGTTGAGTCTGAATGATACTCGCGCGTAAGGTGTGATGAGATTGTCTCCCTCCGATCCAAAAAACGCTTCTGCTAGTTCTCGGGTGATCGAGAATCAGCCTAGCGCTCGGTCGACGATTACCTTGTTTAGCGCTATATTATGCGAGGATTAGGCCACCCTTATAGAGCTAGCTGGTGGGCTTACGTGTCCTGGTAGTTAGGCCCTTTTGCTTTTATGGCTTTTGCTGGGTCTGTTCAGCTCGTATTTTTTGTTTTAATTTTTTCCATCATGCTGGGCTTGCGTCAATGGGGCGTACTCGATGACACAGGGAGACAAACACATAGTTGTGTGCAATTGCACAATAGCATGTAATTGATTTTTTTTCATCCTTGTTGTAGTTGTAGTTGACAATTTTTTTATCTGTGTATAATTACATATAGTAGTGTAATTTTATACATGTAATTAACAAATTATGATTTTTAGTAGCAATTGCACACAGACGCGCAATTGTGCATACGTGTGCAACTCACATATGTGTAATTGCATATACAAGCGCAATTGGATATATGTGTAATTTAAATATATTTTTGTATGTACTTGCAATTTGTAGATGCACAATTGCACATAGTTGTGTAATTGCATACATATGTGTAATTTTGGTTTCTTGTGTAATTGCATTTTTTTACATTCTGTTTAGGGGATTTTACATCCCTTTGTACTTGCAATAACTATGCAGGCCTTTTTTGTTTGTTTGAAAAAAGCCTATTTAAAAAGGAAAATGATTGCCATCATCCGAGGCTTTTCATCGTCCGGGTCCGTGCATCTCGCACGATGCGTCAACTGCCTAGCTTGGTCCACCTCAACCTTATCTCTTCCCAAATTTTCTCCTCCGTCTCTTTCCCCGAGAGCTCTTCCTGCTGCTGCCTGTCGCCGCCGACCTGTGTCTCGCCTACTACCGCCGCATGCCGGTGCCGTGTGTTGCCACTCCGACCCACCCCATCTTCTCGCGCCCACGTCTGCCATGGCCATGGAGATCTCGGCTGCTCGCGTGCGGAGGTCAGCGCGGCCACCGCCTTGGCGCTTTATTCGTCGTCTCCTGTAGCCGTCGCGCCCGCGTCCACCATGGCCACGGAGAGCTCGGCCACGGGAGCTTTTTTTACCATGGAGAGCTCGGCCATGGGGCGCTGCTACAGCAGGGCAAGGGGCATGCCGTGCTGCTGCCGTGGGCTACACCTCTGTGCCCCTCAAGCACCTTCTCCGACGTTGCTACTAGCGGCTCCGGCGATGCTACGTTGGGAAGGAGACCTTGCTACCTTGGGCATGAGGTTTTGCTACATTGGTCAGACAACGATGCTACCTCGGGGAGGACGCCTTACTACATGGGGCAGCCAGTCTTGCAAACTAAGGCGTCCGATGCTACAAAGGCCGGTCTTCGATTTTGCTACATTGATATATATTTTTTGCTATCTTTATTTATTTGTTTTGCTACAATACCATAAAGCTTTTGCTACAAGTTCTCCGGTGAGGTCTTCCGGCTAAATTCTCCGGCGAAGCTAGTTTTTTGCTACATTAGAAAAACTTTGTTGCTACAATCGTCTTGTAATTTTGCTACAACAGTGTCAAATTTTTGCTACAAGGTCTCCGGCGAGAGTCACCGACGAGTTTTTTCCGACGATGTTTCCGGCGATGTCGGTTTTGCTACATTAGTACATCTTTTTTGTTGCATGGTCTCCGGCGAGGTCTCCGGCGAGACGTTCTATTTCTAGAACGAACCGTTTTTTTTTGCTTTGGAAGCAAAAGCGGAGACATATGCAGCAAAAAGATGCGTCTTGCAGCAAAACCGGGATTTAAAGCCTTTTCTTGGACACGTGGCAGCACGGGAAGGAGGACGATGGGGGCTTCCCATTGTCCGAGGGACGCCTAGCAGGCGCCATTTAAAAAGCCCACAAACAATGACGGACAAGGAAAGTTGGATACGATAAGAAAAAAATGATGTACAAAGTTGGTCAACCGAGAATTATGGTAGTTCTCGATTGACCGAGCCCTAGCCGCTCCCGCCTCTTGCCAGCCCTTCTCCACATCGCGCGTGGGTAGGGATGGCAATGGGGCCCCAAAACCCGCTAACCCGATGGGTACCCGCCTTAAATGGGGCGGGTCTAGTAAAAAAAATAGACCCGCCAAATTAAATGGGGCGGGTATGGGGGTGCTGGACCTGAACCCGCAGACCCATAGGCCCGGTATGACATAGAACTGGCCCACAACAGTCATTATCTAGGGTCAGAATTATAGCCACACCTACCGGCCCATGGCCGAACCATCGGCCAAACCACCCCCACCGGCCCACGCGGCCACGCCTGACGAGTCCCACCCTCCCACCGCCCCACATCCCACACCCCGACCTCCATAATCCCACCTCTCTCTGTCGCGCCACCTTCGGCGAGCTTGTTGCGCTGCCGCCGCCATGGGTACCCATCGGGTCCAGGTACCCTGCGGGTCACGGGTCTAGAGAAAATCTAGACCCGACTATATAAATGGGGCGGGTATGGGGGGCATGGACCTGGCCTCAAACCCGGCGGGTGCCATCCCTACGTGTGGGGGCCAAGAAAACATGGTTTTTTTGTGTGCTAGTTGTCCTACTCGATGGGTTTTTCAGATGGTGGGGAAAAGGCACACGTGCACAAATGTGTACACTAGTGGAAAACGGGCCTCCAGTCTCGGCCCGTAAGGGGATTTAGTCTCGGTCCTGGTAACCGGGACTGGAGGGGTGGGACTAAAGGCCCACCCATTAGTCTCGGCCCTCTTACCAGCCGGGACCAATGGGCATCCACGTGACTGTCTCTACGGGCGCTGGATGCCCCCCATTAGTCCCGGTTCGTATTACGAACCGGGACAAATGGTTCTCTGCCGCGGCAGAATTTTAGGCACTTTCTCTGCGGCGGCAGAGAATTTAATTTGTATTCTTTTTTTTCATTTCAAAATAGTTTTCTACGCTACCACATACCGTACATGTTCGTGCATACATAATATAACTTCCATTAAGATCGAGCATACAAATATATACATGATAGTTACACATGGAGATCACAATTATCGGGACTAGAGCCCGTCTATTCAATTACATGGTCGGGGATCATCGACGCCTATTCACACTAAATTCTCCAGCGTCATCTATCATCTCGTTCATCAAGAATCCTGCCAGTTCTTCAGCAATTGCTACTACGTATTGCTGTGGTAGGAGATGATCCCGCATTTTCTCGAACTATATAAGAAAAGGAGATCAATATGAATATCAATCATGATAACAAAAAGTGACGGTAATAAAAATAATATTATGAATGTATTGCTTACATCGACTCTATAATCATTCAGCTCACTGGTAAACGTGCGAATGAACTCGCAAACGTAGAATCCACATAGATTCGTCCCCTGTGGCTGCCTTGCGCACTTTACGAGAATAGAATTCAATCAAAATAATAATCCAGCATCATAATTGTATTGAAACTAGAAGTAAAGAGATGCGCCTACTACTTACCGAGACCGGCTTAAACGTCAGCTTCTCAGTAAAGTCACCCGTAACCGCACTCTTGAACTGGTTCCAAACCCTACCCAGTAAAGAAAATGAATGAGTTATTTATTACGTGATATCTCAGGAAATCAACGAAAGAGACCGCTATAGCGCGGAAATTACCTCTGGAGCATGTCCTGCATGTCACTAAACTGTTCCATGGGTCTCTTTAATGGGTCCATGACTTCAACGCTTCCCTTATCAAGTTGAATGTCCATGAGAATCCGGTGGAAACTGTACACGTTTATATATACATCAGTAACTCATCAATTACACTTAACATCGAGTAAGAAAAAGAGAATGTGTACAATAGAGTAAGACACTCACGCGAAATTGTAAGGAAATAGTATGTGGTCACATAAATTTTGCTCCGTTAGAAACCTTAGAAGGTTTTCCTGTGTGTCCTCAGGTTTTTCCTTTAGCGTCCGACAATGTATTTTATCTGGGTCAATGAACCCAACACTGAAGATTGACCTTCTTTTACATTCCATGATCTTCATTCTGCATAATAATAGAGTACAAAAGGATATAATTAGGATAATTACATGCAATGAACTGAACAACTGAAAAAAATGAACAACTTATATATAGACAATGAATTCAACAACTTACAGACAATAGCAACTCATGAGACTTTTGTCGAGGGCATCGAAAGTGTATAACTGGAAGAGTTCTAGAAACTCAACATGGACCTCTTCTTCTCGGAAGTAGTAGTCATGTGGGACTTTCTCCACGATCATTATTCTCTCCTCCTTTACGACTTTCAAGTACCATTTATGTAAACTCCGCATTTGTGTTGGCAGTTGTTGGAACTGCTCAAAGCTGACCAGAGGCTTCCCTGGGACATATGTAGGGACTACCTGAGCCTTGGGTAACTTGTCGTCCTAGGAACCTAGCAATTCCTCAACAGTCACACTCATAGCGGCCGCAAGCTTCTTAGCTTCTTCCATATCCTGCTGGGGAGTGTCATAGGATACCACCTTGAGGGGTGGGGTCGATTTTTTGGCCTGTTCCCCGAGCTGGGGGATGTCCTTTCTTTTCCCGGTTGCACTTTGACTTGATGATTTGCTCCCGCTTGCACTTCTACTTGATTTTCTCTTCTTCACTTCCTTCTGAAGTGTGCGTTGATAGTCATCTGGCTTATGGTGCAAGTCATATTGCGATTTTGTGTTCAGAAAAGAAAGTGCATACGCTTTTTGCTTCTCGGTGTATACCGGGGCGGGCTCGGGTTTCTTCTTTTGAAGCTGCGCAACACATTCGGCCTTTACGATCATGTCGGTTTCCTCGTCAGTACGATCGTAAGGTCTGATAGAAAGATTCTTATGAGGTACTCTTGGGAGGGGCGACATTTGTCGTTTTGGGCTCCTGCGTTGTTTAGTACTAATCGGAGGGTGCGGCGGAGATCGAGATGGACTCGGGCTGTGGTGGTCGTAGTCATGGGGTGGGCTTCTTGGAGGTGATGGAGGTGAAGGTGACATGCGACCACTCGGAGGCGGTGTTGGCTTTGGCGTCCAGCCTGGAAGCTTGATGTTGTTCTTGTCCTATAGAATGATACCACCCAGTACTTCTCCGAGTGTCCTCTCACCTTCAGGTCCAGGGATGTCAAGCTTCATTGAGTCCCACCCCATTGCGATTTCATCCACACCAACTTTAGCATAGCCAGCTGGAATCTCACGGCCATGCCAGCGTGCGCCAGGTGGACAAGGTAAAGCACATCCGACCGCCACCTTGATGGATAGGTTCTTCACCTTCTGATGGAGCTCACAAGATGCCTGCTCCTTGATTCCATCCACGGGGTAGTCGGGACCGCCATCTACCATACGTGCATCGTCAGAAGGGACCTCCGATTCATCCACGCTGCTTTTCCGCTAAGATGGGACGGCGGTAATATTGAGTACAGGATCTTGCAGGCGCGCTGCTCCTCGAAGTTCGTCAATCTGTTGCTGATGCATTCGAAGTGTTCCTATCAACTCGGTGAACTTGTCTCCCTCCTCCTCCTGCCGTCGCCTCTTTGCTCTCTCTCGGCTCCTATAAGTATCTCTGTCTTTGGGAAACCCCATCTCCCACGTATAACTAGGGCCAATGCCTCGTACACGTCCTCCTCGTTCGTCATTCCCGAGGACCTTTGTCAGCAAGTCTTTCTCTCTATCGGGACAGAACTTTGTTGTCCCCGCTTTAATCTCCTTCACCACTTTCTGCCATGTATCCCGGGGTATCCTAATCCCGGCACTGCAAATAAGGTCCCCTGTACTTTCGTCATACTCACTCCCATGCCCAAGGAACCAATTCCTTGCCCTCAGATCCCATTCTTCGCGTATTGGTTCTGGAGTGATCCCTTTAGCAAGCAGTTCATTCTCTTTAGCATCCCACTTTGGCATGGTAGTCGCGTAGCCCCCTGGCCCCAGGTGATGGTGATATTTCTTCATCGCGGCATTTTTCTTGTTTTTTCCGACATTTCCATAGCAGGTTGTGACTCCTTGTACTTCACAAATGCATCCCAGTTAGCCTGCTGCTTCGTTAGATAGCATTCAAATTTAGGAGTCTTCTTCGTCTTCTGATACTTTTGCCATAATGCTTTCTTCCAGTTCTTGAATAGTTCGGCCATCTTCGTAAGAGTCCACTGCTTGACTTTCTTCCTCAATGCAGCTGTGTCGGCATCATCCTCGCATTCTGGCAGGGTGAAATGTGTCATGAGGTCATTCCAAAGACCCTCTTTGCACCTGTCGGAGACATACTCACCCTCTTTCGCCACTTTGGTCTTATTCCACTCTCGAACGGTGACCGGGATGCGATCCCTAACCATAACTCCGCATTGTTGTTTAAATACAGTTTTAGCCTATTCGGGATCCACCGGTTGTGATACCCACGTAATTGTATAACGCGTAGATGCGTCCAACTTTTTGGCCGGGCCTCGTTTGGAATATTTTTTGCTCGATGTGGAGGCCTAAGAGAAGAAACATTCGTCAATTTATATATATATATATACAACTCAGTTAATGCATCTGCTGATCACCAGACTTCATATATATACCTCGTCGTCGGCTTCTCCACCACCGGAGCCGCCTGCTTCTCCTTGATCATTTCGTTCGACCTCCTCTCCCTCACCGGAGGGGTTCAGATAAATCGACGGAGATTCAGGTGGATCAACATGGGGGGTGTCGTTGATCATATCCTCGAGAATTTCTTCCTGTGCTAGGTCTCTCTGGATTGGATCCATAGTTTTCTACAAAATGCACACAATAACATTTTTCATTCAATATTGCTGCATAAAATAACACTAAACAATAATATGAACACGCAATTTGCTACAATAATACTAAACAATAGCAAAATTCTAGTGATGCCCTAACCCTAACCCTAAGTCCGGGCGGCCCGCAAGCACCACCACCCTAACCCTATCTCCGGGGGCCCACGAGCACCACCACTCTAACCCTAAGTCCGGAGGCCCGCGAGCACCACCACCCTAACCCTATCTCCGGGCGGCCCGCGAGCACTACCACCCTAACCCTAAGTCCGGGGGCCCACGAGCACTACCACATTAACCCTAAGTCCGGGGGCCCACGAGCACTGCCACCCTAACCCTAAGTCCGAGGGCCCACGAGCACTACCGGACTTAGGGTAGTTATTCTTTAGCACTACTATATATATTATTACTAGTAATAAATATATATACACAAACATATATATATACTATATTTATATACTAGTAATAAATATTACAATATAAAAAAGATACAAGAAATAAAAAAACATATATATATACTTATCTATATGATCTATTACTATTATACACAAACATATTTATATATACTATATCTATATATACTAGTAATAATTATTAACATATAAAAAATACACTAGAAATTAATATATACTATACTAGTAATACTAGTAATAATTCTATCTATTACTAGTAATAATTCTTAATTAATATATAAAAAATACAAAAAATTAAAAAAAGTGGCCGGGCTCGGGCTCGCCGGTCGGGGCCGACGGGGATGGAGGCAGTGCGCGCGGTCGCGGGGCGCCGCCCGGACTCGAGCGGCACGCGGTGGGGTGGCCGGGGATGGGGACGGGGGCGGGGATGGAGAGAGGCAGTACCTCCCAGCAACGGGCCGACGGACGTGCGCGCGTCTCGAGAGGCGGCGACGCGGCGTCTGGAGAGGCGGCAATACGGCAGGGTGGCTACGCGGACGGGCATCTGGAGAGGCGGCAACACGGCGGGGTGGCTACGCGGACGGGCGGAGAGGCGGCGAGGTAGCGAGGCGGCGGCGTAGCTCCAAATTTTGGCAGCCTAGCGGCATACTGCTAGCTCCTCGCGAAATGTGCTCCGGTCGATGGATTCGACCGGGGAAGAAGCGGCACAATAAATACCCCCACACCCTTTAGTCCCGGTGCGTGACACAAACGGGGACTAAAGGGGGGTCTTTAGTCCCGGTTCCGGCCACGCACCGGGACTAAAGGCTTTGGATGCCTTTTCGCCTGCAGAGCCTTTAGTCCCGGATGGTGTTCTGGGCCGGGACTAAAGGCCCAAATTTGCGCACGGTGGGCCTAAGTTGGCGCCTGTTTTTTCAAATATTACAATTTGTAACTATTAGATTTTTTAAACATTTGAATTATACAGTTTTTGCATACTTATGAATTTGAGAAAATTTTCAACATGAAAAGTTTTTGAATTTGAATAAGTAATCCAAATCTATTTTCTGTTTTATAAAATAATTATTCTAACTAGTGAAACTAATAACCATTTTTCCATTTCCAATTTAAAAATGCATTAACTATTATATTTTGCATATTTTTAACATAAAAAGTGCTTGAATTTGAATCAAAGATTCAAATCCATTTTCTGTTTTATAAAATAATTATTCTAACTAGTCAAACTATTAACCATTTTGCCATTTTCATGTGATTCCGACGCTCCGGTGGTCTTCCTCTGGCGAAACCCTAGACCGGGGGCCTCGGATCGTGTACCCCTGTAGCTTTCTCCGTACGAGGGTAGCCCCTTTAGGGTTTAGGGTTTAGGCTTGGTCGTTGCCATAGCACATCTAGACTCATATTTGCCGCCTCTCTCCACTCTATCCCATGGCTTTCACCATACCTCTAACCCTAGGGAGGCGGAGATGGAGTCTTTCACGGGCTAGCAGGAAAATATTTTTCGAGGCGGAACTTCCGAAGATGCCATAGGGCGTGTGCACCAAGGGCATCTTCGAGAAATTCCGCCACGGGAGGATTTCCCAACCCTTTCCTCCATCCATGGGGATGAAACTCTCCATCCATGTTGGCTTGGTCGTTGCCATAGCACATCTACACTCATATCTGCCGCCTCTCTCCACTCTATCCCATGGCTTTCACCATACCTCTAACCCAGGGAGGCGGAGATGGAGTCTTTCACGGGCTAGCATGAAAATATTTTCTGAGGTGGAACTTCCGAAGATGCCATAGGGCGTGTGCACCAAGGGAATCTTCGAGAAGTTCCGCCACGGGAGATTTCCCAACCCTTTCCTCCATCCATGGGGATGAAACTCTCCATCCATGTTGGCTTGTTGAGTTGCTTGCCATGGAGTATCGATGCTCCTTTTATAGGCACGGCGCCGCTTCTACTTTGTCTTCTTCCTCCGACATGGCGTCGTGCGCTACATGCTTTATCTCATCGAGCAGTGCGTCCACCCACGCGTCCTTATCCTACCGATAGCTTTAGTCCCGGTTTGAGCCCCCACCCGGTACTAAAGGTTACCCACGCGTCCTTATCCCACCGACAGTTTTGTTAGATGACACAAAAACCACCTTTAGTCCCGGTTGTACCCACCAGCCGGTACTAAAGGTTAACCACCCCCCAGATAAGGCCCTCCCAGATAAGCCTCCCCCAGATAAGGCCCCCCATCTTTTGTCCCGGTTTGAGCCCCCACCCGGGATGAAAGTTTCCCGTGCCACTGCGTTCCCGCGCTTTCCACCGGTTCCCACCTCTGTCTCAAATAAAAGGTTTAATACATTACATAGATTTATGTCTTAAATAAAAGGTTTAATTACATAGATTTATGTCTCAAATAAAAGGTTTAATACATTATTACACATCACCAACATCTAGTGTTGTGGTTTTCTTCTACACGGTAGCCATGGAGAATCTTCATCATTTAACAGGATGCTTGGGTCAGTTTTCACTTTGAAGGGCTGAATTTCATGAAACTTATTGTAATCTTCTGACATGTCTGTCTTATCATCCACTCCCACGATGTTTCTTTTCCCTGAAAGAACTATGTGGCGCTTTGGCTCATCGTATTCTGTACTCTTTTGCTTATCTTTCCTTTTTCTCGGTTTGGTAGACATGTCCTTCACATAGAAAACCTGAGCCACATCGTTGGCTAGGACGAATGGTTCAACAATGTACGCAAGATTGTTGAGATCCACTATTGTCATGCCGTACTTTTCGTCTACATGTACCCCGCCTCCTGTCAGCTTGACTCATTTGCACCGAAACAAAGGGACCTTAAAAGTAGGTCCATAGTCAAGTTCCCATATCTCCTCTATGTACCCATAATATGTGTCAATCTGCCCATTGTCATCTGTTGTATCAAAGCGGACACCACTGTTTTGGTTGGTGCTCTTTTTATCTTGGGCGATCGTGTAAAATGTATTCCCATTTATCTCGTACCCTTGGAAAGTACATATAGTCGAAGATGGTAACCTGGCCAACGAGTACAACTCATCCCCAAAAGTGGTGTTATTCATGAGATGTGTCTGCAACCAATTGCCAAAATACTTCTCATGTTCCCCTTTAATCAAGGTTTCAGGCTTCCCCGGGTTTTCAGAGCGTAGAATATTCTTGTGTTTCTCGATATACGGAGCCACCACGGTGGAATTGTGTAGAACTGTGTAGTGTGCTTGAGTGAAAGAATGCCCGTCCCTACATACCATTGATTTCCTTCCTAGTGTGCCTTTTCTAGGCATCCTCCCCTCATACCAAGATTCAGGAACACCAATCGGCTTAAGGTCAGGAAGAAAGTCAACACAAAACTCAATGACCTCCTCTGTTCCATAGCCCTTGGAGATGCTTACTTCTGGCCTAGGACGGTTATGAACATATTTCTTTAAGACTCCCATGAACCTCTCGAAGGGGAACATATTGTGTAGAAACACAGGACCGAGAATTCTAATCTCTTCGACTAGGTGAACTAGGAGGTGCGTCATAATATTGAAGAAGGATGGCGGGAACAACAACTCGAAGCTGACCAGACATTGGAGCACATCAATCTGTAATCCTGATAGACTTTCTCGATCGATTACCTTCTGAGAAATTGCATTGAGGAATGCACATACCTTCACAATGGCTAGTCGAACATTTTCTGGTAGAATTCCCCTCAATGCAACCGGTAGCAATTACGTCATAAGCACATGGTAGTCATGAGACTTTAGGTTTTGAAATTTTTTCTCTTTCATATTTACTATTCCCTTTATATTCGACGAGAAGCCAGACGGGACCTTGATACTGAAAAGGACTTCAAAAAAGATTTCCTTCTCTTCTTTGGTAAGAGCATAGCTGACAAGCCCTTGAAACTGCCCTGGATGCTTTCCGTCTCGTCCTTTATGATGTTGCTGGTCCTCCCGTGCTGCCGGGGTATCTTTTGACTTCCCATACAAGCCCAGGAAGCCTAGAATATTCACGCAAAGATTCTTCGTCAGGTGCATCACGTCGATTGCAGAGCGGACCTCATGCACTTTCCAATAGGGTAGCTCCCAAAATATAGATTTCTTCTTCCACATGGGTGCGTGTCCGGTAATGGGGTCTTTCAGAACAGGTTGTCCTCCAGGACCCTTTCGAAAGATTACATCCAAATCCTTGACCATACCAAATACATCAGCACCACTACGGGGGACAGGCTTCGTCCGGGTTTCTGCCTTGCCATTGAAATGCTTGCCTTTCTTCTTTAAGGGATGACTGGCGGAAGAAAACGACGATTGTACGGGTACACATTCTTTCTACATTTATCCAGATATATACTTTCAGTCTCATCTAAACAGTGCGTGCATGCATTGTATCCTTTGTTCGTCTGTCCTGAAATGTTACTAAGAGCAGGCCAATCATTGATGGTTACGAACAACAACCGTTGTAGGTCAAATTCCTGCTGTTTGTGCTCATCCCACACAGGTACACCTGGTTTGGCCCACAATTGTAGAAGTTCATCAACTAATGGCCTTAGGTACACATCAATGTCGTTGCCGGGTTGCTTCGGGCCTTGGATGAGCACTGACATCATAATGAACTTCCGCTTCATGCACAACCAAGGAGGAAGGTTGTAGATATATAGACTCACGGGCCATCGGTACTTAGACCAAACCATAAGTTCCTTGCGTCACCAGCAAAGTCTGATGAGCAAGAGTTAAAAAAAACTCTTTTGGAAACATCAACAGCTAGAATAACGGCTTCAAATAATCCAGTTCATCGGATTTAGAATAATAGAAAAATTGAAAGTCCAAGCCACCATTGGGCAAGCCCTTAAACCTGAACATGCTCAACGCTCAGATCAGATCTGATTATTTGTAAAACAGAACAACCAATCCTACTGAGTCACGGTATCAATTTTCTCACCATAGGCATTGTCTCGCTCTGATGATGCAAGCCAGCATATGTTCTTGTACATGAAGATCTTTAATCAGAAGTAACGAACAGAGGATTTACATATATAAATGTCAACGTGTTCTGCAACTAAAAATGTCTAGTTCGATATATTAGTATTGCCTTCTTTTTGTTCCTTAATAAATTTAGCATCTAAGGTATGTGATTTTGTTTTGTAATGTTGCACAAGGACATGTTGGTCATGTTAAAGTTGCTTTCAGCATAGAACTAAATTGAACTAAATTGAATGTTGATTAGCATCAATGTTTGACTAGGAGAGGGCCTAGCCTTTTTATGTAACCATATGAACGAGACAACCAATTCTATTAGGTTCATAGCATCAATAAGTCACTTAGAGTTCTTTATAAAGTGGAATATCTTGGCTAGTTTGTATGTTCTTTGTGCCATGGTTAGCCAAAATTTTGAGGATTTTTTAAGTTGCTTAACAAATTTAACTAAGCTACTAGTTTTTCATTATTATAATATTTTGCACGTTTGCTGGTAAGCTGCATGCCTCGATGCTTTACGGTCGAGGTTAGTGGAAACTGCCCTCCCACTTTAGTTGCTATGTTTTAAGATCATGTTTTCTAGAGTGACCCAAGTACATAGCTAATTTTGTGTGTGTGTTTGAAGGCACCTAAGTTTGTGGGTTTAACTAAGTTGTAGTTACCTAATTACCTAGTTGCTTTTCAAGTGTAGCTACGTTGCTGTTTTGGTTCCACTATGTTGTTGCTGACACTATAGTAGGTTTAGGATCACCTCTACTTCTTTTAGGGAGATTTATGTGTTATTTGCACATTCATCATGACATAGGTAGGCCCAACAGGCACCCGACTACAGCCTACCTGTTATGTCTCAGCGGAAGGCCCACTCGACGACCTGCGAAGGTCCATGACGCCCATGATAGTTCATCTGGTACGAAGCCCATATAGACACAGACTCCAAGAGCGCAAGACAAGGAAAGCTCAATACTAGAGTTCAAATATAACTTGTAACCTACTCGATCACGGTACCCAAGACCTAGCCTCTCATATAAAGGTTAGGAGGGGTTACCGAGGAGAACAACTCTCAGCCTCCCACAATAGACAATAGATCTAGACACCGCGAACCTTGGCATACATACGCCCGCCAGATCCAATCTGCACATCCACCACCATCCAGCGATATTGTAACCTTCGGTTCCTCCATCAATTAAGAACAGACAAGCAGGAGTAGGGTTTTCCCTCCGGGGGCTTGAACCTAGGAAACCCCATGTCCTCGTGTTATTTGTCTGTTAGCCGACAAAGTCTCTAGCGCTCCGCTCTTTCTCAAAACTCAAGTCCATAAACTATGGGCATTGACGTGTTAACCCCACACCACATGGAGTTTTCGATCTAACTAAGTTCTCAAATTAATATCACCTTGTAGCATTTCAGGTGCTGGTAAGTTGCAATTTGTCATGTGCTAAGTTGTGGTTACAAGATTACCTAGTTACTTTTTGTGTAGATAAGTTGTCGTTTGGTTCCACTATGTTGCTATTGAGGCTTTTGTTGGTTTAAGATCACCTAGTCACTTTTTGGGTGCAAGTAAGTTGAGTTTTTCATGCACTAAGTTGTGGTTACCATATTACCTACTCCCTCCATCCATCAAAGGATGTCGGGAGGATTTTAGCAGAATCATCCTTGCCAAATTTCCGGCACAACTCTCTGTCCTCCGCCTTCCTCTCTCTCCTGTCTAAATCGCTCGATGTCCCCGCCCACCCGATGCCGCCCGTCGGCTTGCCACACCACCCCTTCTGCCCACGCCACCGCTACCTTGCTTCCCCGCGTCATGCTGATGTCTACCTCTTTCCTCTCGTGCATTGTCCCTGCCTCCCTCTAACTCCCGTGGGCCGTCCTTTACCTCGTCGAGGTCAAGATGGGATTTTCCCCTCCTCTGGCAGCCGAATATGCAGCGACACTGCTAGATATACATAATGGTTGGTCTCCAGGAGCTAAGAGACCGAGGGATGCGTGGCTGAGGCCGTGCGCACCGGTGTCGTCACCCCGTCACTAGACGTAGCTCCGCCGACGGGGAGCTGCTGCTGCCGGAGCAAAAGAAGTTGTCTTGGCCACCGCACTGGCTTGCTGCTATTGATGTATTCTCATCAAAGGTACGCACAGAGGAATCATCTTTGTTACTACTTACTACTGTCTGCACAAGGCTTGCAGCTAGTGTTGTCTGCTACCAAAAAATCATGTCTTAATGTGATTCCCAGATCTTCTGTATTAAGAAATCATGAAATAGATATTCCTAGATCTTTTCTACTCAAGACTAGTACTAGCCCCTTCCCATTTATTTCCAGATCTTTAGTTCTACAAAACAACCATATGTTCCATGCTTCGGTTGGAAATATGCACTAGAGACAAATAATAATATATATTATTGACATATTTCATTAAGTTCATAATAGGTTTTATATCATGCTATAACTGTATTGATAGGAATGTCAATACATGTGTGATATACAAACCACCAGAGTCCCTAGTGATCGTCTAGACACTAGTTCATTGGTCAATCAATGATCGACGTTTCCCGATCATGGACATTTATGTCAATTGACAATGGGGTCATTTCATTAGGTGAATGAAATGATGGACATACCAAACACAGGAATTGTAACATGAACAAGTCATGAAGTTCACCGTTACAATGACTGGGAAACATAGTAACCAATTCCTTAGACCATGAGACTATATTTAATCACTGTCACCCGAGAGTGCCTTGATTGCATCAAACGTCACTCGGTGAAACTGTGATCATAAAGTTGTCTTCAGGTATTCAGAGGGGCATGTAGAAGCGTATGTGTCAAGAGCGGGATTTGTTCTTCCGCGTGACTGAGAGATGCCCTGATCCCACTCGGAGACATGACATCCATAAAGCAGCAGCATGTGACTAGGTCAAGGGATGGCATAGCTCGGAACGAGTAAAGTTGCACTTGTCGGTAACAAGATTGAACTCGACATTTAAATTTCGTTGATCAGGTCTCGGACAAGTAAAGTATCAAACTAAAAAAGGGAATAGGACTCTATGTTTAATGGTTCAACGACAAAGATTCTCATGGAATGCACAGTGGTCATTATGGGCATCCAGGTCCCGCTGATGCTCATTGGTCCGAGAGGGGTCTCGACCATGTATGGAGTGTTTCCAAACCGTTAGGGTAACACACTTAAGGGTTTGACAATGCTCAGAGATTGTTTTGACATCATAGGAACCACCGAAAAAATAGCAGGGAAAACTGGAGGGGTTCCGGGAAAGTCCGGAGTTGTCCGGAAGGAGTTCCGGTTCAACGGAAATTCAATAATATATAAATATATGTTAATTATTGAATTATATATTTATTTAATGGATTAAAAATGATTTAATGGCTTCAAACACACCAATTAATCCCAAGCTTTGAGGCTTCCCCCTCCAAGTGCCCTCCTCTCTCCCTCTCTCTCTTCTGAGTGCGGCCCTGTTGTAACGGCTTCTGGAGGAGAGTGTTCTTCACCGCGGAGCGCTGACGTGTTGCGAGGATTTTGGATCCAAGAGATCTACTTCCGCAACCTTTGCTGGATCAGGGTCTCAGAGTCGTTGTCAAACACCGTATGTGTGTGATCCCCTATGAGGCACTTCACTAGTGGAGCTTGAATCGTTCGAGCCATCAGAGTCACTGGAGCCGGTGGAGCTGGAGCTGGTGGAGCCGTTCGAGTTCAAAATGAATTTGAGGTCGGCGTCGGTACAACTACATCAATACCCTTTACTATGTTGAGTAACTCGTATACCTTAGAAGTAAGCTCTCCATTGTTTACCTTGGTGATTGAATTCACCCTTTTGGAGGTTCTTTCCACATGCCATTGGGCATGGTTGTTTTGCATATCATCAAGTAATTTCTTTACAACACTCACTTGCTTTTCCATGATTGTCCTGCTGCTGCAGTATCAAGCATTGATTTAGACATTGGGTTAAGGCCATTATAAAATAAATGCAATATAAGCCACTCTTCCATCCCATGACTAGGATAGTTCGTTACAGCTTCTTTCATCCTTTCCCATGCAAGGGATAGTGGATCGCAATCTTGTTATGTAGAACTTGTAATGTTGGATCTTAGTTGCATAGTCTTAGCTTGGGGAAAATTTTAGTCATAAAGATATTAGTGCATTCCTCCCAAGATTAATGGTGCCCTTAGGTAGAGCTAGAAACCATTTCTTAGCCTTTCCTCTTAGAGAGAAAGGAAACAAACATAATTTAACAACATTTGGATCAACATCTTTAATACACATCATGTCGCAAATTTTAGTAAAAGTATTTAAGTGTAAACCTGAATCCTCAGAAGATGAGCCTCCAAATTGGTTTTGATGAACCAAACTTAAAAGGTTAGGATTAACTTCATATGCTTCCGCATCAACAGGGCTGAGTAATAGGTGCAAGGATAAAATCATCAGTGGGAGTAGCATAATCCCTATGTCTCGCCATGGCTCTTCTCTTTTTGGTACTTTTAAAGTAAAGGAAACAAATAACAAGTACCTATTTTTTTGGGTTTCTAAATAGATAACAAGAAAGTAAACTAATAACAAGAAATAAACTACAAACAAAGTATAAAACAAAAAAACAATGTCTCTAGTGACCTCACTAGGATAGCGAAATGCTTCTCCGGCAACGGCGCCAGCAAAAGGGTTGATACCTTCAATCCGGATTCACGGATGTAGTATAATATTCTTTTTCCCTAGTAGACCTAGGTTTAATCGAACCTTGATAAACAATGCTAAAAGGAATTAAAAAGAACACGTCTGCAAGACTTTGTTTTTTCATTATACCTTCGTTTACCAGACAAATCTAGTTTACTTTATAATGTGGGTTGATTCAATGGATGGAGATAGGTCAGGTTGAAGATCCACCTACAACTGCACATCACATATGGGATAAAAGATAATAATAGGCACAATCATGTGTAATGTTCTAATAGAGATAATTTCTCGTGGGCAGCACATCCTAACATACTAGGGACCCTGCAAGCAACAGGCATAGCAATAGTCTTTTGATTCAACTGAGTGTACCACGAAGCACCAGGCTACAAACAGTTATTAAGTGAAAAAAGCAGATCAAAGCCTTAAGAGGTGATGTTTGCTGTTGATTCCGAATGGGTCGCTAAGCGAAGACCGTACCGCCCTTTCTGTCACTAGGTTTCCTATGAGATCGCCTCTAGCCAAGTATCTCACCTCAAGCCTTTATCGATCTCGGGGATCTTGGGGACCTAAAAGTCCAAAGATCGAGGCAAGAGACAAAGAAACAAAAGATACAAATCCCTCATTCAAACAATACACAATATTTCCATAGATTAGATGCACATAATTGTTGCGAGGTTTATCCCCAACCCGCATCCTGTGAGGACTACTTACTCATAACAATAAGATCAAAGATAGAAAACATTGTGCAAAATACTTAGATTAAAATTAAATATTATTACAATGGTCGCCGAATCACAAGGAGATCTCAAGTACAAAGTAATGGTTGTTGCTAATGGAGGGGATGGAAGAGATGAACTATGGTGTGGATCTCCTTTGGTGGTGTTGTGATGCAATCTGAGAATGGCGTCGTCCTACACGACGGCTGGGGCCTCGAAATATATAGGCATATTCACGAAAGTTGTAGGGTTTGACGAGACGAATCCGCCACCGCCACATGGTATGGGCGGACGGTACGGGCGGGCCCTGCCCGTACCAGTGATCATTACGGCTGCAGACTCCTGGTAATTTCTCCTGGATTACTTGGTCATGTGGGCTTCCTCAAAATCTTCATTGTGACTCCTCATTTCGCATTAAAAGCGTGATTTCTTGCACAACACAAATCAAAGCAATGGTTTGTATATTTAATTAGTCATTAGTGGCAAGGCTAGAGAGTTTCTTGTCAATTGCTTGACTAAAAAGATTGTTCAAAAATGGGAAAATATGGCTATTTTAGAAGCATCACGTAACATATCCCATGTTTCAATGTAGGGTTTGCAACATGTCATCGTTGAAGTTCGATATACCATAAGGTTCTCTCTGTGGCAAGTGAAGATGAGGATGATCCTCGCCCAAACTTCCGATCTAGATGAATCGTTGGATGGATTCAACAAGAAATATGAAAATACTTGGACCGAGGAAGAGAAGTGAAAAGACCGTAAGGATTTGTCTCTGATTCAACTTCATTTGTTGATTAATATATTGTAGAAAGTGTTGTAGGAGAAATCTGCAGCATTCCTATGGTTGAAAATGGAATCGATCTGCATGTCAAAACATATAACCAATAAGATTCACGTGAATATGAAGTTGTTCTCACATAAACTTCAAGAAGGTGGATCGATGATGAACCATCTGTCAATATTTAAGGAGTTCATCTCTAACTTGCAGTCCATTGAGGTTAAGTATGATGTTGAAGATCTTGCTCTTCTACTCTTATGCGTATTTCCTAGTTCCTTTGCAAACTTACGAAATACTATATTATTGAGCCAGTATGAACTAACCCTTTCTGAATTATAAGAGGACCTCATCTGGGGGAAATATGAAAACTAGTACATGACGACGGTTTGTCATCCAAGGTAGAAGTGTTGCAGGTTCAAGACATGACTAAGCAAAGAAACACCTCCATTAACAGAGATAAAATCAAGGACGACAAAGGTCATTCAAAGTTCAAGGAAAGGACAAGTTCTGCAAGTATTGTAAGAAAAAATCATTGAGGATTCTAGGAAGCTACCGAATAAGGAGAAAATAAATGTGGGGCGGGAAAGGGCACGCACGACACATCCGCGAGAGGAAATCTCGTTGTCGGCCCCGTGGTGTGCCTATTTCCAATGAGAGGAGACTCTGCTGCGATGTAGACGCATGCCCTCGCCGAGCTCCATCCAACGACCAAAAATAATTGATGCGACACGAAGAGCAGATTCGGCAGAAGCTTTCAATAGCTATTATTTACTCCAATATTCGAGGGCGCTAGTGTGATTTTTTTAAAGTATCTCTTGAGACCCTCTATATTCAAGACTGCATAGAGCTAATAACTAATGAAGTATACCCCTATTTAGGAAAGGGCCCCTTGTTTTCACCACTTCTACAACATTGGTGATTAATATAGAGATTCTATTGGAAAAACCAGTTCAGATCATGCGCAATTTTTCATCTCATTATCGTTTCCACTATAACTTGTTAGACATAAATGACCACATAATTATATGGGTAAATAGTTATGCCAAGATTCAATTTATATTTTAAAAGTTTTGATTAATATGATTAACTATTCGTGCACTCAAACTCTCTGTTGTGATATTTGCTAGACCATATGATTTAGATATGCATGCCATAAATATGCAGACAAATCCTTTGGTCAAATTATCTATAGAGGAAAACCTAGCCTTAAAGAGACTTTGGTCAAATCTATTATCTATCTATCATATACTAAAAGCAGAATAAGAGGTTATTCTGAGCCACCAGGTTAATCCACATATGCTACATAAATATAAACCCATGATTTTAATTTTAAAGGCTGAGATTAAAAGATAAAAGGTGTTATGTACAACAATTGATGTGTACAAAAGAAACATATAGCACGGTAAGCCTTTTTTTTTTTGAGAATCCCGGTACGTAAGCCATGTGACCACGGACCAGTCTTAGCTGATGAATTCGTTAGTCTCGCATAAGATCCGGCCGTACCCAATTCATTGATATAAAAAAAACGCTAGAAGAAAAGACGAGAATAGCCTCCGCCATAACCTTGGGCTCTGATGCGATGAAAAAGCCAGAACTAATTAGGCAGAGATCCACCTTTTCTCCAAGACCACTCCTAAGGTTGACATGCATGTGTTCGTAAGTACACCTGCTCTGTATGCGTTTAAATTACTTAATCTCTATGACCACATGTGATGTACCATGTAATCGGCCAGAGATATAAATAGCAGATCGATAGACGGATATAATGTGCCATATGTGTGCACGACTTTATAGGACCATAAGAACATAGAAACATTCATGCACAATTTTGACTATCTTCATTAGTTCATGCGTTTGATACAGGGATAGAGGCAATGCACTCATGCAATCCGGCGCTGATCCGTGGGGACCACGAAGGGCGATGGCGAGTTTTGTGCTCGGTCATCGACTATAACGATGACGAAAACCAGTGAGGTCACAGGCGCCATCTCCTAGATGGCCCCGGTGAATTATCCCGGTGGCCTCGCTTAGTTTAATTTTGTGATGGTTTTTCTCGATATGATTCCTCAGGCATTACGTTACCGGTCTCCATAGGGATCCACTTATCCAGAATTCCAGATTCAACTCCATGAAATAAGCAAGGAATGTTGCTGGATGATGCATGCATGGCTGCATAGCATGCAGTACATACCGAAGATCGACATTGAATCGATGGAGCTTCTAACAACCGATATAAAACAATCGCAGGTAAATCAGATCACGCATGGGTATTGATTTGTCTAAAAAATTACCTAAGCAGTAGTATTACAAATTATCTGATAATTTGTTTTCAGATATATACTACTACCATTGTCTTAAAAAGCATATCTCAACTTTATTTGTATTCTTATGTACCTACGCGCTAAAATGCATCGAGATACATGACTAACTAGACAAAGTTGAGAGATCATTTTTAAGACGGAGGAAGTACTATATGTATTAGAAATCATAACAAATAAATAATTGAAGAAACCACGAGAAAATTGATCCATTGATCAATGTGCATGCGTTTTCTTTTCCGCCAAAACATATATTGATTTAAGTATTACTTACACATGCATTTTGAATAATAACAAGATCAATTGATTTTGAAGAATAACGATTGTCTGCAAAGAGAACAACGTCCACTAAGTCATCTTAATCTTCTCTATTCTTTCCAAGTATTTTTAACTAATATATCATACTTTTCTAAGCACAAGCACCTTAAGTTATTTGTATGGTCATCAAATCTCTTATTCCTAATGAGTGGTTTTAATATGGTCACAAGAACAAATTCATTCAGTTACCATATTGTTAGAACTATATTATTTTAATCTCACCACATAAATTTGAAATTTTATATTCAAATATTATCAAGATGCTAAAGATGATGATGCCCTCGCATTTGCGAGGGTCACCGTGCTAGTTATCTATAAAGCAATAAAACCTAGCCTTTTTGCAATGAAAACGGAATATATTAGTCCATGCACTCTTATAAGAAAATCATCCATAAAAATATTTTTTATGAAAAAAGTACACAACATACTAAAAAGTCTAGATTCATCATCAAACGCAATTTTACCTTAAGTTTAGATTTTTATAAGTAGAAAAAAAGTCCTCATCCAAACATTCTTATTGGGCCAAATTTATAGTTGTTACTACTCATAGTAGATTTTGAGAAATATTTCTTTCTTCATATGCAATTTGGGTAGGTGGAGATGGGAGGAGCTGACCAGTGCCGTTAATGCGTCAGAGAATAATAATTCAGAACTGGTAAATGATATTCAGCTGTAGGAGTCATTGCCATGTACAGTTTGAAAATAATACAAAACTGCTGTGCGTATGATGATTCTGGTAGGATGTGCGATGTGCACCGTGAGATGCCCTGTCGATCAATACACACAGGGAAAGGATTCCATAGTCGTACAAGTATCAAATGAAAATACTCCACAAAAAAGGTATCAAATGAAAATACTCATATGTATAGCAAGATTCAAACAAACACTAAGGAGAGTGATCAGTGATCACTTATCGATCCCAAAGAGGGTAGCACGTGAGCTTGCAAATCATAATAGATTCCACAATGCCTCCAAGTGTGAGTATGAAACACTGAGGGCTTTGTACGCCCGCTGGTCCAGGATAACATTTGCCTATTGCATGGACTAATATATTATGTTTTTATTGCAAAAAGAAGTAAAACATGGGCCAAAATTTCTATATCTATCCAGGGCCGGTCCTGGGATTTCGAGGGGCCGGGACGAAACTAAAATTATAGGCCCCCGCTAATTTTTTAATATATAAATATATGAAACGATGAAAAATAAATATTTCAAGTATACCCAATTGCAATATTCATATAAAAACAACAATGTTTACATATTACCTTAAAACTTTATCCGTGTATTCCTAGAAGTAAAGTAGGTGACAATCGAATCAATATCAATCTCGTCCAATATCTTCTTCTCGATGCATAGAGTTGTCAAACCATTTAACCTCTCTCGAGACATTTTAGATCTCACATAGTTTGTCAACAGTTTTAACTTTGAAAATCTTCTTTCAGCTGATGCAACAGTCATAGGCAGAGTAAATAAGATCCGATAAGCGATAAAAATATTAGGATAACAATCCGCTTATTTGACAAACTCAAAAATCTACATATGAAATTTTGTCGAGGTAGTACCATCTAAAGAAAAGTAACATTTTCTTATCTAATAGACCCCTTCTCGACTAATGTGTCCCTTGTTTTGTTATCAAGAGTATCCCAATTTGCCAGATCATAAATGTTTACACTAACTAGTTTCTCATCAACACTAGCAGACTCGAGATGAATTAAATACGTGCTCATGATCACTCATATTGTCATCATCTGGGTTGATGTCAACATTATTCTCTATTCCGATATCGTCCTCTAGATCAACATTAGTCCATTGCCCCACAAGAACCAATGCCAACTCATCTGGATTCCTCGAAATGCCTCTTTTTCCTTTTTTTAGCACCGGAATCAGTCGCCATAACCAATTAACCACACTAAAAATAAGAAGAAAAACTTTTAATCAGAAGTAGAATTAGGGCATAAACTAACGCTACCTAACCCAAGTTTGATTGGGGAAAGATGTTTCGATACCTTATGAGTTCCAACTTCTGTGTAGACAGCAGACTAGAATCAGACTTGCAACGCCTGAACAGGTTGTCCTTGCGAGCTACTCCCTCCGTTTCAAAACATAAGATGTTTTAGCTTTGTGAATGGAGTGTATCTAGACCTCTTTTAGTGTATAGGTTCATTTAGGTTTGGAATGAACCTACACACTAAAAGGGGTCTAGATACACTCCTTTCACAAAGCTAAAACATCTTATATTTTGAAACGGAGGGAGTAGATGAGAGGCATGGAGAGGCGATGGACGATGAGCTGACGACATATGTATGGAGAGCGAAGAGTTCAAGAACGGGCGAGGCGAACGGCCGAACCGGACTCGAGTAGTCACGTGATCGATGCAATCAACGATGACGCAATGACCGATCTGATCTGATCGCTCTACCTGGATTCCTGGGCTCCTAGTAAGTATGTTTTGTCTAGACTAGAAAACTAAAAGGCCTAATCTAGTCCAATTGGAAACTCTAAACCAGTACTACTATTTTTTGGGAATCTATACTAGACCATATATGAAGCACATATCTCGGAAGGGCCCCTCAAAATTTTGGGCCCGGGGCGGCCGCCCCTCCAGACCCCCTTAGGGCCGACCCTGTATCTATCATGCATGTTGTATGCAACCTCCTAGGCCATGCCGCTATTGTTGTTTTGCTCATCCAAAAATATGACCATAAATTCATTCATGCAGTAATTATGACATGCACAATGAGTATGATGACATGAAAGATGTGATGACCCAAGAAAAATAACCGAAAGTAGTTTGTTAGGTTTGAGCGAATGACAAAGAACATTGGATTTAAAATGTGTGATAAATTGGCAGTGGTGTTGTATATACAGGCGCTTCCTCATTAAAGGTAGAGGCCACTTAGAGAGAAGGTTACTTATGTTAGTCAGGGAGACATACGTTGATGGAGTTCTAACTAGGGACTCTATACTATAAGTTTATCAAAGAATTAGTACCCAAATTTAAGATACTGGAGTGAAACAAAATAAAGATTGTTGTGTGTAGCACCAAGAAAATCGATCGTTGTTATAGCCATTGACCCTCTAACTAGTGAAAGCAGAGAACTCCATGTAGCGAGAGCTCATGGACATGGCGATGCCGCCCACGAAGAAGACCGCATACACCCATTTGGCAAACTTTGGATGGGCCAACGCGCAGAAGCTCGCGTCCTAGTTGTTAGCCCACGTCACGGTGCGTAAGGAGTGTGTTCTGTTAAAATATGGGTCCAGTGCAAATAAAAATAAATATATTTTATACTAAACGGTTATACTTATTTGATCTTATGCTTGCTACACTAGCATTAGTACAATTTTATTTAGTTAGATGGCATAATTAACCACATAACAATGTTTGTGAGTTATTTATATTAGTCTTTGTTATTAAGTTATACCGTATCGCTTAATAGTTTGTTTGTTCTATATTTAAATTACATGGTGTAATCAGTTAATTAATTGTCCACGATGGAATCAATTATAGAGTAGATGCATAAGTGTTTGTCTATGCATGTGTGTCGATGTATACGTTTTAATATCATTAAATGTTAGGATAGAGATCTTTTAAAACATACACTCCGAGAAATATCCTAATTAGGGGTGGGTCTAGTGTATATCTTACAAGCTTACCAAAAGTTTAAACCATGCTTAGGTTTTCTATAATTATTTGGAAAATTCTCACAAACCAAAAGGTTCCAAAATTTCAAAAAATCTGAGGTATTAAAGATAGAATTTAAAGATTACAATGGCATTATAGAATGAATTTTCAAACAAATAGAGAAACTTTCTCAAATTTGAACTTTAAGAAAATAAAACAATAGAATAATAGCATCTGACTATATATATGAACGTACTTTAAAAAATAAATAAAAATACCATGTGTCTAGATATTTGGTAGAAACATACCATTGTGAAATTTCATGAGAGATATGACTGTCAGTGACATGAGAAAAATCCTCAAAATGAGTTGCCATACAAAAGGCTAAAGAATTACGAGTTTGTTTAATTTTTAGATTTTTGTACAAACTCTCGTGTTAGTTTGTGCCTTGAAGATTCTTATATTCACTTAGACAGTCAAAAATTAGAAAAATACTACCAAGCAAAGAATAAAAAAGAAATAGTGAACTCATTTCATATGTTTCCTTTGTATGTGTACTATTTAAATAGTATTAACAACTAAAAATGCATGTCATCCCCAAATAAGGGCACATTGATCGAGTTGAAGAATTAAATGTGAACACTTAGAAATTGATTGAGTGGAGCAAGATATACATGGATCTTGGCCCTAATCGTTGGGGGACTAGGGCGTCCGCCCCTATGCCCCATGCTATGGACCAACCCTGTGTTATGTTCACGCCACCCATGCGTTCTTGAGCATGCATGTGTCGTGCATATATGGCAATTATTATAAGCTTTTAACACTGGTTTAGTTATGAGGCAATCTTCTGCCAGTCTGTAACTGCCTTGTGGGCCTCGCTGGTGCTGCGTCCTTGGCTGTTGGTTGTTAGCCCTGCGACTATTTTGCAATTGGACAGCACTGCTGCTTTCCCCCTCTCTTGATCTGCAGATGCCAAAGGGCATCATGGCGACCTCAATATCTAGGATGGAAACAACAGGGCCTGCGAACTTGGTTGGGATTTACTTGAAATGGCAGGTGAGGGCGGAAATTTCAGGGGGAGGGGTGGGAAGCAATGACCGCATCTTGCTTTATGCGGAGGATTTTCCACCGCCAGTTCTACTTGTGCATTGCATTGAGAGTGACCTTCCTCTTTGTGGCTCTATACCTTAAGCATCTCCGTTTGTTTAATCTCAACCTATTCCTTTTGTACAAGTGAAACTGACGCTCATCTTATTATTACAGATATTACACGATGGTCTTAATTTTATTTGAGAAGAATAATTTGTATACTTCACGGTAAAGGTATGATTTTTGTTAAGAGGGAAAACAAAGAACCATCATATTTTTGTAAAGGAACTTCTATGTTGGTGATCTCTCTTTAATTTCTTGAATATGATTCTTCAGAAAAGCAATATTGGGCTAACACCAAAGTTAGCAACCATTTGCTTCTCATGGTGCCAACACCATTCTGATTTTCTTT
Organism: Avena eriantha; assembly: GCA_910589775.1. Taxonomy (NCBI): domain Eukaryota; kingdom Viridiplantae; phylum Streptophyta; class Magnoliopsida; order Poales; family Poaceae; genus Avena; species Avena eriantha. The sequence goes on from OU342746.1 coordinate 336,093,805, forward strand.
GTTGCAATCAATTAGTTTGAATTCTTATGCACCATGTATGGATATTTATATGTGCATTTATCATGGTTCGACACGAGAAGATATTTGAGAGGGACCATTTGTACCATCTCCTTAGAGGATAGTAAATATTTCCATTCTACAGTTCCATTTGAATTGGACCTTTTTCATATGTAGTGAGTGAAGTGACTTTTTCATCTATTAGGTTATTACACGGTATGACTCAAGATAAATGCAAACTTCTTATCGGTTCAAAAAGGATATTATTATTTTATTTTGCAATATAGTTATTTATGCAAAATTTGGGCCCCCGAGAAAATATGCACCTTTTTAAGTGTCACATGTTCTTCCACAAGTTCCTTTTGTTGCGAGCATATATGCATATGCATTTTGTATTTGTGCCCTTGGTTTTCATGGTATGCATTATGAATAGGAAGAGGTAATCCAAAAAATTGGGGATGGTGCTCCTATGATATGTGTATTGTCCTTGAAGGCGAAGTTCTCCTGTTGTGACAAATGCTAGTTTTCACGATCCCTACACAGTCTCACTTCTGAGGAACTGAAGAGAGTTTATTTGTTCAGTAATCAATGCGGGTCAACAGGTTTGGATCTCAAAGATAGAGGTATATGTGTGATGGGAGGATTGCCTCAGACTTTATTCATAAGGTGATCGAGAGATCGTACAATATGTCTACAAGATGATCTTGGTGGATTTGTAATGATACCCGGTGAGAGAGATGAATCTAGATCTATGGCTAAGGCTAATGACAAAGACTTGAGTGATTATGTCGTTTCCTTCTTGGGAGAATGTCTTCGAGTAGTTATAGGAGTCTATGGTAGGACAGTCTTCCTTAGTCACGTCAGGTCTTCATCTTGTCTTGGACATAATCCTGATCTCCGATCTACCTTGCACGTACGTCTGGTCTTCAGGTTCTCCATAGAGCCATCTTGCAACCCCACATGCCAGGTCGGATGAGGTTAGGTCAGTTGAGAGCTTCTATATGCAGACCTTCAGATCCTTGATCGCAGAGATAGGTGTGGGCAGGAATCATGGATTAAGTCCATTGTGTGGTACATGCCTAAATCCACCCATCACCGACAAGTCCATACTCCTGATATACACATGAATGAAAGGAGGACCAAAGGAGTACTACGCCTCCACGGCTCTAAGGAAGAAATAGAGAAATAGGGGGAGTTCTTCAGTGGCCACGACAGAGTCAATTCACTTTGAAGGACCACGGGAGGTCCTATAGCAGGGTGACTTTTCACAGTGAATGAGGAGGTGCCACTGATACATTGCTAACGTATCCATAATTTTTGATGTTCCATGCTTGGTTTTATCTAATTTCTTATGTTTTGTCCACACTTTGGAGTACTTTTGATATGATTTCTTGGCCTAACCTATTAACAAGAGCCACAGTGCCAGCTCCCTGTTTTCTGCTGTTTTTGGTTCCAGGAAGTCAGAAAATAAATATTCTCGGAATTGGATGGGACAAAAGCCAAAATCAGTTTTTCACCGAGGGACACATGGAGCCAGAATACGAGACGGAGAGGGGCCAGGGGGCCACCACACCACCTGGCCGCGCGGCAAGGCTTGGCCCGCGCCAGGGGGTGGTGTGGCCAGCCCAGGCACCCCCTCGTCCTCCCCTTCCGACTATAAGATGCCTCCGATACAGAAACCCTAAGTACCCGATCAAAATTCCATGAAAGAGTCTGTAGCCGCCGTCATCTCCATCCCTAGATCGTGAGGGATCTGAAGCTCTTCCCGGCACCCTGCCGGAGAGGGGAATTCACCCTAGAGGCCTTCTTCATCACCATGCAAGCCTCCGGTGTGATGCGTGAGTAGTTCATCTCTAGACTACGGGTCCATGTAGTAGCTAGATGGCTGATTCTCCTCCTTTGTGCTATCATGTTTAGATCTTGTGAGCTCCGTTCATGATGAAGATCATCTATTTGTAATTCCACATGTTGTGTTTGCGGGGATCCGATGGATATTGAGATGCTATTTCATATTGATTATTGATTCTATCATGTCTTTGTTATTTGTGATCTTGCATGCGTTCCATTGTCAGTAGCTATCTTGGCCAAGTAGATGCTAGCAACTCCAAGAGTTAGGATTTATGCTCGATAGTGGGTTCATGCCTCTAGTAATCTAGGGAAGTGACAGAAATCTCTAAGGTACTAGATGCGTTGTTGCTACTAGGGAGAAAACAACAATCCTTTGTTCATAGAACAATCGTATTGTTTACTTTACATGAATTCGTAATGCAATTATCCATTGCTTGCAACTTAATACTAGAGGGGGTTCGGATGATAACCTGAAGGTGGATTATTAGTCATAGATGCAGTTGGATGGCGGTCTATGTATAATGTTGTAATGCCCAATCAAGTCTCAAAGGAGTCAAGATGAGTAGTATATGCTTGTATGCTTTCTCGATGTTTGTCAATTGCCCCACTGTAATTTGTGCACCCAACATGTTATCTATCTTAAGGAGAGCCACCTCTAGTGAACTATGGACCCCGGTCCTTTCTTTTACTATCAATCTACAATCAACTGTTTACTGCATTGTGTTTACTTTCTACAAACTATTACTTTCTTCCACTCGATACGTTTAATCCTTTGTTCAGCAAAACCGGTGAGATTGACAACCTCATCGCAAGTTGGGGACAAAATTCTGTGGTTGTGTTGTGCGGGTCTCCACGTTGCTGCTGGCACCGGTAGTGCGCCCTACCAAAGTTCAGGTAGCTACACCTTTGGGGTGTTTCCTTGCTCCTACTGGATTGATAACCTTGGTTTCATAACTGAGGGAAAACTTTCTGCTGTGCTCATCATACCTTCCTCTTGGGGTTCCCGAACGAGCTCGTTAATACACGATTCAGTAAGTACTTTTTCTGGCGCCTTTGCCGGGGAGTCAAGGACATCTTCACAAGGGGAGTCCCTCATAACCAATCTCTTTACTTTGTTACTTTTGTTTTGCTTAGTGTACTTCTTGCTTTGTTTGCTTGTTTCTTTATCAAAAACACGAAAAAATTAGTTTTGCAAGTTTGCTTTCTTTATTAAAACACAAAAAAATGACTACTCTGGAAAATACTAAGTTGTGTGACTTCACTAGCACCAACAACAATGATTTCATGAGCACACCTATTGCTCCACATGTTCGTGAATCTACTTTCTTTGAAATAAAACCTGTTTTACTCAATCTTGTTATGAGAGAACAATTTTCTGGTATTGGTAATGAAGATGCTGCTGCTCATCTAAATAACTTTGTTGAACTTTGTGAGATGCAAAAGCATAGGGATATAGATGGAGATATTATTAAGCTTAAATTTTTTCCTTTTTCTTTGAGAGGAAAAGCTAAAGAGTGGTTGAATTCCTTGACTAGGAATAGTATTGATTCTTGGACTAAATGTAAAGATGCTTTAATTGGAAAATACTATCCTCCTGCTAAGATTATATCTATGAGAGGTGAAATAATGAAGTTTAAACAATCTGATAATGAACATGTTGCTCAAGCTTGGGAAAGAATGAAATGTTTGGTAAAGAATTGTCCCACTCATGGACTGACTGCTTGGATGATTATCCAAACCTTTTATGCAGGATTGAACTATTCTTCAAGAAATTTATTGGATTCTGCTGCTGGAGGTACCTTTATGACCATTACTTTGGGTGGTGCAACAAAGCTTCTGGATAATATGATGGTTAACTATTCTGAATGGCATACTGAGAGAGCTCCACAAGGTAAGAAGGTAAATTATGTTGAGGAAACCTCTTCCTTGAGTGATAAAATTGATGTTATTATGTCTATGGTTGTTAATGGGAAAGCCCATATTGATCCAAATAATGTTCCCTTAGCCTCTTTGGTTGCTCAAGAAGAGCAAGTTGATGTGAACTTTATAAGAAATAACAATTTTAGCAACAATGCCTATAGGAATAATTTTGGTAACAACAATTATAGGTCATATCCTCCCAACAATGGTAATGCTTATGGAAATTCCTACAACAATAATAGGAGTGCTCCCTCTAAACTTGAAGTTATGCTTAAAGACTTTATTAGTAAACAAACTACTTTCAATAAAACTATTGAGGAGAAACTCTCTAATGCTGAAAGAAATATAGCGTCATTGGCTGAAGCTCAATATTCTTTGAATAAAATGGCTACTAAACCTGAAACTAATGATAATCCCTTTGCAGCCACTAATGCCATACAAGTTAGAATTGATGAAAATGTTAGACTATTAGCTGAATTGCAAGCTAAGTGGGAAAGAGAAGATGAACTTGCTAGAAACATTAGTGTTTCTACTATCACTACAACTAGTGTTGATGCTAGTAATAGTTCTACTACTTTAGATGATAAATTTGATTTTGATCTTGATGGTTGCAATATCTCTAAAGTTATTAAGTTCCTACAAAAGCTTGCTAAAAGTCCTAATGCTAGTGCTATGAATATGGCTTTTACAAAACACATTACTGATGCTCTCATAAAAATTAAAGAAGAAAAGATGAAACACAAAGCTTCTATTCCTATAAAACAAGAAGATGATTGGGAACCCATCATTAATATGAAAGTGAATGATTTTGATTTCAAAGCTTTATGTGATCTTGATAGTAGTGTTTCTATTATGCCTAGAAGGATTTATGATATGCTTGATTTGCCACCATTGGAAGATTGTTATTTGAATGTCCCACTTGATGATAATGCTAAAAAGAAACTCATGGGGAGTCTTAATGATGTTCTTATTATGGTTAATAATTCTTATGTCCCTGTTGATTTCTAAGTTTTGGATGTTGAATGCAATGCTTCTTGTCCTATCACTTTCAGAAGACCTTTTCTTAGAACTGTTGGTGCCATTATTGATATGAAAGAAGGCACCATTAAATATCAACTCCCACTCAAGAAAGGTATAGAACACTTCCCTAAGAAGAGAGAGGAGATTTCTTTTGCCTCTCCTATGAAAACAATTTGTTCTCTTAATGCTTCTTCATTTGAGAACACTTGATTCTTTTTCTTGCTTCTTATGCCTAACTTAAAGGCGTTAAAGAAAAGTACTTATTGGGAGATAATCCAAAAGTTTTAGATAAGCCTTGGAAGTTGTTACCTCTATAATAACCGCTCCTTATCCTTTGCTTTTTGTGCCAAGAGTAACCTCTAATGGGAGAGAAGTAATGACTGGGAAAGTTGCTGTCCCGAAACAGATTTCTGTGCTTCACCGTAAAAATTCGTGTAAAATATCTGTACGTCCTTTTGAGGCGTAAAGTTTTGTGCTTCTGCCCCAGTTTGTTATCTAACTTTCGTTAGTTCAAAACTTTTCTATTTGAGCAACATAAGGTCTTCGAAAAAATTCGTGTTTACCTGCTGGTCTGTTTTGACAGATTTCTGCCTTTATTTGCATTTGCTTCTTGTTGGTTCCTTTTTGAGTTCTCTTAGGGAATTGAGATTTTTGAGGGAAGTGCTACAGTATCTTGTGTTTTATTGGAAGTTTTATTGTGTTTAAACTGAACCTAAAGACTTATTATCTTGAATGCACTAATGTTGCTAATAAAGATTGTGTGAAGTTTTGTATGAAGGAAAAATTTAGGTGTATGGAAGGAATGAGTAATGACATGAAGGATGGACTAAAGCTCAAGCTTGGGGATTCCACGCGTGCCGCCCCAAGAAATATCCAAGAAGTACAAGCGTCAAAGCTTGGGGATGCCCAAGGCATCCCCTTCTTCATCAATAAAAATCCCAGGTTTTTTTCCAAACGCTTCATTTTTATTGTTTCATGCACACTTGTGTTGTTCTTGGAGTGTCTTCTTTTTTGTTTTTGTTTTTCGTTTTTCGTTTGCTTGGTTTGTTTAGTTTTCTTAATAAATTGGTTGTACCCCCTCTTTCATACATTGATTTTCAAATAGTTTGGTTTGGATTGGAAAAGAGTAGGAAAGTTCATGCTTAAGTGGTGAAGAGAGTTTGTTTTTGACTGTGGCCTATGCTTTGTCATGCCATGCTTGATATTGTTTTGGTTTTATGCTTAGTATTCTCTGTTGTAGCATGACTTGTTATAAACAATTGAGATTACTTAATGTGCCTTGGAAGGATCATGCGGTTGTTTTAGCATATTAAAGCATAGTATTGTGGTATTATCCTTTGATGCTTTATTTGGGTTGACTTGGCGCATGCTCACACCATGTTATGACTATCCCAAGTCACCATAGCCTTTATGATCCTTTAGTTTTCAACTTGTAGTATCACTTTATGCTTTGATCAATGATGTTTTGTCTCTCTGCATGATTATGGCCATTATTGTTCTCTTAGTTTGTCGCTCCCAGTCTTTTGCTAGCCTCCATAACCAAGTATGAGTTCCACTCATGCATCCAACTCCTTAAACCAAGTTTTTCCAAAGAGTCCACCATACCTACCTACTAGATTATGCTATTCCAAGTATATTCATGTTTTTGTCTACCTTCCAAATTAAATTTGTTATGTGAAAATTAGTGATTAAAGCTCTCACGAACTTGATGGCATACTTTACTTTCTTGCATTTAATAAACTTGAACCATTGGGTCCTCCTTTGTTGCTTATATGCTTGCTCTTTATAAGTTGAAATTAGCAGAACCATGTATCATGGGGAACACTTTCAACATTGCACTTGTACTTTGTACCCCGTTGATATCATGTTCTTTTGCTTATGGATCCCGTCGGTGTGAAATAAAAGTGGAACTTGTAAGATCATGGAGTTTGTATGTGTGTTAGAGAAATACCTGGGCCGCTAGCCTAAGCCATGCCTAATCATGGTGAAAACTTTCAGCATTACCATAATGAGCACTCTATGAAGCATCCTCAATATAAACCTATGCAAATAGCAAATAAAAAGATCGCTAAGATGCTCATTGTCTGCTTGCCTTGTCGTTTTGATTATGGGATAGCTCCTGTATCATGTGTAAGGGGTACCCTGTTGGCGGTTCTTTATGATACATATGTACTTACAATGACAAGAGCTTACTCGTGACTAAAGTTGAGTAGCATGAGGTTCGGTCTTCGTAAGTAAGGGGCATGAGATTTCGGTTTATAACTTGTCAAGCATATCCTCTTAGTTGTGTCACTTTAACCTTAATCACCTTAAAGATGCTTATGATAGGGGCAATGAGAGCTGAAAGCTAATAAGTAGCATAATTTTTGGAAGCTCTTTATGAAACTTGAATCCCTACTTCCTTCTATGAAGGCCTTTCTTTTACTTTTATGTTTAGTCTCCACCTTCTATCTTTATGCACCTACTTTGAGAGCATAGTGGCCATTCTTAGTTCTATGTGCATTGTCCCAAGACTTGTTGATTGATGCAGAACTTGATATTGCTTGTTTTAAACTATTTGTATCTAGTCACTCTTATGATCTTTGAAGGTGTCCTATGCATTTATATTTGCTACTCTATGAGGGACAAGCTGAATGCCATTATGCTATGTTTTCTTTATGTGAAACAAACAAACGTCTTGCAAAGCATTGTTATTCATGAATATTTTGTTTGTACCTTTTCATGTTGCAACATAGTTTCTTTGTCTATTGCTAGAACTTTGTCTTTCATGTTATGATTGAAGTACTATGATCCCAGCTTTGAATGTTTTACAAATACTTTGATCAAGTTTATGATGGTGCATGTCACCTCAAAAATTATTCTTTCTTTTTATCACTTACCTACTCGAGGATGAGAGGAGTTAAGCTTGGGGATGTTGATATGTTGCTAACGTATCCATAATTTTTGATGTTCCATGCTTGGTTTATCTACTTTCTTATGTTTTGTACACACTTTGGAGTACTTTTCATATGATTTCTTGGACTAACCTATTAAGAAGAGCCACAGTGCCAGCTACCTGTTTTCTGTTGTTTTTGGTTCCAGGAAGTCAGAAAATGAATATTCTCGGAATTGGACGGGACAAAAGCCAAAGTCAGTTTTTCACCGAGGGACACACGGAGCCAGAATATGAGACGGAGAGGGGCCAGGGGGGCCACCACACCACCTAGCCACGTGGCCAAGCTTGGCCCGCGCCAGGGGGTCGTGTGGTTAGCCCAGGTAACCCCTCGGCCTTCCCTTCTGACTATAAGATGCCTCCGATACAGAAACCCTAAGTACCCGATCAAAATTCCACGAAAGAGTCTATAGCCGTCGTCATCTCAATCCCTAGATCGGGAGGGATCTGAAGCTCTTCCCGGCACCCTACCGGAGAGGGGAATTCACCCTAGAGGCCTTCTGCATCACCATGCAAGCCTCCAGTGTGATGCGTGAGTAGTTCATCCTTGGACTACGGATCCATGTAGTAGCTAGATGGCTGGTTCTCCTCCTTTGTGCTTTCATGTCTAAATCTTGTGAGCTCCGTTCATGATCAAGATCATCTATTTGTAATTTTCTGCATGTTGTGTTTACGGGGATCCGATGGATATTGAGATGCTATTTCAGATTGATTATTGATTCTATCATGTCTTTGTTATTTGTGATCTTGCATGCTTTTCGTTGTTAGTAGCTATCTTGGCCAAGTAGATGCTAGCAACTCCAAGAGTTAGTATTTATGCTCTATAGTGGGTTCATGCCTCTAGTAATCTAGGTAAGTGACAGATATCTCTAAGGTACTAGATGTGTTGTTGCTACTAGGGAGAAAATAACAATCCTTTGTTCATAGAACAATCGTATTGTTTACTTTACACGCAATTCGTAATGCAATTATCCGTTGCTTGCAACTTAATACTAGAGGGGGTTCGGATGATAACCTGAAGGTGGATTATTAGTCATAGATGCAGTTGGATGGAGGTCTATGTATAATGTTGTAATGCCCAATCAAGTCTCAAAGGAGTCAAGATGAGTAGTATATGCTTGTATCCTTTCTCGATGTTTGTCAATTGCCCCATTGTAATTTGTTCACCAAGCATGTTATCTATCTTAAGGAGAGCCATCTCTAGTGAACTATGGACCCCGGTCCTTTCTTTTACTATCAATCTATAATCAACTATTTACTGCTTTGTGTTTACTTTATGCAAACTATTACTTTCTTCCACTCGATACGTTTAATCCTTTGTTTTCAGCAAAACCGGTGAGATTGACAACCTCATCGCAAGTTGGGGACAGAGTTCTGTGGTTGTGTTGTGCAGGTCTCCATGTTGCTGCTGGCACCAGTAGTGCGCCCTGCCAAAGTTCAGCTAGCTACACCTTTAGGGTTTTTCCTTGCTCCTACTAGATTGATAACCTTGGTTTCATAACTGAGGGAAAACTTACTGCTATGCTCATCATACCCTCCTCTTGGGGTTCCCCAACGAGCTCGTTAATACACGAGTCAGCAGGTGATGTCTAGACACTTTTATTATTGTAGAAAGTTGTTGGGCCTCCAAGTGCAGAGGTTTGTAGAACAGCAGCAAGTTTCCCTTATGTGGATCACCCAAGGTTTATTGAACTCAGGGAGGAAGTGGTCAAAGGTATTCCCTCTCAAGCAATCCTGCAATCAAGATACAAGAAGTATCTTGTGTCCCCAACACACCCAATACACTTGTTAGATGTATAGGTGCACTAGTTCGACGAAGAGATAGTAAAATACAAGTGGTATGGATATAAGACAACGGTGCCAGAAAATAGCTTGTCCTGTCCAATTCCGAGAATATTCATTTTCTGACTTCCTGGAACCAAAAACAGCAGAAAATAGGCAGCTGGCACTGTGGCTCTTTGTTAATAGGTTAGTCCAAGAAATCATATGAAAAGTACCCCAAAGTGTGGACAAAACATAAGAAAGTAGATAAAACCAAGCATGGAACATCAAAAATTATGGATACGTTAGCAACGTATCAACATCCCCAAGCTTAACTCCTGCTTGTCCTCGAGTAGGTAAGTGATAAAAAAGAAAGAATAATTTTTGAGGTGACATGCACCATCATAAACTTGATCAAAGTATTTTCCAAACATTCAAGGCTGGGATCATAATACTTCAACATAGCATGAAAGACAAAGTTCTAGCAATAAGACAAAGCAACTATGTTGCAACATGAGAAGGCACAAACATAAGATTCATGAATAACAATGTTTTGCAAGACGTTTGTTTGTTTCACATAAAGAAAACATAGCATAGTGGCATTCAGCTTGTCCCTCATAGAGTAGCAAACATAAATGCATAAGACACCTTCAAAGTTTATAAGAGTGACTAGATACAAGTAGTTTAAGAACAAGCAATATCAAGTTATGCATCAATCAACAAGTCTTGGGACAATGCACATAGAACTAAGAATGGCCACTATGCTCTCAAAGTAGGTGCATAAAGGTAGAAGGTTGAGACTCAACATAAAAGTAAAAGAAAGGCCTTCATAGAAGGAAGCAGAGATTCAGTTTCATAAAGAGCTTCCAAAAATTATGGTACTTATTAGCTTTCAGCTTTCATTGCCCCTATCATAAGCATCTTGAAGTGATTAAGGTTAAAGTGAACAAACTATGAAGTATATGCTTGACAAATTATAAGTTGGAAATCTCATGTCCCTTGAATACGAGGGCCACTCCTCATGCTACTCAAGTTTAGTCACCGGTAAGTTCTTGTCATCGCAAGTACATGTGTATCATGGAGAACCGCCAATGGGGTACCCCTTGCCCAATGATACGTAAGAATCCCCATATCAAAATGACAAGGCAAGCAGACAACGAGCATCTCAGCAATCTTCTTATTTACCATGGGAAAATGGTGCTTTTTTCTCTCTTTCCTCTTTTCTCATATCTCTTTTCTTTTCTTTTTCTCTTTTTTCTCAATATCTGACCTTTTTTATAAAAAGAATGCTTCATAGACAGCTCATTATAGTTACGCTGCAGGTTTCCACCATGTTGGCATGGATTAGACTAGCGGCCCAGGCGTTTCTCTAACACACAAACATAACTCCATGGACTTACAAGCTCCCCTTTCATTTCACACCGACGACATCCATAGACAAAAGAGCATGATATCAACTAGGTACAAAGTACAAGTACAATGTTGAAAGCGTTCCCCATGACAGCATGGTTCTGCTAATCCCCAACAAATAAGTGCAAGCATATACAAAATAGACAACACAATGGTTCAAATTTATTAAGGGCAAGAAAAGTAAAGTGTGCCATCAAGTTCGTGAGACTTTGATCACTAATTTTCACATCACAAGTCTAATTCGGAAGGTAGACAAAAACATGAATATACTTGGAATAGCAATTGCTAATAGGTAGGTATGGTGGACTCTTTGGAATAACTTGGTTTTAGGAGTTGGATGCATGAGTGGAACTCATACTTGGTTACAGAGGCTAGCAAAAGACTGGAAGCGACCAACTAAGAGAGCAATAATGGCCATAATCATATAGAGCGACAAAACATCATCGATTAAAGCATAAAGTGATATTACAAGTCAAAAACTAAAGGATCATCAAGGCTATGCTGACTTTGGATAGTCGTAACATGGTGTGAGCATGCGCCAAGTCAACCCAAATAAAGCATCAAAGGAGAATACCACAATACTATGCTTTAATATGCTAAAACAACGCATGATTCTTTCAAGGCACATTAAGCAATCTCAATTGTTTATAACATGTCATGCTACAACAAAGAATACTAAGCATAAAGCCAAAACAATATCAAGCATGGCATGACAAAGCATAGGCCACAGTCAAAAACAAGCTCTTTTTACCACTTAAGCATGAACTTTTCTACTCTTTTCCAATCCAAACCATACTATTTGAAAACCAATGTATGAAAGAGGGGGTCCAACCAATTTATTCAGAAAACTAAGAAAACCAAGCAAACGAAAAACCAAAACGAAAATAAAAAGAAGACGCTCCAAGAACAACACAACTGTGCATAAAACAATAAAAATGAAGTGTTTGGAAGAAACCTGGCATTCTTATTGATGAAGAAGGGGATGCCTTGGGCATCCCCAAACTTTGACGCTTGTACTTCTTGGATATTTCTTTGGGTGACACACATGGCATCCCCAAGCTTGAGCTTTAGTCCATTCTTCATCTCATTACTCACTCCTTCCATACATCTGAAATTTTTCCTTCATACAAAACTTCACACAATCTTTATTAGCAACATTAGTGCATTCAAGATAATAAGTCTTTAGGTTCAGTTTCAACACCAATAAAACTTCCAATAAAACACAAGCTACTGTAGCACTTCCCTCAAAAAGCTCAATTCCCCAAAAGAACTCAAAAAGGAACCAACAAGAAGCAAATGCAAATAAAGGCAGAAATCTGTCAAAACAGACCAGCAGGTAAAGACGGATTTTTTCGAAGACCTTCTGTTGCCCAAATCAAAAAGTGTTGAACTAACGAAAGTTATATAACAACCTAGGGAAGAAGCACAAAAATTCACGCCTCAAAAGAACCTACTGAGATTTTACACGAATGTTTACAGTGAAGCACAAAAATCTGTTTCGGGACAGCAACTTTCCCAATCATTACTTTTCTCTCATTAGAGGTTACCGTTGGCACAAAAAGCAAATAAAAAGGATAAGGAGCGGTTATTACAGAGGTAATAACTTCCAAGACTCATATAAAACTTTTGGATTATCTCCCAATAAGTACTTTTATTTAACGCCTTTAAGTTAGGCTTGATAGTTTGAGAAGATGCTTCCATAAGAAATATGAATTGAAGTAAAAGAGAGCATCAAGAAGAAAATTCAAAGCACATTTAAGTCTAACCCACTTCCTATGCATGGGAATCTTGTAAAGAAACAAGTCATGAAAGCACAAAGAAACAAGCATAGGAAAGCAAAACAAGTGTAACTTCAAGACTTTCAACATAAAGAGGGGAAACTTAACATTATTGAGATGCATAAAACCATGTTTCCCTCTCTCATAATAACTTTCGGTAGCATCATGAATAAAATTAACAATATAACTATCACATAAAACTTTCTTATCATGAGCCACATGCATATAATAATAATTACTCTCCACATAAGTATAGTCATTCTTATTATTTGTGGTGGGAGTGAATTCAACAAAATAGCTATCATTATTATTCTCATCACCATAATCATCAAATATAGGAGGCATATTGTAATCATTAATTTTCTCCTCAATAGTAGGTGGACTGAAAATATCATATTCATAATTGTAATCATCATATATTGGAGGTTTTGTATCATCATAAGCAATAGAATAGCTATCTTGCAAAGCTGGGGAACTAAAAAGATCATTTTCATCAAAACTAGCTTCCCCAAGCTTAGACTTTTCCATAGCATTAGCAATAATGGTGTCCAAAGAATTCATACTAACAACATTGCTATTAGCATGCAAATAAAGTTCCATAGATTTTTTAATTTTCTCTTCAAACACTTCATGTCTTAACTCAAGATAAATACTATAAAGCTCTCTAATTTTGTTGTTGTTTTCCATTAAGCCTAACTAGTGAAAACAAGAAACAAAAAGACAGAATTGCAGAATCTAAAGGAAATAACTTTGAGCACTCACATACCAGCAACCGCACTAGAAGATAGCTTAGTAGCCAGAGGATGTGAGTACCTTTTACCTTACCTCCCCGGCAACAGCACCAGAAAATAGCTTGATGTCTACGCACTTCTATTCTTGTAGGCAGTTGTTGGACCTCCAAGTGCAGAGGTTTGTAGAACAGCAGAAAGTTTCCCTTTAAGTGGATCACCCAAGGTTTATCGAACTCAGGGAGGAAGTGGTTAAAGGTATTCCCTCTCAAGCAATCCTGTAATCAAGATACAAGAAGTCTCTTGTGTCCCCAACACACCCAATACACTTGTCAGGTGTATAGGTGCACTAGTTCGGTGAAGAGATAGTAAAATACAAGTGGTATGGATATAAAACAACGGTGCCAGAAAATAGCTTGATGGCGTGGAAGAGACTAAAGGTAAACTGAAATAAAGATGGAAGAAAGCAAACATGTAACAGATCTAGTTGCAAACGGTGTTTCAATGCTTAGAAACAAGGCCTAGGGATCATACTTTCACTAGTGAACACTCTCATATAAATATCTTCTCTTTATGATACTACTCTTAACTACTCTCCGGTTGGACACTCTAATCCATGGTAGGGCTATAACAACACACCTCAAAGTAAGCCTTTACCATCTAGATAACCCCACACTGTCACCTTGAGCACTAGATGGTTCCAACAAACGCCACAATTTTATAAAGACATCCAACTCCAAATATAACTCATAACAAGTATTTGTAATCTCTAGCTAAGTGCCACCATTGTGTGCACACTGTCACTTTCACACACATGCCGAGAGCAAAGATCTATTAAAGCACTTGAGTAGCAAGGTAGATCTACTTGATTACAAAGCTCATGATCAAAATATGATCATGCATAGAGAGAGATGAACACATAGCTACCAGTAGAACCCTTAGCCTCGAGAGAGAACTACTCCCTCCTCATCATGGAGATCAGCAACGGTGATGGAGATGGCGGTGGAATCGACGGAGATGGCTCCGGGGGCACTTCCCCATCCTGGCAGGGTGCCGGAACAGAGACTTTCTGTCCCCCGAATCTCCCCTTCGTTGGCGGCGGCGCAGCGGAAATTTTCGTGGTTTCTGATTGACCCCTAGGGTTTTTGCATCGGGGGAGATATATAGGCGAAAGAGGCAAGGTCGGTGGCCGGCCAGGGGGCCCACACCATGCCCTGGCGTGGCCAGGGGGACCCGCGCCTAGGGGTGGTGTGGCCACCCTGTGGCCCCTCTCCGTCTCGTCTTCTGGCTCCGTGAGTCTTCCGGTAAAATATCAACTTCGGCTGTTGTCCTGTCCAATTCCGAGAATATTCATTTTCTGACTTCCTGGAACCAAAAACAATAGAAAATAGGCAGCTAGCACTACGGCTCTTTGTTAATAGGTTAGTCCAAGAAATCATATGAAAAGTACTCCAAAGTGTGGACAAAACATAAGAAAGTAGATAAACCAAGCATGAAACATCGAAAATTATGGATACGTTAGCAACGTATCAGCAGCCACTCACAGCTACATCCTTAGGCGATAGAGCTCTCTTTTGAATTCGTATTTCTCCTCCAACAGAAGGTCGACGGTGTGATTCTCCTCAGCAAGTTTGGCCTACGCTGGGTCTTGCTGATCCCCAACGACAAACAAGTCTTCCTAGTCTAAATCATGAATCTCCTCCCCCTTTGGACCTCCTCTCAAAGGGACCCTTTGTCGGCTGAGCCAATGCAGAATCCATCCATGGCATGCCTTACACTGGCTGAGATCCTCTTTCTTATATTCCTAGGAGGGTGGCATGGAGTGCTAAAGGATATAAGAAACAAACATAAATTCTTGTACCCGCACCTCGTGGGCAAGAAAAGGAGTATGAGGAGTTGGCAGTCCAACGCTTACCCGGTTTGACTTCATCAATGACTGAGATGCTCTATTCATGGAGGTGGTCAAGGAAAGGATCTCCTCCTCCTCCAAGAGGGAGAGACATGGAAGAGGGACAGGTCGAGGCGACCTGCCACACAAGAGGAAGAAGGACTAAGAGTACCGTACGACATGGCATCTGGGATATAACGGAAAGGAATGGCCGGAACATGTTACCCATCGACCTCGAGGGCGTGGACCCCCTTGATACGTCCATTTTGCATCACTATTCTATGTCTTAATTCACTATTATTCATTAATATATTTCGTACTGAGAGGTGATAGTTATGTTATTTCATCTATTTTTGCATGGTTGTTGACTTTTGGAGCATGGACCGCTGCAGTCAGGATTCTGAGGGAAAAGGTGCTGTTTGGAGGCAAAATTCGCGAAGATCAGAATATCCGGGAAAATATATGGAAAATCCTATTTTTCCAGAAGACTAAGGATGCCAGAAGATGGAGTGGAGGTGGGCCATAGGGGCCCACACCAACCCATGGCGCGGGCAGGCCTAGGCCGCGCCTGGAGGTGGTGTGGCCGCCCTGGCCCACTCCAGCCTCTCTTCTCTGGCGTATATCATCCTCCTGAAACCCTAAGACTCGGGGAGTGACCACAGAAAGATTATGCCGCCTCTGCGGGGCGGAAAACACCGAGAGAGAAAGATCTCTCCGGCATACAGATTTCTGCCAGGGGAATTCCTTCCCGGAGAGGGGAGATCATCGCCATCAACACCACCATCAAGCTGGACTTCATCGGGATCATCATCATCATCATCACCACCATCATCACCATCAGTACCCTCATCACCATCTCCATATTGTTGTAACAATTACGTTGAATCTTGCATTAGTTCATAGGGGAAACTTTCCCGGTGTTGATTACTCCGTGTAGTTGATGCTATTGAGTGAACCATTGAATTATTGTTTATGTTCAGATTGTTATACATCATTATTCCATCTCTGATCATGATCCATATGATGTCTTGTGAGTAGTTTGTTTTGTTCTTGAGGACATGGGAGAAGTCTTGTTGTTAGTAGTGGAGTTGTGTTGAGAAAGATTCAATAGATTGTTATTTAAGTTGTGGTGTACTTCTTCTAGTGGTGTCATGTGAATGTCGACTACATGACACTTCACCTATATGGGACTAGGGGAATGCATTGTGTATTTGGCTACTAATCGTAGGGGTTGCCGGAGTGACAGAAACCTGAACCCCCGTTAGGAAACCATTGCACAAGGGACGTAAGGGTCTTAGAGTTTAAAGTTGTGGTTAGGTTTCTACCTTAATTACTTGTACTTACGGATGTTTGCAAGGGGTATAATCACAAGCATGTATTAGTCTTGGATGGGACGGTACATTAGCACAGGTTCACCCACACAACACTTGGCAAGCTAAAGAAGATTAATCAACTATATGAAGCGAAAGCACTTGACAGTCTTCCCATGTGTCCTCGAGAACATTTGGTCATCTTAAGTAATACAACCGGCTTGTCCTTTGCTGCATAAAGGATTGGGCCACTTGTTGCATTTATTCCTACTGTCTTTCATTTACTCGTACTTTGTTTGCTTGCTTTATCGAAAACCCCTAAAAATCCGTTTGCTAAGTATTTGCAGAGAATTCCTGATCCATACCACTAGCCAGCACCTTCTGCTCCTCGTTGGGTTCGACACTCTTACTTATCGAAAATACTACGATGCACCCCCTATACTTGTGGGTCATCAAGACTATTTTCTGGCACCGTTGCCGGGGAGTGAAGCGCTATTGGAGAGTGGAACTGGTAAAGGAATCTTCTACTGTGAGTATTGTTTACTTCTGCTAGTTGCTTTATTTTCATTATGGATAATTCGCTGAGTTTCTTATTTGGTAATGCTACTACCACTACTAAGGTAGTAGATAAGCCACCACCTGCTGAGAATGATGTTTTCAAAATACCTACAAGAATTATTGATCGTGTTATGGATAACTACTATGTTGGGGATGGAACTGTCCATCCCGGTGATCATTTACTCTTTATACACGAATTATGCGGGTTGTTCAAGTGTGCAGGTATTACTACAGATCAAGTTAAAAAGAAGTTATTCTCATTATCACTGAAAGGAAGAGCTGACGAATGGTATAAGCTGCTGAAAAATGGTCAAGCTCTGGAATGGAGGAAATAGTGCCTCTCTTTTATTCAAAGTTTTATCCTCCTAGTGAGATTCATAAAGATCGGAATCAAATATACAACTTTTGGCCTCTTGATGGAGAGACTACAGCTCAAGCTTGGGGGAGATTGAAGTTACTAATGCTCAAATGTCCCATTCATGAGCTCCCCAACAATATTATTATCAATAACTTCTATGTAAGGCTCCCTCTACATGAAAAAGATTTATTGGATGCTTCTTGTGCTAATGCTGAAGCTTGGGAGAATGACAAAGGTAGAAAGTCAGGTATAAATTATGATTATGAATGCATTGAATCTTTTATGGGAACTGATGACTTTCAAAATATTAGTAATATTTATGGTCTTGATTTGCAAGTTATTACGAATTGCTTTAGAGCTTTTGCTTCAAATATCGAAATTCCAAAAAGGGATGGAACAAATACCATGCACCTTACAAAGTGTAACAACCTCGGACCCTACGCTCTAAGTTCAAGCCTGGATGAACCAATAGTGGTTAAGGAATTTTACAGCGGAGGCCTAGGGCCACCCATGTGTAGGCTCGTCGACCGCCCTAACCACTTCCAAGAACATCGGGACAAGAGCGAGCGGCGTAGGCAACAGGCGAAGAGATCAAATACATACACAAGTGAGTATGTATGCAAGCTACCTTATAGTAGTTCTCAGAGCCATACCATCTAAAAGAAATAGAAATATTGCAACGCCATACGGGAAGATCCAAATATCCTAGATAGAGATAATAGTGTAGGATAGCTCCTCATACATCAATCAACAGAGTGGCAAGCGGAAGCGGGAAACATGATCCGAGTACGAATAAGAAGCAAATCGGCATAAGATGCCACATAAATAAGCACATCCCGCCCACATATCTCACGGATCCCCATCCCCAGAATCTCTACACCGAGTGAACGTTGCCAACATCATCTGTCTCCTCCACCCAGTATCCATCTTGCGAATACACCTGTTTATCTGAATCAAACAATTTATCGTGTGAGACCCTATGGGTACTCAGCAAGTCTTTATGCCTCTAAAGGGGACATAAACCTGGGGTGACGCAATTGCAGCAAAAGATAATACTAACAAGTCTATAGATACTCACTAACCATCCGCCTAATCAAGGATAGACGTATGTCCGTTAATGAGAAACAACAGTTATAACAGTATAAAGTAACAGATCCATCCTCCTTCTCGCTTACCAACGAGAAAGCGGACGAACAACCCATCCGTTGGCAGTTTTATTAATCATTCCCTGAGTATTGCACTAATTACTAGTCAGATATTTAGTCAAATTAAAAACGATACTTTAGTTCTGCTTGTCTATGATCGAGAAACTGTGCTCCAAGTCGTCCATAACCGCGGACACAGCTTTCAGAAAGATTTACCCTGCAGGGGTGCACAAATAGCAACACACACACGATCAACCTCGGGAAGAACCAAATAAAACGCAACGAGTCCTCATGACAAAGCATTCACATGATTCATAAATCATTTCAGGGGGGCACCCCAATAAGCTACCCGCAACGAAGTTGGCCGGCTCCGAGACGGACCCAGGGTTTGCGACGACGGCGGTAAACGACTGGGAAGCCAAAAGTGTGACTGGGCTTGTCGATACAGCATAAACATGGCGCGGGGTCTTAAACAGTACAGGTGCTCCATGCACAATCGTAATTAAAGCAGTAAAGCATGGCATAAGTACAGGATGATAATAAATCCCCAAACTAGATTGTGGCCCCTAGAAATAAAGTGCGAATCAAGCTCAAGCAAAAGGGGATCCATAGAGTCTCCTGTATGTGGATAGTGCGAATAGTCAAGGAACAAGAATCAAGCACTCGGGGTCCTACGGGACACAAGTGAGCATGAAAAACCAAATAGCAGATATTACCCACCGGTGCCTCTTTCATTAGTTCTCCCATTACTACTCAGGTTAAGTTGTTTAGGTACCTCGTTCACCATCAGACACTCATATACCCTACACATGCCGTTCTACGACTCGCATGGCTCAAAAAACTCATGTAGTAGTAGCTCATGGGATGGAGGAACAAGCTCGATGGGGTTTAAAAAGTAAAGGCTATGTAGTACTTGGGATTAAATTTAATGCAATCGCGACTCCATGATGCAAGAATAAGATAGAAGCAATGGGTACTATATGTATGCAAGCATGTGGTAGTGCTTGCCTGGTAGCTCAGTTGAAGCGAGAGATGGATCTGGGTAGTACTCCTGGGATTCCTGATAATTCCCCTGCTCGGCGTCTATTCGAAAAGAACCAAACAAACAAGGGCCAATATAAATAAAGTGCGCAAGCATATGAATAAAATGCGAAAAGCAACCAAGCATGCCATGATGAATGATGCACAATTTACATGGCAATAATGTAGCATGGCATGGGTGAGGTGTGGGGACAAGAATAATTCATTTTATTAATTATTTGGCCAAGTTTTATTACCATAAACAGTTCTGATTATTTATTATTTATATGATGCATGCTCCAATTCATATCATGAAATGCATAATTAGAACGGGCTCGTCGCGCTGATCGATTTAGACATATTATTTGTCAAATTTGGAGTTGTAGAATTAAAGTTATCAATTAAAGGTGAAAAAGGCATTTTTATTGCAATTAAACAATTTAGAAAATTTAATATAGTCAAACATTATTTTGGATGGCATATTTGAATTCCTCACATTTTTCTGATTCAAAAACATATATTATTTGTCAAATTTGGAATTACCAGTTAAAAGTTATTAATTTCTAGATTTAAAATCATTTAAACAAATTCTGAAAATATTTTTATTAAACTGAAAAAGGAACACAGACTTTTTATACTCGGAAGAAGCTAGCCACAGACGCTTACGGGTGGGCCGAGATGCTGAGAGACGCTGTGCTGGCAAAAGAAAACAGCGGGCAACTTTTCTCACCCACGGAGACATTACCCGCAGCCAGTGACAGACTGGCCCGCCGGATGTGGCGCCACACACGCGCGCGGCCCGCGGGCGTGTGACACGTGGGCGAGGCTAGGGCGCGAGGGACCTGTCCGTGACGGACAGAAACTTTCGAGGGGTTTTGTGCAAAAAGACGTACGAACTGAAACTTGATCCACTAACACGAGCTAGCTGGAGCGATCTTGGCGAGAGGATTGCGATTGAGCCAAAGCGAATTTGGCGATACCGCAAAGAGCAAAAGTGTAGAGGAGATCAAGGGCTTCATCTTTTGTTCATGAATCGTCACCGGAAAACATCTGTATCTCTGTATAAATGCTGACAAACAGAGAGGCAGGAGGTAGAGTCGGACTGACGGAAAACGTCCAGAAAACGCAGAAACTATCCGGATCTTCTCCAGACGATTCCCACTGCCGTAGATCATCGTTTCAAGCGAGGTTTGGACCTACGGGTTGATGGATCTACCAGGAGTCATCGCAAAGTTGGGGATTACATCGGAGGCGAAGCGGATTCACCGAAAATCGATGAAGTTCAGAGGCCCCGCGAGATGCTTGCTGTTGCTGCTGCTGCTGCCCGCGGCGTGCGAGAGCTACGTGCGCGCGGTGAGCGACAGGCAAGAGGAAACAAGGGGAACGGGGAGGAGGTAGGGAGAGGAGGTGGGCTCGGGAAAGAGGAAGCTGGGCGAGCAGAGGCTCACCAAGGGGAGGGTCGGGGGCGAGGTGGTGGCAACGGCGACGAAGGAAGGAGCCGGCGATGGCAAGCATCGGGTGCGTGCCTGTGTGCGCGGCAACGGCGGGAGGAAGATGGCGAAGCCCTGGTACGCTCCTGGTGCTACACCGCATCGCCAGTGCTGCGACCTACTCCTTCTCAGGTTGCATCTCCGGTGGAAGCGGACAACGACGGCGAGGTCCGTGTGGCTTGGGGAGGCAGAACCTGGGGAGGGGAGATGGATGAGGGATGGCAGGAGAGATGTCGATCCAGATGGTGGAGTGGGTAGTTGAGCAGGGTGAGGCTGGCAGCTGCCTCTGCTTTGCTTTATGCCGAGAGAAGGGAGAGCGAGCACGGTGCGGCGTGGGGGTGGGGCTGGCGATCACGTGCGCTAGAGGGAGAATAGCAACAGGGGTTTGGCGCGTTGAGCTGATGGCGTGTCCAGGCTGGGTCGGCAACATAGAGAAAGGGGACCGGGGTGGTGGCTTGGTCTGGTTCCAGCCAACAAGAGAAAGAAGGGGTTCGGTGGGTGTAGGAGGTGAGATGGTTTGGTTTCAATCAAAACATCAAGAGAGGGGGCTCGGTGGAGGAGGTTAAAAGAGAGAGAAAAGAGGTAGGGGTGTTAACATTGCATGTGCCATGCAATATGGACATACATGCAAACCTCAAGTTGCCATCCTCAAAATTGCAAGAAGAGGGAAAAGCACAAGGGTTGTGGGATTAGATAGATAGAGATGAGGGAGAGATGGGTTAGGGTTTTGGACAAGGTTGTTTGAATTCAAACCCATGCAAAACTTCAAGCAGGAACTCCAAAAGATAAAAGGGAAGGTGATAGGTTGTTTGCATGGCTCATGCATGATCCTTAGCTAGGCCACACTATATTTGTGAAAACAAATACAAGCTCAAATGACCCCACTTAGTCACATGCACTCAAATTTGAATAAAGCCCAAGCAAAAGGTTTGGAGAGGTTAAATAAAAACAACAAATAGAAGAACTAGAGTTGGATGGGGATGTGGGGTTTATATTCCATGTGACATGAAATAATGGTACCCACACAGAAGATACATGCACAAGGAATTAACACATGGCTTGGATTAAACCCATATGTCCAAGAGTGGAAGAAATAAGCATGAATGAATATAATGGAATTGCTAGTGTGTGTGTTCCACTAGACAAGTATATCGCCCTAATATATTCATACATGATCAAATATTCCAAAACAAACCATATGGAAGCTAGACAAGGAAACTACTCACATAGCATGCAAAGGTGGCCATGTGGCTCTCCCCATATCAATATTGTGAAAACAACATGATGCATAAATGGGAGCATATGGAAGTAGAAGTGGATCCATCCCAACCCACATGAGCTAGAGGTAAAACCAAATAAAATGCAAGGCTCACATATAGTTGGATGGTGGAATTATGGGGTGGTGACAAATAAAGGTGGTGGAGTTAATAAGAGATATGCCCCCAACTCAACTTGGGCATCAAGCATTTATCAAGAACCAAATACAATGTATCAAGAGGCAAATACAATTAATGGTGCATATGAGATAAGAACCAAATGAAAAGGGTTTTATATGATGCTCAAATGCAATGTGGCATGATGACATGAGCATGATATAATTATGATGCAACAATTATATGTAGGAAGTAGCATTTTATTATTAGACCATGTAGCATTACAAATGTTAGACAGATGGGATGCTACACAAAGATATTGTTGACTATGCTCCTATTAGAAGTGCTGAGTATTGCATTATTGACCCCATCTTACCCGAACCTTATATCGAGAAGATTCCCTTCCTCGAAAAGGTAAAGGACCATCCTATGATAACTAATGTAATCACCAAAAGTGAAAAAAGAACTGTAAAACCTGATGAACAAATAAACATTGAACATGTGGTAGCAATTGTGAAAGACCTTGTCACTAAAAGCATAGAAGATGGGCACATAGTCTTTTGTGAGGATGCTTCTAATATTGTTTCACATCCCAATAGAACTAAAAAGGCTAGTGTTCCTATGCTTTCTGTTAGAATTGGTGATCATTGCTATTATGGTTTATGTGATATTGGTGCAAGTTCTAGTGCTATTCCTTATGAGCTTTACAGGGAAATTATACATGAAATCAGTCCTTGCGAGTTGGAAGAGATTGATGTGGTTATTCACCTTGCTAATAGAGAGACCATCTCTCCAATTGGTATTGTACGAGACGTGGAAGTTCTTTGTGGTAATATTAAGTACCCTGCTGATTTTCTAGTACTTGGTTCAGCTGCTAGTAAAACTTATCCTATCATTTTTGGTAAACCTTTCTTGAGTACTTGTGGAGCTATTATTGATTGCATGAGGGAGAAAATCTTGACTAAGTTTGATGGGGAATCTTATGATTTTAATTTTTCGAAATTTACTAAAGAACCTTGCGAAGAGGAAACCCATAATGAGGATTTTAGGGTTGAACAACTTGCTTCTATTTCTCTTAACAATGCTTTGCAGCAATTTATGGAAGATCATGAAAGTGAAATCTTCATGGAAGAAAGGAATGAGATTAACAGGATTCTCCATGATCAACGTAAGATGCTCAAGCACGACTTGCCTATGGAAGACTTGGGTACCACGATGCCACCTAAAAAGGTTCCGGTTTTCGATCTAAAACCTCTCCCTGATGATCTTAAATATGCTTTTATTGATGATAAAAAGATATATCTTGTTATTATTAGCGCTAAACTTTCAGGGAAGGAAGAAAAAATATTATTGGAGGTTTTGAGGAAGCACCGAGGAGCTATGGGCTATAATCTGGATGATTTGAAAGGGATTTCACCTACTATATGTCAGCATTCTATCAACATAGAACCAGATGCGAAGCCAGTAGTGGAGCACCAACGACATTTAAATCCTAAGATAAAGGAAGTGGTAAGGAATGAGGTATTGAAACTCCTTGATGCTGGTATTATTTACCCTATCGCTGATAGTGAATGGGTTAGTCCTGTTCATTGTGTTCCTAAAAAGGGAGGTATTACCGTTGTCCCTAATGACAATGATGAGCTTATTCCTCAAAGAATAGTGGTAGGCTATAGGTGTGCATCAATTTTAGGAAAGTCAATAAAGTTACTAAGAAAGATCACTACCCGCTTCCTTTTATTGATCAAATGTTGGAAAGGTTGTCTAAAAAGACCCATTTTTGTTTTCCTGATGGTTATTCTGGTTTCTCTCAAATTGCTGTTAAACAACAAGATCAAGAAAAAACTACTTTTACTTGCCCTTATGGAACTTATGCTTATACATGTATGCCTTTTGGTTTATGTAATGCTCCTGCTACTTTCCAAAGGTGCATGTCTTCTATTTTTCATGGTTTTGGTGAGGAAATTGTAGAAGTGTTCATGGATGACTTTTCTTTCTATGGAACTTCTTTTGATAATTGTATGCACAACCTTGATAGAGTTTTGCAGAGATGTGAAGAAACTAATCTTGTTCTTAATTGGTAGAAATGCCACTTCATGGTTAATGAAGGGATTGTTCTTGGGCATAAAGTTTCTGAAAGAGGCATAGAAGTTTATAGAGCTAAGGTTGAAGCAATGGAGAAGATGCCATGTCCAAGAGACATCAAAGGTATTCGTAGTATCCTTGGTCATGCTGGTTTCTATAGGAGGTTTATTAAAGACTTCTCTAGGATATCAAAACCTCTCACCAATCTTCTTCAAAAAGATGTACCTTTTGTTTTTGATGATGATTGTAGGGAAGCTTTTGAAACTCTTAAGAAGGCTTTAACTACAGCCCCTATTGTTCAACCACCTGATTGGAGTTTACCCTTTGAAATAATGTGTGATGCTAGTGATTTTGCTGTAGGGGCTATCCTTGGGCCACGTATTGATAAAAAGTTAAACGTTATCCATTATGCTAGTAAGACTCTAGACGCTGCTCAAAGGAATTATGCTACTACTGAAAAGGAATTTCTAGTTGTTGTTTTTGCTTGTGATAAGTTTAGGCCCTATATTGTGGACTCAAAAGTAACCATTCATACTGATCATGCTGCTATTAAATATCTTATGACGAAGAAGGATGCTAAGCCTAGGCTTATTAGATGGGTACTGCTTTTACAAGAGTTTGATCTACACATAGTAGATAGGAAGGGTGCTGAAAACCCTGTAGCTGATAATTTATCTCGTTTGGAAAACATCTCTTTTGATCCTATGCATGTTAATGATAGTTTCCCAAATGAGCAGTTAGCTGCAGTAGGGGTGAGCTCGCGAGGAAGCCCTTGGTATGCTGATTATGCTAACTTTATTGTCTCCAAGTATTTGCCTCCAACTTTTACAGCTCAACAAAGAAGAAAGTTCTTTTATGATTTGAGGCATTATTTTTGGGATGACCCACACTTATACAAAGAAGGAGTTGATGGTATTATGCGAAGATGTGTTCCAGAATATGAGCAAAAAGAGATATTGCATAAATGTCATGGTAGGGCCTATGGAGGACATCATACAGGAGATAGAACTGCACAAAAGGTACTATAATCAGGTTCCTACTGGCCTACCCTTTTTAAAGATGCAAGAAAATTTGTTTTATCTTGTGATGAATGTCGGCGTGATGGTAATATTTCTAGACGCAATGAAATGCCTATGAACTACTCTCTAGTTATTGAACCTTTTGATTGTTGGGGATTCGATTTTATGGGTCCTTTCCCTCCTTCGAAGGGTTACACTCATATTCTTGTTGCCGTTGATTATGTTACTAAGTGGGTAGAAGCCATTCCTACGAAAAGTGCTGACGGGGAAACCTCTCTAAAAATTCTTAAGGACGTTATCTTTCCTAGGTTTGGAGTGCCTAGGTATCTCATGACTGATGGGGGTTCTCATTTCATTCATGGTGGTTTTAGTAAGACCCTTGCTAAATATGATGTTAATCATAGAATTGCTTCAGCTTATCACCCCCAAACTAGCGGGCAAGTAGAGTTATCACATAGAGAAGTTAAATCTATCTTGCAAAAGACTGTTAATAGGTCTAGAAAAAACTGGGCTAAGAAGTTGAATGATGCTTTGTGGGCTTATAGAACTGTTTACAAAAATCCTATGGGAATGTCTCCTTATAAAATGGTTTATGGGAAAGCTTTCCCCCTACCCTTAGAGTTAGAACACAAAGCTTACTAGGTAGTGAAAGAACTAAATAGAGATTGTAAGCTCACTGGTGAGAAAAGATTATTTGACTTAAGTTCTTTAGATGAATGGAGGAGTGAGGCCTATGAGAATGCTAGGCTCTTTAAGGAAAAAGTTAAAAGATGGCATGACAAGCGAATACTTAAGAGAGAATTCCATGTTGGTGAGAAAGTTCTATTGTATAGGTCTTGTCTCAGATTTTTTGCAGGTAAGCTACTATCAAAATGGGAAGGACCTTTCATCATTGAAGAAGTATACCGTTCAAGAGCAAGAAAAATTTCTTCTCTAAAAGATAATACTACACAAGTAGTGAATGGACAGCGACTCAAACACTATACTGCTGGAGATTCTTACAATGAAGATGTTGACGCCTTTCAAGTTATAACTCTGGAGAAATTCATCGAGGACCAAATTCAGAGACCCGCAGAGTCTGTTTTCAAATAGGTAACAGTTCTGGTAAGAAAAGTTTCGCGAAAATACAATACAACTATATTTTTGCAGTTTTCAGTTGATAAGGAAAGTTAAGAAGCAAACAAGGGACGGAACCGGAGCCGGGGTAGCCCACACCACCCTGTGGCGTGGGCCCACCCCTGGCCGCACCACCATGTGGTGAGGCCACCCAGGACTCCGCCTCCGACCCGTTTTCACCCAGTACCTTCCTTTTGATATGAAACTTCGTAATATATAACCCTCGGATCCCCCGAGGTCCTTATATCGTGTTTTCGTCGTGTTTTTGTTTCGATCTGTTTCCGCCAGGTAAAATCTCAGATTTGTAGCCTCAATGTCTTCCACTGGATCAGTTAAGGGAGATTCCTTGGAAGATATCATCAACCCATACATGAGAGAATTGAAGATTCATCCCAAGGAGTTGTTGCTCGAAGGTAGGGAGGTCCGGATTAAAGAGGTTCAAGGCCCTAAAGGTGAAGGAAGTCTGGAGGACAGGATGGAAGCACTAGATCAAGAAGTCTTTAGGTACAAGAAGATTGCGGAGCGTGAAGTGGATATCATCCATAAGATTTGTTCCGAACTCATCACCAAGCACCAAAAGGAGACTGCTGAACTCAAAGACAAAGATGTTGGAAACCACGATGTCCTTTGTTGATGGGAAGCCTTTACCCTGGAAGACGAACGAAGATGAGAAGATACCACCACCACCTAAGGAGTAAATCGTCATCAGGTTTGGCATCCCCTTGGTTTATCCAAGCTTGGGGGAGTGTCGCGGTATCACATCACTATCTTCTATCTTTTTACCTTATTAGTAGAGTCATATCATGAATATAGGAGTTATTATGTAGTATGGTTTGCATTATGGAAGTGTCCCCTCTCTCGTTAGATATGTATCCCTTGGTGTGAGTTTCCATTATGGAATATTAATGAGAAGTTCTATCATCCACTCTTTTGCATAGCTTATATTAGTTTTCAATTCGTGGTTATATGATTGATCTTATTGTTAGTATTGGTATCACTTTGGGATCATTGAGTTAATTTAGTTGGTTTTGGCAAACCTGGCTCGTTCAGTAGCAATACCTTCTTGAGAGTTGAAAAGAAAAAGAGAGAAGTACCTCTAAAGAAAAATAATTTCATCATCTTTCTTTCTTGATTTGCTCATAAGTCTAGTATTCTCTAGTTAAGATCTTTTGTGCTTCCAAGGAAGATTGCATGTTTGTCTTTATCATTTGTATGTTTGTTTGTTTCCTTCAACTCTTATACTTGCTACCCAACCTTGCTAGCCAAAAACCTGTACTGAGAGGGTATTCTTCTCGTGCATCCACCTCCTTTAAACCAAAACCTTCGCCATTTGTGTCCACCATACCTACCTAGTAGCATTATTGCTATTCCAAGTAAATTCTTGTTTTATCTACCTCCCAAATTAAACTTGTTATGTGAAAATTAGTGATTAAAGCTCTCACGAACTTGATGGCACACTTTACTTTCTTGCATTTAATAAACTTGAACCATTGTGCTCACCTATGTTGCGTATATGCTTGCGCTTTGTAAGTTGTGGATTAGCAGAACCATGTTGTCATGGGGAACGCTTTTAACATTGCACTGGTACTTCGTACCTAGTTGATATCATGTTCTTTTGTCTATGGATGTCGTCGGTATGAAATGAAAGGGGAGCTTGTAAGTCCATGGAGTTATGCATATGTGTTAGAGAAACGCCTGGGCCGCTGGTTTAATCCATGCTGACATGGTGGAAACCTGCAGCGTAACCATAATGAGTATCTATGAAGCATTCTTCTTATAAAAAAAGAGTCTGATATTGAGAAAACAAAGAGAAAAAGAAAAAAAAGAGATGTTATGAAAAGAGGAAAGAGAGAAAAAAGCACCATATTCCCATGGTAAATAAGAAGATTGCTGAGATGCTTGTTGTCTGCTTGCCTTGTCATTTTGATATGGGGATTCTTCCGTATCATCGGGCAAGGGGTACCCCGTTGGTGGTTTTCTATGATACACATATGCTTACGATGACAAGAACTTACCGGTGACTAAACTTGAGTAGCATGAGGAGCGGCCCTCGTATTCAAGGGACATGAGATTCTCAACTTACAACTTGTCAATGCATATCCTCATTTTTGATCACTTTAACCTTAATCACCTAAAGATGCCTATGATAGGGGAAATGAGAGCTGAAAGCTAGTAAGTATCATAATTTTTGGGAGCTCTTTATGAGACTTGCAATCCCTGCTTCCCTCTTTGAAGGGCCTTTCTTTTACTTTGTAGTTGAGTCACTAAACCTACTCCCTTCTACCTCAGCAAGTATTTTGAGTTAATGTGTTGCATTCATTCATATGATGATTTATTCAATCATGTTTCTTATGTTCCTTGTTTTGCACATTGCTCTTATCTTGATGTTTACTACTTTGAAAGCTATCACTGAAAAACCAGCTTTTTGTGAACTCCAGCAAATTATCAACTATTCTTCGACCAAGAGCTAAGTTTGCCATTACCAATTATGATTCACTTTATGTATCTTTATTGTGTTTCCTTTACTCATTACAAGTTGAGTTATATAATAGTGAGTTGTCTTGTATTATGATATATGTATTTGATGAATGTGATGCTTCTTGTCCGTATTCTTTTATCGAATCTTCACTCCGTAAACCTGAGGCCATGTTTATTGAACTCAGTTCGCTTGAGGACAAGCGAAGTCTAAGCTTGGGGGGAGTTGATACGCCCATTTTGCATCACTATTCTATGTCTTAATTCACTATTATTCATTGATATATTTCGTATTGAGAGGTGATACTTATGTTATTTCATCTATTTTTGCATGGTTGATGACTTTTGGAGCATGGACCGCTGCAGTCAGGATTCTGATCGAAAAGGTGATGTTTGGAGGCAAAATTCGCGAAGATTAGAAAATTCGGGAAAATGTACGGAAAATCCTATTTTCCAGAATCTGAGTGGAGGTGGGCCACAGGGGCCCACACCACCCCATGGCGCGGGCAGGCCTAGACCGCGCCTGGAGGTGGTGTGGCTGCCCTGGCCCACTCCTGCCTCTCTCCTCTAGCGTATATCATCCTCCTGAAACCCTAATACTCGGGGAGAAACCACAGAAATATTCCGCCGCCTCTGCGGGGCGGAAAACACCGAGAGAGAAAGATCTCTCTAGCAGACAGATTTCTGCCGGGGGAATTCCTTCCCGGAGAGGGGAGATCGTCGCCATCAACACCACCATCAAGCTGGACTTCATCGGGATCATCATCATCATCACCACCATCATCACCATCAGCACCCTCATCACCATCTCCATATTGTTGTAACAATTGCGTTGAATCTTGCATTAGTTCATAGGGGAAACTTTCCCGGTGTTGATTACTCCTTGTAGTTGATGCTATTGAGTGAACCATTGAATTATTGTTTATGTTCAGATTGTTATACATCATTATTCCATCTCTGATCATGATCCATATGATATCTTGTGAGTAGTTCGTTTTGTTCTTGAGGACATGGGAGAAGTCTTGTTGTTAGTAGTGGAGTTGTGTTGAGAAAGATTCAATAGATTGTTATTTAAGTTGTGGTGTACTTCTTCTAGTGGTGTCATGTGAACGTCGACTACATGACACTTCACCTATATGGGCCTAGGGGAATGCATTGTGTATTCGGCTACTAATCGTAGGGGTAGCCGGAGTGACAGAAACCTGAACCCCCGTTAGGAAACCATTGCACAAGGGACGTAAGGGTCTTAGAGTTTAAAGCTGTGGTTAGGTTTCTACCTTAATTACTTTCTTGTACTTACGGATGTTTGCAAGGGGTATAATCACAAGTATGTATTAGTCTTGGATGGGGTGGTACATTAGCACAGGTTCACCCACACAACACTTGGCAAGCTAAAGAAGATTAATCAACTATATGAAGCGAAAGCACTTGACAGTCTTCCCATGTGTCCTCGAGAACGTTTGGTCATCTTAAGTAATACAACCGGCTTGTCCTTGTCTACATAAAGGATTGGGCCACTTGTTGCATGTATTCCTACTATCTTTCATTTACTCGTACTTTGTTTGCTTGCTTTATCGAAAACCCCTAAAAATCTGTTTGCTAAGTATTTGCAGAGAATTCTTGATCCATACCACTAGCCAGCACCTTCTGCTCTTTGTTGGGTTCGACACTCTTACTTATCAAAAATACTGCGATACACCCCCTATACTTGTGGGTCATCACCCCTCAAGAGAGTTCATCGGATTGCGAAAGGAGCACCCAAGCAGAGAGCTCCTATGAATCCTTGGGGACCCACTTCTCCTGCCAAGTGCCTATGGTCATGACGGACCCTTTGGTCTGGGGCTGAAACTCT
Organism: Avena eriantha; assembly: GCA_910589775.1. NCBI lineage: Eukaryota > Viridiplantae > Streptophyta > Magnoliopsida > Poales > Poaceae > Avena > Avena eriantha. The sequence goes on from OU342746.1 coordinate 336,124,885, forward strand.
TCCACGCCACCTTGGCATTCCTGCGAGGCCTTATGACGGCGGGAATATTAGTTATGGGATTTGTATGGTCCAACATGTAATGGAACATCTCTAATTATTCCCTTAGGAACTCTAAGTTTCTTATCTACAAGCATTATAGTCATGTCAGTATCCTCTAATTCAGCTAGTGTTAGTTCATTTTGGATTTTCAAATAAAAATTAAAGGGGATTATGTTAACAGCTGTTCCGATGTCGCAGAGGCTATAATAAGAAGTTTCACCGAAAGTACAAGGAAGAATAGGTTTACAAACTTCTTTAGCCTTTACCTTTCCTTCAACGAACTGTGAAGCTTCGGCATCTAGCTCTATCACGTTGCAATGTGCAAACATGGTTAAGATATCTTCTTTCGTTGGTTCCCTGGTCTCTTGTATACTTACTTCTTCAGTTTTCTTTTTTGTGCCTCATCTTCCAGTGTCTTGAGGAATAGAATTTCCTCTTTGCGTTGATCTTCGAGCTGCTGAGGCATCATATGTTTTCTTGTCATCCTTGGAAAAGGAAGGGGTTCAACATATGGGGGTATTTCCCTTAATGGCTCAACATGAGCTATAATTATTGGATCATCTTTTTCAAGTGGCTCGAGTGGAGGAATATAATGAAGCCAATCTTTCGTAGGGGCTTTAATGTGCTCTATAAAATATTGAAGGATTTGCAAAATAATATCATCATCAAGTTAAAGTTCATCAGTAGTTTCCTTCACTTTACCGGATTCTTTATAAGCATTGAGACAATCATATTCAATTTCTATACCTCCTTCGCCACCTAAATCAAATCCCCATGTTTCTCTATTATGGCGAATTCGTTCTAGAAGTTCCCAAGCATTAATTATAGTTAACTCCATAAACAAGCCCCGGATTTTGTGTCAAGCTCATGTTTAATTTCTTGATTAATTCCCCCATAGAAAATGTGTAAAACATACCATTCACATAAATCATGATGGGACATTTATTCAGTAGAGACTTATACATTTTGAAGGCCCTTACCGATCCTTCACCTGGGCGGTTCTTGAAGTTTGTGATTTCCCTTCTTGCTTCGACAGTTTTTACCTTAGGAAAGAATCGAAATAAGAACTCTCCTTTGAGTTTTTCCCAAGTATCTATTTTCTTTGCAGGGAAAATTCAAAACCAAGATAAAGTAGTGTTGGTTAGAGATTGGCTTAATAATTAAGTTTCAATTCATCATCAGAATATCCCCTCAATTTAAGTGTCCAACATAACTTGGTAAAATGCATTAAATGAGTGTAAGGTTCCTCATCGGGATCATCTCCTGCAAAAGTTTTCTCTTTAATAATAGCGATAACATGAGGGTTGACCTCGTATTCTAGTTCGCTCCCACTCGGGAATTCTTTGATGAGTCATGTATTGAACTTCCCGAGGTATTTAGTTGCATCGAGCTGATTGATCAGTCCGAGTGCAGTCATGGTGCTTGCCTGAAACTAGTAAACAATGTTAGTAAAACAATTATTATAATAAGTAACTAAGAACAAAGACCAAAAGCGCTTAGCTCCCCGGCAGCAGCGCAAGAAAATAGCTTGATGGCTACAAGTGCACATATCAACTATAACTAGTATCGAAATAAGACTATCATACCCACAGAGAGCTATTTGGTTAATGTCTTTATGCCCCTCATTTCTTTCCACCAAAGGATACTTGTAAGCTTCCTTTGATCTGAAGTAAATGGTGTTTGAATGTTTTTTGGTTGTTTGCAGCAAAGTAATTAAAACAAGTAAAAAAAAGCTAGTAACAAGGTTGCGTGAAAACGTGGTTGAACTTAATAGGGCTAAAAAAATCTCGAGGATGTAGCATACACCACTAGCATGCTATTGTTATTATTAATTAAGATAATATACTTCTTGTGTGATGATCTGTGTGGAGAGAGCTCCATAATAATATGTTCACTACAAGGCTCGTAGGAAGCCCCTTTTTGAGCCAAGAGTGAGGTCACCTCTAAATAACTACTATGATGTCTAAGAGCAATCACCCATACAAACCTCCACAATTAAGGGTCTCTCCGTGGATATCATAATTAGCTTAGGGAGTCCCTCTTTATGCTCCTTTGACCGTGTAGGTTACGAGCCGGCACCAATTTTCACGAAGCTATTCTGGGCACAATCCCAAACACGTCCAAAGTATTTCTCCCTCCCTTTAGTCCCGAGGGCAAATGATATGTGTCCGACTACACATACCATCTAAAGAGAAATATCAAACACAAATCATAAATCTATCATAGATCGGCCAATCATACGGACACAAGAATAGATCATCTTTATTGCAAGTTCATAAAAGTGCTAGGGTCTCTCCATCTCCCCAAGAACAAAGGAACTACTCACACATGGAAGCAATCAACAACATCATCATAATCAAATGAATGGATAAAAGTGCGGAGGTAAATCTAGTGCAAACCATAATTGAATTTGGAATTACAACTAGATCTAACAGATGAGAGATGGGGGGTAGTGATGGTGATGAAGATGCATGAATTGATGGTGAGGGGATGAAGCGATATCCTCCAATGATCCATGAAGTAGCAGGGATTTGCCCTTTACCAAGTTCCTCCTTCAGATCTCTTTTGGATGTGGTTTTTCGTGGTTTCCGGTGGCTGTGAATGTCAGATCTCTCTGCCCTCTTTGTCAGTAGAAAGTATTTGACGGGGCGGATGCGCTTCCACGTAGTACAAGCGGACGGTACGAGCAGGCTCTGCTCGTACCACTGTTCGTTATCGCTGCAGGTGACTTCCCTTCGCTTGGTATTCTCCCAGGTGTGAAGATAAATCAATAAAATGACTTTTATCAATTAAAAATATCATACAGTTCCAATTGATATGTTCATAATAGACTTAGTATTTAGGATCCTATTGAAACAAGGAAAAAAAGGTGCGTGCAAACGCAATGAAATACCAAAATCCCTATTCTATTTATGCAAAAAAAAGGTAAATATGCTTTAATTTTGGACTCATCACCTCCTCATTGACTCTAGTAAACTCATCACGTGCCTGCAAGGTGTTAGCAATAATATCAAAGAAATAGCGGATAGCAAGGTGATCAATTTGGTTCCCTTTGGGTGTGTTTCCATGGATTATTATTCTATTAAAGTACCCTCAAGGTGCAGGATTTAAAACAAAAATGGTGGAGCGTATGTCGGTGGTGTTGTTGGCAAACCCAAAACATTGAGCCCATTGGTCGAGGGTCAAGGAGTAGTCACGGTTCATAATACAAAAGTTGATGCGATCAACTCCAGGCATTTGCTCCTCGGAACAATGGTGAGAGCACACCGTATGTGTCAAGGTGGAGAGAAACTCAAGCGTCAAGCGTTGGTACGTGGCGACATCCTGAAAGACAAAGTCATACAAACCATCATTATTGCAAAGTAAATCAAAATTAGCACGAATGCCAAGCTGGTTCAGGATATAGGGAGTTGGTTCAGGATATAGGGACACGCCCACTTGGTGGACTTGATTTCTCGGAGCTTGAGACGGTTGAAACTGTTAAGCTGAAACTCCTCGGTGAACTCGATACCAAGTGACACGGGGGGTCAACGTATCAATGGGTGGTGCGACTTGTCCAGCAGCCATCACACGTGTACGGCTCCTTGTGTTCATCTAAAACAAAATAAATAAAAATTGCTAATCAAAATTTTTGGTCTAATAAAAACATAGCATAAATGATCCTCTACACTTGCTACAAATGAAATACCTCTAAAAACAATACTAAGCATAGTCAATATCAAGATTAGATCAATAACAAGTCCTAAGTCTAGATTGACAATGATGAAATATTGAGTAGAGCTTTGGTGCAAATAAGTTGGGGATCGAAAGAGAAAGATACCTTAGATCGATTGAGTGCGAGGAATCGGAAAAAGATTGAATAAATTTGAAGATCCAATGGAGGTAATTTGGATTTTGGAGGAAGAAGAAAGAGAAAATATTATGTTCGGGGATTTTTAGGGTTACCTCCTCCTGGGATAGGGCGAGCGGTATGGCCGGAGCCCGCCCGTACCGACTTACTCCCTTGGGGGTAACGAATCACTTCCGTGCACTCGGTATGGGCACGCGGTATGGTAACGCGCGCCCGTACAACTGGTCGTTATGAGTTCAGTATATTTGCTTGAAGTCTAATGTTTGCTCAGGGATACGGTACGAGCGGGTGGTACGGTCATGGGTGTGCATGTGTGTGCCGATCAAATTGCAGAGAATATATTTTGGTTTTCTGCACGAGCCCATATATTCTCAACCAAATCTAGTTGAAGCCGGTCATGGGTGTGCCTGTGATGCAGATTTTTATGCACTTGCATGAATTCTTCCCAAAACGCTATATCTGGCTCTAGCTAAACCAATTGACCCTAGAAATCCCAGCCTTGGTCCAAGATGTCGTCATCACGCTCGTCCTCGACGATCATGTCGTGCATGATCACACAAGCAGTCATCACATCCCACATCCTCTCTATGCTCCAGGTTCTAGCAGGGTATCGAATAATATCCCACGTTGACTAAAGCATACCAAATTCTCGCTGTGGCCTCTTGTTCTTTCGCAAACCTCTTGCATTGAACATCTCCATGGTTGCGGATTGTCTTAACAAAAGTGGCCCAGGATGGATAGATACCGTCAGCTAGATAGTACCCTATATCATATGCATTGCCATTGATCTCGTAGGAAACTTGTGGGGCATTACCTTCTACCAGCCTAGCAAACACCAAAGACCCCTGCAGCACATTGATGTCATTTCTTGATCTAGCCATGCCAAAAAAAGGAGTGCCAAATCTAGAGATCATGTGATGCAATAGCCTCTAGTATGACGGTGAAACCCTCCGCATGCCCTTTGAACTACCCTTGCCAACCAAAAGGACACTTCTCCCAATGCCAGTGCACACAGTAGATGCTACCAAGCATCCCAGAAAACCCCTACTCTCATTGGTGGAAAGAAGGCGGGTAGTGTCTTCGGTGTTTGGCTCTCTCAGATATACTTTGCCAAACACCGCTACAACTGCACTACAGAATCGGTACATGGCCTCATGGCATGTGGACTCGCTCATGCGCATGTAGTCGTCGAGGAGATCACCGGGCACTCCATATGTAAGTTGTTGAATGGCACCAGAATATTTCTGGTAGGAGGAGAAGCCAATCTTACCGGTGTAATCGTACTTGGCCTCGAAATAGTCGTCGTACTCCCTCACCCCATTGAGTACGTCCAAGAATAGGTTCCTGGACATCCGATAACAGGGATGGAATGCCTTCTCTTTGAAGATCGTATTAGTTGGGTGGAAGTAGTCCTTGTAAAGGCGTATGTGCCCCTCTTCCCGATCATGTTCATGGTTGGCTTCGCGCTGCTTCGCCAAGCCACCTCTACGCGGCGGGAGGAGGTAGTGGTCGTGCACCATCTATGCAGCTGCAAGCAGAATTTTGGTCTCACCGTCGGATGATGACTCGACGAAATTCTTGTAGAAGAACTCGATCACTCTTCGACTGCAACCCATCTGTCTTGTACATTATCATCAATGTCTATGACAACACCCGCAGCGGACCAGATAACCAAGAAAGGACCAGTGAACATACATCGGTAAACGACCAAACAGGTTGGGCGCGTCCAATCGATAGGCGGAGGATGGGGCGGCGGGATGGCCTGTGCAGCATCCAGTCAACTTCGGCAACGCACGTGGCCTGCTGTCGTCCTACTCGATATCGCGGGGGGCGACGGGCAGCAGCCGGCAGTGGCGGCAACAACGGTTGTGCCTGCTCTGACAGTGGGATATGGGAGGCGAGGGTTTGGGGGAGGAGTGTCCTTTGTGCCACTGGCTGCAAGGCCCAGGCGAACAAGCAGCAGACGCGCGAGGACGAGCCAGTTCTTCGGGCCGACCCAAACGTTGCCCAAATTAGATGCATGGATGGGTGAGTCCGCATGTTTGTTCGGATGGGTCGCACTGTTGGGCCGCCATGCAGCGGTCCACCCGTCCGCTCGGACTTGTTCGAACGCGCTCGGATGGTTTGGGTAGATCCGGTAGATATGCCCTTACACATCTTAGCAAAAGGCAAAATAACAGCAAATAGACTTCATAAAAATCAGCAATACTCCCTCTGTTAGGGATTGCAAGGCCTATGGGCCAATTTGATAGGATTAAGAAAACCAACAACTCACCATCTTAATTACTGCATGCACCAATAGTTGTATATGCAAGAGCGAAGAGGAACAAAAGGAAGCCCATGCATTGGAGGATAGGTGGTAATAAATGAGATAGGCCTTGTAATTCCTAACATTTTAAAAAAGCTCTTAGGCCTTGCAATCCGTAACGGAGGGAGTACTTCTTAAGCCATGTGTTAGCAAATAAAACATTGAGGATTACCTTATTGCTTCTCCTCTCTCCAAAGGTATTCTTGAACACACATTATTAAAAACAAAAACAAAACAAACAAAACAAAACAAAACAAAACTAATAGAAGAGTAAAAACTTTTTATTTCACATGGGTTGCCTCCCATGAAGCGCTTCTAATTAAGGTCAATTATCTTGACCTAGATGGTGATCATTTAGGTTTAATGAGTGGAACATCCAAAGTAATTGGCTTTCAATGTAATTATACCATCATCATTATTAGGCTTTGCCTTGTTCTTTCTAGGGAAGTGCACTATAAAAGGATCTCTAGACGGTAGTCCTATTCTCACATTCCCTTCATGCAAATTGATTTAAGCATTAATAGTTCTTAGGAATGGCCTACCTAGAATTATAGGTGCTATGGGATCTTCAGGCATGTACACTATAACTAGATCAATAAGAGCGAGACTACCTTTAATTTCAACAACTATGTTTTCTTTTATCCCAACAACTTGTTTATAAGTTGAATCCGCTAGATGGAGTCTTAGTTCTCTAGTTGCAAATGGCCCCGAGTTTAGCTTGTCAAATAAACTTTTAGAAATTGTTGAGACGCTTGTACCAAGATCAGAAAGTGTAGATATCTCATTAACTCGAATCTTAATTTTAATAGTGGGCTCAAATATATCATCTAGTTTAGTAGGAAGCTTATCAGATAGTCTCATATACTCCATCTCTAAATCATGAACCTTAGATGCTACTCGTTGAATAAATTGTTGGTGCATAGCATCATAACCTTGTTCTATACCAGGATTCTTCGTGGTGATCATATTTAGTAGATCCTCCATGGTATATTCAGGTGTTGGCGCGTTGCTATAATCCAGCTCTTCACACTTCTTTTTATTTGTTTCCATCCTCATCATCTTGAGATCTTCTACTAGATATGGCTCGAGCTTTCCTGTAAAGTTTGCTAGTATGAGAGCTTGGCTCTCAGATACTTTGCCCAACTGAGCCTCCACGGTCTTTCTCCTTTCCTACAGAGCATGCACATCATTTCTAATTGTAATGACTTGGTTAGATAATTTTTCTATACTACTTTCATGGTTCTCCGTGATTTTAATAAGCATATTATTTTGTTCGGTTTGAGCTTATATAAAAGTTCTAACAGTTTGCTCAAACGAGAGATTGCCATGATTTGCTCCACTATGATTATCATAATTATTATAAGGAGCCCCTGCAGGATTAGAATAATGTTTTTTAACATTAAAAGCATAATTTTGATTCTTCTAAGCAGGATTATAAGGAGTAGAGCTATAAAATTAACATCATTGACATCGGTAGCGATATAATTGACTTGGATATCTTCCTTACCCTTTACTATGTTGAGTAACTCGTCTACCTTAGAAATAAGCTCTTCATTGTTTACCTCGGTGATTGAATTCACCCTTTTTGAGGTTCTTTCCACATGCCATTGGACATGGTTGTTTTGAATATCATCATATAATTTCTTTATAACACTCACTTGCTTTCCCATTATTGTTCCTCCTTCTGTAGTATCTAGCATAGACTTAGACATTGGGTTAAGGCCATTATAAAATAAATATAACATAAGCCACTCTTCCATCTCATGACTAGGACAGTTCATTACGACATCTTTCATCCTTTCCCATGCAAGTGCTAGTGGCTCGCGGTCTTCTTGTCTAAAACTTGTAATGTTGGATCTTAGTTGCATAGTTTTAGCCGGTGGAAAAAATTTAGTCATAAACAAATTAGTACATTCCTCCCAAGATTTAATAGTTCCCTTAGGTAGAGCTAGCAACCAGTTCTTAGCCTTTCCTCTAAGAGAGAAAGGAAATAATCGTAACTTAACAGCATTTGGATCTACATCCTTAATACACATTATGTCACAAGTTTTAGTAAAAATATTTAAGTGCAAACCTGAATTCTCAGAAGATGAGCCTCCAAATTGGTTTTTTTGAACCAAACGGCTTAATTTCATATGTTTCCGCATCAAAAACAAGCTGAGTAATAGGTGCACGAATAAAATCATCAGTGTGAGTAGCATACTCCCCATGTCTCTTTTGAGCCATGACTCTTTTCTTTTTAGTATTTTTTTAAGTAATGAAAATAAATAACAAGTAACTAATTTTTTGGGGTTTTTAAATAGACAATAGGAAAGTAAACTAATAACAAGTAATAAACTACAAATAAATAATAAAACTAAAAACAAGGTCTCTAGTGACCTCACCAGGATAGCGAAATTGCTTCCTCGACAACGATGCTAGAAAAATGGTTGATACGTTCGACCTGGATTCATGAATGTAGTATAATAGATTTTTTCCTAGAACACCTAGGTTTAATCGAACCTTGAAAAGCAATGCTAAAAGGAAATAAAAAGGACACGTCTACAAGACTCGGGACTAGCAATAACACTCATGAAACAAAAAGTTGTGAGTCGACTGCTAGACATATCTTGCAATGATTTTGTCAAACACCTTGTGTGCACCGAGTTGCTTGAGGGCTTTCGGGCGCTAGATAGATGCTCATCGGAGCTTGAACCGACGCATACGGCCTGTGACATCGGTAGGGAACTGGGGGAGCGGTGACGGGTTGCTGCTCGATTTACCGCGGTGGCGTCTACCGGAAGAATATCATTTTGCGGCCCGAAAGTTGAGGCACCCAGGCAACGTGGTATCCAAGTTACCTGTAATCAGCCGCGATGATCACGGTTGGCGTGCCAAATACTCAGAGGATCTTTTTTGGCATGAATTCAACTTTATGTTTGAATACAAAATATCAGGCTAACGCCCATCAAGTTGGGCCCCCTGTCAGTATTGGTCGTTATGTCGCTGCCGTTGTGACTTCCATGTAGGCTTGCAGCATTGGCGCTTGCATCCATTACGTGTCTTCTTCCCCGGAGCGGAAATCTGTGGGGCATCGCAGCCATGGCGCGGAGCTGGGATGTGGAAGAACCTGCTCGGCCCCGCTATCCTCCCTGTAGGCTTGCAGTGTTGGCGCCTACATCCATTACGTATCTTCTTCTTCCCCGGAGTGGCAATCTATGGTCACGGCCATGGTGCGGAGCTGGGACAAGGACGAACCTGCTCGGCCCTGCTCTCCTCCCCATCCCGAGTCAGAGCTCGCCCTCACCATGGCACGGCGCGCGGGCGATAATTGGTTCCCAGTGAGATATGTCACCACATCGACCATGCTCGGTCATGTTTTCCTCCTCCAGAATCTGAGCTCGTCGTCGCCGTGGTTGCACCCCCGCCAATTCTACCACCCGTGCTGAGGTCTCTGTGGGAGCTGTACCCTCAGTAGTTCAAGTTCTGCCATGTTGAACATGTAAGCGAATTCGCAGCTGGGCGGCAGCAACCCGTTGTTGAACTTGTAAGGAATTTGCCAAAGGCTGCGTGTCGTACCAAGGTCTTCGGCTGATGCCTTCGGACTCGGCTTCTGCCAACGTCCACCACCAATGTGAGATCATTTAGTTACTTCAATACGAAATTTCGGCCAATTTAACTTGTTGATGCATTCCTTGACAATTATAATATAATCGAACACTAGAAATATTTGGTTGTGTGCATGAGCATGATCAGTAATATAACTGAACACTAGAAATTTTAAGGCACTCCATATAAAGGAGTAGATTAATACTTATATATAGAAGGTTCACTAGAGACACCACGGATCAATTGTCTTACATGCAACACACATGTAATAATTAACTAAAAGAAAATAAAAGCAGGGGCAGCAGCAAGAGGCCGGGACACGGAGACGCCTAGCAGGGCAGGGGCAGCCTAGTCGAGGGGATACAGGTCAGTCCTATCATGCTTTCGGAGGAATTTGGCAAAGGCTGCGTGCCGTGCCAAGGTAATCGTCTTATACTTTTTGCCTCCGCCTTTGCCAACACCCATCGCGTGCTGGATCATGCTATCGAGGTCCACGTTGATTGCTCTGCTATAGAATGGGAAAAACAGTCTCCCCCTATGGTAGAAACGGATTTTCCCACACCATAACTGCCTCAGCACGTAGCGGCTCTTGTTGTCCCTGGATTCCTTGATATCGTCCACATCATCATCGTCCTCCTGTTTATTTTTAAGAACATAACTTAGAACTCATACATATGATTGAATTGTATTACAACTCAAGAATTGACAACATATATATGTAAGACAATATTAAGTTGATATCAAAGAGAAAGCATCTCAACAATAGTTTGATCAGTTCATATATCATTTCATCTCGACAAAATGACAATTAATTGGATCAGAGTGTATGTAGAATAAATCTAGGGGCCTCATAAGTTTCTTCAGAGATGGCGTAAGCGAACCAAGTAACAATTGCACAGCCTATATTGTTCTTGTACATCACCCCAGGTTTGCTAACTCATCCCTTCATAAATCTGACACCAATGTGTCTGCCTCTCTTTTGGGACTAATTTGAATCATTCGCCACAATAAGAAATTGAAATGTAATCGTACAAAACAATATTCAGGGATATACATAGTCAGGTACAAAAACAAGCCTAAATATTGTAATTATAAATAAAAAACCAAACAATTAGTCTTCAGGTACATGTTAAAAATACTTATGATCAAAACCATTCATATACATATACATCATACGAATCATTCAAAGCTCAGAAACAATTCAAGGATCATATATGTAGTTCCATATGAGAAAAAATCAAGGGCCTCATAATTTGTTTCAGAGATGGAGTTGGAGAACCAAAGTACCAACAGCACAACCTATATTGTTTGTGTGCATTGCTGCCTTAGGTTCACCAACCCATCTCTAAAACATGACACCATCATATGTGTCTCCCCTTGAACTCTTTTGGAGCAAATTTCAATCATCGGCCTTGGTGACAAACTGAAATGTAATTCTTATGTACTATGAATGCATGGAATCATAGTTCAAATATCATAGTTCTATGAATATAGAATAAAGATTGTGGCCTCATAAGTTTCTTCAGGGATGACGTAAGCGAACCAAGTAACAATTGCACAACTTATATTGTTCTTGTACATGGCCCATGTTTCACTAACTCATCCCTGAAAAAATCTGACACCAATGTGTCTGCCTATCTTTTGGGGCAAATTTGAATCATTCACCACAATAAGAAATTGAAATGTAATCGTACAAAACAATATTTAGGGATATAAATATGCATCATATGACTCATTCAAAGATCGTAAACAATACAATGATTATATATATAGGTTCCATATGAGAATAAATTAAGGGCCTCATTATTTTTTCAGAGATGGAGTTGGAGAACCAAATTACCAACAACACAACCTATATTGTTTATGTACATTGCTGCCTCAGGTTCACTAACCATCCCTGAGAAAACGACACCATCAGATGTGTCTCCCTTGCACTATTTTGGGGAAAAATTGAATCATTGGGCTCAGTAAGGAATAGAAATGTAATGATATAGGCATGTTGTGTATTGAAATGAACACTCAAGTAGCAAACTCAACTAGATGGCAGATGAGCAGATTGGAGTTTTGTGACTAGATGGCAGATGCATCAATCGACCGTTCGAACCATATATATATACTACCCTACTTCAAGAGCAAAAGAATCTATACACGATTGAGCAAATCCTATGTATGAACAGTGAAATCTGCGGCTGCGACTAGAGAAGCTAGCAATGTAGTAACTCGGACTCCTCATCAGGGACCTTCTCCCCGAACTCGTCATTCTCTTCGATTGCGTTGAAGATTTCTTGGACAGTGATGGGGTCGTTGATGTAGAGCACCGGATTGCCTCTGCCTGCCGCCTGCCCCCCATCCAGATCTGTCGCTGGCACCACAACGTTGTCGGCCACCTTCTACTCGATGACGATGGCTACTGGCTAGACGGATGAGCTTGAACCCTCAACGACGCGGCGACGAGCGGCGTTCGTGCCCGGAGAAGACACCTCCGCCTGCTTGGCAATGATCGAGCCATCTACTGCTGCACCTTCAACTGGCTTCACCTCCGGCTCGTCTCCATGCGTACACTTCATGGCGCACCTAGGGAAGGAGGTGATGCAAGCGAAGGAGCTTCGGTGCGCGCCGTAGGTGCAGATTAGGGTTTTGGGACTAGGCAGATTGGGGAAAAAGCTCATGGAAGAAGAAGGCCGAGCGGGTTTATAAACACTGGACCGTTCGTAGTCCTCGAGTGGACACATGTGGTGGGCGGGGGGGGGCTACCATGATCTCCAAACTTTTTTTGGGTTCCCTTTTTTTAGAACAACCATGATCTCCACTTTAGAACTGCATTGAAAACAGGCTCATGGCAGACCTCGACTCCACTGCATGCAAGTGGTGCAGAACCAATTTCTAGCAACATTAGGTCTACTCGAGGGGCCCCCTTGATGCATGGAAGTTACTTGTGGTAGGGCCTAGTTGGAAGTGAGATTGAGGGCGCAGCGTAAAAATGGGATATGTCTTATTAAAATCAAGTGGCAATAAATAGCAGTGTCCCGTCAATAACCGTGCACTCAATGACCCTGTTGTCCTGTGCATGTGTTGCAGTAGTAGTAGTAGGCTTTTCAGACGTGATTAAACATGAGATAACCACTCGACGACTTTTTCCATGGACGGCTTCGTGTTCCTTCTTGTAGAAGTCTCGCTGAGTTAGACATCCGTGTTGTCTCACGCTGTACAGTGAAGGGCACGACGTGTGCAACGATCCTCGTTGGATCACACAGGATCAATGGTTGGTGCGCACGATTCGTGTGACAACTATGTCAACTAATCAGGGCGGTGCATAAAGAGTGAGCACAGGTTTGGGCTTCTACAAAAGAGAGACATAGAGAGGGCAAAACTAAGTAGTATCAAAAAACCAAGGGCAAAACTGAGTAGTATAAAAATGGAAAGTGAGTGTATTGTACATTGGAATACAATGAATGTGTGTTCTTTTCACAGACCACATATGGATCCACCAGTGTCATTGCATGTATGTTCTTTTCATAAACCACATATGGATCCACCGGTGTCATTGCATGTGTGTTCTTTTCATAAACCACAGCTAGAGTCATTGGATGTGTGTTATTGTCATAAACCACATGGATCCACTAGAGTTCATTGCATGTCTGTTCTTCTCATAAACCACATGAATCAACCAGAGCCATTGCATGTGTGTTCTTTTCATTACCACATGTGGATCCACCAGAGTCATTACATGTCTGTTCTTTTCATAAACCAAATGGATCCACCAGAGACATTGCATGTGTGTTCTTTTCATAAATCACAGCTAGAGTCATTGGATGTGTGTTCTTTTCATAAACCATAACTAGAGTCATTAAATGTGTGTCATTTTCCTAAAACACATATGGATCCACCAGAGTCATTGCATGTGTGTTCTTTTCATTAACCCCAACTAGAGTCATTGCATGTGTGTTCTTTTCACAAACCTCATATGGATCCACCAGAGTCATTGCATGTCTGCTCTTTTCATAAACCACATATGGATCCACCAATGTCATTGCATGTGTGTTCTTTTCATTAACCACAACTAGAGTCATTGCATGTGCGTTCTTTTCACAAACCACATATGGATCCACCAGAGTCATTGCATGTCTGTTCTTTTCATAAGCCACATATAGATCCACTAGTGTCATTGAATGTGTGTTCTTTTCATTAACCACAACTAGAGTCAATGCATGTGTGTTATTTTCACAAACAACATATGGATCCACCAGAGTAATTGCATGTCTGTTCTTTTCATAAACCACATATGGATCCACCAGTGTCATTACATGTCTGTTCTTTTCATAGACCACTTATGGATCCACCAGTGTCATTCCATGTGTGTTCTTTTCATGAACCACAGCTAGTCATTGCATGTTTGTTCTTTTCATAGACCACATATGGATCCACCAGAGTCATTGCGTGTCTATTCTTTTCATAAACCACATGGATCCACCAGTGTCATTGCATGTGTGTTCTTTTCATTAACCACATATGGATCCACCAGAGTCATTTCATGCATGTTCTTTTCACAAACCACATATGGATCCACCAGTGTCATTGCATGTATGTTATTTTCATAAACCACATGATCTACCTGTGTCATTGCATGTGTGTTCTTTTCATAACCACACCTAGAGTCATTGCATGTCTGTAATTTTCACAAACCACATAAGGATCCACTAGAATCATTGCATGTGTGTTCTTTGCACAAACCACATATTTATCCACCAGGGGCATTGCATGTGTGTTCTTTTCATTAACCACAGCTAGAGTCATTGCATATCTGTTCTTTTCACAAACCACATATGGATCCACCAGAGTCATTGCATGTCAGTTCTTTTCATAAACCACATGAGCATGTGTGTTATTTTTACAAACCACATATGGATCCACTAGTTTCATTGATGCATGCCTGTTCTTTTCCTAAAGCACATATGGATCCACCAGTGTCATTGCATGTGTGTTCTTTTCATAAACCACATGATCTACCAGTGTCATTGCATGTGTGCTATTTTCATAACCACTCCTAGAGTCATTGCATGTATGTTCTTTTCACAAACCACATAAGGATCCACTAGAGTCATTGCATGTGTGTTCAATTCACAAACCACATATGGATCCACCAGTGTCATTGCATGTGTGTTCTTTTCATTAAGCACAGCTAGAGTAATTGCATGTTTGTTCTTTTCACAAACCACATATGGATCCACCAGAGTCATTGCATGTTTATTCTTTTCATAAACCACATGAGCATGTGTGTTCTTTTCACAAACCACATATGGATACACCAGTGTCATTGCATGTCTGTTCTTTTCCTAAAACACATATGGATCCACTAGTGTCACTGCATGTGTGTTATTTTCATGAACCACATGGATGAGTCATTGCATGTCTGTTCTTTTCACAAACCACATATGGATCCACCAAAGTCATTGCATGTATGTTCTTTTCATATACCACATATGGATCCGCCAGAGTTCATTGCATGTCTGTTCTTTTCATAAACCACATGAGCATGTGTGTTCTTTTCACAAACCACATATGGATCCACCAGTGTCATTGCATGTCTGTTCTTTTCCTAAAACACATATGGATCCGCCAGTGTCATTGCATGTGTGTTCTTTTTAATGAACCACAGCTAGAGTCATTGCATGTGTGTTCTTTTACAAACCACATATGGATCCACCAGAGTCACTGCATACATGTTCTTTTCATAGACCACATATGGATCCACTAGAGTTCATTGCATGTATGTTCTTTTCACAAACCACATATGGATCCACCAGAGCCATTGCATGTGTGTTCTTTTCACAAACCACATATGGATCCACTAGAGTCATTGTATGTGTGTTCTTTTCATTAACCACAACTAGAGTCATTGCATGTGTGTTCTTTTCACAAACCACAACTAGAGTCATTGCATGTGTGTTCTTTTCACAAACCACAACTAGAGTCATTGCATGTGTGTTTTTTCACAAACCACATATGGATCCACCAGTGTCATTGCATGTGTGTTCTTTTCATTAACCACAGCTAGAGTCATTGCATGTCTGTTCTTTTCACAAACCACATATGGATCCACCACAGTCATTGCATGTATGTTCTTTTCATAAACCACATATGGATCCACCAGAGTTCATTGCATGTCTGTTCTTTTCATAAACCTCATATGGATTTACCAGTGTCATTGAATGTGTGTTCTTTTCCTAAAACATATATGGATCCACCAGTGTCATTGCATGTGTGTTCTTTTCATGAACCAGAACTAGAGTCATTGCATTTCTGTTCTTTTCACAAACCACATATGGATCCACCAGAGTCATTGCATGTTTGTTCTTTTCATAACCACATGGATCCATCAGTGTCATTGCATGTCTATTCTTTTCATAAACCACATCTAGAGTCATTGCATGTGTGTTCTTTTCATTAACCACAGCTAGAGTCATTGCATGTATGTTCTTTTCATAAACCACTTAAGGATCCACTAGAGTCATTTCATGTGTGTTCTTTTCACAAACCACATATGGATCCACCAGTGCCATTGCATGTGTGTTCTTTTCATAAACCACATGATCCACCAGTGTCATTGCATTTGTGTTCTTTTCATTAACCACAACTAGAGTCATTGCATGTTTGTTCTTTTCACAAACCACATAAGGATTCACTAGTCATTTCATGTGTGTTCTTTTCACAAACCACATATGGATCCACCAGAGTCATTGCATGTCTGTTCTTTTCATAAACCACATGGATCCACCAGTGTCATTGCATGTGTGTTCCTTTCATAACCCACATGGATCCACTAGAGTCATTTGCATGTGTGTTCTTTTCATAAACTGCATGTATCCAGTAGAGTCATTTTCATGTGTGTTCTTTTCATAAACCACATGAATCCACCAGTGTCATTGAAATGTGTGTTCTTTTCATAAACCACATGGATCCTAATGTTAGGAGAGTCCTAACCTTAGCCCCCAATGGTGGCTGTTAGATCGAGTCTTCTAGAAGGCATGCCGTAACACAGTTGTTCTGCATGACGATTGTTACATACCGTTCGATCAAGGCGCTTGGACGATTGGGATGGTTCTTCGTAAGAGCGATCCGCGAGTAGGATGTTCTGTGACATGATTGTCCATGCTTACTGTCCGCTTGCTTTGGACAAACTGGCAACACCGGGCGCTCCCCTTTTGCGAGTGTCACGACTCACGAGTTCTGAGGGCCATATGCCAGTGTCACGTCCCCTTTACTTCTGCTCCTCCCCATACTTCTCTTCCTTCCCCTCGAAGCCACTTTTCCCACTTCTCTCCCATCATGTCGTAGCCGCAAGTTGACGGTGCCTCTAGCCATCTCTCCCACAGCTACCCCAGTCCCCCACCCCCTCTCGCCATGGGTTCAAGGGGATACGGTAAGGAAACGCGTTGTGATGACAGGGACGGTGATTTTGATGTGAGTCGTGGATGTCTACGCACTTCTATTCTTGTAGACAGTTGTTGGGCCTCCAAGTGCAGAGGTTTGTACAACATCAGCAAGTTTTCCTTTAAGTGGATCACCCAAGGTTTATCGAACTCAAGGAGGAAGTGGTCAAAGGTATTCCCTCTCAAGCAACCCTGCAATCAAGATACAAGAAGTCTCTTGTGTCGCCAACACACCCAATACACTTGTCAGGTGTATAGGTGCACTAGTTCGGCAAAGAGATAGTGAAATACAAGTGGTATAGATAAATATAAGTAGTAACGGTGCTAGAAAATAGCTTGCTGGCGTGTGGTTGACGTGGGAAAATACTAAAGGCAAACTAAAATAAAGATGGAAACAAGAAAACATGTAACAGATCTAATTGCAAACGGTGTATCAATGCTTAGAAACAAGGCCTAGGGATCATACTTTCACTAGTGAACACTCTCATATAAATATCTTCTCTTATGATACTACTCTTAAATACTCTCCGGTTGAACACTCTAATCGATGGTAGGGCTATAACAGCACACCTCAAAGTAAGCCTTTCCCATCTAGATAACCCCACACTGTCACCTTGAGCACTAGATGGTTCCAACAAACACCACAATTTCATAAAGACATCCAACTCCAAATATAACTCATAACATGTATTTGTAATCTCTAACCTAAGTGCCACCATGGTGTGCATGTTGTTACTTTCACACACACTAGATCATGTAGGCACGCGTTGCCGCGCCCGTCCATTAGGAGAATAGATTGTTATGAATTGATAAAAATATATTCGATAACATGTTCCAAAGTATCGAGTCATGTTTTGGACTATATTTCATAATGTATGCTCTTATAAGAGCAACTTGCATGTACCCCTATATGGTGAAATTCATTTGCATTTTAAGCTAAAAAATTTCATAGGTTTATTAGTGGTTTATTGGAAGGATAGCATGGAGAGTCAACAAAGAGAGAATAGGTGTGATATGTGAATGTTCTACATTGTTCAAATTATTTTTAGAATCATTAATTTTTGTAATCCTTAATACTATTCTTCTGTTCTGATTGTTTTTTCACGAATGATGACTTCAAAAATGGGAAAGAAACTGAATACAAAAATCGTTGTAGTGGGAAAGGAATTGACGCATGTGCAATACTATAAAATACATCCTTAACTACATCACAGAAGCAAAGAGACATGCCAACATTTCCAAAAAGTAAGACGGCGTCAAAATGGAAACGAAGATATTGTTCTGGATATGCCTTGATTAACTATTTCACGGACACACAAAAATAAGAAGTAATTTATATATACTATCATAATTTTAGAATCAGTACCTTTGAGTTGCAAAAGAAGCACACCAGTCTAATGCTGAAGAAATCAACCAAAACGGTGTAGAAATCAACTTGAAACGGGCCAAATCCGAGCCCTATGGAAACAAACAGCAGTGGCGCAGAGTTCGGAGCAGATTCTCCCGCCCTATCACCGCGATTGACCTCAGACAATTTACAATGGTGCAATTGACATGGATATAAGTATAGCAATGGCAAATATTTATAATAATAAGGCGTATACTATTAAGTGAAATTAGTGATGTAATTTAGGAACTCACCTGTCCAGCAGGCATTGGTAATACCGAGTCCAACAAAACCAACCAAATGAAAAATCGACCAATCACAAGGAAGCAATAGAATGTAAGCAGTTGAGCTAGAATAAGCAAAAATAGAATCAACCTATCAGACCACCATTAGACCTACCAGACCACCATTAGACCTAGGCAGACAAATATATTTCTGATTTAGAAAAGATGACAATTGTTATCTGAAGAAGATGGGTATTTCATTTAGAAATAGAATCAACCTATCAAACCATCATTAGACCTGGAATCTGCTATCGAGTGGGAGTAGCACGGGTCAAAAACTGAGGCAAGAGATTCTATAGGACATGTAGGCAGTGTAGTAACGTACCATAATCATTTTCCGCCGTCAATTTGTGCACCATGGCTGCCATTAGGGATTTGTAAAAACTGAAAAAATAACACGGTCATAAAGATTAATTAAGACTGGTGCATCAGATCGTCGTGAATGGGAAGGCGAGGGTAGGATTTGTACCGCATCCGCAGGAGAGATCGATGGCCGCTCCAAATTCTGGCCTACGTTTGAACGGATCGAGAGGTGTGCATCTGGTCTCGGTCGGTCGAATCTGGATTGGAGTCTGCTGCATGCCCGCTCTAGATTTCGGCCTGCAGTCCAATCGATCGGGAGGTGTGCGTCTTGTCTAGGTGGTCGAATTTACATTGGAGTCTGCCGCCGCATCGTGTGTCCTCTTCAGTTTTTTTTCTGGTGGTTCCGGATGAGCAAGGAGACCCGTTTTCCATTGGAGTCTGCCGTCGCACGTGTCCTCTTCAAAAAAAATCCGGTGGTTCCATACGAGGAGACCCGGTTGTCGAAAGGTGGAGTAGAGCGGGCCGAAATAGATAGACATTCCAGCCCAATTAAGCATAGAAAGAATTTTTGATGTCCAGAGAAGCGTCCCTATGGGATAATTCGGCCCACGCGGGAGCTGAGGATCATTCAACGGCCAGAATGACGTGGGGGGGCATGATCGGACGGCCAAAACTGCCCAGTTCGTGGGAGGCCTCCTTTTTGACTCGGTTTTAATATCCCTAATGGGGAGAGCAGAGATCTATTAAAGCACTTGAGTAGCAAAGTAGATCTACTTGATTACAAAGTTCATGATCACAATATGATCATGCATAGAGAGAGAGATGAACACATAGCTACCGGTAGAACCCTTAGCCTCGAGAGAGAACTACTCCCACCTCATCATGGGAATCAGCAACAGGGATGGTGATGGTGGTGGAGATCGATGGAGATGGCTCCGGGGGCACTTCCCCGTCCCGGCAGGGTGCCGGAACAGAGACTTTCTGTCCCCCGAATCTCCCCTTCGGTGGCGGCGGCGCCGCAGAACTTATCGTGGATTTATGATTGACGATTTAGGGTTTATGCATCGGGAGGCTCTTATAGGCAAGAGGGGAGACCGAGGGGGTGCCGGAGGGGCCCACACCACCCCTGCCGCGGCCTGGCCTGGGTCGCGCCACCAGGTGGTGTGGCGAGCCCCTGGCCCCTCTCCGTTTCGTCTTTTGGCTCCGTGAGTCTTCCGGTAAAATATCGACTTTGGCTTTTGTCCGGTCCAATTCCAAGAATATTGATTTTCTGACTTTCTTGGAACCAAAAACATCAGAAAACAGGCAATTGGCACTGTGGCATCTTTTTAATAGGTTAGTCCAAGAAATCATATGAAAATTACTCCAAAGTGTGGACAAAAAATAAGAAATTAGATAAAACCAAGCATGGAACATCAAAAATTATAGATACATTTGCAATGTATCAACATCCCCAAGCTTAACTCCTGCTCGTCCTCGAGTAGGTAAGTGATAAAAAGAAATAATAATGTTTGAGGTGATATGCACCATCATGAACTTGATCAAAGTATTTGTAAAACATGGATAGCTGGGATCATAGTACTTCAACATAGCATGAAAGATTAAGTTCTAGCAATAAGACATAGCAACTATGTTGCAACATGAAAAGGCACAAACAAAAGATTCATGAATAACAGTGCTTTGCAAGACGTTTGTTTGTTTCACATAAAGAAAACATAGCATAGTGGCATTCAGCTTCTCCCTCATAGAGTAGCAAATATAAATGCATAGGACACCTTCAAAGTTTATAGAGTGACTAGATACAAATAGTTTAAAACAAGCAATATGAAAGTTATGCATCAATCAACAAGTCTTGGGAAAATGCACATAGAACTAAGAATGGCCACTATGCTCTCAAAATAAGTGCATAAAGATAGAAGCTGGAGACTCAATATATAAGTGGAAGAAAGGCCTTCATAGAAGGAAGCAGAGATTCAAGTTTCATAAAGAGCTTCCAAAAATTATGGTACTTATAGTTTTCAGCTCTCATTGCCCCTAGCATAAGCATCTTGAAGTGATTAAGGTTAAAGTGAACAAACTATGAAGTATATGCTTGACGAAGTATAAGTTGGAAACCTCATGTCCCTTGAATACGAGGGCCGCTCCTCATGCTACTCAAGTTTAGTCACTGGTAAGTTCTTGTCATCGTAAGTACATGTGTATCATAGAGAACCTCCAACGGGGTATCCCTTGCCCGATGATACGGAAGAATCCCCATATAAAAATGACAAGGCAAGCAGACAACGAGCATCTCAGCAATCTTCTTATTTACCATGGGAATATGGTGCTTTTTTCTCTATTTCCTCTTTTCATAATCTCTTTTTTTTCTTTTTCTCTTTTTTTTCTCAATATAGGACTCTTTTTTTATAAGAAGAATGCTTCATAGACAGCTCATTATGGTTAAGCTGCAGGTTTCCACCATGTCAGCATGGATTAGACCAGCGGCCTAGGCGTTTCTCTAACACATATACATAACTCGATGGACTTACAAGCTCCCCTTTCATTTCACACCGACGACATCCATATACAAAAGAGCATGATATCAACTAGGTATGAAGTACCCGTGCAATGTTGAAAGCGTTCCCCATGACAGCATGGTTCTTGTAATCCCCAACAAATAAGTGCAAGCATGTACAACATAGACGACACAATGGTTCAAGTTTATTAAGGGCAGAAAAAATAAAGTGTGCCATCAAGTTCGTGAGAGCTTTAATCACTAGTTTTCTCATAAAAAGTTTAATTTGGAAGGTAAACAAAAACATGAATATACTTGGAATAGCATAAGATAGTAGATAGGTATGGTGGACTCTTTGGAATAACTTGGTTTAGGGAGTTGGATGCATGAGTGGAACTCATACTTGGTTGCGGAGGCTAGCAAAAGATTGGGAGCGACAAACTAAGAGAGCAATAATGGCCATAATCATGCAGAGCGAGAAAACATCATTGATCAAGGCATAAAGTGAAACTACAAGTTAAAAACTAAAGGATCATAAAGGCTTATGGTGACTTTGGATAGTCATAACATGGTGTGAGCATGCGCCAAATCAACCCAAATAAAGCATCAAATGAGAATACCACTATACTATGCTTTAATATGCTAAAACAACGCATGATTCATCCAAGGCACATTAAGGAATCTCAATTGTTTATAACAAGTCATGCTACAACAAATAATACTAAGCATAAAGCCAAAACAATATCAAGCATGGCATGACAAAGCATAGGCCACAGTCAAAAACAAGCTCTCTTTACCACTTAAGCAATGAACTTTCCTACTCTTTTCCAAACCAAACCAAACTATTCGAAAACCAATGTATGAAAGAGGGGGTCCAACCAATTTATTCAGAAAACTAAGCAAACGAGAAACCAAAACGAAGAAGAAAAAAGCGACGCTCCAAGAACAACACAACTATGCATGAAACAATAAAAATGAAGCGTTTGGAAGAAACCTGGGATTTTTATTGATGAAGAAGAGAATGCCTTGGGCATCCCCAAGCTTTGATGCTTGTCCTTCTTGGATATTTCTTGAGGTGACACGCGTGGCATCCCCAAGCTTGAGCTTTAGTCCATCCTTCATCTCATTACTCATTCCTTCCATATACCTGAATTTTTTACTTCATACAAAACTTCACACAATCTTTATTAGCAACATTAGTGCACTCAAGATAATAAGTCTTTAGGTTCAGTTCCAACACCAATAAAACTTCCATTAAAACACAATCTACTGTAGCACTTCCCTCAAAAAGCTCAATTCCCCAAAAGAACTCAAAAGGGAACCAACAAGAAGCAAATGCAGAAAATGGCAGAAAATTGTCAAAACAGACCAGCAGGTAAAGACGAATTTTTTCGAAGACCTTCTGTTGCTCAAACAAAAAGTGTTGAACTAACGAAAGTTAGATAACAAACTAGGGCAGAAGCACAAAATTTCACGCCTCCAAAGGACGTACAGAGATTTTACATGAAATTTTACGGTGAAGCACAGAAATCTGTTTCGGGACAACAACTTTCCCAATCATTACTTCTCTCTTATTAGAGGTTACTCTTGGCACAAAAAGCAAATAAAAAGAATAAGGAATGGTTATTACAGAGGTAATAACTTCCAAGACTCATCTAAAACTTTTGGGTTATCTCCCAATAAGTACTTTTCTTTAACGCCTTTAAGTTAGGCATGATAGTTTGAGAAGATGCTCACATAAAAAATATGAATTGAAGTAAAAGAGAGCATCAAGAAGCAAATTTAAAGCACATTTAAGTCTAACCCACTTCCTATGCATGTGAATCTTGTAAAGAAACAAGTCATGAAAGCACAAAGAAACAAGCATAGTAAAGCAAAACAAGTGCAACTTCAAGACTTTCAACATAAAGAGGGGAAACTTGATATTATTGAGATGCATAAAACCATGTTTCCCTCTCTCATAATAACTTTCAGTAGCATCATGAATAAAATTAACAATATAACTATCACATGAAACATTCTTATCATGAGCCACATGCATAAAAGAATTAATACTCCCCACATAAACATAGTCATTCTTATTAATCATAGTGGGAGCAAATTCAACAAAATAGCTATCATTATTATTCTCATCACCATAATCATCAAATATAGGAGGCATATTGTAATCATAATTAATTTTCTCCTCAATAGTAGGTGGACTGAAAATATCATACTCATCATTGTAATCATCATATATTGGAGGCATAGTATCATCAAAGTAAATTTTCTCCTCCATGCTTGGGGGACTATAAAGATCATTCTCATCAAAACTAGCTTCCCCAAGCTTAGACTTTTCCATAGCATTAGCAATAATGGTGTTCAAAGAATTCATACTAACAACATTGCTATTAGCATGCAAATAAAGTTCCATAGGTTTTTTCATTTTCTCTTCAAACACTTCATGTCCTAACTCAAGATAAATACTATAAAGCTCTCTAATTTTGTTGTTGTTTTCCATTAAGCCTAACTAGTGAAAACAAGAAAAAAATACAAAATTGCAGAATCTAAAGGAAATAACTTCGAGCATTCACACCGGAGGATGTGAGTACCTTTTACCTTACCTCCCCGGCAACGACGCCAGAAAATAGCTTGATGTCTACGCACTTATATTCTTGTAGACAGTTGTTGGGCCTCCAAGTGCAGAGGTTTGTAGAACAGCAGCAAGTTTTCCCTTAAGTGGATCACCCAAGGTTTATCGAACTCAGGGAGGAAGTGGTCAAAGGTATTCCCTCTCAAGCAACCCTGCAATCAAGATACAAGAAGTCTCTTGTGTCCCCAACACACCCAATACACTTGTCAGGTGTATAGGTGCACTAGTTCGGCGAAGAGATAGTGAAACACGAGTGGTCTAGACAATTATAAGTGGTAACGGTGCCAGAAAATAGCTTGCTGGCGTGTGGTTGACGTGGGAAAAGACTAAAGGCAAACTAAAATAAAGATGGAAGCAAGAAAACATGTAACATATCTAATTGCAAACAGTGTATCAATGCTTAGAAACAAGGCCTAGGGATCATACTTTCACTAGTGAACACTCTCATATAAATATCTTCTCTTATGATACTACTCTTAACTACTTTCCGGTTGAACACTCTAATCGTTGTAGGGCTATAACAGCACACCTCAAAGTAAGCCTTTCCCATCTAGATAACCCCACATTGTCACCTTGAGCACTAGATGGTTCCAACAAACACCATAATTTCATAAAGACATCCAACTCCAAATATAACTCATAACAAGTATTTGTAATCTCTAGCCTAAGTGCCACCATGGCGTGCACGCTGTCACTTTCACACACATGGGGAGAGCAGAGATCTATTAAAGCACTTGAGTAGCAAAGTAGATCTACTTGATTACAAAGCTCATGATCACAATATGATCATGCATAGAGAGAGAGATGAACACATAGGTACCGGTAGAACCCTTAGCCTCGAGAGAGAACTACTCCCTCGTCATCATGGGAATCAGCAATGGCGATGGAGATGGTGGTGGAGATCGATGGAGATGGCTACAGGGGCACTTCCCTGTCCCGGCAGGGTGCCGAAACAGAGACTTTCTGTCCCCCGAATCTCCCCTTCGGTGGCGGTGGCGCTGTGGAACTTTTCGTGGATTTCTGATTGACGATTTAGGGTTTATGCATCGGGAGGCTCTTATAGGCGAGAGGGAAGACCGATGGGTTGTCGGAGGGTCCCACACCACCCCCTGGCGCGGCCTGTCCTGGCCCGTGCCACCAGGTGGTGTGGCCAGCCCCTGGCCCCTCTCCGTCTCGTCTTCTAGCTCCGTGAGTCTTCCGGTAAAATATCGACTTTGGCTGTTGTCCGGTCCAATTCCGAGAATATTGATTTTCTGACTTTCCTGGAACCAAAAACAACAGAAAATAGGCAGTTGGCACTGTGGCTCTTGTTAATAGGTTAGTCCAAAAATTCATATGAAAAGTACTCCAAAGTGTGGACAAAACATAAGAAAGTAGATAAAACCAAGCATGGAACATCAAAAATTATATATACATTTGCAATGTATCAGTCGTCTCATCTCTATCATATGTGGCCAAGTATCTATTTTGAGCTAGATCTACTCTGTTTAATCATGCACGTATGATGTGTTGGGCCAACCAGACGCTGTACGACTCCGTCTATCATGGTTTAGCGGACGAAGACAGTCCTCCGCTATGTAAACATGGATGTGTGCCCGCTAAATTTGTAGTGTTCGAAGGACGAAACGCAGGCAGGAGGTTTTTACGGTGTCAAGGACATCGTGCAATGATGCAAGGCAGAAGTTGCGGTGTTATCAAATGGGTAGATCCATAGTGGCCCAAATCGATGCAGAAAACGCTGGACAAACTATGGGATATGACTGTTGAGTTGAAAGAATTCATAGTCAGCTCACTTCTTGACAGTGTTGAGATGAAGCTATTTGACCAAGTTGACACAACCAAGCTTAACCGAGATCTCAGGAGGGTGCAAGACAAGGTTAGCAAAGTCGAGAAGGAGAGGAACGTGGCGTTGGCCCTGAAGGCTAAAGCAGAGCAAGAACTGACTCAAGCAAGGAATGAACTTCACTAGGCCAAAGTCCTGCAGTTCACAACTACGAGTATTGACAAGTGCATGAGGATAAATGCAGAGAAACAAATGAAGTTGTGCAAAGAATGAAGCAAGGAATTGAAGTGAAGGGGGGCACCCTTGCGGAGTAAACAATCACGAGAAAGCAAAGAATGAAGGAAACATTTGCTCACCTCTCTTTGGATGTGAAGGGCGAGGGGGATGCTGCCTTGGATATGTGATCCACCTCCCATCTCTTCTCGCCTCTTCTTTGCCTCCTCGTGCTTCTTGAGGCACTGGGGGGACGTCCACCACATTACCATCGCTAGAAAGCAGCGTATGTCGCTACCGACATACTGAGGAGGGTTCTACATTCACAAGGTACACCCATTAGTACAACAGAAACTGCATGGCGGTCAAGAAAATAATAACACAGAAATGCAACTATCTGCAGATACTGCCATGGTGCCATGAGCATTTGCCGAGCCTCATCCTTAGTCATCCAAATATGGTGGTCGGCATGCCAGTCGCGGACGCACTGAACACGTGCCTCATAGTGCATGCCGGTCACCCTCCTCTTTCACATCTCGTGTAGGACCGCATCGCACTGCCTTTCACGACCAACAACCTTCGTGTAGTATCGCTAAAACCATGCACATAGGTAAACAAGGGACCAAATCCATTAGTGCAACTAGTGTCAACCTCGGAGTGTTAGAATGCTGAGACGTTAAAAATCACATACCCAGAAAAGCTGTACAACCACCTCCTGCATGTTGTCGCAATCGGTGTCACCAAACTACGTCCAAGCTGTAGTGCTTCCAAGTCCAAGCTACGTCGATGCCACCACCAGGGAGATCGATAAGCCCAGGGAATATGCTCCTAAGAAGGCCTCCAAGGATGTTCGCGTAGCAACGTCCACCCTTTTGATTAGGATCTTCATACGTGAACGAACTGCACAATGAAAAGCCATAATTAGTATGTATGTGATAAAAATTTCGACAGTGATGAAATTCCGTTAATGAAAAGCCAAAATCAGCATTTACCTCTTTCCAGCGGGCACGAGAACAACATGGCTATAGGGCCACGTTTTTATCCTGGGGAGTCTCGTTATCCCATGCTTATACGGCTTCTTGTCACGTGGCTTCAAATTTTTGGAGGGTGCCACGTACTCCTCCGCTGGCGGTTCCCAAACTAGGCTACCGTCAGCCTCAAACGGTACACCCCCCAGCCCCTCATCCTCTGAGTGGTCCTCCAAGTCCTTCGCCTGCCCATCCTCCCCACCCTCCTCCTCCTGCTCCTCGTACTCCTGGTCCTCCTCCTGCTCCTCGTGCTCCTCACTCTCCTGCTCCTCCTACTCCTCAGCGTCATCAGCACCCTCCTCATCCTCGGCTGAGGGGGGGGCTAGGATCCTTCCTCTCATGCCTCCCACGCCGCTGGGGTGGGCACGGTGGAGGACTATCACGCCGTCTCGAGGCCAATGCTGAAGCTTTTTTCGAACCACTCGGATTCGTCACAATGTCCGCCAAGTCCTTGAGCTTTTTTCGAATGCCCTTGCCCTTTCCTCCTGTCATGTTTCAATCACCTGCAAACACAATGAAAGAGTAGTTTATTAGTATGCAATGATGTAAATGGATGAAAATTAGTGAAAGCAACAATGATGTAAATAGATGAAAATTAGTGAAAGCAACAATGATGTAAATAGATGAAAATTAGTAAGCACATAGTTCTTACAAATAAACCAGCTCGACAATCACTATTACATAGAGTAATTAATACTACATAGATCAGAAGCCTATGTTGACATTAGTAACGGGACCACATGTTTCGCCATCGATATCAGGCTCGTTGCACCAATAATCATCAATGGAACCTGGTGGTGGTCCCTTTGGATCAAGGTCAATGCCTGCTTTGAACGCCTCCAGCAAACTCACGTCTTGCTTGTCACGGACATCCTCAGCTTCATCTTCTGCATTGTCTTCCTCCATGCCCGCATCTTCTTCTTGCTCATCGTCTACGACCATGTCATCGTCGGCCGGCAAGTCAACAGTGAAAAAACCAGGGAGCCCTTCTTCCTGATAAAACTCGGCATCCTTTGTTGAGGGGTCTACGCGACGGTAATCATCCTTGTTTGGCGGGGGCGGCCTATTGCGTGAAGGTACCGTCACCACAACATCCCATCCCTGTAGACGTTTTGCCGGGTTTTTGCACGGGTATGGGAGATAGTATATTTGGAAGGCCTGGGTAGCCAAAATGTACACATCCTCTCCCTTATAAACGGAGCTTCTTTCAACTTTGAACAATCCAATTTCAGGATCCCGTCTCACCCGACGTGGGTCGAACCAATGAAATTTGAATACGACGGGATTTAACCCTTTGTCAAACCCGTAATTCAGCTCGTATATACCCTCGACTCTTCCATAGTAATGGAGTCCATCATCACCTTTACATACCACCCCACTATTTATTGTCTTCCGGTTGGGCCGGTTTGTTGAGTATTCAGGGGTATGGAAGCGATACCCATTCACATCATAAGCATTGAACGTGCGGACGGAATGGTTAAAGCCCCTGGCAATTTTTCTTAGCTCGGGATTCATCTCTTTGTTGGTCCTTGCCTACAAGTTTAGCACGATAAGTTTAGAACGAAAAATGACCAATGAATGTCAGCAGTGTAAGCAAAGTTGGATAGAATAGTATCAAACCACAGAACCAGCTAATGAAACCGAAACCACCACCCTTATCGAAAAGATCCTTAGATTCTTCTAGGGTGGGATTCCTGTGGGTATACCTCCAATGTTTATGAGTGAATTGTCTATACCAATGTAAAGAGGAAGAGTTAGCCACATACGAGTGAATGTCTAGGAATAACTAAATGGTGAGCACTTACTCGATGTATGGCTTCACTTCCTCCATGGTGTTCAAGACATATGAGTGGATCAAGTCCCACTCATGTATATTCGTTGTGTACCTCTTTGAGCCACTTGACTTGCCACCAAGCCCTACGAAGATGCTAAGCTTGGGTACATCTTCAGTGTTGGCGGCATTGTAACGAAGGACTGGGTTGTGCTTTGTGGGAATGTTGGCATCATAGTGCTTAGTGGTGAAGTTTGCCACCTCCTCGTTAAGGACTGCCTCGGCAATGCATGCTTCGATCTTGCATTTATTGCCTTTTTTTCACGAAGCTTCTTCATTTCTCTCTCAGGCGGAAACTGCCAACGGCCCCATGCAGGCCCCCCCTTTAGAGCCTCCTCCGCGAGGTGCAAGATCATATGTTGCATCGGATTAAAGAACCCTGGCGGAAGGAGCCTCTCTAGATCGCAAAGCAACTCGGGTGCCTGTTCATGTAGCTTCTCAACCACTTTGGTGTCTAACTCCCTAGCACAAATCTGGCGGAAGAAAAATCTCAACCTCGACTGCACTCGCCAAGTCTCCTCATCGACATAGCCTCGAATCATCACCGGCATTATCCGCTCAAGCCACACATGGTAGTCATGACTCTTGAGCCCTTGTACTCGCAAAGTTTGCATGTCCGCACCCCTCATCCAGTTGGCTGCGTACCCATCAGGGAAAAACAAACATTGCACGATCCACTGGAAGATCTCCCTTTTGGGGGGCTTTGTTGGGCAGAACGGAGCCTTTGGCTTAGTCCACCCTTTTTTGGTGCCAGCAGGTGGCTGCATATTCAACTTTGGCCTATCGCACCATTTTTCTTGATCAATCCGAGCCTTGATGTTATCCTTCGTCTTCTCAGTATCCATGATTGTGCTCCAAAGGGCCTCGCTAATATTCTTTTTGGTGTGCATTATATCAATGTTATGCGGGAGCTCGAGATCCTCAAAGTAAGGAAGCTTCCAATAGCACGGTTTGTGGGTCCATTGGTGTGTCTCCCCATATCCCAAGAAACCATTCCCATCGGGGCTAGGCTGGAGAGCTTCTAACTCAGCCTTGAGTTCATGTCCGGTCTTGAGAAGTGGCTTCGGGTCATGGACAACACGGCCTTTCTTAAAACTTTTTTATCACTCCTGTATTTATGATTCTCCTTAAGGAACTGTCGAGATTCATCAAAGCATGAATACTTGCCTCCCTTATCAAGCCAGAAGAAAGTCACAGCCTGCCTGCACACAGGGCAAGGCCACTTCCCATGTGTACACCACCCGTAGAACAAAGCACGTGCTGGTAGGTCATGCAGAGATGTGTGGTACCAGACATACATATCGAAGTGCTCCTTCTTTGCTGCATCATATGTTCGGATCCCGCGACCTTCCCAGCCACGAAGCAAGTCATCCACCAGCGGTTCCAGGTACACGTTCATGTTCTTACCCGGGTATTTCGGCCCTGGGATTATCATCGACACAAACATGTTCTCTAATCTCATGCAGACGCCAGGGGGAGGTTCAGGGGAATAACGAACACTGGCCAACAACTGTATGTTGCAGCCGACATACCATATGGATTAAACCCATTGGTTGATATCGCAACTGCTACGCTCCTCGAGTCACCGGCTTTCAGTAGATATTTAATGACAAAGTTCTTCCATGCACTACCATCCGACGGATGTATCATCTTGTCGACGTATCTTTTCCCTTCTATGGGCCACTACATCTGTTGAGCAGTATCTTCGTGCATGAAGACCCGTTGGATCCTCGGTAGGACTGGAAGATACCGGAGGATCTTTTGCGCAACCACAGTCTGCCTCTTCTGACCATCACCATTGGGGTCAACCTCAAAGAACCTAGAGGATTTGCAATGGATGCAATAATTTGTGCCGGCATGCTCCTTTGTGAATAGCATGCATCCCTTTGGACAAGCGTGTATCTGCTGAGATGACATCTTAAGGTCACTGAGCAATTTGGTTGAATGGTAAAAGTTCTGCGGCAAGAGATGCCCTTTCGGCAGAATGCTACCAACGACGGCCAGAAGTTCATCGAACCCATCTCTGCACAAGTTCTTGTGGCACTTGAAGGACATAAGGCGAGCGATGGCATCTAATTGGGTTACATCTGTATTAACATGTACGGGTTTCTGCGAAGCAAACAAAGCCTCGTAATACTTCTTTGTGTTTATCTCTGGCTCCTCACTTGTCTCCGCATCCTGAGGTGTCTCCGCCTCTACATGAGGGCTTTCAGGCACATTGCCATTAGCCATGTTTTCTAAGCACTTATCAAATCCAGTATCATATTCTCCCCTAGGCTGAATCTGCCGCACCTCCATCCTAGCACGTTTGGATAACATTTCTCCATGGAAAGTCCAAGTCTGGTAGGACGGTGTGAAGCCGAACTTGAGCAAGTGAGTACTCATAGTTTCCTTATCCTGTGGTTTTTTGTTAGCGCACTTTCTACAAGGGCAAAATATTGTTCTCGGTCTGCTAGAGATATTAAAAGCCTTGTTCACAAACTGCTCGGTCTTTTCTCCCCATTCCTGAGTATAGTTCCACTGACTGATTCTGCCATCATACATCCAGTCACGATTCTCCATCCTCTAATCAGTACGAAAACATACATATATTTCAATTAATCATGACATTAAATAAATCCGGTATTAGTTCGGAATTTTAGCAAACATAGATTTTACGCCATACACACACTTATCTCTCTAATAGGTAAAGAGGGTCCTAGCAACCGACGGATCCGTAGATTAGGTACGTTCTCCCTGCTCTACACCGATCCGAGACAGCATTTCGGCAGCACCTCCCCGCTGCTCTCCCGATACACGTCTCGACAAAATGCCGAGAGGAATGTGCATCCGAAGAACAACGGGGAGGCGCTGCCGCAATCACGTCGCGGACCGAAGTAGAACAGGGAAAACGTACCCAACTACCCATTCGTCGGTTGTCCCGATAAATGCCGTAAGAGTTACGGTTATATAATATGCGAGACCACTAATGCATATTTATCCGCGTAACCCTTACGGCCGGGAAGAGACGCCTAGGTAACCCGACAGACTTGGTGATCTAGACATGAAAATAACCCTAGGTACAAGAGAGGAGAACATATTTTTACCCTCGAAGCGTGATCGAGAGGTGAAGAAGATCAGTGAACCTCCCACAAAATTCCCTATGCCGTCGACAGCCCCACCCTCAAACTCAATAGATATCCTGCACGAAGAAGAATAGTTTATCAATTGAAATTTCCACATATCTATTTTATTGTCCACTAGTTTCTTTTTTTGCACCAAAATATGCCACATATATAGTTCAGGGTCGGGGAGCCCTTACCGAAATGTACTAAAATATGTCACATATATTTTAGTGTCCACTAGCTAGTTTCATTTAACATTGTACCAAATACATCCAAATATGCCACATGTAGTGTATCCATTTTGCTAAATCTACCTATATACCCATTTTGCTAAATCCACCTACTTTAATAATTTACTTAATTTACTACCCTAATGTACTAAATCCACCTAATGTACTACCCTAATGTACTATATCCATTTTGCTACCCTAATGAACTATATCCATTTTGCTACCCTAATGTACTACCCTACAACACTATATCCATTTTGCTACCCTAATGTGCTAAATCCACCTACAACACTATCTAGAACTAGTACTAATAAATCCAACATACTAGTAATATATGCTAACTGGAAAAAAATGAAAAAAATCTAGTACGTACCTGCGCCTTGCTGCCGCTCGGTGGAGGAGGGGGCCTTCACCGCGAGCGCAGCTCGGTGGAGGACGGGGAGAAGCCAGGGGGAGGGGGTTGCGGTTAGGGGTGCGTAGGACGGGGGAGGGGGCTGTGGCCCTAGAGAGCTCGGCGGAGGAGGGCCATGGCGGTAGGACGGGGGGAGGGGGCTGCGGCGGGGGCGAAGGGAGCGGGGCTGGCCTGCAGTGGGGAGGCGGCGGGGGCGAAGGAAGCGGGGGCGGGGCTGGCCTGCAGTGGGGAGGCGGCGCGGTTAGGGGTGCGTGGCGGCGGCGCGGATAGGGGTGCGTGGCGGCGGCCGGGGGTAGAGTCGGGGTCAGCTCGAGCTCGAGGGCGAGCTGAGAAAGGTGTGGATGCGTGGCCCCACGCGAGATTAGTGGATAGGATCTGGCACTCCTTTCCTGTGAGCCGAGAAGATACAGACGGCAAAGACGTCTCTGCCGTGGGTATCTCTGCAGGACGCACGGTAAAGACGTATTTGCCATGTACCCACTCACGGCAAAGAGCAGAGACAGTACAACAAAAAGGTTCCATAGCTACTCTTACCAACTACCTAAACTTACTACACTGGCAGAGCCCATACTTTGCAACCTTGCCAACCACAGTTCGAATCCCACAAAGATTGGATTGGGCCATTTTTTTTAATTAAATCTATGATTTGCGGTGCGTCAACTCACGGCAAAGCCGTCTCTGCCGTGTGTCAGCACATGGCGAAGAGCCCTTTTCCTTTTCTTTTTCAATTGTATTTATTCTAACTAGGACAGTGGCCCGCGCACATGCGCGGACAACATATTTATGGTTTCCAAAAAATGTTTACAATTCACACAAGGAATCAACTCTAGACAACCTAATAGTAATAGGCATTTAACTAAATCCTAGGATGGCTTGCTCAAATTATTAATAACTTTTTATTCAACTTTATTCGGTTTTAAGATAAGTACTAACCTTATAATATTTTTAAATTAGTTTAATTATTGGAACATATCTGGCTCAATATATATGCATAAAATACTTCTTACTTTTTACATTTGATATGTTATCTGGTTATAAATCTCCGGTTAATGAATATTTGTACGTTTTAGATGTTTTTAGTTAGCTCACTTACATTTTTACCCGAAGTTTATGTTTTTAATTAGCTCGCTGGCATGTTCATTTTGAAAGAAAATAGTTGCAAATATATTGTGCCTCACTATG
Source organism: Avena eriantha (assembly GCA_910589775.1). NCBI lineage: Eukaryota > Viridiplantae > Streptophyta > Magnoliopsida > Poales > Poaceae > Avena > Avena eriantha. Next base: position 336,158,983 of record OU342746.1, read on the forward strand.
TAAATCATGGCAAACGGAAAAACAGACTTGACATTGGCAGATAAATTATAAGCTCACATCCAGAAAGAGAGGAAACGTGCAAGTATATTTAAGATGTATCAATACTATTTAAATTGGTAAAAAAATGTGAGTCGGTTATATTTGGAGCTATATTTATAATGCGGGATGAAACAAATGATCCATGCAAAAAAGAAGTGAACGTCAATCTTAGGTAGAGCATTTATCCATCTCTCACTATCTCTCCACCGCATGTACATCAAATTTGACTACCAAATAGCTAGCAAATAAAAATAATTTTTTATAGCATGCTAGTTACCATAATGTCACCGCAATAAAGTACCGGTGGCATGAACTCTGAATGATCCACAGAAGAATAGTAAATTAATAACCAATAAAATGTTTTGCGAACGTTAAGAGGAAAAATACCGAATTATTAACTATAATGGCAGAAGCTTTAGAAGCAACCTCACCAAGACTCTACCTGATGGATAATTAGAAACAAAAGAGTCAGCTGAAAGATATCAAAGACCTCTTGATATAACAAATGAAAGGAAATGGTTAATCAATATGCCTGACAGAAATTAGGATCATGAGACATGTCTTGCAGGACATATTGTTCTGAATAATTAACATGTGTATAACATATATTAAATTGTGAGTGACATTCTAACAACAGAAAAACATATGAAAAAAGATATTATAGTTCGACCGATAGGGTACTATTTTTGTTGTTAGCGTGAGGGTGATAATTAAGTTCATCCTTGTCGTTTTCATTACAGAGTATGCACATCCTTTATTTACAAACAGAGTTCATATTTGTCTATTGCATCTATCAAGAAAAACTTAATTAAATTAATTTTGATTTTACAGTGTTATTGTTCGATTTGATTGATCTAAAGATAAATTCAATATGCTTCGTAAATTTCCTTCTGCTAGAATTGAAGATTTGAAAAGTTAGTAATTCATCGAACACCTAGATTACATTGCTCAACAATGCTAAAGGTGGAGGCGCTAGATGAAAAGAAAGATTTAAACTGGACAGTTAAAATATGGTTGGTACATACTTTTTAATAGGCTTGCGATAGAAAGTTAAAATATAAATTGTACATACTTTTTAATAGGCTTGCCATAGAAAAACATATTAACGTACCTTCTTCAGGTACTGTCCAAATCGGTTACAGTGAGGTCCATCTCCAGAAGTTTGCAGGAATATTTGTACGTACTTTTCTATGACTAATCTCTCCATCTATCAGCTCCTTCCTCCTCCCTGCACTCATATCTCTATCGTTAGTTGCAATTTTGAGATATATGCATGCATCCATTATTTTTAGGATTCAAACATAAAGTATTAAATCCAACCATCAATTTGCTTCTGTTTCCAAATAAATTGCACGGCTGATTGTTGTACAAGGAGAATAAACCTGAGACTGAAAGGGCGGAGTACTTAGGACTATATCGATTCAGCATCATAGGCCTCACCAATGCATGCCGGCAATGACGCAGCTTGCTACGTCCAGCCTTGTCAGCCAGCCACCGGCGAGCGCTTATAGGTATGTGCAGTGGCGAGTCCATCGATACGGCGTCGTAGGCTTCAGCGGTGCCTGGTGGTGAAGAGGTAGGTTGGTATCGTGCCATGTCGAACAGTTGACGGCCGCCGGCAACCGCTTAGACATGTTCATAGGGAAGTCTTGGCAATGAGAATCTCCCAGAGGAATAGCGCTAGGCCTGCAATAGATTCGGTAATCCCTACCTCGGGGCCGCTCGACGATGCATAAATGATGGCTAGGAGTTGCGATGAATTCCTTTATCTCTGCCTCTGGTTGGATTCATATATGCATAGCCTGGAAATTCCAACTTCACAGTAGCTAGAATCTTAAGTAATCCACAATCAATGAGTAGCAACGTAAACTGCTTGTGTATTTATCACAACGTGTTTAGTCTGCAACATAGAGAACGATCTCATGTTCAGTTTTGAAATAAAAAATAGTCTCCAATTGCAAGCTATAAATGTATGCTCAGTTCTGAAACAAAAAAATGATGTCAAATGCAAGCTACCAATGTAAGGCATGTAAAGTGAAAAACTTGCAGACAGTTATGGAAACTGCAGAGAATACCTGGAAATTACTTGTTTGCGAAAATAAATTATGCAAGCAGGAGAACGTGGCTGTTGCTCGGGAGAAGAGAGAGCCGATCATGGAAGATTTTTTTAGAAAAGAGGGACCTGCAGCAGTGAGGCCTAGCATTAGTAAAAATCCTCCCCTGTAAAGCAAAGTGCTAGATGGAACTTGGAAAGCAGCAGGGCAGGCGATTTAGAAATTATTGATTGATCCTACAAATTGGTGGATGGCCGGAGCAGATCATGCGAGACAAATCAAGGGAGACGACGTACTCTTTCCTTTTTACCTCGAGCAATCGCCAGTCGAGCCGTCAAGGGGCAACATGCCTGCAAGGGAAGGAAGAAGACGGGAAGTTCAATTAGGGTTAGGGACTAACAATTTTAAAACAGTCCTATATCCGGATATTGGTTAGGGATCTATTTACGTACGCATATATGTTTTTTTCTTGAATATACATTGGTGTACATGTGTCATGTGATGTTGAATCAGGCCCAACTTATGTCACATAAATTAGCGGTTATAGATTAATGATTTTAAATGTCCACCGATTTTTTCTTCAACATAGGTAGGTGTACATGTGTCACGTGAAGTTGTATCAGATCTACCACGCTATATTTGTTACGTAGATTTGACGGTTGTAGATTAATAATTATAAAAGATTCACAAATCAAGGGCTAGTATTTTCTGATTAACGTGGAATTTTCTAGTTAATTCTCTTACTTCTGGTTAACCCATCATGTACTTTTAATATATAATAGATACTATATTTATTCTTTAAATTAGTTTAAGTTTTTAGTGTATATTTGTTAGTATTAGTTGTGACAATGTATATACGACATGGTTCTGGACTTATATAAGGGGGGAAACCTAGTCCCCGGGTGCATGTGTCCCCCTTCGCAGGCATGCACTGTAACCTAAAAGCAAGGGTTCCGGGCTCGTCTAAGGGGGAAAGTCCTCGTTCCGGCACTAGAGAGTAGGATATTGTCACTCTCCTTGTGACCCAACATGGTTTTACATCATCCTATGACCTAAACAAACATAAAACAAGAGAGGGCTACACCGGGCTACCCCCGTCAGAAGAAAGTCTAGCGGGTAGACGACGCGAGGCCCACGGGTCAGGGTTCCGCAGGAAACCGTGCTCCGGGGCATCGAAACACCTCAGGGACTTGCATGTGGCCCTAGCACATGCATGAAAGTGTGGTGCTATGTTGAACATACAAAACCTAGTCCCCGGGTGCATGTGTCCCCCTTTGCAGGCATGCACTATAACCTAAAAGCAAGGGTTCCGGGCTCGTCTAAGGGGGAAAGTCCCCATTCCCGCACTAGAGAGTAGGATATTGTCACTCCCCTTGTGATACAACATGGTTTTACATCATCCTATGACCTAAACAAACACAAAATAAGAGAGGGCTACACCGGGCTACCCCCGTCAGAAGAAAGTTTAGGGGGTAGACGACGCGAGGCCCATGGGTCAGGGTTCCGCAGGAAACCGTGCTCCGGGGCATCGAAACACCTCAAGGACTTGCATGTGGCCCTAGCACATGCATGAAAGTGTGGTTCTATGTTGAAAAATACAAAACCTAGTCCCCGGGTGCATGTGTCCCCCTTTGCAGGCATGCACTGTAACCTAAAAGCAAGGGTTCCGGGCTCGTCTAAGGGGGAAAGTCCCTGTTCCGGCACTAGAGAGTAGGATATTGTCACTCTCCTTGTGACCCAACATGGTTTTACATCATCCTATGACCTAAACAAACACAAAACAAGAGAGGGATACACCGGGTTACCTCCGTCAGAAGAAAGTCTAGGGGTAGACGACGCGAGGCCCACGGGTCAGGGTTCCACAGGAAACCATGCTCTAGGGCATCCAAACACCTCAAGGACTTGAATGTGGCCGTAGCACATGCATGAAAGTGTGGTGCTATGTTGAAACATACAAAACCTAGTCCCCGGGTGCATGTGTCCCCTTCGTAGGCATGCACTGTAACCTTAAAGCAAGGGTTCCGGGCTCGGGGAAAAGTCCCCGTTCCGGCACTAGAGAGTAGGATATTGTCACTCCCCTGGTGACCCAACATGGTTTTAAATCATACTATGACCCAAACAAACACAAAACATGAGAGAGCTACACCGGGCTACCCCCGTCAGAAGAAAGTCTAGGGGGTAGACGATCCGAGGCCCAAGGGTCAGGGTTCCGCAGGAAATCATTCTCCGAGGCATCGAAACACCTCAAGGACTTGCATGTGGCCCTAGCATATGCATGAATGCGTGGTGCTATGTTGAAACATACAAAACCTAGTCCCCGGGTGCATGTGTCCCCCTTCGCAGGCATGCACTGTAACCTAAAAGCAAGGGTTCCGGGCTCGTCTAAGGGGGAAAGTCCCCGTTCCGGCACTAGAGAGTAGGATATTGTCACTCTCCTTGTGACACAACATAGTTTTACACCATCCTATGACCTAAACAAACACAAAACAAGAGAGGGCTACACCGGGCTACCCCCGTCAGAAGAAAGTCTAGGGGGTAGACGACGCGAGGCCCACGGGTCAGGGTTCCACAGGAAACCGCGCTCCGGGGCATCGAAACACGTCAGAGACTTGCATGTGGCCCTAGCACATGCATGAAAGTGTGGTGCTATGTTGAACATACAAAACCTAGTCCCCGGGTGCATGTGTCCCCCTTCGCAGGCATGCACTGTAATCTAAAAGCAAGGGTTCCGGGCTCGCCTAAGGGGGAAAGGCCCCGTTCCGGCACTAGAGAGTAGGATATTGTCACTCCCCTTGTGACCCAACATGGTTTTACATAATCCTATGACCTAAACAAACACAAAACAAGAGAGGGATACACCGGGCTACCCCCGCCAGAAGAAAGTTTAGGGGGTAGACGACGCGAGGCCCATGGGTCAGGGTTCCGCAGGAAACCGTGCTCCGGGGCATCGAAACACCTCAAGGACTTGCATGTGGCCCTAGAACATGCATAAAAGTGTGGTGCTATGTTGAAACATACAAAACCTAGTCCCTGGGTGCATGTGTCCCCCTTCGCAGGCATGCACTATAACTTAAAAGCAAGGGTTCCGGGCTTGTCTAAGGGGGAAAGTCCCTGTTCCGGCACTAGAGAGTAGGATATTGTCACTCTCCTTGTGACCCAACATGGTTTTACATCGACCTAAACAAACACAAAACAAGAGAGGGCTACACCGGGCTAACCCCGTCAAAAGAAAGTCTAGGGGGTAGACGACGCGAGGCCCACGGGTCAGGGTTCCGCAGGAAACCGCGCTCCGGGGCATCGAAACACCTCACAGACTTGCATGTGGCCCTAGCACATGCATGAAAGTGTGGTGCTATGTTGAACATACAAAACCTATTCCCCGGGGGCATGTGACCCCTTCGCAGGCATGCACTGTAACCTAAAAGCAAGGGTTCCGGGCTCGTCTAAGGGGGAAACTCCTCGTTCCGGCACTAGAGAGTAGGATATTGTCACTCCCCTTGTGACCCAACATGGTTTTACATCATCCTATGACCTAAACAAACACAAAACAAGAGAGGGCTACACCGGGCTACCCCCGTCAGAAGAAAGTTTAGAGGGTAGACGACGCGAGGCCCATGGGTCAGGGTTCCGCAGGAAATCATGCTCCGGGGCATCGAAACACCTCAAGGACTTGCATGTGACCCTAGCACATGCATGAAAGTGTGGTGCTATGTTGAAACATACAAAACCTAGTCCCCGGGTGCATGTGTCCCCCTTCGCAGGCATGCACTGTAACCTAAAAGCAAGGGTTTCGGGCTTGTCTAAGGGGGAAAGTCCCCGTTCCGGCACTAGAGAGTAGGATATTGTCACTCTCCCTGTGACCCAACATGGTTTTACGTCATCCTATGACCTAAACAAACACAAAACAAGAGAGGGCTACACCGGGCTAACCCCCTCAGAAGAAAGTCTAGGGGGTAGACGACGTGAGGCCCACGGGTCAGGGTTCCGCAGGAAACCGCGCTCCGGGGCATCGAAACACCTCACAGACTTGCATGTGGCCCTAGCACATGCATGAAAGTGTGGTGCTATGTTGAAACATACAAAACCTAGTCCCTGGGTGCATGTGTCCCCCTTCACAGACATGCACTGTAACCTAAAAGCAAGGGTTCTAGGCTCGTCTAAGGGGGAAAGTCCCCGTTCCGGCACTAAAGAGTAGGATATTGTCACTCTCCTTGTGACCCAACATGGTTTTACATCATCCTATGACCTAAACAAACACAAAACAAGAGAGGGCTAAACCGGGCTACCCCCGTCAGAAGAAAGTCTAGGGGGTAGACGATCCGAGGCCCACGGGTCAGGGTTCCGCAGGAAACCGCGCTCCGGGGCATCGAAACACCTCAAGGACTTGCATGTGGCCCTAGCACATGCATGAAAGTGTGGTGCTATGTTGAAACATACAAAACCTAGTCCCCGGGTGCATGTGTCCCCCTTCGCAGGCATGCACTTTAACCTAAAAGCAAGGGTTCCGGGCTCGTCTAAGCGGGAAAGTCCCCGTTCCAGCACTAGAGAGTAGGATATTGTCACTCTACTTGTGACCCAACATGGTTTTACATCATCCTATGACATAAAAAAATACAAAACAAGAGAGGAATACACCAGGCTACCCCCGTCAGAAGAAAGTCTAGGGGGTAGACGACGCAAGGCCCACGGGTCAGGGTTCCGCAGGAAACCGCGCTCCGAGGCATCGAAACACCTCAAGGACTTGCATGTGGCCCTAGCACATGCATGAAAGTGTGGTGCTATGTTGAAACATACAAAACCTAGTCCCCAGGTGCATGTGTCCCCCCTTCGCAGGATATAAGTAACTTAAACAAAGAAATTAATAAAAACGGTAGAAGAAAATGGAGAAAAAAAACTCAAGGCAAAGCGTGGGCCCACGGCAAAGCATGGTTTGCCGTGGGTATCTCGTCAGGACGCACGGCAAAGACGTAATTGCCGTGTACCGACTCACGGCAAAGAGCAGAGACAGTACAACAAAAAGATTCCATAGCTTGTCTATACCAACTTCCTAAACTTACCGCACTGGCAGAGCCCATACTTTGCAACCTTGCCAACCAAAGTTCGAATTCCACATAGGCTGGATTGGGCCATTTTTTTAATAAATCTATGATTTGCCGTGTGTCAACTCACGGCAAAGCCGTCTCTGCCATGTGTGAGCCCACGGCAAAGATCATTTTCCTCTTCAATTGTATTTATTCTAAAACTATATTTAGTTAAAAATAAACAACTCACGGCAAAGCGTGAGCGCACGGCAAAGCCGCTCCGTTAGTCCCCTCTGTTGCCCCCTCCGTCAACAGCGGAGCGGTGGGCCCTTCTGCAGGGGAATATCCACACGGGGGGGGCTGAATATGCCGTGCTACCGTGTGAGCAGTCTTTGCCGTGCGTTTTGATTTCCTTTGCCGAGCGTTTTGTCTCCGTCGTGTGTTTCTTATGGTTGTTGCCGTGAGGTTTTTCGTTGCCGTGAGGGGATTTTCTCCGTGCCATGTGTCGTTTCGTTGCCGTGGGTCCTGCCGACGGGCTCACAACAAAGGTTTGTTTGCCGTGTTACGGCTCACGGCAAAGTTGCGACGCACGGCAGCGAGCTTTTTCCCGTAGTGTGTCCATAGTACATTGCATCGACGGGGTGACGTTTGTCATGGTTTAGAGCAACGATGACATACCCCTGTATCGGACGTAGATTCCCGTATCTTTCATTGGCGACACGTACTAATAATAAGTACTAAGTCCTATTGTCAAAAAAAAAAGTACTAAGTCCTAGTCTTTTACGCCAACACATATTGTCCATAGTACGGCACAACACACAACACCTCTCTAATGCCCATGTGGCCATGTCCTCCCCTGGAGCCGCCATCCCTTCAAACCTTTATCCGTGGTAGTTTTCCTATTTTATCAGAGTCAATCCTGTAGGAATTTCTTTTTCAAGTTGGTTGATAATTGGTCTACACATAGAGGAAGCAACTCTTTCTATTCCAATTTCTATGATTGACCGGGTCAAAGTGGCTTTGCTGAAGAGCAATAAAATGCATTTAATGGTGAGGCGCCCTTTCCCTCGGTGGTGGCAGCAGAAGGTAGTGGCACAAGCAATCGATGTTTGAGGCGGCAGTCAGTGTCCCTGTCCTCTCCGGGCAGGCCGTTTCAGTGCTTTCTGCAACATGCATGACCGGTGCCGGTGTGATACGTATGTTGCGTTGGGGGACGGTCGGGTTGCCCCATGCACGTAGCCAGGGTCTGGACTAATTGTGTGCATTCACTTATAACTTTGAAATGACAGAACATGGACTACAATAATAATTGGTACAGTTGGATCGTGCATGCACCTGAAATCTTGAAAGCCAATTCCCCGTCTTGCCTGAATAATTTGCTACGGAAACACAGGACTTACAGGTGGGTCCCGCTAGACATGATCTTCACCGAGCGCCCTGTTCATGCCTGTCAGCAAACCGTGGACAAATGTGAGAAAAAAAAAGCAACGGTTTAGACCTGCTGGTGCTGCTAGCTCGCATGGTGCCGATCGACCGCTAGGGGGGGGGGGGGGGGGGGGGGGGGGGGGAGGTTGGCCGTTGGGCTCACGTCATGGGGAGGGGAATAAATATGTCAGTCTTTGCAAAAGGAGGTGCTGGCTACCAGTCATGCACTGCACTGCACTGCACTGCTCACGCACGACATGGCTTTGTAGCAGCGAGTGAAGTAACGATCGAGGCTTTCACTCGAGTGAGTGGTCGCGCCGCACCGGATTCATAGCAGACAACTGCCGGGCGTGAAGCCAACTGCATGCTATGCGCCTGACCTGGGTGCTCTGCTCTGCTCTCGGGGTGACACGCATGGTCGAAGGCAAGGGACATAGTGGTAGCACAGATGCGCAAAATATCGATTTGGAGGACGTCTTCCATGGAGGACTTTTTAAAAAAATCGAAAAGCGTCAAAAAAATTGAAAATATATATATTCGTGTAGCCCACAATGTAAAATACATCTATGCAAAAATTTAAAGAAAAATACATTTTATGCGCAGTAAAAAAGAAAAATATGACAAATTCTAAAAACAGGAGGCCCATTCAAAAAAAAGCACTGTTCATGTCCAGATCTGAAATGTTCTCTTTTTTTCTAAGGCCGGAATACAAATTATTTTCACGTGCTTTTTTGTACGCGTTTATTATAAATCATTATCTACGTCCCTTTTCGTATTTTTTGAAACTTCAAATTTGAATTTTTCAAAAAAAATTAAAGTCCTCACTGGCGCCCGTCCGCCAAATCGACGCACCCCACAGATGCGCCACTTTGTCGACGGGTACGGTAGACGAGCATATCACCCCGTCGCCAGGTTGAACACGTTGTACCAGTAGTTTCCCCCCTCCTCGAGGAACAGAAGTCCGTTGCAGGAGTTCTGTATGGTGGTCTCCTACTAGTACACAGGTCGTCGAAAGGCTGGTTTACAGTAGCTCCGTTTGTGCCGAGAGGGTGAGTTTAACACGATGATTTCTTATTTGTCTATTACAAAAAGCTCTACTATGTCAAGTTTTGTCTAGCTTCAATGATGGATGGGCGAGGAAGACAGCGTGTCTTTGGCTCGTGCTATTTTCAGTAGTTGTCGCTAGGTGCTTTGTTGACCTATTTGTAATTTCTATTATTTTTATTAGGACTCTTTACTATTGTTGATATAATTATTAATAGGTCGGTGAAATTTCGCAAGAAACAAGTAGCGCCTCTAATTTTGCAACTAGACAAGATTTGAGGGTAGGTGGGTGACTGAGAGCGCAATGATGGCAGGCTCGTTTCGTCGGTTAATTGTGCAGGATGTGATGGGCTGAACTTATTGTTCATTGAGAGGACTCTCTCACCCCGCAAAAATGGTTTTCTCGGCCCAGGAACTTGGTATGGGCCCCTTTTTATGCAAATTGTGCATGGGACATATGGAAGCAACGAAGTCGCAAGCATTTTGATGCCTTTCCGCCAACCCCAGACTAGTAGTAGCTCTAAGAGCAAGTACAGCAGAGCCCAGTCAGCCGGCTGTAGAGTATTCCATGTCATCGATATCCTACGTGGAGGGGAGAGAAGCGAAGAGAGAGAACGGAGCGGGCGCTCCGTGTATCGCCCGGCTACAGCGTAAGATTCGAGAAATTGCCGTTCGCCTGTAGCCCGAAGCGGGCGATAGCGTCGGCGCTCTCGGTCCCGTGCATCTCCCGCGCCTCCCGCCCATCTCACTCCACCACCACGCGCCAAATCCATTGTTCCCTCGCCCAAAATTCCTTCCTGCGCGCCAAATCAAAGAGGCCTCCAAATCACCCCTAAATCGCCACCTCCTAGAACCCTAGAACTACCGCTCCAAATCATCCCCAAATCGCCACCTCCAAACAGTAGAATTGACGTCGGCGCCGCGTCAAGGAGATGGGTCAGCAGTCCAAAAGGACGCGTGCGCCGGCGCCTCTTGATCCGCCGGCTTCTCATCTCGTCCCTCCAGCGGCGCCTCAGTTCGTCCTGCCGCAGGTTCCTCCATTCCTCCTGCCGCTGCCTCATCCCGTCCCGCCGTCGACTTCCCCTTCAACACGCGGAACAGCCGCTTGGATGCCCCCATGACCACCGCAGTCTGCAGCGGTTTTGTTTGCACCATGCTGGCTCGCGGGGCTCCAGCAACCCAACATAGCGAGTTCTTCAGCTCAAGACCCTTGCTGGGCTCCGCCTGCCAACAATTCCGATCTGCAAGCCTGGTACGCATGCTCCTTGTTTCTTATTCAGATATGTTCTACCATATCATCTCAGATGAGTTTTAATCTATAATAGTACTACAATCTGTCATGGTTTGCCAATTAAAAAGTATGATCCGTCATTCAAATAATGATTCGTGAATTATTGCTGCCATCTCTGAATTTTCCAAACCATGCTAATTAGCACATCACTAAATCTGCTATTACTGTTTTTTTAGCACTTTATCTAATAGCCTGAAGAGTCTAAGAAGTCAAAAAATAGACAAGCTTGGCATTCTTGATCATTTCCATGTTTTATATATCAAATAAGCACTAGGAGTCTGATAATAGCTGCTACTTTGCAGCTTATGTTTCTTTTTAACATAGTGAACTGATCTTACAAATTACCTGTAGTAGCGAGTACAATAAATGATAGGAAGTTAACTGTTTGATCATCTATTTCTTGAGTAGGGGATTTGATTCTCACCCACCTAGTGATTTCCTTAGCTTCTTTAAGAACATACCAAGCCACACACAAGCCGTGGGAAATGGGACTTTATCGCAGCCAATCAATGTTGGCGATGACACCAATGGTGACAATTGTGAAAGGACTGAAAAAGGTTGCCATGGACAAAAGAGGAGGATCGTAGATTGGTAACTTTTTTGCATGTTGACTCCATGTGCTACATTTCTGGCACAACAATAACAGAAATAACACCTTCTGTTAATATTGTAGGTCAGTGCTTGGTTGAATAATTCGAACGACCCAATTCAATCCAATTACAAGAAGAATGAGCAGTACTGGAAAGATGTTGCTGCTGTCTACAACAACACGACCCCAAAAAACAGGGAAAGACTAGTCAAGCAAGTGAAGGATCGCTTTGCAAGAATTAAGAAAAAGGTTGCATGGTTTTGTGCGAGCTGGAAGGAAGCTAATGCTTTGTATGCTAGTGGAGAATCTGATGTCGATTTAAAGAAGAGGGCAATGCAAACTTATGCAGCAGATCATAAGGAAGAATTTATGTTTGAGCATTGTTGGGATGATCTAAAAAAGGAACCAAAATTGGACGCATATTTGGAACGCCTACAAGACCTAGAGCCAGACAAGAGGAAGTTTACTGTTGATGATGAAGTGGGGCAACATTTCACTCTAGATGATGCTCGAGATGAACGGCCACCAGGTGGCAAGCAAGCTAAGGAGCAGCGAAAACGAAAAAGAAAGGATCAAGATTGTATAATAGATCTTGAAGATGAGCTTAGCAAGTTTGTAGATGCTCAGAATGCGGCAAATGAAGGCCGCAAAGAGATGTTAGAGACACAAAGGCGCGTGTCTAGTGAGAATCTTGAAGCTCGGAAGCTTGCATGCCTTGCAGCAAAAGATCACAAGGATTCAGTGATGGTAGAAACATACCGATCATTGATGATGCAAGACACACCTGGAATGCCGGAAGATGTGAGATCTGAGCACGTGTTGGCATTGAAGTGTTTCAGGGAGAGGTTATTCGGCAAAACTGACTAAGGTACTTCCTAGTCCACTATCTAGTTCAAATTTACTGTATTTGTAACACTATCACTACTTCCTATTGTTGTGAGATTTACTCTACTGTCTCAACATTTACCCTTGTCTCTGATTCCTTTTTACATACAGTGGCTGAAGGTTCCTTTCTACTGAAGTTCTAACTTTGGCTTTGTGCCTATATCGTCATCAAGATCGTCATATTAGAGTTATGTTTGGTTAATGCTTTTTGAAGAGTCATGTAATGTTTAATTGTTCATGTCATGGTTGTATGTGCCATTGGTTTGTTGCTAGTTGTCAAGATCAAAACTAATGTTTAAGTGTTGGTATGGTGTTATGTGGAATTGGCTTGTTACTTGAATTATTCAGTTTGCCTTGGTATATCTTGATAGCATGGAGATATATTTGTATTTTGCTTGAAATGGCTACAAAGATAAACTTACATTTGATCATAATAGCCAGTCCAGACACATGCATTGTACGTATCTAGCTCTACAATGACTATTGGTGATATGGCATGCCTATAGAGCCAGCAGCCGGGTGTGTTATTGTGCTTGCTCTAAGAGTGCGTCTAGAGCACTAAGACACTCCCTATACTCATTGTTGGGGGACGGTCGGGTTGCCCCATGCACGTACCGCAAACGAGGCCAGCAGCACACGAGTAACCTCGTGGACGGCCCTAGGACAAATGGCCTAGATTTGGACATCTCATATGAATATATAACTCTTTTTTCTAATACAGAGCTGTAAGAGCCAGAGATGCTAGCTTACGAGCAGTCATGGGCATGATTCATTATTCGACAGCCTAAGGCCCAAGAGTGTCGTTTTCCCTGAAGCCTGAGGGGAAGAAGAAGACCGGAGGTGCAGAAGTAGACTAGAGGGGAAGAAGATCCATGGCCGCAGGCTCGGCCCATGCAGCCACCACCGGGCAGACCGCCTTCCGCCACTGCCCTTGGTAGCGGCGCTCCCACTACCACCTTCCCGCATTGTTTCCTCAAAGATCGACCTCCTCATGTCCTCCATCGCCCACTGGTTTTCCTCGGAGGTTTACAGATCACCTTGTCTCCGCCGCCAGCACACCCACCCACCCCACCCCTAAGTCCATCACTTACCGCGGGGCTCACTCTATTCTCAACGATGCCTTCTTCGCCACGACTCTCTGGCAATTTCGGCCGCACCTCAAGTAATTGGTGGTGGCCAAGGACATCCAGGTTTTTTCTTGTTATTATTTGAGTTGGACCACCAAAACTGTCTAAACATGTATGTTGGCGTTTTACTAGCTGTGGTAAGGTAGTACGGGGTACTTTTTAAAGTACTGTTTTAGTGCTCTAAAAAATGTTTCAACAAATAATCAGTAAGGTTTTTACGCCAAGACACATTGTCCATATACATTGCATGACGTTTGTCATGGTTTAGAGCACGGATGACATACCCCTGTATCGCACACGCTGATTCACATGGCTTTCATTATTGGCGACACGTATTAATAAGTAAATTGAAGCTAAACGCGATTGAGGGCGACCAGCCAACGCGTGCCAGCACCGCTAGGCTGCTACCGATCGAGTCGTGCAAGAATAAGATACAGCTTGCTCATCCGATCTTACTTAAATAGGATCTCATCATCAGACGAAATGTCAATGGAGAACTGTGTGCATGCATCAGCTTTACTTTGTCGCAGAGGTGTCCAAATCGTAGGCCACAAAACGTTTCCAACAGCTAATTAAGGGTGTATGTATCCGAGTAGTTGTGGACGAAAAGTCCAAGAAATTTCTCCAAAATTTCTGTAAACTAATGTTGGCACAGGATATAGCAGCTCTGTCATAGCTACGGGTCCTAAAGAGCCATGGTATGACGAAGGTGCTAAATGGAAAATCAAGGATGAGATGACCCGGCTGATGTGATGCGTGTTTAATTGGATGACGGGATGAAGAAGCCGCCTAATAATGCAACCAAGCCACATGCGTGCATCTTTCCCACTGTATGTATCCTACTATCCAGTTGCAGTTCTTAACGCAGCAAAGCTCGCAAGGCTGAGCATCCCGTCATATTGTTGCTGCTCTGGGTCTTTTTGGATCTCAGCACGACGATTTTCCTATTAGTCTTCTAAAACAAGTTGTAGACAAGCTTTGTCCGGCTCCGATGATAGAGATGCAAGAATGGTGACGCGCATTTGGATTGTGCTAGTGTCTATAGTCGTCGCAAAAGGTAAGTCGCACAAAGATTATTTAAAAGTCAAATCTTATGAACTTTTGAACAAATATTTAGAAAAAATATTACATGTACAGTAAATTGATCAGGCTTGCACTGACACATTGTTCATAGTAAATTGCATCGATAGGGTAACGTTTGACATGGTTTATAGGCAGCACACGTTGATATTTACATGCATTTCATCATCGGCGACACGTATTAATAGGTAAACGCAACTGAGGGCGACCAGCCAACGCGTGCACGCAGCGCTAAGCTGCATGCGACCGAGTCGTGCAAGAATGAAATCCAGCTCGCTCATCTGACACTGACAACGGAGTACAGTGTGTGTGTGTGTATGCATGGGCTTACTTAGTCGCCTACAAATTTGATCTCATCCAAGAATGCATAAATCATCATAGGCTTATATAAGTCGCAAATAAAGGTGGCCAAACGTAGGCCACGAACGTTTCCAATAGCTAATTAATGGTGTACATGTTCGAGTAGTTGCAGACGAGAAGTCCACGAAATTTCTTCAAATTTTGTGTACATCTCTGTCACAGGGTCATAGCTGCTGGTCCATAGAAAATTAAGGCTAAAATGACACGGCAGAAGGGACACGTACGTACGTGTTCAATAGTATGGCGTGGAATGAAGAAGCCGTCGAGCTAATAATGCAAGCAAGCAAGCCATATCTCGTGCATCTTTCCCACTATAAGTATCCTACTATATCCAGTTGTAGTTCTTATCACAACAGGGATATATAACTAGCCTGAGCATCAACCTCCCTTCCCGGAGCTTAATTTCTTGTTTGATTGCATTGGTACTTCTGTTCTCGTTTGGAACTCCACCTAGCTAGCCATGGTTGCCGGTGTGTGCTATGGCACGGTCGCCAACAACCTGCCCTCGGCGAGCGACGTGGTGCAGATGTACAGGTCTAAGGGCATCACGGGCATGCGCATCTACTCCCCCGACGCGCAGGCGCTCAACGCCCTGCGCAACTCCGGCATCAGCCTCATGATCGACGTGGGCGGCACCGACGTGCTCGCCAACCTCGCCGCCAGCGTCTCCAACGCGGCAGCCTGGGTGAGGACCAACATCCAGGCGTACCAGGGCCTGACCATCAAGTACATCGCCGCGGGCAACGAGGTCCAGGGCGGCGACACGCGGAACATCGTGCCGGCCATCCGGAACCTCAACAGCGCGCTGTCCAACGTCGGCCTCGGCGGCATCAAGGTGTCCACGTCGGTGCGGTTCGACGTGGTGGCCAACTCCTTCCCGCCTTCCGCGGGCGTGTTCACGCAGGGCTACATGACCGACGTGGCCCGGCTCCTCTCCAGCACGGGCGCGCCGCTGCTGGCCAACGTGTACCCCTACTTCGCCTACAAGGACAACCCGCGGGACATCAGCCTCAACTACGCGACGTTCCAGCCGGGCACCACGGTGCGGGACGACGGCAACGGGCTGACCTACAGGTGCCTCTTCGATGCCATGGTGGACGCCATCTACGCGGCGCTGGAGAAGGCCGGGACGCCGGGGCTGAGGGTGGTGGTGTCGGAGAGCGGGTGGCCGTCGGCCAGCGGGTTCGCGGCGACGGCGGACAACGCCAGGGCGTACAACCAGGGGCTGATCGACCACGTCGGCGGGGGCACGCCCAAGAGGCCCGGCACGCTGGAGACCTACATCTTCGCCATGTTTAACGAGAACTTCAAGCTCGGGGACCTGACCGAGAAGCACTTTGGTCTGTTCAACCCGGACAAGTCGCCGGCCTACCCCATCCGCTTCTAGTAGTCTGCTTTGGCTGTACACGCGTGCATCGTCAACCTAAATAAGCTGTCTGTAGTGCAGCGGTGAATTGTACCGAGGATACCTCATAAGTATATACATGGACTGTGATACGTCATCTTAAATAAAGGAAGATATGGGTTGAATTTCTGGTCCATGCGTACATACTCCCTCTGTTTGCTAAAAATATATAGCTTTATATCTGAAACAGAGAGAGAGTTTGTTTTAGAAAAATCTTGCCAAGAGAGCATGACCAATCTCCCTAGCTGGTCTATCTATCCAGACTTGTTATTTATATGGGTGTCTCTAACGCATAGTCGACTGAGATGTATCTTACGTCTCAGTCGGCTGACGTCAGGCTTAGTTGTTTCAGCCCGTTGCACCTCCCGGTCCTGGTTTGTGCAGTTAGACCATTGTTTGTTTTGTGTTGTTGGACCATTCAGTTATTGGGCTGACTGTGATTTCAGTTAACTAGTCCCCTGCACGGGCAGGAGGCGGAGAGGCCTCCAGCCGGACAGAGCTTCTGCGGTCCTCGCTCGATCTCGTCCGCTCGCCAATTTATTCTCCTCTCTCCGCCTCATTATCTCATCGCCCGCCCCCTTTTGCCTTTCCCACTGTTTCGAAATGCTTGATGAGCCTGTTCTAGAAGATACAAGGATGGGGAGGAAGTAGAAATGGACAAAGCGAGAACGTTGTTTGCGTGGGCCCACTAAGTCATCGTGTGCTCTTCTGAGTTTTCCGTCAGGTGTTGGATGGTGCAAATCCAACATACATAATCGTTGTCGTAGGCGAGTAGCTGTTGCTCTCCCTAGTTTTGACGCCGACTTCTTGGAGGCTAGATTAGCTTGGCTCTTAAACTAAAATAAAATTTAGAAATTTAGAACAAAATAAATAGGAACAATTAAAAATAAAATGATAGTACTCCCTCCGATCCAAATTAGTTGACTCAAATATGTCGAGATACGGATGTATCTAATACTAAATCAAGTCTAGATACAGCCAAATCTAGACAAATCTAAGTCAACTAATTTGGGTCAGAGGTAGTAATAAAAAATTAATCTCTAAAATGGAAAAATGCCCATGTTAAAAAATAAAGGAACAGAATAAAAATTTGTATGATTTAATTTTCATAATATCTAGAATGATCCATCACTACAACATGTGCAAACAAGACAATCATAAAAGGTCAAATTTGAGATAAGCATGCTTTAACAACTATCCCTAAAAAAATAGATTGCGACGGGATCCGTTGCCAGTGTTCATCCTCGTGCTCCGTGTCGGTGGTTGTTGTTGCTAAGAGCCCATCTGCATGCTACTTTGTCGTCGGAACGTTCGACCGAGATCGAGAGTGGGAGCGAGTATCCAAAGGCATCGTGACAGAGGGATTTTACGGCTAGAGTCGAGGATCTCTGGTAACCTCGATCGACGATTGGGATTAGGGTGGGAGGGGAAGCTTGCTAGGGCGATGGAGGGTTGGAGGGAAGCGCGCCGGCGGACAAATATTAATGTGGTGAAAGTGTGTAATAAAGACTTAAAGTAACAAGGCGCATTTTATTCAAAAATCGTTATACAAATTAAATTTTGGGAAAAAAATTCAATTCCTTCTCTCCATGTAAACTTGCAACCAAGTACTTTCTCTAACAAAGGAGATGTTCTATAAAAATGAAAACGAATGATTGTTGGTTTAAAATGTATGGTGGTCCATGTTGAAAAACATAATGTTTCAAAATGTAATATAAAATTAGTACGAAAAGAATGTATATAAAGTACCACAAAAGCCAATCATCGGTTTCGATAGAGGACATGACTTTGGTTGTGAACCAGTTGCAACCCTTGTTGCAAACTCCTAATCTATACCATCAAGGGGAAGAAGGCAACTTGTATGTGAAGATGCAACTCGAGACTAAAGTCCAGTTGCGTGTCAGAGATGCAACTCGAGGAAAAAAATACAACGACCATTCAACACGGTAGTCAGTTGCAACCCTAATTGCAACTCCCTCTCTATACAATCAGGGGAGCATATCGAGATGCAACTCGAGACTCCTAGTCCAGCTGCAATCTAATTGCAACTCCCTCTCTATACCATCAGGGAGAAGGCCAGTTGTGTGTCAATTTGCAACTTGAGACTCATAGTCCAGTCGCAACCCTAGTTGCAACTCCATCTCTATACCAGTAGGGATAAGGCTGGTTGCGTGTAGAGATTAAACTCAAGGATAAAAACTACAAAAGAACAATACAATCCTCAGTTGCAAACCTAGTTGCAACTCCATCTATATACCATCATGGGAGAAAGCCAGTAGCGTGTCAAGTTGCAACTCGAGACTCACAGTCCAGTTGCAACCCTAGTTGCATCTCCCTTTGTATACCATCATGGAGAAGGCCGGTTGCGTGTCGAGATGCAACTAAAGGCTAAAAATACAAAACAACAACAAAGTCCTCAGTTGCAATCCTAGTTACAACTCCCTCTCTATACCATCAGGGGAGAAGGCCAGTTGTGTGTCAAGTTGCAACTCGAGACTCATAGTCCAGTTGCAACTCCCTCTCTATACCATTAGGGATAAGACCGGTTGCGTGTAGAGATTCAACTCAAGGATAAAAACTACAAAAGAACAACACAGTCCTAAGTTGCAAACCTCGTTGCAACTCCATCTCCATACCATCAGGGGAGGAGGCCAGTTGTGTGTCAAGTTGCAACTCGAGGCTCACAGTCCAGTTGCAACCCTAGTTGCAACTCCCTATCTATAACATCATGGAGAAGGCCGGTTGCGTGTCGAGATGCAACTCAAGGCTAAAAAGACAAAACAACAACACATTCCTTAGTTGCAATCCTAGTTGCAACTCCCTCTCTATACCATCAGGGGAGAAGGCCAGATGCATGTAAAGTTGCAACTCGGGACTCACAGTTAGTTTCAAATCCCTCTCTATACCATTAGGGAGATGGTCGGTTGCATGTCGAGATACAACTCAAGGCTAAAAAGACAAAAGAACAACACAATCCTCATTTGCAACTGGTTGCGTGTGGAGATGCAACTCAAGGGTAAAAAAACAAAACAACAACATAGTCCTGAGATGCAACCCTAGTTGCAACTCCCTCTCTATACCATCAAGCGATAAGGCCACTTGCATGTGAAGATGCAACTCGAGACAAAAGTCCAGCTGCGTGTCAAGATACAACTCAAGGCAAAAAAAGACAATGTCCATTCAACACGGTAGTCAGTTGCAACCCTAAATACAACTCCTCTTTATACAATTAGGGGAGCATGTCAAGACACAACTCGAGGCTACTAGTCCAGTTGCAACACTAGTTGCAACTCCCTCTCTATATCATTAAGGGAGAAGGCCAGTTACATGTCAAGATACAACTTGAGATGAAATTCCAGTTGCGTGTCAAGTTGCAACTCGATACTCACAGTCCAGTTGCAACCCTAGTTGCAACTCCCTCTCTATACCAACAAGGGAGAAGTCCAGTTGCAAGTTGAGATGCAACTTGAGACGAAAGTCCTCAGTTGTAACCCTAGTTGCAACTCCCTCTCTATACCATCAAGGGAGAAGGCCAGATGCGTGTCAAGTTGCAACCCGATACTCATAGTCCAGTTGCAACGCCTTCTCTATACCATTAGGGGAGAAGGCCGATTGCGTGTAGAGATTCAACTCAAGGATAAAAACTACTCCCCCTATCCGCGGATAAGTGTTCTTCTAGATATGTCCTAAGTCAAACTTAGTAAAGTTTGACCAACTTTTTAGAGAAACGTGACAATATTTATGACACCGAATTGGTACCATTAGATATGTTTTCAAATTTAGTTTCATAATATGTCAATTTGATGTAATATTTGTTGTTATATTTATCTTAAAAATTGGTCAAATTTGATTAAGTTTGACTTAGACAGAAGCTAGAAGTACACTTATTTCCGGAGGGAGGGAGTAAAAAATAACAACACATTCCTCAGTTGCAATCCTAGTTGCAACTCCCTCTCTATACCATCAGGAGGCAAGGCCAGCTGTGTGTCAAGTTGCAACTCAAGACTCATAGTCCAGTTGCAACCCTAGTTGCAACTCCCTCTCTATACCATCAGGGATAAGGCCGGTTGCGTGTAGAGATTCAACTCAAGGATAAAAACTACAAAAGAACAACACAATCCCCAGTTGCAAACCTAGTTGCAACTCCATCTCTATACCATCAGGGGGAAGGCCAGTTGCGTGTCAAGTTGCAACTCGAGACTCATAGTCCAGTTGTAACCCTAGTTGCAACTCCCTCTCTATACCATCATGGAGAAGGCCAGTTGCATGTCAAGTTGCAACTCGATATCACAGTCCAGTTGCAACCCTAGTTGCAACTCCCTCTCTATATACCATCAGGGATAAGGCCGGTTGCTTGTAGAGATTCAACTCAAGGATAAAACTAAAAATGAACAACAAAGTCATCATTTGCAAACCTAGTTGTAACTCCCTCTCTAATGGAGAGGGCTAGTTGTGTGTCAAGTTACAACTCGAGACTCACAGTCAGTTGCAACCCTACTTACAACTCCCTCTCTATACTATCAGGAAGAAGGCCGGTTGCGTCGAGATACAACTCAAGGCTAAAAATACAAAAGAACAACACAGTCCTCATTTACAACTCCCTCTCTATATCATCAGGGAGAAGGCTGGTTGCGTGTCGAGGTATAACACAGTCCTCAGTTGCAACTCACACATGACCTGTGCTCGATTGCAGGAAAAGTTGCAACTCCCGTGAGAAAGTCAGTTGCAATAGCAATGCAACTCTAGCCAAAAAAGTGTAGTCAGTTACAGTACCAAATGCAACTCACAAGTTAAATAAGATAAAGTAGAACAAAAACAATCCTAAATTGCAAGTGACGCATGAACACGTAAACATTTTTCAGTTGCAGGCAAAGTTGCAACTCTCATAAGAAAGTGAGTCCTTATTTTCAACCATATTTGCAACTCACGCAATCAGAGTGAGTTACAGTACCAGATGCAGCTCAAAAATACTCATTTCCTAAAACTAATTGCACAAGCAAGTTGGAAACAAAATAAACACATTTTTTTAGAATAGTAATATATATACAAAACTATATACTCGTCTTCTCTCTAAATAGGAAACAAGTGAGGAGATATCGATGCATCTTAGTAGGTGCAACACATAAAATTGAGCAGCAAAAAGATACAATCAACTACAAAAATGACAATAAATAAATTCGAATATTAGTACCAAAAACTAAAAATAAATCATTTTTACATAAAAAGACAAACACAAAAAAAAATACCAACGCTGCCCGCTGCAACACCTCACGCTGAGCATTCCAACGCCCACCAGTCTAGAAAAAAAAACAAATAGGCAAACACCAACAAAGGCCAGTTAATTAGCCCAATAAAGACGACGGGAAAAAAAACAACGGCCGATAAACTTACAGGACAGAAACCGCACCAGCGCTCGGAACCAACAGATAAATAGAGAAATCAAAAGATACATCAAGAAAAACAACAGACTGACTATGACCTAAGCTAAAACGCAGCTAGCTGTGAATTAGCAAAACCGATAATATATATAGGATGGTCGCATGAAGAAGCCGTCAAAATAATGCAAATAACTAGTCACATGCGTGCATCTCTCCGTGTACATAAGTGAATATAAAATCCTGGCTAGCTAGCTAATTGCACTTCTCATCGCAGCAATCGAGAGAGTAAAGCATATTCACGAATTCGGATCAACCTTTATCCAGCCATGGTGGCCGGTGTCTGCTACGGCGTGGTCACCGACAACCTGCCCTCGGCGAGCGACGTGGTGCAGCTGTACAGGTCTAAGGGCATGCGCATCTACTTCCCCGACGGCAACGCCCTCCAGGCCCTAAGCGGCAGCAACATCAACCTCATCATCAACGTGGGCAACGACCAGCTCGGAAACCTCGCCGCCGCCTGGGTGAAGGCCAACATCCAGGCCTACTAGGGCCTGACCATCAAGTACATCACGGTGGGCAACGAGGTGTCCGGCAGCGACACGCAGCTCATCCTCCCGGCCATGAAGAACGTCAACAGTGTGCTGTCCAGCGTTGGCCTCGGCGGCATCAAGGTGTCTACGGCCGTGCAGTCAGGCGTCACCGCCGGATTCCCTCCCTCCCGCGGCACCTTCTCTGACTCCGGCTCCCACATGCCGCCCATCGCGCAGTACCTCGCCAGCACGGGCGCGCCGCTGCTCGCCAACATATACCCCTACTTCTCTTACAAGGGCGACACCACCAACATCCGCCTCGACTATGCCCTCTTCACCGCGTCGGACACGGTGGTGCACGACGACGGCAGCGGCAAGGACTACCAGAACCTGTTCGACGCGCTCGTGGACACCATGTACTCCGCGCTCGAGAGCGCCGGGGCTGGGAATGTCGGCATCGTGGTGTCCGAGAGCGGGTCCGTCGGCCGATGACCCGGTGGCGACCGCGGGCAACGCGCAGACATACAACCAGAACCTGATCGACCATGTCAGGGAAAGGGACGCCAAAGAGGCCAGGGACGATCGAGACGTACATCTTCGCCATGTTCAACGAGAACAGCAAGACCGGGCTTGAGACCGAGAGGCACTTTGGGCTGTTCAACCCGGACAAGTCGTCGGTGTACCCCATCCGGTTCTAGATAGTCCGCACGTGCGTCTTTGTCGGTACAGTACATACCAAATGCTGCGTACAGGTGTGCATTATCGGCAACCTAAATAAGCTGCTAGTGCAGCAGTGAATTGTAACGAGGATACTAATACATACATACGTGCACGTGACACGTCATCTTAAATAAAGAGAACGATGTAGATATGGGCTGAATTTCTGACGCATGGGTACATATTTTCTGCATGCGTATGTGGCCTTCTCGAATGAGAGAAAACGACGATTCTGCATATTCACACAGAAACACGACATCGAGCTGAGCTGAGCTTCTACCACCGAACTAACAGCTGGAAAGACTAGCGACAGAGGAATGCGTCAACAACCATAACGACGCACGCTGGATGAAGGTCAATGCAGGCAACCGTGGTCTTTTCTTCTTTACTTTTCTTATTATTTCTTCTTTATTAGACGTCCTTGTCCCCGCCCAAAGAAAAACAGTTAGCTATGCATTGTTAAAAAATATCTACACGTTAGTTATCAAATTTGTATTTTTCTAGAATAATCACAGGACAAACTCCAATTGTAAGTTTAAAATAATCTATGGTCACAGTTTTTTCTTTGCTTGAGATCAATTTTGGAAACACCACCTTGCTACTCTTTAACCTTTCATTCATGTAGAATTTCATGTAAAGAAAGAACTCCATGCATATGACGATGTTTCTACCTCTTATGGAAGTCTTTTCACAAGATAAACAACTTAATCTACAACAATATCTGTTCTAATGGACAAAGCCTTGGAGGAACCTCAACGCCGAGAGTCCGTATAGACAACACTGACCACATATCCTAAAGTGGGACGGGTAAATCATCTGTATCTTCTTCCTTTCGTATCTTATCGGGCTCTAGGCCGGGTTATATGCTCCGCCAGGAATTACAGTAGGTAGAAACCCACAATTACAATAGGAATAAACCCACAAAGAGTGGAATATGGGATCGTGGAGAAGGACAATAATTGATGAGTCTTTAGTCCGGGCCTCATACCATAGAATGGAAGTGTAAATGGGAAAGTACACCTACTTCTGCAACAATGCTAAAGATATTTGTCGATAAAGTAGCACGCCTCTATGTTGAAGATATGCCTAGAGACAATAATAAAAAATATTATTATTATTATTTCTAGTTTATGATTGGTCTTTTTTCTCTATGCTAGAATTATATATTACCTAAAACCTGATTACATGTAAGGGTACATAAACAACACTGTGTCTCTAGAAAACCTCTACTAGACTAGCTCGTTTATGTTGATATATAAATACGGATTTGCTAGTTCTCAAGCGCCTGAGAACTTCTTAGTTCTCAGTCGCCTCTTTCACCATTCGATTTACCTCGTGATTCGTGCAAAGTGTAAGTTACACATGAGTTGCAACTAGGATGTAACTGAGAATTTAATGAGTTGCAAATAGGTTGCAACTGAGAATTAGTACAAATCTTATGAGTTGCAACTAGGTTGCAACTGAGAATTAGCACAAATATTAGAATGACATCAGCGACTTAGACATAAGAAGTTCTCAGGCGCCTGAGACCAGAGACCTAGGCACTCCCTTAGTTTATTACATAATCTTTGGAGAAATTTCCTCGACTCTTCGTACGTCCACAACTGCTCGGATATGTATACCCTTAATTAGCTGTTGGAAACGTGGTAGCCTATGTTTGGCAACCTCTACTGCTTTACGTGCGTAAGGTGATGCATTATTCAAATAAATTAAAAAAAATTAAGCTGATTCATGCACAGTGCTCCGTTGGCAGCGTCTCGGATGAGATCAACTTTAAGTAGAATCACTTTAGCACGCCTTGCAGGACCCAGTAGCAACTTAGCGCTGCGTGCACGCGTTGGCTGGTCGCCTTCAATCGCATTTTAACTCCTACGCCCTCTGTTTCAGAATATAAGATGTTTTTCTTTGTGAAATGAATATATCTAAACTCTTTTTAGTTTGTAGATTCATGTAAATTTAGAATGAACCTACACTAAAATGAATCTAGATACACTTATTTCACAAATCAGAAACATGTTATATTTTAAAAGGGAGAGAGTATATATTATTACTTAGTATACGACGTGCCGCCCATGGAAGGCATTTAAATTTAAATCAAACGTGTGATATATAGTGCTCAAGATCACCCCGTCAATGCAATATGTACTATGAAGAACATTGTGTCGTGCAAGCCTGGTCAAAACCTCCGTCCCAAAACGCGCCTGAGTAAAAGACTTGGAACCCGTTCAGATTGTCCTCCGCTCCCCCAAATCCTCCACTTTGCTCTTCACTCCGCAAGATTGCACTCCGCTCGTCCGAAATTCTTTTTTTTTCATTTTTATATAGATTTCACTTTTCTTTGCTTATAACAAAAAAAAAACAAGTTTTGGAAACGTTTGGTAGCCAACTTTGTTTTCTTTCGGCAGCTGTCCTAAGGGCATCTCCACCAGGCCGATCCATTTCGAACATGAAAGGTGTCTAAAACGGTTTGTTTCACTACTAAAAAAAGGCTTATCTGTGGCGGCGCATGGGTTTGGCATTTTGTGGTGCATATGGAATGCGTCACCATTACCTCGCCATTAAATTGTAATTATGTGGTGCATTTTTTTCAAATTTCAAAAAATAAAGAGGGTCATATCTTAAATTTCCGTGGCACATATTGCCAATACTCGCCACATAAATTTTCATGTTTACTGCCAATGGTAAAACTTGCCCCAGCGAATAATATAAGAGTTGTGCAATATTCTAATAAGAACAAATTCATTACTCGGCCCCCTTTTTATGGAATACTCAATGATAATCTTGGCAGTGCATTTCACTGCCAGACAAAGAGTAAACTAATCCCACCTAACCTGTTTTCTAATTATTTTTCTTGTCTTTTTATTTTGCTTGCCGGACTGAGAGTAAACTTATCAAGAAGAAGAATTAGTTAGGTATTAGTTTAGAGTTTTCTTCTCTACATTATTATAATTTTCCTTTGTATTTTCAAATTGTAAAGACCATGTAATATTGTGTTTATAATATATATTATTTCTTTCTTTCAATTCATTATTATATTCCATTTCCTTTTATTGTAATTTCATATTAGATTTTTTAAAACATTAAGAAATAAGGATTATTCCGTTAGTAATCAAGTTAGTTCATTTGAATTTATTCTTCTTTACTTGTATTTGAATTCAAATGTTTATCATAGAGCACTCAAACTTAAATCACTCTCCCCAAAACAAAGAATTCTACCAAGGTCATGTCAAAGTTTATCGCACTCACCTAATAACCTAAACCCCTAGGTCATCAAATGAGAGAAACTTTGATCCCTTAGGGTTTTAAACTTAATCACGAAAATTTTCCCTACTTTTCACATGCATGCACGCAGAAGCTCAAACCTATATCTACCTCTCCTTTGAAAATCTGGGATGTTACAATATTTCATAGCCATGCTCTCATTATTTCTTTTGATTCTTTAATCTACCAAGGTGTATGTTCTCTGGTGCCTTCGAAGTGCTAGCTTGGTATATGACCATGCGCTGAGCGAAACTATGTTGTATGTGCACTTTTCCTGACACAGTTATCCATGTCGGATTTTTTCTGCGATAGTGCGAGCCTGGCGATTCGGCGTGTGCCTCGGTATTTATAACCGTCTGGGCCTGCATATTCTGTTTAGTGACGGCAACGATGAATACGAGTATGCTCGACAAATTCTAATAAAGTGGATGTTTGATGCGCTATCTATAGCCGTGATTCCAAGGTCCTAAGCTAATGCATGTTTTCAAAATCATTTCTCAAAAAGATAAGTTTCATTCATAAATACAATGTCTGTCAGCCATCACGGGTTTTAGAGAACTTCATGGACTTTTCACGCTGCGGTTGTAGTTCATTCACAGAACAGGGAACATAGGTGCGCTTCTTTACCCAAAAATATCTTTAGCATGGTTGCATAACCGGGTGTACTTTCCCATTTACACTTCCCTGGTACAAGGCCCCGGCTAATGACTCACCAATCACTACCCTTCTCCACTACCCCATATTCCACCCTTTGTAATGAACTTTGATCAACGACTATACCATTGCTTATTACCCTCCTTTCTAAGACACTAGAGTAGTCACGTTGCAAGGATGGAGAAATTGTGGGTTCCTACCGACTGTAATTCCTCGTGGGGAATATAACCCAACCTAGAGCCCAAAGAGATGAAAAGGGAATAAGATCTAGCTAACTTACCCGTTCCATTTTACGATCTATGGTGAATGTTGTCTATACGGACTCTCGCGGCACTAAGGTTCTGCCAAGGCTTTGTCTATTAGATTAGATCTTGTTGTAGGTTAAGCTGCTTACCTTCTCAAAAGATTTTCCGTAAGAGGTAGAAACATCATGCATGTAGTCTTTTCTTTACATGAAATTCTACATGAATGAAAGATTAAAAAGTAGCAAAGTGGTGTTTTTAAAATGTATCTCAAGCAAAAAAAAAAAATGTAACCATAGGTTGTTTCAAACTTACAGTTGAAGTATGTGTCCTATGATTATTCTAAAAAAACAAATTTGATAACTAGCGTGTAGATATTTGCTAACTGTTTTTCTTTGGGCAGGGACAAGGGCGTCTAATAATTCAGCCCATATCAGAAATTCAGAAATTGCTAACAATGCATTGTTCTCTTTATTTGTAAGTTTTTCTTTGAACAATGCATTGCTAACAACGCATGCATCAGAAATTCATTCCACATCTGCATCCTTCTCATTATTTACGATGACGTGTCACGTGCACTTATGTTGTACTAGTATGTATTAGTATCCTCGTTACAATTCACTGCTGCACTAGCAGCTTATTTAGGTTGACGATAATGCGCGTGTATGCATTTGGTATGTACCGATGAAGACGCACGTGCGGACTAGCTAGAACCGGATGGGGTACACCGGCGACTTGTCCGGGTTGAACAGCCCAAAGTGCTTCTCCGTCTCAAGCCCGGTCTTGTTGTTCTCATTGAACATGGCGAAGATGTACGCCTCGATCGTCCCTGGCCTCTTTGGCGTCCCCTTCCCAACATGGTCGATCAGGTTCTGGTTGTACGTCTGCGCGTTGCCTGTGGTCGCCACCGGGTCGCCGGCCGACGGCCACCCGCTCTCGGACTGTCGGACACCACGATGCCGACATTCGTGGCCCCGGCGCTGTCAAGCGCGGAGTACATGGTGTCCACGAGCGCGTCGAAGAGGTTCTGGTAGTCCTTGCCGCTGCCGTCGTCGTGCACCACTGAGTCCGGCGCGGTGAAGAGGGCATAGTCGAGGCGGATGTTGGTGGTTTCGCCCTTGTAAGAAAAGTAGGGGTATATGTTGGCGAGTAGCGGCGCCCCCGTTCTGGCGAGGTACTGCGCGATGGGCGGCATGTGGGAGCCAGAATCAGAGAAGGTGCCACGGGAGGGAGGGAACCCGGCGGTGACGCCCGACTGCACCACCGTGGACACCTTGATGCCGCCAAGGCCGACGCTGGACAGCGCGCTGTTGACGTTCTTCATGGCCGGCAGGATGAGGTGCGCGTCGCTGCCGGATACCTCGTTGCCCACCGTGATGTACTTGATGGTCAGGCCCTGGTAGGCCTAGATGTTGGCCTTCACCCAGGCGGCCGCGTTGGAGACGCTGGCGGAGAGGATGGCGAGCTGATCGTTGCCCACGTCGATGATGAGGTTGATGTTGCTGCCGCTCAGGGCCCGGAGGGCGTTGTAATCGGGGAAGTAGATGCGCATGCCGGTGATGACCTTAGACCTGTATAGCTGCACAACGTCTCTGACCGGTCCACCGGCCCGGACACCAGATCATTCAGTCTGTGCCCGATCCACCGGCCCGAACACCAGACCATCCTGTTCTGGAGCAGGTCCAACCGGCCCTGGCACCGGACCTCTCTGCAATGTTTATTTTTCACTATGCACTTGCGCAATTTTAAGTTTTTCCTCTCATTTTCTCCGTGGCATGTGTACTTATCTTTGTGCTCCGCAACCCTTCTCTATTTTTCACAGGTGAAGGTGACGACTATGAGAGTGAGGAGTATTTTCCTGAGCAACCTGCCAAGTCCAAGAGGGCTCGTAGGGCCGGCCAGTTTATGCATCATGAGGGTGAGGGCAGCACTCGTCCTTCTCGCTTCAAGATCAAGGCCAACAAGGGTAAACAAGCAGTAGTGAATGTTGAGGATGAAGATGTGCCTAATCAGAATATTAAGGGTATGGAGATTGCACTATACCTAACTCTTTGCAAGCAGAACCCCTATTGTTTCAAGGCTCATACCTATGCGGGTCCTGACAAGAGGTTCTGGACTTAGACTCAAGCCTTGATGTAGGATTACATTTACACTTAGTTTAAGGTCACTCTCTATGGTAAGATTGATGCTTTCAATGCGGAGTGGTTCAACATGTATGCAGCCTCAGATTATCGCTTTGTTGATGATGCTGTGAAGAAGACCGATTTGTTTGACCTTGTGTGTCTTAAGGAGGACTACTACCCTGAGTACATCCGACAGTTCTATTGCACAGTCTATTTTCATGATGATGTTGAGCGCACTATGACCTGGATGACTAGCACGCGGAGGTACCGTGCCTCCTATGCTGATTTGGTTGAGGTTAAGGTTATGCTAGCAAGGGAGGAGGCTTTCACATTCATAGTGAGAAGGTCAAGACCGCTGAGACTCTTGCTTTTGCTACCCCAAGGATACTGAATTTCCTCCTCCGTTCATGTCTGACAGGTATTCTATTATTACACTTTGGCCAGCATCTTTCGTCAGTCCCTTGTTCCTCAAGTTGGGTCTTCCCGCTTTCGTTGAACATGGTGAAGTTGTACGTCTCGATCGTCCCGGGCCACTTTGGCGTCCCCCTCCCGACATGGTCGATCAGGTCCTGGTTATACGTCTGTACGTTGCCTGGGGTCGCCATCGGGTCGCCGGCCGACGACCACCGGCTCTCAGACACCATGATGCTGACACTTCCGGCCCCGGCGCTCTCGAGCGTGGAGTGTGTCCACGAGCGCGTCGAACAGGTTCTGGTAGTCCTTACCGCTGTCATCATCATGCACCACTGTCTCTAGTGTGGTGAAGAGGGCGTAGTCGAGGCGGCTGTTGGTGGTGTCACCCTTGTAAGAGAAGTAGGGGTATATGTTGGCGTGGAGCGGTGCCCCCGTGCTAGCGAGGTACTACGCGATGGGCAGCATGTGGGAGCAAGAGTCAGAGGTGTCGCGGGAGGGAGGGAACCCAGAGGTGATTCCCGACTGCACGACCGTGGACACCTTAATGCCGCCGAGGCCGACATTGGACAGCGCGCTATTGACCTTGACCCAGGTGGCCACGTTGGACACACTGGCAGCAAGGTTGGCGAGCTGGTTGTTGCCCATGTCGATGATGAGCTTGATGTTTCTGCCGCTCAGGGCCTGGAGGGCGTTGCCATCAGGGAAGTAGATGTCCATGCCAGTGATGCCCTTGGACATGTATAGCTGCACCACATCGCTCGCCAAGGGAAGGTTGTTGGTAACCACGCCATAGGAGACACCGGCCACCATGGCTAGATAAAGGTTGACCTGAATTCATAAATATGTTGTACTCTCAATCGATCCCTACTGTTATGATGAGAAATGCCAGGAGCAAGTGGCCTAGCATGGGTGGTGATCACTAGTGGCCTACCTGACAACAGCTCCTCCTGGGTCTGCCCTGCATAGGCAGTGTCCTCACAAACCAGCAACTCCTAGCACAGTTCGAGCGCTATCATCCTCGTCTTGCTGCCACCATCGCGGGAAGCCGACCCCTCCTGGGCCATATTCCTCAAAC
Organism: Avena eriantha; assembly: GCA_910589775.1. Taxonomy (NCBI): domain Eukaryota; kingdom Viridiplantae; phylum Streptophyta; class Magnoliopsida; order Poales; family Poaceae; genus Avena; species Avena eriantha. The sequence continues at coordinate 336,189,697 of OU342746.1, forward strand.
ACCCCACAAAAACAGCCTCCTCAAGAACCGGTTGACGGCGCTCACGTGGAATAGAACGACCCAACACATTTGGCATGGACCGCGCCATTGAAGCAATCCTAGCGCAATCAACAGCCACTGAAGCTGCCAGCATAGCCTCCTGTAGTTGAACCTGCGAAACACGTGGTGAAAACGAAGTGCTCCTTCCATGTAGGGGATAATCCACCGGTAGCGCTGCCACCAGTTCCCTTCCTCGGGGGTAGTAGGGTTGGAATTAAATGGCATGTCAGCAAATACCACATGCGACCCCTCCTGGATGATGACAGCACCGAGCTCCCCTGCCCATGCAAGACCGAAGTAGAGCTAGACCCAGCATTCTGGGTGCCAATGACCGGATCATACGTATCCATAATATCATTAGAGGACTTCCCATTGGCATCATCATCCGAGTCACCATCTCCTTTCTTCCACATGAAAGGACCAAACTCAGGCTCCGGAACATACCCTTCTAGTGCTAACCTGAAACGGAACTCATAACCCTTAAGCTTAACCATAGCATCAGACATGATACAATAACCCAACGCGTCATGCTGCTTTAGGAAAACCTTAGTATCAAACATAGCAACAAGAATACAAATGAATCCATGCTTCCGCATACTAATCAAGTCAACATCCAGAGTAGTCCCCATGAGACTACCAATAGCCCACAAACCTAAAAAAGAGCGAAAGGTCTGTGGAACCCCCTTGACATGTAACCAAACATGTTGGAGCTCACACTTGTGGGGAAATTCTTGCAACAAATATGCAGAAAAAGTAACACGGGAGCTGCTAAGATGCACCGAAATTTGAATTCCATCAACTCTATCCATGTCCTCAAAAGACGGGAAGCTCACTAAGAAGGCATTCTCCCCATACGGCAAAGCCTCCCACTTCCACTAGTCGCGAACAGAGCATCACCTGGCAATCTGTTGCTGAACCACATATGCAACCACATCTGCAGATACCATCAGACTAGAAACTTGCACAAGAGCTATAGGAGTCTGGTTCGTCGCCAAATGATCCTGAACCACGACACCACGAAACTGTGTGAACAAAGTTAGCTCGTTGCGAATGCCAGCTATGTAGGGGGTAAGGCGCAGCTCCTTAAGAACATGGAGTCTCAAGGTTGGATGGGCGGAATTATCACCTTACAGATCTAACAATAATGTACCACCTTACAGTCCTTAGACGCATGAGTATTGACCGCACACTTCCAGCATCTAACTACCTTTTTATTCTTTTTACCAACAATAGCGACCACCAACACAATATTTGTTACCTGCGGCGTGTCAACATGAGGCGGAGGTGTAGTGCTCTAAACATGCTAATGTCCCTTCATATTGTACTGGTACTGTAATTGTTGGCCCTGAGCATAGAAAGGAGCACCATATGCCTCGGGCACTTGAACTTGAGAATACCCAAATTGACTTGAACTCGGCTGTTGAAGCCGAGGGTCGGCCTGGACTTGGTGAGACAACGCCAGCCCCTGATTCCCCTACACCTGAGGTTGCTTCTTTCTTTATTTTTGGCACAGTTGCAGCCACAACTCTCACCCCAACCACAAACTGCTGGCCCGACTGCGTCCCTCCCATGGAAGTTTGCATCGGCACATCCCCTTGAAGTCCTTGAGGGCCAAGGGGAGGCATGCATCATGCCGAAGCCCCCAGGATGCGTACCACGATAGGGCAGCTATAACGGGCGGTGCTGAACTTGGGGATGATTTGCATTGAAGTAGGCCACGGGAGGGAATGGGGCCTGCACCCGCGACGTCACCCCTGGCTGTAGTGTTTCGGGCAGTGGCATCCCAGGCGGTCCAGAGAAAGGGGACATGCCGCGCTTTCCCGACACAACGAAGGGAGGAGGCATGACAACAGGCGGCCCCTAGGGTTAGGGGCTTCCATGGAAGAGGGAGCAGGGACGATATCCGCGAAGGAGCGACGCAACATCGTAGAAGGCGAAGCATCCCACAACGGTGACATGGGCTTCATCGATCGTGCAGAAGTTGGATTTGATTGGCGAGGAGGCGGCGTAGACTAAATTAGGGAACCCGATGCCTCGCTATGCCAGGTCTTCGTGCGATCGTGGCCCCAGGAGCATGCACCATGTCGGCAGTCCGCGGGGATTGCGAATCTCGAACCGGCCTCGAGTGTGCCTGATCCAATGCTGCCGCCACCAACTTCCCCAGCACCGGTGGAGCCGGAACCCTTCACGGTGGAAGAGGACCCTTCCATGAACGAACACTTGGACCACGGTGGAGCAGCACACCAGTTAGCGAAGCCACATCCCCATGCCTCATCACCAATGGAGAGGCAGATCGTCTCCTAGCCACATCCACCTCCTTTGCCGGCTGCAACTCACGTTGCGACAATGTAGAGTCCCACGACACCGACCCAGTCGAACCATTCTCCCAGAAATGAGAGGCCAGGGTAGGTAATCCGATCTCTTCCTAGAATGCTTGATGCAGCTCCTTGTCGGTCTTCCGTCGCCGGCGAGCAATGGTTACCCAACAAAGTTCCCCGGATAGATCCTCCAAATCCTCGAGAGCCACCCTAGCAGCCAAAGCCTCATCACCGTCCGACCCTGATTCCAACCCAAGGCACTCAAACCGTGATCCAGAGCCGCCCTCCACCGGCAAATAAATGTGCGGCGGTGCCAAATCCTGGGGCGCCAACGTCAGCGCCTCCCTCTCATGAGTCACTGGAAAATATGCATATTCTCTTTCATGACTACTGGATGGGGCATGCTTCTAAATTCTCAATCGATGAAACCCACCTTGGAGAATGTCAGGAAGTGGGGAGTGGTCCTTTTGTTCTATATGAGACTGTATGTTTTAGTGGTATATACACAATTTTCCCAAGGGGGCCGTTGCTCCCCCCTCCACCAATACCAAACATGCTTATTCTTAGAAGATATAATGTTTAACTATTTCTACACACACACACACACATATATATATATACACATGTCCATCCTCTACGGAGGAAGCATCTCACGCCGCTAGCTTCTTGGAGATCCGTGCGGGGTGGGAGAATTTTCTCTCTTTTGTGCATTTCCAGCCACTCCCATGTTAGACCAACGTGGTATTTCCCCTCTACCCTTTTCCGTCTGTGCACTGTCGCTCTACGCTGGGCAATGTCAGCACCCTACCCACGCCTGCATTGTGCCATGCCCTCAGAGCTCACGGGCAAGCCACTCACTGCAGGGAGCCCTTGCCAGTGTAGGTTGCCATTGCATCATCCCATTAAATAGCACATGCCACCATTCCCCGTCCTAGTTTGCACCTCCGGCCACCACCTCCCGTTCCACACAACCGCTGGTACCCCTCCCTCAGATTTGTCATTGTTCCAAATCCCACCCCGGGCGACCAACGCCGTATCCCCTCCCCGGATTCGACGCCATCCCACACCATCCGCCCACCATCGCCCCCTCCCGTTCCAGGTCCCTCCCGGTCCCGTTTCCCCTTTCCTGGTATCGTCACCGGGATTTAGGCTGGTCATCCCCTTCCACCGTAGCCGCTCACCGCCGGTCATCGACCTAACAAGATTGTATTATGTACGTGTTACAATTTCGAAACCAGCATAGTAACACTCAATTTCTGTTAAGATTGGTGACTGCGCTCCAGTAGTTCCAAATTGAGGCGTTGGGTATACGATGGCAATAACAACCCCGCATGTCGGGTCCTCTCTCCCACGGCTGACTCTTCTCCCATGCGTGTAAGTGCCAGATAATGGATCCCGTCCAAACCCCAAAATCCCGCATGTCTCCATGAAGTTGGTACATTTTTTATTTTTTCCCTTTAACCATCGTGAGGGCATACATGAAAATTTATGTGGACCACAACAAACTTCACTTTGATTGTGATGAATGAATAAACATGTTTGGTGGTGGGGTGGGGTGGGGGGCAATGGCCCCCCTTATGGGAAATTATGTATGTCCAGTAAATCATATGATCTTAGTTTATTTCACACTAGCTTTAGGTATGTCAGTAAGACCTTTTGTTTTCCATGTTGTAGGTGATTACAGAGAATGCAGTTAGTGGACAATATTATAGAGCCTCACATTTTCAGAGCAACCTGTGCAACCCTCGCACGAAATGGAGTTGCTGGTGTCAATTGTGAATGTGTACGTCGAGGGGTTCTCTAGGTTCACACTGCTATAATAGAGCTTGCAAATTATTCAAGATTAAAATATAACAGAAGTATTTACTCCACAGAAGGGTTTAGCACACACGACTTGACAAATAGGGATAAGCCGCCTCGTGGAGAAGTTTACCACTATCGTCCTCGCATGCCTTCACTTGTCCATCCCCCTGAGTTTCGGCAACGACCCCTCCCCCTTGAGTGGCAACGCATGCTCTAGCACGGCCGTTGTCACCTCAGTGGACGTGGAAAGGAGCACCACCCCAACTAGAGAACCCCTAGATATACACTTTGACAATTGACACAAGCAATGGGTCACTTGAAAGGGTTGCACATGTTACTCGACTAAAAATGTGAGACTCCATATTATTGTCCACTAACTGCATTCTCGGTAATCACCTAGAACACGGAAAATGAAGCATTTTACTCTCTTTATTAAATGCTATAATTTTAATGTATTACTTGGTTCAGTCTACGAGATACCATGATTCGTCCGTGACGATTGGGACAGTCATCAACAGAGCTTGGTGGCTAAATTCTACTCCATCCGTTCTAAAATATAATATATTTTGGCCTTTTTTTTGAAATATGTGTATCGAGACGCCTTTTATTGTGTAGGTTCCACTAGTAGAAACCAGGCAATTAGCCCTGGTTCGTAAGGGCCTTTAGTCCCGGATTGCGAACCGGGACTGCCAAAGCGGGACTAACGGTCCAAGCTTTAGCCCCGGTGCTGTTATGAACCGGGGCTAGAGGTCCAACCACGTGGCCCTGTGAGGCGTGCTGGGCGGCAGGGCATTTAGTCCCGGTTCGCATTTAGTCCCGGTTTGTGTTACGAACCGGGACTAAAGGGCAGCCATTTTGGGCCATTTGGCTGCCGCGGCAGGGGATGGGGTTTTGTGTTTTTCTTTTCATTTTGTGTTTTGTGTTCAATTATTTTTCATTCTGTGTTTTCATTAGAAACAAGTTTTCGTATACATACAGAACGCTACTAGATAGTACTTGTACACATTGATGCAATATATAATATAATTTCTCTTACAAGCATACATGGAGTCCCAACCGGGTCCAGAGCATGTCTATTTGATTACATGGAGATCATTACATGGATGCTTTAGGGTCTATGTATAGAGTATTCTCCGCGTGGGTCTATGACCTCGTCGACAAAAGATCCAGCAAATTCCTTTTGGGTTGCTATTAGGCGGTCCTCTGGTAGGAGCTTGTCCCATATCGCGTCCAACTATATAAAAAGGAGATTGTATGAATTAGACTCAACACAACTTTTTGTAATAAAAATAAAGGGTGAATATATTGTTTACTTACTCGAACATTTTCCGAGGGCTTCTCAATACTGATGCGAATGAACTCGCACACGTAGAATCCATATAGTTAGTCCCATGTGGCTGCCTCGCACACTTTACAAGAATAGAATTCAATCAAATAATAACTCTAGCATGATAAATGCACATAAACTAGAATTAAATAGATGCGCGGACTTAGCTCGTACTACTTACCGAGAGTGATTTAAAAAATAGCTCCTCACGCCATTGACCGCGGACATGGTTCTTGAACTGTGTCCAAACCCTACCCGACAAAGAAAATTAATGTTTGAGTTAATAACTACTTGATATCCCAAAAAATGAACGAAAGAAACCGATATAGTGCGATAATGGTTGAAATTACCTCTGGAGCGCATCGATAATGCTGCGGTAGTTTTCAATGTCTTTGTTTAGTGAGTCCATGATGTGAACTCTTCCCAAGTCAAGTGAAATGCTTAGAAGAATCTAGTGGTACCTATGCAAGGTTTACATACATCAGTAACTCTTCATTTACACCGAACATCGAGTAAGCAAAATTTAATGTGTATAAAAACTCACTTGCCGTCGTGGTAAGGAAATAGTATTTCATTACAAAAATGCTGTTTCGTGAGAAACTGCAACAAGTTGTGATCGGTCTCCAGTGGTTTATCCTTTAGTATAGCTCCATGAACTCGATGTGGGTCAATGAACCCAAATCTATTGATAGCCTTTCTTTTATAATCGAGCATCTTCATTCTGCATCATTATATATAGCGTACAAAAGAATATAGTGAGTATACTTACCGGCAATGAATTGAACAAGCTGAGATAGAGACTTAATTACATAAATAAAGTAATCACTTACAGACAATAGGAACTGAGGATAGTTTTGTCGAGTTCCTTTAGATTGAATATCTGAAATAATTCTGTAAATTCAACAGGGACCTCGTCTTCAGTGAAGTAATACGATTTTCGAACTTTCAGTAAGAGCCAATATTGCTGTTCTTTTGATGCTTTCATGTACCATTCATGGAATCATCGCATTTATGTTGGCATATCCCGAAGCCTCTCAGAACTGACCAGAGGCTCCCCGTGAACAAATTTGGGTGCTACCTCAGCCTTGGGCATATCGCTGTGAATAATGTCATGAATAGACATATTACATTGCTCGGCCAATATCTTAGCCGTTTCCATATCCATAGGTTCAACCTCATATAGTTGAGGTTCGGGTATGTTCACCTGAAGTGGGAGAGCGATTGATTTGCTTGTTTCCCCAGCTGGGGAACATCTCTTTTAGTTCTTTGGCTACCACTCGATTGTTTTGCTTGTTTCCCCAGCTGGGGGACGTCCGTTCTGTTGCTTCCGCTACCACTCGATTGTTTTCCTTGTTTCCCTGCTGGGGAACCTCTTTTGTGATGCTTCCTCTACCGCTTGAGCTCTCCTGTTTCAGTGTCTTCTGAAGACATCGTGTATAGTCATCTGGCGCATTTAACTGAGCTTGTGATGGCTACATCAGTAATTTCTAAAGTGCTCCTTGAAGGGCGGGATGGCTCTGATACCAATTGTAACTACCTCGGTGAATTACGCTCTTAGTTGCATGCCTGGATGAGCGAAAGTGTTTAAAATAGTACGGTGGGGCTTGGGGCCACTCACGGTAGACCTTTCGGCCGTCCTAACCACTTTCAGAACATCGGGACAAGAACGAGCGGCGTAATCGGCAGGCGAAGGGATCAACTACATACACAAGTGAGTATGTATGCAAGCCACATACAACAGTCCTCAGAGCCATTCCGTCTAAAAGAAATAGAAATATTGCAACACCATACGGCAAGATTCAAATATCCTAGATAGAGATAATATTTTAGGATAGCTCCTCATACAACAAACATCAGAGTATCAGGCGGAAGCGGAAACAAGATCCGAGTACGGATAAGAAGCAAATCGGCATAAGATGCCACATAAATAAACACATCCCGCCCACAGATCTCACGGATCCCCGTTCCCGGAATCTCTACACCGAGTGATCGTTGCCAACATCATCTGTCTCCTCCACCCAGTATCCATCTTGCGAATACACCTGTTCATCTGAATCAAACAATTTATCGTGTGAGACCCTAGGGGTACTCAGCAAGTCTTTATGCCACTAAAGGGGACACAACCTGGGGTGACGCAAATGCAGCAAAAGATAATAGCTAACAATTCTATAGATACTCGCTAAACATCCGCCTAATCAATGATAGACGGATGTCCGTGAATTAAGAACAACAGTTATAACAGTATAATTAACAGATCCATCCTCCTCCTCGCTTACCAACAAGGAAGCGGACGAACAACCCCCATCCGTTGGTAGTTTTATTAACCATTCCATGAGTATTGCACTATTTACTAGTCAAGTACTTAGTCAAATTAAAAGCAGCACTTTAGTTATACTTGTCTATGATCGAGAAACTGTGCTCCAAGTCGTCCATAACCGTGGACACGGCTTTTAGAAAGATTTACCCTGCAGGGGTGCACAAATAGCAACACGCACTCGATCAACCTCGGAAAAACCAACTCAAAACCCAACGAGGCATTCACGACAAAGCGATCACAGGATTCAGTAATATTTCAGGGGGCCACCCCATTAAGCTACCAGCGACGAAGCTAGCTGACTCCGAAACGGACACAAGGTTTGTGTGGACGGCGGTAAACGACTAGGAACCCGAAAATGTGACTAGGCTTGTCGATACAGCGAAAACGTGTCACGATCCAAAACAGTACAGGTGCTCCTCGTACAATCTTAAATAAAGCAGTAACATGGCATAAGTACAGGATAGTAATAAAACCGCAAACTAATTGTGGCCCCAAGAAATAAGAATGAATCAAGGTCTGGCTCAGGGGGGTCCATAAGGCCTCCCGGATGTGGATAGTGCGAATAGTCAAGGAACAGGAATCAAGTACTCGGGGTCCTACGGGACACAGGTGAGCATGAAAAACCAAATAGCAGATATTGCTCACCGGTGCCTCTTTCATTAGTTATCCCATTACTACTCAGGTTAAGTTGTTTAGGTACCTCGTTATCCATCAGACGCTCACATACCCTACACATGCTTTTCTACGACTCGCATGGCTCAAACAACTCCTGTAGTAATGGCTCATGGGATGGAGGAACAAGCTTCGGTGGGGTTTAAAAGTAAAGGCTATGCAGTACTTGGGATTCAATTTAATGCAATCGCGACTCAATGATGCAAGAATAAGATAGAGGCAATAGGTACTATATGTATGCAAGCATGTGGTAGTGCTTGCCTGGCAGCTCAGTTGAAGCGAGAGATGGATCTGGGTAGTACTCCTGTGATTCCTGATAATTCTCCTGCTGGGCGTCTATTCGAGGAAGAACCAAACAAACAAGGGCCAACATAAATAAAGTGCACAAGCATATGAAATCAAATGCGACAAGCAAACAAGCATGCCATGATGAATGATGCACAATTTACATGGCATTAAATAGCATGGCATGGTGAGGTGTGGGGTACAAGAATAAAGCATTTTATTATTTGTTGAGTCAAGTTTTATTGCCATAAACAGTTCAGATTTTTGATAATGGCATGATGCATGCTTCAATTCAGAACAAGGACTGCATAGGTAGAACGGGCTCGTCGCGCTGATCGATTTAGACATATCATTTGTCAAATTTGGAGTTATAGAATTAAAGTTATTAATTTATTAAGAAAAGGGCATTTATTTGCAATTTTTAATCAACTCGAAATTTTAAAGTTCTCAAATAATATTTTGAATGGCATATTTGAATTCCTCACATTTTTCTGATTCCAAAACATATATCATTTGTATTATTTGGATTTGTATTTTAAAAGTTATTTAAAATCTGATTTGAATTTGAATTTAACAATTTTGAATTTGTTTTGTTAAAACAGCTAAATAGGGAAAACTTTTTACACCTAGGAGAATTCGACCCAAGCCACCGACGGGTGGGCCGCTGCTGACTGGGGCCACACGCGCGGAAAAAGGCTTTTCTCACCTCGGCCTTAGCTAGCCTCTGCGATTGACAGGTGGGCCAGCGAGTAGAGGCCCACGTGACAGCGGCTAAGCTCGCAGAGACTGACCGGTGGGGTCGTGCTGGAGCACGGGTTGATGTGCTCAAACTGCGGGGGCGGTTTTGTAAGATGCACGGGAGGCTGGCTGGTGGGACTTGGGGTACCACGGGTTGAGCAGATCAAAAAGGTAGGGGTGGATGTGCAAAACGGCGGCGGCACTGTTGTTCTTCCCGGTCGATCTGACGAATCTGACGGGGACAGCGCGCGGTGCGCGGAGCGGCAAGACGGGGACTCGATCCCGCGACGTGGGGCACGGGCAGAGAAGTGGTACCAGCGCGGTAGGACAGTGTAGATGACAGGGAGCAGCTACGCGGCCAGTTGAGGCACTATGCGGCGCGGGAACGTGCAGACAACAGCGACCGGCGGCGCACGGAGGACGTTCGGCGAAACGCCTGGCGCGGCTAGGGCTTCACGGTGAGGCGGAGGATGTCTAGGCGGTGGAGGGGCTCACCGCGGGGTGGTTGACGGCGGCTGATCGGCTTGGGGCGCAGTAGGGCGACGACGAGGCTGCGGCCGAAGATCTAGGGTTTCGTCGGGACGGCGCTGGTCCTGGCGATCCTGGTGCTCCTCCTCCTCGTTGGCGCGTCCAGGGCAATGAAGGGGGCTCTCCTTGGTCTCCTCGACCACCTCCACGACGCGCGTGCTGGCCGGAACAAGGAGACGCCGGTGGTTCTGGCGATGGCCGGCGAGAGGAAAGATTGGTCGGTGGAGAGGAAGGAGGGGAGAGGCAGGGCTCCGAGGTGGATCTGGCGAGGCAGAGGAGACGTGGGGCGGAGGGAAAAGCGAGGGAGAGGAAGGAGGGTGCCTGTGGGGATCGGGTTAGATAAAGGTGGCTTCGGCCACCTTTTTCCATCTCCTCCCTCACGTGCTTGTCGTGCACGGCCAGGGCAGGGCAGGTTAGGGTGGAGCTGCCAGGTGGGGACGGCGTGGTGGAGCAGCTGGGGCCCGCATGGCATAGAGAAAGGGAGAGAAAAGAGAGAGGGGGCTCGGGTGAGCTAGGCTAGGGTTAGATATGGTGGCTCGGGTTAGGGTTTTGTTAGGTTGGGGAGGTTAGTTGGGGTAGGGCAGGCATGGCAGGGAGAGGGGACCTCGACATGGGGAGAGGAGAGAGGTAAGGGGGGTTTAGATTAGAACTAGGTTTAGAGAGAAATAGAGGAAAAACTAGGGCTAGGGTTTAATTAGGTGTTTAGGTTTTAAAACTTGTCTAAAAGATCAAACCAAGAGGAATAGTGAGGGCTTTGATCTAGCCTAAGATGAGGTGAAGGAGAAACCAAGAAAAGAGAAAGAAAAAGATTTATGGGAAAAAGGCCTCATTTGAATCATGCATGGCACATTTCCATGTGAGGTTGATAAGGTGGAGATGGGAGAGGTGAGGTTTTGATGCTCAAAACAAAGTTCTAGGATCAAGATGAGGAGGGTGGAGTAAGAGAGAAAAAGGAATCTCACAAAAGAAAAAGGTTCACTCCAAAATCCAAGAAATTCAAAGGAGAAAAGATGAGTGCTTTGCATGGCCCATGCAAAATAATTAATGCCATGTTTTATTCTTGTGAACACAATAATATTATAACATGGCATGATCCCATGCATTAGCAAAAATGTGGAATAAGGCCAAGCAAAAGAAAAAAGAGATTAGATCCACACTAACCCACATGAGCTAGATTAAATGGCAAAAAGAAAATAAAAGCTCATGGGTAATTAGGATGGTGGAATTATAAGGTGGTGAAAAGAATGGTGATGGAGTTGAATAAAAGATATGCCCCAACTCAACTTGGGCATTTAAACAATATATCAATAACCAAATACAATATCAAGAGGCAAATACAATTAATAATGCCTATGAGAGAAGAACCAAAAGAAAAGGGTTTTATATGATGCTCAAATGCAAGGTGGCATGATGGCATGAGCATGATATAATTATGATGCAACAATTATATGTAGGAAGTAGCCATTATATTACTAGACCAAGTAGCATTACAATTGTTAGACAATTGGGATGCTACAACTCTCCCCCACTAAACAGGAATCTCGCCCCGAGATTCTAGGAAGAAGAAGACTCAAAGAGGGTAGGATACTTGGCACGGAGCTCATCTTCACGTTCCCAAGTGGCTTCATCAACGGAATGGTGCGACCACTGCACCTTGCAGAACTTGATGGACTTGTTGCGAGTCCTTCTTTCTGCGACTTCTAGAATTTTTATGGGGTGTTCTTGATAAGAAAGATCTTCTTGGAGATTGATGAGTTCATGGTCCACGGTCCTGCCGGGATCCTTGAAGCACTTCTTGAGTTGAGAGATGTGGAAAACATCGTGGACTTTGAGTTGTTCAGGAGGCTGACTGGTGGGACTTGGGGTACCGCGGGTTGAGCAGATCAAAAAGGTAGGGGTGGATGTGCAAAACGGCGGCGGCACTGTTGTTCTTCTCGGTCGATCTGACGAATCTGACGGGGACAGCGCGCGGTGCGCGGAGCGACGAGACGGGGACTCGATCCCGCGACGCGGGGCGCGCGCGCAGAGAAGTGGTACCAGCGCGGTAGGACAGTGTAGATGACAGGGAGCAGCTACGCGGCCAGTTGAGGCACTATGCGGCGTGGGAACGTGCAGACAACAGCGACCGGCGGCGCACGGAGGACGTTCGGCGAAACGCCTGGCGCGACTAGGGCTTCACGGTGAGGCGGAGGATGTCTAGGCGGTGGAGGGGCTCACCGCGGGGTGGTTGACGGCGGCTGATCGGCTTGGGGCGTAGCAGGGCGACGACGAGGCTGGCGGCCGAAGATCTAGGGTTTCGTCGGGATGGCGCTGGTCCTGGCGATCCTGGTGCTCCTCCTCCTCGTTGGCGCGTCCAGGGCAATGAAGGGGGCTCTCCTTGGTCTCCTCGACCACCTCCACGACGCGCGTGCTGGCCGGAACAAGGAGACGCCGGTGGTTCTGGCGGTGGCCGGCGAGAGGAAAGATGGGTCGGTGGAGAGGATGGAGGGGAGAGGCAGGGCTCCGAGGTGGATCTGGCGAGGCAGAGGATGATGGGTTCGTAGCATGGAAAACAAAAATTTTCTACCGCAAGAACGAACAAAAGCTAGATCTAATCTAGATAAAAGCCAAGATCTAATCTATTAGACATGAGCAACGAGATAGATAGGAACTAACCCTCGTAGATCCGAAAGCATTAACGAGATTAGATCTCGTGGTTGATGTAGTCGATCACTTGCCGATCTCAAGATCGTGTGGACGATCCTTCCGGTGTCGCGTTCCGGCAGCGCTTCCGCAGTCGGTCAAGTTGACTATCCTTACGGCGCCGTGTTTCGGCAGCGCTTCCGCAGTCGGTCACACGTGCGGAGTCGAAGTAGACCTTCCTCTCCCCGTTCCAGCGAGCAGCGGAGGTAGTAGATCTTCTCCACGGAAACCCAGCAGCACGACGGCGTGGTGGTGGTGGTGGAGTAGAGAATTCTGCAGGGCTTCGCCTATGCCTGTGCAGAAGAAAGGTGGAGGAGAGAGGCGGCAGAGATTGGGAGTTGTGGGAGCAGGACTTGGAGGGGGCGCCCCTGCCCTTCTATTTAAGGGGGGAAGGGCGCCTTGGGGAGGGGGAGTCCTTGTAGGACTCCCCTCCTCTAGGGCCGGCGGATTGGGGAGTGGGGGGAGGAGTCCTCCTCCCCCACGACTCCTAGTCTTGACCCACCAGGACTCCTTTGATCCCTTCCTTGGTTTTCAAGCAAACTCCAAGAAACCTTCCAGAACCTTCCGAAACATTCCGAAACCTTCTAGAACCCTCATACAAATACTCCGGAACATTTCCTAACTCAGAAAATGATCCCCAATATATGAATCTTATTCTCCGGACAATTCCGGATCTCCTCGTGATGTCCCGGATCCATTCCGAGACTCCGAACAACATTCGGTCTCCAACGCAATTCCATATCTACTTAAAACAACTTCGAACCTTAAGTGTGTCACCCTACGGTTCGTGAATATGCAGACATGACAGAGACACATCTCCTGTCAATAACCATCAGCGGGACCTGGAGATCCATAATGGCTCCCACATACTCAACGATGACTTCGTGATCGATTGAACCATTTACATACGAAACCAATTCCCTTTGTCTCGCGATACTATACTCATCCGAGGTTTGATCGTCAGCATCTCCATACCTAGTTCTACCTCGTTACTGATAAGTACTCTTTACTCGTTCCGTGATATGTCATCCCTTGTGACCTAGTCACATGCTTGTAAGCTAACTAGATGACATCCCACCGAGAGGGCCCAGAGCATATCTATCCGTCATATGGATGGACAAATCCCAATCTTGGTTCATGCGCTTCAACACATACTTTCAGAATACCCAATGACATTTTTATAACCACCCAGTTACGAAGCGGCGTTTGATGTCATCAAAGTATCCATCCGGCAATGGTGATTAACATAACCTCATGGTCGAAGGATTAGGTTACTATGTATTTGAAAGCTTACAGCAATACGAACTTAATGACTTGATATTATGCTACGCTTACTATGGGTGTGTGTCCATCACATCATTCTCCTAATGATATAACCTTGTTATTAATCACATCCTAATGTCCATGATTAGGAAACCATGATCATCAATTAATCAACAAGCTTGTTTCAACAAGAGGCTTACTAGGGACTCTCTTATGTTTACAAAACACACATGTATTAGTGTTTCCTAATAATACAATTATAGCATGGGATGTAAACATTCATCATAAACACAAAGATATAATAATAATCACTTTTATTATTGCCTCTTGGGCATATCACTGTGTTGTCACAGTAGATGGCCATCGGGTCCAACGCACTGGGAACCACACCAAGTTCAGTAATGAATTCCTTCATCCAAACGGCTTCTTGTGCAGCCTCTGAAGCAGCTATGTATTCCGATTCAGTTGAAGATTTCGCCACAACGCTTTGCTTCGCACTCCTCCAGCTCACTCCAGCACCATTCAAAATAAATACGTATCCCGACTGTGACTTTGAGTCATCCGGATCGGTGTTCCAACTAGCATCGGTGTAACCGTTTACAACAAGCTGTTCATCACCTCCATAAGAAAGAACCATATCCTTAGTCCTATTTAGGTACTTTAGGATATTCTTGACCGCTGTCCAGTGCTCCATTCTGGATCACTTTGATATCTACTAGTCAAACTAACATCATGTGCTATATCCGGTCTTGTACACAGCATGGCATACATGATAGAACCTATGGCCGAGGCATAGGGAATATTATTCATTTTCTCTCTATCTTCTGCCGTAGCTGGACTTTGAGTTTTACTCAAGGTCTTACCTGACAACATGGGCACGAACCCTTTCTTGCTATTTTCCATTCTAAACTTCTTTAGAACTTTGTCTAAGTATGTACTTTGTGAAAGCGCTATTAGGCGTCTTGATCTATCTCTATAAATCTTGATGCCTAGAATATATGCCGCTTCGCCAAGATCCTTCATTGAAAAACTATTATTCAAATAGGTTTTCACGCTACTAAGAAGTTCTATATCATTCCCAATCAACAATATGTCATCTACATATAGTACTAGGAATGCTACAGAGCTCCCACTCACTTTCTTGTAAATACAAGCTTCTCCATAAGTTTGTATAAATCCAAAGTTTTTGATTACTTTATCAAAACGTTGATTCCAACTCCGGGATGCTTGCTTCAGTCCGTAAATGGAGCGCTGAAGTTTGCATACCTTGTCAGCATCTTTAGGATCGACAAAACCCTTGGGTTGTACCATATACAACTCTTCCTCAATGTCACCATTAAGGAACGCCGTTTTGACATCCATCTGCCAAATCTCATAATCGAAATATGCAGCAATTGCTAACAAAATCCTCACAGACTTTAGCTTCGCTACTGGTGAGAATGTCTCATCATAGTCAACTCCTTGAATTTGTCGAAACCCTTTCGCGACAAGTCGAGCTTTATAGACGGTAACATTACCATCAGCATCTGTTTTTCTCTTGAAAATCCATTTGTTCTCGACAGCCTTACGGCCATCCGGTAAGTCCACCAAAGTCCACACTTGGTTTTCGTACATGGATCCCATTTCGGATTTCATGGCTTCTAGCCATTTGTCGGAATCTGGGCTCACCATAGCTTCTTCATACGTCGCAGGGTCATCAGCGTTGTCCACCAACATGACGTTCAAGGCAGAGTCATACCAATCAGGAGTGGTACGAACCCTCGTTGACCTGCGAGGTTCAGCAGTAACTTCGTTTGAAGTTTCATGATCATTATAATTAGCTTCCTCTCCAATTTGTGCAGGTGGCACAAAAACATCTTCCGGTGCTGCGCTACTCTCAAATCCGAGAGAAGGTTCAATAACCTCATCGAGTTCTACTTTCCTTCCAGTCACTTCCTTCGAGAGAAACTCCTTCTCAAGAAAGGATCCATTCTTGGCAACGAAAAATTTGCCTTCGGATCTATGATAGAAGGTTGCCCAATTGTTTCTTTAGGGTATCCTATGAAGACGCATTTCTCCGCTTTGGGTTCTAGCTTATTAGGTTGTAACTTCTTTACATATGCTTCGCAACCCCAAACTTTAAGGAACGACAACTTAGGTTTCTTACCAAACCACAATTCGTACGGTGTCGTTTCAACAGATTTAGATGGTGCCCTATTTAAAGTGAATGCGGCTGTCTCTAATGCATAGCCCCAAAACGATAACGGTAAATCTGTAAGAGACATCATAGACCGAACCATATCTAAGAGAGTTTGATTACGACGTTCGGACACACCATTACGCTCTGGTGTTCCCGGCGGCGGTGTCAACTGCGAAAGTATTCCACATTTCTTTAAATGCATGCCAAACTCATAACTCAGATATTCACCTCCGCGGTCAGAACGCAGAAACTTAATCTTCTTGTTACGATGATTTTCCACTTCACTTTGAAATTCCTTAAACTTCTCGAAAGTTTTGGACTTATGTTTCATAAAGTAGACATACCCATATCTACTCAAGTCATCCGTGAAAGTGAGAACATAACGATATCCACCACGCGATGCTACACTCATTGGACCGCATACATCAGTATGTATTATTTCCAATAAGTCTATAGCTCGCTCCATTGTACCAGAGAATGGAGTCTTAGTCATTTTTCCCATTAGACATGCTTCGCATCTTTCAAGTGATTCAAAATCAAGTGATTCAAGAAGTCCATCAGAATGGAGTTTCTTCATACGCTTCACTCCAATGTGACCAAGACGACAGTGCCACATGTATGTAGAATTATTATTCAGTTTTATTCGTTTAGCATCTATGTTGTGAACATGTGTATCACTACTATCGAGATTCAGTAAGAATAAACCATTCATCTTAGGTGCATTACCATAAAAGATATTACTCATATAAATTGAACAACCTTTATTCTCGGACTTAAAAGAGTAACTGTCTCGCAATAAACAGGATCCAGATATAATGTTCATGCTTAACGCAGGCACCAAATAACAATTATTTAAATTTAAAACTAATCCCGAAGGTAGATGTAGAGGGAGCGTGCTGACGGCAATCACATCAACCTTGGAGCCATTTCCAACGCGCATCGTCACCTCGTCTCTTGCCAGTCTTCGTTTATTCCGCAGCTCCTGTTTCGAGTTACAAATATGAGCAACCGAACCAGTATCAAATACCCAGGCACTACTACGATTACTAGTAAGATACACATCTATAACACATATATCAAATATACCTTTCTTCTTGATGTTGCCGTTCTTCAGATCCGCCAGGTACTTGGGGCAGTTACGCTTCCAGTGACCAGCATCCTTGCAGTAGAAGCACTCAGTTTCAGGATTAGGACCAGCCTTGGGCTTCTTAGCAGGTGCGGCAGCTTTCTTGCCGCCCTTCTTGAAGTTGCCCTTGTTCTTAGGCTTGCCTCGTCTCTTGAAATTGGTGGTCTTATTGACCATCAACACTTGGTGCTCCTTCTTGATCTCCACTTCAGCAGTTTTCAGCATGGACGATAGTTCAGGCAACGTCTTGTTCATGCAGTGCATGTTGTAGTTCATCACAAAGTTCTTGTAACTTGGTGGCAGTGATTGAAGGAGACGGTGAATCCCCAATTCATTAGGAATCGATATTCCCAACTCTTGGAGCTTCTTAGCGTACCCAGACATGGTGAGCACGTGCTCGCTAACGGAGCTTCCCTCTTCCATCTTACAGTTAAAGAATTTTTCGGAGGCCTCATAGCTCTCCATGGCCGCGCGAGTCTCAAAAATTAGCCTGAGCTCCTTAATGATCTCGAACGGGTCGTGTTGCTCAAAACTCTTCTGGAGCTCCGATTCTAAACCGTATAGGATGGCACACTGAACTGTGGAGTAATGATTTTTCTGAGTGGCGAAAACATTCTTTTCGTCATCGGTGGCATTATCTGCAGGTGGGTCACCTAGCGGTGCATCGAGCACATAGGTCAACTGACCAGCCCTGAGGACGATCTTCAGTCCACGGAACCAGTCCGTGAAATTGCTTCCATTGTTCTTAAGCTTTTCTTTCTCTAGGAACGCATTGAAATTGATGGAGGGGGTTTCCATAATCTACAACAATTTGCAAGTAGTTTAGACTAAGTTTATGACAAATTGAGTTCAAATTTAATTCTTAAACTAACTAGGTGAACTCCCACTCAAAACAACATCCCTCACATTGTCTTAGTGATTACACGAACCAAGTCCACTACACCAAGTCCGATCTTCACGAGAGAAGATGTAGTTTCATCGGCGAACAATCTTCATATTCATCATATCATTTATATGACTCATGCTCTACCTTTCGGTATTCCGTGTTCCGAGACCATGTCTGTACATGCTAGGCTCGTCAAGATAACCTTAGTTTCTGCATGTGCAAATCTGGCTTGCACCCGTTGTATGCACACGTAGAATCTATCACATCCGATCATCACGAGATGCTTCGAAACGACGAGTCTTAGCAACGGTGCCAACTAAGGGTGAACACTTTATTACTTGATATTTAGTGAGAGGGATCATCTTATAATGCTACCATCGCGATCTAAGCAATACAAGATGCATAAAGGATTAACATCACAGGCAATTCATAATTAGTGTGATATGATATGGCCTTTTCTTCTTGCGCCTTTGACCTCCATCTCCAAAGCACGAACATGATCTCCATCATCACCAGCATTGCGTCAAGGTCAGTGGCGCCGCTTCATGGTTATCCATCATCACCAGCAACTATTACAACTACTTGGAATAAAGCTATTACAAGATGAATAGACACGCAGGTCTTAACTGAATTAAAGACAACCATTAGGCTCCTGCCGGTTGCCATATTACGACAAGGATCATTGCATACATCAAATACAATCACAATCACATGATGGCCATATCACATCACAAAACCCCTGCAAAAACAAGTTAGATGCCTCTAATTTTCTTTGCATGTTTTACATGGTTTGGTGCTTTCGCATAAGACCGATCTTACCTACGAACAAGGACCACAACGTTGATACAAGTGTTGTCAAGATGCTCATTGTAAATCAAATCTTAACTATGGTGGGAGAGACAGACACCCGCAAAGCCACTTGTGCAAAGCAAGTTGCACGTCAAGCGTGGAGCAAGTCTCATGTGCGATGACATGTAATGTTAGCCCGAGCCGCTTCATCCCACCATGCCGCAAGATGCAAAGTACACGCTAAGACACCGACAACAAAAGCATCAACGCCCACAAAAACATTGTGTTCTACTCGTGCAACAGATCTACGCATAGATACGGCTCTGATACCACTGATGGGTTCGTAGCATGGAAAACAAAAAAATTCTACCGCAAGAACGAACAAAACCTAGATCTAATCTAGATAAAAGCCAAGATCTAATCTATTAGACATGAGCAACGAGATAGATAGGAACTAACCCTCGTAGATCCGAAAGCGTTAACGAGATTAGATCTCATGGTTGATGTAGTCGATCACTTGCTGATCTCAAGATCGTGTGGACGATCCTTCCGGCGTCGCGTTCCGGCAGCGCTTCCACAGTCGGTCAAGTTGACGATCCTTCCGGCGCCGCGTTTCGGCAGTGCTTCCGCAATCGGTCACACGTGCGGAGTCGAAGTAGACCTTCCTCTCCCTATTCCAGCGAGCAACGGAGGTAGTAGATCTTCTCCACGAAAACCCAGCAGCACGACGGCGTGGTGGTGGTGGTGGAGTAGAGAATTCTGCAGGGCTTCGCCTATGCCTCTGCAGAAGAAAGGTGGAGGAGAGAGGCGGCAGAGATTGGGAGTTGTGGGAGCAGGACTTGGAGGGGGCGCCCCTGCCCTTCTATTTAAGGGGGGAAGGGCGCCTTAGGGAGGGGGAGTCCTTGTAGGACTCCCCTCCTCTAGGGCCGGCGGATTGGGGAGTGGGGGGAGGAGTCCTCCTCCCCCACGACTCCTAGTCTTGACCCACCAGGATTCCTTTGATCCCTTCCTTCGTTTTCAAGCAAACTCCAAGAAACCTTCCAGAACCTTCCGGAACATTCCGAAACCTTCTAGAACCCTCATACAAATACTCCGGAACATTTCCTAACTCAGAAAATGATCCCCAATATGTGAATCTTATTCTCCGGACAATTACGGATCTCCTCGTGATGTCCCGGATCCATTCCGAGACTCCGAACAACATTCGGTCTCCAACGCACATTCCATATCTACTTAAAACAACTTCGAACCTTAAGTGTGTCACCCTACGGTTCGTGAATATGCAGACATGACAGAGACACATCTCCTGTCAATAACCATCAGCGGGACCTGGAGATCCATAATGGCTCCCACATACTCAACGATGACTTCGTAATCGATTGAACCATTTACATACGAAACCAATTCCCTTTGTCTCGCGATACTATACTCATCCGAGGTTTGATCGTCAGCATCTCCATACCTAGTTCTACCTCGTTACTGATAAATACTCTTTACTCGTTCCGTGATATGTCATCCCTTGTGACCTAGTCACATGCTTGCAAGCTAACTAGATGACATCCCACCGAGAGGGCCCACAGCATATCTATCCGTCATATGGATGGACAAATCCCAATCTTGGTTCATGCGCTTCAACACATACTTTCAGAATACCCAATGACACTTTTATAACCACCAAGTTACGAAGCGGCGTTTGATGTCATCAAAGTATCCATCCGGTGATGGTGATTAACATAACCTCATGGTCGAAGGATTAGGTTACTATGTATTTGAAAGCTTACAGCAATACGAACTTAATGACTTGATCTTATGCTACGCTTACTATGGGTGTGTGTCCATCACATCATTCTCCTAATGATATAACCTTGTTATTAATCACATCCTAATGTCCATGATCAGGAAACCATGATCATCAATTAATCAACAAGCTAGTTTCAACAAGAGGCTTACTAGGGACTCTCTTATGTTTACAAAACACACATGTATTAGTGTTTCCTAATAATACAATTATAGCATGGGATGTAAACATTCATCATAAACACAAAGATATAATAATAATCACTTTTATTATTACCTCTTGGGCATATCTCCAACAGAGGAGACGTGGGGCGGAGGGTAAAGCGAGGGAGAGGAAGGAGGGTGCCTGTGGGGCTCGGGTGAGATAAAGGTGGCTTCGGCCACCTTTTTCCATCTCCTCCCTCATGTGCTTGTCGTGCACGGCCAGGGCAGGGCAGGTTAGGGTGGAGCTGCCAGGTGGGGATGGCGTGGTGGAGCTGCTGGGGCCCGCATGGCATAGAGAAAGGGAGAGAAAAGAGAGAGGGGGCTCGGGTGAGCTAGGCTAGGGTTAGATATGGTGGCTCAGGTTAGGGTTTTGTTAGGTTGGGGAGGTTAGTTGGGGTAGGGCAGGCATGGCAGGGAGAGGGGACCTCGACATGGGGAGAGGAGAGAGGTAAGGGGGGTTTAGATTAGAACTAGGTTTAGAGAGAAATAGAGGAAAAACTAGGGCTAGGGTTTAATTAGGTGTTTAGGTTTTAAAACTTGTCTAAAAGATCAAACCAAGAGGAATAGTGAGGGCTTTGATCTAGCCTAAGATGAGGTGAAGGAGAAACCAAGAAAAGAGAAAGAAAAAGATTTATGGGAAAAGGCCTCATTTGAATCATGCATGGCACATTTCCATGTGAGGTTGATAAGGTGGAGATGGGAGAGGTGAGGTTTTGATGCTCAAAACAAAGTTCTAGGATCAAGATGAGGAGGGTGGAGTAAGAGAGAAAAAGGAATCTCACAAAAGAAAAAGGTTCACTCCAAAATCCAAGAAATTCAAAGGAGAAAAGATGAGTGCTTTGCATGGCCCATGCAAAATAATTAATGCCATGTTTTATTCTTGTGAACACAATAATATTATAACATGGCATGATCCCATGCATTAGCAAAAATGTGGAATAAGGCCAAGCAAAAGAAAAAGAGATTAGATCCACACTAACCCACATGAGCTAGATTAAATGGCAAAAAGAAAATAAAAGCTCATGGGTAATTAGGATGGGGGAATTATAAGGTGGTGAAAAGAAAGGTGATGCAGTTGAATAAAAGATATGCCCCCAACTCAACTTGGGCATTTAAACAATATATCAATAACCAAATACAATATCAAGAGGCAAATACAATTAATAATGCCTATGAGAGAAGAACCAAAAGAAAAGGGTTTTATATGATGCTCAAATGCAAGGTGGCATGATGGCATGAGCATGATATAATTATGATGCAACAATTATATGTAGGAAGTAGCCATTATATTACTAGACCAAGTAGCATTACAATTGTTAGACAATTGGGATGCTACACTCAGGTTGTTTATTTTTAAAATGAGCATCCACTTCGGCTCGTACGACCGCATCGGTCTCCTCATCGGTCAGGTCGTAAGCCCTCTTGGGAGGAACCGGTGGTACTCTTGGGAGGGGTGACAACTGTCGCTTTAGCGTCGGTTATCGCTCAACGGAGCGGTGATATTCTTCCGCTTTTGGCCCTTAGTGGGTGGAGGCGGCTGCGTAGATTGAGATGGACTCGTGTTGGGGTCATGGATTAGACTTGGAGGTGGTGTACTTTTACTGGGAGGAGACAGTGCACTTGGAGGTGGACTTGGAGGTGGACTTTTACTGGGAGGAGATGGTTGCCTTGGAGGTGATGGATTGTTTCTCGGTGGAGAAGGTGGCTGATGACCCACAAGTATAGGGGGTGTATCGCAGTATTTTCGAGGGAAGTGAAACCCAATTTATTGATTCGACACAAGGGGAGCCAAAGAATATTTATAAGAATTAACAACTGAGTTGTCAATTCAGCTGCACCTGGAAACAATCTTGCTCACAGCAGTTTATCAGTAGTAATAGTTTTGTAATAGGAGTAGTAAAGAAACAGTAGTAGTAAAGCAAAGACAGTAGTAACAATAGCAGTAAACAGTGGGATTAGAGTGCGGTAGGCATAGGGATGGATGGACGGGCGTTGCATGGACAAGCCAATTCACATAGCAATCAGAACATAGGGAAATTGCAGATAAATAAGATAAAGCATCTAAGTACTAGATAATCCTAGGCATGTGTTCCATATATAGTCATACATTCACGCAATGAGAACTTGCACAACATCTTTTGTCCTGCCAGCCCGTTTGCAGCGGGGCCTCAAGGGAACTACTGACAATTAAGGCGCTCCTTTTAATAGAGCACCGAAGCAAAGCATTAACACTCCATGAACACATGTGATCCTGACATCAAAGCCATTCCCTCCGGTTATCCCGATTTCTATCACTTCGGGGCCATTGGTTCCTGACAACAACGTGTGTATACAACTTGTAGATAAGACCAAAAACAATACTATCATGATGAATCAATAACATGTTCAAATCTGAAATCATGGCACTCGGGCCCTAGTGACAAGCATTAAGCACAACAAGTCGCAACAAAGTCATAAAGCACTAATAAAAGATACTAGGCACCATGCCCTAACAATCTGATGCCATTACATGAACGATCTCATCCAATCCCTACCATCCCCATAGCCTATAGCGGGGGATTACTCACTCATAGATGGGGGAAACATGGATGGTCGATGGAGAAGAGATGGTGATGATGATGGCGATGATCTCCTCCAATTCCCCGTCCCGGCAGGTTGCCAGAACGGAGTTTCTGGTGTTGTTTCGTGGAATATGGTGATGGCGGCGGAGCGGAATTCCTTCTGGAAAAACATCGAACCCCCTGAGGTTTTTAGGTCAGAAGGCTCCTTATAGGTGAAGAGAGAGGCCGAGGGGGTGCCTAGGGGCCCACACCACCCCTGGCACGGCCTGGCTTAGCCCGCGCCACCAGGTGGTGTGGCCACCCCCTGGCTCTTCTCCGCCTCGTATTCTGGCTCCTGGAGTCTTCGGGTGAAATAGGATTTTCAGCATATTTTCCGGAATTTTTCCTGATAGTTGATTTTCTGCACAAAAAGTAGACACAAAGGCAATTCTGCTGAAAACAACATCAGTCCGCGTTAGTTGTATCCAAATCACACAAGTTTAGAGGAGAAACAATAGCAAAAGTGTTCAGGAAAGTAGATACGTTTGGCACGTATCAACTCCCCCAAGCTTAGCTTATTGCTTGTCCTCAAGCAATTCAGTTGAAAACTGAGTGCGATAAAAGAACTTTCGCGAACACATTTGCTTCATATGATGTAAATATTCTCAGCAATGTGATCAACTACTTAGACAATTCATAATAAAGAGTATGCAACTGAGTCTACTTAATAGTCATTGCAAGCTATGAAGAGATTCCAACTCAAAAATAATAAGTAGCATGAAGTATAAACGTAAGCAACATTACAATGCTCATAAAAAGGTATGATAGAGTGGTATCTCGCTTGCCTTTGATTATGAATATCAAGGCACCTCTGAAGTTCAAGTGATGACTAGAAGTAAAGATATCAAGGATACAAGCATCAAAGTCATAACACAAATAATCAAGCAGTGAGGCAGACACAAAGAATGACAACTATGCTCTCAAGAAGGTGCTCAAAGGATAAATGGAGACTCAACAAGTAAAGGAAAAGGTTTTGAATAATTTGAAAGGCTTTCAAATGCTGAAAGTATGGTACTCATTAGCTTTGAGCTCTCATGCCCCTATCATAAGCATCTTTAATGTGGTTAAGGTGAAAGTGAGATCCAATCTTAGTTATATGCTTGACATACTATAAACTGAAAATCCCAAGTCCCTTGAGTACGAGGGCCGCTCCTCATGCTACTCAACTTTAGTTACCAGTAAGTTCTTGTTATCGTAAGTATGTGCATATCATAGAGGACCACCAACGGGGTACCCCTTGCCTGGTGATACGGAAGAATCCCCATATCAAAATGACAAGGCAAGCAGACAATGAGTATCTCAACAATCTTCTTATTTACCATGGGAAAATGGTGCTTTTTTCTCTCTTTCCTCTTTTCATAAATCTCTTTTTTTCTTTTTCTCAATAGCTATCTCTCTTTTTTATAAGAATAATGCTTCATAGATATCATTATGGTTACGCTGCAGGTTTCCACCATGTCAGCATGGATTAGACCAGCGGTCCAGGCGTTTCTCTAACACACATACATAACTCCATGGACTTACAAGCTCCCCTTTTATTTCACACCGACGACATCCACAAACAAAATAGCAAGGTATCAACTGGGTATATATTTACAAGTGTTGAAAGCGTTCCCCATGACAACACGGTTCTGCTAATCCCCAGCCTATAATTTGCAAGCATATAACTTTTCATGGAGAGTTCACAATGGTTCAGGTTTATTAAGTGTAGGAAATAAAGTGTGCCATCAAGTTCGTGAGAGCTTTACTAACTAACTTTCTCATAACAAGCAAACATTTTATTCGGAAGAAAACAAGGCATATTGAATATGCACGGGAATAGCGAATGATGTTAATAGGTAGGTATGGTGGACACTTTGGCAATATTTGGTTTAAGGGGGTTGGAAACATGAGTAAAACACTCAGTGGAAGTGAAGGCTAGCAATAGTAAGGGAGCGCCAAACGAGAGAGCAATAGCTATCATAATCATGCTTGCAACAAAACAGGACTACTCATGGCATGAAAGTGATTCAAGATCCTCAAGGCAAAATAATTCATCGAGGCTTAACTGATTATTACAGTCATGAGCATGCGTGAGTATGTGCCAAGTCAATCAAATGAAACATTCAGAGGAGGATACCACGGTGTAATACCAATTTATGAATAGAGCAATGCAAGCAAACATTCATAAGACATGCTATAAACTATTAGCGAGCTGGAGATAATCATAAGAAATCAAGAACTACTAAGCATCCAAAGAAAACATACACTCTACATGAACGGACTAAGCATGCCCACATTGATGAGTATATGTACAAAAAATGAAAACAAATAGAGTTCGTTACCAGCCTCTTACCACGCCTCTAGTTGTCATTAATCCTCATTATCGCTCTTCACTTGTGTGGCTTGAATAGTAATATTAAACCAATATTCCACTGAGGACTGCTGAACCCTGTAACAAACTCACAAAACCAAAGAAGAACGACAAATATTTTTGGTGTTTTCGATTTTTAAACAAGAACCAAAAGGGAAAAACAAGCAAAGCAAAATCTTTTTGGGTTTTTCGAATAGTTCAAACAAAGCAAAAAAAGGGAAAAACAAACCAAGGCAAAAAGAAGAAGCAAACCAAAGAGAAACAACATAAATAATTTTGGTCTTTTGTGTTTTAGAAAGCAAAAGCAAAAGAAGAACGAAAACTAAAAAGAGAACGAAAACATGAATATACAAAGTGCCGACGCAACATGATATGGAGATGAGTGTGGTGTCGGCGTACCTCCCCCCAAGCTTAGGCTTTTGGCCTAAGTGGGTATCAATCCCAAGCCGGCTAGGATGAAGTGTCACCGTGGTACGACGAGGAAGTACCCTCGTCCTGGTGCGAGCTCGAGTACGTCCCTCCATAATGTGCAGAGTAATCATAGGAGGGCACATCCTCCTAGTGCTGCTCGTGGAAACCCAATAAGCGAAGCTGCTCGTCTACCTCCTCCTTGGAGCACGACCACGGTCTCCTGTGAACACTAAACAAAGAAGGCTGTGGCAAAAGGATCTCCATTTCATCCCCGTCAGTGAAAAGCATCCTATATACTAGACTGTCCAAATCAGAAGTAGCAGTGACAAAGTGATGAGTTTTCATAGCAACAAGGTCAAGCCTCTGTGGTGCCAGCATAGCATCATTGGGATCCACTACAAGACCTAATGCATTGACTATACGCGAGGCAATGATGCTCCCATAGATAGGCCCTCTAGCAACTAGGCGGCGAGCAATAAGCGAGCCAAGATTATACCGAGTATCATTGTTAAGCACAGCAGCAAGGAATGCTAAATGATAATTGGAGATATTACTTGTGTTCTCCCTACCAAGCACGCTAGTAGCAAGATAATATGCAAAGTATCTAAGAGCAAGGAGTAGGATATTTCTTATCTTTCCGCGTTGCGCCACACGGTCATCATCATTGGTCACCCCTCGGTAGAGCTCCAACAAATCAGCGGGTCGCCCTTGAATTTCTTCATGGTCCCTATCATGCGTACACCTACAATACTGCAAAATCTCTCCAAAGGCATGGTCAAGGGCAGATTATAGATTTTAAAAGAGACAATCGACTGATAGGACGTGTTAGTAAACGTGAACCTCTCAACAAAAGTTTTGGTGAGCATAGTGTACTACGCACTCTCATATTGCATATATGAGGTCAAACCAACCCTCTCGATCAGTAACAAGAAATCATCAAGAATACCTGCAGCTTGTAAGAAAGTAAAACAAGGAAAAGAGGATGGGTGAGCATTCCCATCATCCCTTTCACTACCAATACGAGTTGCAATGAGATCTTTGTTGTATGATGGCCTAAAATGAGAGGCTGATCTTGAGGGCCTCGACCTCCTAGGTGCATCACTCTCAAATATCTCTCCAAAAGTATGGTTGTTCATGCTTGGTATTCTGAAATTTAAACACCTATTAAACAAGCGATTGCAAAGTGAATATAATGAAGGATTCTACTCAAAGGGACTTGCAAGAGGCCTAAACATGCATCAAAACTATATCTCTAAGCATTAAACAAGCTTACAAGCTCTCATAACCAGTCATCTACAATAGCAAAATACTCAATAAATAATCCACTAAACACAAATCTACTTGGACAAGGGGAGGAGTCACATACCAGGGAACAAATGCTCCAAATTTCAGCAAGAAAGATGGGCTGAGCAAGGAGATCAAAAAAATCGAGAGCAAGCACAGCAAGAACGCGATTTTGAGTAATGAACTGGAGCTTACTCGGGAGAGAGAAGAAAGTGGCAGGTGAGAGAGTTAGTGGGGGGGCAGGGGTGGCCACACCAGGGTATGGCGCCACCCAAGGCTGGCCGCGCCACCATGTGGTGTGCCTGCCTGGTGGGCCCCCCTGGTACCTCCCAGGTACTCATCTGCCCCTTTTTTCACGTAAAAATTTAATATGAATTTTCTGGAATTTTTCGAGACACTTTATTTTTGGGCAATTTTCAGAAATAGAAGAATGATTTTCTGACTGACAGATTTTTTTTTGAAATGATGCAAAGACAAAACAAGGCTAGAACTACAGAAGTTCCAAGACACTCTAAAATGCAAGCAACTAACAACAAAAAGAAAACTAAACGAAAGCAAAACTAAAATGCAAAGGATAGAAATAAACGGAGATAATCATAATGAAAACATTGTTTTGTTCAGTGAAATCCTTTTGTTAACAAGGTTGATCAAGTCTTGCTACCAAAACAATTCCATATGAGACAAAACTTTGTATTCCACTAATGATTATGTTACCTCAACCTTGATATCAATGCTCCCAATCATAATAGTTTCAAATATTTCTCTTGGTATGGGACAATATATTTCTCCAACTTGAATGCCTTCAACATGTTCAATTGAATTCAAACCATAAGTCCTTTTAATCTTCTTGGGAAAATAGACAGTATGTTCCTTGTCATTAACATTGAAAGTCACCTTTCCTTGATTACAATTAATAACAACTCCTGCAGTATTAAGAAAAGGTCTCCCAAGAATAATAGACATATTATCATCTTCAGGCATTTCAAGCACAACAAAATCAGTTAATATCAAGCAATTGTGGGCCACCTGAACAGGTACATCCTCACATATACCCATAGGAATAGTGGTAGATTTATCAGCCATTTGCAAAGATATATCAGTTGGTATTAATTTTTCAAGTTGACGCCTCTTATAGAGAGAGAAAGGCATAACACTAACTCTAGCTCCCAAATCACACAAAGCAGTTCTAACATAACTGTTCTTAATAGAGCAAGGGATAGTTGGAATCCCTGGGTCTCCAAGTTTCTTAGGAACCTTACCATTAAAAGAATAATTAGCAAGTAAAGTAGAAATTTCTTCATTAGGGATCTTCCTTTTATTCGAGACAATATCCTTCATATACTTTGAGTAAGGAGGCAATTTAATAGCATCTGTCAAAGGAATTTGCAAGAATAAAGGCTTCATCCACTCACAAAACTTATTATAATGTTCATCCTCCTTTGACTTGTGTTTCTTATCAGGGAAAGGCATAGGTTTTTGGACCCAAGGTTCTCTTTCACTACCATGTTTCTTAGCAATAAAATCCTCTTTAGTGTATTTAGTATTCTTAGTGTGTTTTTCAGGTTCTGCTTCGACGTTTTCTTCATTAGGAACTTCATTTCCTTCATTACCACTTTCGGTTTCAGCATCAGAGATAGATATACTATTAGGATCTATAGCAGGTTCAGAGGGTTCTACAATAGTTTTATGCTTCTTTTTCCTTTTCTTACGAGTAGAACCACTATTTTCAGCTTGTTGAGAATCCTGCTCAATTCTTTTGGCATGCCCCTCAGGATATAGAGGATCCTGGGTAGCAGCTCCACTTCTAGTTCTAATTTCATAAGCATGTTTTTCTTTATCAGCATTAACTAGGAGGTCGTGTTTCACTTTAACGAGTTGATCTATTTGAGTTTGAACCATTTGAAAGTGTTTAACAATCATTTTAACATCATTAGAGGTTCTTTCCACAATATCTTTCAACTCAACAATAGCTCTAGTGTTCTCCATTAGATGATTTCGCACCCTTTTATTAAAGTTATCTTGCTTAACAATAAAGATATCGAATTCTTCTAAGCATTGATCAGGAGGTTTAGAGTAAGGGATATCACCTTCATCAAAGTGTTGGAGAGAGTGTACCTCAATAGTGCATGAGTAGGGAATAGGCTTACATAATTCTTCTATAGGAGGTGAATTCTTGACATCTGAAGCTTTAATTCCCTTCTCCTTAAGACATTTCTTGGCTTCTTTCATCACTTCATCATTTAATTTAATAACTCCCCTCTTCTTTGATGTTGGAATAGGCACCGGAATAGATGGTTCAAGTACAATTACTTCAGGTATAGCTTGTTTAGGAGGAGTCCAATCTTCACAATTCTTGCTTATTTTAGCCATTAATTCCTCAGCTTCCTTAGGAGTCCTATTCCTAAAAACACAATCAGCACAACTATCTAGGTATGTCCTAGATTCTTCAGTTAGTCCATTATAAAATATATCAAGAAGCTCATTCTTAGGTAATGGACTTCCAGCCTGTGCATGAATCAAAGCACAAAACCTTGCCCAAGATTCGGGCAATACCTCTTTTTCTCCCTGTTTAAAATCAAAAAGTTCCTACAAAATAGCATGTCTAGCACTAGGAGGAAAATATTTCTGCAGGAAAGTACTAATCAAGCACTCAGGACTATCAATAGATCCCGGAGGTAAATTACTAAACCAAGTTTTAGCTTCTCCTTTTAGTGAAAAAGGGAAAATCTTAGCAACAAAGTAAGTACGCATCTTAATATCATCAGAAAACAAGCCACACATGGTAGAAAGTTCATTCATATGTGCTACCGCACTTTCATTCTTAGTCCCACAAAAAGGTTCTTTCTCGATAATAGCTATGTAAGATAGATCGAGAGAGAAATCACAATCTTCATCTATAATGTTTATGGGAGAAGCAACAAACTTAGCAATAGGAGACAATTTGGGTCTAATAGTACGCCTCTCAAGGAGACTCTTAGCAGCGCTCCTATCATGGGTGTTCTTACATTCTTTAATAAATTCATCGGTCATCTCAACATAACCATCTTCAATATCATAACTTTCACTAGACTCAGGTGAACTAACAGGTGTGGTAGTGTCTTCATTAGGAGTTTCAGTATTTCCAGCTATAGTTCTAGCAATCGTAGCATCTAGGAAAGGACCTAATGAACCACTCTTATCAAGCATAGTAGAAGCAGCATCATAAGCATCAGAAGTTTCAGATTCAGCAGTAGTAGTAGTGTGTGTAGCATGTGTATGTGGTGGTGTAACGAGCTTACTTATAACAGACGGTGAATCAAGAGAAGCAAAGGTGTTCAGAACCATACAACTTCTAGGCTGAAGCTATCTCTAGCGCTTTTCATTCATGCAACCGGTTATACCTCCGTAAAATCTTGGACAAGACTCCATATGAAATACTTACCGGTAACAAGCCAAACATCTCATACTTTCGGGTATTCGGGTGTAAGTGTTTCTTTCTCATCAAGGGAGTTCGTTTATCTAAATTTGAGTCTAAGGCTTTAGAAGGTATTTTGGTTGGTTATGGTGCTGAATCCCACACTTATAGAGTCTATAATAAGCTCTCCGGAACTGTTGTAGAATCTTATAGTGTGGTGTTCGAAGAAAATGACAGCTCTAGTGCGGGGCAAGTTGATGTTTGTGACGCAGATGTTGAAATACCCCAAGATGCCATAAGAAGAATGGGCGTGGGATTTTTCTGCCCCATTGAGGAACCCCTTGTGGCGGATCGGGAAGGACAATGCTCTACTCATGAAGAGCCCTCATCTACACATGCTACAACCATGGGAGTAACTTCTACACCAACTCCACCAATTGCTAAAGGTCAACATGCTCCTGGATAGTCTAGGCCGGATTATCCAGTCGACACCGGATTATCCGGTCACCTTTTCCTTGACGACCAGACTGATCATCGTATTGGAGAAACTGCTGCAAGCTCCTGGCTGGATTTTCCGGCTGACCCCGGATTATCTGGCCCCAAGCCAATTCAAGCAACTTCCAGGCAGCCCGATGAAATTGCTTCAAGTTCTCCCAGGCCGGATTATCCGGCCTCACCATCGGCCAGATTATCCGGCCCTGAATCACCAGTAGTTCAATAGCCTCCTGTTACGGCTGCTGACCCACCTCAAGGGCATGCTTCGTCACCTCCTACTACTGATAATCAGAATTCTAATCAAGGTCAAGCAAATGATTCCAACAAAGACTCAAGTGATGAAACTATTCCACCAAGAGACAACAAGCTTATTGAACTTCGTCGCAAGGCTCGTGCTGATCGGAACCTTGAGTTAATGGGTTATACTCTTGATAAAGTTGTAGGTGATCTTCGACGAAGGGTTTCCACAAGAAGGGAATTGGCAAGTTTTGGTGAGCATCAAGCTCACATCTCAATGGTGGAACCCAATAAAGTATTTGAAGCTCTTGAAGACCCGGACTAGGTTATTGTTATGCATGAAGAATTGAATAACTTTGAGCGCAACAAAGTCTAGAAACTAGTGGAGAAGCCCAAGGAGTGCCGCAATGTTATCGGCACTAAACGGATATTTAAAAACAAGCAAGATGAGCATGGCATTGTTGTGAGGAACAAGGCGATATTAGTGGCACAAGGCTATTCCCAAGTTGAGGGCATTGACTTCGGTGAACCTTATGCTCATGTGGCTCGTCTTGAGTCCATCCGTATCCTTCTTGCTTATGCTGCTCATAATAACTTTAAATTGCAGCAAATGGACGTTAAGAGCGCTTTTCTTAATGGTCCTCTACATGAGTTGGTATATGTAAAGCAACCCCCGGGATTTGAGGATCCTAACTTCCCGAACCATGTCTCCAAACTCGACAAGGCAGTCCATGGCCTTAAACAAGCCCCACGTGCGTGGTATGAGCACCTTAAAGAGCTGTTGCTAGACCATGGCTTCAAAGTTGGGCAAATCGATCCCACTCTTTTTACTAAGAAGGTTAAGGGGGAGCTCTTTGTATGCCAACTATATGTAGACGACATCATCTTTGGTTCTACTAATAAAGCTTTTAATAATGAATTTTCAAAGCTTATGACTGACAGGTTTGAGATGTCTATGATGGGGGAATTACGATTCTTTCTTGGATTCGAGATCAAGCAACTTAGAGAAGGAACCTTCATCAATCAAGCTAAATACATCCAAGACATTCTCAAGTGATTCAAGATGACGGATCTAAATGGTGTCGCCACTCCGATGCAAACAAAATCTCACCTTAAACTTACCCCCCACGGTAAAGATGTGGACCAAAAGGTATACCGGTCCATTATCAGCTCTCTTCTTTACCTCTGCGCATCTAGACCCGTGATACATTGCAAATGTATCTATAATTTTTGATGTTCCATGCTTGGTTTTATCCACTTTCTTGTGTTTTGTTCCAACTTTGGAGTACTTTTCATATGATTTCTTGGACTAACCTATTAACAAGAGCCACAGTGCCAGCTGCCTATTTTCTGCTGTTTTTGGTTCTAGGAAAGTCAGAAAATGAATATTCTCGGAATTGGATGGGACAAAAGCCAAAGTGCATATTTTTCCGGATGTCATCAAGTGCCAGAATACGAGACGGAGGCCAGGCCTGGCCCGCGCCAGGGGGTGGTGTGGCCGCTCCCGGCACCCCCTCGGCCTCTCCTTCCGCCTATATATTGCCCTCGGGACGAAAACCCTAAGTGCCCGATCAAAAATCCACGAAAGAGTCTGTAGCCGCCATCATCTCCATCCCTAGATCGGGAGGGATCTGAAGCTCTTTCCGGCACCCTATCGGAGAGGGGAATTCACCCTGGAGGCCTTCTTCATCACCATGCAAGCCTCTGGTGTGATGCGTGAGTAGTTCATCCTTGGACTACGGATCCATGTAGTAGCTAGATGGCTAGTTCTCCTCCTTTGTGCTTTCATGTCTAGATCTTGTGAGCTCTGTTCAAGATCAAGATCATCTATTTGTAATTCTGCATGTTGTGTTTGCGGGGATCCGATGGTATTGAGATGCTATTTCAGATTGATTATTGATTATATCATGTCTTTGTTATTTGTGATCTTGCATGCTTTCCGTTGTTAGTAGCTATCTTGG
Source organism: Avena eriantha (assembly GCA_910589775.1). NCBI lineage: Eukaryota > Viridiplantae > Streptophyta > Magnoliopsida > Poales > Poaceae > Avena > Avena eriantha. The sequence goes on from OU342746.1 coordinate 336,223,385, forward strand.
CCAAGTAGATGCTAGCAACTCCAAGAGTTAGTATTTATGCTCGATAGTGGGTTCATGCCTCTGGTAATCTGGGGAAGTGACAGAAATCTCTAAGGTACTAGATGTGTTGTTGCTACTAGGGAGAAAACAACAATCCTTTGTTCATAGAACAATCGTATTGTTTACTTTACACGTAGTTCGTAAAGCAATAATCTGTTGCTTGCAACTTAATACTGGAGGGGGTTCGGATGATAACCTGAAGGTGGATTATTAGTCATAGATGCAATTGGATGACGGTCTATGTATAATGTTGTAATTCCCAATCAAGTCTTAAAGGATTCAAGATGATTAGTATATGCATGTATTGCTTTCTCGGTGTTTGTCAATTGCCCCGCTGTAATTTGTTCACCCAGCATGTTATCTATCTTAAGGAGAGCCACCTCTAGTGAACTATGGATCTCGGTCCTTTTACTTTACATACAATCTACAATCTTTTACTGCTTTGTGTTTACTTTCTGCAAACTTTTACTTCTTTCCATTCGATACGTTTAATCCTTTGTTTTCCGCAAAACACGGTGAGATTGACAACCTCATCGCAAGTTGGGGACAAAGTTATGTGGTTGTGTTGTGTAGGTCTCCACGTTGCTACTAGCACCGGTAGTGCGCCCTGCCAAAGCTCAGCTAGTAACACGTTTGGGGTGTTTCCTTGCTCCTACTGGTTCGATTAAACCTTGGTTTCATAACTGAGGGAAAGTTGCTGCTGTGCTCATCATACCTTCCTCTTGGGGTTCCCAACGAGCTCTACATCAACACCGCCATCAAGCATTTTTCTGGGCGATGTGCATTGAGCCATCAAGCGATTTTCTGGCACCGTTGCCAGGGAGTCAAGGACATCTTCACAAGGGGAGTCCCTCATAACCAATCTCTTTACTTTGTTGTTTTTGTTTTTCTTAGTTTTCTTTTTTGCTTTGTTTGCTTGTTTTGTTATTCAAAAACACAAAAAAAAATTAGTTTTACTAGTTTGCTTTCTTATTTGAAAAACACAAAAAAAATAGTTCCTATCTTGAGTTGCCACTATGTCTAGACTTGCTCCAATCACTATGTCACCCGAGGAAGTGATTTTCACTTTGAAACAAGGAATTGAGGAAAGTTTTAAGGAAGCTTGGTCTAGAATCTCCGATCTACATGAAAAAACTGAGCCTAAAATGACTCAAAGCTTGTTCCTTAGCAGTTTTTACCTTGGGATTGCTCTTTGCTATAGATATGCTTTAGATGATGTTGTGGGAGGATATTTCATCCAATGTAATGAGGATGATGCTATTAATGCTATAAAGAAATTGATCCTCACTTACAACATGTCTAGCCAAACTGATATTTCTTTCGCAAAAATATTTGCTAGGTTGAACACTCTTGAGGCTAGCACTACTAGCTTAAAAAATTGCTATAACACGCTTAGGGAGCATCACAATTATGTTCCAATAAACTCTGAACCATCAAAGTGGTTCCCTACAGTAAAGATTGAGATGAACACCGAAACTTTTCAAGCTCGCTGTGATATCATGTCTGAATTTTATCTTATGCCCAAAGATATTTATAAATCTCTGAATACTTGGGGGCTCACTGAAGGAGGAAAAGAAATATCTCTTGCTAATAATACTACCATATTACCTCTTGGAATAGCTGAAGGAGTGTTTACAAGGATCCTTGGGAAAACGATTTTTATTGATTATCTTGTTATTGAATGTGCAGGAAAAGGACAAATTACACTTGGAAGGTCCCTATTAGAACTCCTTGGAGCAATAATAGATGTGGGAAAGGGGACCATGCACCTTTATTCTCTACCAAACAATCACATTCCCAAAGTCTAAGAATAAATATAAGAGAGGTAAGGGCAAGAAAGTTGGTTTTAATGCTTCTTCATTTGAGAACACTTGATTCTTTCTTTGCTTCTTATGCCTAACTTAAAGGCGTTAAAGAAAAGTACTTATTGGGAGATAACCCAAAAGTTTTAGATGAGTCTTGGAAGTTATTACCTCTGTAATAACCTATCCTTATCCTTTTTATTTGCTTTTTGTGCCAAGAGTAACCTCCAATGAGAGAGAAGTAATGATTGGGAAAGTTGCTGTCCCGAAACAGAATTTTGTGCTTCACCGTAAACATTCGTGAGAGAGCTCTGTATGTCTGATTGAGCTGTAATGTTTTGTGCTTCTGCCCCAGGTTGTTATCTAACTTCCTTTAGTTCAATACTTTTTGATTTGAGCAACAGAAAGTCTTCGAAAAAATTCGTCTTTACCCGCTGGTCTGTTTTGACAGATTTCTGCCATTTTCTGCATTTGCTTCTTGTTGGTTCCTTCTTGAGTTTTTTTTGTGGAATTGAGCTTTTTGAGGGAAGTGCTACAGTATATAGTGTTCTAATGGAAGTTTATTTGGTGTTATAACTGAACCTTAAGACTTATTTATCTTAAGTGCACTAATGTTGCTAATAAAGATTGTGTGAAGTTTTGTATGAAGGAAAAATTTCAGGTGTATGGAAGGAATGAGTAATGAGATGAAGAATGGACTAAAGCTCAAGCTTGGGGATGCCACGCGTGTCACCCCAAGAAATATCCAAGAAGTACAAGCGTCAAAGATTGGGGATGCCCAAGGCATCCCCTTCTTCATCAATAAAAATCCCAGGTTTGTTCCAAACGCTTCATTTTTATTGTTTCATGCACATTTGTGTTTTTCTTGGAGCGTCTTATTTTTTGTTTTTGTTTTGTTTTGCTTTGGTTTGCTTAGTTTTATGAATAAGTTGGTTGGACCCCCTCTTTCATACATTGGTTTGCAAATAGTTTTGTTTGGTTTGGAAAAGAGTAGGAAAGTTCATGCTTATGTGGTAAAAAGAGCTCGTTTTTGACTGTGGCCTATGCTTTGTCATGCCATGCTTGATATTGTTTTGGCTTTATGCTTAGTATTCTTTGCTGTAGCATGACTTTTTATAAACAATTGAGATTGCTTAATGTGCCTTGGATGAATCATGCGTTGTTTTAGCATATTAAAGCATAGTATAGTGGTATTCACCTTTGAAGCTTTATTTGGGTTGACTTGGCACATGCTCACACCATGTTATGACTATCTCAAGTCACCATAGCCTTTATGATCCTTTATTTTTCAACTCGTAGTATCACTTTATGCTTTGATCAATTATGTTTTGTCGCTCTGCATGATTATGGCCATTATTGCTCTCTTAGTTTGTCGCTCCCAGTCTTTTGCTAGCCTCCACAACCGAGTATGAGTTCCATTCATGCATCTAACTCCCCAAACCAAGTTATTCCAAAGAGTCCACCATACCTACCTACTAGCTTATGCTATTCCAAGTATATTCATTTTTTTATACCTTCCAAATTAAACTTGTTATGAGAAAACTAGTGACTAAAGCTCTCACGAACTTGATGGCACACTTTTTTTTGCATCTAATAAACTTGAACCATTGGGTCCTTCTTTGTTGCGTATATGCTTGCGCTTTATAAGTTGAAATTAGCAGAACCATGTTTCATGGGGAACGCTTTCAACATTGCACTTGTACTTTGTACCCCGTTGATATCATGTTCTTTTGCTTACGGATCCCGGCGGTGTGAAATAAAAGTGGAACTTGTAAGATCATGGAGTTTGTATGTGTGTTAGAAAAACGCCTAGGCCGCTAGCCTAAGCCATGCCTAATCATGGTGGAAACTTGCAGCATCACCATAATGAGCACTCTATGAAGCATCCTCAATAAAAACCTATGCAAATAGCAAATAAAAATATCGCTGAGATGCTCATTGTCTGCTTGCCTTGTCATTTTGATTATGGGAAAGCTCCCGTATCATGAGCAAGGGGTACCCCATTGGCGGTTCTTAATCATACACATGTACTTACAATGACAAGAGCTTACTCGTGACTAAAGTTGAGTAGCATGAGGATCGGTCTTCGTAAGTAAGGGGCATGAGATTTCAGTTTATAACTTGTCAAGCATATCCTCTTAGTTGTGTCACTTTAACCTTAACCACTTCAAGATGCTTATGATAGGGGCAATGAGAGCTGAAAGCTATAAGTACCATAATTTTTGGAAGCTCTTTATGAGACTTGAATCCCTACTTCCTTTTACAAAGGCCTTTCTTCCACCATTATATTGAGTCTCCAACTTCTACCTTTATGCACCTACTTTGAGAGCATAGTGGCCATTCTTAGTTCTATGTGCATTGTCCCAAGACTAGTTGATTGATGCATAACTTGATATTGCTTGTTTTAAACTATTGTATCTAGTCACTCTTATGAACTTTGAAGGTGTCCTATGCATTTATATTTGCTACTCTATTTAGGGACAAGCTGAATACTATTATGCTATGTTTTCTTTATGTGAAACAAACAAATGTCTTGCAAAGCATTGTTATTCATGAATCTTTTATTTGTGCCTTTTCATGTTGCATCATAGTTTCTTTTCTTATTGCTAGAACTTTGTCTTTCATGTTATGATTGAAGTACTATGATCCCAGCTTTGAATGTTTTGCAAATACTTTGATCAAGTCTTTGATGGTGCATGTCACCTCAAAAATTATTCTTTCTTTTTATCACTTACCTACTCGAGGACGAGCAGGAGTTAAGCTTGGGGATGTTGATACATTGCAAATGTATCTAAATTTTTTGATGTTCCATGCTTGGTTTTATCCACTTTCTTGTGTTTTGTTCCAACTTTGGAGTACTTTTCATATGATTTCTTGGACTAACCTATTAACAAGAGCCACAGTGCCAGCTGCCTGCTTTCTGCCATTTTTGGTTCCAGGAAAGTCAGAAAATGAATATTCTTGGAATTGGACGGGACAAAAGCCGAAGTGCCTATTTTTACGGATGTCATCAAGTGCCAGAATACGAGACGGAGAGGGGCCAGGGGGCCACCACACCACCTGGCCGCGCGGCCAGGCCTGGCCCATGCCAGGGGGTGGTGTGGCCGCTCCCGGCACCCCCTCGGCCTCTCCTTCCGCCTATATATTGCCCTCGGGACGAAAACCCTAAGTGCCCGATCAAAAATCCACGAAAGAGTCTGTAGCCGCCATCATCTCCATCCCTAGATCGGGAGGGATCTGAAGCTCTTCCCGGGCACCCTGCCGGAGGTGAGAATTCACCCTAGAGGCCTTCTTCATCACCCTGCAAGCCTCTAGTGTGATGCGTGACTAGTTCATCCTTGGACTACGGGTCCATGTAGTAGCTAGATGGTTGGTTCTTCTCCTTTGTGCTACCATGTTTAGATCTTGTGAGCTCCGTTCATGATCAAGATCATCTATTTGTAATTCTACATGTTGTGTTTGCGGGGATCCGATGGATATTGAGATGCTATTTCAGATTGATTATTGATTCTATCATGTCTTTGTTATTTGTGATCTTGCATGCTTTCCGTTGTTAGTAGCTATCTTGGCCAAGTAGATGCTAGCAACTCCAAGAGTTAGTATTTATGCTCGATAGTGGGTTCATGCCTCTAGTAATCTGGGGAAGTGAAAGAAATCTCTAAGGTACTAGATGTGATGTTGCTACTAGGGAGAAAACAACAATCCTTTGTTCATAGAACAATCGTATTGTTTACTTTACACGCAGTTCGTAAAGCAATAATCTATTGCTTGCAACTTAATACTGGAGGGGGTTCGGATGATAACCTAGAGGTGGATTATTAGTCATAGATGTAGTTGGATGGCGGTCTATGTATAATGTTGTAATGCCCAATCAAGTCTCAAAGGAGTCAAGATGATTAGTATATGCATGTATTGCTTTCTCGGTGTTTGTCAATTGGCCCGCTGTAATTTGTTCACCCAGCATGTTATCTATCTTAAGGAGAGCCACCTCTAGTGAACTATGGATCCCGGTCCTTTTACTTTACATACAATCTACAATCTTTTACTGCTTTGTGTTTACTTTCTGCAAACTTTTACTTCTTTCCATTCGATACGTTTAATCCTTTGTTTTCCGCAAAACACGGTGAGATTGACAACCTCATCGCAAGTTGGGGACAAAGTTATGTGGTTGTGTTGTGCAGGTCTCCACGTTGCTACTAGCACCGGTAGTGCGCCCTGCCAAAGCTCAGCTAGTAACACCTTTGGGGTGTTTCCTTGCTCCTATTGGTTCGATTAAACCTTAGTTTCATAACCGAGGGAAACTTGCTGCTGTGCTCATCATACCTTCCTCTTGGGGTTCCCAACGAGCTCTACATCAACACCGCCATCAAGCATTTTTCTGGGCGCCGTGCATTGAGCCATCAACCCGATATTGTGTTGAGTGTGGGGGAGTGTGCAAGGTATCAAGCAGCTCCTAAAGAAAGCCAATTAGTGACGGTCAAGAGGATCTTTCGATATTTGGTTCATTCCCCTAACTTTGGTCTATGGTATCCCAAGGGCTCCAATTTCTCTCTATGTGGTTATACTGATTCAGATTGGGCTGGTGATAAGGATGACCGGAAATCCACTTCTAGAGCTTGTCAGTTCTTGGGAAGATCTCTAGTGTGTTGGTCATCTAAAAAGAAGAATTTTATCTTTCTCTCCACCGCCGAAGCTGAATATGTTGCTGCTGCTAGTGCCTGCACTCAGTTATTATGGATGAGGCAAACTTTAAAGGAATACGGTGTCAATTGTGACAAAGTGCCTCTTTTATGCGATAATGAAAGTGCAATCAAAATTGCGTACAATCTGGTATAGCACACAAGGACAAAGCATATTGAGATTCGGAATCATTTTATTCGGGACCATGTTGCTCGAGGTGATATTGATCTATCTTTTGTGAGCACGAAGAACCAACTTGCTGATATTTTCACGAAGCCACTTGATGAAGCAAGGTTTTGCTACTTGACGAATGAGCTAAATATCATTGATTCAAGGAGCTTGTCTTGATTACCCATGCACTCACTTGTACATCTCAGTCTTATTTGGTCTAGATGTGGGCATGGAAATAGGGGGAGTGCGGTCTTAATTGATTGGGCTAACCCTCCCCCCATAATGCAGAAAGCAAGTCAAATCATTTCTCTTAATATCATTTTGTGATATGTGAGCTTATTGATGAGTATTGGTCATGAACCCAAGATATATCTTCGCGATGTCATACCATACACTCCAATAAGGTGGCTTCGGCCACCACCCTCTTCCATGAGAAGAGTTGGATTTATTTGGATCTTCTTGATCGTTTTTAGCTCCTCTCATGTTTTTATGGGAATCACACTCAACTCTGGCTTTTAGTTGCTTTGATTCTTGCAAATTTGAGTGTGTAGTACCATCTCAGTTTGGCTCTCTTAATCCTAAGCCTTTCCCTACCCCTAAGCCATCTATTATTGCACACAAGTCCCTTGTACACCTTGTGGGGGTGTTGTTTGGGGACGCGCGGGCCTGATTCTATGTGTAACAGAATTTCAGATTTTAGGCCGGGTAATCTGGCCCAAGTATAGACCGGATAATCCGGGCCTGGCAGATTTCATTCTTAAGGGCAGGGGTCGGGGGGAAGGGCTCATAACGAGCAGCTCTTCTCCCCCAACCCTCTCCCTCTCCCCAGCCGCCGCCTGCCGTCCCCCACCCTCCCCAGAGCCTCTCCGGCCACCGGATATTCTGGGCCACCCCGGATCTTCTTCTCCATGCCTCCGGGTATCTTCTCCTCCACGTTCTTCCTCCAATGAGTGAGGGTAACTCCCTCTCCCCATCTTTGGCTAGATGTGTTGTTTGTTGGGTGGAACGTGGTCTAGAAGGATGTTGTTTCGCGTAGAAATTGTAGTCTTACAGTTTCTAGGCCTGATCTACTCCTTTGCACTCAATCTAGGCGTTCATGAAAATTTCTGCCAGGGCCGGATTATCCGCCCCTGGCTAGGCCGGATAATCCGGCCTGACAGAATAAAATCTGGTTCAATTTTGCCTTGTTGTGTGCATTGAAGTAGGATTGGGCTATGAACTTTTTGCCTACCTTTTCTACACTCTCTCTTGGACTTGTGTGTATGCTTATCCCCTTGCTATCGACCTTATTCACTTCACAGGTGGTTCCAGTGCTCCCAAGACCTACAAGCGCCGTCCTCATGGTAAATACTTCCGGGACAACGGTGAGGGTAACTTAGTGGATGAGGCTGAGCTGAGAAGAAGAAAGAACGAGGAGAAGCGCATGGCTGAAAAGGCAAAGAGAGATAGGAGGGGTGTGTACAAGAGGAAGGTCAAAGAGCCCAAGATCAACTACAAGGCTATGGACCCCGTCACTTTTTCCTCTATTCGTCACCGTGATCTGTTTTCTGAGTTGCCCCGTGATTCTGAGCTGGGTGATTCTCGCTTTTGGTGTGCAGAACAGAAAGGAATATATGAAGATGTGTATGCCAAGCTGAACATTAGGCCTATGCACCCGCTAATTCTTGCTGAGGCTTTGGAGAAGCCCCACCTTGTTGATGCCATGTATGTGGCTGAGCGGATGGGGCTGCACCATCTCATGGTTCTCCAGTGGTCCTATGATTCTGAAGTTGTGAAGCAGTTCTTTTCCACATTGGTTATCTGTGGTGATGAGTATAGCACTATAAAGTGGATGACTCGTGACAGGCCTATGACTGCTGATTTCCGTGTGTTTGCTGGGGTGCTTGGGTACTCTTTCCGCTGCAGGGATCGGGCTAGTGGTCACCGCATCATCACTCAGCTGAAGCCCAATAAAGATGCAGTTCTCTCTCCGTGCACGATGCACAATTGTATTATGGGCACCCTTGCTGGTCTTGCTCCGATCTATGCTTCCTTGGTAGGCCTCTTCCGTGACTCTATCACCCCGAGTGGAGGAAACAATGACAGCATCTGTGGTCACCTAGTCCAGCTCCTTTCTTTCTCTCATGAGGTTGCCTCGTGCGAGGATGAGTCCGTGCAGTACAAGATGTATGTGATTGACTTCATCTACCATGAATTGACTGATGCTATGTTCAACAGACTGTCCATTCCGTATGCTCCCTACATTATGATGCTCATCCAGCACCTGCTCCCCTCTGAAGAATTCAATATTGACGTTGTGCACAAGGAAAAGAAGATCTACACCAAGATTTGGAAGACCTCTCACCCCTCTTCTGCTCCTGAGGGTCTCATGAGGGATGCTCGTGCTGGTGCTCGCATGCCTCCTGTGACTCCCATTGCTCGTGAGATCAAGAAGCTGAACTAGTTCCAACGGAACATCCTTTGCATGGGAGTGGATACTCGCAAGGGCCAATACGAGGCTTATAAGCAGCACCATGAGTTGGCTCACTCTCAGCAGCTCATCCTTCACCATGTGTCCGGTGTGTTTGGCGATCCCCCTGCTCCTACTCCTCCCACGCTGTATGCTCGGTGGAACTCTTCTTCTGGGCTTAACTATGGAGAGCTGGAGCGCCACCTATTTCCTTCCACGCACACTGCTGATGATGAGGATAATGACACCGAGGATCTTGAGGATGAGGACGAGGACAAGGATGAGGACGAGGACGCGGATGATGACTACGAGTGATCCCTTGGGGCGTTAGCATCGCTCTTCTTCCTTTTTGGCGTTTCGATACCAAAGGGGGAGACGCAGTTCTATTAGGTCTCCGGGGATTTGCATGGGTCGGGCACAAGCTTTTGCACTTTTTCTATTCATCATTATTTTCCGCTTGTGCCCATTTAGCGTTGAATTTTAATTTGGCTTGGTTTGGTTTGGTCTGTATGAGACTATGTCTGTGTGGCTGTGGATTTATCGTGTGGATCATTCATATGGGGTCAAGTATATTATTGGTTATTATTATGACCATTGGATATCTATTTCAAGGGAGGTGCTCACTATGGCTATTATTGGATATTCTCATTATTCGTTGAGGACACATCTTTCTCCCTAACGGTGGTATGAGCTTTTCACACTTGTTCCAATGAAATAGACTTATACCCTCTTGTGTGTATTTGTAATCAAATCTTTTTGTATGCACACATTGAGGGGGAGCCTTTTTCATGTATTAAATCTTGTGTTCTTGAGATCTATCCTGCAAATCCTAGTATTGTCATCTAACACCAAAAAGGGGGAGATTGAAAGAACATTTAATGGTTCCCTATATTTTGTGTGTTAGATAACAATACTATAGACTTTTCTCATGTGTGTCAAGTGTGCAGGAAGTGTTTATGTGTTTGGGGGGCAGAATATCCGCCCCATCAGGGGCCGGATAATCCGGCCTACCCCATTTGGCAATGGCAGCTAAGGCGCGTCGCTCTGTTTGGGTTCGGATTTTCTCCCGGAAAATCCGAACAGGGGTAGATTTTCTTCCCTGGCCGGATAATCTGGCCCTCGCATGGGGCCGGATAATCCGGTCCCCAGAAGATGATCAAAGGCAGCCAAGGCGCGTCACTTTGTGAGGGTTCGGATTTTCTCCTGGGGCGGTTTTTCCTTCCCTGGCCGGATAATCCGGCCCTCGCATAAGGCCGGATAATCCGGCCCCTAGAAGATGGCCAAAGGGAGCCAAGGCGCGATGCTCTGTGTGGGGGTGGATTATTTGCCGAATAATCCGAGTCTGGGGCGGAATTTTCCCCAGGCCGGATAATCCGGCCCCAAATGGCTCCAACGGCTCAGTGGGTGCAGGGGGTATAAAATCCCCTTCTTCCCCATCGAGCAGAACTCTTGATTTACTCGAAATTGGTCAGACCCTTTTCAAGAGCTCTCTCACTAGATCTCCCACTTCAACCACCCGAAGGCTTCGAACTTTCGGGGAATTGAAGGAGGAGACAATCTTCATCGCCATCACGAATCAAGCGCATCAACTCCTCTCCATTCATTTGGAGAAATCCCCGATCTAGTATTCTTGCTAATATATAGATCTTGTATTTTGTTATTGATAACTTGTTCTTGTGGCAGATTTTTGTCATTACGGGAGCCTCCAATTTGGTTGTGGAGTTGTGCCCTGCTAGTTGTGTAAAGGCGCCGGTACCCGCCTCGAAGGGTCCCTATAGTGGAAAGGTGGATCAGACCTTTGGTGGCGGGATCCATCGGAGAACAGGGTGAGGCCTATTGTGGCGTGGTGGTCTTAGTACTGCTCACCCCTCCAACGCAGATGTACTTCCCTTAACAAGGAAGGAACTACGGTAAAACAAATCATGTGTCTCCACGTGCTTCACTACGGTTCACTCGTTCCTCTTTCCACTCGCCTCTTACTCACTAGTAGATAGGTTTGCATATAGGGAAATTCTCCTAATCAGTTATCTAGAGAATTTACCTTTGGTGTCAAGCCTAAAATTGAAAAAACATTAAAATTTGTAGAACCTATTCACCCCCCTCTAGGTGCCCATACGATCCATTTCACCGGCACCTCCTAGTAAATGAGTTTACTAGGCGAAAAGTACTGGACCGTTTGAATTTGGGACAAATAGTTGCCTATCAGAGTCAAGTTTTTTTTTACTTTTCCAAGTTAGGAAGTCCAATTTTATCCGAGAATCTCTTCATGTAACAGATTCACAAATTTCATCCAGTCCCCCGGGTTGTTTTTTTTGTTCTAGTATCCAAACCCGTTCTCTAAAGAACTCTTATAGATAGTATTACGATGTATTCAAAACTAAGACGGTTCCAGGAGATGATACTTGTGGGTATGTCATCAAAATACTTGTGATTCTGTTCCTTCCCATATATTTCATGGCTGAGAGTGACAATTTTAATAAAAAGAGGCATTTCCAAATCATATCTGTCTCATCTTCACCCCTTATACTAACAATTAATAAATCTTGATTCATGTACCAAGATGTAATCACATTCTTTGCCTACCAAAGTCATTCAAAAAATTACACCAAAGTAGTATTAACAATCCATTCAGATCATCTCAATCTTGGTTCATAAGACGAAACAGAATATCCAGCCAACCAAGGTCACATATGGCTTTTGATCTCCTGGTCACCTCATGGTAGTACTCTTCCTTGATATAGACTTAGCCCTTGGCAACATACTCATCCCGGAGCTTTGCATGGAAACCATGAGATCCTCTTTCAGCTTGTTGAAGTATTTGATGGCCTAGCTCAACGTATCCTTGTACTTGGGTTTTTCGTCGTTGTCGAGAAGCAGGTAGGTTTGATCTCACGGGACATGAGCTCTTCGACCAACCATGTAGGTGTTTGATACCTATTCTTGTGATCGGCATTCAATGCATGAGGTGTATATCTCCTTGGTAGGCACCACCTACGTCAGTAGACTCTACCAAGGTTCGACATGTGACCCTCTTCTCCAGCCATCTCCTTCGCCACAAGATCATAGCTTTGGTGATGATTGACTTTGGAATGGTGGGAGAGGCAGCATTTGGTCCAATGTGATGAAGGTGTGGTGTTTGTTTGCATTGAGGTCGAACTGGGCGCATGGAGCTTCCTAGCTGATTCCATCTAGATTTTCGACTGGCTCAGACCAAAATGGAGCTTCCTGGCTGATTCCACCGGTGACACTACTAGTTTGTCCCAAATGAGTGTGAGTAGTTGATATTTTCAATTAGCATGAGCTCTGATCGTCCCCTCCTTGACGTCCACATAACTGACATGGCCCAATCATGATATACACATTTCTTTCATCTCACATATATCATAGTATCGCAAAAACATGAAACCAACAATAGGCCACCCAAATCTCAATGATGACACTTCCACAACATACTCTTTGCATCCATCCGACCAAAGTTTCTTCAGATCCTAGTGTTTTTAGGAGTGACTCAGTCGGATTAACTTGATTCTCAGTAAGAGTGACGTTGCAACTCATGACTATAACAAATCACAAAGAAATCTAACATTCTAGGGCATTTTAGTCCAGGGCATTTATTAGTTTCAACTCATGTGCAAATAGTAAAATCTTATGCAACCCAATGTCCCAGGAATCCGATTGAGACTAATTGCAGTCGATTGAAAACTAGCAATAATGATTGTTTAACTACTATTTTAGATGGTAGCTTTAATCAAACTTCTCACCCTTGGATATCTACCTCGTGATCGCACACAGAAGAGACCGGTTTGGCTTCAATGAATTCTCGGTCATCCGCACTTTTTCCATCAGCGACACGTTGTTCTTGCATAGTGATGGCAACAATCTATGTGTATTCCAATTTGTTGGGACTCCAAGCACAGAGTGTTGTAGCAAACATGTTTTTTCCTATAAGGCTAATTCAGGGTTCAATATCGAACTCTCGGAAAAATATTAAAACCCTCTCATCGTCCTCTTCGTAAAACCTATTAAACAAGAAGTTTTGCCTTGTATCCCAAACTCCACCGTAATCTTTGTCCAGCACACATGTGTAAGTGAAATGCAATGGTATAAAATAGTGCAGCGAGATTGAAGAGAATGAAAAAAAAGAAAACTATAAATGCAAGCAAGACAATTGTTTTTGTATTATTCATATTTAATTATAACTATAAATAAAAGAGTGAGTAAAGTAATGTAAAATGTGTTTCTTATGCTTAAAAGTGGAGCGGGGTTTATGGATTCACTTGTCTACTCTCTCATAAACATGATGACATGGATATAGGAGCAGACGATGAGATAATATTGAGACAACTTTTAGAGTGTTTGATACACATTCATATGGACAGAGCAAGTTGCCAAATTTGACACAAATTTTAAGGCATATTAATAAGTTATTAAATACTACTTACTACTTTGGTATGTAAACAACCAATTCAAGCTAATACATTAAAATTAATGGCATTCAATAAAGAGAGCACAACCTCTTTGTTTTCTGTGTTGTAGCTGATTACAATTGATGCTGAGCCTCACATTTTTAGTCGAGAAACTTGTGCAACCATCTCTGCGTCCCATGGAATGGAACTGTGGTATCAATTATGAAAGTGTACATTGAGGGGTTCCCTAGTTTCACACTGCTATAATAGAGCCTTCAAATTATTTAGATTAAAATAAAACAAAAGTTTTTACTCCACGGAAAGGTTTAGCATGCACTTATTGACAAACGGGGAGAAGTTATTGATGTTGTGATCCAATTATCATAAGAAGACCAACTTATGTTGAGCGAAGCAAGCCCTATCGCTGGGTAGATAGTTTGGTCAACATGCAAACTAAGTAAGAGAAGGAAAAAAATGTACTCAAGGTTCTCCACCTAAAAATAAAAAAAAAATTTATAATAAAGTTTTATACTTGTTTAAACTTATCTTTCCTATTTAGCATTAATGAATAAAAATTACTGTAGTTAGCTGGCATAACTAACCACATAATATTGTTTTCAAAATTAGTTATAGTATTATTTCTATGAAGTTTTAAAGTATATCCCTCAATAATTTTTTTTTCTAAATTTAAATTATATGTTGTAGAAAAAAATCTTACATTAATTTTTCATTATTGCACAAACTATTTACTGAATGCAAATGAGTTTTTCTATGTGTATGAGTGATATTGTACATATTTTAGTATCATTATCACGATAAAGATCTCTAAAACATCCACTCGAACAAATGTCTTAATTAGCGGTGGTTCTAGTATATGATTAGATAGGCATAGCTATAGAATGTTTCTTGAGTATAAATTGAAGCGTTAGCAAATGCATCTTGCAAGTTGCATTTATAATAAGTTGACAACATGTGCATGCATTCTAAGCATAGTATTGAGACACATCTCTTATAGAACCGTCCAAGGACGGAAAATTAGGCGATATTCTATTTTTGCGCAAATTGGATTTGATTTTTCTATATACACATATTGACCCTAAGTTTCATTAGGTGCTTACATTCATTTTAGCGGTTTCTTAAATAATAGTTCATGCACAAAATCAAACAAACATGTTTAGGCCATCCATGGAAGTGAGACTGGCAATTAATTTTAAATCATCCCCAATATATCCAACTAAGTTAATGCTAATGGTTCTAAATTTTCTACCACTAATTTCATCAACCCTAATCTAGTAGTTCACATTTTGAGTTTATGACAGAAAACAAAGAACTAAATTAACCGAACTAACCAACCCCAACCAAATTGACCTAAGTAATTATCATAACTAAATTAACTAATTGACCTAACTTTGTATACCCATTATGTATACAAAATTTAGGGATATGGTAGCCTTAATATTTCTTGTTTATTATTTTTTTGAGAAAATTTCTTGTTTATTCTTGATTTGGAAGTATTTTTTCTTTTTTTACTATCTGAAAGAATATTAGAAGGTTCAAGGAACGAAATAACATGAGATTTTATACTAAAATCTCAAAATGAAATACGCTATGTATTAAATTAGAATTATTTAGCTTTTTGTATGGTAACACATTTTCAGATTTTTGCACATGTCATTGATAGTCATATGTCCTGTGAAAAATCGTAACCATGTTTGTACCCATTATCTAGAAAATTATATTTTTCTTAAAAAAGTAGGTTCATGTGTACTAAGATGCTATTTTATGTTATTTTAATTTTTTTAAGTTAAAATTTCAGAAAAATTCTCTAACTCTTTTGAAAATTCATTCTAGAATGATGTTGTAGTTTCATAAGTATACGCATGTACGGTTCTTATGGAAATGTTTATAAGATTTCCCACATGCGTCTAAGTTTTGATTGAACTACGAATGTGTATTAGAATACCTCTAGACCATACCGAGGATTTGAATATGTGAGTTATTTTGGTTATTGTGCTCACATTTCACATAGCATTTGCATCTGTGTTCACTTGTCGTTCCATCATTTGGATATGTAGGATGAGGTAGCACAAATGAGGTACAGGGACATGGCCGCATCTAAGAACAAAACCTTCCAACTCCAGCATTGCTAGGAATTGCTTGAACATAGTGAGAAGTGGAGGTTGAGGGATCAAGAGGCACCTGCTCCAACAACAGGTTTGGCAATAGACTTAGATGAGGGAGATGAAAAGGATGGCGATGAACCGGAAGCCAAAAGAGGAAGATCAGATGGCACCAAGAAGGTGAAGGTTGAGTTCAAGAGAAAGGATGAGCATGAAAAGTCGAGGGATAAGACCGACGACATGATGAAGTACAAGGTGGTTGTAGCGCAGCAACATTTGGAAGCCAAGATCGAGTTGGCCGAGAAGAGAGAAGATGACAAGATGAAAATGTGGCTTGCAACTCATGAAGATGATAAGCGCAAGGCTGATTTTGAAGAGTGGAGGATCCGTCTCGAAGAGGACAAGGCTAGAACAACCATCATTGCCGATGAGACACGAGTGATAATGATGGATCCTGAAAAGATGGATCTGGTAATGAGGGAGTGGTAGGATGATAGAAGGCAAGAGATTCTCGAAGTAAGGAAATCTTGCAAAGCTATTGTTGCTGCTTGTGCAAGTGTTGGTACTAACGCAACTGCTGCTACGACAGTGGAGGTGTTCATGTTCTTGACAGAACCTAGTATGTTGCTTGCATCATATTTACAACGAATGTTCGATTTCGTTTGTATTGTTAAAACTTCAAAGAATTCTATGTGTCGTACTTTGATCCTGACTAGAATAGTGATGCTAATCTATGTTTGTACTATTTAAACTTTGAAGAATTCTATGCTATTTCTTGTGAAACACTGAATTGTGTTCAGGCAGTGGTAAACTCTGTTTTGTGGTATACGCAACGGGACGGAATAGATGTCGTGTAGCTGACCCGTAAAAAAGAATATTCGAACTTGCGGTACACCTATGCGGCATCTGCTCCGCCTCGCCGTTTTTCGCACCGCAAAGGTGAGTTGCAGGCAGGGCCGGCCCTGAGGGGGGACTGGAGGGGCGGCCGCCCCGGGCCCCCAAGACCAAGGGGGCCCATCTAGGTATGCGGTGGGAAGGAGGTCATGTGGCTCCACCATTAGAGCGTAGCTTTTTCTCTCGTACCGGTTCAGGTAGACGAAGGACGCAGTGGTCAATTGCTTCATATTGGGCTTTTCTCCTTTGCTAACTTGGGCCTTTTCTCCTTTACAGTTAGGTATATGAGAATTAATGGGGTGGGGCCAGTGGGCCGGACCATGTGCACAAGAGTAATCTTGAAAATACAAAATACAATCGATGTATTCCTAGTTGTTTCATAAAGCCGCTCAAAAAAAGTTGTTTCATAAAGCGTTTGCTCAGTTCTGAAAAAAAGAGTTGATTGCTTAATTGTCGTCAAAGACAAACTTTTTTTGCAATAAGCGTAGCTAGGGTACTCCGGATCTAAGAGGGCTAAACGCCAGGCAAAAGCCAACAGTAGACAGTCCCGCGCCTGCATATGATGATCAAGTAGTGGGTATACTCCGAACCTAAAAAAATAAGTCATAACTTTAGTTTAGATAATCGCTCGGACAAAGAAGAAGAATGCAAGATCGTGGATATGTATGTCTAATTTTCCATCCGGTGTGTGTTGTACGAGATGTCCGTTCCGTTGTCCTTGGAAAGAGCTGGGGATGATCGATCGTCGTCCCTTACGCGACCACACCAAAAAAAGGTGGAGTGGCCAAGAGTAGACCTCGTGCCCAAACCTCATGCCCGCTGGCGCCAGCGACCATGATGAGATGATTCCAAGAAAAGTCGATGTATAAGTCGGTAAGATTGATATACATATAGCATCATTACTGAGTTTACATCCATATGTATCATATCGATATTGTTTTGGATGAACTTCAATTTTTTTATAAACATGTAGTATGTATTATTATTGTGTTTGTATCGAGGGGCCCTATATTCTAGTTTCGCCCTGGGCCCTAAAAATCTCAGAACCGGCCCTGGTTGCAGGTCACCACAAACGCGTTTTGCGAGTTCGCGGGATGCACTATCTGCTAAAGATGCTATAAGAGCAAACTTTAGAAGATGGGTTGCATATAACTTCCAGATCTGTTAACTCAGTAGATCAGTTGTGTAACCAAATTTGTACATGATCAGAGGCTAGTTCCGAAAAGGTACTATTTCGATCCCAATGCAAGGAACACAAATAAACCTGACCAGCCAATAGAAAAGTCCGATACCACCTACTCCTCCGTTCTATAATATAAGATGTTTTAGTTTTTGTGAAAATAATATATGTAGACATCTTTTAGTGCGTAGATTTGGAGTGAACCGAAATACATTTGCTTCACAGAAACTAAAACACCTTGTATTTTGGAACCAAGGGAGTAGCTCCAAAAATTTCGTTGGGTCTGGGATGTTAGTACTGATGTTTCCCCTAATATGCCACGACGTTTGTCACGAACCATCAGACCTGAGTAAGAGGAAGCCATTGATCGAACTTGGAAGTCACTGGTACCAATGGGTAGCCGGGAGCTAGGCTGTGTCGGACCGGACGTCACAGGCCAGAAAGAAGAGGTGCAGAAATTGCTATCGTGGTAAATGGAGAGGGAAGCGGAAGATACATAGAATAGGAGAAACAGGAGTAGGAATTAAAAGGACAGCATTAAATGTGACCTGCAAGCTTCTTGTAAACTGTAAGCTGATGTGGCAAATAGTGGCTAGACAGTGTTGAGCTTAAAACTGACGACGTAGTGTAGTTCTTCAGTTAACTGTTTGTTTCGTCAGTTACTGTAGCGTTTCATCCGTTCTCAAAGTAAGTATCATGACCATGATCCCGTTCACGAGCTGACAGACAGACTGAGTGATCATGTTTATGAGATGACTGAGTAGATCACGGTAAGAATATATAGGCGGCCATGGCTGAGCTTCATTTGTTTAGCGCCGACAGAGAGCAACCCAGATTCTAGTTACTCCCTCCGATCCAAATTTTGACTTGGATTTGTATAGATTCGGATATATCTAGACATGTTTTAGTATTAGATACATCTGAATCTAGATAAACCAAAGTCCAATTAATTTGGATCAGAGGGAGTATCTAAATTATGCTAAATTACACTCTACTCTGTTTTTTCTTGAAGATAAACCGACAGAGAGCAACCCGACTGAGTAGACTTGGAAGTATAGCAACACACAGATTGTTCTTCTTGATGCAGTTTGTCATGCAAATATCAACAGTCTGACATGGAAAAGTACCAAGTTAAATGAATGAGCATCCAACTAGAAAAAAAGCTATACGACAAGTTGGGCATTTGTGCTCTACGAAACATCCATCAGGTCATAACACATATCTACTTCCGAGGATAAGTGGGATCATCACTACGCAAAAAGATAAACCTATAGACCAGCAGTTCCACTTTCTATAAATCAAATAAAAAATTATATAGTATTAGTACTAAAAGATTCCGGCAGTAACTTGAGCAACTAAATAGAGAAATGCAGAGCAAGTTGAGAGGATGCAGAACATGCTCCGGGCTTGTGGATACTGTCATACCGAGGCCATAAAGATGCTTTGTTTACTTGAGTACTACAATATAATTGCTATTTTTTTTGTAAGACAGTGTAAAACACTGAACAGTGCACCTGCCGAATTGTTCAATTATGTTTGGTCCTAGATGTACAATATTATGTTTTGTGCATGTATAAATAGGCAGTAGCGTGCAACCTCTACGTTCGTTTCTTCCATGAACATTTCAGCACGAAATTATGAAATACAAAAGTGTGACACAGCTGTCTAGCTAGGCCGTCCTTGGGCAACAATCGTTGTGATGAGACTGGTGTAAGTTTCGTGCTGTGCTGCCGGCTTTTTTCACACAGCTAGCTTTTTCAAGGAAGATTGGCAGCGGGAGTTGTGGGACCAAGTGCTCTTCCTTTTGGATAACGTGAGAGGATATGGAGTTCGAAACAACAAGGGCAAAAAATCGAGAGAATAAATGACACACCCACCGTGAGGCTCAAACCAACGATAAGACGCCTTAAGCGATAGTCATTGGTACTTGTTGTTACGTAGTACAGTATGGTGCTAATTAAGGGGCACATAAAACTATCACAACTGGTTTACAAGTCAATGCCGATTTTGCTAATTTTTTAAAAAATAACAAGCATGAGTCAGAGTGTTGCAAATCGCCCTCACTGACAAGCATTGGAGCACCTAGCGAGGACTACAAACACTAGCACAAGCCGAAGGCGCGCCGCCGTACTCCCTCCTCCATCACCGGAGCCGGGGAAAACTTATCGTATTAGAGCTTGTTGTAGACAAACGAGAAGTCGTCGTGCTAATCTCTAAAAGACCAGAGCAGCAGCCGTCGCCGAGGATGTGACAATCGTAGATCACAAGAGATGTCAAGCCTGAAACCACACCAATACAAAAACAATCAGATACCAAGAGATCTGCCCAACACATGACTCCACGTGCCCTCCGTCGATGCTAGACACATCACCAGAGCGAGGATAAGGAAGAGAGGAACCTTATTCTGACTTCAGCACGTAGCCGTCACCTCAACATCCCAAAAAAGTTACTCAAAATAGTCTAAGAAGAGAACATGAACCTTCCCGCCGACGAAAGGCCGTGATCCGCGACACCTACAAGACACCAAGGCCACCGGAGGCGAAGCAGACATACGATGTCAGCGGCGAGAGGAACGAAACCCTAGATGGGTTTTGAAATCTTCTGAATAGTCTCTTTCCTGTCGCCCGTGCGTACCTATTCACTTTCGATTAATAGGTAAAAATATGTTTAAGATGCTTACGGCATTCATTTAGTTTTTGAAAATGTATATGTTTGTGTCTTTTATGTGCCCTCAAACATTTTGAAAAAAAAATGCTAAAAAAGGTATATTCTTCACATAGGTCGTACAAAAGTCTTTTTAAATGAAACTGTATACGTGCTTATACAATATGTAGGCATAGTAGTAGCATTTTTTTTAATGGAAGCACAATTTTTTGTCTTGGCCCGGTAATTCGCCCGGTGGTGGCTTAGCTGCTTATTCCTACTCTCGACACGTTCGTTGCTGCGAGAATCTCCAAAGACGTGCCTAGGCATCTGCCACTGTAGACAATACTCGTGAGACTGGTAGGGAGAACCGGTTAGTCATTTTTCTAGCTAGGCCGTCCTTCCCTTGTGCCCGAGCTGGATGGATGGAGGTTGCGCGCGTGCTTTTCCACGGCCAGCTTTTCTAAGCGAGAAATGGCAGCGGTAGCTGTAGGAGCAAGTGTCTTTTAGCAAGGTGGCATTTTTCTTTTTTTGAATGATCTTTTGGCATGTGGCATCCGAATCAACGATCGATTGATTTTAACCCAGTGCGTGTCGCCTTAACAAAAACAAGTTACCTTTAAAGGTTTTACCTCCACGCACGCCCCCATAGCACTAGCACCACGTATACCCTGCCAAGCTAGAGGTTGCTATTTCAACTAATATACTTGCGTATGTTTTCTTTTCCTTTTCTCCTTCCCATCTCACAACATTGGTTCATCGACGCCACACTTCAACTACAACTAGACGGACAGGCGCGCTTTGCCACGCCTGCCTAAACTACGCTTTGGCATTATGAGACAGGTGCGGTGAACTTTCAAGTGTTTTTAGCCGCGAGTGAATTTTCAGGCCAGCCAGTAAACTAAATTGGAGTAGGCACACTCCACCACACCTGCTAACATAGTTGATCCTGGTGGAATACATCATAAACAACGAAACCACATTACACTTAAGGAGAAAAGACATAAATGGAATTGCATGAGAGATAATCTCCCTTTATCTTGCACTAACACCATTAATACATTTCAAAAGCGGATCTCAAAAAATATACAAATCAAGAGCGAAACAACAAGCCGAACTACAACACGAGTTTTCAACATGGCCATTAGAATAAGCAAATTGTATTTTATATTCTAATTCAAACAAAAAATAAATCAAGCAGACAATGCAAAAATACAGATTGTTTTTGGTTGGCGCCTGAGCAATGTCTAGAACTCTACTAAGTTCAATACAACTACAAACTTGCTGAAAACCTACATCAGTATTAAGCACAATGTAGCATTTTCTACCACGGTCATAAACATAAACGACATGTTGACTCAAGACATGAGTACATCAGTATTTACCAGCTTAATCTTGATAATATCCTTCAACATGCACCGAATCTAAGATGAATAGAAAGAACAAAAAGTTCAGAAACTCGTGGTACAATGCATCTTGTTCTGCAAAAATAGTAATATTGAATCACCGGCTAGCTAGTCCTTTATTTTAAATTAAAAGATACCATACTACTTATAACAACTATGCCAGAGTACCTTCCTGGAAAGAAAAAAATCAAAAGATATCGATGTGAGTTTCATCAACATAGCAGACACAAAAGAGATCCATAAAAATACGGGAATGCCTAAGAAATCACTTGCTAGCTGCACGACAAATGACCACCAAGGTGTATTGCTGTGTGGACATAGGAACCACAACGAGACTTAAAAACACGAAGGAGCATGAGCCAGAAGGGAGAGCAGTATTAGAAAGAATGACGGGATTTTTTTGCCTTACTATGCTCCATTCATTCTAACCGGCCCCAATAATCAGTGTTTTAGTGTATCATTCTGACGAGTGATGTATTATATAGCATGCCAAAAAAAGTTTTAGGGCATGAACATGTTTTTTGGTTTTCTAGATGATGTATTTTTAGGACACATACTATGTAGCAGATGATGAAAACGTAGAAATTTCACATTCAAACATTGGTTTCAAATATAGTTCAAATTTCAATATATTTGACACTAATACCTAGCAACTACTACTCCCAGTCGTACTCGTCGCTGGACAAGGAGAAATTGGAGCTCGATCATCCTTCTTTGCCATTGATGGGCAGGCCTCATCCACGGTCTTCTTCTTATTATCCTCCAGCACTGCAGCCTCCCTCACGGCGTATAAGGCCTCCTCCGCGCGCACGTGGACGGAGGGATTGGAGCTAGCGGGTTACAGTGTGGAACCTTGGGATGCAATTAGCGCAGGGTCGTGCGAGGTCAGTGGTCTGGTCAACAGCCAGACCAGGCGATGGTGCTGTTTGGACGCGTTGGTGCTGCACGTGGACGGCAACGCCTCAACCTGTGCCGTCGGATGCGATGCTTGCGGCCACGATGGGGTTGCCCACATTGCCGCCTGCGTCGGGGTCCATGCGTTGCCTACAATAGAACACTGATGGAACAGAGCATACAGAGCTCACAGAGGGAGAGGCGCCCGTGATAGAGAGAGAGCGGCACCTCGATCGCTGCGTTGCGCCCCGGAGTCTGTCCGTAGAGGAAATTTCGCCGGTAACGGAGCGAAGAAGCTGTGTGTGAGCGGCGATATTTTGGGGAGAGCAGACGCAGACGCGGCGAGGTCCGATCGAGGGCGGTGGATGAAGGTGAGATTTGCAGGTGGCGGGGTTTTTTCTTTCTTCTTCCATTGAGCTCGTGCTCTCGTACCTTAACATGGTGTTCTTCTCGATCGTGGTACTCAGATGACGCTGCCGGAGATGGTTGCCACGGTCACGGTGGTGGCGGTGCTGCTCCTGGCCACGGCCGCTTGAGGCGGCGACGCTCCCACCGCCGCTGGAGCTGGAGCGCGTGCCGCTTAACGGGAAGCTGCTGACGGACCTCAGGGAGCGGGACAGGGCAAGGCACTCGAGGATGGGCGCGGTGAACCTCCCGGTGGAGGGCACCATCGCCCCCTTCTCCGACGGGTGGATTGCCTCAACTTTGCAAATAAACTCTGTCACTAGTTACTACGGAGTATTTCTAACTGAATCTTGCAAATCTGTAACCGAATCTTTGAAAACTTGCAGGCTCTACTATACCCGTCTGAAATTGGAGAACCCTCCGAGGGAACACACGTTCCAACTTGACACTGGCATCTCCATCTCGTGGGTCGCCTGCAAGGGATGCAAAACCTGCTTGGCAAAAAACGTGAGTCTCTTATATCCATCACACTATCGTTTGGAACTCGCAGGTTTGCTGTAGCAATTTTACAGGATAGGAAGTTCACAGGTTTTTTTTCCTACTTGCCCTTTGGAACAGGAAAACGGTAGTTCACAGGAAAATAAACACGCAGCCCAATCTATGGAAAATTTCCTTTGCTTGTTTGCACGCGCTGGACACTCTAGAGGACCCGCTTACAGCAGAATTGATTAACTCTAGTTTATAGAAACATGCTAAGGACTCCATATTACACTCTGAGATGGAGACAGCCAGTTGGTGCTAGTCTTTCTTTTTCCAACATGCTGCACCCCGTCGACTGTTCGTAAGAGTTTTGTTTATAAAGCTGTGTACGTACACCCTACTGAAGAGCACAAGTTGTTCTAGAAAAACCTACTGTACCAAAGATTAAGCAATGCGAGCAAGATAAAATAGCCAGCCCATAAGTGCACTTGGTCGTTCGAGATGGCAGCACGGGGCAACCGTCGAGATGCTTGTTTTGTGTCTCCATGGCTGATAAGATTTGGTTCGTATTTACAAGCACGGTGATTCAATTGCACAATTTTGTTTGGTCAGATGTTTTGATGTGCACGTCAAGTTTGAGTAGGCATTTTGTCGTGGGTATTCTTGCATCACACTAGCACAATTATGTTGCACAGTCCACTAATTAATATGTTACGATAAGATGATCTTATGGTTTAGAACTCAAACTTCTCTATACGTTTCCTATCCTACGATTCAAATGGCAACTCTTCTCAATTCCTGTGTTTTCAGATTTCATAGGATACAAGAGATATGTCATCTCAATTCCTGTGTTTTTCATGTTCTTGTGTTTTTCCTATCATGCGTTCCAAACAGGGCCTAAGTAACCTGCACATGTTTCTCAATATACTTTCTTTGTTTCTCAGACATCAATTGTGTTGTACAACCCCGAATCCTCATCAACATCATCCACAGTATCGTGCTCAGACAACGCTTGTGCAGCTGCTCAGATAGGGTCTATGGGGTGCAAAACCGGCGGTCTTTGCGGTTACAGTTTTTACCTATGCTGGAGACGACATAGTGACCGGATACTATGTATCTGACACTATGTATTTCGACTCTATCACGAAGAAGCAGCGTTCTGTCAATTCTTCCGCCTCGGTGGTTTTGGGGTAAACTTCCCTTAAACTCGCATATATTCCTTCATTTCTTTCTCTAGCACAATGATGTTGCATGGTCCACGCGGTTTCTTCATGCTTGCCCCTGCTCACTTGAACAGATGTACCAAGACACCGCCCAAGCTCATGGATACAGATGGGGTTTTAGGCTTTGGACAGGATGAACTGTCTTTCATTTCACAACTTCACTCTCAGGGGTTATCCCCAAGAGTCTTCTCGCACTGCCTGAAAGGTTCTGAAAAAGGTGGTGGTACTTTCGTTCTTGGTAAAACTTCGGCACCTGGAGTAGTATATACTCCACTTGTTTCGACCCTGTAAGTGTTTTCTTTCCTGGAATAACTTCGAGTGTACAATGATTAAAGTTCAGAACTTGACATCGCTCTCTTATTTGTGGTTGTTCACTCCTTTATTTCCCCCCCTAAAGATCGAAACATGTGGTAAACTTATTAGAGAGGACAACAAAATATAGCCAGCGTTTTTAATCTCTGAAATGTGTGTTCTACCATCTCTGAACTTTCTGAGTTCTTCATACTAACCATTTTTGTGTGTTTATATTCTTATTATTGAAATACAGGTCTTCTTACAATTTGAATCTGGAGAGCATTGCTGTTAATGGTCATAAGCTTCCCATTGATTCTTCCTTGTTTGCAACATCAAATTCACAAGGAACGACAGTCGTCGACTCAGGAACAGCACTTGCATATATTGTAGCCGGAGCCCATGGTCCATTGGTTAGTGCGGTGAGTACATAAGGATCAGATCACACTACATTCTTCTTCTTTGAACAACCAATATGTGAACAGCCTATGTTACATCAATTTGTTTAGTATGCCCTTATTAGGTGTCTGTATAATTTGCATTTAGCAATGTGCAGATAACTGCAGCGATCCCTCCATCTGTAACTCCTGTGGACATGAGGTTGAACAAGAAGAGGGACAGGCACGACAAATGTTTCGTCTCTTCTGGCAGGTTTTGGTTTTTGTTTGAATAAAAATAACAGTTCATGTCTTTTAAGAATGTCAAACTAACAAAAAGAAATCTTCTTACTTCTCTACTAGCATGGACTTATTATTTCCAACGGTGACACTGTATTTTAAGGGCGATGCTGCAATGACAGTGAAACCGTCGCATTACCTTGTGCAGCAGGGTACTTATGTAAGTTGAGCAGCCTTTTGATGTTGCCCTTTTTGTGTTTTTTTTTGCAGTGACATATACGGTTAATATTTGTGGGGAACTTATTTCAAATATAAAAATATCGTATCATGGTCTACAGGGAAACGAGTCTGTGTGGTGCATTGGTTGGCAGAGTAGTCAGGCACTCTCGAATATCCAAGGAGTCGCTATCACTATACTCGGAGGTTAGTCTCTTACTGTATCAGCCAACTGTATAATTCACTTATTCAGGGAGCTTGGGAGAATGCTTTTAACTTTCTTTATGATTTTTTCATACTAACTAGTTGGTCTCTCTGGGTGGTTACAGATATTATCTTGCATGATAAGCTAATTGTGTATGACTTGGAGAACAAGCAGCTGGGCTGGACGGACTACAACTGTAAGTTGAAACTCATCTGTGGTTACAGATATATTCTTTTTCATTTGAGATCAGTGCGGAATTCAAATTTTTTTCACCTTCTGTTAGGCTCATCACTCAACGCGACTAGCCCCTTGGATGTGAGCGGCGTGTCGGAATACTATAGTGGCGGCCTGATATGGGTGGCTGCTGTATGGGTGCTCCTTAGATTGTGAGCCGTGGGTCGAGCATTGTGTTGTTGTGGCTTTTGATATGTGATGATCAAGAGATATATATTTCTTAGATGTACGTTTTACAAGTATGGGTACTCCTCATTGGCCGCTCGGTTTATGGTTACATTGTTGCTGTGGCGTTTGGTGAATTGTGTTGTGCACGTCCAATAATTGTTGTATACCACATAGTCGATCATTCTATTTCTTAAATGTACATTTTTTAAGCATGGTAGATGTGTGATGATCAAGAGAGATGTTATTGCATTGGTACTCCAAATGGTCACTCGGTTTATGGTTATACAAGTGTTGCTGTGGCGTTTAATAAATTGTGTGGTGCACGTCCAGTAATGGATGTATGGAAATGGGGGTTATCATAAGATGGACCATGCGTGATGCGTCAGCGGAGGCTGACTTTGGCGCCTGGGTTCTTGCTGACGTCGGGGACTACACTTTGGTGCCTGGGTTCTTGCTGATGTTAGGGACTACACCAGCCGCACGTGCAACACCTCTATCGATATCCACACGTACAGGAAGGAAGCATAGACAGGGGATTGCTAGATCCTGTCTAACCCGATTTGGGAGTGGAGAAAGTGACGGCTAAATCAGGGACTATCCCTTGTCGCTACACTTATATACATCCCGAGTTGGACTCAACTCTTGAGGCACATCTAGGATGTATCCCAACTACCACATGGATCTAATCCATATGGGCTCCTTACCTTAAATGTGTAACCCTGTAGATTCACATACACCTGGACACGACATGAGATACTCCTCCAAGTATCCCGTTATGGCTTTGAGTCCAACTCACTCCCATAAACACTTGGTCTCAAGTCGATAGATGGTACCGGCCTCTAGCAAGACGTGCCAACTCCCAAGTGCCATAAAGTCTAGAAGACAAACCTTCAATGTGACATTTGTCCAAGTCCCTTTGCCACACGATATACCTTGTCAAGATATAGGCGAGTGATTGCCATCCCTTTAATAGATTAACTCTCTTGTCGTTCCGTGATATATAATTCACTGGACTAACTCTTAGTCCGACTCCTCAGTTAACACTTAACTGAGTAGCGTATGACCATGCTTCCGAATCATATCACAAGAGAGGGCCCAGAGAATATCTCTCCATTACAGAGGGGCAAATCCCATCTTAGTAATCCATGTCACGTAGCTTGATTCACAACCAACCCGAACTCTACCTTTATAACTGCCTATTTATGAAACAACGTTTGATAAAACCTAAATTGGTGATCCACAACTCGGATCATGCGATCACCTCGGGTCAAAGGATTCCATTGCTTGAGACTGCAAATGACAACATGCTCGTTGCATCTCAACTGTAGATCAGTTCGACTCGCTAAACTCTTTAGCCAAGTCTGTGTAAGTTGGAATAGCATCACCATGTCCATGAAAAGTGGAACCAAGTCATCAACCAATTTTCACATTGGTCTAAGTTGTGTGTCCAGCACAAACTCAACCACCAAGGACAATTAATATGAACAACATGATTATATAGTTCCACAACCGAATCACGTATTCGATGATATATATCAGATGTTCATACAATGACAACTTAATAACTTTATGAATACTATGGGAATATCATCAAACATGATTGCCTCTAGGGCATATTCCCAACAGTCTCCCACTTGCACTAGAGTCTTGCACTAGAGTCAATCATCCCGATATCACATGTCTAGCCATCTAATGCCCATGGCTCTAGTGTGCGCCTTATGCTTGGGATGTTGTAACAGTTTTGTCAATGGATCTACAACATTTGTATTCGTGTGTACCTTGCGTAACTTGATATCACCTCGATCCACAAACTGGCGAATCAGGTGGTATCGCATGAGTATATGTTTGTTCTTCTGCTGTTGTCTAGGTTCCTTGGCTTGTGCAATAGCAGCATTGTTGTCACAATACATGTCTAACGGATTGGACGAGCCCTAAACCACACCAAGATCCATGAGGAAATTCCTCATCCAAACAGCTTTCTTTGCCGCCTCCAGCAATATACTCAGCCTCTGTTGTAGATGCAGACACGGTCTCTTGCTTGGAACTCTTCTAGCTCACAGCCCCTACATTTATAATAAACATGTATCCAGCTTACGAACAAGAATCATCTGAGTCGGTGAGATAACTCACATCCGTGTAAAAATTTACACTAAGTTCATCCTCACCTCCAAAAACTAGAAACACATCCTTAGTCCTTCTCAAGTAATTTAGGATGTTCTTCACCGCTGTCCAGTGGATTTCTCCAGGGTCAGCCTGGTATCTGCTCACAACACTTAGAGCATAGGAAACATCTATCCTGGTACAAATCATGGTGTACATGATGGATCCGATTGCCGAAGCATATGGAATATCACTCATCCGACTTCGCTCATTAGTTGTCGAAGGACACTGAGTCTTGCTAAGTTTCATACCATGGGACATCGGTAAGAACCCTTTCTTAGACGATTTCATGTTTAGCAGAGGAGTTCACTCCGTGGTGTCTTGGAGAAGTGCTCGACGGATTTCGGCTGTAGTCGTAGTCTTGTTTTGAGCGTTGGGTGTATCGGCATTTTCTTAGGCTTGTAAATATAGGTGTTCGGCCTTTTCTTAGGCTTGTATTTTAAACTTCTTTTCTATCAATGAATCGAAACGCAAAGCCTTTTGTGTTTTCGCGAAAAAAGTATTGTCTTCAGAGTCCAAGTCCGATAAACACTCGACACCACTTAAAATCCAATGGCCCAAGTGGGACACTCTTGAACTCATCCAGAATCAGAATTGGGGTAACCCTTAACTTATCTGAGATGATCGACACGTCAATTTCAACCATGTTCTCAAATTCTAAAAGTGCGTTTATCCAACGGGTGAAAATCAAGCCGTCCTTATCGGCACATCATGGCTCGAGCGGAAAATCCTGCCTCGTGAAAACTGCAACATTGCAGTCCAACGAACCATCCACTCCCATCACCGCATCGCAGTTCCCGCGCAGTTGCAAGCTGCAACCCCCGCCATGCAGGACGCCGCCGCCCCTGCCGCAAAAGCCATCGCCGCCGCGCAAGACACCGCCGTGCTGCATGGTAGGTCCGTGCCTGCACGGCCTGCACGACGCGCCGCTCGGCCGCTGGCATGCGAGCCCACACTGCACGCCGGTGCCGTCCTGCCGCCGGTGCGCCAACATCCGCAGGTGCTGCAGTTTCTTCATGTTCGACTTCTCCGTCTCCTTATTAACCTGTAATTTGAACAGAGGCCTAGATTGGGTTCAATAAGCGACGGATTTTCGCATCAAAATGTGCCTTCACGAATCAGACCTCTTAATTTGGCTAGGGAATCGAACGACTGTAGTTAGTTTGGTCAGTTAAGTGTTTGCAAAATTAGTTTTGTACTACCGTACTGCGTAAGTCGAATTTGTGGTCAGCGACTTGCATGCTTGCAAATTTGGGTTTCTAAAGGCCTTTTGTTTTTGTTTATGGTTAAGAAGATTCTCCTAATAGGTTTCAAACCACAATTCATGTGTATATCGACTATTTGTTGGGATGTACAGGGAATTCTCCAATATATTCATTGATGCTACTACATTGGCGGTCAGATATCCTTAATTTTTATGTGTTCTCTATTTGCCATCTATCAATTGATTTGTGCATGTACTGTGTTTCTCAAAAAAAAATTGATTTGTATTTTATTTTTGTTCTTTGTCTAAATAAAACTTATTTGTTTTTTTACAAAAGGCCAAATCGTAGCAGTTTCCATTGAGAAACTGATTGTTTAGTTGCATGAATACCTTCTTTTGTGAGACAAGTTGCATGTAGGTTTGTGATCGATAATTTGGGTAGATAATAGTTTCTTCACATGAGAGTACTGTTTAATGTATCAATTCTCTTTCGCACAATTTCAGTCTTATGATCCAACATGATTGCATTGGTAATTTTCTCAAAAAATAAAATCCATTCAGAGGAGCTCTCAGATCATGTAAGGTTTACTTCTTAATAAATTATTACTTTGTATATGCAAAGAGAATGCCTTTTGTCATTTTAGAACAACCAAGTCAAATTCAGTATTTTCTTTTGATTTTTAGGTTTACTATTGTCAAACACAGCAACATTGTCAAAACAGCCAAATTCAGTTTTTGATGCACATATATTTGCAGATTAGTGAAAATTGGTTGAGGTGAAGAGTGGTTTGAAGCCAAATTTTCTGAACCACTGCGACTGGCATTGCTCCTTGGAAACAAGCTTGCATGTTACAACGATATGTGCCAGCAATATTGAAGATCATAGGTATTTTTACTCTGCTCCAGGATTCTTGCATGTTACATTTACTCACATTCTAGGGCCACAAGATTGCTTTTAATTGATGATAAGAAGTATGCCATGTACCCTTGCAGGTTCAGCAAAGCACCTTTGCAAATCTGCCTTATTTGGAATGGGGCAAACCATTATATGTCGTGCGACTACTTTGGGGGAATGAGCAAACAAAGTACTCTCTAGATATATCCGAATCTAGACAAATTCAAGTCAACTAATATGGATCGGAAGAAGCACTAAGAAATGCACGTGCACTGTTACTAGTCCTCTAAAAGAGAGTGCACGACCTTTTTTTTGTCAGCCGAAACAACACACGTGCACCATAGCATCACACACCATCTTTTTTCAGTTAACAGAGAGTGCACGATCTTTTTTTTGTCAACCGAAACAACACAGGTGCACCGACGTGGATGGGCTTGTTTTCTATTTGGGCCCAACATCTTTTTTGCCACATTGACGCCTTAGACACTAAACTCTTTTTTTACTTCACCTTTAACTCTGTCCAGCTCTTTCTGTTAACTGAAGAACATGCGACCCTCTTAACTGAAGAACAGAAAGTGAACTATTTCCCACTTTTATTCAGTGAGCAAACGATCCTTGCAATCGAGTTGGCATGGCGCATATACCGCTTCCTCTGCCCCTAACCTAACTGACACTCTAACAATATCGAACAACTACTTCTAACAACTAATCAACATCAAGTAAAAGAAACACAAAGCAATGATACAACAGTAAAATCCTCCAGCCATCATGTTGGATTGCTTCTTCAAATCGATCATCTTCCATAACCTATAGTTTGTCTTCTTTAATTTCCCCTTCAGTTCCTCATCCCTAATCGTCTCCCCCGTCGGAACGACGCTACCCAAATTCTCCACTACCGACGACGAATTGAGCTTCCGGGTTGCGCCTCCCCTCAAATCACCCAAACCAATTGAGCTCTCCACTTCAAGCCTCGCAATGTATACATCCATCCACTTGAAGTGCTTGCATTTCTTTAGTTTGAAAATGGCAACATGAACCCTAGATCCCAAATTCAAAGGGTAAAAACGAAACCGGGAGAAATCAAAGCAAAGGATGTGAGAGAAATCAGACCTAACCTTCCTCGCTTGTGGTTTGACCTCACATTTCATGAACTCGCACCCATAGTTGCCATTCTCTACCTTCACATAGGTCAACTGCTTCAGAGGCTCAATCCATGGGTAGTCAGGGCATCTGGTCATCGACGCTGCAACATATGGTGGCTAGGATGGGCGGGAGGTTGAAGTGGACCTAGACATCTCTCCCCGGCTGGTGTTTCCGCTTCGTCACCGGAGAAGAAGAAGAAGAATGGGATGGGGAAAGGAAAGGGAAGGCAATGGCACGAGGACAGACACGGGGCTGGCTCAGGCTCCGTCTTGTACAACTATGAGGTGGATGAGTGGTGAGTCCCACGCTGATGTGGATACATGATGGGTCCATCACTGAGGTGGATAAGTGGTGGGTCCCCTAAACAATAGAAATACTCACATAATCCAAATAGCTAGCATTCGGTGTTAGCTTGTTTGTTGCGTTTAAAGCCTAACAAGGGCATGTTGTGTTTTAGCTACTTTGGTCATCTAAATGCCGCACCAGAGATATTCTGGCTAACCATGTCACTCTCCTTCCAATCCCAGTAAAAGATGGCATAGGAGCCATTGGCCATGTAGCACCGCACTTGTCGGCCGCCGCCACCAGGACCTCTCCAATCCGTAGCTTTAATCGGGGGTCAGGATAACCGGCAATATCCGAGCGAAATAGCGAGCGCACCCGCAAATTAGGAAGAGCCCACCGGCAAGAGCCGGTAAAAAGAATAAGTAGGCGAAAAAAGAGAAAAACTTAGCGAGACCGCACAAACCCGTTTGCCTATACAGTGAAAAGAACCGAAGCATCACTTAAGGATTGGCTAAAATTAGGAATGAACCGTCGCTGATAAGCCTTCATTTCTTCATGATTCGTGTAGATTATCTATAGATATGGAAAAATATCATATCTTATTTTGGGCTTAGGAATAAATAGTACAGATCAAAAAATAGTGTATACAGTATACACATTGTTTTATATCCACTCCAGAAGTTACAAGAAGTGCATAACCTTATCTAGTATTTAACGATTACAAAACCAACTTGTGTTTGGATAGTTAAGTGGATGGTTGTACTCCCAGTCCAACTGTGTTCAAACCCCAAGTGTGATACCGGTGTATCGAGATTTTGTTTCAGCGGGAGACAACAATCCCATTCATAATTGATAGCGACGTGTGTGGTGACTTAATTAATCTCAAGGCCCGATCCACCGCTTCGTTTTTCGGAGGTGCTCATGGGATAGGTTGCGCGTGCGTGCGGTCATAGGGTGAGTGTATGTGCGTGTTGTGAGATCCTGTGTTTGTACCGTGTTTAAAAAAAGCATTCAAAGATTAAAACCCCCTCTGACTTGATAGCAGTAATAAAAAAATCATGTGTTTGTACTGTGTTTCAAAAAAAGCATTCAAAGATTAAAACCCCCTCTGACTTGATAGCAGTAATAGAAACAAATTTCTGTCTCTAAACTTTGCGAACAAAGTAATTTATTATTAACCACACCAATCGAAGGCTGTCCGCCGTACTCCTAACAAGTGATGCCCAGTCATGCATTATGATCTACTGAAATATACTTTGTATGCTTGCGGAACTCTAGACTCGTGCACTTCAGGCAGTAGCAGACTTTGGCGAACGTGCAGTATCCGCCTTTGAAGCCGCCGGCGGTTATGCAGTGATTAACACACTCGGCGTCGTTTCCGGTGCAGTTCGGTTGCGGTTCCGGTGCTAGGAACGCCGTGCATTTACGACCATCTACGTAACAGAGAAAATTTATGTTAAAAATTCTATATGTACAGATTTTCTTTTGATAATATGTACAGTTGTCAGATGAATAAAATCAGTGATGCAAGTGGGTCACCATTAGGTACCCTTTATCCTTTTTAGTTCAAAAAATAAACTAGTTTTTCAAAACGATGATTTCATTAGAAAAATTAGTTTTTTTGTTGAATATTGTCCCACTTGCATCTCTAAATGAAATTGTTTGTATTGAGCCTAGTTGTCTAAGTTTGACCATGTTTTTAGAAAAATGTATAAAATTAAACCATATCAATAGATTACAAACATATATTTCAAGAATGATCTAATGAAACTGAACAAATGATTAGAAAATTTTGATTTAAGATAAACCTGAGACAAAGTTATTTAGAAACAGCTTACCGGAGGACACAAAGAGGAGTGCCAGAATCAAGATGGATGCCGCAACAGCGGCAACCTTGGAAGCCATGGGGGAGCACTGGAGGATGGGACGGAACATTGCATTTCACTCATCAGGACCAGTGTTTATATAGGGCTGAAACAAAAGATGGTATGAGCAATGAAAGTGGTCTTCAAATTGGTGAGATATGAGAAACGTTGACAGTAATCTTGCTTTGATCGGTATTATAGGAAAAATATAATAATAGTAATACCTTTTAATGCCTGATTGCAATATTGTTTTAATTGGCATTGAATGATCATAATAATATTGTTTAATGGCTTATCGTACAAGTGCTGGATCAAATCGAGGATTCCATATCATTGTTTATATATGACTTGAACAAAATATGGTACTCTATGGTGACACGGAATTTCAACTTGACCACAAGTGAACGCGAATTTGCATATTAGGCGAGACATACCGTCCTCTCTCGATACTTATGCGAAACCTCCGTAATCGTGTTGTCCCAGGAAAGCGCTACAACACGGACGACACCCCATACAACCGAACTCGTCCCGAGGCCGAGGATCTTTGAGGCTGGCCCTTTTGAGCTCCATCATCGCTTGGTATAGCATGTATGCCCGCGAGCATTCATCGTACATAGCCTCGAAGCCCTCCACTGACTCTGGCTCCTCCACCAATGACTCCGTGGTGGGAGCGGAGGAGGGGCGCGCTTTCAACGCTGGTGTGTGTGCGCACGTGTTGTGGGAACAGTAAGGTCAAGCCAAGACACTTGGATCATCAACCGGGCCATAATTTTCTTCTGCTCTATCACAATTTGTAATCTATAATCCTCATCACTTCTGTACAAGCACGATGCGTACGTCTCCTTGACCTGTACGTGTACCATGTTGGAATATTAGGCAATTTCCTCATTAGATTAATTACTGAAATCAATATTATGTAAGCACTAGCAAATCTAAACACATGCAGCCAAACAACCACATCTAGTAGATCTATAAATCTAGCAAGAACTAGTGCATATAAAAAGAAGAATAACACGTACAGGTTGACCGGGAAGGTCATCACCGCAGCAGCATCTTGGTCATTGTTGTTGTCGCCCATGGTGCTGATGAGGTCGTCGGATGATGAAGAAGAACACGAACAGAGGCGAGCAACCGCGCCGAGACGCTCCCCAAAAACCTTATCGCCCGTCTTCCGGTGCAGGATCTCAACAGACGGGGTTTCGGAGGCCTGCTCTCCCGGATAGCAGTGCACGCAGCCGCTGGGATGGGAAAGCCTAGAGAGCAGCGCGGCAAGAGGAACACACAACAAGAGAGACTGAGAAAAGAACTGGATCCTGCTAGATCTGTGTGTCTCTCGCTCTATAGCCTGGGAGGCGAGCCGACCGAGTCGCCAGGCGTTGGAAGACAAGGACACGCGTCAAGTATGCACACGAATGTTGACACGTACCCAACAGCTGGTGCACCAAGCAAAAATTTAGTATTCCACAAAACGAGTTTCTAACTCGAACTCAAACTCGATTCACGAAACGCGATGCACGTGCGGGCGAGGCGAGGCGAGCGGCGGAGGAGGAGGAGTGCGCGTGGACTCCTTCTCTTCTCACTCACTTAGTGTGAGTGAAACAGCTCACCTTATAAGCTGGTCCAATTCTCTCTCAACTAGCAATGTGGGACTAAACTTTATCTCCCACAGAGCTCCCAAGCTGCTATAATTGATGGGCCTTGAGATTTCAGGATTTATTAGACTAGATGAGCTGCTTACATGAGCCGCAGCTCATATAAATCTAAGAATCCCTCACCAGATCTCAGAGGCACATCATATGGCTCATTAGTTCCAATCACTGTTCAATATACCTGCAGTTAAGTGGAGACTATTAAGTTGAACTTCCACCTAGACAAAGAGACACGCTTACTACAACTAAACAATGGAATATGCCTTGAATTGCTAGTCTTACGCAGCAAGTTTCACTCAATGCCGTTACCGGTACTTCGCTGCCATAGGCTATCCCTTGGGTGGAGCTTATAAGTCATACTTTTCGGCCTTTCATGAGCTTCCTAGAGATTCATCAAAATCGCATACACTGTGACCAACAGTGTAGCTCATATAGGTGTGTTCTTTCAAGATCGCCCTGTAGGACAGCGTCTTTGCTCCCAAGGAGATAGTCAGAACACATTAAGACATAATCAACCCTCGTTATAGAATACTATGAGAGAATTGCACCTGCAGCGGAGTGGGAGTGTTAAAAGTTTCTCTCAACTCAGCTGTTTCAGTTTGTTTTCCAGGGTCCTAATTCATGGGATCTCCGATCACATAGGTTGGGTTACCCTCTTGACAACTCACGTGGGTCTCAAACTCATCTCTCTCGATGTATTTTCTAACAAATTTCTTGATAGTCCTTTCGTAAAAGGATCTGCCAGATTCTTAGCCGTTTGGATATAATCCAATGCTATAACTCTGGAGTTTCTCAGCTTTCTGACAGACTTTAGTCTTCTCTTGACATGTATTGAACTCTTCATATTGTCCTTAGAACTGTTCACTTTGACAATCACAGTTTGGTTGTCACGGTTCATAAGGTTTGCCGATATTGGTTTTTCAACCATAGGCAAATCTGTTAAGAGTTCATGAAGCTATTCTGCTTCGACAGTCGTAGTATCTAGTGTTGTGAGTTCTGCTTCCATAGCTGACCTCGTTAAGATGGTCTGCTTGCAAGACTTCCATAAAACAACGCCACCACCAAGAGTGAATATATATCCACTTGTGGCCTTTATCTCATCAGTATCTGATATCCAATTTGAATCACTATACCCTTCAAGTACTCTAGGATACCCGGTATAATGAATTTCATAGCTCACTGTTCCCTTAAGATAGCACATTACTCTCTCAAGAGCATTCCAATGATCATCTCCTAGGTTGTCCACAAACCGGCTAAGTTTGCTCACAGCAAACGAGATGTCAGGCCTCGTAGCGCAAGCTAAATACATAAGTGAGCCAATAATCTGAGAGTATCTCAATTGATCTCTAGCTGCCTTTTGATTCTTTCGAAGCAAAACACTAGGATCATAAGGTGTGGGAGGGGATCTGCAATCATCATATCCAAATCTGCTCAACACCTTCTCTACATAATGTGATTGCACAAGTGTAATCCCATTATTCTCATTCTCGGCAGCTTGATGTTTAGGATAACATCAGCTTCTCCAAGATCCTTCATCTCAAAACATTGAGATAAGAAGGTCTTGACCTCATTAATCACTTTGAGACTTGTACCAAAAATTAGTATGTCATCAACATAGAGACATAGGACAACTTCCTCATCCCCACCGCGATAATACACACATTTGTTGGCTTCATTTACAACAAAGCCCACATATGTCAAAGTTCTTTCAAACTTCTCATGCCATTGCTTGGGAGCTTGTTTGAGGCCATACAAAGATTTATTCAATTTACACACCTTTCTCTCTTGACCTTCTAGTACAAAACCATCAGGCTGTTCCATGTAAATTTCCTCATCCAACTCTCCATTTAGGAAAGCCGTCTTAACGTCCATTTGATGAATGAGAATACCGTGTGAGGCAGCTAGTGATAGTAGTACTCGAATTATGGTCAAGCTAGCCTCAGGTGAGTAAGTATCAAAAAAAACTATGCCTTCCTTTTGGGTAAGCCTTTAGCCACAAGCCGCGCTTTGTACTTTTCAATAGTACCATCAGCCCTAAGCTTCTTTTTAAATACCCATTTACATCCTACAGGTTTACACCCATATGGACGTTCAGATATCTCCCATGTTCCATCAGCTAAGATGGAGTCCATCTCGCTTTGAACCGCTTCCTTCCAGTAGTCTGCATCCGGAGATGCAAATGCTTCTGAAATGGTAGTGGGGGTGTCATCCACTAGGTACATAATGAAATTATTACGAAAAGATCTTGCGATCCTTTGTCTCTTACTCCTTGTGGGAGCTTAATTGTCATCCTCATCTGAATCTGGACTCTCATTATCTGATTGTTCATTAGTCTCCATGGGAGTTTCAGGTTCATAAACTAGATCATATTCCTTATTAGATATGCTAGTCATATCTCTCATAGGAAATATATCCTCAAAGAATGTAGCATCTCTTGATTCAAAAATGGTACCGACACTCATGTCGTCCATTTCAGATTTCACCAGAAGAAATCTATAAGCAATGCTATGAGAAGCATAGCCCAGAAAGACACAATCCACAGTTTTCGGTCCAAGCCCGCTTCTTGTTGATTGGCACGTTGACCTTTGCCAAACGACCCCAAGTTCGTAAGTAAGAGAGTGTAAAACTTTTATTTTCCCATTCTTCAAATGGTGTAATCTCTTTATTCTTAGTTGGAACACGGTTTAAGACATGACACGAAGTCAATATAGCCTCCCTCACCATTCCTTGGATAAACGGGCAGTATCTAACATGGCGTTAACCAAATCTGTTAGAGTCCGGTTTTTCCTCTCAGCAATCCCATTGGATTGAGGGGAACTGGGAGGCGTCCTCTCATGTATAATACCATGTTCCGAACAAAATAAATTGAACTCATTAGAAAAGTACTCTCCACCACGATCGGACTTCTTTTGATCTTTCTCTCAAGTTGATTTTCAACTTCTGCCTTATAGATTTTAAAGAAATCTAAAGCCTAGTCTTTAGTTTTCAAGAGATGTACATAACAGTACCTAGTAGAATCATCAATCAAAGTCATGAAATATTTCTTTCCACTAATTGTCAACACGCCATTCATCTCACATAGATCTGAGTGTATGAGCTCTAGAGGTGCCAAGTTTCTCTCCTCTGCAGGCTTGTGAGGCTGCTTTGCTTGCACACAAGCATGACATTTAGAGCCTTTGACAATAGTAAATTTCGGAATTAAACTCATACCAGCAAGCCGCGACATACAACCGAAATTAATATGACTAAGTCGCGAATGCCAAACATTAGTTTCATTACTAGTAGTGCAAACCTGGTTCACTACATCATCACAGAAGTCTACCAATGAAAAACAGAACATGCCTCCGCATTCATAGCCTTTTCCAACAAAGGTTTCATACTTAGACAGTACAACTTTATTGGACTCAAATACCAACTTAAACCCATCTTTCAGAAGACGGGATCCACTAACGAGATTCTTCTTTATAGATGGGACATGCTACACGTTCTTCAATTGCACGATCTTGCCCGAACTAAACTTTAGATCTACCGTGCCAGCACGAAGAACAGTAGCATTTAACCCATTCCCCATCATGACTGAGGAATCTCGAGCCTGATAAGAGGTGAACATGAAAATGTCAGCACACACATGAACATTGACACCCGTATCACCCCACCATTCTGTGGGTTGAAATACTGAAAGAACAGTAGGTAATAAATTACCGTACCCAGAACCTGAAGTTCCTGCATCAGTATTGCCAATGACCATGTTGACAGATTTAGAACTTTGTCCAGTCTGACCCTTCTTGCCTTTCTTCTGTGGACAACGATGAGCCCAATGGCAAATCTTGCCACACACCCAGCAAGGTTCTTTCTTTTCCTTGTTCTGCCCCTTCTTCTTCTTGAAAATGGTAGTCTGACAGAATTTGTTATTTCCCTTAGACTTGTGGGCATTTTTCTGCACCATATTGGCAGTAGACTGTCCCTCGGTTCCACTAGTGTGTTTGTCTTTTGCCCTCGCCTTCTTTTCAACATCCAGAGAACCAATTATGTACTCAATAGAGAGCTCATACCTCTGATGTTTTAGAGAAGTGGCAAAGTTCCTCCCATGAAGGGGAAGCTTAGCGACAATGCATCCCGTGACAAACTTGTCCGGAAGTACACACTTGAGGAGTTCGAGTTCCTTTGCCATGATCTGTAGCTCATGAGCTTGTTCTACTACAGATCGGTTTTCAACCATTTTATAGTCATTGGACTGCTCCATAGCATATAGTTCACCACCGGCATCGGCAACACCGAACTTAGCATCAAGCGCATCCCACAGTTCCTTGGAATCACGGATATGCAAATATACATCAACCAACTTGTCTTCAAGCATACTGAGTATAGAGCCCACAAAAAGTACAGTGGCCTCCCTGAACGCTTTCTCTTCCTCGAGGGTAAGCGGACCTGCCATCTGCAACTTTTTCTATGCCCATTGCAGTGATCCACAAGAGGATTTTTCCTTGCCATCTCTTAAAATTAGCACCCATAAATGGGCTCGGTTTGAGCGACGCAACAAAGGCAGATGACGGAAATTGCCTAAATAAATAAGGTTTTTGGATTGTTGGAATATTAGACAATTTCTCCATGAGATTAATTACCGAAATCAACATTATGTAAGCACTAGCAGATCTAAACACATGCAGCCAAACAACCACATCTAGTAGATCTGAAAATCTAGCAAGAACTAGTGCATACAAAGAGAATAATATCACGTAATAGCACGTACAGACTGACCGGGAAGGTCGTCACCGCAGCAGCACCTTGGTCATTATTGTTGTCGCCCATGGTGCTGATGAGGTCATCGGATGATGAAGAAAAACACGAACGGAGGCGAGCAGTCGCGCCGATACGCTCCCCAAAAACCTTATCGCCCGTCTCCCGGTGCATGATCTCAACGGATGGGGTTTCGGAGGCCT
This sequence comes from Avena eriantha, assembly GCA_910589775.1. NCBI lineage: Eukaryota > Viridiplantae > Streptophyta > Magnoliopsida > Poales > Poaceae > Avena > Avena eriantha. Next base: position 336,264,049 of record OU342746.1, read on the forward strand.
GGTCTTCCGGACAGCAGTGCACGTAGCCATCGGGATGGAGAAGCCTAGAGAGCAGCGCAGCAAGAGAGACTGAGAAAAGAAACTCGAACTCGATTCACGAAACGCGACGCGCGTGCAGGCGAGGCGGGCGGCGGAGGAAGAGTGCGCGTGGACTCCTTCTCTTCTCACTCACTTAGTGGGAGTGAAACAACTCATTTTATAAGCTGGTCTAACTCTGTCTCAACTAGCAATGTGGGATTAAACATTTGGTCTCCCACAAAGCTCCCAAGCTACCATAGTAAATGGGTCTTAAGATTTCAGAATTTATTAGACTAGATGGGTTGTCTAAATGGATCACGGTCCATATATATCTAACATACCGCACCACTTAACAATCGTGCACGTGTTGTAACAACAGTGACGTCGAGATAAAACAGTTCGACTGATCAGGCCTTAACTTTTCTGCTCCCTGCAACTGTACAAGCATGTAAGAAAAACGAAATCTCCATATGCATGCTCGATCAATCTCCTTGAACCGACGCGCATGCAACACCACTCATCACTCGTGCATATACACTTGCCAATCTTTTGTTTTGGCTGTGGTTCCCGACTAGCCACTGCCATCACAAAATAATGTGTGCAATGCAACGATCGTTTCACAAAATAATGCTCGATCGATTGATGGATCGGTTAGTACTACACTACACTCATGCAGGGAAAGGTATATATATATATATATATATATATATATATATATATAGAGAGAGAGAGAGAGAGATCGAAAATACTAAAGGCACCAATTGATCATTGCACAATCAGAAAGATTGATCGCCTTGTCGCTATTAAACAAGTGGTGTCAGAGTACTTGGCCATTCTATGAATCATCGTATAAAATGATGCTTTTGTTGTGTTATAAAGTGCAACAAACAAACAAAGACTAGATTGTACCCCACATATTTTTTTTAGAAAGGAGCATATATTAAAATCAGAAGATACTAATTACACCTAGCCTCTGCAACAACGCGTTGCCCTAGCGGTCATACGGATGCACACAATCAAAAAAGAAAGAAGAATTATAAAAAAAGAAAAGTCCCGCTACAGTGACCCATTCGTTGAAACAACAGTACTACCACCACCAAGACAACACCAGAAGTCTAGCTTCTCCAAAAGCGATGCCTCCAAGAAGGGAATAGTGCACAACACCATCATCGCCCAATCATAGATATTAGGTTTTCACCCTGAAGAAACTTCACGCTCTCAAAACAATGCCTTCAACAAGGCCATTGCTAGGCACAACCAATTAAGGCTCTCAAAATAATGCCTTCAACAAGGCCAGACCTTGGGTTTTCACCCTGATAGGTAGGACTGTGAACCTCTCCTGTGCAGTCGCCCCCACTTGCATGCCGCTGCTCCAAGTCACAAGTCACCAAGCCAATTCCTCATCATCACCCAGAGTCGAACCACCATTGTCAGTCCTCAGAACTCGGTCTCAATGATATTCTCCGTCAGCACCATGGAACGAGAACATGCCCCATGATATTAATAGCCAACTGAGCTTCGAAGCGCTCCCTCTGAACCCAAACGGCCAGAGTAAAACATGGGTGCGCACGACCGAATCTTTCCAATCCGGCAATCTCTAGGCATTATTCGCCCATGGGAGTTCGCCGGCGGAACCTTCCGGAACTCACCATTCCAACCAGATCAACAAGGGCAAGCAACAACAGATCTTCATCTTCGCGCGAGAGGAACCATAGGACCGCCTCCATTATTCAACCACACCAGTAGGCCCCCACGCCGTCGATCAGAACAGCGAAAGAGAAGGCAAGGCAATGCTAGGGACAAGTACCAGATCGGATAAATCCAGATCAAACCCATCTCTATGCGCGCCACGCGACCACCCTTTGCCACTCCGGCTCGCTCCCACCATGGCCAGGAGGTCCATGGCCACGCTTGGATCCCGCCGGAAATTAGGGTTAGAGGGCCAATCTAGGTCTTCCAAACGGAATCCCAACACCAGCCCTCCTCCACCAGATCTCCACCACGGGGAACCGCCGCCTCCACCCCGACCAAGGGACGCCGCGCAGGTCGCCGCGCCTCAGCCTCCGCCGCCGCCGCCCCAGCAGCTCCGGCCTCCGCCTTTGACGCACCACCCCCCAGCCACCTTCGGTGGCTATGCCCGCCGCCACCACGGCAAGGGCCGGCGGCAGCGGCGGCGATAGGATCCCTTAGAGGAGCTTTTGGCGGTGGCGGTTGTCGCCCCTGGCGTCGCCCTGGGGAGCGACGCGAGGGGGTATCGCGAGGGGATCTGGCACTTCCCCTATACCCCACACATAAAGCAAGCACAACGTGGATTACAAGCGATTATCCGTGTGACCTCAGATTTTGATCGATGGAGTTTTCATCAAGAAATAAAATCAACCTTTTTTATTGTCAATTTTGTTAATCTGTTGTGCTTTTGCAATACTGCCTATCAGGTTCAGTTTTTATTTAAAAACCACACCATTGAGTCCTAAATCATCAGCTTGATGGCCAAAGTAGAGTAGCTAAGCCACGATGGTCGTGATATTCCACGACACATAGAGGAGACAAGAGGAGAAGCAGGTACTCTCCTAAACCATCGCACAGCTCCTTCACCTGGTTCATAAAGGGGTGGCTTCACCAATCTTGTCTTGTGTTCTATTTTTTTTTGAAATGAACGCTTTATTACTTGAAGTAATGTTTACAACAGGCTTCTGCATAGTTAGGATGCACACGGCCGATCAATCCACACGAGTAGACAACAAAGTAAGTAAGCCAATATTAAATAATCACTGTCAAAGTAAACGGCCTCGAGCTATGGAGGACCGATCCGCAAATCACGCGGCCATCCATATCGGGAGAAAATATCCCTCACCGTGTCCTCCAACCGCGTACACTCCTCCGCAAGCGTTGTAGATTATTCCATGTGCGGAGAGTAGCCATGACCCGATAAATAACCTGCAGGTTAGAAGACACAATGTTATTAAAAATCTTGTCATTTTTGCATAGCCATAGCGACCAAATAATGGTAAACGCACCCACCCTAAACAAAGTCATGTATTTATCATCTATCCAATGCAACCAGTTACCAAATACATTGGCAACCGACCGTGGAGGAGATAAACCAGAGGTTACTTGGATGATTAACCATACAGAGCTAGCAAATTTATAATGGAAGAATAAATACCGAATTGTTCCTTATGATGACAATAAACACATTGTGTACTTCCATGCCAATTTCTCTTTATAAGATTATATTTTGTAAGAGTGGCTCCCTTATGAAGATACCATGTGAATATCTTCTTCTTTAGGTTGTACCAAATCTCTATTACACTGAATCAACTAAAAATTTACCACTCGCTACTAGTTTCCATTTGAACTCGACAACTATATCGTGGATAATCATAGTAAAAGATTGTTCCAAGATAACAATCGAGGGTCGATGAGGTTTCTTCTGAAAGCCACATTCAGAGGATTAGATTTCATTATTGTGAAGTGTATCCCCTATATGCCTAACAATCGAATATAGAGCTAGATATTTTTCGTGAAGAGAAGTTTGTCCAAGCCACTTATCTTCCCAGAATCTAATCTGTGATCCATCCTTGATATTAAAAGCACCAAAATGGAAGAAATGTCTTTTGGACGCTATTAGTCCAGCCCAAAAGTGTGAATCACCAGGTTTCCAAACCACTTGAGACACAACTTTCGAGCCAACATATTTCCTCCATAGAATGGTTTGCCAGACACCATCTTCTGTAAGTAGTTTGAAAAGCCATTTACTCGGAAGCGCGGTATTTTTGACTTGCAAATCATGTATGCCAAGTCCACCTTATTCTTTCGGTGAGCAAACCATATTCCATCTGGCAAGTCGATATTTTTCTTCTTTTCACTATCCCCTGCCAAAAGAATCTTTAGCAAAAATAATCCACTTTATTCAAGACACCTTTTGGTAACTGGAGAAATGATATCATATACAGTACCATGTTGGTGAGTACTGAATTTATGAGTTCAAGTTTTTCCCCAAGGGATAATAATTTATCTTTCCAACTATTAAAACGTTTTTGGGGTCTTTCCTCTACGAGTTTCCATTTAGTAATTGTGAGATGCCGATAGTGAATCTGTATTCCCAGACAATTGATTGGAAATTGCCCCTTCCCACTGAGGAATAGATCAGCATATAGGTGGGTCTCGTTTTCAGCCTCCCCAAAACAAATCGCTCTTATGGAAGTTAATTTTCAGTCTAGAAAGTTGCTCGAATGCTGATAGTATCGTCAGCATATTGAAGAATTAAAAGGATACCATCAACAAGATGGGAAACTAATGCTTTAGTTTGTCCACTAGCCTTGGCTCTCTCGATCGGGGTAGCCAACATACCAGCCACTATATTAAATAGTATAGGTGATAATGGACCCCCATGTCTTAGTCCTTCTTGGTCTGAAAGTAATTGCTAGTGTCATAGGGAATTTCTCTTCCCATTCGGTATTCATAAGCACGCTATCTAATTTTTTGTATGTTGGCTCTGAAAGACTATTAGCCCAAGTAAGTTGTCTTCCTAACAAGGTAACCTCTCTTGAGTCCAAGCTGTCTATGACACGATTAAACAGGAAAGGCCAATGTTTGTCAAAACGATCCCGAATTCTCATGCGGAAATCTTAGCAAATTGAAATCACCGCCTATAAGGACAGGATACAGATTATATTTTGCTAAATTCACCAACTCACGTAAAAAGTCAGATTTATAGACATCCTGGGCGGCCCCATAAACAGTGACCAGAGACCATGTGAAATCATCATCCTTGTTACGTATATGGAGTTTGATGAAAAGATCTCCAACGAACTAGCTAAGACTTTCAGTCTCATCTCTGCAGCCTAACAGGACCCCCCCGGATCTACCACGCGACAGACATGATATCCACATAAAGTCCACTCCACCAGAAAGGCGGCTAAGTAGAGGTTGTGAAAAATCATGTCTACCAGTCTCAGAAATACCCAGAAAATCCAACTTATAATCTCTCACACAATTGGTAAAGAACAAATGTTTAGCCAAATCACGAAGAACTCAACTATTTTAAAACATGCCATTCGTGAAAAAATTATAGGAGATTTGGATACATAGGGTCTTTTGCGAGACTTCTGGCTCTTTGATCTACAACCAGATGCTTTAAGCTCATACAAAGAGCCAAGGTCAGTCTCATCAAAGTCCACTTCCGACACTTCACCAACAAATGAGAGAGGAGTTAACCATCTACTGTGGCATGAAACTCCTCCTCCCCCGTCGATGAAGAGTCAGGAACAACATAGACCTTAGGAGTAATCGTTAGATGGTCAACCTCCATATGTCTCAAAACATTAGAAGAAAAAAGATCTTCCTTTATAGAACTACCCAAGCTAACGCCAACATTGGGCAACTTGGAAGTAATAACCGGGGTAGAAAAAGAAAGAAAGGACTTGGATGAACTCATTATGCTAGGCGAATCTAAATTCTTTTCGGCCTTACGAGGCATTGCCTCGACCAAGGAATCTTCATCCATAGCTGACGCCCCAGAGGCATCGACCCCATGGAGAATGCTCCACCTGTACGATGTACCACCCCTCAGCGTGGTGGATAGGGCAGCAACACCAGTAGTGGAGCGCACTGGAGACAGGGGGTGTCCCCAACGCCTCCTAGGTCGGGCCACCCCATCCACCAAAGACCCCGCCTAGGACGCTTGAGCCTCCGGCCCTACCTGGGCTAGATAGGATTGCAACTTGGCGGCCTGTAGGACCTGAGCCTCCATGACTGCAACCTGTCAGCCCGAAGCCAGACCCAACTGGCCTCCCGCACCGTCTAGCCCATAAAGCAATGCCGGTACCTCTAGGTCTAGACCCTCCTGGGCTTTGAACGGTCCTGACTGCCCCTCCTGGGCCGCGACGCCCACACCCGGAACCCTGACGACCGTCCTGCCAGGACCAAGCATCCCAGCATGGGTGGTGATCACCAGCGGCCCACCCGAGAGCAGGTGCTCCTCCTGGGTTTGCCCCGCATAGGCAGCAGCCTCACAAACCAGCCCCTCCTAGCCCAGTTCGAGCACCATCATCCTCGTCATGCTGCCACCATCGCGAGAATCCGACCCCTCCTGGGCTAGCTTCCGCAAGCACTCCATGGGAACAACCTCCTCAAGCACCGGTTGAGGGCGATCACATGGAATAGAATGACCCAACACATTTGGCCTAGACCACGCCGATGAAGCAGTCCTAGCCCAATCAACAACCACTGAAGCCGCTTGAATAGCCTCCTCTAGCTGAACCTGCGACACATGTGGTGAAGACGAAGTGCCCCTTCCACGTAGGGGAGAATCCACCGGTAACGCCGCCACAAGTTCCTTTCCTCAAGGGCTAGTAGGGTTGGAATTAAACAGTGTGACAGCAAATACCACCTACAACCCATCTTGGATGATGACATCATCGAGATCCCCTGCCCATGCATGATCGAAGTAGAGCCAGACCTAGCATTCTGGGTGCCAATGACTGGATCAAACGTATCCATAATATCATTAGAGGACTTCCCATTAGCATCATTAGCCGGGTCACCATCTCCTTTCTTCCATAGGAAAGGAACAAACTCAGCCTCCAGAACATGCCCTTCTGGTTCTAACCTAAAATGGAAGTCATAACCCTTAAGCTTAACCACAACATCAGACATGATATAATAACCTAACGCAACATGCTGCTTTAGGAAAACCTTAGTATCAAACATAGCAACAAGAATACAAATGACTCCACGTTTCCGCATACTGATCAAGTCAACATCCAGAGTAGTCCCCATGAGACCACCAATAGCCCACAAACCTAAAAAAGAGTGCAAGGTCTGTATAGGAGTCTGGTTCGGCACCAAATGATCACGAACCATGCTATCGGGAAACTGTGTGAACAAAGTTAGCTCGTTGCCAATGCTAGCCATGTAGGCGGTAAGGCGCAACTGCTTAAGAACAAGGAATCTTAAGGTTGGATGGGCAAAATTATCACACATGTAACAATAATGTACCATGTTATAGTCCTTAGACGCATGAGTATTGACCGCACACTTCCAGCATCTAACTACCTTTTTATTCTTTTTACCAACAACAACGGCCACCGACACAATATTTTTTACCTACGGCGTGTCAACAGGAGCGGGGGCATAGTGCTCTGAACATGTTGTTGTCCCTTCATATTGTACTGGTATTGTAACTGCTAGACCTAAGAATAGAAAGGAGCACCATACGCCTCAGGCACTTGAAATTGAGAATACCCAAATTGGCTCAAACTCAGCTGCTGAAGCTGAGGGTCGGCCTGGACTTGGTGAGACTCCAGCTCCTAATTCCCCGGAACCTGAGGTTGCTTCTTCTTTTTCTTTATTTTGGCACAGTTGCAGCCAAAACTCCCACCCCAATCGCAAACTGCTAGCCCGACTGCAGCCCTCCCATGGCAGTCTGCATCGGCACAAACCCTTGAAGTCCTTGAGGGACAACGGGGAGGCCATGCATCCCGTCGAAGCCCCCAGGATGCGGACCACTATAGGGCGACTGTAACGGGTGGTGCTGAACTTGGGGATGCTTCACATTGAAGTAGGCCGCGGGAGGGGACGGGGCCTGCACCCACGGCATCACCCCTGGTTGCAGTGTTCCAGGCGGTGGCATCCTAGGCAGTCCAAAGAAAGAGGGCGGGCCACGGTTGCCCGGCACAACGACAGGAGGAGGCATGACGACGGGTGCCCCTAGGGTTAGGGGCTGCCATGGAAGCAGGAGCGGCGACAACGTCCGCGAAGGAGTGGCGCAGTGTTGAAGAAGGTGAAGCATACGACAACGGTGACACGGGCTTCGTCAACAATGTAGAAGTTGGATTCGATTGGTGAGGAGGCGGCATAGCCTAAACTTGGGCACCCTGATGCCTCAATATGCCAAGTCCAGGAGAAACATGACTCAGACTCAGACTAGGTGGCCCCAGCTACATGCACCATGTCGGCGGACACGTCGGCAGTCCATGGGGATTTCGAATCGTGAACTGTCCTCGAGTGCGCCTAATCCAATGCTGTCTACACGAACTTTCCAGCACCGGTGGAGCCAAAACCCTTCACAGCGAAAGAGGACCCTTCCATAGACGGACTCTTGGACCATGGTGGAGCATCACCCCCCTCGACGAAGCCACATCCCCGCGCCTTATTGCCAAGGGAGAGGCAGATCGTCTTCTAGCCACATACACATCTTTCGCCGGCTACAACTCAAGCTACGGCGAGGTAGAGCCCCGCAACGCTGATCTAGCCGAACCATTCTCCCAGAAATAAGAGGCCAGGGTAGGGAATCCGATCTCTTCCCAGAATGCTTGCCGTTGCTCCTAGTTGGTCTTCCATCACCGACGAGCAACAGTTGTCCAACTGAGTTCCCCGGATAGATCCTCCAAATCCTCGAGATCCACCCTAGTAGCCAGAGCCTCATCACCGTGCAACCCTGGTTTCGACCCAAGGCATTCAAACCGCGATCCAGAGCCACCTGCCGTCGACGAAGAAATGTGTGATAGCGCCAGATGCCTAGGCGTTAGTGTTAGTCGCCTCCCTCTCATGAGTCACTAGAAAATATGCATATTAGCTTTCATGACTACTGGATGGGGCCTGTTTCTGATTTCTCAGTCGATGAAACCCACCTTGGAGAATGTCGGGCAGTGGGGATTGGTCCTTGTGTTCTATATGAGACTGCAAAGTGTCGATATCCAAATTTTGAAGGATTTGGAGGCACTATTACAACACCGTGAAATAAACTAAGATGATATGTTTTAGTGGTATATACACAATTTTCCAAAGGGGGGCCATTCCCCCCCCCCCCCCTCCACCAACACCAAACATGCTTATTCTTAGCAGATAATTGATTAATGTTTAACTATTTCTACATGTGTATATATATCCTCCATCTATCATTTCAAAGATGCTCTTAGGGGATATCCCCAAAAGTGTTCTCTCATTGCCTGAAAGGTTCTGGTGATGATGATGGCATTCCCGTTCTTGGAAAAATTGTGGCACCTGGATTAGTACTATTCTAGCACAGTAAGTTCCTTCCTATTGGAACTACTTTGATGGTATAACTAGCAATGGCACCATCGCAAACATGAGGTATCGTCTTTAAGTATTGAAAGTGACTATTAAATCAATTCATAGTTTCATGAAGATTCACAATTTGTTACAAGGAATAAGACGGGTAAATAATCCACGTATATAAATACACACATGTTAGACTTTATTATTCTAATTTTTATGTTCAAATCTGTTGATATTTTCTCTAACAATTTGCAAATGTGTTGAGCATCAGTTCATTTTGATCGGACTCATAGTTTAAGTTAAATAGGCAATACGAACCTTCACTTTTACAAATATTAAAACCATAGTTATTTCTGTAGGGTAACGGGTAGGCTACACTAGCGCAAAATAAAAAAAATCTACCCGCGTCAACTAGGAATATTATTGTCATAGATCACGGGATTACCACTAGCCGCGCAGTTTCGGAACTCGATGAAGCATGTCGGGGCAGTGTAGATTTTCTACGTCTCCTCCTTGTCCTCGTCCCACGAGAAGCTCCCCTTTGCACGGCTCGTCCAAGTGCTACAGCTGCAGCACCTCCGAGGTATCCACACGTCCGGAGTGGAGACGTCACACACCAGACTGCTAGGTCTGCACGTGCAACACAGGTGTGAGAGGAGTGGCGGCTGGGTGGAATGCTCAACCCTATTTAGCTCGCCTCACTCTCTCTTATATAGGCATTCCTGGTGGGCTTCTACATTAGCAGCCCATTAGTAGCCTAAGCCTGGTCTAATTTAGATCCAATCCTCATTAGGCTTCCAATCCCTAAAGTGTGTGACCCTATAGGTTCATACACGTATAGACATGACACGAGTACACTTACTCTGTCAATAGTTAGTAGCGGCCTCTAGCAAGACGTTCCAACTCCTAAACACGTATAAAGATCATTCAGACGAACCATCACAAGGTTGAGTACATGTCTTTCCCTTTGCCCTACGATATTTGATCTAGATCTAAGCTGACCTCTCTTTCTTGATACTATGATTCGGAATGCCTTTACTAGGTTAACTCTTAACCGTATGTAGCACGGCCATGCATTTCTGTATCTGATCACTCGAGGGCTCCAGAGATATCTCTCTCAAGTAGAGAGGGGTAAATCCCATCTTGATTGACCAATGCCTTGTAGCATGTATTAGGACAAACCTGAAAGCTAACTTTATAACTACCCAGTAACAGAGCACTGTTTGATAGCCGCAAAGTAGGTCAATCCACATCTCAAGTACATGCGGCAATCTTTGGTCTAAGGAAAAAACGTACACGATATGTAGAGAGAGCTGCAAGTATTATTGCCAGTCTCAAGTTGGGTCAGTCCAACCCCATGTTCATAAAATGTGTCCACATCATTGGTTTGACATCTCCATGTCTATGACTTGCGAAACATAGTCATCAACCAATCGATGTGCCAGTCTAATATTCACGTGTGTCCTCACATGAACTCTGACTAGGGACAACTATTACATAACCATACAAGTAAAGAGTTTCACATAATTGCCAATCAATACAAGTTGCCTGATATATGGGTATTCAAGGAACATTATAATAACTCATGGATACACATGAAATATAATCATCTCTATGATTGCCTCTAGGGCATATTTCCTTCAGTCTCCCACTTGCACTAGAATCAATCTAGATAGTATCTAATACCTAGTGCTCTTGTGCGCCCTTCATGCGCAGGCCGCAGGAGTGGTTTTGTCAAAGGATCAGTAACATTTGAGTCCGTATGTATTTTGCATAACATGACACTACCATCCTCAATGAACTCACGAATATGATGGTAACGCATGCAAATATGTTTGTTCGTCTGGTGCTGTCTAGGTTCCTTGGCTTGTGCAATAGCACCATTGTTGTCACAATATACGTCCAAGGGTTTGGACGCGCCCTGAACTACACCAAGAGTGATCAGGAAATTCCTAATCCAAATAGCTTCCTTTGTAGCCTCCAAGGCAGCAATATATTCAGCTCATGTTGAAGAGGAGGCCATTGTATCTTGCTTGGAACTTTTCTAGCTCACAGCACCACCATTCATGACAAACACATAACCTAATTGCGATTTGGAGTCATCTGAGTCGTTAAGGTAACTCGCATCCGTGTAACCCTTTACACTGAGTTCATCCTCACCTCCATAAACTAGGAACATATCTGACATGGGCATATCCTACAGGTACTCGAGCTTGGTATATACGGCCTGAATACATGGAGGCCCACGGTGTCGCCAGGGCCCAAATGAAGAACTTGAGTAACCTACGGACTCTCGATTGCTTGAAGAACAAGAAGAAGCTAAAGATAGAAAGTTTAAAGGGAAAAACCCTAACCTGTAACTGACTCAACCTGCTACTCGAGACCTAGCCTCTCTATATAAAGGCTAGGAGGGGGCGGCAAGGAGGACACACACAACCCTAGTTTCCACAACCCTCGGCAGATTGCATCTGCGCACCATTGTAATCTTCGATTCCTTTGATAATTCCACGAGCAGACAAGCAGGAGTAGGGACCTCTACGAGGCCTGAACCTGGGTAAATCTTCGAGTCCCCTGTGTGCTTGTTTGCTAGCCGATAGATCTCTCCAGCGCTCCCTCCTTCTCCAAAACCCAAGTCCATAACAATGGGCATTGATGAGTTAAACCCTTGTCAATTGGCGCCGTCTGTGGGAATTGGGAGTGCTGATGTTGCGGCTTCTTCGGCCCCATCAACCGCGATCTGCAACTCCGCAACAGCGAAGATTCGCCAGCTCTTCGGCGCGTTCGACTTCACCGTCCACACACCAGCCACTCGCCCGGCATTCGAGTCTGTGGGCGACGGAATCAGCCTGGCAATAGGGAGCTTCCGCTTCTAAGTTGGCCAGATGGGCACGCTTCGCATGCCTGATCAGCCGACGGTGCCATCGATTACCCTACCATCATGGTTCCCTCCATCGATCGGCACCCTCAGCGAACTCAACGCCCCGACATCAGTCGAAAACACGGTCAGCGACAGTAGTCGCGACTCCGATCTGAGCGATCTGGCCACTGAAGATGGAACCTACGGTTCCAGATCTGAGAGTTGCGGAAGCAGCAGCTTCCCCAATCACTTCATGTGCGCCGTCATCAACCCAGGCGAGACCTCCGCCAACCGCGACAACACGGGTAATCGCGGTAACAGAACTGATCCGCCTAACGGCGGCAACGGTGGCAATGGCGGCAACGGTGGCAATCGCACCCCCATCGACAATGGAGGAGCATTCGAACCTCCAACCATAATAAACGAGCAAACCGGCGAACGCGTCGTGATCAGGCTCAACGAGCAAGAATGGGCTCGCTGCCGCGAGGCCCTACGAGGCACTCCTCTACCCTTCGGATCCCCGCAAGGACTGCTAATGGGCTACCACTGGCTCCTGAAGGAAGAATGCAAGCGCCAAGTACAAACAATCGCGCAACTCGAGGCGCACAAAAAAGCAGCAGACGAGTCGAGCCTTCATCGTGCTGGGCTCTCCTCCCACGGAGGATCCTCCTCAAAGGGCAACGAGTACATCGCCAAAAAGAGGCAATCTCGGATGGCCCACCTCACCGAGCAAGAACGCATAGAAGCTGCAAAGGTCCTCGACTTCAGCTCTATGACAGTCGATACACGGGGCAATGCGGTCCCCAAGACGCCGCAGGCTACAGTGGCAGCAGCCACCATGTACCTCCTCAACAACCAGCCGCCATCTGGAGATCCCCGAGCCACCATGCACCGATCTACGATCGCAGGCCTGGGATTAATCGAGGCCGCCCTCGACAAGGAGCCAACGCCGGAGCCGAAGAAAGGCAAAGCGCTAGCAAAGCGCAACTCCCCGCCTTCATCCAGTGACGACAGTCATGACCTGTCTCGACGTCGCTGCTCACGGCGACACGACCACTACTACGACGCGCGTGATGACATCACGCAGCGCAAGATCGACAAATAAAGGGCGCGACGTACTCGGTCGACTGACTCGGAAGAAGAAGATGTGGAGCTCTGCGGCGCTAGATGCTTCAGCTGGTCCATCAGGCAGAAGCGAATGCCCAAGGGGTTCAAACTCCCGTCGGAGAACCCAAAGTTTCACAGCCTGCAGGACCCAAAGATCTGGCTAGAGGACCACATCTCCTCAGTCAGGCTCCACGGAGGTAGTCGAAGCATGGCCATGCAATGCTTATAGCTACAGCTGCAGGGCACTGCCCGAGCGTGGCTCAACAACGTCCCACGCCGATCCATTCGCAGTTCGGATGAGCTGGTTTATAGCTTCGTGCGCAACTTTAAGGGCACATATAAGAGGCCCGCATCAATCAAAGAGCTGAGATGCTGCCAGCAGAGATCGGGCGAATCGCAACGCTCCTACATCCAAAGGTGGTACATCATCAAGAACTCCACAGAAAACATCTCGGAGGATCGCGCGATTGACGCATTCAACGACGACATACGCCGCATAGAGCTCAGGGAGGAGCCGGGCCGCTCAAAGCCCAAGACCATTGACCACCTGATGGAAATCGCAAATCGGTGGGCCGATGGAGAAGATTTGGTGAAAAATCGCGTTCACTCCGACGAGGAGGCAGAACTCGAGCGCAGATGCGACCACCGAGGCAAACGCCGTATGCGCATCTACGATGACCGCGACGACGTCAACATGGTCGCAGCTAGCTACGCCGACAGACACGATGATAACCGCAACAACGGATACCGCAGTGGTGGATACCGCGACTCCGGGAAAACCACGCAAGTGTGGCAACGCCGCAACCGTGATGAGGCACCCGTGACGTCCATCGAAGACAAACTGTCCGGGCCATGCACGGTGCACTTCTACATCGACAAGTATGACGGAAAGAAGAAGTCCATCCACCTCCTCAAAGACTGCCGCGAGTTCCTCAAATTACATGAGGGACTGGTCAGGATGAATCGCAACGCAGTCGAAAGGGGCTACGGAGCAGCTCCAGGCGCCGTGGCGCATGGTGCTCCGCCACCGCCACCTGGAATGCCCCCAAACGCAGCTGCACCGGACCAACACCAAGGAGGCGAACCCTACCCATGGGCCATGGGTACTATGATGATCCAAAAAGGACGCCCCTCCAATCGGGTGCAGAAGGCCATCACTCGCCAAGTCAACTTGGCCACACACTCGCAACCATGAATCACTGGGTACCTCAGCGGAAGCGAGTCCTGCATCACCTTCGACAAACGCGATCATCTGCCGCAAGTACCTCGTCTAGGCCACTGTCCCCTCATACTCGAGGCGCAAATCGGAGGCTTCGACATGAGTCGAGTCTTCATGATGGCGGAAGCAGCATCAACCTAATATTCACGAGTACCTTGCGAGCAATGAGGATCCCTCTAACTTGCCTAGAGGCCCCAGATACAACATTCCACGGCATAGTACCAGGCAAGGGCGTGTATCCCCTGGGCAAAATCAACCTCGACGTCATCTTCGGCACGCCGAAAAACTTTCGGCGCGAGCGCATCGACTTTGAGGTCGTCGACTGGCCCTCACAGTAGAACTGCATCCTTGGACGCGTCGCGCTCGCTAGGTTCATGGCAGTGCCACACTACGCCTACCTGCAAATGAAAATGCCAGGTTCCAATGGCGTCATCACAGTCAACGGGAGCTTCGAGAGATCCGACAGTTGCGACAGGGAATTCAACAGAATTTCCCAGTCCTTCGGCATGCAGGAATAACTCGCGAGACTAAAGGAGTCGACAGACAACAGTCTGCCTCCCCTAAGCTGGCCAAGCTCGCCTGATTTATCTTTCGACTCATCAGTGCACACAAAGAAAGTGCAGGTCCACCCATCGGATATAGCCAAGACGGCCCTCATCGCCAACAACCTGAGTCCCGCATAGGAACTCTCGCTCGTCGATTCCTCTGTGAGCACTGGGAAATTTTCGCCTAGTGTCCTCCGGACATGTGATACATTGCAAATGTATCTATAATTTTTGATGTTCCATGCTTGGTTTTATCCACTTTCTTGTGTTTTGTTCCAACTTTGGAGTACTTTTCATATGATTTCTTGGACTAACCTATTAACAAGAGCCACAGTGCTAGCTACCTATTTTCTGCTGTTTTTGGTTCTAGGAAAGTCAGAAAATGAATATTCTTGGAATTGGACGGGACAAAAGCCAAAGTGCCTATTTTTCTAGAAGTGATCAAGTGCCAGAATACGAGACGGAGAAGGGCCAGGGGCCGGCTACACCACCTGGCCGCGCGGCCAGGCTGGGCCCGCGCCAGGGGGTGGTGTGGTGGCTCCCGACACCCCCTTGGCCTCTCCTTACGCCTATATATTGCCCTCGGGACGAAAACCCTAAGTACCCGATCAAAAATCCACGAAAGAGTATGTAGCCACCGTCATCTCCATCCCTAGATCGGGAGGGATCTGAAGCTCTTCCCGGCACCTTGCCAGAGAGGGGAATTCACCCTGGAGGCCTTCTTCATCACCATGTAAGCCTCCGGTGTGATGCGTGAGTAGTTCATCTTTAGACTACGGATCCATGTAGTAGCTAGATGGCTGGTTCTCTTCCTTTGTGCTTTCATGTTTAGATCTTGTGAGCTCCGTTCATGATCAAGCATTTTTCTGGCGCCGTTGCCGGGGAGTCAAGGACATCTTCACAAGGGGAGTCCCTCATAACCATCTCTTTACTTTGTCTTTTTTTGTTTTGCTTAGTTTCTTTTTGCTTTGTTTGCTTGTTTCTTTATCAAAAACACAAAAAAATTAGTTTTACTTGTTTGCTTTCTTATTTGAAAACCCAAAAAATGACTACTCTTGTAAACACTAAGTTGTGTGACTTCACTAGCACCAACAACAATGATTTTATGGGCACACCTATTGCTCCACCTGTGGCTGAAAATACTTTCTTTGAGATAAAACCTGCTTTACTCAATATTGTTATGAGAGAGCAATTTTCTGGTATTGAGAATGAAGATGTTGCTTCCCATCTAAATAATTTTGTTGAACTTTGTGAGATGCAAAAGCATAGGGATATAGATGGCCAACACGGTGCTGGTACCAAAAAAGGACACGGATATCCTGCGGATGTGCGTGGACTTCACCTCTTTGAACAAGCACTGCCTAAAGGATCATTTCCTGTTGCCGCGCATTGACCAGATCATCGAATCCACCGCGGGCTGCGAGCGCCTCTGCTTCCTCCACGCCTACTCAGGCTATAATCAGATTCGAATGAAGGAGGAAGATCAAGAAAAAACAGCGTTTACAACGCCCTTTGGTGTGTTTTGCTACAACACAATGCCCTTCGGGCTAAAAAAACGCGGGAGCCACCTACCAGCGGTGCATGCAGGCTTGCCTTAAGGAACAACTTGGTCGCAACATCCAAGTCTATGTCGACGACATAGTAATCAAGACCAAGAAGGAAGCCTCCCTAATCGATGATTTGCGTGAAACCTTCGCCAACCTCGACCCCTACCAGATCAAGCTCAATCTGGACAAATGCGCCTTCGGCGTGCCATCCGGGCAACTACTCGGGTACCTCATCTCCGCAAGAGGAATCGAGGCAAACCCGAAGAAAATAAAAGCCATACTGGCCATGGAGAAGCCAAAAACATAAGGGGCGTTTAGCAGCTGGCTGGGCGAATCGCGGCCCTCAGTCGATTCATCAGTCGGATGGGTGAAAAGGCGCTGCCCTTCTACCAACTCCTCCGCAAAGCTGAAAAGTTCGAGTTGACCAACGAAGCGCAGGAAGCATTCGAAGACCTCAAGTGCCTTCTATCCACATCGCCAGTACTAGTGACCCCACGGGAAAGGGAACCACTGTTGCTATATATATCCGCCACCAACCAGGTGGTCAGCATAGTGCTCGTCGTCGAGCGAGCCGAGGAAAACAAGGTACACAGGGTACAACACCCAGTATACTACCTCGCGAGGTCCTCACGCCAACAAAATAGCGGTACCCGCACTACCAGAAGTTGGCATACGGCGTCTTCATGACCGCCCAGCGACTGCGCCATTAGTTCCAGGAACACCCAATCGTGGTGGTCAACGACGCCCCGTTGGGACACATCCTCAACAACCCCAATGCCACGGGACGAGTCGCGCTTTGGGGAATAGAATTATCTCCACGAGACATTACATACGAAAAGCGCGACGCAATCAAGTCGCAAGTTCTCCCTGACTTCCTCGTGCACTGGATGGAGAACCAGCTCCCTGACAAACCAGACATGTCCTACCTCTGGACAATGCACTTCGATGGGTCCAAGCGGAAGGACGGAGTAGGTGCAGGTGTCATACTAACATCACCTCAAGGGGACAAGCTGAAGTACATCCTGCGAATGCAGTTCACCACCTCCAACAACGAAGCTGAATATGAGGCCCTGCTAAACGGGATGAGGAGGGCAAAAGCCTGCGGCGCCAAGAGACTCATTATTTACGGCGACTCAAAGTTGGTAGTCAACCAAACAATGCATGAGTGTGACGCACTGAACGACAACATGATCGCCTACCGCGACCTCTACGACACACTCGAAGGGGACTTCGACGGCTGCGAACTGCGACACGTAGGCCGCGAAAGCAATGAAGAGGCGGACGCACTCGCCAACATAGGCTCTACCTGCGTCCCCATACCACCTGGGGTATTTCTCGAGCGCATCTGCGAACGCTCCATCAAGCCAAAGGCAGCAGAGAAGAAAACAAGCGCATCAACGGACTCGGGGGCTATGCCGCCCAATGAGCCAATGGCACTCAACGACCTGGAGCTGGACACAGGACTCGAAGGGCCAATGAGCGTCATGATGATCGAATCATCCTGGACTCAGCCGTACATCATGTACCTCCTCAGCAAAAGGCTACCGGACGACCTGACTGATGCACGACACATCGAGCGGCGATCCAAGTCATTCGCTATTATCAACGGCGAACTATACAAGCGCAGCATCACAGGAGGGCTCCAGTGATGCGTCTCCACGGTCGATGGAAGAGCTGTTCTACTCGACATCCATGAGGGAACCTGCAGACACCACGCTGGCAGTCGCGCCCTCGTGGCCAAAGCTCTACGAGCTGGGTTCTACTGGCCTACGGCCATGCGTGACGCTAAGGACATCGTCCAGAAGTGTAACGCATGCCAACGATTCGCGGACAAGCCACATGCACCTGGCGCAGAGCTCCGGCCAATTCTGTTGGCCTGGCCCTTCGCACAATGGGGACTCGACATGGTCGGCAAGCTCCCTAAGTACTCACAAGGAGGATACGTCTACCTCCTAGTGGCAGTCGACAAATTCACCAAGTGGATAGAGGCCATGCCAGCGACCAATCAATCAGGCCACAGCGCAGTCAAGTTCTTCGAGTCCATCGTCTTCCGCTTCGGGGTGCCACACAGCATCATCACAGACAATGGCACGAACTTCACATCCAAGGAGTTCCAAGAATTCTGCGAGAACCTGGGAATCAACATCAGCTACGCCTTGGTGGCACATCCACAGACCAACGGTCAGGTCGAAAAAGCGAACGGGCTCATCTGCGGCGGCATCAAGAAGCGACTCCTCCGACCACTCGAACAAGCCGCGGGCTGCTGTCCTGACGAACTATCATCAGTACTTTGGAGCCTACGCACAACTCCAAACAGGGCTACAGGCAACACCCCGTTCTTCATGGTCCACGGGGCTGAAGCGGTGCGGCCCGCCGAAGTACGGTACAAAGCGCCACACGTGGTCGCCTACAGCGAGCAGCAGTCCTCCCTCGCACTCGAAGACTCCGTCGACCTCCTCGACGAGGCGAGAGAAATCGCCGTGGAAAGATCTACGATCTACCAGCAGAACCTGCGCAACTACCACAGTAGGAGGCTACGCCCCCGATCCTTCGTCGAAGGCGACCTGGTCCTGCGACTAATGCAGCAAGGACATCTAAAGCTCGAGTCCCCTTGGGAGGGACCATACATGATTACAGAAGTAATCTCAGGTGGCGCGCCTGGGTCAGATCATGCATGCGAATGGCAATTCTGTCCTTCTCATCCCACGGATGACGCGCACTGACAACTATACGAAGCAACAATAGAAGCATAAGGACAACACACCATCGCGAGTGACTACAAGGAAAAGATAAGAGCAAGCAAACTAACACTTGAATTGGTCGCCTAGCTACGTCACCTCGCCAAGCAGATACTGTTCTCGGGCGGCGGCCTTTTCTGCCTTTGACTTCCATACATCCGCGTTACCGCGGAGCACGGGCAATTCACGTTCTAACTGCTTCACGCGGTCACGCAGTCGCGAAAGCAGCGATAGCTCATCCACCCTGGAACGCGATGGCGCCAAAGTATCGTCAAGGGGCGGCGAGTCCTGAGGATCCCTCAAAGGATCACTTGATGTACCCCTACCACAAGCCAAGTAAGAAGCGAATAAGAAGATCAAATCGACACACAGACAAAAGATTCGAGTGCATTCAAGATTGGCAAAAGTATTAGCAGATACACCAGCCAAAAGCATGTTCTAGACAAAAGGCATAAACTAATCAACTATTACAAAAACTACTGAGGAGCGATTGGCTTCTTCGACTTCGACGGCTTCATCGACTCCGTGGCAGTGTCAGATGCCACTGACTTTCCGCCAGCCCCTGATGCCGCAGCCTTTGCCTCGTTGTAGCTCCTCAGAGTACTTCACAACCGTGTTAATCAGCTGCGGCCCATATTTGCCACAGGCAGTCGCGAAGGGAGCAAAGACTACTTGCTGGCCGTCCGCGCTAACAGGCATCGCCTTCGAAACCGCCGCAGGATCAACTTCAATTCCGTGGGCCTGCACCATGGCAAGTGACATGGACGCGCCAGCCGCACGGAGCAAGTTCTTGAAGGATGCAGGAACACCCCCGGCGAGAGACTCCACCAGCTAGTTCATGTTTTCGATTAGCTCCGCCTTGCGCACCAACTCCTCCCGGAGGCGACTGAGCACACCCTTGGCCTTGGAGAGCATATCCTGAACGGCGGTGCTGTCGTCTTCGACTGCTGAAAGCGCGCCCGCCAAGGCATCATCACGGCGGAGGGCCTGAGGATCAAAGCTCAAATCGCCAGCTTCTGTACATAAACCCAGACATGGACAAAAACATCAATGCCAGCGGCAAAAAATCGAGCAGAGAAAGACAATGATATCCAAAACAAAGTACCTGAGAGGGCCTTGGCAATCGAGAAAAGCTGTTCTTTAAACAACTTCTCCCTGGCTACGAAGGAGGCACGCATATCCTCTTCGTGCCTTTGCGCCTCGTCACGCACCGCGATTGCCTCATCGCGGCCCTTCACAGCCACGGCCAGTGTCTTCTCCATGCTGGCGGCATTGCGCAAAAGGGCATTATGCTCAGCTACAAAGACAAAAGGGATGGACTATCAGTCGAGGAGAAGTGTGATAAGCTTT
This sequence comes from Avena eriantha, assembly GCA_910589775.1. Lineage (NCBI taxonomy): Eukaryota > Viridiplantae > Streptophyta > Magnoliopsida > Poales > Poaceae > Avena > Avena eriantha. The sequence goes on from OU342746.1 coordinate 336,284,454, forward strand.
GAATGGAAGCCCCGGTAAATGGCGGCAGTCGCATAAAAGAGAAAAGTAACGGCACTTACTTTCTGCGAGGCGATGGCACGTTTCTAGCATTGCATGCTGGCGGCCCATCACAAGCACCTGCTCCGCCAAGTGAGCAGCTTCTTTCACAAGGAGCTATGGCAAAAAGGAAAACAATAAAGGATAAGCAGAAGCAATAGATAACATCGACTGCAACACTAAAAAGAAGAAATCCTACACTTACATGATCCTCCAATGACTCCGAAGTCGATTGGTGTGCAGTCATCCGGGCAACCATTCGATGCTCCCCTTCATGCGGAGAGCTGGAAGAGTTGTGCCCAGAGTGGGCCGCCAATGGAGGAGAGGGAGAGCGCTCGACCTCCTTCTTGGCCCTAGAGGTCGCGACTCCCGATTCTTTAAAAAATTGGACGTCGCCAGAATATGATGACACCTGCTGACTGCAAGACAAAATCAACATCAAGCAAAGGCAAATCCAGAGACGAACCAAAAAGGGCAAATCCAGACAAGAGCAAACAAACTACAAAACTTACCAATCAAACTTGTCAAAGTCAAAAGTGGGCTCCCCCGACTCTGACGAGGACTCCTTGGGCAGTCGCATCTTCTTGCGAGAATAGGGTGGCACGGCGCTCACAGGAATGGCAGGGATTGGCGACTCCACACCAATGTCTGCACCTTCCGGAGTCGAAGGAGATGACACATCAGAATCCTCGTTGCGCGAACACTTGTGAGTATCCGGACTATCCGACTTGGGGGCTTCCTCCTCTACATCAGATAGGACGGTCGACTCCGGCTCGTCCTCTTCCAAAGCATCGCGAGGGATAACCCCCTCAGGAAGAGGGGGCATACAAGGCGACACCGCCCAATCCTGCATACAAACAACAAATTCAGCAAAAAACAAATAAACAGCAAAGAAGCAATCAACAAACTAAGCTACTACGTAGCACAATTGTACCTCAGGAGGAGGGTTAGAAGCGTCGAATGGAGGAACGACTGGCTCACTAGGGAGCACATCCTTGACGGTGTACGTGGTCACCATTCGAACCCTTTTATCTATCTCACTCGCGGACATGCCATCGGCAGACACGCGAGTGGCATCGTCAGCACCAGCCCACTGAAACATGGGGTGGACTCTGGCCTGCAGGGGCTGGACACGACGGCGCAGCCACGTGCGAATGAGTGTGCAGCCTCCTTCCTATTTTCTTATGCGACTCTCGAGGTCGCAGACGCGCTCGTACAGCACATCTGTCTCTGTGGACTCGCCAGGTATGACTACATTCTTCCAGGAGCGTCTCCTCTTGCATGGCATTGGGGGGTCAAAGGGCGCGAGTCCGAAGTGGTCTCCGTCGGCCTTCTGGTCGCAAACGTAGAACCACTTGTCCCTCCACCCTTGGATGGACTTCATCAGCTTGATGTCGAAATAGGTGGCGGATGGATCGACGTGGATTCCGCAGCCGCCTACATTGTAGACTAAGGAGCTAGAAGTAGATTGGCGCTTCAACTTGAAGAGGCGCTTGAAGAGGCCGAAGTGCGGCTCGATTCCGAGCCAGCACTCGCAGAGGGTGATGAAGCAAGAGATATGGAGGATAGAGTTCGGGGACAGCTGATGGAGATGGAGCCCGTAAAAGAAAAGGAGGCCCCTGAAGAAGGGATGCAGGGGCAACGAGAGGCCGCGAATGATGAACGCCAAGAACATCACTCAAAAACCAGCGGGAGGACGCGTGTGTCGGCGACTGTGGCGGACAGCACTCCGTCTTGGCGAAGAAGACGGAGATCAGAGGACTTGATGATGGAGGGACGCCACGCACCATTCGTGACGCGAGTTCCCGCGCCCTTCTTCTTCCCACCGGCGGCGGTGCTGGTGCCTGCAGCGGTGGAGCCGCCTTTCTTCTTCACCACAGCAGCGGTAGCCACGGAATCGACTGCAGCACCTCCCTTCTTCTTCCCCATTGCGTGGCGTCGATGCGACCGGAGAAAGTAGCTGGTAAATGTGCGGAGCTGGTCTAGAGATGTGGAAGAAAAGAGAGCAGAGAAAGCAGGGGAGCAGCGGCAATGGCGACGAAGGCAAGAGATGAGCAAAAGCAGATGTGAATTTTACCATCGCAGCACCACTACTTAACCCCTGGAAGATGCAATCCAACGGCTCAGAAAAACCCTACTGGACGCGTGGCGATCATCGTGTTGGACAAGTGGAGGAGATGAAACACGAACCGTCCCCCCACTACTCCCATTATGTGCGAAAATCGAGGAGGCGCGGTTAAAATAAAGATTATGCACGCCCAGTCAAATCAGAGTCAGATACTGGGGCCCACCGCTCATCGCGTCTCGTCAAACTCGCTCACGCGGGCAACTGAGGTCATGAAATCGTCAGCACTGACATCATCAACAACTGAGCAGCAAAATACTTTGATTACTTTAGTCCTTGCTCGACTCTTCGACTCCACCAAGCACTCGGGGGCTACTCCCATAGGGAGCGCTGGTCGGCGCACCCTACGATTTTTCTTTTTCTTTTACAGGAACATGAACAATCATAGCAAAACCCAATCTCTCGAAGCACGGTTCGACTATGGACATGGGTTACTCCCATAGGGAGTGCCGGAAGCAAACTCGACTGAAACAAGCAAATAAAAGACGACAGCGGTCGAAAAAGTACTTTAGTCCCTGCCTGAGTCTTCGACTCAACTAGGCACTCGGGGGCTACTCCCATAGGGAGCGCTGGTCGCGCACCCTATGATTATTTGTACAAAGTACTGTGTGTTGATAACATCCACACTCGAAGTTTATGCTGACACCGCCTCATTTCCCTACAAAGAGACTGCGTTTCCTGGGTCACCCGAATCGTCTCTGCGATGATAAAATTTCGGATGTCGCGCTTACAGCGTGAAGGTAAGACCTGAATATGGCCTGGAACGCATTTGTTGCGCACTACCAGAAATATATCCGTTCCTGCAGGTACGATGAATATTCCTTGACGGACGCGTCGAGTGCTCACACCCATATACTGGAATTCGACTCATGTAAGACCTCCGCGGCTTGAGTCGAATTACACCAGCACTTTTCCGGATTCGAGTCCGGGGACTCGAGTTCGAGTAGATGGCGTTGTTTTACCCTAAGGTAGTTAACTGATACCGATACATTGGTTAAAATCAGGCACGCACATCAACGATCCCTATGACATAAACGGAGCAGTCGAAAAATATACTCTATCGTGCACTCGAAAGGCTTCATAAAGTCTCCAGTCGAATCTGCGATTCCACTGGACACTCGGGGGCTACTGACATGGGTATACCCTACAGGTACTCGAGCTTGGTATATACGGCCTGAATACATGGAGGCCCACGGTGTCGCCAGGGCCCAAATGAAGAACTCGAGTAACCTACGGACTCTCGATTGCTTGAAGAACAAGAAGAAGCTAAAGATAGAAAGTTTGAAGGGAAAAACCCTAACCTGTAACCGACTCGACCTGCTACCCGAGACCTAGCCTCTCTATATAAAGGCTAGGAGGGGGCGGCGAGGAGGACACACACAACCCTAGTTTCCACAACCCTCGGCAGATTGCATCTGCGCACCATTGTATCCTCGATTCCTCTGGTAATTCCACGAGTAGACAAGCAGGAGTAGGGACCTCTACGAGGCCTGAACCTGGGTAAATCTTCGAGTCCTCTGTGTGCTTGTTTGCTAGCCGATAGATGTCTCCAGCGCTCCCTCCTTCTCCAAAACCCAAGTCCATAACAATGGGCATTGATGAGTTAAACCCTCGTCAATATCCTTAGTCCTTCTCAAGTACTTAAGGATATTCTTTACTACTGTCCAGTGGATTTCACCTGGATCAGCCTAGTATCTGCTCATACATAGGAAACATCTAGGCAAGTACATGTCATTGCATACATGATGGATCTAATAGCCGAAGCATATGGAACCCTACTCATGCGCTCTCGCTCATCAGTGGTTAAAGGACACTGAGTCTTGCTGAGTTTAATGTCGTGAGACATGGGCAATAACCCCTTCTTAGCCTCTTCCATGCTGAACAGTTTCAACACATTGTCAATGTATGTACTCTGGCTTAATCTAATTAGCCTCCTTGATCTATCTCTATAGATCTTGCTTCCCATAATATATGCCGCTTCTCCTAAGTCCTTCATAGAAAAACTATTTTTCAATGAGGTCTTAACAGACTCGGGCATAGGAATGTCATTTCCAATCAGTATTATGTTCGATGCTGGAAAGGTATACAAGTGATTTCCAACTTTCTTTCATATAAACACAAGGTTCTTATTCATTTTTTATGAAGCTAAACTGCTTTACAACTTCATCAAATCGAATGTTCCAACTCCTAGATGCTTGATTTAGCCCATAAATAGACTTTTGAAGTTTTCATACCTTTCTAGCATTGTTTGGATAGACAAAACCTTCCGGCTGCATCATATACACGTCCTCAGTAAGGATTCCATTTAAGAAAGTCGTCTTGACGTCCATCTGCCATATCATAGTCGAAATGTGCAGCAATGGCTAGAATGATCCGTATAGATTTAAGCATCGCTACGCGTGAGAAAGTCTCGTCGTAGTCAACTCCTTGAACTTGTCGAAAACCTTTTGCAACAAGTCGAGTTTTATGGATGTGAACATTTCCATCCATATCAATCTTATTCTTATAGATCGATTTGCACTCGATGGCTTTAAAACCATCAGACAGGTCAACCAAGTTCCAAACTTGATTGTCTCCCATGGACTCTGATGTCTACGCACTTCTATTCTTGTAGACAGTTGTTGGGCCTCGAAGTGCAGAGGTTTGTAGAACAGCAGCAAGTTTTCCCTTAAGTGGATCACCCAAGTGTTATCGAACTCAGGGAGGAAGTGGTCAAAGATATCCCCTCTCAAGCAACCCTGCAATCAAGATACAAGAAGTCTCTTGTGTCCCCAACACACCCAATACACTTGTCGGGTGTATAGGTGCACTAGTTTGGCGAAGAGATAGTGAAATACAAGTGGTATGAATATAAGACAACGGTGCTAGAAAATAGCTTGATGGCGTGAAAGAGACTAAAGGCAAACTGAAATAAAGATGGAAGCAAACAAACATGTAATAGATCTAATTGCAAACGGTGTTTCATTGTTTAGAAACAAGGCCTAGAGATCATACTTTCACTAGTGAACACTCTCATATAAATATCTTATCTTTATGATAATACTCCTAACTACTCTCCGTTTGGACACTCTAATCGATGGTAGGGCTATAACAGCATTCCTCAAAGTTTGCTTTCCTCATCTAGATACCCCCACACTGTCACCTTGAGCACTAGATGGTTCCAACAAACACCACAATTTCATAGAGACATCCAACTCCAGATATAACGCATAACAAGTATTTGTAATCTCTAGCCTAAGTGCCACCATGGTGTGCACGTTGTCACTTTCACACACATGGGGAGAGCAGAGATCTATTAAAGCACTTGAGTAGCAAGGTAGATCTACTTGATTACAAAGCTCATGATCACAATATGATCATGCATAGAGAGAGAGAGAGAGAGATGAACACATAGCTACCGGTAGAACCCTTAGCCTCGAGAAAGAACTACTCCCTCCTCATCATGAGAGTCAGCAATGGTGATGATGATCGTGGTGGAGTCGATGGAGATGGCGGTGAAGATGGTGAAGAGGCGGTGGCGCGGAGGACACCTTCCCCGCCATCGGTATCACAGGGGAGCACCGCCCTTTAGCCTCATTCCTTCATGGCTTATTGGGAGCCCTCTCCCATGGAGATAGGATCTATGGGGGAGGCAAAAACATCGCATTGGTGGCTGGAAATTCATGGGTGGAGGTGTCTCGGTTTCCTCCCATTATATAGCCTCACGGATTCGCGTCACCTCATCTTGGGCTGCAGTAAATCGGGTCTATCGGGCCCGTCCGGACTCGGAATCAGCTATATTTTATGTCTAGAACGTTTGTCGCGAAATTTCTAACAGCTTTGTAGTTGAAGAGTTTTCCGTTTGAAGCCGTCTTTGACCCGAAACGTGACCATCTTCAAAAAGAGTTCTGAGACAGATTTCTGGAAAATCCCAATTTGACTCCAACAAGGTTTCCTATTGTATTATTGGTAATTCCTACACATCAAAGTGTAAAACAAGAACATTGTGCACTTTTGCAACTATTAGTAGGTTAGTCTAAATAAATCATAAACTTTATATAAAAAGGAGTATCAAAAGCATATTATTAGCATAAAACCATCAAAAATTATAGATACGTTATGGACGTATCAGACTCCATCTCGGATCTCATGGCAATCAACCATTTCTCAGAGTATGGGTCCACCATCGCTTAGGTCACAGGCTCATCATTGTCTAACAATAATAATTCCCGCGCTTCGTAGAGCCTCGCCGACTTTCGTGGTTGTGGTGCTTCTATTGCCACGGGTTTCTCAACTTGTTCTGCTACAATAGCATCACTCGTAGAAGCATCCCCGACTGGCTCATCTTGAACTTCTTCAAGTTGCACCGACCTTCCACTTGTTCCCTTTGTGAGAAATTCTTTCTCTAGGAAAACACCGCTACGAGCGACAAACACTTTGCCCTCTTCTCAGTTGTAGAAGTAATACCCTAATGTTTCCCTTGGATATCCCACGAAAATGCATTTATTCGATTTGGGTGTTAGCTTGTCTAACAGAATTTGCTTGACAAATGCATCACAACCCCAAATCGTTAGAAAAGACAAACTAGGATTCTTTCCGGTCCACATCTCATATGGTGTCTTAACTACGGATTTAGACGGTACCATGTTTAGTGTGAAAGCTGCAGTTTCTAGAGCGTAACCCCAAAATGATAATGATAAATCTGACTGGCTCATCATCGAATGAACCATGTCCAAAAAAGTTCGATTGTGCCGTTCGGAGACCCCGTTTCTTTGAGGCGTTCCGGGAGACGTGAGTTGTGTAAAAATTCCGCAACTCTTAAGATGATTGCTACATTCGTGACTGAAATATTCACCTCCACGAACAGATCACAAGGCCTTTATTTTCTTGCCATGTTGATTCTCTACCTCACTCTGAAAATGTTTGAACTTTTCAAAAGTTTCAGATTTATGCTTCATCAAGTAGACATAGTCATATATACTAAAATCATCAGTGAAAGTAATGAAGTAGTGATATCCTCCTTTGGCTGTCATGCTCATTGGTCCACATGCATCAGTATGTAGGAGTTCCAACGAGTTTGTCGCTCTCTCGGGAAAACCCGTAATAGGTGTCTTGGTCATCTTTCCAAGTAAACAAGCTTGACATATCTCGTATGATTCAAAATCAAACGAAGTTAGAAGACCATCACCATGGAGCTTCTTCATGCGCTTTTCACTTATATGCCCCAAACGACAATGCCATAAATAGGTAGGACTCAAATCATTAGGCCGAAGCCTTTTAGCACTACCATTGTAAATAGATGCATCATCAAGATTTAAAATAAATAACTCATTCTCAATGGGACCATTTGTAGGGGTTCGCGTGAAAACAATAAAAATTTACCCTACGCCCTTGAACCCCTGATGCTACCAGGACCTATCTATTAGTAATGCGGTAATAGGAGGGGATCCTTGAAGACCGAAAAGCATTGTCAACGCTCAGGAGAGCGTGGTTGATGTAGACGAGCTGAAGCCGACCTCAAGGTCGTGATGAAGTCCTTGCGCTCCTGGGGCTCCAACGACTTGAGTGCCTCAAGTGTGACACCTCGCAGGGAGTTACATGCATCCGGTGCCTGACGATGACTCCCGCTTCCCCGATCAAGCAGCAGTTGCAGAAGTAGAGCTCCTGGATCTGAATCCCGCTGCGCAACGGCGCTCCGTGGTGAAGATGTCTCTCATTCGCGCAATCCGAACTTGAGACCACGGTCATGGGAGAGAAAGAGAGAGAGAGAGAGAATATCAATTGGAGGTCTCCCAAAAGTGAGGAAACCTTTATTGAATATTGTGTGTATTTATCTGGCCAAATACCCCCACTATATATAGGGGGAGGGGAGGTACTACCTCCCTCAAAGTCCTGGGGTGGGACTAAAGTAGGGGGAGAGGTGGGGAGGCACGCCGGCCAGCCCCCACCCATGGGCCCCACGTGGGGCAGGCCCACTACGGCCGCTAGCCACCCCTAGGCCCCTCCTAGGGGTGTGGTCCCTTCTTGGGCCATTTCCCTTCCGGGTTTTGGCCCATTAAGCCTTTTGACCTTTAGTTGATTTTCTATTTTATTAAATAGTTATGAATAAATGATTAAATCAATATTTAACATTCATTCACATATTATTCAATCTCTGTGGTTATGGAACACCTTCCATCTCCACTCCTGACATCCTCCGTACTTACCGAAACCCTTTCGGTTTTCTCTCTACTCTTCTTCGGTGATTCTACCGATCTGGTAAACACTCTCTAAGCATCATCAAGCCCTTAAGAGTGATACCCCACGGTTCGGGAATACACCAGACATGGTCGGGACACTCCCGGACCAATGATCAACATAGGGACCTGGATGGCCATGTGACCCCTGTGCATTCCACGAAGATCTTTCGTCGTTTGAACCAGGACAGTCGTGTCTTATTCATTTTGTCTCTCGATACTTGCATTTCTCGATATCTGATCAATGACATCACCATGTCGTGTTCAATCTCGTTACCGAACAATACCACTTGACTCGTTCCGACAAGTGATATCCCTGTGATCAAATCACACGCTACGCAACTATTGGATATAACTTCTCCGAGTGGGCCCTTGAGTATCTTCCCGTCATGTGGACGGACAAATCCCGCTCTTGACATATATTGCCTCTACGGTTCCTCCGAGTACCTAAACACACCTTTATAATCACTGTGTTACCAAGTGACGTTCGATGCTATCTAAGCACTCTCGGGAGACAGTGATTGATATGCCTCACGATCTAAGGAATAGTCTACAAGGGTCTATTCTAATCATTGTAACTTGAACTTCGTGACATGACCAGGTCACGATGTTTAGGTTTTGTATTGGTTCATCATCTCATTCTCGGAATGAGTTGACTCCATTTCCAACTGGCATAAATGCCACATGATCAGGAAACCTTGATCATCTGTTGACCAATGAACCAGTGACTAGAGTTTCACTGGGAACCCCTGGTTGTTTATATATCACACGTGTATTGATGTTTCCTTTCAATGCAGTTATAACATGATATAAAAATTAATCATAAACTTTATGAAATATGATAATGATCCTTATTATTATTTGTCTCTAGGGCATATTTCCAACAGTCTCCCACTTGCACTAGAGTAGAAATAAACTAGCTGCATTTGGCACCCTGAACATGCTTATTATCATTGGCACCATATTTCCGGTACCCTGAACATGCTTGCTCATGGAAGAGGTTGAGCCTTGGGCCTATACTTTCTAGTCCCAAATCCTTTGCAACTTACTAATGTCACCTTGATTGACATTAATACTTTATCATCATATGATAACATCTTCATGTATGCATCGTCGCTATGGCAGCAGAACGAGGCCGGATTCCAGGAGCCTACAGTGACTTTAGATCAACCTCGAGGGTTTTCTCATGGGCACTGTGCCCTGGGACACATCATTCTACATTAAAAGCGAACTAGCCCTGCCATAACATTATACAACACTTTAGATGGTACCCTTATTTATTATTATAAATGTAATTATCAAAACACGAGTGCACCCTGTGCAAATTTTGATGTTTTTGTTCACCTGGCTTCCTACTTGACTTTAGTTGGTATTACAGGAGTTTCCAACATATTCCCTTATAACATAACCCTTTATGCTTTAAGATATGTCATCCTTTATGGATTTGAAAAACATGTCTACAGTTCTCAATTTAGACACTACGGACAAACTTAGCTCAATGTTTCTTGATTCAAACTTAATCACTTTTCAAATGTTCCTTATTGGATCATATATTATGTTAAGTTATCATCTTGGGTTTCTAAGATAGAACCTATATCTCAACATAGTGGATGATGATCATCCTTTTCTTTCTTTCAACCATTGATGTCAAACTTAATACTATTCCTACCTTGAGTTATTAAGGACTTGTTCCTTAATTAACTTCTATTCTAAAATCCTTTTCAGAATCCTTCAAGGAATACTACATAATATCATAATATTTTTATTATCAACTTCTATTCCTTATAAATCATTATTTATTAGTACTTACGCTTTTATTCTCAATGTGTCGTATACACACTTAAGAATCACTCATTTAATCTCCTATTCAAAATATGTTCCCAACATATTTGGATATGAGTCACTACTCTTACTCAAACTATGTTCCTACATATTTGAATTTGAGACTTATATTGCTCCCACTCAGAATTTGTTCTCGACACATTTGAGTTCGAGACTTACATCTCTCCCACTCAAAAATATGTCATTCACATATTGTTTTAGGAAGACTTTCATAGCTCCCACACAATTTCATGTAAATTGCATATCCACTCACTATTTTGAACAACTTGAAAATCCTTTGATCAAATATCAAACTAGGAGATTTACTATAAGATACTAGTACTTTATCAGTTTTAAATCCACCAGACTTTCAGCACACTTGAATCAAATTCATTTGAATTTGTCCAATGCTTGACAAATTATGCTTTTGTTATTCACCCCCTTTTCTACTATGGCTTTGCAGTCATTCGGGAAAATCCAAGTAACCCTTTTACTTGTAAGATTCAGCAACGAATTGCTTTCTAATCTCAAGGGAATTTTGCTTTGGGATTTCTCGTATCTTTAGCTTACCATTATTTTTTCTTAGTAGTTCGTAGGTATGTCATATTCTAGTAATCATGACAAATTATTCACAAATGTCTCCATACAAGATATGGGTTGCATTTTGAATCCTACTTTTATGTAGTGAAAACACCATTGGGGAAAACACAATGATCACTATCATTGATTCTTTCCTTTGTGAAGAGTATCCTTTAGGAACGTTATTCATTGCGCTTCTCAACACTCTAATGCAGGGATTTGAATCCTCATCGTGTTTTTCACTATCTTCCATTTGCTCCATAATCGAGAAATATCACTAAATGTGAACTTTCTCGAGAATGCACCAAAATCCAAGCAATACAAGTTTTTCTTTTCTTATGGTTTCAGCTATGGATTTTGTATTCAAAGTTTCCAATGAATACTCTACAAGGACTTATTCGCTATTGTTTTGGTTATATCGAATAACCCCAAAACTTTTACGACGATCCATACTAGATATGGAGCCGATCTCACGAATCCAGATGGTTCACTATATGTTCTAATTGAGTGCTAACTATTTTTAGCTAATGGTCTCTACATCTACACTACAATGATTTATTTGGTGCCATCTATTCACCCACTTGATATCAAATATCATATTGTTATGCTTTGCATTTTTGACATTTCAAACGCATTGCATTTCACAATTTATTTTATGCCAATCTTATAAAGTTGAATTTCATTACTATTGATCAAATCGTAGTAATTAGATTCTCTTTTATCTTATATCCTTAATTGATGAAATACTTTGATCATATCAAATAGTTTCATACTCATGTTTCCTTTGGTAAACTTCTTTACACATTTAAACAATCATATAATGATAATCACCATTTTGTTAAACTACAATACATTGAATATGTATTCTCTTTAACAATTCATCAAACACTTTGTATTCAAGTAATACACGGTGTTCAAGTTATTTTGCCGAACTTGGGCGTGATTCTTATGTGACAAGAATACAAGTGTATTTCACATATTATCAATATAACTTTGAATTTAAACAATGGTTTCATTCATTAATGAATATATCATTAAGTTGGGTATTTTTCAAGGCATTTCAATATTTTACAAATGTTCATGCATTATCAATTAGTTTCATAACAAGCATAGTTCACACGTAATCGAACAAGATATGAACACAAATAGAAATCATTCATGAAAGTGGAACAACTGTTTGTTACAAACTCATATGAAGAACCGTCTCACAAAGTGTGAGACACACTAAAGAAGTTCAGGATCTATCGATTACAATAATCATCCTAAACATAAACTAAGTGATAAATGTCGAGGGAGAGTGTTCGTCAGCCATCATCATCATGCTTGCCATCAACACGCAACATCACCTCCTCTCCAGCAAGCACCTCTCATGCAGAAGGACATGTTTTCAGCAAAACATAACAAGTATAAAATATACTTAACACTGCAAATGTGTTTGCAAGATTAAAACATTTATAAAATGATATATCAAATATATACCTTTGTCATTGATGACTTCTCCCGCAATGGGTTCAACCTCCACATTCCTGAGATGTGATATGAACTTGTGGAAATATTGTGTTTCCGCATCGCCTCTCATGATGCAAGTCCTGACATGTGCTTGGTAGCTTGGTGGAAGCGACCGTAGCACAACGCCATTTGCAAAAGAGCTCGTCATCCAGCTATCCAGGAAGTATGCTGGCCTCATGTACGCATCATGCATGTGCCCCAAGTGGTCGTCAAGCGAAGAGTTCTCCCCCATCTTAATGGACAGGAAATCTCCCATCAGCTCATGCTCCCATATGCGTGCTTGTTCCATGAAATGTGTCCTAAGTTGTAGCATTACCGTACGAGGGTCGACATTACCCACGATAGGCCACAGCTCATCCACCATTCTGAACCGATTGTAACTAAAATGAAGGAGGCCATCTCACGATGGTAATAGCGGTCTTCCTGCTGCTTTGGGGTCTCTAGATCACTTGGCTGATCCCAATCCATCTCATTGAGTATACAGTCGACCATGTTATTCTAGCTAAGGAGAACGTGGAGACGCGCAACCCATATAGAGAAGTTTGGTCCATCTAGCCTGAGCTTCTCTCCTTCTAACCAATTGTCAACAGGAAAAGTAGCATCAGGGAGAACCATTTTCTACATTTATAATTGCAAAGAGGAATTTAGACTAAGTTTATAATTAAATGAGTTAATAATAAACCCACTCAGAAATACCTATCCCCTGAAGGGTTCTAGTGATAACACGACCCATTTTCCCCACATCTCCCCCGATCATCACGGCCATCAATGTGGGTTCTAGGGTGGACGCTAAACATCGGTCACATCATTCATGCGACTCGTTCTCGATCTTTCGACCATCCGCGTTCCGAGGCCATGTCTGCTGCATGCTAGGCTCGCCAACTCAACCTTAGTGTATTCACTGTGCAACATGGCTTACACCCACTGTATGCGAATATAGATATGTCTGACATCCGATCATCACGGCATGCCTCATATCGAAGAACTTTCTTTGTGGTGAACACTAAGGGGGAACACAATCATTGGTAATTTTTAACAGGGATCATCTTATTAGGCTACCGTCGAGTATTTCATACTAGCACACAATAAGGTATACAAACAATAACATTGAACGTAAATGCGATGTGATATGGTCCTTCATGTCGTGATCTCCATCCGGCGTCACCGGATTCCGGTGCCAGGGTTCTGGTGCCGTAGACACTAGGGTACCAGTGTCTTTCCGGCATGGTAGTCCATCACCTTCATGACTATCTACTACTACTTCGTAACATAAGGTAATCACTTTACCTCTGCTAGAAACCTTAGAAGGTTGCTCTGTTAGAAACAGTATGTGGTCACAGAAATGTTGCTCTGTTAGAAACCTTAGAAGGTTTTCCTGTGTCTCCTCGGGTTTATCCTTTAGCGTATTACAATGTATTTTATCTGGGTCAATGAACCCAACACTAAAGAGTGGCCTTCTTTTATATTCCTAGATCTTCATTTTGCATAATAATAGAGTACAAAAGGATATAATAAGGATAATTACATGCAATTAACTGAACAACTGAAAAACTGAACAACTTATATGTAGACAATTAATTCAACAAATTACAGACAATAGCAGCTCATCATAGATTTGTCGAGGGCGTCGAAAGCATATAACTAGAAGAGTTATGGAAACTCAACATGGACCTCTTCTTCTCGGAACTAGTAGTCATGTGGTAATTTCGCCACGATCATTATTCTCTCCTCCTTTGCGGCTTTCAAGTACCAGTTATGTAAACTTCGCATTTGTGTTGGCAGTTGTTGCAACCTCTCTTGGGTGACCAACGGTATCCCTAGGACATATTGAGGGACTACATCAGCCTTGGGTAACTTGTCGTCCTACGAACCTAGCAATTCCTCAATAGTCACATTCATAGCGGCTGCAAGCTTCGCAACTTCTTCCATATCCTGCTGAGGAAAGTCATAGGATTCCACCCTGAGGGGTGGATCGATTTTTGGCATGTTTCCCGAGCTGGGGGACGTCCTTTCTTTTCCCGGTTGCACTTTGACTTGATGATTTTCTCCCGCTTGCACTTTTACTGGATTTTATCTTCTGCACTTCCTTTTGAAGCGTGCGTAGATAGTCATATGGCTTATGGTGCAAGTCATATTGTGATTTTGTGTTCAGAAAAGTAAGTGCATATGCTTTTTGCTTCTTGGTGTATACCAGGGCGGGCTCAGGTTTCTTCTTTTGAAGCTGCGCAACACATTCGGCCTTTGCGATCGCTGCGGTTTCCTCTTCAGTTATCGTAAGGTCTGATGGGAAGATTCTTATGAGGTACTCTTGGGAGGGGTGAAATTTGTCGTTTTGGACTGCTACGTTGTTTAGTACTCATCGATGGAGCACGCTTCCGCTTATTGTCCTTACCGGGCGGCGAAGACGGCTGACCCTGCGGCGGAGATCGAGATGGACTCGAGTTGTGGTGGTCGTAGTCATGTGGTGGGCTTCTTGGAGGTGATGGAGGTGAAGGTGACATGAGACGACTCGGAGGCGGTGTTGACCTTGGCGCTGAGCCTGGAAGCTTGATGTTGTTCTTGTCCCATAGAATGATACTACCCAATACTTCTCCGAGTGTCCTCTCACCTTCAGGTCCAGGAATGTCAAGCTCCATTGAGTCCCACCCCGTTGCGATCTCATCCACCCCGAATTTAGCTTAGCTAGCTGGACTCTCAAGGCCATGCCAGCGTGCATCAGGTGGACAAGGTAAAGCACATCCGGCAGCCACCTTGATAGATAGGTTCTTCACTTTCTGATGGAGCTCACAAGATGTCTGCTCCTTGATTCCATCCACGGGGTAGCCGAGCCCACCATCTACCATCCGTGAATCGTCAGACGGGACCTCTAATTCATCCATGCTGCTTCTCCACTGAGATGGGACGACGGTAATATCGAGTGTAGGATCTTGCAGGCGCGCTACTCCTAGAACTTCGTCAATCTGTTGCTGATGCATTCAAAGTGTTCCTAGCAACTCATTGAACATGTCTCCCTCCTCCACCTGTCGTCGCCTCGTTTCTCTCTCTCGGCTCCTATAAGTATCTCTGTCTTTGGGAAACCCCATATCCCATGTATAACTAGGTCCAATGCCTCGTACTCGTCCTCCGTGTTCTTTATTCCCGAGGACCTTTGTCAGCAAGTCATTCTCTCTATCGGGATAGAACTTTGTTGTCCCCTCTTTAATTTCCTTTACCACTCTCTACCATGTCTCCCGGGGTATCCTAATTCCGCCACTACAAATAAGGTCCCCTGTATTTTCCTCATACTCACTCCCATACCCAAGGAACCAATTTCTTGCCCTCAAATCCCATTCTTCGTGTATTGGTTCTGGAGTGATCCCTTTAGCAAGAAGCTCATTATATTTAGCATCCCACTTTGGCATGGTAGTCGCATAGCCCCTGGCCCCAGGTGATGGTGATATTTCTTCTTCACGGCATTTAACTTGTTTTTCGGACTTTTCTTGGCAGCTTCTGACTCCTTGTACTTCACAAATGCATCCTAGTTAGCCTGTTGCTTTGTTAGATAGGCTTCGAATTTAGGAGGAATCTTTTTCTTCTGATACTTTTGCCATAATGTTTTCTTCCAGTTCTTGAATAGTTCGGCCATCTTCGTAACAGTCCACTGCATGACTTTCTCCCTCAATGCAGTTGTGTTAGCATCATCCTCAAATTCTGGCAGCGTGAAATGTGTCATGAGGTCATTCCAAAGACCCTCTTTGTACCTGTCGGCGACATACTCACCCCCTCCCGCCTCTTTTGTCCTATTCCACTCTCGAACGGTGATCGGGATGCGATCCCTAACCATAACTCGGCATTGTTGTACAAATACACTTTTAGCCTTTTCGGGTTCCAATGGTTCACCCCGCGGTGATACCCGCGTAATTGTATAACGCGTAGATGCGTCCAAATTTTTGGCCAGGCCTCGTTTGGAATATTTTTGGCTTGATGTGGAGGCCTTAGAGAAGAAACATTCGTCAATTCATATATAAAACTCAATTAATGCATCTACTCATCACTGGACTTCATATATATACCTCTTGGACTTAGTTAAGGGTCCACCGGAGGCGTCGGCTTCTCCGTCATCGGAGCAGTCGGCTTCTCCCTGGTCATTTCAGTCGACCTCCTCACCGGAGGGGTTCTGATATATCAACGGATATTTGGGTGGATGAACATGGTGGCGCCGTTGATCATATTCTCGAGAATTTCTTCCTGTTCTAGGTCTCTGTGGATTGGGCTAGGTGGATCCATAGTTTCTGAAAAATGCGAGATGCACACAATATTATTTCAAAATGCGAGATCCACATTTCTATACAATATTTATATTCAATATTTCAATTGCAACACAATATTTTTATACAATATTTCCTATACAAATATTTCCTAAAATATTTCCTATACAAATATTTCCTAAACAAATATTTCCTATACAAATAATTCCTATACAAATATTTCCTAAAATAATTCCTATACAAATAATTCATATACAAATATTTACTAAAATATTTCCTATACAAATATTTCCTAAAATATTTCCTATACAAATATTTTCTAAAATATTTCCTATACAAATATTTTCTAACATATTTCCTATACAAAAATTAAAACCTTACCAGCACGGTGGCGGTGGCGCAGCCGGGGAGGGGCGCGGTGGCGGTGGCGGAGCTGCTCGTGGCTGGGCGGTGGCAGTGGCGCGACCGGGAAGGGGTGCGGTGGCGGTGGCGGAGCTGCTCGTGGCCGTGGCGGTGGCGGTGGCGCGACCGGGGACGGGCGCGGTGGCGGTGGCACAGCCGGGGAGGCTCATGGCCGGGGCAGGGCGCGGTGGCGGTGGCTTGGCGCGGCGAAGGAGGGACCAACGCGGGGAGGCACTCGACGGAGGGGCCGATGGTGGCGGTGGCGGTCAGGGAGGGGCGCGGTGGCGGTCGGTGATTTTGGCAGCCTGGCGGCGCTGTGCGTCTGCTCGCGATGGCCAAGTCCCGGTCGATGGATTCGACCGGAAGAAGAAGGAGCAATAAATAACCCCCTCCCATTTAGTCCTGGTGCGTGGCTGGAACCGGGACTAAAGGCAGCCACGCACCATGACTATAGGGGTGGGGCGGCTTTTTGGCTGCAGAGCCTTTAGTACCGACTAGTATTTTGGGTCGGGACTAAAGGCCTAATTTTGTGCGCGCTGGGCCGAAGTTGGCGCCTATTTTTTCAAAAAAAAATCAATTGCATATACTATATTTTTTAAACATTTGAATTATACAGTTTTTGCATACTTATGAATTTGAAAAAAATTCAATATGAAAAGTTCTTGAATTTGAATAAGTAATCCAAATCTATTTTCTGTTTTCTAAAATAATTATTTTAGCTAGTCAAACTATTAACCATTTTGCCATTTTCAATTTAAAAATGCATTAAACTATTATATTTTGCATATTTTGGAATCTCACTAAACTTTCAACATAAAAAATGCTTGAATTTGATAAAGTAATCCAAATCCATTTTCTGTTTTATAAAATAATTATTTTAACTAGTCAAACTATTAACCATTTTTCCATTTTCAATTTAAAAATGCATTAACTATTATATTTTGCATATTTTTGAATCTCACTAAACTTTCAACATCAAAAATGCTTGAATCTCACTAAACTTTCCATAGAGCCACAAAAAGGGTGGGGATGGTGAAGGTTACGGGCTACGCGGAGTCTTCATCCAGGAGCCCCCTCCCTCGCGCGTCGTGAATCCGAGGTCGGAGTGGCAGGTACCCCTGAAATATGCCATGGCTAGGCTTAGGATCCAGCCGTGTGCGCCTAGCGACGACGACGACGATGATGACGAAGACGAAGACGACCCTGAAGCTATGTACTATATGGCTAGATATGATTATGACTAAAGGGGGCCTTTAGTCCCGATTTCTTAGTCCCAGTTTTTGAGTAATAATAAATGTCTTGAGTGTTAGTCCCGGTTTGTGGCTAGACCGGCGGGACTAAAGGGGGACTTTAGTCCTGATTCCGTAGTCCCAGTTAGAAACCGGGACTAATAGATTGTTTCCTACTAGTGTTGGTCTCTCTACAACTTTTCCCAAACTATGAAGATGTTGTTCTATTCTTGTGCCGAGGAGCTAACTAATTTCACATATTAGGGAGTACATCTATGGCCAACTTGTTGGAGATGCCGGAGGACTAGGCTCCGGCGGCATCTCCCTCAAGTTGGTCGTAGTGTTGTCCCTGCTCTCGCACACCATCTTGTAGTGCATAACTTCTCTAGCTACATCAATATGTCGGGGAGCTAACTAATTTCACATATTAGGGAGTGCCTCTATGGCCAGCTTCAGAGACATGCCTGATGACTGGATCCTTAGGCATCTCCCTGAAGCTGGCCGTAGTGTGTTATCCCTGCTCTTTCACACCATCTTGTTTGTAGTTGATAACTTTATAGGAATGCCTATTTATAGATTAAAGCAGCACAACATAGTGTCGACACTCACGACATAATATCGACACTCACCCCTGTCATAGTGTCGACACTCACCCCTTAAGTCCCGGTTGGTTTCTTCAACCGGGACAAGATGAATCTTTAGTCCCAGTTGGAAACACCAACCGGGGCTAAACATATTTCCCGCCATGTTTTCCCGCCATGTTTTCCTGCCACGTTTTCCCACCATGTTTTCCCGCCATATGTTTTTCCCGCCATGTTTTCCCGCCCTTTCCCTCTATATATAGGTCGGCGACCATCATGACCACCACACATCCACACATTCCCCGCCACACATCCACACATTTATCGCCGCCTACTTTAGGATGCCCCCGCGTGTTCGTCCACGACTCGGCGGCAATGACGGCGGAGTACTAGGCTCCATCGTGCATGTCCAAGACTGGGCTCCGTCGGGCTGGCACTGGGAGGTGCTACCTTCCGGGACGCGTAGGTTGGTGAGGAATCTAGGTCCCGTCATCGACCCGGAGCTTCTTTGGTGGCGGCCGCATGGTCCAGGAGCGGTGCAGGGGGAGCCGGCCCCCGAGGAGGTGGTACAGAGGCGTGTCAGGTTGGAGGACGAGCACGTCCGCCGCTATATGTATATGTTGGAGGTCAGGTTTTCCAATACCTGGCAGCTTCTTCAGGGACCTCACCCGAGCTATGCTCATGTGATGGTTCCTTCTCTTTGGGGTGACCACCTCCCGCAGCTCAGAACCCGGTCGTCGATGTCCAGTTTGATTGAGCAAGATGTATTACATGAAAAGGACTTCAAAAAAAGATTTCCTTCTCTTCTTTGGTAAGAGTGTAGCTGGCAAGCCCTTGAAAATGCCCTGGATGCTTGTCGTCTCGTCCTTTATGAAGTTGCTGGTCCTCCCATGCTTCCTGGGTATCTTTTGACTTCCCATACAAGCCCAGGAAGCCTCGAATATTCACGCAAAGATTCTTTGTCAGGTGCATCACGTCGATTGCAGAGCTGACCTCGTGCACTTTCCAATAGAGTAGTTCCCAAAATATAGATTTCTTCTTCCACATGGGTGTGTGTCCGTCGGCGTCTTTCGGAATAGGTTGTCCTCCAGGACCCTTTCCAAAGTTTACATCCAAATCCTTGACCATACCAAATACATCAGCACCAGTACGGGGGACAGGCTTCGTCTGAGTTTCTGCCTTGCCATTGAAATGCTTGCCTTTCTTCCTTAAGGGATGACTTGGCGGAAGAAAACATCGATTGTACGGGTACACATTCTTCCTACATTTATCCAAATATATATACTTTTAGTCTCATCTAAACAGTACGTGCATGCATTGTATCTTTTGTTCGTCTGTCCTGAAATGTTACTAAGAGCAGGCCAATCATTGATGGTTACGAACAGCAACGCTTGTAGGTCAAATTCCTGCTGTTTGTGCTCATCCCACACACGTACACCTGGTTTGGCCCACAACTGTAAAATTTCATCAACTAATGGCCTTAGGAACACATTAATGTCGTTGTCGGGTTGCTTCAGGCCTTAGATGAGCACTGGCATCATAATAAACTTCCGCTTCATGCAAAGCCAAGGAGGAAGGTTGTAGATACATAGAGTCATGGGCCAGGTGTTGTGGCTGCAGTTCTACTCCCCAAAAGGATTCATGCCATTGGTACTTCTGGGGCATACCACATCACCTTGGCAGAAAAGATGACCCTGGTATGGTCCTATTCACCAAACCATAAGTTCCTTGCATCACCAGCAAAGTCCGGAAAGTCTCTCTCGATTTTTCTCCACTGCTGACCATCAGCAGGGTGCCTCAACTTCTCGTCTTTCTTACGGTCTTTCATGTGCCATCACAACAACTTTGCATGCTCTTTGTTTCTAAACAAACATTTCAACTGTGGTATTATAGGAGCGTACCACATCACCTTGGCAAGAACCCTCTTCCTGGGTGGCTCGCCCTCAACATTGCCAGGGTCATCTTTTCTGATCTTATACCGCAATGCAGTGCATACCGGGAATTTATCCATATTCTAGTGCTTCTCACCGCGGTAGAGGATGCAGTCATTAGGGCATGCATGTATCTTCTGCACGTCTAATTCTAGAGGGCAGACAAGTTTCTTTGCTTCTTGGAAGCAGCTTCTTCATTATTACCAGCAAATTTTCAAATCCCGAGTTAGTCACACCGGTCTCTGCCTTCCACTTCAGCAATTCCAGTGTGCTACCCAGCTTCTTCTGGCCTCACAAGTTGGGTACAACAATTTGTTGTGGTCCTATAACATCTTCTCGAACTGCAACCTCTCCTTTTCTGTGTCACAGTCTCGCTTTGCATCAGAAATGACCCGACCAAGATCATCAGTGGGCTCATATGGTTCCCGTTCTTCTTCATTGTCTTCTATTGTGGTATTAGCGTATTCAGGGAACACAGATCGGTAGTTGTCATCATCGTTCTCTTCCTCATCATCGTCTTCCATCATAACCCCTTTTTCTCTGTGCTTGGTCCAAACATTATAGCCGGACATGACGCCAGACCGAAGCAGGTGGCTCTGAATGACTCTTGAGGAAGTGTGAGCCTGCTCATTCCAACATTCAACACATGAACAACACATAAAACCATCCCGCCGCTTGTTCGCCTAGGCCACAAGACGAAAAGAACGCACGCCTTCTCTGTAAGCGTCAGAGCGTCGGTCACCCTACATCCATGGATGACTCATCTGCAACATAGAACCATATATATCAAACGCAATCACGATGATAAAATTACTACCGCACAGTCTAAACGAGAAAATACTTGCTAACCTTTTAAGACACCTGGAAACAAAGATGAGAAAACTTAAGTGTGGCTCTAGCACCTCATATCATGTTTTGTCTTATGTGAACTCAAGTGGCATCACACTAACAGGCATTTCACCGAACACCTCTAGTGCATATGAAGAAAAAAATTAGCACAAAGTTATACCCACCTCACATAGGAAAAAAACAGGGCTAGACTATTAGTCTCGGTTTGAGACACAAATCGGGACTAATGGTTCTGTCAGGACCACGCGGGCGTGCCCAGACCCATTAGTCCCGGATTGTATCTCAAATCGGGACTAACGGTCCCTTACGGGCCAGGACAAAGAACTTCGGCGTCCTCGGGCCGTCTGGTTCAGACCATTAGTCCTGGCCCAGCCACGGACGGGAGTAGTGGCCCGAACCAAAGGCCCATTTTCTACTAGTGTAATAACCTCTCACAAGTAGTTTAGATAACTCTCTTGTTAGGACCATGCTTCTTATGTACAAAGTTGCGATGCATGAGACATGCGTCGTGCCAATAAAGAGCGCCCCGTCACTATAGTGTGGTGTGACCATGCATGGTGGTTTACTCCATGGAGCCAATGTCTTCGTCTCATGTATGTGCACCTTATTCTCATCGAAGCAAATTCTTGAAATTTGCAAAATAATGTAATAATATATTTACAAACTCGAAAAGTTCTAGTGTTTTTGGAAAATGATTGTTTGATTGCTTCTTAGATTAAATATCTAGTCCTTATGTACCTGCATGCATCGCCCTCACCGCCACCAGCCACCATACATCGCCCTCACCTCCTCCGACGAAGATCTGTAGGGATCTTGAAGCAAACACACAAGCCCCCCCCCCCCTCCTTTCATGGGTGGCCAGGACTTTGCCGGTGGCCTCCAAAAGTTGCGAGGAGGGGCGGAGGAGAAGGGGGTTGGTGGCAACGGCAATCTGGGTTGACACCCTTGATTGCTTGGAGAGGGAGGGGGCGACCGATAGGGGCACGCACTCATGGTTTCTTCTAATCATTGTGTTTCACTAAATTATATTAACTTCCACAAGAAAAGTAAACTGTATCCGGTATATCATCGCAATTCAACTTACACAAATAACTACATAAGTGTAAATCGTCGATGTATCTCTAGAATTACATATCAGTAGGGGTGGTAACTGGTGGTGGGCCTAAAAATGGTCATGGTAATATTCGAATCTGAACGAACATAGAAATGAATGCAATAAATATCCGAAAAGTATATAGAAAATTGAAAATGGTCATGGTAATATCTGAATCTAGACGAACATAGAAATGAATGCGTAACATTTCAAGTTGCAAATACAAAAATAAACGTGGTATTGAATTTTGAAACAAATGAGGATATGGAAATGAATATATTTGTATTCAAATAAAATTGTGTTAGACTATTCTAGTACTTGTAATTTGATATGCAAATGTGGATATGATTAAAGTTGAAACTATTGTATATATCTATCTCTCGATTATTATACAGTTGGCTCGCTAAAAGACACGAGTCTATTATTTTGTTTTTATATCCATTCTGAATTGATAAAACATCTAATCTGCGTTCGTATTTTAGTAACATCCGTATGTAACAAAATCCATATTTGCATCTCTATTCGATTTGAAAATATGAAATAGGATGTGGAAAGGGAACTATCCGATCTGCATCCAATGTATTAACACCTCTACATGTAAGCATCGTTCGACTATTATGCCGCATTTTTAGGGGTATTTCCGAAAGATATACGGGATTGGTTCTAAGTATTTATTATTGCATCAGCATGCAGGGTTTGTTCAAGTGAATGAAAATGATGGATCAATCGTACCGTGTGCATGGATCGATGGATATCATTCCCTTCAACAAACCCGCAAAAAGGGTCGATGGGTTATCGAGCTGCTTTTCGGTCTTTGTGATATCTGCTCGAATCTCGATCTAAAGGTGATATGCATGAGAATATGAAAAGAAGTGATTTTTTTATGCAATTGCTAGGAAGTTAGGTGTCGCCTCTATGCAACACAAGTAGGATGTCAAGTGGGATCGCACCAAAATCTTACTTCTAGTTCACTTTAAATTTTGTAGTGCAAAATTTTACACTAGAAATCTTAAAATGAACTAAATGTGGAACTTTGGTGGATTCCACTTACATCCTAAACACAAATGTATGTGCCTACGTATGCGTGGTCCACGAGTCCTCGCATACTGCCTAACTACTCCAGCTAGGTAGCTGGTTGGTGTCCGTAAGCACATGTTGTGGGAACAATAAGGTCGAGCCAAGACAATTGGATCATCGACCAGGGCATAAACAAATTCGGGTATCAGAGCCGTTTAGCTATAGGGCTGATAGTATGTGTGGGGAAGCCCTTCTGTCGGCTAGAATATGACGGTGTATACACTGGCTATAGCATGTGATCTCTAGCCAGATGAGGCATAACATGTTTGTCGAGTCATGGTGATTCATGAGTCGGCTTGTCAACTAGGATATGGCGATGAATCGAGCAGGACAGCCCCCTAGCTACCATATATCATGCCGGTTAACGTGGTAACCAGTCTGGGTTGTGGCGGCTTTTGAATCGTATATAGTTGTACATTGTCCTAGGAGAATTGGATTTGATTGTCCCCTACGAGCTTTGATCTTGGGTGTCAGCTGCCATATTTTCCATGCCCTGAGCCCCATCCTAGGTGCACCTCCCCTAGGTCAACCATCCATTGTGGCATGATTCTATGTTTGCCCGTAAGCCGGCCCAAAATGGGTGACAACAGCTGGCAATGATGAAATTAGTTCAATTGTTCCACATAGAATTTGCCAAACTTGTACTCATTTTTTATTGTTATTCAGAAAATACAATGGTAATGATCGTTACTAACTATGACGTAACCAAAATAATGACATAAATTAAGCTAACATTAGGCCAATTGCAGCCCACTACATAGCTACAGAACACACTAAATTAGAAAGAACTAACCGATATTTTCTAGATCATTTAAAAAAAAAAGGGGGAGTTACCCCGGACTCTGCATCAAGTGATGAAGACAACCTTTTTATTGCACGGTTCATGAGTAGTAATTCATTACAATCACAGATCAGCTAACTTTGAGACATGCATCAACCAACGAAAAATGAAAAGCATCATGAATCTATCCATTGGATTCTACTAATGTGCCGCCATCCAGTAGCTTGGAAAAAGAAGTTATGTGCAACCATCACAAGCCGGTTGCATCCAGTGTCCATATGCTCTCGCTGATCCGCCAGTAATAGGTAGGATCATAGTTGGATCCAATGTGCAGCTCATCGAATAGCCTGCAAAAAATTAGTGCACGTTTGCTTGTTAAAAACAATGTCATTCTTGCTCATCCATATTGACCAACATAAAGCCGAAACACTAATGTGAATTCTAGTTTTAGTTTTATTATCTATTCCATTCAACCAATTACCAAACATATTAGTAATATTTGTTGGTGGAGGTATATTGTACGTAAAGTAGACCATACGCCAAAAAATTTGTGCAAAAGAACATGAGACAAATAAGTGTTCTACCATCTCCATAGAGTCACAGAAGCAACACTTCCGGCACCCATGCCAATTACGTTTAGCAAGATTATCTTTTGTAAGCAGTACTTTATTCTTGAGGAACCATATAAAATTTTTGATCTTTAAAGGAATCTTTAGTTTCCATAGGTATTTATGTAAATATCGAGTATGACCATTCATTAAGTCGAGATGCATAGATTTTATAGTAAATAGACCCGTCGAATTTAATTTCCAAATAAATGTGTCTTTATCATGTGAAATTTGAACCATCATTAATCTCTGACATAAATGCAACCAACCATTCCATTTATTTCCAGTCAAATTTCGTGTAAACTCAACGTTTAGTGGAGTATGAGCTAAAACGTTTCCAACAAGAATATATTTTCTTTGGACAATGTTATATAATTCTGGATATTGATGCGCTAAGGATGTTTTCCGTAGCCAAATGTCTTCCCAAAAACGGATTGTTGACCCATCACCAATTTTGGAGAACCCACGATTAAAAAATTCATTTTTAACTTCCATTAGTCCCTTCAAAATTGAGAGTCAGTGGGCTTTATGTCTACTTTTGTCAGTGTTTTATTATTGAGATACTTATTAGTTAGAAGTTCTTGTCACATTCCTTCTTCCGATAAAAGTTTAAAAAGCCATTTGCTTAGCAAACATTTATTCTTCAGCTCAAGCACCTCATTACCTAATCCAACCTGGTCCTTAGGTCGACAAATCCTATTCCATTTAGATAATCTATATTTCTTTCGTGTGTCATCGCTTTGCCAAAAAAATCTCGACCGAAAAAATCTAATCATTTCCTTTTCCCTTAGGTATTTGAAGGAATGAAAACATAAACATTGGTAAGCTTGTCAACACCGAATTAATGAGAACAAGACGATCACCATAAGAGAGAAGCTTGATTGCCAGCATCCTAGATTGGACATTAGGCGACTCTCTATGGGATTACATTCAGCATTACGTAATTTTCTATAATGGATAGGCACACCAAGGTATCTAAAAGGAAGAACACCAGACTCACATCCAAAAATCTGCTTATACTGTTGTTCCTCCTCTTTCGCTTCTCCAAAATAGAAAACTTCGCTATTGTCAAAATTGATTTTTAAACCGAATAATTGTTCAAATATGCAAAGGATTAATTTCATATTGACCGCCTTCTCAAAATCATGTTCCATAAATAAAATCGTATCATCATTGTATTGCAAAATAGAAACCCCTCCCTCCACAAATTGAGATACGAGACTTCCAACTTGACCATCTTACTTTGCTCGCGCAATGATAATTGCTAACATGTCTACAAAAATGTTGAAAAGCATTGGAGACAGAGGACCGCATTGTCTTAAACATTTCCTTGTTTGGAAATAATTGCCAGTATCATTATTGACCCTTATCCCCACACTGTCACCTTGCACAAAGTTTTTAATCCAACCACACCAGGTGGGATCAAAGCCCTTTATACGTAACTCTTGTTGCAAAAATGGCCATTTTACCTTATCATAAGCTCTTTCAAAATCAATTTTGAAAAGCACTCTATCTTGCTTTTTCCGATGGAGCTCGTGTATAGTTTCATGTAACATGACAACCCCTTCTAAAATGTGCCGACCCGGCATAAACACGGTTTGTGTTGGTCGGACCACCTTCTCTGCCAAATTCGAGATACAATTTGTTGCTACTTTAGTGAAGATCTTAAAACTTACATTCAAAAGACAAATTGGGTTGTATTTTTGTATTTGTACTACATTTTATTTTTTGGGTAGGAGATTAATGACCCCAAAATTCAATTTAAATCGAGGTAACTCTCCTATTTACAATTTACAGAACAATGCCATTAGATCATTTTTAATGACCTTCCTAAATTTTTGATAAATCTCTGTAGGAAAACCATCTGGCCCAGGAGCTTTATTATGCTCCATCTCGGAAATAGCCTCAAAGACTTCATCCTCAGTGAAAATAGTTGTAAGAAGAGCATTCTCCTCAGTGGACAGTTGTGAAATATCCTCAACTCGTTCCTCTATCATAGAGAAACTATTTTTGTCCAGATGTCCAAAAAGTTTTTTTTGTAATATTCAGTAATATAAAGTTTAAGATTATCTTCACCAATAATGGTTCCCTCATCTTGTTCGAGTTGATTTTTTTTGCTTTGTCCTATGCTTACCATTTGCAATGAGGTGGAAATATTTTGTATTATACTATATCCTCCTTCCTGAACATGTTTTACCTTGCTCGTTGAGCCCATTTGGTCTCTTCTCCCTTCTTAGTTTAGAGACAAGTTCATTAGCATCCTTCAGAGCTTGTTTCTCAACTAAAGTAAGAGGAGTAGTTTCAGCCTTGATGTCCAAATCATCAATAATGGCTAACAAACGTTCTTTTTCTTTCTTATATGTTCCACTTAGATTTTTTGCCCAACCTTTTAGAAATCTGTCGCAAGTATCTTATCACGAAGCAGCAAAATAAACAAATGCTATGGCATTACTTGAAATTGTTGGCATAACACAAAATGATGTGAACATACTTTGTCACATAATTGGCGAACAATAAATTGGCTATGTTGTATCAGCAATGTAAGGTGTGTTATTGCCTGCAGCGTAGACACTTTCAAATGGATGATAGAAAGAAATGTTGTTGGTTTGAAAAAGTTCTTGAACTTCAATGACTCGAGATCATGAAGAGACCGATCATTGTCCTCGGCAACTTGTAGAGCCTCTTTCTCCTCTAATTTCAGGGAAACTGGTGGTTGTGAAAATACCATCATTTCTCTTTGTGTTTAAACCTAATATTCGTCAAATACTTGATGGAATATCTCTCTAGCATGCCATTAACAACTAATTATTGCATATATGTGCAAATCATTTGCTATTATTGCAAAATTATACACTTTTATGGCGAAATTTGGAGCAATTAAGAAAGAATCAAGTGTTGCCAACAACCCCAAGTCAAAGAGGAAAGGTTTAACAAACGTTGGTACAGGCACGTCACGCCAGGGGCGGAGCCAAGGGGGGGCTAGCACGGGCTAGACACCCCCCAACCATTCGCCCCCCTCAACTCATCAGTCTAGTACAAGTAGAAGTGTTTATAATATACACATAATAATTGCTTGATTGGTAGCTACGAACTCGTGTGTGACAATCTTTGAAAGCCCAACTGAACAGATGGCGTGTATGCCAAAGTTTAAATAGGTCATTGTGTCATGAAGTTGTATGTTGTTTTTTTGCCTAAACCAACAGACGGGTAACAAAAAAAGTCTATCTGGCCATCCTCTCATTGTAGATCAGTTGATCGAAGCATCCGCTGCTAGGGCTCCTAGCGCTCACCATCCGCCAACACTTCCATGGTGCTATTCGCTCCGGCTCCCGTTGATCATGCGTCAACAGCCGCCGCCCGCCGTGTGGGGTTGTGCAATTGAGTCCAACATACAATAGATCCCCGTACATATATAACTTTCTCGGATTTCTTTATAAAGCACTGTTCTAATTTCTAAAACTACACCAAACAATTCAAACTCTTTATATGTCATCGAGTATAGATTACAACCTACTAATAATTTGGTTAGTTATTTGTCTGTGCATTTTATTATGAGATAATTGATTTTTCAGGTTTCATAACACACTTATTTAACTATTTAACTCCCCATGTCTTATCCCTGAACTAGTCGCGCCATGGTGAAATTATAGATTTTTCAGTAATTAAATCTATCTTTATATAACTTCGTTACCTAATGTAAACACTACAAAACCCCTTTTTATAGACCTATTTTTTATATTTCGTGTGCTCAAAATTTTCTTCGCCCCCCTCAAGATCAAATCCTGGCTCCGCCATGCGTCCCGCCCGTACTGCGTACGACATGTCACCGTCTTCGCCTGATCAATACAAACAACTTTCGTAAAAATTCCTATATGAGAAACACAACATAGCAGCTAGAAAACATAATGCGGTTCTGCGGAACACATCTCAAACACGGCCCGAACCACAAACTCAGCAAGAAAAATAAGAACAAAACCCTTTTAAAGAGCAGCTAGAGATGCTCTTACGAACGTTTCTTTTAGGCTCAAAGAGATCCTTTTCAAGGTGCCGCTCCCAAGTGCAAGCCATGGCAGACTTGTGAGGCCACCATCCAGTAAGCCCGAGTCATCGAACTTCACTTACGTGCGGGCCATCCGCGATCAAGCTGTCTATGAAATTCTCTGCCCATCAACAAATTTCGTCGGGTGGGATCCGCCTAGTGAGTCATGTGTTCCTGACTTGTGGGGCCAGCCAATATGTACAACCGTCAACCAATTTCACAGAGGCGTGGGACCCAACATGGTGCTTGGTCATGTGTTGCTGACTTGTGGGCCGTCGTCGACCGAGTCTGCACTGCAGCCTGCAGATTCAGAAATGCGTTGAGTTCTGAACTACTGTCTGATCAGCCGCAAGCAGCAAACGGACGAATTTGTCCAGAAACATGTGGATTTACAGAGCGGCCAAGTGTCGAGCTCGAGATATTCATAGGGGGAGGACGAGCCAGCAGGTTGCTTCTTTTTCTTGGCCGCCGCCGGCGGCTTGCTCCGGAACGGCCGGCGCGCCTTGACTCTCAGGTCGACGGCGGCCACGAGCGCAAGGAACATGGGGGGCGTCCATCACGAACCCGCCACCCGCGCACGATTCCCCAATGCTCGCCGCGCAGCACGACAACATGGGGGGACTGACTGCATGTCCATGTCGATGAAGAACTCCCCGCCCTTGTCGCAGCTCAAGGAGGAGGTGCAGCCGCAGGAACACGGTGTCCTTCTCCTTGCGAGCCCCACGGCTACCACCTGCCAGCTCTCCGAAGAGCCAGTCGTGTCAGCGGAGCGCGTACGATGAGCCACGCCACAGGGTTGGACCGCGCCACCGTGTCGCAGCCAGTCGCCGGCAAGAACGGCGTGGCCACGGTGGAACTGGACAGGTCATGGGTGGCCATCTTCCAGCCCTTCCTCTCCCTCCTCCTCACCCGACCAGTACTGCCCGCCCAAACGGTCCGACTGTGACGCCCTGCCAACACATTAAACATCAGCGACCGACCGCTTCTACAAATTCAGTGTTCAGAACTTTTTCAGATCACAACAGTGGCGGCCAGATGACGGTGGATGAATTTGCAGCTGAAGATGGGCTGCCATGGAGCTGCGGGTTCAACTCGACGGGAACACGTACCGGGGTCAGGGTCGGCCTCCACCTTCACCTTCAGGTGCAGCTCCCCCTTGCCGACACCCGTTCAGCCATGGTGAAGCAGCATGGGTTTCCCCTCGCGCCATTTCGGCACGATCACCAACCTGACCGCCCAGACTGTACAAAATGAATCTGCAGCTCATTCAGTTAAAATAGCAATATACGTGCACGTGCAACAAATGGCATGCATTGCTCATGATGATACTAGTTGCACAAACTTTGTACTATGTAAATTTAGTTGCAAAAATGTGCGACTAGCATCTGCATATTTCTACAACAAAAGTGGCATAAGCACGGTGTTTTGCCTCACGAGTCTAGATGCACCTATTATGAAAAATGTATTTCAAAGTGGTAAAAAAATCAAGGGAAACTTTCTAGATGTACATCCGGATATTTTATGTTTTCATGGAAAGTTTGGTAGAAAAAAGATATGTGGCATGCGTAAAAAAAGGCAAGAAATGTCTTGTGAAAAGTCATGTTCGAGAATTGACTACTTCTTTTCCGATCGAACTACGAAGTCTCCAGGGTCCATTTCTCGAAAGGTCGATATTGCTGATGAAGAAAAAGAAGTTAGCTTCTCATGAGAAGTAGTTGCCATTCATATCTCCCCATATCTTCCAATCAGGATAAGTCACTATGGATTTGAATCCAGAAGCAAGGGCAACACTTCGCATATCTATTTCGATTTCCTATTTTGATAGATAATAGAAGAATTCAAATAAGAAAAACTATTGGTTCTATTCTCATGTAGGGTTACCCTAATCAAAATTTATCTTTTTACACGGGACACAAATAAAATGTCTTTTTTACGCAAGCTTGTGTGCCAACATAGAATGTTTACATACGGATACTTTTTTTATGATTTTTTTGACATTTTAAAATATGTTTTCAAACCCGTGAGCTGAACTGGATTTCTGGTTATTGCTATGTGTAATTGTGCAGCTCTCCTTTTTTATCCAATAATGAACTAGCTATAGTCACCAATTATTACATGGTTGCTAAACGTTTTTAGTTACTAACTATTTTTCTAAATATAAGACATTTTGAGTGTTCAGACTGAACTTCCAAAGTTTCTATACCAGTCATATGTTGGTTGCTAAATAGTACTTGCTTCGAGTTTTCAAATACAAAATGTTTTGACAACTTAAATTAAATTGTCAAAACATCGTCTTTAATTTTGCAGCACGTAGTCACCAGCTGCCAATGGTGGCCACATCTAGTGACCAGGGATTGCAAAATTGATTGGTATATATGTCTTTAGTGACTAGAATTGAGCCACGACAAAGTGATCAAGCTCTGTTGGTGACAATATATCATTAGTAACCAATTTAGGATGTGTAGCAACTAACCACCTTGGTGGTAAAATTTGATGTAGTTTCTATCACTTGGTCGACCAATTAGGAGAAATTTGGCTCCTGAGGCCTGTTTGGGCCTCTTGCAGTCTACCAAACATAGCTCTTATGTTCTAAGCAAGCACGCATCTGGACGTGATTATTTGTGTGACTTGTTAGTTGGACTTTGCTCCATGGCATTTTCATCAACATACAAAATCCATTTTTTGTAAATTATATTAATGTATTGTGCTTTTGCAATACTATCTATCAGTTTCAAATTTTTCATTAAAAGACCACACCATTGAGTCATAGATCATCAATTCGCATGCCACATTCATCATATTAGTCACGGGGTGGAGTTCACCAATCTTGTATTGTGTTCTATAGTCTACAACTTTTCTCTATCAAAATTTGAAGAATTCGAAGGTTGTATTACACCAACGTGAAAAAAATAAGATGATATGTTTTAGTGGTACATGGCCAATTTTCCTTACGGGGGGCCATTGCCCCCCCCCCCCCCCCCCCCCCCCACACCCACACACACCCCCCAAACATGCTTTGTTTTTACTTCACAACTTTAGGGTTCCTTGAATAATGCGATATCTCACACCAGAGATCACTACATAATTCAAAATTCTTGGTGGCGACTAACTGCGTCTTTCTTTCTGTTAGGCTTGTCATTCAACAGGACTATCCCGGTTGATGTGAGCAATGCATTGTCCTACTACGGCGGCTTCATAGGCTTGCTATTGTAGATGTAATTTGCATCTTAATATGAACTTTTCGTAGATCACTTTAAATTGTAAGCCGTAGGTTGAGAGCAATACTTTCTCTTAGATGAGGCCATAAATTCTCTATCACACAAAAAGATGTGTCGCGAACCACTCTGAAAGAAACCTATATGTGGTATGCACCTTGTGTACGACGTCGACGCCGAGCGTTACCTTGCCAGTCACGTGCGCCTGTGACGGATGCTTTTGGCACCGTGGTGGTTTGACTGTCCACGGTTGAAAAGAGAGACACCATGAAAACTAGCCATGGTTCGTGATCGTGGACGAGCGACACGGACAACCCTAAGGAAGATCAAACGCAAGATGTTTAACCCAAAATGACCCGCATGCCACATGCCACGGAGTAAAGGAGCAGGGCGCCGCTGGCCAAGGCGCCATCCTTGATAGCACGGCGCCAGTTACCACGGCGCCATCCTAACGAGGTGGGCCCGTGCCTGCCGATGACCGCCACGTCGGACCGATATATGGCACCGTTGACTAGAGCGTCGTGGGCACCATGGCGCCGTTTCAGACGGCGTCATCCTATTGACCATGGAGCCGTCTGGTAGGGCGCCAAGCAAATAGGTTAGATCGTGAAATCTTTCTGAAAGCAAGTTATTTTATGTTTTCTCTCTGTCATTAGGTTAATTTTGTGTTTTTTGCCGCCATTGCCCCCCTCCAACCATACATGATTATTTTTATATTGTTTTTACTTGACAACATTTAGGGTTCCCGAATAATGCGATATCACACCGGAGATCACTACATAATTCAAAATTCTTGGTGGCTACTAACTACGTCTTTCATTTCCTTCTTCCTTCTGTGAAGCTTCTCATTCAAAACGACTAGCCCAGTTGATGTGAGTGGTGCATTGTCCTAGTACGGCGACTTTGCTGATTGCAGATGTAACTTGCATCTTAATACGAATTTCCAGGGATCACTTTAAATTGTGAGCCGTAGGTTGGGAGCAATACTTTCTCCTAGATGAGGCCAGAAATTCAGGACGGCGCTATTTGACTCCTAGGGTGGCGCTATTTGACAGTCGGGTACAAAAGTTATTCTACACACATCCTCTATCTTTGTAACTGTATTTCACGTAAATTTTGTCTTACCTTAAAAGCTGAGAAGAACATAAGAAAATTTAGACATGACGTAATTTTTTGTTTACATGTCATAAAAATACGACAAAATATGTATTTTTGTGTTTTTACTCTAAAATAACTTATACACTGCATTATCATGTCGATTTTCTTGTTGTGGGTTAATATGAACGTGATTATTCATATGAAAACATTTTTTTAATATAGCAACGTAAAAATATGTTGGGTATATTTACGTTGTTACATTAAAAAATTGTGTTTTGTATACAAATAATTATATCCATATTCTCCCACAACAACAAAATCGACATAATAATATAGTGTATGAGTCATTAGTGTAAAAGCACAAAAATATGTATTTTACGTCATATTTTTATAGAACTTGTAAACAAAAAAATTACATCATGTCTAAAAAAAATATATTCTTTTCGACTATCAAGTTAAGACAAAATTTACATGACATAAAAATCATTTACGATTGTAAATATAGAGAGCGGGTGTAAAACAAGCTTTCAGGGGAGAATATAAAATACTTCAGATAAAAATCTTTCTTTTAAAAATCACCGATCAATATTATATGTGTGCTTCAGGGAATGAAAACATTTACGAGCATCACCAGCAAGAGGGACAAATAGAATAATTGCCTTTTTTTTTACTTTATCATGCGAAATACCAGAAAGTTTAAGTAAAGATCACCTTGCTTCAATCTTCATTAAATGATTTAATGGATTTCTACTTCCATCACCTGAAAACTGGCCATTCATAACATCTTCAATAACATTATGAGGAATACGAAATTCATTTTCCGGCTCAGAAGGTTTTGTTCAGGCCCATGCCACAAACATTTACCCACGTTTTTTTTGAAAGAAAATTATGACCTTTACAACTTGATGACTCTGTCACAAAATTTACTAAAGAAATTTCTTCTAGTCTTAGAAACAGCCCATCTCCCTCATTTTAGCTTTTATTGAACTGATGCTTGTCCAAAAAGAAAAAAAAAAATCTTTTATGTAAATTTTAGTGCAGAAAGTGGTGTTAGATTTGCCTGAAATTTCGGTTTTCGTTTTACATTCATCTGAATTAAAAAAACTTAGAACAAAATTAGTTAGAAAGTAAGTATTTTTTTAAGCATTATTTTATTACTCGGCTTCTGTGCTAATTGATGCATCTAGAAAGTTACCAAATCTGTAACCACGAACAAGAGACAAATTTTTATCTCTTAGAATGACTCATACTAGAATTTGGTTACCAGGAAGGAGATGTGCTCAAATCTTGTGCCTTGACAACCACCTGGCTCTGCTACCCAAATGCATAAAAGATCGTGACATCCACTCCAAGGTCATGTGGTTCCTGGCTCCTGCACACACCATTCCATTCGGAAGCTGATGCCATGGTCGTTTATGCACATGGGTAGTAGCAGCAGCAGATGGCAGTCAGTCGGTCATGGCACCAGACCGCTCGGAACGAAGACAGGCTGTGGCTCTGCATTCCGCCGTGCGTTGCTGCTGGGGTATACTTAGATGGCAAACCCATCATACGGTCAGAAAAGCTGCCCTCCAAAGTCGAATCCCGGCAATCTACAGGGTTCACCAGCGTAATCTTTCATGTTGTCCATGCATGCCACTAACCTAGACATTAGCATCGCCTCCACCCTCATTGAATCGCCATGTCTCTGCAGTAACAAGTCGCACCACGAAG
The DNA here is from genome assembly GCA_910589775.1 of Avena eriantha. Taxonomy (NCBI): domain Eukaryota; kingdom Viridiplantae; phylum Streptophyta; class Magnoliopsida; order Poales; family Poaceae; genus Avena; species Avena eriantha. The sequence continues at coordinate 336,319,602 of OU342746.1, forward strand.
TACAACTGGTGGGATTTAAAATTCAGTTGCAAGGTTCAGATAAAAAGTCAAGTACACACCAAATGTAAGTCTGATTCAGTGATAAAATGTGTTTTGCTTCATCTCACCACTCATGCAAAAGTTTGCGTAACGAAGGCAAAATCATGCTGGCATTGCTTTGTATTTGAGCTACGTATCCTTGTCCTGAATCTTGATAACAACCAAAAAACAAATTTAAAAATCCCAGGAATAAGTTAGAACTTGTTATTTCTTCGTAAGCTAGCTCATAACTCATAAGAGGACCCAAAGGTCAGCCAAGCCTTAACAACCACTCAAAGAAAGCAAAATAGCATTGCCATCAATAATGGTTGTATAACCAGCACCAGGTCAGAGTCAGACTGATGGGATTCAACATTCGCTAGTGAGAACTAAGCTAGCTAACCTTCTAAATACTGCAGCTAGAAATTCAAGAAAAAATACAAACTAAATGGGACATCACAGAACATAACCAGAAATCTGGCGTTGAAAACTCCCCACTGATAACATGGACGGTGATCAATCGCATGCCCACACTAAAATGCATGCAAGATCAGTTGATAGTTAAGCTCACGACAGTGCTTGCTTGAAAAGCAAAGGCAAATTAAGCAAACGACGAGGCAAGTACTAATTGAAGCAAACCAATGTGCCTTCATGCCACAGTTGATGATGTCTGCAGAAATTAAATATTAGTCATGAACTCACAAATTAAGGGATTAATTCCTACAGGTGCACTTCAGAGCTGAACAGTACATGCTACATAGAGGTTCAATCTCCGCATCGAGCATACAAATGGAAGAAACTACAGTTGACCCATTTCTGCATCTCAGCCATCAGCATGTAACTGTAGATACCTGCGAAGCAAGTAATATAGTTAGTCGGGAAAAAAATTAATATTCATTCAGCAAAAGTTGGGAGTTATTCTCATAATTTTTTGTATGGCTCAGACAGAAAACATTAAGTTCAGAATTGTAGGAATTGTGTCAGATGCTCCAGTCTTAAACCATCTCAGCATTATTAGAGAAAACAAATATTTGAAACACAGAACAACATTGGTTAATCATATAGTATTACTAGCCCACCTTCCAAACTTCTAATATTACATTTTTTTGGCTACAGCTGGTCACGTAGAGGCTAAGAGATCAATAATGGACAAATGAGGGCCTCAAGTAGTAAGATAGCATTCTTACACATAAACATCTGATTTCTAGCTCATAGGCATACTTCTTAGAAAAGTACAAGTTAGCTAGTCGCTAACAAATCAAATTTTATCAAATTTATGCAGTACACACCTCAAGCAAGAGATAATGCATCATCCCATAAGTTGCCTTTGTTATGAAATGCTGTATTACCTTGCACAGCAGCAAGCAATGCTTTCGCTACTATTTCCAATGATAATACGGTACTCCCTCCGATCCAAATTAATTGACTCAATTTTGTCTAGATTCGGATGTATCTAGCACTAAAACATTTCTAGATTCGGATGCTAAGTCAATTAATTTGGATCGGAGGGAGTAGCAAAATAAAAAGGTTAGTGAAAAAAGCAACCTTTATGGTGAATCTAGTCATATTATTCTGATCATATGTTTGATACGAAGTACTCCCTCCGTCTCGAAATAGATGTCGCAGGTTTGTCAAAATTTGGATGAATCTATGTACTAAATAGTGTCTAGATTCATCCAAATTTTGACAAATCTGAGACATCTATTTTGAGACATAGGGAGTATGAAATATCCATGCTCGCCAAAATTTTAATAAATAGACTATCACACAGAGAAAATAAATCATATAGTTATGGACCAGCCAAATTATATTAGTGGCTAATTCCTGATTACATATATATGCAAGTTTTGCATACAAACGAGCACATCCAGTAGATAGAAGAGACGGGGAATGAATGAATGCATATGAAAAGGAATGGAGGATCATACAAAATTGTAGTTACATATAGTTTGCATATTCGGCCAACCAAATTATACTAGTGGTGGTGATGGCCAATTACATATATGCAATTTTGGCAGAGCTAAAAAAATGTTTATCCAAACAGCCTAATACTAGAATAAGCGTCCATAACTACAATAAGTGCAAACAAAACGGATAAACCATAGTAAGATTTCACGAAGCCAAACTTTTCAAGCATTGGGACAATCATTAGTTCACTAGGTATCATGGTGATCCAGAATAAGAAGCAATGTGAAATGGCAACTATAATTTGTACCAAAAGCTCAGCATTGTTATAGCCAATTAGTACTTGAAATACAAACAAATTATGACCTGATAGACGCATAGCCACAGGAAGAAAAGTCAAAGGAATACTTCAAACGAGTAAAGCAAGACCAGAAATATACCCCCAAAGGAAAGTAAAGGGTTAGTGGTTCATTTTCTACTACCTCCTTTCCAAAATGTAAGCCTTTCTAGCTGTTCAACTGCTAGAAAGGCTTACATTTTGGAACGGAGGTAATACTACTTAGCAAGACAGCATTATCATCTCTGAGAAGTCACAAACATATGCACAAATAGAGAAGGCGGAAGGATCCTAAGTCCTCATCCATTGGAGAAGCTAGGAGCCCCTCTGTTGCGGGAGGAGCGGGACGACCATGACAATGAGCTTGTTGATGCATCGCTATCTGCCAAACATGACTAGCTCCATCCGTTTCTGAACCAAACTTGTCGATGCATAGATACAGTACCATTTTTTTTTTTTTGCGAAAAGTACTGCGCCGAGGTTAATAATATCCTTACATAGAGCCCGGCATTGACTGCCTAGAATGAGCCAAGGGGGCAGGGCAGCCAGGCAGAGTATGCATGTACCCTTCACAGCCAATCCGGCTCCTAAGATTGAGCTCCGGCAAGGCGGGTGCGGATTCAAGGCCAGCGAGCTAGAGTGGTGACGACATGATTGGGCAGATTAAGATCATACGTTAGAATTATTACTGGGCTGTCGTGTGATTAATAAATTATTTTATGCAATCCCTTTTGTACACAAGCAAGCAAAAGGGACATATAATTTTGATTTTGTACGACAGCCTATTATCCTTCTACTTAAATATGAGAGTATGAGACGCAACTAAATCGTAAGATAATATCATACAGACCTGAGAGTTTCTCAATCATCCAATATCAGCACCACTTCATTAGCTTCCCAGAAATTTTCATTTGAATAACGAGGTGGCATAGCTGGTAGAGAATTTGCAGCAGCACTCTGGCAATGGAGAAAGAAAAAAATAAGTGTTGGGTTCCATTTGAGAAAGAAAAATGATATAGAAAGGGGAGGTCAAGTGCATTGCAGGTTCAGAATCTGAATCACAGGCATATGGTTCATCAGAATCTGAATCACTTAGGACAACCTCTACACAATCATGGGTCGAAGGTCCAGCAGTATCATCTAATCCAGACCGTGCGAGACAATAACGAGCAGTCCTTTTACCTTCTTCAGTTAGCATATACCTACAGAAACTCGGTAAGTAAGCCCCAAGGTCTTGTATCTCAATAGAATGTGTGCACTTATAGCAAATAAAGACACAACTAGAGAATGAGATGTTATTGAACAGAGCGAACTTCTGGTTCTACTCGGATAGGAAATAAACGAAAAGGAGATAATTCTAGGACCAAAATACTGAGATCCGCTTTGTGTAGCAAACAACTGTCATATATCTGGATCATTCTCACATGTGGCATATAAGGAGATTGTTATACACATTATACAGGTTCATATTGTGGTCCAACCAAGTAAAAAGGAGACATTAAACTAGACATGCCTGCTTGACTACTTCTATTCTTCCAATGGAGAATTGATAGTCAGCAGATAGGGGTGCAAGCTGGTGACCTTTAGAGTACCCTCTGAGTTCAATCAAATGAACTAAATTTAGAGGGTACCCTATGGCTCAACAATTTGCATCAATAGCAGCAGAGTTGTACATTTGAAACATATGTTCTCTTAATTTTTTCACAAGATTAGACAGCAATATATAATACCTTAAAGTACATACAGCCACTGAATATCTGCTAACAAATATATGGCATGTTGGAATCTTGGTTAGCATAGCAATGTAGGAGAGTCTGGAATATTCTAGTGAGTGTTGGAGCCTGAGTTAGAGTAGTAGTAGTACTCTGGTAGAGTCTAGAGTATTCTAGGGAGCGTTAGTATAGTAGTAGTGTCCTACTAGAGTCTAGATCATTCCAGTGTATGAGTGAATATGTAAGGCTAAGTTGTGCTATATATAAGAGGGTGTGGAGGTCCATGGGACTATGCCCATCCAGAATTTTTCCCCAAAGCCAACATGGTATCAGAGCTAGGCTCCTCCTATCCCTAGCTACCACTGTTCCACTGCTCAGCACCCACCCTGGCTCTTGTTGTCAACAACAGCAGGCACATTGTAGTCACCCAAGCGGCGGGAGGCCGCACCATATTGCTCTCGGCAGGCAGTAGCCACCTCGTGTTGCACGGTGCGTTATGTGAGGCTTGGTTGCTGCTCTGCATGAGGGTTGCTCAGAAAGCTAGTTAGAATGGTGCAATTGAGGTGCTGATAGGAGGATAGTAAGTTGGCAAGGTTGGATTTGGGGACCAAGAGAAACTGAGGATGGAGGAGGACCTCTGATCTGGTTGGAGATGGGCAGATGTTGAGGCGATGCCGGCAGTAGTGAAGTAGTTGGGCATCTGTGTTATGGAGGTGATGGCTGTAGCGCAGTGATGGAGCTTGAAGAGAAGATGTTGGTAGAGGTGTGGTAATGTAGATGGTAAGGGAGGAGCTTGATGGTGATGCTGAAATTGTGTTGCTGGAGTTGTCCAAAAGAGACGGTAGAGGCCATGGTGACCAAGGTGAAGATGGCCGGAGGGTTGATGGAGAGGAGGTAGAGGTCAAGCATGTGACCGTGTTGGAGAGGTGGAAGGCATGTGGAGGTCAAGAGAGTGTGGAACTGTGGATAGCTGACTGGTGAGGTGAGGTGGCTGTGGCCCTGTAGGAGCTGTTATTGAGGTGAAGCAACCGTGGTTCTGTAGGAACCAGATTTGATGAAGAGGCAATGGCGATGCTCAAGCTGATGATGGAAGGCGTGTGGTGCCGCTGTTGTAGGCGCCGGCGTGAGAAGGCGCATGGTTGGAGAGGCAACAGTGGACCAACACAAGAAGGATTAGAGGTGGCTAGCTTGATGCAAAGTTTGTGCATGGTGATGTTTATGGTGAGGCGGCTATGGCTCTGTAGGAGTTGTTGTGAGGTGAGGGAGCCGTGGTTCTGCGGGAACCAGAGTTGATGAAGAGACAATGACGATGCTCAAGCTGACGAGGGAAGGTGTGTGGTGCCGCCGTTGTCCGCGCCAGCGTGAGAAGGCGCATGGTTGGAGAGGCAACAGTGGACCAACGCAATAAGGATTGGAGGTGGCTAGCTTGATGCAAAGTTTGTGCATGGTGATGGTGTTGTTGATGCGGCATGTGGCGTAGCTTGAACGGTCAGTGTTGGATGGGTGCTTGACCGCAAATGGTGAAAGACCAATGAAGCAAGAGCTAGAGTAAAATACTCTCATGTATCTGTGGGCGCTTGTAAGCTAGAAGTGTAGTGGTAGTAAGTGTCATGGAGTTGTGGCAAGATGGTCATGGTGACTGACCCATGCCCATCTTGAGAGGGAGTGTTGGAATCTGGGTTAGCATAGCAATGTAGGAGAGTCTGGAATATTCTAGTGAGTGCTGGAGCCTGAGTTAGTGTAGTAGTAGTACTCTGGTAGAGTTTAGAGTATTCTAGGGAGCGTTAGTATAGTAGTAGTGTCCTACTAGAGTCTAGATCATTCTAGTGTATGAGTGAATATGTAAGGCTAAGTTGTGCTATATATAAGAGGTGTGGAGGTCCATGGGACTATGCCCATCCAGAATTTTTCCCCAAAGCTAACATGGCACTACATCAAATTTCCCACAACCAACAGGCAAAAGTTCTGAAATACAAATTTCGCTAGGTAAAAATTTAGTTACTCGAGAATACATACATCAATCAACCAAAACAAACCAGAGATAAGCCTGCTTTCTGGAATCCAGTCCATCTATATTCAGAGCAGAACAGGCAAACACTTGTCTATATCTGCGCTGTGATGTTTACCTTGCTGCTAGAACATAAACCAGATAATCTAGTGCCAATGCAACTATGTAAATCCGAGAATTCTATGATGAACATTCTAATGGGAGGAGTTTAGTTCAATCACACAAGGGCAATAATATATAGACCTGATACCCACATCCTTGGGATTGTTCAATTATCCTATTATCATTTAAAAAGCTCTTCCTAAATAAATTTTCAAAATTATAGCTAGCAGGGCTGCAATAATACACTATAAAGCAATTAGCCAGTTGTGTTGAGGAAACTAATAATACATGCATATAAAATGTATGTGATCTATCCATCTATAAGATCCGATGTTCGTGAATCATTCATCTTTTATTTTAAAGAAATGACAAAAAGTTATAATAGACATTTAGATGAGCCACTGAGCCTAGTATATTACTTTGCAGGGTTACTCCACATTACAACCAGTGCTTTAGATATTAGTGTCTTTATGCAGCTCCATACAGTGTACCAGTCATTCTGAGAATTCCCCGATTTTGCTCCACTGTTGCGTGGGCTGCTCATAATACAACCGGACATAGTTAGTGATGCATTGAACATGAGCTGAAATCAGCAACCGTATAATATATTGGATCACTGAAACTGTACCCGATTGCAAATTCTGACAGACCAGTGGCTTCAGCAGCACCGATAAGCTCCTGCTTTATCATACAATCTTTTCCTCTTATCATTTCCCTGTAGGGTGGGGGCAGTCGTCAGTTTTTTCCTCTTGCATATTCAGGTGTGTTTTTTTTCGTGCTTCCGTTCATTAAAGGTTGTTCTTTGTCCCAAGGGAGCTAATTCTTTTGTTTTACGAATATAACAAACTTAAGGTAAAAGAGACTCGCAACAAAATCATACCCGTAGAGTGTGATTACTATAGCATACGCAGGGGAGTTCTTCCGAGGCACATATTTTCTTTTCTCCCCTGTAGAAAAGAACAATAGTCTCAAGATCAAATAGAATAATAATATTTTCATTTAGTTCATTGGTTATGCAACTGAAGAGAAAGAAGAAAGGTCAGCCTGATGACGAAAAATTCTCAGAAGACAGGAGATGCAAGCATGAAAACTGATAACCTTTTCTCTGCTGTATTGCCTCCTCGAGGAGACAAATCTGGGCTGGTCGCAGGAAAGGAGTCCTTCATGACACGAATGATCCAAGGTCCAACGCCCCTGACAAAATAGAAACCAGTGACCAAACTAATATAAAAAATGTAGAGCTTCTGGGCAATCTGGTGCACTCAGCACGAGGAAACAATTTGCACTAGATATATTCCATACATTAATCTGTAGTGAGAAGTTCTGGCGATTTCATCTCATTAAACACATCAGAGATAAGGTATAACCATAGCACAGGACTACATGGATCCAATCTAAGGCCATACTGTTATAGGACTTCAGAGTTGATTTGCAACTTAAGGAGATACGAATGCATTTAGCAGTAGGTTATGGGTGGAAAAGCAAAAGCTACATACCCTGCATTTCTCAGATGAAAAAAAATGGGTATAATCCTAAAAATATGTTTCACCGCCTGCAGCAAATCAACGGTGAGAGTAATTCGGAATACCTAAACCCAACCACGCAGAATCCACCTAATCGAATCCAGTTCCTGAATTCAGGCACCCAAAAAACCATCGGCATTTCAAAATAAAGAAATAAATAAATAAAAGCAATGCATTCGTCCCACATCGTTCTAATCACATCTAACCACGGCTTAGAGGACTACCCAATCGATCGTACGCCGACCAAAAGCCAGTCTCACTCACTCGCTGACACTACGACCCCAAGAGCGAGAATGTAAACAGTTGGAAGCATGGCGCACTTTATGCGGAGCAGGTCGCGGGGGCTCCGGATGGGCTCCTTGGAGGCGCATAGGCCGCGGTAGGCGGCGGAGAGCGCGAGGCGCGTAGGCTCCGATAGGCCGCCCGGCTGCTCCGCCATCATCGAGCGGTACTTCTCGAGGAGCTTGCCCGCGATCTCCTCGTTCTCCGGGAGGCGCACCGTGAGCTTCTTCGGCAGCGGCGGCGGCGCCATCTGCATCGAGGGTGGCGAGTGGGGGTGGGAGCGGGAGGAGATTTTGCTTGTGGGGGTCAGGGTTTGGGGTTTGGGAGTGGGGAAGAAGAGCCCAACATTAATGGCTTGGAGGCTGGGAGGTTTTGTGATTCACAGTCCTGACTCCTGAGTCCACCGGTAGTCCCACAGGACACAGCTGACAGCCCAGGGTCTCCGAACTCCGATGCCATAGGGGTCGTGGGCAGGAAAAAAGCTTTGCCTCCCAACGGTGCCATGTAGTAGTACTTCCAATCTCCCATCATGAATGCAACCAGAAAAAGAACTGAAAAAAAATACTGTATTAAAGTTAGAAATAGCTTTTTAGAACGCAAAAATGATCCTATATGTCATTTCCTCAGTGAAATTTTACGATCATGTAGAAAACATGGGTATTTGTGAAAAAAGTTAAGGTAATTTTGTGTGATGTTATTGTTCATACCGAGCCATTTCGTCTCTCTCTACATGGTAACTACTCCCCCTCCCATCCCTAAGAGCACCTCTACTCATTGGGCGTTCATAGACCGGAATCTGACGCTATTTAGCGCCGGATGAATGCTATTTAGCGCCGGATGAATAGCGTTGGATTGACGTAACTTTTGGTCTGGGAATGGCCAATTTTCTACTCGCGTTCCCAGGAGACGCAAAAGTGCCGTGTTTTTGCCCAAATTCGACTCAAATTGAAACAGAGTTCGGCGTAGTTCGTATAAATATGAATACAGAGTATTGTTCGGTATAGTTCGTCATAAAATTAAACATAGTTTGGCATGAAATTAAACATAGTTCGGCATAGACTGAAATACAACAAAATTCAGTCTAGTTCGGCCAGATCATGCTCGGCATCTACGTGTTGCCTTGCGTATCCATATGTGCTCAACCAGATAATCCTGCAGCATGGCAATGAAAAATGCAGCCCACGATGGCGGCACCTGCTGGTGATCAGGCTCTACAAGGGGCCCTGTCTGTAGTATAGCTCTGCTCGACCAAATCCACTGGATCCTTTCTCTCATACTTAATGATCATGTTGTGTAAGGTCACACAACAGTTCATCACTTTCCACAACTGAGCTTTCGATCAGGTCATAGCAGGGAACCGAATAACTGCAAACCTCTGTTGAAGCACACCAAATGCCCGCTCCACGTCCTTCCTACAAGCTTCCTGTTCCTTGGCAAACTGAGAACGCTTGGGAAGCATCGGCTTGAGATAGACTTCACAAATGTTGATCAGACTGTTTATGTGAAGATAGTTCTTAACAGCTATGCCACGGCTATTGGCTAATTTATTAATTCATCCAAATGGTCCTTGATATTCCGTGGAGTGGGTTTTCGTGATTACCGTGTATTTAACCAAGTTTTGTTGGCTCGCCAAGCATGCAGACGGATCACAAAACTGGATAGTCTATGTGCTCGTGTTTTAAAGGAAAAATATTATCCTAGCGACAGTTTGGAAGATATAGTGTTTATTGGAAATGCGTCGTCAACCTGGCAAAGCCATATCATATGGTCTGGACGTGTTAAAGAAGGGCTTAGTGTGGTGTATTGGCAATGGCCAAAATCTTCGCATCTGGCGTGACCCACGGATCCCTAGGCCGATCTCTTTGAATCCGGTATCGAGACAAGGGAGGTGCAGACTTCGTTTCGTATCAGAACTGATTGACCAGTTTGGTAATTGGAAGATTGAGTTGCTACGGCAATATTTCAGTCCCACGGATGTTGTTGAAATATTGAAAATCAAACCATCTCAGTGCTTGGATGGTGATCATCTTGCTTGGGCCTTGGATAAACATGAATTGTTCAGTGTGCTTATTGGCTTGCAATGAAAGGAGTGTGGAGTTCAGATACTGAATTTTCAAGGACATCGCCCGAAGGTAATAGAAAGGTCTGGGAGCTAATTTGGAAATCACAGATGTTCCTCCGAAAGTGTGAATTTTTACGTGGTGGCTTGTCACTGATTCTCTGCCAATCTGGCGTAATAAGCAGAGAAGGACTCTAGAGGCAACAGACTAATGCCAGTCTTTTGTTCTGAACCGGACGACAACTTCCATCCTTTTGTTCGTTGTACTTCCGCAAAAGAGCTATCTCTTGCTTTACACCGGTACAATTAGCCGCTCTTAATTGAGGCAGATTGTTTGGAAATAATCAAATTGCTGCAGAATGATATGATGGACAGGTCAGTTGACATGTGTGGTAAGGAAATCAGTAATAGTTAACTGCTCGGTCGGCTTGCGAGTAGCGACTAATGGGAATTCAGACGATTAACTAATTTAATCGGTTGACTATTAATCGTTGCAATCTACCCAAATTAGTACCTAAAATACGTGTATATAAGAAAGAAATAGTATATGGGCCTCTATATGCCTGACCCTACTTCTATTGTGCCAAAAAGGCCATTAAAACATGTATGATTTTCCTTTTTGACCTAATCTTTAAGGTCATGAGTGACTCAGGATCCAACAGCTGACACTGTGCTTCCTCCTTCCGTTTATCCTCCTCTGACCTCCGAAGTTGTTCTTATCCCACCACCTATCCAGGGTATTGGTTGGTGATGGTGGGAATCGAGCTCTTGGAGGCGGGAATCAAGGGGAGCTTCGCAAAACCTACTTTATTGGGGTGAGCTAGCGGCTGGACGAGCGATATGCGTTGAAAATTTTGTAACTTTTTGACCAAGTTTGGTAATTAATCGGGAATATACCTAGTAATCGGTCTGTCAGAGTTATTAGTCGGGCTAAAAGATTAATACGATCGGTTAGTGGTAACTGACATGGTTAGGTCCCTAGTAGCAATTAATCAGCCTATTAATCGTTGATTCGGACGATTTTTTGAACAGTCACATGACCATCATAGAGGAGGTTAAAACCTTTGCTTAAGGTTTGCGAAACTTGTATTTTTACTCGAAGATGTTAATATAATATCAGCCATTTTATGGCTAACTATGCTAAGACTAGTGAATGTATGGCACCGTGGCTTTCCTCTGGCCCACACACTACAGAAAAATGTCAAGACATCGATAGCCTTTTCCTACGCAGACAACTTTTAGTCGGGGTGCTCAGCATAGGACACGAGCTGGACAGCCCAGCAAAACGGACGCCGGTCCAGATAAGCCGGCGGCATAGGACCGGCTATGCTGATGGTAGCCGTCTGGGTAGGTTTGTCCGTTAGCGTATCTGCAGCTACGCCAACATCGACATAGCTCTTTTCTCTTTTACCATATTAATCTTAGAAAAATCATAACTTAATTATTCTAATTCAAAAAATATTAAAATTTAAAGAAAAAAAAGATCTATCTATCTACACTTAAATATTACACATTTGTGTTGAATAAAATATAAAAATATTATATACTTTCGTTAACACATTTTAAAAGATATTTAAAATAGAAAATATGATGGAATACCTCAAAACTCCCACTACGGGCCAACCAAAGAATCTTGTGGTAAAATAGTCACATCCTTTTTTTTTCATATAGGTATGACCTAAACAAATAAAAATAAAGATATAAGTCCATTGATCAACCATCATTTAAGGCCGGTCAAAGTGATAGGTCTACCGGGTTTCCGGTCTAGGATTTTGGTGGTAACCGACCACGGGAGGCAGGAATACCTCAAAAACTTGCATGTGGCTCTAATGTATGTGTATAAGTGTGGTACAACGTTGATAGAGGCAATATATAGCCCCCGGATGTGACCATGTTCACATTCACACGATAGTAGTTAGTAAAGTTCTACGCCGAGAGATTTAAACTACAGGTAATGATTCAATGCCCATATTGTGCACACATGTGCGTCTTAGGATATCGAACAATGTTGAAGAGTACGTTTTCCTTTTTTGTCGCACCAAAAAATAATTTTTTATTTTCGGAGTGCCAAAAACAGAATATTTTTGAAGCAACCACCAAATTAAAGTTTCACAAAGGTAACACCCTATTTTTCAAAAATACTAGAGCACCTTCTATGCACAATGTCCCAAACGGGATATCTTAAACCTTTTTGTTCATCCCTCGTGAAAAAAGATGAATCGGTATGAAGTGGGTCAAATTTGAACTATAGGTAAATGATCTTATGCTTTTTTTTGATAAAATTATTTTTAGGTTTATAATATGCTATTTGATCAGATACAAGTTTGACGAGGTTCATCCCGAGCTAAGGATCTTCATGCATGTTGTTTTGACCATAGTTTGAAACAAACATAAGAAACTCAAAAATGATCTAAACAATGTAAAACCTTCACGTGGTGTCATATTATGTGATATAATTGCAAGAAAAAAAGAAGTTGGAATATTGCAAATATCTCAAAAAACCTTCTCAGAAATGAGCTGTCATGTTCGAGGTTGCATGGCTTTTAGGCCAGATGACAAATGTTATGGCTAGATCGTGGAATAGTTTATGATAATGTGTCCATATTATGTAAATATGCGCATCTTGGGATGGCGAACAATGTTGCAGGAGGAATTTTCATTTTCATTGCATAGAAAAGCCAATTTTCATTTTCCGAGTGCTAAAAACAAGGTGTTTTGCGAAGCAACCACCAATCAAAAGTTGCAAAATGGTACCACTCTATTTTTCAAAAGTATTAGACCACCTTCCAATGGATAATGTCTCAACCATGATATCTTAAACCTTTCTATCCACCCCTCATAAAAAAGACAAATTTCCACTAAATTGGTAGAAAATGGGTCAGATTTGAACTACAGGTATATGATCTAATGCTCATGATTTATTTGAAAAAATATTTTTAGGTTCACAATATGATACTCCCTCCATCCTAAGGCTAGCCCTAGTGGGAGTATCATAAGGAGTATCATGCATGCCACCTTAGCAAAAAATCTAATGTGGGACCACAATTAATGAAGAGAGGTGTTAGTAGTATCATAATATGATACCGTATCATAGCTCGTGAAATTAGGTAATTTAATGACCAATACATCTCATACACACAATTGCATTGACATTGTAGAAAAATTAAATACAATGGTACTATGATACTACTAGATACTAACCACTAGAGAGGTAATATCATACACTAGTATCATATGCATGATACTAGAATATGATACTCCCACTATGACCAGCCTAAGGGATAGGACGTAAAAATTCTGGCGCGGCAATTAAGGAGCGACATGCAGCAAAATCTTTTTCCTTTCTTGCCCCTGTATACACGCGCATGCCTCCTTAATTATGTCATTAATTATCTCCCGTACATACCGCAACTAGCTTAATTATGTCACTAATTCTCTCCCGTACATACCGCAACTAGCCGTTGTCTTGCTCGTGGTGGAGGGGCAGTTTAGGAAGTTTGGCAACGTTTTCCCACCTGGTGCCGCTCACGCCTTAAGCTGTGAGGAAAAGTTGAATTTTTTTTAGGCCTTAAGCTGTGGAATGGAGGGAGTATTTCATTAGCCACTGCAAGTTTAGCATAGGATCTTAATGCCCGCCGTTTTCACCATAATTTGAGACGGACATAAGAAATTTAAAAACAATCTAAAAAATGTAAAATCTTCGCGTGGTGCGTATTATGTGACCTAGTTGCAAAAAATATCAAACCTAAATATTGCAAATATCTTAAAAAGGATATTTGATATGATTTTTTGAAGATTTGGACACTATTAAATGAATTTTATTTAGAAAACCTTGTAGTACATATTGAAAAGACATGACGCATGATTAAAAAGATGATAGTGATGTCATGTTTGGATTCCACTCATTAACACATTATTTGTCTAATTCCAATTTACGAAATTGTAGATATGAAGTTTCCAATATTAAATAGAAAAGGACAAAAAATCATATTTTTCTAATATTTGAATTCAAGATTATTATTACTTATTCATTTTTTACTTAAATAACTTTTTAAAATTAAAAAATAAAGACGTGTGACATCATGACCCAAGTGTTAATAGCATTGATAGGATACTATTATTATCAGTAAAGCATAAGTTCTTTCTTGAAAACTCATTGGAAAGAAATGAAGAAATTAAGCGTGCTAGGACCAAAATAGTTTAAGGATGGGTTATAGTCCGACCGGGACTGTGACTAGGATTGAGCGATTTGACTTGAAATTAATCATGCTTACAGATAAAGATAAATTAAGCGTGTAGGGTTAAAGATGTCCCTAGTGCGATTAACCGGTCAAATAATTCAAATATTTTGAAATTTTTGAAAAACAATTTGGCACTATGTCTACTGTGTCCAAGGCTAGGCCTAGCCGTCGGTGTATGTGCCAACGTCAAACAGCTGTTAGTCGGGTTCGTGAGTGGGCCTAGGCCGTCGGCGTATACGTTGACTGCTCCGTTTAGCCGTCGGTCTACCTTCTACGCCGACAGCAATACCTACGTGGGCGGCTCTCGTCGGCATAGTCCTATGCCGATGGCAAATGGGATTATGCGGATGGCTTCTGGCCATCGGCGCCTCGCGCGTTTCGTGTAGTGACATGGTTGTAAATCCTGATGTTTGAGTAATACAAGTGTCATTTGCCAAACAAAAAACTAGAGAGAGCAAAGTCGAGGACTTAGCGTAGCGGAATATTACTCCGGCGTCTTTGGCATGTAGATTTGACCTTGCACGACACAATGTTCTTCCTCGTACATATTGCATCGACAGGGTGACCTTTGCCATGATTTTGAGCAACGACGATGACGTACTATATATCACACGTACCCTTGTGATTTAAATTTAAATGCCTTCCATCGGCGCCACGTCTTATATTAAGTACTACGCCCTAAATGCGATTGAGGGTAACCAGCCAACGACGCGTGCACGCAGCGCTAAGCTGCTGCTACGTCTACGTGTGCTACTGGGTCCTGCAAGGCGTGCTAAACCGGCTCTACTTAAATTTGATCTCATCCGAGACGCTACCAACTAAGCACTGTGCATGCATGCATCAGCTTACGTTTTTCTTTTTTGATATAATGCATCAGCTTAGTCGGTAGAGCCGTAGAGGTGGCCAAATCATAGGCCACGAACTTTTCAAACAGCTAATTAAGGCCTTTCATAATGGGTTATCTTAACTCTATATCCTAGATAATTTGCTTATGTGGCACTATAGTTAATGATAAAAGAGAATGGTGTTGTATCTTAGCTAAGCTACACTTCACGCAACCATAGGCAGAAAAATTGGCTAGCCCAATCCTATGCATGCATGAGCCTCAAATCATTAAATGTATGAACTCATAAGATACACCCTTAAGAAACAGCCCATTGTAGAGACCGTTTCTTAGAATATGATACTGCCTAGATAACGCACTAAGAAACGGTAAAGGCCTAAGGGTGTATATATATGAGCAGTTGTGGACGAAAAGTCTTGGAAATTTCTCCAAAGATTACGTCAACAAATCAATGAAGAAAAATGGCTCAAGATATAGCAGTTGTGTCATACCCTCGTAGCTGCCGGTCAAAGGAAAAATTAAGGCTAAGATGACCCGGCTGAAGTGACACACGTACTGTACGTGTTTAATAGGATGGTGGAACGAAGATGCCGCCTAACAATAAAAAAAACTAGTCACATGCGCGCATCTCTACCTGTAGTGTATATAAGTAATCCTTGCTAGCTAATTGCAGTTCACATCGCAGCAGCAGGGATCGACGTCTCAGACAAAATCATACGACCTCGCTTCAACCTTCGTCAGCCATGGTGGCCGGTGTTTGCTATGGCGTGGTCGCCAACAACCTGCCCTCGGCGAGCGACGTGGTGCAGCTGTACAAGTCTAAGGGCATCACCGGAATGCGCATCTACTTCCCCGACGGCAACGCCCTCCGGGCCCTAAGCAGCAGCAACGTCAAGCTCATCATCGACGTGGGCAACGACCAACTCGCGAACCTCGCCGCAAGCGCCTCCAACGCGGCCGCCTGGGTCAAGGCCAACATCCAGGCCTACCAGGGTCTGACTATCAAGTACATCACGGTCGGCAACGAGGTGTCCGGCAGCGACACGCAGCTCATCCTCCCGGCCATGAAGAACGTCAACAGCGCGCTGTCCAACGTCGGCCTCGGCGGCATCAAGGTGTCCACGGCGGTACAGTCGGGCGTCACCGCGGGGTTCCCTCCATCCCGCGGCACCTTCTCCGCCTCCCACATGCCGCCCATCGCGCAGTACCTCGCCACCACGGGGGCGCCGCTGCTCGCCAACATATACCCCTACTTCTCTTACAAGGGCGACACCACCAACATCCGCCTCGACTACGCCCTCTTCACCGCGCCCGGCACGGTGGTGCACGACGACGTCAGCGGCAAGGACTACCAGAACCTGTTCGACGCGCTCGTGGACACCATGTACTCCGCGCTCGAGAGCGCCGGGGCAGGGAGCGTCGGCATCGTTGTGTCGGAGAGCGGGTGGCCGTCGGCCGGCGACCCGGTGGCGACCGCAGGCAACGCGCAGACGTACAACCAGAACCTGATCGACCATGTTGGGAAGGGGACGCCAAAGAGGCCAGGGACGATCGAGACGTACATCTTCGCCATGTTCAACGAGAACAACAAGACCGGGCTTGAGACGGAGAAGCACTTCGGGCTGTTCAACCCGGACAAGTCGCCGGCGTACCCCATCCGGTTCTAGGTAATCCGCACGGCGTCTTCCTCGGTACAGTACATACCAAATGCGTACACGCGTGCGTTATCTGCAACCTAAATAAGCTGCTAGTACAGCAGTGAATTGTAACGAGGATACTAGTACATACATACGTGCACGTGACACGTCATCTTAAATAAATAGAGCGATGCAGATATAGGCTGAATTTCTGACGCATGGGTACATATTTTCTGCATGCGCAGGCCTTCTCGAATGAGAGAAAACGACGATTCTGCATATTCACGCAGAAACACGGCGCTGGTGACATCGACCTGAGCTGAACTTGTCAATGAGATGAAACCTGTCAACTCCCCGAATTATATAGACGTGCTTAATATTTTTTGGATAGAGAGGAGAGTGGGGGAATTAGTGGGATGATAGATATAATTCGGCCAGCAACTAGTGCTGACCAAAACACACAATTAAGCACATCTATACACTATCTATCTACTTAAAATGATCTCCTAGATCATGCCCATGATCTAGAAAGAACCCTCTCATATCAGATGATCTTGTGATCATCAAGATCATTAAGAACACATCAAGAACATACCAAGAACACCAAATTTGATCCACTGGAAACTATCAAATAAAGGAATCATGTTTCTACCTCACTAAACAACATGTTATATTAAGAGCACCTCCACTTGTTGGGCGTTACCAGGCCGAAATCCGGCGCTATTTAGCGCTGGACGGACGTAACTTTCGGCCTAAGAACGCCTGATTTCCCACTCGCGTTCCCAGATGTGGTTCCCAGGCGATGCAAAAGCGGCGAGTTTTCACCCAAATTCGGCTCAATTTCAAACAGAGTTTGGCGTAGTCCGGTATAAATATGAATACAGAGCAATGTTCGGCATGGAATTAACATTGTTCGGCATGAAATCAAACATAGTTCAACATAGACTGAAATACAACATAGTTCGGCCTAGTTCGACCAGATCATGCTCGGCATCTAGTGTTGCCCTTGCGTATCCATATGTGCTCAACCAGATCATCCTGCAGTTGTTGATGCACTACCGGATCTCGGATCTCCTGACGCATGGCGATGAATGCAGCCCACGATGGTGGCACCTGGTGATCAGGCTGGGTCCTTTCTCTCATCATCAATGATCATATGGTGCAAGGTCACACAACAGTTCATCGCTTTCCACATCTGATCTTTTGACCAGGTCATAGCAGGGAACCAGACAACTGCAAACCTCTGTTGAAGCACACCAAATGCCCGCTCCACGTACTTCCTGCAAGCTTCCTGTTCCTTGGCAAACTAAGAATGCTTGGGGAGCATCGGGCTTGAGATAGTCTTCACAAATGTTGGCCATCTTGGAGAGATGCCATCTGCAAGATAGTATCCCTTGTTGTAGTGATGCCCATTGATCTCAAAGTCCACAGGGGTGCATGACCCAAGCTTGGCGAAGACATTTGAGGACTGGAGGATGTTGATGTCGTTGTTCAATCCTGCAATGCCAAAGAAGGAGTGCCAAATCCAAAGTCTTGTGTAGTAACTGCCTTGAGTATCACAGTGCAACCTCCTTTGTGGCCTTTGTACATTCTTTGCCAAGCAAATGGACAGTTATTCTAGTGCCAATGCATGCAGTCGATGGTTCTAAGCATTCCAAGAAATCTTCTACTTTCATTGACTGCGAGGATCCGAGCAGTGTCTTCAACATTGGGAGTTCTCAAGTACTATGGCCCAAACACTACAATCACTGCACAACAGAACCTGTACAAGCAATCAATGGCGGTGGACCTGGCCATGCAAAGATAGTCATCGACACTGTCACCCGGAGCTCCGTATGCAAGCAACCTCATCGCCATTGTGCACTTATGAAGTGAGCAAAACCCTACCATGCCGGTGTGGTCCTTCTTGCATACGAAATAGGAGTCGAACTCCCGGATGGCATGCACGATGTTGAGGAAGAGTTTCCAGCTCATCCTGAAACGGCGCCGAAACACAGCCTCTTCGTGCATCGGCTCATTGGCAAAGTAGTCGGTGTACAAGATGCAGTAGCCCTCCACGCGCTGCCTTGCTTTGCACTTTCGGCAACCCTTCGTCGAGCCTCCACGCTTCGGCGCTACAGTCTACGTGTACATCCGGGCCAAGGAGGCAAAGATCTGCATGTGCTCTTCATCTTCGGCGGCCGTGGTGGTCTCTTCCTCCAGCAAAAGGGCGAACATCTCCTCGTCATCGGAGTCCATGGCCGAATGGCCGAAACACCGAACACTTCGCGGGCGAGGTGGCGGGAGCTCAGAACGAAGCCGAGCTACGGCGAAACAAGGCCTAGGTCGAGGGTTCACGGCAGAGATGGCGGACCTATCTACATGTGTGGTTTCGGCTTGGCATGGCGGGACCTCGCCGGTGACGAAAGCTCTCTGCCGTGGGAGAGCCGAGTCGGGCTGGGGAATGGGTTGTCTCGCCGACAGGGTTGGCCCACCTATTTTTTGATGTGTCCGGTGTTCCCAAGCGGTTCCTAGCACCCTGGGTTTGGCCTGAGACGCCGGATGAAAGTTGGGCCAAATCCGGACCAATTTGGCATCCTGGGAACGCGACTGGGTGAAATTTTGCTGTCCCGACGAAAAAAACGCCCTGGGAACGCCCTCTTGGAACCCAAGTGGAGATGCTCTAAGAAATCTTTAACCAATCATCTATCTAAGAAGAGTAAGAACATACACAGTAATTAATGTTAGAATATGCATTAACCGTGATTGATTCTTAACATGTTTGGTGATAGGATCACAATCAATGTAAACCGAATTTTCCACTGCTATAAGGCAACTCGGGTAGCTGTGAATCACGGTTAATTTCCTGGTTAATTCCTCCCTAAATATCTCTGTAATCTCTCTATAATTGTCAGCCCGATTGGGTATTTAATATGCAACTGATAGCTGAGACAAAGGCATCATTCACACAACGTTGATATGGTATCATGGCCTACTCTTCCTTGACATCGAGAGAGAGAATTGAGCGATCTAAAAAAACCTCCATGGCCACTACCTCGTCGCCTCCTAAAGGCCTCGGTGCTCCACCAATGCTGAAGCTCAACTGGAGCAATTACCTACTCTGGAAGACCCAGGTGATGCTGCCCCTGCGAGGGGCGCAGATGCACGGCCTAGTCGATGGCATGGAGGCGGTGCCGCCGTCCACCCTGTCTGTCGAGAAGGAAGGAAAAACAGCCTCAGTGTCGAACCCGGTGTATGCCGCCTGGCTCGCAAGGGATCAGGAGGTCCTGGGGTGGCTGATAAACGGCTTATCCCCAGAGATCCTTGCACAGACCATCGTCCTGCAGCACGCAGCGGATGTGTGGTCTACCCTCGCCACCATGTTCGCATCACAGTCGAAGGCACGCATCTCGCATACGCGGGGAGCGCTCAACAACACCAGGAGCATGGTATTCACGTCTGAGTACCAAGTTACAGGAAATAGGATTCAAACCCTCACAGGGAGACACATCTCTGTTTATCTACAACAAATCAGGTGTCATTGTTTATGTACTAATTTATGTGGAGGATATCATAGTCACAAGCTCATCAAGTCAAGCCATATCCACTCTAGTCAATGATTTGAGTACACACTTTTCCATAAAGGATCTGGGTGATTTGCATTTTTTTTCTTGGGAATTGAAGTAAGAAAGGGGAAGATCGATTAGTTCTCATCAAGAAAAGTATGCCTCTGATTTGGTAAGAAAAGTTGGTATTCATAATTGTAAACCCTACTCCACACCATTGCCCTCTTCTGAAAAAATTCTCAGTCCATGAAGGAGAATTGCTAGGACCAAAAGATAGTACAAGGTGTAGAAGTGTTGTAGGGGCTGTGCAGTATTTAAGCTTGACAAGACCTGGTATTTCTTTTTCAGTCAATAAGGTTTGTCAATTTCTCCATGCTCCTACCACAACACATTGTGCATCTGTAAAAAGGATACTGCGGTATGTCAGAGATACACTAACAACATGACTTACTTTCACCAAGTCCATGTCTACCTTGATTAGTGCCTTTCCGGATGCAGACTGGACAGGGTGCACTGATGATAGAAGATCCACCCGAGGATTTGCAGTATTCCTTGGACAAAATCTTATCTCATGGAGTGCCAGAAAACAAACTACCGTTTCTCGCTCTAGTATAGAGGCAGAATACAAATCATTGGCAAATGCTACAACAAAAGTTATTTGGGTTGAAATTCTTCCCAAGGAACTTGGAATTAACATTAATGAGGTTCCATGTTTGTGGTGTGATAATATGTGACATGGGTATACCCTACGGATACTCATGTTTAGCCTATGCGGTCCAGCCCAAGAGGAACCCACAGGGCGATAGAAGCCCAATAAGGATTCGCGTGGCCCAAGTCCAGAGGAAAGCGACTCCTTGAAGGACACGACAAGCAATAGATAGATTTTCAAAAGGGTGAAAACCCTAATCTGTAACCGACTCGGCCTGCTATCCCGAGACCTAGCCTCATTATATAAAGGCTAGGAGGGGACAACGAGAAGGATATTCGTAACCTTAGCATACACCTCGCCAGATTTTATCTGTGCATCCCCTGTAACTTTCGACTCCTCGATAATAAAAGAGCAGATAAGCAGGAGTAGGATTCCTTCCGAGGGCCTGAACTTGGGTAAAACCGCGTGTTCCCCATGTGCTTGTTTTTTAGCCGATCGACGCCTCCAGCGCTCCTGAAGTTCCTGTAACCCTAGTCCATCAACGATGGGCATTCATGAGTTAACCACTCGTCAATATGGGTGCCACATATCTTTCAGCTAGCCCTATTTGTCATGCCATGATGAAGCACATAGAGATAGACTTTCATTTGTCACACAAAGGGTTGCTCAGAAAATGCTTAACATCATATTCATTTCATCTCAAGATCAAGTAGCCGATGGTTTCACAAGGCCATTGTTGTCTAAGGAATTAGAGTAATTCCTTCGTACTTGTGCAAGTTTTTGATGGGTTCGTAGCATGGAAAACAAAAAAATTCTACCGCAAGAACGAACAAAACCCAGTTCTAATCTAGATAAAAGCCAAGATCTAATCTATTAGACATGAGCAACGAGATAGATAGGAACTAACCCTCGTAGATCCGAAAGCGTTAACGAGATTAGATCTCGTGGTTGATGTAGTCGATCACTTGCCGATCTCAAGATCGTGTGGACGATCCTTCCGGCGTCGCGTTCCGGCAGCGCTTCCGCCGTCGGTCAAGTAGACGATCCTTCTGGCGCCGCTTTTCGGCAGCGCTTCCGCAGTCGGTCACACGTGCGGAGTCGAAGCAGACCTTCCTCTCCCCATTCCAGCGAGCAGCGGAGGTAGTAGATCTTCTCCACGGAATCCCAGCAGCACGACGGCGTGGTGGTGGTGGTGGAGTAGAGAATTCTGCAGGGCTTCGCCTATGCCTGTGCAGAAGAGAGGTGGAGGAGAGAGGCGGCAGAGATTGGAGTTATGAGAGCAAGGGAGGAGGGGGCGCCCCTGCCCCTCTATTTAAAGAAGGGAGGGCGCCTGGGGAGGGGGAGTCCTTGTAGGACTCCCCTCCTCTCTAGGCCGGCGGATTGGGAGTAGGGGGAGGAGTCCTCCTCCCCCACGACTCCTAGTCTTGACCCACCAGGACTCCTTGATCCCTATCTTGATTTTCAAGCAAACTCCAAGATATCTTCTAGAACCTTCCGAAACATTCCGAAACCTTCTAGAATCCTCATACAAACACTCCGGAACATTTCCTAACTCAGAAAATGATCTCCTATATATGAATCTTATTCTCCGGACCATTCCGGATCTCCTCGTGATGTCCCGAATCCAATCCGAGACCCCGAACAACATTCGGTCTCCAACGCATATTCCATATCTACTTAAAACAACTTCGAACCTTAAGTGTGTCATCCTACGGTTCGTGAATATGTAGACATGATAGAGACACATCTCCTATCAATAACCATCAGCGGGACCTGGAGATCTATAATGGCTCCTACATACTCAACGATGACTTCGCGATCGATTGAACCATTTACATACGAAACCAATTCCCTTTGTCTCACGATACTATACTTATCCGAGGTTTGATCGTCGGTATCCCCATACCTAGTTCTACCTCGTTACTGATAAGTACTCTTTACTCATTCCGTGATATGTCATCCCTTGTGACCTAGTCACATGCTTGCAAGCTAACTAGATGACATTCCACCGAGAGGGCCCAGAGCATATCTATCCGTCATATGGATGGACAAATCCCAATCTTGGTTCATGCGCTTCAACACATACTTTCAGAATACCCAATGACACTTTTATAACCACCCAGTTACGAAGCGGCGTTTGATGTCATCAAAGTATCCATCCGGTGATGGTGATTAACATAACCTCATGGTCGAAGGATTAGGTTACTATGTATTTGAAAGCTTACAACAATACGAACTTTAATGACTTGATCTTATGCTACGCTTACTATGGGTGTGTGTCCATCACATCATTATCCTAATGATATAACCTTGTTATTAATCACATCCTAATGTCCATGATCAGGAAACCATGATCATCAATTAATCAACAAGCTAGTTCAACAAGAGGCTTACTAGGGACTCTCTCATGTTTACAAAACACACATGTATTAGTGTTTCCTAATAATACAATTATAGCATGGGATGTAAACATTCATCATAAACACAAAGATATAATAATAATCACTTTTATTATTGCCTCTTGGGCATATCTCCAACAGTCTCCCACTTGCACTAAAGTCAATAATCTAGATTACATGGTAATATACCGAACACCCATGGCGTTCTGGTGTTGGTCATGCTTTGCCCTAGGGAGAGGTTTAGTCAACGGATCTGCCACATTCAGATCAGTGTGTACTTTGCAAATATTTATGTCACCATCTCGGACATACTCGCGAATAGCATCGAAACGTAGCTTGATGTGCTTCAGCTTGCTATGTGACCTTGGCTCATGCGCATTAGCTATGGCACCTGTGTTGTCACAGTAGATGGCCATCGGGTCCAACGCACTGGGAACCACGCCGAGTTCAGTAATGAATTCCTTCATCCAAACGGCTTCTTGTGCAGCCTCCGAAGCAGCTATGTATTCCGATTCAGTTGAAGATTTCGCCACAACGCTTTGCTTCGCACTCCTCCAGCTCACTGCAGCACCATTCAAAATAAATACGTATCCTGACTGTGACTTCGAGTCATCCGGATCTAGCATCGGTGTAACCGTTTATAACAAGCTGTTCATCACCTCCATAAGAAAGAACCATATCCTTAGTCCTATTCAGGTACTTTAGGATATTCTTGACCGCTGTCCAGTGTTCCACTCCAGGATCACTTTGATATCTGCTAGTCAAACTAACAGCATGTGCTATATCCGGTCTAGTACACAGCATGGCATACATGATAGAACCTATGGCCGAGGCATAGGGAATATTATTCATTTTCTCTCTATCTTCTACCGTAGCTGGACTTTGAGTTTTACTCAAGGTCTTACCTGACAACATGGGCACGAACCATTTCTTGCTATCTTCCATTCTAAACTTCTTTAGAACTTTGTCCAAGTATGTACTTTGTGAAAGCGCTATTAGGCGTCTTGATCTATCTCTATAAATCTTGATGCCTAGAATATATGCCGCTTCGCCAAGATCCTTCATCGAAAAACTATTATTCAAATAGGCTTTGACGCTATTAAGAAGTTCTATATCATTCCCAATCAACAATATGTCATCTACATACAGTACTAGGAAGGCTATAGATCTCCCACTCACTTTCTTGTAAATACAAGCTTCTCCATAAGTTTGTATAAATCCAAAGTTTTTGATTACTTTATCAAAATGTTGATTCCAACTCCGGGATGCTTGCTTCAGTCCATAAATGGAGCGCTGAAGTTTGCATACCTTGTCAGCATCTTTAGGATCGACAAAACCCTTGGGTTGTACCATATACAACTCTTCCTCAATGTCACCATTAAGGAACGCCGTTTTGACATCCATCTGCCAAATCTCATAATCGAAATGCGCAGCAATTGCTAACAAAATCCTCACAGACTTTAGCTTCGCTACTGGTGAGAAAGTGTCATCATAGTCAACTCCTTGAATTTGTCGGAACCCTTTCGCGACAAGTCGAGCTTTATAGACGGTAACATTACCATCAGCATCTGTTTTTCTCTTGAAAATCCATTTGTTCTCGACAGCCTTACGGCCATCTGGTAAGTCCACCAAAGTCCACACTTGGTTTTCGTACATGGATCCCATTTCGGATTTCATGGCTTCTAGCCATTTGTCGGAATCTGGGCTCACCATAGCTTCTTCATATGTCGCAGGGTCATCAGCGTTGTCCACCAACATGACGTTCAAGGAAGAGTCATACCAATCAGGAGTGGTACGAACCCTCGTTGACCTGCGAGGTTCAGCAGTAACTTCATTTGAAGTTTCATGATCATTATCATTAGCTTCCTCTCCAATTGGTGCAGGCGGCACAAAAACATCTTCCGGTGCTGCGCTACTCTCAAATCCGAGAGAAGGTTCAATAACCTCATCGAGTTCTACTTTCCTTCCAATCACCTCTTTCGAGAGAAACTCCTTCTCAAGAAAGGATCCATTCTTTGCAACGAAAACTTTGCCTTCGGATCTATGATAGAAGGTATACCCAATTGTTTCTTTAGGGTATCCTATGAAGACGCATTTCTCCGCTTTGGGTTCTAGCTTATCAGGTTGTAACTTCTTTACATATGCTTCGCAACCCCAAACTTTAAGGAACGACAACTTAGGTTTCTTACCAAACCACAATTCGTACGGTGTCGTTTCAACGGATTTAGATGGTGCCCTATTTAAAGTGAATGCGGCTGTCTCTAATGCATAGCCCCAAAATGATAACGGTAAATCTGTAAGAGACATCATAGACCGAACCATATCTAAGAGAGTTCGATTACGACGTTCGGACACACCATTACGATGTGGTGTTCCCGGCGGTGTCAACTGCGAAAGTATTCCACATTTCTTTAAATGTATGCCAAACTCATAACTCAGATATTCACCTCCGCGGTCAGAACGCAGAAACTTAATCTTCTTGTTACGATGATTTTCCACTTCACTTTGAAATTCCTTAAACTTCTCGAAAGTTTCGGATTTATGTTTCATAAAGTAGACAAACCCATATCTACTCAAGTCATCCGTGAAAGTGAGAACATAATGATATCCACCACGCGATGCTACACTCATTGGGCCGCACACATCGGTATGTATTATTTCCAATAAGTCTGTAGCTCGCTCCATTGTATCAGAGAATGGAGTCTTAGTCATTTTTTCCATTAGACATGCTTCGCATCTTTCAAGTGATTCAAAATCAAGTGATTCAAGAAGTCCATCAGAATGGAGTTTCTTCATACGCTTCACTCCAATGTGACCAAGACGACAGTGCCACATGTATGTAGAATTATCAGTCAATTTTATTCGTTTAGCATCTA
The DNA here is from genome assembly GCA_910589775.1 of Avena eriantha. Taxonomy (NCBI): domain Eukaryota; kingdom Viridiplantae; phylum Streptophyta; class Magnoliopsida; order Poales; family Poaceae; genus Avena; species Avena eriantha. The sequence continues at coordinate 336,345,739 of OU342746.1, forward strand.
TGTTGTGAACATGTGTATCACTACTATCGAGATTCAGTAAGAATAAACCATTCATCTCAGGTGCATTACCATAAAAGATATTACTCATATAAATCGAACAACCTTTATTCTCGGACTTAAAAGAGTAACCGTCTCGCAATAAACAGGATCTAGATATAATGTTCATGCTTAACGCAGGCACCAAATAACAATTATTTAAATTTAAAACTAATCCCAAAGGTAGATGTAGAGGGAGCGTGCCGACGGCGATCACATCAACCTTGGAGCCATTTCCAACGCGCATCGTCACCTCGTCTCTTGCCAGTCTTCGTTTATTCCGTAGCTCCTGTTTCGAGTTACAAATATGAGCAACCGAACCAGTATCAAATACCCAGGCACTACTATGATTACTAGTAAGATACACATCTATAACACATATATCAAATATACCTTTCTTCTTGATGTTGCCGTTCTTCAGATCTGCCAGGTACTTGGGGCATTTACGCTTCCAGTGACCAGCTCCCTTGCAGTAGAAGCACTCAGTTTCAGGCTTAGGACCAGCCTTGGGCTTCTTAGCAGGTGCGGCAGCTTTCTTGCCGTCCTTCTTGAAGTTGCCCTTATTCCTAGGCTTGCCCTTTTTCTTGAAATTGGTGGTCTTATTGACCATCAACACTTGGTGCTCCTTCTTGATCTCCACTTCAGCAGTTTTCAGCATGGACGATAGTTCAGGCAACGTCTTGTTCATGCAGTGCATGTTGTAGTTCATCACAAAGTTCTTATAACTTGGTGGCAGTGATTGAAGGATACGGTGAATCCCCAATTCATTAGGAATCGATATTCCCAACTCTTGGAGCTTCTTTGCGTACCCAGACATGGTGAGCACGTGCTCGCTAACGGATCTTCCTTCTTCCATCTTACAGTTAAAGAACTTTTCGGAGGCCTCATAGCTCTCCATGGCCGCGCGAGTCTCAAAAATTAGCCTGAGCTCCTTAATGATCTCGAACGGGTCGTGGTGCTCAAAAAGCTGTTGGAGCTCCGCTTCTAAACCGTACAGGATGGCACACTGAACTGTGGAGTAATGATTTTTGCGAGTGGCGAAAACATTCTTTTCGTCATCGGTGGCATTATCTGCAGGTGGGTCACCTAGCGGTGCATCGAGCACATAGGTCAACTGCCCAGCCCTGAGGACGATCTTCAGTCCACGGAACCAGTCCGTGAAATTGCTTCCATTGTTCTTAAGCTTTTCTTTCTCTAGGAACGCATTGAAATTGATGGAGGGGGTCGCCATAATCTACAACAATTTGCAAGTAGTTTAGACTAAGTTTATGATAAATTGAGTTCTAATTTAATTCTTAAACTAACTAGGTGAACTCCCACTCAAAACAACATCCCTCACATTGTCTTAGTGATTACACGAACCAAGTCCACTACACCAAGTCCGATCTTCACGAGAGAAGATGTAGTTTCATCGGCGAACAATCTTCATGTTCATCATATCAATTATATGACGCATGCTCTACCTTTCGGTATTCCGTGTTCCGAGACCATGTCTGTACATGCTAGGCTCGTCAAGATAACCTTAGTTTCCGCATGTGCAAATCTGGCTTGCACCCATTGTATGCACACGTAGAATCTATCACATCCGATCATCACGAGATGCTTCGAAACGACGAGTCTTAGCAACGGTGCCAACTAAGGGTGAACACTTTATTACTTGATATTTAGTGAGAGGGATCATCTTATAATGCTACCGTCGCGATCTAAGCAATACAAGATGCATAAAGGATTAACATCACAGGCAATTCATAATTAGTGTGATATGATATGGCCTTTTCTTCTTGCGCCTTTGATCTCCATCTCCAAAGCACGAACATGATCTCCATCATCACCAGCATTGCGTCAAGGTCAGTGGCGCCGCTTCATGGTTGTCCATCATCACCAGCAACTATTACAACTACTTGGAATAAAGCTATTACAAGATGAATAGACACGCAAGTCTTAACAGAATTAAAGACAACCATTAGGCTCCCGCCGGTTGCCATATTACGACAAGGATCATTGCATACATCAAATACAATCACAATCACATGATGGCCATATCACATCACAAAACCCCTGCAAAAACAAGTTAGACGCCTCTAATTTTCTTTGCATGTTTTATGTGGTTTGGGGCTTTCGCATAAGACCGATCTTACCTACGAACAAGGACCACAACGTTGATACAAGTGTTGTCAGATGCTCATTGTAAATTGAATCTTAACTATGGTGGGAGAGACAGACACCCGCAAAGCCACTTGTGCAAAGCAAGTTGCACGTCAAGCGTGGAGCAAGTCTCATGTGCGATGACATGTAATGTTAGCCCGAGCCGCTTCATCCCACCATGCCGCAAGATGCAAAGTACACGCAAAGACACCGACAACAAAAGCATCAACGCCCACAAAAACATTGTGTTCTACTCGTGCAACAGATCTACGCATAGATACGGCTCTGATACCACTGATGGGTTCGTAGCATGGAAAACAAAAAAATTCTACCGCAAGAACGAACAAAACCCAGATCTAATCTAGATAAAAGCCAAGATCTAATCTATTAGACATGAGCAACGAGATAGATAGGAACTAACCCTCGTAGATCCGAAAGCGTTAACGAGATTAGATCTCGTGGTTGATGTAGTCGATCACTTGCCGATCTCAAGATCGTGTGGACGATCCTTCCGGCGTCGCGTTCCGGCAGCGCTTCCGCCGTCGGTCAAGTAGACGATCCTTCCGGCGCCGCGTTTCGGCAGCGCTTCCGCAGTCGGTCACACGTGTGGAGTCAAAGCAGACCTTCCTCTCCCCGTTCCAGCGAGCAGCGGAGGTAGTAGATCTTCTCCACGGAGTCCCAGCAGCACGACGGCGTGGTGGTGGTGGTGGAGTAGAGAATTCTGCAGGGCTTTGCCTATGCCTGTGCAGAAGAAAGGTGGAGGAGAGAGGCGGCAGAGATTGGAGTTATGAGAGCAAGGGAGGAGGGGGCGCCCCTGCCCCTGTATTTAAAGAAGGGAGGGCGCCTGGGGAGGAGTCCTCCTCCCCCACGACTCCTAGTCTTGACCCACCAGGACTCCTTGATCCCTATCTTGATTTTCAAGCAAACTCCAAGATATCTTCTAGAACCTTCCGGAACATTCCGAAACCTTCTAGAATCCTCATACAAACACTCCGGAACATTTCCTAACTCAGAAAATGATCTCCTATATATGAATCTTATTCTCCGGACCATTCTGGATCTCCTCGTGATGTCCCGAATCCAATCCGAGACCCCGAACAACATTCGGTCTCCAACGCATATTCCATATCTACTTAAAACAACTTCGAACCTTAAGTGTGTCACCCTACGGTTCGTGAATATGTAGACATGATAGAGACACATCTCCTATCAATAACCATCAGCGGGACCTGGAGATCCATAATGGCTCCTACATACTCAACGATGACTTCGCGATCGATTGAACCATTTACATACGAAACCAATTCCCTTTGTCTCACGATACTATACTTATCCGGGGTTTGATCGTCGGTATCCCCATACCTAGTTCTACCTCGTTACTGATAAGTACTCTTTACTCGTTCCGTGATATGTCATCCCTTGTGACCTAGTCACATGCTGCAAGCTAACTAGATGACATTCCACCGAGAGGGCCCAGAGCATATCTACCCGTCATATGGATGGACAAATCCCAATCTTGGTTCATGCGCTTCAACACATACTTTCAGAATACCCAATGACACTTTTATAACCACCCAGTTACGAAGCGGCGTTTGATGTCATCAAAGTATCCATCCGGTGATGGTGATTAACATAACCTCATGGTCGAAGGATTAGGTTACTATGTATTTGAAAGCTTACAGCAATACGAACTTTAATGACTTGATCTTATGCTACGCTTACTACGGGTGTGTGTCCATCACATCATTCTCCTAATGATATAACCTTGTTATTAATCACATCCTAATATCCATGATCAGGAAACCATGATCATCAATTAATCAACAAGCTAGTTCAACAAGAGGCTTACTAGGGACTCTCTCATGTTTACAAAACGCACATGTATTAGTGTTTCCTAATAATACAATTATAGCATGGGATGTAAACATTCATCATAAACACAAAGATATAGTAATAATCACTTTTATTATTGCCTCTTGGGCATATCTCCAACAGTTTTGATTAAGGGGGGTGTTAGAATATGCATTAACCTTGATTGATTCTTGCCATGTTTGGTGATAGGATCGCAATAAGTGTAAACCAAATTTGCGACTGCTATAAGGCAACTCGGGTAGTTGTCAATCACGGTTAATTGCCTAGTTAATTCCTCCCTAAATCTCTTTGTAATCTCGATGTAATTGTCAGCCCGATTGGATATTTAGCACGCAACCGATCACCGAGACAAAGGCATCGTTCACACAATGTTGATAATTGAATCACAGCAATCAAATTATCCCAAAGTACTAAACAACTTGATCCAGAAACCAACAAATTATTTTAGCAACTACTTCATGTGTGTATACACTACTGCACCCCACATACACACTGCTTGAATGATTATTGGTGTGGGTCATAAGCATCTTCGGATGATATGATCATTTACCCGCAGTAATATATGTTCTAACTCTATTAACTATAAAAAACACTAAATAAAGATGCTTGGATGACTAACTCATCCACAGGAGCATTACACTTGTAATCATGCTCTAGGAATTGACCAGTAAAATAAAGTAGAATGAATTAAACCTAAACAAGGATCAAATCATACTTTAGCAACTAAGGATTGAGAACATATCCATATGATCACAATCACTTTAAACATGCCCTATCATGCTTGATACAGTAGTCTGTATCAATTTGGGGATTTGATCTGCAACATGATAGTAACTAAACACCTAACCAGGACATATTTACCTACACCAGTGACCTAACTCTAATCCTAGAATAGAAAAACACCACTAGGACTTCTACCAACATATTACAGTAGACCAATTGCTCCAGTAAATTTAGAATTACTAAGTAAGAGAAGATGAGAACCATCACCATTTATATATGACCACACAATTTGCCTAGTCACAAACCAGAACATTTGTCTTCTGGGCAAACAACAAACAAACATCAGTACATCCAAATCTACTGATTGGCAACGAATCAAATCCTTCGATTCATCAAATTGGGATGAACATAACCTAATCTAAAGAACCCTAAACCTAAATTTTAAGCCTACACTAGTACATCAGCACAATGGCTAGTCACATAAGAGAGCATACATGCGCTAGAACCGCAGTAGAAGCCGTGGATGCAGTAGTCGGATATGAGGAAGTAGATGGAGGCGGGGCAGCCGCAACCTACCACCTGACCTTGGTCAGAGAGGCCACGACCAGCCCTAGCCGCAGCGGCAGCACTCGGGTAGTTTTTTGCGATTAACTCTTTTCACGTCGAAGCGGTAAGTTGTCATCACGACCATCCAATCTTCGTCTGGTGGCCAGCCTCGACGATGCCCGAGCAGATCATTGGACTGTCGATCAGAAACAGAGTAATTGGGATCTTTACACCACCATCGTCGCGCTTCTGCCGCTGCTCGCACAAGAGAGGGCGCTGGATCTCCCAAGGAAATTCCGTGCACGCAGAATCTGTTGTGCAGATACGCACAGACAGGTGGAGGGATCGGACGATCGGTTAATGCCCTGCTGGAATACTCCAACGTGCGGGCACCTGCTTTATGCTGGAAGCCTTCCGTTTATGCTGCCAGCGCCATGTCTTGTCTTGCTTGCTAACTCTAAGATCCACTCTCACCTGACTGCATGCGGGGAACTCGCTCCTCTCGCGCAAAAACTCAAATTTAAGATGAAGGTGTGTTAAGTTTTTTCTTGTTTGAGGGATGAAGGTGTGCTAAGTTGAAGTGAAACAAAGTTTACATGTGCGCAAGAAAATAATACGAATGGATATTTGATGATCTAAACAAGATTGTGTTACAGACTTACAGTTCACAAACCAACATGGTAACACTAAATTGTTGCTCTGGTTGGCGCCTTCGCTCCCGCTCAGAGGCAACTACGGACAGTTCCGGAATTAAGGCGTTCAGTTTGCAATCAAGGTAGAATCAGACTGTTGTGCTGCCTTCCTTCCTGAGCAAGGGGGCTAGCACAGCCAGGGGAAAGAGCTTGCGGCAACACAAGTGGACTTGGATTCTTCCATGTGCTTGCCATTTCTCTCGGATGAAATTCAGGAGATGTCTTTCAAACTGGTGGTAGTGTCTCCTGCAGCTTCTTCGTCTACCTCACCAACATCAGGTTTCTTCTGGTCACTAGCACCACCACCTGTAGTCACCATGTTTCGACAGACTGCGGATGTTGGTTGCTTAAATTAAGCAACTGCAGCAGAACAAATCCAGGAAAAAAAGCGTGCAACTTAAAAGAAGGGGCTGACTGTGAATGGATTCATGCACTTCGTTAGTAAAAAGATCAACTGAAAAAGAAAAAAATCAGTTTGAAACAAATTAACTTGGTACAAATCAGTACGGTTCTACATAGCTTTTCCTCAAATAAGCAAACAGATTAAGATGATGTATGCAAAACGCATTCTTCATAGACCACGGTCCAAACTTGCAAACAAATGAAGAACAGCATACCTCAGCAAGGCCAGCTGGTTTAAGCTTGCTTCACGCAGCTAAACCCAGAAGAAAGCAAGGCCAAAACCAAAAACAAGTACTTGTAACAAGTGAAGGAGTTGCTACTCGATCTCATCTCGCTTTTCCGGTGGACAGACACATATGGGAGGACACAATAGAGGGAAAACAGAGCAGAAACAGGGGAAAGCAGAGCACACTCTAGGTTTTTGTCCAGGCCCCTTCTTAGGAGCCATCCTTTTCTTTTCTTCAGAAGTTGCATTACTAGACACTCTGATCAGCAGCAGAGCTCTACAGCGCCATCAGCTTCAGTAGTGCTGATCTAATCAGGCCATGACTCCACTATCCTAGCTCTGGTTTTGTGCTGGGGGATACACAAAGCATGCTCTAGATGAAAGCATAACGGAATAACAGCAAATAATAAACTCCCAGCCAAAAATCCCCCCACATGTGAACTCCCTACCACCTCCAGCAAAAAAATTTACAGAAGAGAAGCTATTGCACAGATCTTCACAATAAGGTTGGGAGTACCAAATATATATATATATATATATATATATATATATATATATATATATATATATCTCGACCATTACACCTGCAACAGATCTGCTACTATCAAGTCTCGACCAACCGCTCACACTACTGAATTAAGAAGCTACTGCACATATCATCACAATAAACTTGGTGTGCCAACAATTATATATCTCCTGATCATCACAGATCACCCCTACCAGTTAAGACTAAAGTGCACCATTACTCCGGTAATAATAAACAGGCCTAATAACTGATTTAAATGTCAATAACCCTAATGGCATACTCCCCCATTCAACTCCCCGACTAGCTTAACTTCTCCTCACCTCTTCTACTACTACCATCTTGCTATCACAGTAGAAGGCTGCACAGCCATATAGCAGCCACCCCAATAGCTATCAGGCCGCCGCTGTGGTATGTCGACGTGCCGCTCACATCTACCGGGCTCGCCGTGTTGAGTGACGAACCTGACAAATGGAGGAGCAGTTAGTCGCCATCAAGACTTTTTAATTCTGGAGTGACCTCAAATGAAAAGCAGTATCTGTAACCAGAAATGAGGTTGAACTTACAATTGTAGTCTGTCCAGCCCAACCGCTTTTTTCCCAAGTCATACACAATTAGCTTATCATGTAAAATAATATCTACAGCCAGCCAAAGAGACCAATTGGTTAGTAAGCACAAATCCAAAAATAAAGTTACAACAATTCATGGTAGCCAGACAATGTTGACATGGTACAGTAAGATTACTAACCTCCGAGTAGAGTGATTCCTTGCATATCCTGGAGTTCATCACTACTCTGCCAGCCAATGCACCACCAAGTATCATTTCCCTGTAAAAACATGATACGATATTTTCTTATTTCAGATAAGTTCCTCAGAAATATTAACCACATATGCTGTCATGAATAGCATATATTACTAACATATGCAACTTCGAAAGCACACGAAAAAAAGCAGCATCAAAAGGCTGTTCGACTTACATTAGTACCCAGACGCACTAGATATTGCGACGGTTTCACCGTCATTGCAGCACCGCCCTTAAAATACAGTGTCACCGTCATTGCAGCACCGCCCTTAAAATACAGTGTCACCGTTGGATATAACAAGTCAATGCTGGTAGAGAAGTAAGAAACAAATATTGTCAGTAATACAACATTCTTAAAGACATGAACCGCTAATTTCATTCCGAGAAAAAGGAAAACCTGCCAGAGGACAGAAAACACTTGTCCCCTTTTCCGTTCCACTCGGCGTCCATAGAACGTACAGATGGAGGGCATGCTGCCATTATCTGCAAATAGCGAAATGCAAATTATTGTAATATATTACTAAAAAAATTGAAGCAATGTAGGCTGGTAACATATTAGCTGTTTAAAAGAAGAAGAATGAAGTGCGACCTCATCCTATGAACTCGCCGCACTAACCAATGGACCATGGGCTCTGTCTACAAGGTACGCTAGTGTTGTTCCTGAGTCCACAACTGTTCCTTGTGAATCTGATGTTGCAAACACGGAAGAATCAATGGGTACCTTTTGACCACTAACAGCAATGCTCTCCAGGTTCAAAGTGTAAAGAGACCTATATTTCATCAAGAATATAAACACACAAAAAGTAGTTAGTATGAAGAATTCAGAAAGTTCCAAAATGAAAGAACCCATCATTCAAGAGATTAAAAGCCCTAGCTATATTGTATTATTGTTGGCTTCTCAAATAAGTAAAACACACGTTCCTTTAGGAAAAGAAAATAACACAATCTAAAAAGAAATATCGCGGTTGGGGAGGAGCGAATATGGCTAATGAAACATAGAGAGCAATGCACAATTCTGAACCTAGACGTTATACACTCGATGTAATTCCAGGAAAAAGAAACTCACTGCGATGGAACAAGTGGAGTATATACTAGTCCTGGTGCCACAATTTTACCAAGAACAAGAGTTCCACCACCATCTTCGGAACCTTTCAGACAATGCGAGAATGCTTTTGGGGATACCCCCTGAGAATTCAGTTGTGAAATAATTGATAGTGGGTCTTGCCCGAAGCCCAAAAGCCCGTCTGTCTCCATGTAATTGGATAGTGAGTTTATACATCTGCAATGTATATAAACACTTGAACGGTTAATCAGGATGACCATAGAGGAAAAGACTCATGACTTTGCCACGGAATGTTTACCCGAAAACGACGGAGGCAGAAGAATTTGCAGAGCTCTGATTTCCCATGATAGTGTTGAAATACATAGTGTCAGAGACGTAGTAGCCTGACACTCTAGTCTGGTCACCATATTTCAAATCATAGCCACACAGCCCGCTTTGGGTTCGGCAGAATCCAGACCCTGATTGTTCGGTCGCTTTACAGCGGTGATCCGAGCATGATATTCTGGATGATGTTGATGAAGAGTCGGGGTTGTATAACTCCATGGAGATTTGAGAAACAAAGTCAGTAGAGTGAAAACATGAGCGTATTTTTTAGTGTGATGGACAAGAAGACTCACATTCTTAGAGCAACCTGTGCAGCCGTTGCAGGCGACCCATGGGACAGAACTTCCGGTGTCAATTGTGAAAGTGTACATCTTCAAAGGATTCCCTAGTCTCACGCTGGTATAATAAAGCCTGCAAAGTTTTCGAGATTTAGATACAATTATACAAACATGAGCGTTTACTCCACGGAAAGGTTTAGCACATGCAAACCGCTTCACGAACGGGACGAAGCCTCCCCCCATGGAGAAGTTCACCACGGCCGTCTTCGCATGCCTCGCCCTGTCCATCTTCCTGAGTTCCGGAATGGATATCCCCTTGAGTGGCACCGCACGCTCCAGTATGACCGCCGACGGGAGCGCCGCCTCAGCGGCCGTGGACAGGAGCACCATCCCAACCGCCATGGCAGCGAACTTTGGCATCCTCATCTAAATGCCGCGAGAAGAGCACCAAGTTAATCAATCCATTATTGTAATAAGAGGTACAAAAGCACAACAAACAATCAAAACAATTCAAAAGGACAAATCTACATATCCATGCACAATATTTGGTAGCGACTGTGTTTCTGTTGTGGGATCAATAAGTTACAAAAAAAGTTGTGAAAAAAAAGTCACATGAAGAAAGCCAAGAACTTGCACCTCAAACAGACCACAACTCATGAAAAATGGCAAGTAAGCCTACCAAAAAAGATGGCAAGCTTGTCCCTTTCTTTTACTTCTCTCAGCTCACGGTACCCCCATTAGATTTGTGCACATTTTTAAAACTTAGTAGATCTGTGCACATTAGAATCAAAAGAAAATATAATCCTCAAAGGCAAAGCACATCTCAACTAAATAGTAACCGGAAAAAATCAAAGGAAGATCATGAACTTGACAAACAAAGCAGATAAAAAACAAGAGAGAAAACCACCTCACTGAAGTCTTTCTGGGTCAAGATCCTCTTATATATAGCCCAGAACTTATTTTAAAAACCCAAACTGACCACGACACATGAAACAATCAAGTTGACCCCTTTCCTTTTTATCCCCTAGCTCACATCATCCCACTTGATTTGATTTTGTGCACACTACTAGGGACAAAAGAAAAGATAATCTTCAAAGGCAGTGCAGATCCCAGACAAAAATTACCTGCAAAAAAGGAAAAAGGAAGATCAAGAGCTCCTCAAGAAAATCAGCTGAATAGAAAAGAAAAAACACTTTACTGAACTGTTGATCGGCAAAACCCCTCTTATAAAGAAATCCCAGAACTTGCATTAAGAAACACTAAACCGTGCAGAGCTCATGATAGATTAGAAAGTTCTTCACCTCAGAACATAGTATTTACTAATCACAATCGCGCTTCAAACAGGGCTTGTTCTGTACCTCATAGTGAAGAAAATCTCATATGAGGAAAGCCAAGAACTTGCACCTCAAACAGACCACAACCACAACTCATGAAAGGTGGCAAGTAAGCCTACCAAAAAAGATGGCAAGTCCGTCCCTTTCCTTTCCTTCTCCCAGCTCACAGTACCCCACTAGACTTGTGCACATTTTTAAAATCTAGTAGATCTGTGCACATTAGAATTAAAAGAAAGTATAACCTTCAAAGGCAGAGCACATCTCAACCAAACAATAACCAGAAAAAAGAAATGAAAGACCAAGAACTTCGCAACAGAGCAGATCGAAAACAAGAGAGAAAACCACTTGACTGAAGTCTTGCTCGGTAAAATCCTCTTATAAACATAGCCAAGAACTTATTAAAAAACCCCACCCTGACCACAGCCTCATGAAACAGTCAAGTTGGTTCCTTTCCTTTTCACCCCCCAGCTCACAGCTAGCATCCCATTTGATTTGATTTGTGCACGTTATTAGGAACAAAAGAACAGATAATCTTCAAATGCAGTGCAGATCTCAGCGAAAAATTACTGTCAAGAAAGAAAGATCAAGAGCTCCACAAACAAATCGGGCTGAAAAGAAAAGAACAGAAACACTTCACTGTACTGTTGATCGGTGAAACCCATCTTATAAACAAATCCTAGAACTTGCATTAAGTAAACCGTGCACAGATCATGATAGATTGGCAAGTTCTTCGCCCCAGCTCACAGCATTTACTAATCACAATCATGCTTATAATATGTCAAAGAGACGAAATGGGTGGGGATGGGGGGCGGAGCATACCTTGCAGAAGCGGTGCGTTCGTCGCCGACCTTGAGCCCTGAGCAGTGAGCACCAAGGAAAGAGAAGGGTTTTGTGGAGGCGCAGGGGAGATGCTCTGTTGCTGCCTCTCCCTCGACCCTGCTCTGTTCACTGGGCTCGAGTGGCAAGTAGGAGTAGAAGAAGCTCGCGGCTGTCCGTCGGCTTGGCCGCTTGACTTTCCACGGGCAGCCGTTCATATGTGTCCGAACTCGTTTTGGCTCGCGGTGTGCACGTGAACCTACTACTCTCCCCGTTTACCTTCTACCTTTTTTTGAAAATACACGTATCTAAACATGTTTTATTACTTCCTCCGACTCAAATTAATTGACATAGATTTGTCTAGATTCGGATGGATCTAGACATGTTTTAGTGCTAGATACATCCCAATGTAGGCAAATCCAAGTCAATTAATTTGAATCGGAGGGAGTATTTAGGTTCTTCCATTTTAGTCTAAATTTAATCTACTTTAAAATATCTAAAAGATTTTACATTAGTGAAAGGAGGAAGTAATACAAATTCATCAAAACGAAATTTTAATTTATTATAAAGTTATGAAAGAAAATTTTAAGTGGACATTTAGACATTCTATTCGCATCCAAGTTTTTGAGAGAAAAGAATATATTATGTTGCTTGTGTAAAAAGACAAAAAAACTATTTGTGAATAATCACGGTGGAACATCGAAATTTATCTTTCTACATGGTGCCGTGCCTGCCTGACCCCTGGTTTGGTGCACAAGAGCAGGGCAGTCTTTTTGGGATGTGAAAACTCCAAAGAAAATAGATCTTTGGTTCAACGAATACTTCTTGACGTGGTCCGTTGGTGGACTTCCTAGAGAACCTTGCTTTGATTGAGAGAGATTCGAGTTGAAAGGTTTTACCGGACACTCGTTGTTGAAGCTTGAGTTGAAATAATCAAATGGCTTATGCGAGTATTTGCGCGATTGGCACAAATCGTGCACGTCATCACACAAGGTTGAACTCACTGTGAAAATAACATAAGAAATAGAAGCAAATGACTCGGTGTATGAATGGAGTCCGTTCGGCCAACCGTGAAACAAAAAACACAAAACACTATAGAGAATATAGGATATGGAGTTTCGGAGATAGATAAAAGAAAATGAAGTATGCCTACAGTTGCTTGACTTAACCCTCTCTTTTTTTGCGCCCAAAATAGTGGGTATGGCCGGGCAGCATGGGCACGCCTGCCCGTATGTGTAGTCGTTCATTTTTCTGTAACCGGCTGAAACTTACTCTCGCGTAAACATGGTTGGTATGGGCGCGCGGTATGATCACGTGCACCCGTGCCGACGATCGTTAACCTTGCAGTGACTTTCCTGAAAATTTTATATTTTTTTTCTATCGCGACACTTAGGCAGTACGAGCATACGCTACGGGCGGGTCTGTCCGTACGGCTGCTCGTTAAAACTCCTAGAATCTATGAACAACTTATTCTCTCTGATTTTTTTCTAAGGACCTGAAACATCAGTCCAGCATCCAAATAAAACATACATATATTTTTGTAGAGAAGTTTTAACCAAGATATGCAACACATGATTAGAGAAACAAACAATTCTACCTTTTGAAGATTAGTCCCAAGCCAACTTAATAACAAATCATACAAAAATGCAAGTGCCAAATGCAGCATAAATGCAACTGGACTCAAGACACGGAATTAAGAAAGATCCATAATGGTGTCCGGGTGCCTCTCAGGAAGCACTTTATTTAAAACCATATAGCTAGGCTTCGATGCTCTATTATTATCCATCTAGATCCCAAGGTATATCAACCCGAGGTGTATACTTCCAGTTGAGGGTTGAAACATCTCATAGCAGAATACGGTTAGAGTCGTGCCCTCTTGCAGTGCGTCGACGCCAAGTAGATGAATAGTTTCTCGCTTTCAAGCGAGTGTTGATGCACCAAGTGTGGTGATCATGCTCCTAAAGTAGCTGCAACGAGAGGATTAGGGATTCAAATATAATATTTAGAATTTTACCTTTCTTACCATTGTAGGGGAACACTTCATAGTATTCTTCCTTTGCATCTGGGAGTAACTCAATTCCCTGCAATTAGCATCAAAAGATTCATAGCAAGGTTCTATCTTTGGTTCATTATTATTAATACTCTCCATATGAGTGTCTACGCGCAAGGCCTCCGCAGATAAATTATCATTATTTTAGCATTATAAAATTATTACTAGAGATTGAGGCATCGTAAACAAATAGAGTATTTGTAGTGTGCCGCTCCTTGTCAACCTCGCCTTCTCGACGCTCCACATCTTTATCTTGTGGTTCATGCAAATGGTTATCTTCAGAAACTTTGATTTTACATCGCGCATTACTCTCTACCACAAGTGGATTTCAACTAAGACGTTCTTTACAATAAGATTCTAACATAACAATTTGATAAGTTTCATATGAAGCATACTATCACTACTCTTATCCATTATGGATCTTCTTTAAGAATAGATCATGGACACCTTTATAAACCAAATCCTCTAAGATTTCAACTCTAGTGTAAGATACCATGGATTCTTCAAGAGTAATGGAACATTGAATATTAAAGTACCCAACTACCATACATTTATCACAAGTTTCTTGATATGAATTAGAAATTGATTTTGCGCAACCGTCTAATAGACATTATAAGTTAAATAAATCTATACTAGCGGCGTTCAAATCCTCTTCTTATTTCTTCCGTGGGTTCCACGGAAGGTTAGGCTCTTCCATGGCGGTTGAGATCTGCTCATGAGAAGTGATAACTAATGCATTATCACGAAAGTTATCATAAAAGTAAGAGTATATAAGATATACGATTCCATATATCTTATCAAGTGCTTTATTTTCTTCCTTTATATTACTCATAGTTATGTACGACCCTAAACAGAGCAATGACACCATTCGCAAGTTCCTTGGGTGCGGTCCGAAGATTCCCAAATGCACTGCCATTTCATGGGTTGCTCTGTGACACAACTCTCGGTACCTTGTGAGCATGTTGCACTATCTATAGAATCGAGTTAAACTTAAGAAAGTGTTGCGCCGAGCAAGCAAACAAACACCACATTGAGAAAATCAACGTGAGACCTCAAGATGACGCGAACTAGTTTCTCTACGAGTAGAAGGTGGAATGTCAGCAGATCTCCTTCGAGATTACATACATTATTAATAGAATGCGTCAATTAGTTCATTGTGATGTGGATGAACTTCCTGATGATGATGAAGAATATGTTACCTCTACTGAGTATATTGAGGAGGATTAATGGGATAATGAGTAGTAGTACGTCTTTTTTTATTTAGTTTGAACATGTATTGTATAATTATTATCTAGGTACTTTATTGTCTTCCTTTTGTTGTTTTAGAATTATTATCTCCCTATCTATTTTTGAGATTTCATTGTTTCCTTACTTGATAAACTTTCTGCAAACTTGTTTAATGGGCCAGAACGACCAACCATCTAGCTTTAGATCTCAACTTAATCGAAAAAAAATCCCGCACATCTAGATCCCAGTTTCACCCTCCACCACTGCGCATAACTGCCACCACGGTGGCGGCGCGTACCTCTTCGACGCCCTAGATTGTGGTTGCGCAAAATTCGGCGGCGCCCTCAACCGTTGATGCGTGCACCTCTCCGGCACCCTCGACCGTGGATGTGTGCACCTCTCCGGCGCCCTCGACCGTGGCTGCACGCACCTATCCAGCGCCCTCGACCGGCGGACCGCACGGTCCTCCTTGGTACCTAGTTCTTGTCCACAATTTATCCTAATAGATTAGTTTATTTATTAGACAAAGATTAAATCATGTTGATCTGAATGAGATCCGTATGTTAGGAATTTACATTATAAGCGCATAATAAAACTTTATTGGACTCTGTAGATTAGGAATTCTATTGTGGAGAACAACCCTGACAAGGTACCTAGTTCTTGTTCGCCTAAAAATAAAAACAGCCCTTCAATGGAAGCGTTTTTTTTAAAAAAAATTGTAAGTTTGTTTGTGCCCTTTACCGTGCGAGGTAAAGTGGTGATACTTGATCAGGTATTGAACAACATGTATGTATGCGTGTCAAATAATATAAATTCATTTCAGGACCATATGTCCGCATCTATTAGAAAAGTATGGCATTTGATATAGGCTTGGCAATGGTATCAACATGACTAGTACAAGAAAGAGAAACCTAAGGGGGGGGGGGGGGGGGGGGGGGTTCTGTTACTACATTTGCACCCATAAACAATAACAACATATACAAATGAAATATGGTAGCTTTATTTGAATTCCAATCATGTTGCCCCATACACCCTATTGATGCTCGTACTGAATTGTTTCCTTTTTGCTATGTAGTATTTTTCATGTGTTTTTTGCCCGCATGTTTCCTGTTCTTCACATTCATGAATACGGAGACACAATCGAAAGATCATGGTGACAATAAGACCATCGGATAAGTTTGTGTGCAGCATAGAAATGACAACACTGTCATTTTGACATTAAATTAGATAGGCTGTGTTGCTAAAAAAAGCTACAACCATGTTTATGTCTTCGAGTTTCGAGCAACAGTGCATAAAGTATAAGCCGGTTAATCTGTCTCAGCTTATCTCTCTTGATTCACACGGCCTCCGACTCCGATTGATGCATCTGTATGTACGGGTAGCTGATGACGTGGGCATTGCGTACATGTGGTGGAGCTGTGAGGGGAGTGCGTGCTGCTTGCGCCCATGCTCTCTAGTGGTTCAGGCGTCTGACATCCATAATTGTTTTGTCAGTTATTCTTTCGATATTTATTTTTTTGCTCCCTATGTTTCGAGCTCCATTTCCTTTCCAACTCCGTTTCCCCTTGTGATATCCAAAAGGAAAACCACTGGTCTCACCACTACGGCGGCCATCTTCTCTCCCTCGAAAAAGCTGGCCGTGGAGAAGCTCGGGTGGCAGCATAGGCACAGCACAGCACGCAACAACACTTCCATCCATCTATCCAGCTCTGGCACGTACAAGGACGTCCTAGCTACACAGCTACCAGTGCTATATTCGTGCGGTGACGCAGAAATGGCAACCCCGCCCGGTTCCCCCGCTCCATCCATCAGTCTCACAACTTAAGCAGGAGTAGCATAACTCTTCGTGCTACTGTGCTAGTCTACCAGGCCAGCTGCGCGTGCTAATTGAGTATATGTACCCGAGTTCGTCTCCGGTAGCTCTAAGGTGACCGTTGAGGGGATTTGATCATAAGGACTTATTATGTTGGGCACCAAAATAACTTATGAGGTAAGTTTAAATTATTCAAGCAATTCCGAATAGTTTTCAAGTTATTTAAAAAAAATGTGGGCCAGGTTGATATTTGTGTTTAGCCCCTGCCTTTTTTTTCTGTTGGCGCTGACAACAACTTCAACTCCAGCTGGCGACCACCGTCGTGCTCATGCGTCGCCGCCACTGAGTTGGGGGAGCATGAGAGCGGGAAGAGGGAGGTCACCGTGACAAGCCATCACGAGAGTCGTTCACCGACCATGCCTTCAACGACTATAGAGCGCAGTAGCACATCAGGATGGAGACGAGACTTAAGATGTGGGCGACACGCGAAGCAAGAGGTGGAGGTAGCGGCGCGCACGATTTTGACATGTTCGTGCTCACCCTGACAGGTGCACCCGTTTCGTGGCAGGGGCCATCAATGCTAGGCCGTTAAGCGGGTGACCAAGAAGACGAAGGCTCTGAATGTCCCCTCCACTGATCTATGGTCCTCGTCATCGGCGGGAGGTGGCGGCACGCACATAGGAGGTAGGGTAGTGCTGCTGAGTGGATGCAGCACATCCGTCGGTGACCAGTTTGGATAAGAAGAATCTGACTGGTAGGACCCACTAGGAAAAATAAAAAAGATAAGGGGGTAGATGGACTGAGCAGTGAGGTTGAAATGGGTCGGATGGGCAGTGGGGTGGAAATGGACCGCGTGAAGTTAAACTTGTATATTTCATAACTAATTCATATGATCTTAGAAAATTATGCATAATATGTCAAAATCTTTGTAAAATGCCCTTTATCTATTTATGTGAAAATTAGCATATTCCAATAATCTATACATGACCAAAATTCAAAATTTCAGCCTCTTTTATAAATGCTAATCCCGGAAGTTTTGAGTTGAACAAAAAAATTAAAAGTGAATATTTTGCGCATGAAGCCCTGTTAAATGGCCTAGCTCCCATGAAAAATACCAAACCTGCAATAAGGTAATTTGAAAAAAAATCACAAAAAATGCTATCATGTATCCTTTGGCCTTCTACCCAAGTGACCATGTTCATAGAAAAAAATCTGATGTGCCAAAATTTGGCACATGAATGCATCTTTTCATGGCTAACACTATTGCAAAATAGAGTTTACAACTTTGTTTCATAAAAATGATTTTCCATTTTATTAGGGCAAAACGATAAAAACAATGTTTTTTTTGGGGGAAGCAACTAAAAAAATAAGGTGCAAAATATCGCCATTCCTATTGTCAAACAAAGTAGACTATATGGGATGGACTATTCTGAGAGATAACAAAAAAAATTGTAAAACTGCTGCTATATTGTGATTTATTATTGAATTTTCAGTCAATAGTCAAGTTTGAAGAGTAGATATCATAAATATTGGTCCTGAAATTCATGATAAAATACATCATAGTACCCTTGTATGATGCTATGCAGTATGCACGGCCTTCAAAATCCCAACCCCCTTGTACAAATGACTGTGTCGATAAATTTGACCTAAAGAACCGAACCAAAGGAAAAATGAAAAATTTACACATCGAGTCCTTTCGTGTGACCTAGTTCCCTGGAAAAAAAATTATAACTTGCAATATGGTAATTTGAAGAAAACCATAAGAAATGCTATCATGTATGCCTTAGCTTGGCTTTCGACCCAGATGAACAAGTTCATTGCAAAATCCATTGCAAACTTAGTGCTAATGTGCCCAAATTTGTCACAGACGTGCATCTTTTCATGGCAATCTTTTTTCCAACTTTGTGTTTTCATAAAAAAAATGATTTCCATTTCATTAGTGCAAAATAGTGTTTTTTAACATAAGGTGCAAAATGTCACCATTGCTATTTTCAAACAAAGTAGACCTTATAGAGCGGTCAATTCCGAGAGATGGTGAATTTTTTCTACAATTGTTGCTATATTTGGATTTATTTTGAGTTTTGGATGATTTTACTCAAATTTAACAATAAATATGGTAAATATGGTCCTGAATTTTGAGAGAAAATACGTCAAGGTACCCTTGTAATGCATGATCAAAATTCAAAATTTCAGCCCCATGCACGGTTGGCCATGCGGTAAATTTGACTCAAATCTGAATTGAACTAAAAGAAATTCAAAAAAGAATAAACAAATGAAAAAACTGACAATGGCCGCTGACCTCTGTGCGGCCAACCCAAACGGACACATTCGGTGTCGCAAATGGGCCGACCTGCTAGAGATGTCCTAACAAACTTCTTCTTTTTTCGTTTGAACCTGGATGGTGCGGTTTCAAACTGGTTCACCGAGCAAGCGGGTTGGTTTGGTCGTTTATGCTCATTTTTCGGGTTCACGTGATTTGGTAGGGTTTCAAACTGCAACGACTTAAAATGGTCAACGACGGCATATCCTCCACTCACGAGAGAACGAGGAACGAGGGACGACTAGTCAAGCCCCGAAGGACGGAACGACCGAACCGCCCCTCCAGCACCACCAATAATCACTGACGCCGCCGTCATGCCTTTTGCTTCTACTCCGTATTACAATACATGAAAATTGGGTTTTTACCCCTCCCCCACGGTTCCATTATGCAACCATCACAGCGTCAATTACAGCATTTTTCAAAGAACCGTAAAGAAAAGAGTCCACCCACTCCAAGGCAAAGTCTACAGACATCATCTAGTTCAGACACGGATGAACTTTGCATTTTTCGCCAACGCCTCGCAGAGGCTATCTCCTGGCGCCACCTCATCATCATGTGAGACGGTGGATCTGTCTTCATATCTGCATTTGGCACCAGACCCATCACCATCAGCAGCCAAGCGATCCTGAGCAACTGCCCTCTCAGGTGGTCCCTATGAGATTAAAGACAGCATCGACAGATTCCTGGTGCACCTCGAGTGCGAGGAACAAAAGAAGCTGCACAGCTTTATGGGTTTCATCCAGAGCAGCATGGACATGCTGACAAAGGGCAAGATCCGGCACGAGATAGACATTGATATCAAAGACATCAAGAGCCGCATCAAGGAGATCAGCGAGAGGTGTAAAAGGTACAAGGCTGACTGTGTTGCACCCAAGCCCACTGGCACAAGTACTGACACCCTTCGCCAAGTAGTCTTTTTCCAAAAGGCAACAGAGCTTATTGGGACCGAAAAGAAGAGCCTTGACATAGTCAGGATGCCGATGGAGTTAGACGAGGTGTTCAAAAAACAACTGAAGATGACTTCTACTGTTCGCTTTGGAGGCTTAGGGAAGACAACTCTTGCTAGT
This sequence comes from Avena eriantha, assembly GCA_910589775.1. Taxonomy (NCBI): domain Eukaryota; kingdom Viridiplantae; phylum Streptophyta; class Magnoliopsida; order Poales; family Poaceae; genus Avena; species Avena eriantha. The sequence goes on from OU342746.1 coordinate 336,365,998, forward strand.
GTCGTGTATGAGAAGCTTCGGGTGGATTTCAATTGTGGTGCTTTTGTTTCAACTTCTCTTAATCCTAACATGCTGAAGTTTTTCAAGAGTTTGCTCCATCAACTTGACAAGGGAAAGTACAATAACATCATGGAAGAGGCAGCGTGGAGTGAAATAAAACTCATAAATGATATTAAATATTTCTTAGGAAACAAGAGGTATGTACGCTGGTGTCTTCTGTTTAGGAGTCCATCTTATTAACTCTGGACTATTTTGAGTAGTTGAATTTTCTGCTTAATAGGTGAAACAGGAGCTGGATATAATGGTGGAGGCCTTTAGCGAGAAGTATTTGGGTCTACCTACGGCAGTGGGCAATCTCACTAATGAGGACTTTGTGTATATTTCCGATCGCATAAGGAGTAAGATAACTGGATGGGATAAATTGATGTCTTATGCGGGAAAGGATGTGATGATCAAGGCAGTGCTCCAGGCTATCCCAACTTTCAGTATGAGTTGTTTTCAGCTTTCAAAGGGTACTTGTCAGAAAATTGTATCCCTTATTGCGCGATTCTGGTGGAGTGGCTCGTTGGATAAGAAAGCTATGCACTGGCTTTCATGGGAAAAACTTGCGCGACCGAAGGCCTCCGGCGGGATGGGTTTCCGTGATTTGGAGCTATTTAATTTGTCCCTTTTGGGGAAGCAAGGATGGAGACTGCTGACTCAACCTCAATCCTTATGTGCCCGAGTTTTGAGTAGCAGGTACTATCCAAGTGGCGATTTTATGTCAGTTACCCCAGCTCGGACTGCATCAAAAACCTGGAGGGCAATCCTTGCAGGACGACAAGCACTTGAATTGGGACTGTTAAAACGGATTGGTGATGGGTCTATTGTATCTATATGGCAGGATCGGTGGATCCCTGGTTTGGCTGCTAGCCGTCCAATGGGTAGTTTGATTGACACTGATGTTGTGACAGTTAATGAGCTCATTGATCTTGTGCAGCACCAGTGGAGAACTGAAAAGATACAGAAATTTTTTCTAGCCCCGGATGCTCGAGCGATTTTGCAGATCCCTCTTCGGAGGAGTGTAGGAGAAGATTTGGCTAGCGTATCGTGCGTTGTTGTCAGCAAAGGAGGGTAGAGAGGCAACGATCACTAGTGGAGTTGGACATTCTAGTATGCACAATGATGAAAAATGGAGAAGACTCTGGAAGTTGGATGTGTTACCGAGAGTACGAGTTTTTTGGTGGCGGGTTTTGAAAGGCATCTTGCCGGACTATGCAACTCTCACCAGGCGGCATGTCAGAGTAGATAGTACATGCTCGGTATGTAAGACAACATCAGAGACTTTGTACCATGCATTGATGGAGTGTGGGCATGCGAAACAATTCTGGAGAGCTGCCCGAGACATCTTGCATTTGAAGTTACCGAATCTGTATCCTGAGACTTGGGCAATGGACATCTTATGTGATGCTATGTTTAGTCAAGGGGAGCGAGAGAGATTGATTTCCATAATGTCAGCAATCTAGGATTCTAGAAATCGATGGACGCATGAAGATACGGAATATGACCCTTATAAAACACTGGAGTCTATTGCTGAGACACTGGAAGGCATGCGGTGAGTTGGGGCCTCCTATGGAGCTAATCACCGGAGTTATTTCCCTGGCAAATTCCTAAGCGGCAGTCCGGCACAATGCCTAAATGCATTTATTAGGGCCAAATAAATCTGTCATTAGGAGTATTAATTAGTAGCTTAACATAAAATCTGGAGGCCCTCTGATTATGGAGGCCCTGTACATTGGAACACTCCGCACATGCGCACGAGACGGGCCTGAATCGCTGATCAGATTTCCCATCAAAGGTCGTGTGAAGTACTAACATGCAAGAACAACCAGCCTTTGTTGGATGGAACAGCTCAGACAGGTTCTTCTTCTTAACTAGGTTGAGGCGAGAGCGGAGCGGAGCGAGACCATGCGTGCGCCCTACCCCCAACCTCCCGCCGCAGGCCACTCCGGCCCCGGCGTCCCCAGTCCCACCGCCCGCCCCCCAGGCCCCGGCGTCCCCCCTCGCGCTCCCCTTCTCCCATCCCTTCCCCCTTCCCCGGCGAGAGCATGGGCTCCCCACCGCGCGGGCGCGAGGACAGGTGGAGGGGAGGTCGTGGCTCCGACTCAGAGGAGACCCCCCGCTCTTACCTTGCGGCGCTCACCGGCGACCGCTCGGCCACGAGGTCGGTGGACGAGGAGGGCCCGCGCTGCCGGGAGCTGCGGTCGGAGATTTGCGCCAGCGAGCCGATGGCCATCGACGAGCTGGACGACTCTGACGACCCCATGGAGGACACACCGGTCGACGTCGCGGCGGCCCCCGAGGCGCCATGGGTAAAACCTAGGCAGGTTACGCGCGAGAAAGCCAGGGGTAGGCGCGCGGGGAAGAAGGTCGCGGCCAAGGCGGCGCGCCCGTCGCACGTGGGCGCGCGCGAGCCAGGTGCTTACGCGGCTTACGAGGGCCTGTGTCTGCTCTGCACCAAGCCGGGCCACCGCGCCGCCGACTGCACCGTTGGTCCGGTGTGCATCAGGTGTGGCAAACCTGGGCACATGTCCAGGGACTGCCCAGAGCCCTGGCAGCCACACCCCCGTGCGCCGCCCGACGTTGGGGACGAGCCAGCGAGGAAATGGGTGGCAGGCGACCGCGAGCGCCCGGGAGGCTCGCAGGGCGGCGGTGGCGGCACTCGACATCGGAACCCTGCGCAGGAGCGGCAGCCTCCTCGCGCCACGAGCCCCTCGTTGCCGGGAGCGCTGCCTGCGTCGGTCGCTGCCCAAGCGCCGCGCGGCACGCGCGGAAGGGATGGGGCGCCATGCTCTCGCGAGCTACGCGCTGGGGGCGTGGTGACTACGGCGAGGCCGTCTCAGGCGCGCCTGGCTCCGGCTGCGCCTCATGCTAGGGGTGGTGTTGGGACGCGCGCACCGCCACCAACCCACCAGGAGCAGGAAATTCGCACGTTCCAAGCTCCTCCTAGGGCTGAAGCTCCCGTGCTTCGCCGGAGTGAGCTGCCGGCGCAGGCTATGCGCGCGATCCCCCCGGTGACTCTCTCACAGGTGGGCGACAGGACGGTGGTGCCGGTCCTCCCCGACGCGTAGGGTCATGCGGGTGCTGCGGCTCCACGACGTGCTGTCGACGCGCAGGTGCAGCCGCTGGCCCAGCGAACGGTGGTGGTCGGTGGCGAGCTTGCTCGCCGCCCTGCTCATGCCGCTTGCATCTTCCCCCGCTCCCCGGAGGATGTGGAGGCGCTGCTTGGGATCATCACTGGCGAGAGAAGGGTGGTGGCGATGGAGGATGTGGAGGCGGCTCTCCTTGACGGAGGCTTGAAACTGGCGCGGGGGAGTTTCTCGGTGCACAAACACTGTCCAGAGCAGTTCCTCATGTTTTTCGCCACCGTGGAGGCGAGGAATAGGGTCCTCGACAGCGAGTACCTGGAATCACCCCGAATCCGTCTGCTCCTGCGGCCGTGGTCGCGCCGCATCCGCGCTTCGGCCTCTGCGTTCACGCAAAGATCGAAATCGAGGGCGTCCCGGCGCACACCTGGAGCCTGGCGGCGGCGGAGGCGATCCTGGCGCCGAAGGCGTGGGTGGAACGACTCCATCCTCTGACCCGCACCCACGCGGACATGGGGATCTTCCGACTCACGGCCTGGTGTCTCGATCCGGCCGCGATCGCGAGGGAGGTCGATTTCCACGTCGTTGAGCCGGAGGAGCCGCCCTCTGCGCAGGACATGGCGGCGGCGGCGGTGGTCCCTCCCAGGGTGCCAACCATGGTCCACCCCCTCTTGGTTCACGTGGTGCGCATGGTGGACTTCCGGCGCCACTCACCTCATGGGGACGAGGATGGCCGTGGCGGTGACGGGCCCATGCCAGGCTGGCCAACGACGCGCCGGTACCCGTACTCGCCTGGGCTCCCTGATGGTCTGCCAGGTGGCCCAACAGAGAAGGAAGGCCCACTAGCCACGTGGCGGGTGACTACAGGGGGAGCGGGTCGCGGAGGCTGGCTTCCGGGGTGTTGGTCGCTGCGTCATCGCAGAGCGCCAGACAAAGGAGGAGGCGGCAGTCGGGGAGAAAAGGGAAAGGAAGCAGGGAAAAGAAGAGGGCCGCTGTAGCCGGGGGGGGAGGGGGCTCAGATGCTCCAGACCAAGGCTCGGCCGGGGACCAGGCTGCAAACGGCTCTTTGCCAGCTGCGCCGGTCGCGCTGGTCGTGGTTGGCGGCGCGGTCGCGGATGGGGTCCAGGCTGGTTTGAACGGGGAGGCGGAAGATGACGCTGCGGGCCTGGCGCGTAGTGCGGGACAGGGATGCACCTTCTCGTGGCTGCCCGCGTGTGCTTGCTCCCTTCTGTCAACCCTAACAGCCTGGCGACAGAGACAGATGGGAGGTGGTGTGGGGCTGCAACGCCATGGTCCACTTCGGTGGAGGATGAGGCTGAGGGTGGTGGGCCCGATGCGGGGCTGGCACATGATCCGCGCACGGCTGCCTGCTCGGCGCCAACGCAGGAGACGCTTGGCGGCCCACTCTCTAGGCCAGAGCCTGCTGCGGAGGAGGGGGTGCGGGACGGTTGCTGCGGCGGACCCTTGCCTGGTCGGCCTACGACCTACGGCTGGCCTAGGACCTACAGGGGAGCAGGTCGAGGAGGGGGTGGGGGACGGTTGCTGTGACCATTGCTTCTATACTTTTCGCACAGATTGTCATGCATAGCTTGGATGGATTTTTCTACGACCATTTCATCAACACATCGTATGACTCCTCCGATGATTATCCTGATTTCCACGTGGCCACAACTTTGCTCATCAATGAGCACAATGAGAACACGATGCCAAAAGCCAGAGCTTGATGAAGGGACGTGCGGTGGTGTTGGATTGAAAGAGAGAAAGACGACCGTGCCCAAAACTTTACAATAACTACTTCCATTACACCAATGAATTGTACATTCAGGGCCGGCCCTTGGGGGGACCCGCCGCTTCGGGCCCAAAAAAAGTAGGGACCCTCCTAGAAATATGCTATATAGGCAGACCTAGTATACATCGTAAAAAAGATTTTTTTATTGGGATGATGGATTAATTGGGTGTTTTTTCGGCTATCGTAGACTCTGAGGCGAGGTACAAGGAGAGGTCGAGGCGGAGGTCAACCGCTCGACACCTAGTCCTATACAACGTCGGTCGCTTCGCTTCCTCCCAGGCAAACAGAACCAACAATTAATCGTACGCCTCCTGCCCGAGTCTTGCCGCGTCCACTGGATCGTAATATCAGAACGGAATACGGGAGTGGGGAGCCTCGAGGCCCTCGACGATCGATGTCAGGCGCGAAGGCCAGACCATCGACGAGACGATCGACCGCCTGGCAGCTGGTCTAGTGGTATGCTCCCACCCATGTCTCTGCCGGTTACGCCCTAATTTTTAGTTGTTAAATCTTAATTCTAATTAGAATTCTTAGCGCAGATTTGAAGAACTCTAGTCATTCAAAAGTATATTTGGGTTTTTAATAAGTCCGACATCTTTGAAGGCATTGGATGGTTCTCAACTGAAAGAACATTGCACTACATTTGCATAAAAAAAATACTCGGCCTGGTACAAATGATAAACCTGATATATGTGATGTTGAGTTGCACTTATTTCCGAGTTAAGTGTTATGAAGTTCACTTTGCCAAATACATCAATGTCTTCTATGGAGGTTTTTGAGCTTGTCAGAGAAGCGGATTGTTATCCTAATATTTGTATCGCTTATCGGATCTTCCAAATATTTGTATCGCTTATCGAATCTTATTTACTATGTCTGTGACTGTTGCATCAGCTAAAAGAAGCTTTTCAAAGTTGAAATTATTAAAGAACTGTTTGAGATCTATAATGTTTCAGGAGAGGTGAAATGGTTTGGTGACTCTATGCATCGAGAAGAAGTTAGTGGACGAGATTGATATTCATTCCATCATCACAGACTTTGCTTCTAGGAATTTTTAGAGGAAATTTTAAGGTATCATATAAATATTGTTATTTTTATATGAATATTATAGTTGGAAGTATACTTAAACTATTTATTTTTTATCATCTCGTATATTCATAAAAAATTATAATAAGGGGCCCAAAATTTTAGTTTTGCCCCGGGCCCCCGAAATCTCAGGACCGGCCTTGTGTATATTCTACCTCAGTTTTGTCGCCGGTTCTGAATGAGAAGACGTATGCCAGGGCGAGTTGGTTGAGCCCCAGCCCGGACCGGCAATGTTCCAACAATTTATCCATGTGGAAAATGATTTGGTTGACCATATATAGGTCATGTAGGAAATCGCTAGTCCTCTTATTCTATTTGTGTTTGTTTTTGCCTTGAACTATTCTATGATTTGAACTTATCTGCACTTGGGTAAACTATATATGACAATTTTTAAATTTATTTGATTGTAAAGTTTGTTGTTTGACTGTAAATTTGGCCAACCGGCAAGATGGCCCGAAGTGCGGATCAAAATTGGGCGCCCCATTGGGGGCACATGCGGAAAGGGGAGGCCAAAGTGTCTGTTCATGTCCTCTCGGCCACCCATTCTGTTTTGGTGTCTAAAATAGGTTGGTCAGTTGGAGACTCTTAGAGAGAAGAGAAAATATTATGTTATTTCCACGGGACTTAAGCCTCAACATGACGGTGCCACCGACGCTGGCCTACCACAGCGTGCGGTGGAGGTCGTGGGGGTCGTGGGTTGCCGAAATCTCCGACCGCAATACTCGCCGTATGGTCTGGATCGACAGCTTCCAGTCACTAGAGCAGGTGACGTGGGCCTACATCATGGAGAACGTCCTCCTCCACGGCTCCGACTACGGCGAGCTCAATTTCCCGCTCGAGGTGGGAGGACCGATGCCGGATCTAGAGCCGTTCGGTATTTGATTCGTCTCCAACCGCGAGCGGCGGGAGGACCAGGAGGCCCGCGGGCGCCTCGAGGCGAAGCGCCACGACGCGACAATGGAGGCAGTGCTCGCCAACCTCAATCCGGAGATCGCCGAGGAGGAGCGGCGCCGGCTCGAGGCATTCGCCGAGGCGAAGCGGAAGGCGGACACGACGATGATGAAGAAGGAGGACGTCGGCGATGCGGGCCCATCGGCAACGCCGAAGCTGGCTAGGGTGAAGGAGGAGGACGTCGTCGATGGCGCTGGATCGTCGATGGCGCCTACGGTCATCGACCTCAACAGTGACTCCTCCTCCTCCGACTAGGAGGAGAATTAGGGTAGTTTTATGTGAAATCCGATCGAATCTAGTGAAATTCGATTGACTTTTGATTGTAAATGTGTACAACTTAGTGAAATGTAGTACTATGTTTCAAATTCGGTTCGAATCGTCCAAAATTCGGTTGAATTTGATTGAGTTTTGGAGTGATTATAGGTTTTACTCCTCTAAGTTTGGTGCTTCGGTTAGGAACCGCTTTTGGTTGGAGGAGTACTTTTACTCCTCTAATTTCTATACATCGGTTAGAGATGCCCTTAGTGTCCTTGTCGGTTCCGTTTAACCAATTTTCAAACATGTTAGCTATATTAGTTGGCGGAGGTACGTTATAAGTAGAGAACACCATTCTCCATACTAATCTAGAAAAAGGACATGAGAGAAATAAGTTTTCAAGTGTTTCTTCTACATCATAAAAGCAACACTTTTTACTCCCTTTCCAGCTCCTTTTAGCTAGATTATTCCTAGTTAACAAAACTTTTTTACTTAGGACCCACATGAAAATCTTGATTTTAAGTGGGATTTTTAGTTTCCATAAATATTTATGGAGGAACCTTGTATCACCACTAATGGGATCATTATGAAGAGTTCTAACAGAAAATTGTTCAGAGGGTGTCAGTTTCCAAACAAATTCATCGGTTTCATTGTTCAAAGTTACCCTATTAGTGTTTGGCATAACTGCACCCATAAGTTCCACTTATTGTCAGTAAGTGGCCTACTAAAACCAATGTTTAAATGGTCACAGACAGAATATTTGCAACATTATCGTCTTTTCGCTGCACAATATTATGCTATAATGATTGGTTTGTAGCATAAGTGTGCGCCGATTTTTTTTTGTACTAGCAAAAACCAGATACACAGTGGCAAGGTTGTAGCCGGACGGTCAAAAGCAGCTAGAGCGTGTGTGTGCGTGTACGTTGGCGCACACGCACCTGCTCCTCCCAGCCGGCAGCCACCACCCTGCCACCGAGCGAGCGAGCGCCCGAGCCGTGCCGTCTGATGCGATGGGTGCGGCCACGATGGACTGTCCAGAGTGAGTGCTGCCTCTGCCTGCGTCGGGGTTGGGGAAACACGAGCCTGTGACAGAATCACAGAACGAACAAGAGTTTTGGAGAGCGAGAGGTTCCTCTTCCCATCCCATCCCCTTCCCCCATCTCCCATCCCTCTGCTTCTTTACCGAGACACGAGGAGAGGATTGAAGAGCGAGGCTGCGGGAGGAGGAGGAGCAGATCGAGCGCTGCAACAAGGTTGGTTGGTTAATCTTGTATCCGTCCCGCGAGTTCTTCCCCTGCCGTCGCATTGTTCCTGAATCAATGATCCTTTTCTTGCTTCTTCTAGTAGTGCTAGCTTTTGTTCGGAAGGAGGAGCGGACGCTTGCTGCAAACGCAAGAGGAGAGGAGAGAGGAGCAGAGCGCTGCAAGGTCGGGCCTCGTCTCTTTCATCTCGCCCCTGCTTTCGTTTCTTCTTCCTAGTATTTTGCTTTTCCTTTGCTCCCAGTTCGCCCGGATCTGGTGTTCTGCTCCCGGGCTGCCTTACGTGCATTGCAATGGCGTTGCTAGATTGAGCAGAGAATTCGTTCCTCTGTTCAGCATTTCGACACTACGCTCTGAATCTTTAGGTGTTCCACTTCCACGCCGTGGTCGATCGATGCCCCAAAACCCGAACTGTCTCACCGATATGCCCTGAGAAACAATTCGGGGAGTGTAAAAGAAAAACAAAAGCGGGGCCCACCCTCTCTTCCCACGACCAAAAAGAAAAGAAAAAAAAATCCCCTTTGTCTAGAAAAAAACCCGGCCATGGAATGCCCTCGTCGGCCACGGGCCGGCGGAAGTCCACGAGGTCGTCCGACGCCCACTCCAGCCGGGTAATGGTGCCGCACCATGCGGTGGCGACGCCCACCTAGTCGATCCACTTCGCGTGCTGGCACATCCAGACCCTTGGCGTCCGCGGCCCAGCCGAGCCATGCGCGGTCCAGGTCCCGCCCTTTTGGGCGGAGGAGCCATGGCGTAGCAGTTGACACTTCATCAGTACTAGTAAAATTTCATCTGCTGCTACCAAGTTTGGGCATCGGAACACCTAATTTCTCGGATTCCCTGAAAGAAAGAATTACGGCACAGCTGGTGGACGACACTTTGAGGAGCAGAGGCGAGCGGCTGAATGGGGGCAGAAATTGGGACGTCGCGGCGGCGGATGGGGAGAAGATGCGGCGTGGCGGCGGATAGGACTGGCTGCAGCAGCAGCTGCTGCTGTCTTGGGGAGGACCCGTGTGGCTGTGGCAGCCAAATCAAGATGCGAGTCAGGCTGCTTGGTGTTGTTCGCGTGCTTCTCTGGTACTATAAACTAGCTTGCCTGAATCTGTCAGCCAGGCTGCGATTGCTTGGGTGCTCTAGTGCTTGTCTGCTGATTCGGCTGTGACCTCCAGATGTTAATCAACATGTACTAGTAGTAGTGTGCTCCTCTGTATTCAAGATAGATTTCGTAAAATCTAGTGCATATGCTTGGTGTTCTACCCACTGTATGTGCTACAACAATAGTAGCTGACACTTCAAGATGCGAGTCGGCTGTTGGGTGTTGTTCGCTTGCTTCTCTGGTAAACTTAGCTTGCCTGAATCTGTCAGCCAGCCGTCAGGTTGAGCTTGCTTGCGTGCTCTACTGCTTGTCTGTTGATTCGGCTGTGACTTCCAGATGTTAATTAACATGTAGTACTAGTGAGCTCCTCTGTGTTCAAGATAGATTGACACTTCTAGTAAAATATAGCCTCAACTTTGTTATACAGTACAGGAGGATGCTAGTATTCCAAATTAAGTCTGTGCCCTTCAAATGCTAACTTCTGTATGTGTAATAATAGTTTGATTAACATGGTGCTCTTCTCATGGTATTTAGATGAGGATGTCGGAGTTGTCTGCCACATTGGTGGTGCTGCTGCTGCTCCTGGCCACGGCCGCTGAGGCGGCGCTCCCGGCAGCGGTGGTGGTAGAACGTGCGCTGCCACTCTAGGGGGTTCACCTGAAGAACCTCAGGGAGCTGGACAGGGCGAGGCACGAAAGGATGAGGGTGGTAAATCTCTCCGTGCAGGGTACCAATAGCCCGTTCATCAAGGGGTAGGATGGCTGGCTCTTACTAGTTCATACACTCTTTTGTTCGTATCTGAACCTTGCACATTTTGCAGCCTCTATTATACCACTGTGAAATTAGGGAAGCCCTCCAAGGAATACACGTTCCAAATCGACACTGGCAGTTCCATCCCCTGGGTTGCTTGCAAGGGCTGCATAGGTTGTTCAGCAAAAAATGTGAGTCTCCGTACTCTTATCCATCACATTAAAAAATATGCACATGTTTTCACTCTACTTTTTTTTTTATTTTCTCAGATCTCGATGGATTTATACAACCCGGAATCTTCATCAACGTCATCCAGAATATCATGCTCGGAGGAGGGCTGTGCAGCTGCCCACCAAACAGGTTCCGCAGTGTGCCGAACATCGGATTCCCCAAACGGCTTGTGTGGTTATAATATTACATATGCTGATGATACTATTGTGTCCGGGTACTATGTATCCGACACTATGTATTTTGATACCATCATGGGAAGTCAGCGTCCTGACAATTCTTCCGCCTCTATGATTTTTGGGTAAAATTTTCTTAAAATCATGCATTTTTTTTCAATTCCTTAAATGTTTATTTATATTCCCTTATTTCGTTCTCATGGGAATTCAGCTTTTGCTGCCTAACATGGTATACGTAATTTCTTCATGTCTGCCCTGACATAGTTCATACAAACTTTTTAAAACAGATGTACCAATTCACTCCCCAAGATCTTGGAGACTGATGGTATTTTGGGTTTTGGACAGAAGCAACTGTCTATCATTTCCCAACTAAACTCTCAGGGGTTGTCTCCTAAGGTGTTCTCCCACTGCCTGAAAGGTTCCGAAGAAGGTGGTGGCATTTTCATTCTTGGTAAACTTGTCGCACCAGGATTAGTATTTTCTCCACTTGATTCATCCAGGTACGTTTCCTTGTCTTAGAATTAGTTCAAGTGTGTAAGAGTTCGGAATTCCGTATTGCTCGTTTATACTTCTATGGTGGTAATTGTTATAGAGGATAAAAGTTGATGACTGCAAATGCAATAACTGATTCACTCATTGTTTTTTTCATTCTTTATCACTATAATCCAAAACATGTTTGCTACATTAATTAATTTGAAAACAAGATATGCAATCTTGCAGTCCTAACTATCAGACTTCGGAGATATACTTTTTTATCACATATGTATCATATATTTTGGCATGTTTTATTATATCCCTAATTAAAGAAGTATTGCTGCAACTATTTTAGAATGTCACTGTGTTTAAATACATGTAGCATAATTAGTCATTGATCTCATACGTCCTCTCAAATTATGAAACAATATATACCATACAAATTGGCATGCAAGTTTGTTTGATTAGATAAGGGAAAAGCATAGGATTCAGGAGGCGCATATATTTTTTCTAAAGGCTTATACTCAAAGGAAACTTTCATTTCAAATTGAATTGATCCATAGGAAAATCCCGAAGAATGTAGATTCACAACATTTTTGCAGCTCTTTGAATAAAAGGTTTTCTGCTCTATTTGGATTAAAAATAGGTGCATATCTATGTTGTGAACACCAAAATGTCAAACTGAAATCTTATGACAAAGTTCTTGTAACAAAATACTGCTATTGTAGAAGCATCACGTATCATCGTTCTATCTTGTGCAATAACACTCCTAATTATAGACCACCATGCATTCACCAATAGCACATTTTGCGCTCTATAGCTATATTTGTTTTGACAAAAATCGTGTGCAAACAGTTTATGAGTGACCATGCCATCAAGGTTAAAACATGAGTATATCATACACACAAACCCATGCAGACGCGCACCACCATAGTGGCACACTCAAGCAGTACCTATTAAAAACTGAAGTCGCCGACAGTTGCTATTAAAAACTGAAGTCGTGAACAACGAGATTGATAAAGTCAACATTGGTGCATAGATATCGATTGCAATGTCACCTCACTCTAAGGATAATCTCCCTTGGTGAGAAACAAAAGTCGTTTAACCTGGGGCACAATCCTCGAGATGGAATCGAGATATACCCAACCAACTAACCACCCAACGTACGGTTGTCTTTTAACAGTTCAACCCGATTCTGATTTATATCATAGATAGATCACAAAATTGCTTGATTATGTGACATGAGAAATCACTGCTTAACTAAAATAATAGATGTGTAAAGTATCTGATCATGTAGACCGAATGATGTAATCCAAGCGCGATAGAAACCACCTATCAATCTTTGGTATATCATTCATCTATCCTACTCTTTTAATCAATTAGTAAAATGAATTATTGGAAAAGGTGGTACATACAAATTTGAGTAATACAAGTAATTCGCAAAAAAAAAGAACAGTGGTCTTTACCCATGTGCTTCTGTGGTTCAGTGTTTAAAAACGACTGAAACGACTGTGGCCGTTGTAGTATTAATTATTTGAGAAAAGTGTGTCACATAGTAACATACATGCATGTGTATTTACTTTTTCTACTCACCAATCAGCAACAATTATTATGGATCGGAGGGGTTAAAAATATCTCAACCTTGCGTTCATGAGAACACGTGTCCAACTTAAACCCACCAATCAGCACTGAGAAATTGAAAAAGAACGATGAATAATTTGAAGTGCTTAGAAAATATGTTAGATTAAATTAAGAATACTTGTAACAAGATGAGACTAAGATGACTGAACAAAAATGGTTGTTTGACAGTCGATCAACGGAGCAAGAAACAGTTAAAACCATGCAAGCATATTCCTAGCTAGGGCTAGGGGAACCCACGTATGGAGCACAATGGGATGGTATCGATTGATTAGTTAGTTGTACCTCCGACAGGCTTATACAGATCTAACATCTCCACCAGTGACCTAAAAGAAGACTTTCTAAGCACTGGATATATCCGAGACATGGATCGCACCGGAGTAATACCTATCTGGAGTACCTATCTACCTGAGGCACGGATCTCAGTCCAGCAATGGATCTTACCTTGCGTATGAATCGGCCTTTCCTTTGAGTCGTTCCCTTTTTCCGTTGTCTCCCTCTGAACTATGCAATGCCATGGCAGCACACAAGCGGCGGCGCTATTTTTTTGTCGCATAGAGCATTATGGTTTGTTTTTTCTTAGCGTCCTTTGTATAGAGAGTGGCGCACGTGAATTTCTTTTGTTTGAGTAAAGTTTTCCCGAGTACATTGTACCGTATATGATGTAACATGCATGTGTGCATGATGTAATGTGTTAGCCCTGTTTACGTTAATAATTCTGTTTCTATCTCTCTTTAAATCTCAACTATTAATTACAGATCAAACTGTCTAGATAATTATGATGACATGGATTAACCTGGTGTTTCCAATAGAGTTCCTTATATTGCTTTTAGTATATAATAGATAGATGCTTGGGCTCCTCCCCCACAAGGTAGAGTTCTTTTTAGTTTGTGTTTGTGCTCTCCTTTTATTTCCCTTTATTTTGTTCCCTAAAGAAACATGTGTTTCATTTATTTGAGAGGCCAACAATAATAAAATATACCTAGCGTTTTTAATCTCTGAATTGTGGGTTCTACCATTTTGGGGGTTTCTTAATTTATCATACTAACCCCTTTTTGTGTGCTAATATTCTTAATGAAATGTAGGGCTTCTTACAATTTGAATCTGGAGGGCATTGCTGTTAATGGACAAAAGCTACCCATTGATTCTTCCTTGTTTGCAACATCAAATTCACAAGGAACAGTTCTGGACTCAGGAACAACACTAGCCTATCTTGTAGACGGAGCCTATGTTCCATTGGTTAGCGCGGTGAGTTTATAGGATCAGATCACAATTCATTCTTCTTCTTTTGAACAACCAATATACGACCAGGCTACATTGCTTCACTTTTTTAGTATGCCATTATTAGGTATCTAGGTCCTATTAATTCACATTTAGCTGTTTGCAGATAGCTGCAGCGATCTTTCCATCTGTACGTGCTTTGGACACCAAGTTGAACGAGCAGCGAGACAGGCATGACAAGTGTTTTCTGTCTTCTAGCAGGTTTTCCTTTTTCTCAGAATGAAATCAACAGCTCATATCCTTAAGAATATCAAGTACTAACATTTTTTTCACTTCTCTACTAGCATTGACTTGGTATTTCCAACGGTGACACTGTATTTTAAGGGCGATGCTGCAATGACAGTGAAGCCATCGCAATATCTTTTGCAGCAGGGTAGTACTGTAAGTCAAAGAGCCTTTTATGGTGCCCTTTTTGTTTTTTTTTCGCAGATGCATATATGGTTAATATTTCTGGGGAACTTGTCCCAAATATTAAAATATCATATTGCGGTTTACAGGGAAAAGATGTTATGTGGTGTATTGGCTGGCAGAGTAGCCAGGGACTCCAGGATGCCCCAGGAATCACTCTACTCGGAGGTTAGTCATCTTACTGTATCAGCCACTGAATGGTTTTAACTTTCTTTTTGAAATTTGTTCTTACTAACTAATTGGTCTCTCTGGCTGGGTACAGATATTGTTGTACATGATAAGCTAATTGTGTATGACTTGGAGAAAAAGCAGGTGGGCTGGATGGACTACAATTGTAAGTTCTAACCCCTCTCTGGTTACAGATATTGCTTTTCATTTGAGAACACTGCAGAATAAAAAATTCTTGATGGCAACTAAGTGCGCCTTTCCTTCTTTCAGGCTCGTCATTCAACATGACCAGCATGATTGATGCGAGTGGCACATCAACATGCTACAGCGGCGGCCTGATAGCTGCTGGGGTGGCTGCTATATGGCTGGGCAGCCTTCTACTGTGATAGCAAGATGGTAGTAGTAGAAGAAGTTAAGCTAGCGGGGGAGTTGAATGGGGGAGTATGCAACCATTAGGGTTGTTGACATTTTACATCAATTATTAGGCCTGTTAATTATTACTGTAGTAATGGTGCACTTTAATCTTTACTTGTAGGGGTGAGCTGAGATATATAATTGTTGGCACACCGAGTTTATTGTGATGATCTGTGCAATAGCTTCTTAATTTAGTAGTGTGAGCCGTTGGTTGAGAATAGCACATCCATTGGAGCTGTGATGGTCGAGATATATATATTTATTTTGTACTCCCAACTTTATTGTTTTGATCTGTGCAATAGCTTCTTAATTTGGAGCAATAGCTTTTAGCTTCAACTGTGTAGAGCTTTCTCTTCTGTAATTTTTCACATGTGTGGAGGTTTGCCTGGGAGTTTATTTTTGCTGTTATGCCTTTATATTTTCATGTAGTGCATGCTTTGTGTATCCCCCAGCGTAAAACCAGAGCTAGGATAGTGGAGGCATGGCTTAATAGATCACGGCTTGGGTACTGCTGACCAAGAATAAGGCTGGACAAAAACCCAGTGCGCTCTGCTTTCCTCTGTTTTTGCTCTGTTTTAACTCTATCGTGTCCTCCCTCCCGTGTGCAGGTGTCTGTCCACCAGAAAAGTGAGATGAGATCGAGTAGCAGCTCCTTCACTTGTTGCAAGTACTACTTGTTTTTGTTTTTTGGACTTGCTTTCTTCTGGGCTTAGGCGGTTCGATCTGTCTGTGTTTAGCATACTTAAACCAGCTGGCCTTGCTAAGGTATGTTGTTCTTGGCTTGTTTGCAAGTTTGGACCATGGTCTAGGAAGAATGCGTTTTCCATCCATCATCTTAATCTGTTTGTCTATTTGATTGAGAATAAGCTACGTACTACTGTGCTGCCAGATATGAAAACCTAGCTTATACAAAATTAATTTGTTGCATACTGATTTTTCCCCTTTTCATTCTATCTTTTTTTTAATGAAGTGCATGAACTTCATTCAAAGAGCTCCTTCTTTTTAAGTTGACGATTTTTTGCCTGGATTTATTCAGCTGCAGTGGCTTAATTTAAGCAACTATCATCCGCAGTCTGTCGAAGCTTGGTGACTACAGGTGGTGGTGCTGGTAACCGAAAGAAACCTGATGTTGATGAGGTTGACGAAGAAGCTGTAGGAGACAGTACCGGTTTCAAGGACATCTACTTAATTTCATCCCAGAGAAATGGCAAGCTCATGGAAGAATCCAAGTCCACTTCTGTTGCCACAGGCCGGAGTGACTGACTCTTTCCCCTGTCTGTGCTTGAATTCTGACAAGTTTACTTTTCAGTCAGATAACTTTAGCTGTAGCTGCTCCATCGTTTGTCTCAACTTGCCAAGGCTTTTTAGCTCGGATTTGAGCTTGTAAAAACCGAAACTCTGTATTATTGGGTTAAACCCTAACCACCGTGTTCCGGCTGGCATACCTCACTAAACTCTAGAACCTCTGAGAATCATCCCTCTGAAAGTGGATGAAGTAGCGAGTTAAACTGAATTTTCTGTACTTATTCTATGAATCCATAGTTTTTCCTATCAATTGGACCAGAGCAAGAAAATCCTTGGCGTCTTATGGATCTGAAGCAAGGTAGGGTTTGGTTCTCTCGTAAGATCTCCTATTCTTGTTCCTGATTCTGGAAGCAGTGTGGTTGCTGACGGTGGCAACTTGGCGGTGGCGGGACAGTTCAGGTGCAGATTAGGTACCGGGGCTGGTTTTGGAGGAAGTTTTCTTCAGTTTAAAATCTCACCTCCTTGCAAATAGTCAGACAACCGTGACAATGGAGAAAGCAATTGAATTCATGAGTGGATCACTATACATTACATGTAAAAATTAGACAGGACAGTATCCTTGAAAAAAAAGTAGACAGGACATGTAAAGACCAATCAGTTCTTTGACATGAAACTCAATTCGGTTCAAGTACATTTTACTGGAGAGAAATCCTATGTGTCAAAAATTCTAACGCATTCACATTAGGATAAGTTTTATATAAGGTAGTCAAAAATGAAAAAGAGTGGTTGCATGAAAACTTGCAACCAACTCATGGATGTCTTCAAACTCAACCCTGTCAGTTACACCCAATCAGATTTGTAGGCAAGTCTCCGGGCATTCAAAGATGAGGATCCTCATGGACGCCACACCCTTGGTAACATATTTTTAATCTGATTTCTTCATGTATGCCAGTTTTCTTGTTGTTTGCCCAAAAGCATTTTAGCATTAACAAATCTGACAATGCAGGTCTATTTCTCCGCAGATGCAAAGCTGACTTGTTAGACCCCTTGAGCAAGGTGAGTAACTTAATGAATTAATTCATATCGTCGCAAGATAACATGGAAACATAATAGGCCATCAAAAACTAGTTGGTACCTCCTCTGGATGTTTTTCATTCATAAAAAGACAGTACTGATATGCCCCACTATTTGAAGAATTACAATGATGACATAGGAGTCACCAAGATGTGATAGATGTGATTTGTGACGATATGTGAAGTAAAGGTCTGAATCGATAAATTCTGCTGGATTTGGGCCTGGTAAATCAACTCAAACAAACACTAAATCAAATGTAGATATGGAAAAGATGGTACAAAAATTAAAAGAAGTCCATAAACTTAGAATTGAAGGATTAAAACCCTTTTTGCAAGCAAAGAAACTTATTATTAACCGCACGAACTGAAGGTCCATCATCTAATAATTATTAGTATACTTCTAACATGTGATGCCCAAATCATGCGTTCAAGCTAAAGTTTCTGTGATCTACTGAGATAGACTCTGTAGAATGCTTGACGGGCTCTTGACTCGTGCAGTTGAAACAGTAGCAGGTCTTGTTGAGTGAGCAGTATCCGCCGGAGCCGCCTTGGATTTTGCACACATCAAGGCACGCGG
Source organism: Avena eriantha (assembly GCA_910589775.1). NCBI lineage: Eukaryota > Viridiplantae > Streptophyta > Magnoliopsida > Poales > Poaceae > Avena > Avena eriantha. Next base: position 336,383,988 of record OU342746.1, read on the forward strand.
TTATGCTGGAGCAGTTCCGTTGCGGTGACGGGTACGACACGCATTTACCGTAAGTAGCGGCCGCATCTGTGTAATCAAAGAAGATTTACAATGTTAAAAAATCTATGTGTACAATTGTTAGAAAAATGTAATGTTTGTCTGAAGCCACACTTGTAGTTTTCAGAAAAAAATTATAAGATCGTATAATGGATCATGAACATATATATCATGATTGATCTGATGAAACGTAGATAACTTTGATTTAAGATAAAACTTAAACCGACAATAATTCAGAAACAGCTTACCGGAGGAAACAAGGAGGAGTGCCAGAACTATCAAGATGGATGCAGCGGCACTGCCGACCTTTGAAGCCATGGTTTGTAGCAGCTTTGAGGATGGGATGGAAGATTGCTTTTGCGGTTTTGCCTCGTCAGGATCCTGTGTTTATATATAGGGCTAGAACAAAATATGGTACTCGGTATATGCATTCAATTTGGTAAGATATGAGAAGCGTTAATCTCGGGCAGTAATCTTGTTATAATCGGCATTGAAGGAAAACAATACTCCTAACGTTTAATGCCTGGTTGCAATCTTGTTTTAATGGACATGGAAGGAATGTTTTAATGGCTGATTGATGGACCAAATCGAGACTTCCATATTTGTTTATTTATACGTATATATAATGTGTAGGATTGGGCTCCAGATCTGCGGCTCGATGGCTGCTCGGGCCGACCTCGGACCAAAGGAAACGTGAAATTAAGGGAAAGCCCAGCCCGACGGCCCGGAAGAATTTGCGCAGCAAGGGTCAGGCTCGGTCCTGGAATATGTGACGGCCGGCCTTTTCCAGCCTGGCCTGGCCCGAAAAATGCCCAGATATGCCCAACACACAAACAAACAAGTTAACACTTTTATTCAGAAAACTCTTACCTAGTTTGCTCCAGGATGTCAAACTCCAGTTCTTGAGCTATGGTGTGAGTATATATATACAGGGAGTCTGCATATGTTTAGAAACTACCGTATGCAATTGCCTGAAAATAATATGTGTTGTTTACGATCCTAGTGTGCGTGCGTGCGTGCGTGTGGGTGTGTGTGTACCCAGCCAAAAAATTGAGAAGAACATGAATTAAGGTTATTATTTGAATACCTAGTGACAATAGTTCCTGGACAAACTTCCTCTGATCAAAATATTATCTCTCTCGCTCATACATCAGTCAACACATACACAACAAAGTTATCAATTGATGTTAAAAAACTCATACCCAAATAACCATTTACCTAGTTTCTTCATATGTCCAACTACATATCTGGTTGGGGATGGCATGTCTCCTGCTACTCATGGTATTTCTCTTATGGCTAGTGGTCTAATAGTCTTCCTTCTTCCTTGTCTCCTCAGGTACTTGATCTCCTTGGTCATGGCCATGGCGTAGAGCTGCGATTAGGCAGGGGTTGTGTCATATTCAACTGCATACCTACTAGTTGAATGTGGGGGAAGGCAGCACGTGAGGGGATTGGAAGAGGAGGAGGTCCAGGGACTAGGTGCGGGATGCCCAATCGGAGAAGCTAGGGCTTTTTCATCCACGAGGGGTTGGTAGCTGGTCCACTCCAATTCCGCCTGAAACTATAGATGCACCAAACTTTGTACCCCGCACACGTCGATAGGTGGACCAACCCCGATCTAACGGCCCAGAACCGCGGTAGATGTGTGTGTGCCAGGATCTAACGGCCTAGATTTGCTAATTTTTTTGGGAGGCCCTAGGGTTCCCTTCATCTATTACTTTATATGGCATACTGAAAGAGCACCATGTACATCTTCTAGGAAAGTCAACTCTATTGAGGAAATAGATTCCTTCGCCGTTAAAGTTGATGCTATATTTTCTTACATATCTAAACAAAATATTGCTAACGTTCTCTACAAGATCTTGTTGGAAATACTGCCGAAAATGTAGATAATAACTCTTATGTTAAGCCACCATATGCTCAGAATAATTATGGTAACCATCCTTTTGTTTCATATCCTAGCGCTAATGATTCTCAAAATAAGTAGAAACCTTCAGCTACTCTGCCTACTAATGATAATATTGAAAATCAACAAGAATTGAATAAGAACCTTGCTGAACAAGTAGCTAGTCACACTATAATGATAGAGGAACTAAACAAGTATATGTCTTCTGTAAGTTTTGATATTAAAGGCTTGCAACATAAAGTAGCAAGTTTAGGTAAAGCTCTTTCCAAACTAGCTGATAATCAAACAACACTATCAAGCATGTCTGCAGGTAACCCACAAGGGTCACCTATTGGTAGGCATGAACTCTACTACTATCAATGAAAGTTTGCCTTCTACTTTTGAAGAAACTTATAATGAACTATTGACTGATACTGATCTTTTTGAACTACTATTGTTGCAATTTGGATCTCTTACTGAGGAAGTAAAAATGTCTAACATGATGGATGGAGAAAAAGATTCCATTACGGCAGTAGAAGATAAAAATTAGAGGAAGTTAAAATGCTAAGTGATAAAATAAATAAACCTCTATTATATCTTGATAAGTGTAGCTTGCATGAACTTATTAGTCTTTTGCAAAAATTCGCCAGTGACTCCTCTTTAAATGTTCATCAAGTAGGATTTGGATTATACATTATCTAACTATATTATTAAAGAAAATATAGAAAGATGTAATAATGAACCTATGATACCACCTAAGCTCGGGAATGCTTGGACCCCCAAGATACTAATTACTATTGGCAAAGAAACCCAACGTTCTATTTTAGATCTAGGATCTAGTGTTTCTGTTTTGTCAAACAAATTATAAGATTTGGTTGAACTTAAAAAAAAGAAAAAATATAATATATATCTTTTACTTGTTAATGATTCTACTAAACATTCTTTAGGTAGAGTTAATGATGTTATGGTTTAATTAGACAGGACATTTTTTACTACTGCTGATTTCATTGTCATGGACATGAGGAGTAAAACCTCCAGTCCTAAAATTTTCGAAAGAGCCTTTTTGAGAACAACAAGGGTTGTCATTGATTCAAAGGAATATAAAGTTTTAGTTCCCTCACAATTAAGTGCATGGAACAATTTTCAAGGAAGAAGGAGGTGGCACAAATGTACAAGTGTCCACATGACCTCTGCACATCTTAAACAAGGTAAGTAAACCTAGCTATATGGCTTTAAAGAAAACACTTCGCGAGAGGCAACCTAGTTGTTTTTATTTTGGTTTTTATTTTTGCACTCTTAATGTTGCAAGAGAGTTTTATTTTCGTTTTATTTCTAGAGTTTTCAATAAAGTGCCAAGTTTTACCCATTTGGATGTTTTAAAGATGACAAAACTATTTGGAGTTGCATATTCCTACATGTTGTTGTTCATAAAAAGAGTTAATGATTTTTCTGTAACTCCGATTGAGATCAAATTTATATTGAAGATACAAAATTTTATCCTATGTATGCAAAAAATTCAGAAAAAATCCTGACATTCCTAAGTGGGCAAAAAAAATACATTTTTCTACTACTGTTTTTCTGGACAGATTCTGCCTTTTGTTGTTTAAGCCATTCTTTTGAGTTTCAACTTTATTATTTTTTAGTATTTTTATATTTTTTGAATGTTGGCAACTTAATATAATCCATGTAAATTTCAAAAATATAATTCAAGGATTTATAGCATCTTGCATTTCATCTTTATATTCACTACTGTCACACCCACCGAAAACAAAAGGGAAAAAGTTTTTTTGGTGAAGTTTTTTTATAGGGAAGGAAGGGCCAACAAACAAGGAGTCATTCAACAAATGGTTAAAATCATAGCTTGGGGATGCCCATATCACCCCAGTGGAATAATAAAACTCTCTGTTTGCAAACCTTTTAATTTTATTTTCCGAGCACCATTCTGCTTTGGCATAAACTTGGAGCGTATGTATCTAGTTTTATATTTTTATTTGCATTTTTACCTTTGGAATAAAAATACCACTATATGAAAATGTTTTTAATGAATTTGAATGAGCTACCGCAATAAAATGAAAGTTTAAGTTGGATGCTAATAAAGAAAGGGCGAAAGGGAATAATAGTTGCATTACAAGTTATTAATGTTGTCACACTTTGTTATTTGCTTTATTTATTTGAATGAGTGACAGTGTGCAAGTGTCTTATTTAGTGCTAGTTCTTATTTACCGCATATATGTTTATACTTATGATGATTTTTTCTATTAATAAATGATTAGTACTATGTACACTTTTACATACTTGTAGGACTTCAACTACCCCCCTTGCTAGCGTGATAATTAAAACAAGCAAACACTTGTTGATCCATAATCCATATTAAACAAACTTATTACGGTAATGTCCACCATACCTATATAGAAAAATGCTATTCCAAGTACATTTTCATGTGTGAGTTTTATTTAGCTTTCAAACGGTATTGTTTTTGGTTATGGTTGTCATAGAGAAGGTGGTTGTGGGGTGACCACGAATGCATAAGGCATAATCACCCTTGCAGTAGAATAAAATATGCATACCATAAAGATGAGGGCAGAAAACCTCCTAGCAGGGTGCTACCGCTAAGATAAGGGCACAAACCCTTCAAGAAAATTATCAAGAGTGAGAGAGTGAGTATATAGGCAAAGCTATATACTTTTGCATATGTATCCGGTTACAATATATAGGTGCTGAGAGGGAAGAAGCAAAAAGGGTCCAAAAATAAAAATGCAAAAAGAACTAGAGAGATGAGGGGCAATGGAATCAAACACCGGTGATGTACTATGGTTCACGCATAAACTTAAGGGGTACTGTTTGGAAGCTAAATTTCACTTGTACATGTTAATCCCTGCTTACTATCTACTTCTTCAAGTGTCCATATATATCAGAGATATTCATGATTCTAAAGTCCACAGTAGGGCAATACATAATGCACTTTCACTTGCACTTTGCATGCTTAATGATCCATAATACTTTCTGTATTTGTTTTTATACAAGATTGACATATTGGTAAGCATAGATGAGGAATGGGAAATATACTTTGTAAGGCAAGTGTTTGGTGTCATTATTTAAAGGATGAATTATTTAACTTTATGTAGCAATTATTATGACTTATGATGTTCAACATACACAACAAACTCCAAAGTCTAGGTTTGGTTTTATCACCTTTATGCTCAAGGAAGATCATAAGTTAAGCTTGGGGATGCTGATGCATGTAAAATGCATACATGAACTTTGTAATTTATTATCACATATTCTAGTATATTTACATCATATACAATGTTATATCCATGTTTTACATTGATTTATGAGGATTTTCCAATGATCCCTGATGACTGGGTTTTTGCGTCCAACAACAGGGTTATTGTAGTACTTGTAGCAGCAACTATTTATTATAAGATTGATCCCAAAGGAGCTTTTTTTGAAACCTTTTCTACTGCAGGGGAGACCCCCACATCCCTTTATTGAAACATTAAAATACAGAAAACAGACCTGAGTTCAGTTACAACATATATATAGAGACTAAACTAAACAACACAACATTACAATAGTAGGATAGATTGTCAAGCCATGATGACACTAAATCCTTATGCTTATCCCTTAACCTGTGCACTAGCAGGGTGACATCATAAACAAAGCCTGCCTTCCAACCTTTGAAAGTTGGTTTTATGTTTTTAATATCCAATCATTCCTTTATCTCCAAATATTCCAGCAAGCTATAATCACAATCTTTAGAAAGAAAGGCCCATGGAATGATTTGAGAGCATGATTAAAGTTGTCTAGTACTGATCTATCCACCCGTTGTATCTGAATGTAGTTCCGTACTCTAGTACTGAAATTGCACTGAAAAAAGAGATGCTTCCAATCTTCTGTGACTCTAGTGGGACACAATACACATTCATGGTTATCAGTTACTCTCTAGTTTCTCAGAAGCAACATGTCCTTCGTATTAAGCCTGTCATGCAGTATCAACCATGCAAAAAAATCTGTGCTTGGACATACATTTGCATTCCTAGATACTTTTTGAGAGTAGGTCATTTTGTACCAAAGAAAAACAGTGACGATAATATGTCTGAGATTTATAAACCCCTTTATTGAGAATGCAATTCCACTGATCATCCTCCCGTGTTAAGCTCCAAGCTGCCAAAATCTCATGTAACTGGGCATACTCTTGAAATGCTTCGGTAGATAAAGGTAGGTGAAAGGCTTCATGAAGATTATTTAAAGCATATATATCCCTTACAGATGCCATCTTATCTTTAGCAAAAGAGAACAACCTCGGGAATTTAGTAACAAGTAATGTTTCATGCCATAGATCATTCCAAAAAAGAATACTAAAGCCAATTCCCACGGTGCATTTTGAAATAGACCTCCAGTCATCAGTAAGTTTCAGAATCCCTCTCCACCAGAAAGATCCACTAAGAGTAAAAACATGTGGAATAGTTTCATGATGATAAGAATCCCTTATTAATTTTACCCATGGCAAATCTGCATTGTTATAAAACTTGTCCAAGTGCTTAATCATTAGGGCCTTATTTTGTATTCTTAGGTTAATAACCCTAAGACCTCCCCATGATTTTGGTGTCTAGACTAGCTGTGAGGGGCTGCCGGAGGCATAGTCAGTCCTTTATGGAGCTTGCCAGGGGCACAACCGGCTCATAGAGTCTTCGGGTGCCTACTAGAGTTATAGCTAGTCATATAGGGGGCTTAATAGAGGTGGGGCATGTCCTAGAGGGTCGTTTCTTCATGCGGGGTCGCGGAGAGGGGCAGTGATTGGCTTGGATCTTAGACAGGTCCCCACACCAAGGAAGTGTGGACGAGAATGCAACTCGGATGTGCAACAAAGCTAAGGTCTCTCATGGTAAAAGTAACACACCTCTGCAGAGTGTAAGAACTGTAGCTTGTTACTACCTGTTCTAGGAAGGAGCTACGAACGCGGTAGGAAAGGAACTTCATGAAAGTTCTGGTCAACCTGTGAAGGCTGTCGGACATAGTTTTCAGAATAAAAGCAACCTTTGAAAAATGTTTACGAAAACGTGCATTGCCTACGACCTCTGTTCTATTGCTGTAGAGATAGTGCATCATAAACTCCTTTTTAGTGAACTTGCTGAGTACGCTCGTACTCAATCGTACCTTCTTAACCCTTGCTAGGTTCTAAGCCGTTGAAGACGATGTTAGCATCAATTTCTGCTCAAAAAACCATCATCAACAACTTCTTCAGTAAAGTCAATGAAGGCAACATATACATCAACTGAAGTAAAGACAAAGATCTTGATTATATAGGAGTAGATACTCTAGCCATAAAACCTACTTCTGTAGAGCATTGCATTAGCAGCAATTGCAGGTCAGATAGTTTAGATGCTAGTCTTATTAGCCTGATAGTTCTGAGTTATTATTTCTAGTTCTTCCTTGTAAGAAGTTTCTTTCTCTCTTTTTAACCTAGAGTGTTCTCTATATATTTTGTAAAGAGTCGAGTTGTAATCTATAGTCATGTCTTGGACCTGCTGTGTTTCTGTTGTACTACTCTAAGGGATGTAATACTAGTGAACGGTGTTCCATTGGTGTTATGTCAACGACTATAGTGTACTACATCATGCATTGGTATACTGGGTCACCGCGCGCATAAACCACTAGTAAAAAGTACTCTCTCATAAAACTCTATATTAGCACATAATTCACAATTCCCTTTATAAAGTGCTAATCTGATATCAACGGCATCCTTACATTAATAATTGAAATGATCCTTGGATCCACGGTCTTAACAAGTAAAGTTTTATGAGGTACATAATGTGGATGAATATCCTTTCAACCAATTCACCCATTTTTCTAATACATTTTCCCTGGTAATATAATATCCAAAAGTTCCTACTTTCTTCTCCTCTATTGCATGATTAGTAGCGATCTCGGAAGACATGATTAGTAGCAAATGGTGCTATAATTTTTTTTTATAAAATTTTATAGGTTTTTGGTTGTATAATTTTTTTGTTATTTTCAAATAAGTAAAATCCGTAAAATAGCAGCAAATGGAAATAAACTATGTGCGAGTGGGTAGGTAATAACCAAACACTATGCTCCTCGGCAACGACGCAAATCTGATGGATGGGTTCCTGCGTCTAACAATAGGGTTATTATAGTACCTGTAGCAGCAAATATTTATTATAAGATTGATCCTAAAGGATCTTTGAGGGATGGAAACCACACAACTGCGTTGTCAATGCATCCACGTTTACACCCAAGCCATGGTTTGTAAATAGCCTACTCTATTGATGAAAGGGCATGTATGCCCCCATCTGTGGTTTTGGTAATTAATGACAATCTCTATGGACTAATGTGTAAATTGAGTTTCACTTGTAGGTTTGTCCATTGGAATCACTTGGACCATGTGTTGGTTTCAAGATTGAAAAAGAAGAAGCAATGTCCAAGGGCTTTGTGCCTACTGGGCCTATTGGAATCAAGTAAAAGAAGAAGAAGATCAAGAGTGTCTTGAAGAAGAAGATGGATTTCATCATGGCTATCTTCAATACATCATCAAGAAATGCAGGGCAAGCTCAAGGTGCGCCATATCTAGAAGATCTCATGCTTGAAGCTTGCCATCCTCAGTGACCATGGAGTGATGAAGACAAGTTCAGAGAAGAGGTTCCCCCATGGAGCATGGGGGAGCATTTCACAAGTCTTCATCAAGAAAGAGCAATCAAGAAAGGAGATCCATCTTGAGAAGGAAAATACGGTCTACATCAAGCTCAATTGGATTGCTCAAGGCAAAGGCATGATCTTGATAGGTTTTCTATTTTACCAGTCTCTTGTAGTGTTGGGATACTAGGTTTAGGATAGATAACCATACTATCAAGAGGGGGTCTCGAATGGGTGACTCGATCATATCTTTCGAAGAGATCTCAAACATTTGAATACATAGCATCGCATTTCTTGGTTGACTTTGGATCTTGTCCATGTGAGGCTCTAGAGCTTGTGGTTATATTCTTAACAAGCTCTAGTTCATCAAAAATAGATTTCCCTTGCATATCTTATTGTGTTTTTGATATTCTGTGTTTTCTGGCTCCATACCTTGGGAGATACCTCACATATATATTTATGGAATTTTCTACATTGGATTCTACACGTCGTTATCTTTCCAATAAACTGGTTTCATCTTGTTTGGAGTTTGGATGCGAAAGTTATTGCAGTTTTTGTTCTAAAGTTTCCTTGGGTGGAAGTTCCGACGAGCCACCGGTAGTACCGCTAGGGCATTCTTGCCGCCGGTAGTACCGGTGGAAGTACCGGAGCCACTTCCGCTCATCCTGGTTGTAATTCAGTTACCTCTCTGTTTTGTGAATGCTATTTGGCAAAACTTTGATAAGAAGTTTAGGCGGTAGTACCATCCCCGACGGAAGTACCGCTGCTCCATCGGAAGTACCGCTTGGGCATCTCGCTGCCGGTAGTACCGATGAAAGCTCTGGCCTCACTTCCGCCAAGGGCTGGTCTCCGGTCAGTATCCTGTCTATTTGGTGATTGCTATTTGTCGGAACTTTGGTCAGAAGTAAAGGCGGTAGTACCGTCCCCGCAGGAAGTTCCGGTGGACCAGTGGTAGTACCGACCAGGCTCGCTTTTCTGTCTCGCACATCGTTGTTCTTTGGACCGTTGGCTGGGTGCCAGAGGTAGTACCTCCCCCATCGGTACTACCGGCTGTGCACGGATCTGTGCATAATAGGTAGATCTGGGAGCCCTTTAAAAGGGGCTCCTCTTCTCCTTCATGGGTACGAGTTCTTTTGGTCCGTTTTTCACTCTCTCTCCTCCATTGTTGACCTTGTAGATCTTGCCCTCTCCCCTTCCCCCTCCTATTATTCTTGCATATTTTTGAGGGATTAGAGAGAGGAGATCTAGATCTACAACCCCCACCAAACCAAATCCCTTCTTTGTGAAGAAATCCTTGGGATAAAGATATTAGAGACTTTTGTGTTCTCCTCTTGTGTTCTTCCTCTCTTATCCCTCCAAGAGCTTTTGTAGCTTTGGTGGAATTTGAGAGTGAAGTATTTGCCTCTTTCATTTGGTGCTTAGGTTTGAGTTCTCCTCGGAGATTCGGTGAGTTCAAGCTCTTGGGCTTGTTTCTCTTGGGTTCTGGGAACCCTAGACGATTGTGTAGAGTTGTGGTGAGTTCTTGGGGCCTCCAATTGAGTTGTGGAGATTCCCCAAGCTTGTGGCATATTGTGGCATTGTTCTTGGGGCCTCCAATTGTTGTGGCGATTCCTCAAGCTTGTAGCCTTTGTGGTGTTTCTTGGGAGCCCTCCAATTGAGTTGTGGAGATTTCCCCAAGCCGTGTACGGGTTCGGTGACCACCCTCAAGTGTCCCATAGTGGATCATGAGTAGGCCTTTGAAGCGAGCTCATGGGAGAATAGGGTGAGCCTTTTGTGGTCCGGTGAGTAGCTTGCCTTCGCATCTTGGGGCGAGGCCTTGTGTGGTGTTGGGTAAGCATCGAGCCACCACACCTAAAGGTGAGCCATTTGTGGCATTCAGAGTACATTGCGCCATCGCACCTCTCCAATAGAGACGTAGCTTCTTTGGAAGTGAAGTTCGGGATAACAAATCATCGTCTCTGTGTCCATCGGTTATCTCTCCACCGAGCCCTTTACTTATGCAATTTACATTGTGATAGCCATCGTGCTTGAAGTATTATATCGTGATATCACCTTGTTGCGTGTCTTGCTTAGCATAGGTTGTTGGTGCACTTAGTGAACCTAGTGGTTTTAGGTTTGTGCTCTATAAATTGAACATTAATTTATTTCACATTTATTAGAGCCTAAACCGTAATAATTTTAAAACGCCTATGCACCCCCTCTAGGCGACATCCATTTCCCTTTCAATAGGTTACTACGGAACTAGTATAATCAAAGGAGAGCCTAATAAAGCAGTTGTGTGAAGGGTTCACAACATAGAAAAGAATTTTTTTCCAACGATAAGAATGCCAATTGTGCCAAGATCTAATATAGTAGATTCTTGTGACAAGTAAGAGGGTAACCATAAAAACTAACCCTTGAAGACCGAAAGCCTTTTATGAAAACTGATTTTGTTATTGATGTAGTCGATCACTTGCGATCTCAAGATCGAGTTGTAGAGTGCCGCAAATCAGTAGCGCATCCGTCCTTGGGCACACGTCCAACTCCCGAAAACCTCCACGCCTCCACTCCAGCAGAGTAGCGGAAGGAGTCGATAAATCTTACTCCGAGAATCCAACTGAACATGTACCTCACTAATCCGAGGTTATGGGGGAAATTCTAGAGGGGAAAGAGAACCTTCATGAGGAGGTGGTGCAAATGGAGAGGAGGAGGAGGCATCCTTTAATAGGGGAGGGGTAAGCTACAAGGGGCATGGCCGCCGGAGATGGTGGTGTGCCCACCTCTTCCATCATTCACATGGGTGGACTCTCCACTCACATAAAACACTCTTTCACTCACATGCATTAATTACCCACTAATTTAAATGCATTTTTATGTTTAGATAAAACTCTTTTATTTATTTTATTAAGAATTTGTTAATTACTTTAATTAACAAACATTCACATAAAACACCTTGCATTGTTTTGATATCACATCTGAAACCATTTTCATCAATTTGACCCGAAACAATTTCGGTGATCATCGAAACAATTTTAGCTCTACCAAGTTTATTCTCGGATATGTTTTATATACCACTTAGTGTCGGAGAACCTTAAGTGTGTCACCCTACGGTTCGCGAATAATGCAGACATGATAGAGACACTTCTCATATCAATAATCAGAAGCGGGGCTTGGAGATCTGTATTGACTCCTACACATTCAACGATAACTCTTGTGATCGTGTGAACCATCAATGTCGTACCCAATTCATTTTCTCTTGCGATACTTTACTTGTCCGAAATCCGATCATAGGTATCTACCATACCCCAGTTCAATCTCGTTACCGACAAGTACTCTTTACTCATTCCATGATACAACATCCTTGTGACCTAGTCACATGCTTGCAAGCGGTGTTGATGTGATATCACCGAGAGGGACCAGAGTATATCTCTCCGTCATTTGGATGGACAAATCCCACTCTTGATCCATGAGCCTCTACATAAATTTTTTGGAATACCTGAACCCACCTTTATAGTCACCCTGTTACGATGTGACGTTTGATGTTATCAAGGCACTCTTCTAGTGTTTGTGATTGACATGATCTCATGGTCTAAGGACTAGGAATACTTCATATGTGTTTGATATAGCAATGTAAACTATACCTGGGCATTTTTCGGGCCAGGCCGGGCTCGGGTTGGGCCTGACAAAGACCGCTCGTGCAAAACCTAGGCCCGAGCCCGGCTGTCGTGCTTCAAAATCAAGCCCAGGCCCGACCCGCCAGGTGCATACACATTCGGGCCGTCGGGCCGCGGGCCGGGCTTCTCCTTGTTTTTTGTTTTCTCCAGGCCTGAGCCCGGCCCGTGTCGCAGATCTAGAGCCCAGTCCTGGCCCGCCGGCCTAAAAAGCCCGGCCCGTCGGGCTTTTTTCGGGCCGGGCTGCCCATGCCCAGATCTGATGTAAACTTAATGACTAGATCATATTGCTAAATCTACATTGGGTGTATGTTCATCATATCATTCTTCTAATGGTATGATCATGTTATTAACAACATGCAATGTTCATGATCATGAAACCTTTATCATATGTTAATCAATGAGTTAGTTGAATGAGAGGATTACTAGAAACTTTGGTTTGTTTATTAAACACACATGTATTAACATTTTTGATTAATACAATTCTAGCATGAGAAATAAACATTTATCATAAACATGAAATAAGATAATAACCATTTTATTATTGCCTCTCGGGCATATTCCCTTCAGTCTCCCACTTGCACTAGAGTCAATAATCTACTTAAAACTTGCTCATTCAACACCTATGGCTTTCCGATGTTTATTCATACGCTTTTCTTGTGGTAAACCTTATCTCCATATTTGATCCTTTCAAGTTTGTGCTTATTTGCATGTCTTTGCATCTCTACGCATCACTCATGCTCAAATGAGATGTCATTCTATAAATTTGGTCCTTTGATGAGACCTCAGTTCCATAGGGTTAAATCATGTCGATACTATTGTCATGCAATATATCTTCATAGTATTATCCCACTTGGAACTACACCTTGTTTGATGAACAAACTTCTTGATACAAATTCCCTCCTTAGCTGCAAGTAGAGCAGTCATATACTCAACCTTTATTGTAGTATCCTTCACAATGTCTTTAACTTTGGAACTCATCCAAATCCATCATGGAACTTTCTTCCATTATATTGTGCCATCTTAACCTACAGTCTAAATTAAGATAAAATTGATTTGTATCTCATGACAAAACTAGTACCAATGTAACACTTTACAATAAACTATATGTCTAGTATCAATGTAACACTTTACAATGAACTATCTTTCTAGCGTTAATGTAACACTTTACAATGAACTATCTGTCACCTCTAAATACATAATATATTCTTAGTTCTTCCAAAGAACATAAGAATATCCTTACTATCATCCAATGATCATCTTATGAGTCACCCTGGTATATGCTCATAACATTTCGAGCATAGGAAATATGTGGATATGTACATATCATGGTATGATTGATCAAGGTATTCATGTGATTTTACTCATCAAGTGTCGAAACACTTGAATTTCGTTTCACTCGGCAAGTTTAATTACACTTGAATCTTGATTCAACCTTTTCCATGCGGCAAGAACCTTTCTCATCCTTTTCATATTGAGCTCATTCAATATTTCATCTATGTACATTTTGCACAACCATATTTGTGTCTCAATCTATTAATATAGACTTTGATGTCTAATATTCTGGTTCTGCCTAAGTCTTTCATCGAAATATTAATTTTAGTGAAATTCTCAACCTATGTTAATAAAATCTACATCATTTCTAATCAACAACATGGCTTTTACATAATGTATTAGAAATATGTGTCAACGCTCCCACTTAATTTCTTGCAAATGCAAGCATCTTCATTGTCTCTAATGAAATTAAACCTTTTAACTATTTTTACCATGGTGAAGATTCCAACCCGTGATGCTTACTTCAACTAGTGAAGTTTGCATGCCCATTTAGCATCCTTTGAAATAACAAAACCCTTTGGACCATGTCATGTACACGTCCTAGGTAACCATTATATTAGAAGAACATTGTTTTGTTTGTTCAACTAGCATATACAACAATAGACATATGTAGTGATTGCTACACTAATTCGTCTAGACTAAATATCGCTACAAAATCAAATCTTGTCGTAGTCAACTCCTTGCACATTGTTGCAAACTATTTTCCGACATGTTGACTATTTCATAGATGTGAAACGTCCATGTCTGTTTCTTTATAGATCCAAATACGGCTGATAGGCTTCATGCCTTCTAGAGGGTCTTCCAAGTTCAGAAACTTGGTTTCTCGTGTATAGAACTATCACATATTTTATGGCTTCTAGCCATTTGACGGAGTCAGGGCCCATCATCGCTTCTTTGTATGTAGTCGGTTCATCATTGTCAAATAATAATGATTTGATCTCAAATCTTAGTATTTGATTGTTTACCCAACCTACACAGTTCAATAGGAGCTTAGATCTCCGTGACCATAACCTTTGAGGCACGGGATCCATGAGCATTGCAACCGCCTCCAAGACACTTTCCAACGCCGCGCTACTCAGCATATGTTGCTCAAGTTCATCAACCTAATCAAAGTTCAATTGTCCTCCCACTTAAATTTTCACGAGATATTCCTTATCAAGAAACTTGATGTTCTAAGCGACAAACACTTTTGTCTTTCGTGTTATGGAGGTACATGTGGGGCCCCTGGATTAATCCTCCGAGAATCCCTGTTATGCATACACCACTATCCCATGATTAGTTAGTCGTGGCACATAACCGACAAGTATCAAAGTAAACATCCATTACTTAAGCAGATACATGCCATACCTTATTTGCCATTATGGCTACATCAACTATCATCAACTGAACTTCACCATGCGTAGAGCCCGAGCCATGCCTTAACCTACAGGAAACTGACTAGGAGAACGTCCTAGCTCGTATATTTGTCATCCTCACCTTCTTCTCGAGATCTGACCAAGTTAATAGCTAGGGACAATGCCAGTGAGTACTTTGAATGTACTCGCAAATCACCTTAAGAAATTAATAATAAGAGGATATGCAATATGGCTGTGGTAGTAGGAGGGCTCCAAGAGAGGTTCTTTTCTCAAATAGTTCTCTTGTATATATAGCATCTACATATCTTTGTTGAAAACTTTGGTAAAACATTTTTGAAAAGTTTTGGAAAACACTAGGACTGGGTCACCCATTTGTTCCTCCTTCCGGTCATCCCATGACCAACTTCTTTCCTTCCTTTCCGACCATCCCATGGTCACAACATATCCAAATCCTTTGCTTTTCCGAAGTCCTTTTTAAAATCAAAACCATCACCGCTCTACAGTAGTTTGTCCAACCCTTCCATACCGCTGACATGGCTATCCGAATAGATTTACACTCTGTAGAGGTTGTACACTTTACCCACACCATTCGAGTACCCTGCCCTGATCCATACCGATCAAGACTCTCCAGACGCCACTCTAGCATAGGCCCTACCCTATGAGTTGTTCCTCTCAACACCGGGATGTCGGGGCCACAGACCAACCGGAGAGCATTCTGACTCCTCGAGAGTGGGAACTTTCAATGACAGGCTCATAGTATCGCCCGGTCACTCACATGGGTGATCCTGCTTCCTCTAGGTGACTGTCTAATAGTTGACCCTTTTTGTAAAGGCAAGCCTAAAATTAGAGGGAGGTGATCCCTTATAAGAAGTTATGAGAATTTCCACACTAGAGTAGCAAACTTCAAGTCCATCCCTGTCTCATTCTAGAGTAGTGTGGTTGCACGGGTTAAGTTGTTATAGCTAAAGCTGCAAAGAACCTGGTGCGTTTTTGTAAACATTTTTCCTCCATCTTTCTTTCAGCATCTTTTGTAAAACGAAAACCTTTTTCTTTCTCAAACTTCTCTTGGCAGGTCAAACCTCTCCAAGGTGTTACCATAAAAATCTTTGTAAAACTTTTCCGGGGTCTTCCCATCCTATAGCTTTGCTTTGGCTAAAACAGGGTCTCCAAAGGGGTATGGTGTTATACACCATCTACCATACTATGGTCAAATAGGTGTCATCAAAGAGGGTTGTACTTAGTAGTACAAAAGGGTAATGGTTTGGGGGAGCCAAGCCACTACCGGAGATATAGCTCATCATATAATAAAACAATGCAGTTTCATAAACAATAGGTAAAACATGCATAAGTAAAACAATAGGACAAGGCTTATGAGCAATAAGGTGGCTTGCCTGAGATTAGCAAACAGGCAATATATGTCTCTGGGCTTCTTCTTAGAATACCATAATAATCCAATAATAACCACTTCTTCTGGTCTCCGATATAAGCGCAACTATCGACGTCAGAGATAACACATGCAAGCAAACAAAGCCACAATGAACACAATGCATACAAGCATCATTACAATACAAAATCAAACATACAACATAGTAGTAACTTTAGTTGGTTTTGATGGATTGAGGTTAGAGCAGTTGGAATTACTTTATTTGCCTTTGTAGAATTCCTTTTTGATTTACTTGCCGAATACCACCTAATGAAGGAGGTTTTGAAGTAAGGATTGGGTCTGTATGATATCAATGTACAAAAATTATATCTACATATAGGTATTGGAATAACAAGGCCAACAAAAGTGGTTTCATTATTTTATCAATTTCCTATATTTAGTTATGATTTTTCTAGTGAAATAACCTCTAGTTTAGGTGAATAAATCACCAGAAAAGATACGGAGCTCAAATAAATTTGTTCTCAGGGTATGTTGTATATATGTGAGTTTATGATTTTTTAGAGTTGGAGGCACCTCAAAATAATTACCAGAATGCCCTTGGTAAAATCCCAAAGTCCATTTTGTAGTAAAATTTTCTTTTTAACCAGATTTATTTTATAGGTCCAAATTACATGAGACCAAGTATAGTGGATAGGTATTATGAATACCTTCCATTAGATATTGGAATCATCTCATTTAGAGTTGCAAATCTTCTGCTAGGATTTATTGAGTGAAACCATACTAGACAGAGATGTTTATTTCCCTATAAATTATCAATGGCTTAATAAATCTGGAGCTCCTGGGGTGTGGAAGGATTTAGTGAACCACATCACTGAGAGTTGAAATGAGGTCAATTTAACTCATTATTTGTCCTAGGAAGTTTTATAAATTCATATATGTATTTAACTTGTCATTTTTGCTAAAGATAAACCACAGCTCCACTTGGAATGAGGTCAAGGTTATAGGATAGGTACATTCAATTTTTACCATATGAAAAAGGATTCACACCATTTGGAGGTGTGGAACCTACCGGGGATTTTATTGACTGAAAAAGATCCATTTTAGTTGATTAAATACTAGAAAATAATGATAAGGATTTTGGACCTTAGGCTTGCGCTGCATGTTGTAGAAAACCACTGAGCCCATTGTAAAAAAATGGATCTAGTAACTTTCATGTAATTTTCAATTTCATACAGAATTAAACCATCAAGGTAGTTTTTGTAGATCTGGAGTATTATTAAAATAAAAAGGGGAGCTAGGCTGGGATCTAGACGGAGTTGGGCCATAGAGAGGGAAAGCAGCCTACTCGGGCGGAGCCATGCGCAAGAGGGATCCAGGTTTAAACTCGTGCTGGGGTCCATCTATTAGGGGGCGAGGAGGGCTAAGAGGTATCACGCGACGGAGGTCGTTAGATTAGGAGGGGATCAACGGCAGGGGCTGCCGTCTCTGCTGAGACATGCGCAGCGGCGTAGAACCCTAGCCAGCGGAGGAAATCAGGCAGGGGAGCTCACCTTGGGGCGGAGAAGTCGACGGGGAAGCGCCAGGGTGAGGCGACGCACTTTAGCGACCTCAGAGATGGGCGGGAAAGGCAGGCTTCGGGTCTGGAGGTACCTCACGCGGCCACGACCAAGAGGTCCTTGTTGGAGCTCGGCAACGATGCATGAGGAGCCGTTCTTGGGCAAAAAGAAGTGGGGGAGTATATGCATTAGAGCACGATGGTCTCAAAAATTCCGCATGCAACGAGAGAGGAGCAGAGGAGAAGGAGTTAGGCTTAGATCTTGCAGCTAGCCGAGAATGGAGTTCCTCCATTTCCTAGTCAACATAGAGGGAGAGAGGGGTTGGGTGTCTAAGGGGAGTGGTAGAGGAGTGCAGGGGAGTGGAATGGGGTAGCAGGAGCAGAGTTGGTGGCCTCTGGCCCTTTTAAGCCGATGGACAATGGTCCATGGTGGTCTAGTTCCATGGAGGAGTTAGTGGGGAGGGCTGGCCAGGTATAGGTCGACTTGGGAGGTTCTGTGGGTGTGTGGGGTCAGTAGCTCGATAAGAGAGAGGGGAGGGGTGTGCAGCAGTTGTGATGCCCTTTATTTCCCAAGATATGAAAGATTTTGTATCTCTCTCACTTGCTCCATTGGCTAAAAGATAAGGGACATAGGGTGCTATAGTGGCAGGTTGACCATGGTGTCATGCTTGCTGTCGTGAGTGATGGTGAGCTTTGGTGATGATTTGGTTTTTAGTTTAGCTCAAGACTAGCTAAGTTTGCCAAATTTGATTAAATAGGTGGTTGTGAAGGAAGTTAGAACCTAGTCTTTGGCAATATTAGGAAATGGTACTGTTGTGTAGATAGGGGCAATACATAGCCCTAGTAATTGTTTGGGACTTTTCAGATAATTTTTGGTTCACTTGAAATCATTCATTCAAAAGGTGCTGAATTGGTTTCTGGAAGCTCATTTGATATTTTTACATTGGACAATGTTGATTTTTGATGTGATATGATCCTAAACACCATATCACACATTGGAGAATTTTCTTGGAATTTATTTAGATAGAAAAGTATTATTAAGCAATTATTTCTTGTTTCTGCCATTTAAGAAAAAGGGAAAAAAATAAATAATAAAGCATCTCAAAAATATTTATTTTTGAGGTGGAAATATAGGGTATGATAATTAGGCCTCAAATTTGCTTAAAGTTGGATAAGTGATTTGGACAAATACAAACTTTCGTTTGTAGATGGAGTTTTTGAGATTTTGTTAAAAGAAAGGTTTTAAAATAGTTTTGGGCCAAATTAATTATGGAAGATATTTGATAAATTTATATTTCCAAGTTAGATGATGTCAACATGTTGTATCTATCATTGTAAACCTTCGGTTTTGAGAATCCAACTTGATTTGGGATAAAAATCTGGAATAAGGTATCTTGGGCAATGTTATTTTTATACCACCAAAACATGGTTGGATCTTGGAGCTCAAAGCTCCCCTTAGGGCATGGGATAGATGGATGGATAGACCAAGATTATTAGTTCACCATGATACAAGAAGTTGAGCTTGATCATGCTTGAGTGCTCTAGGAATTGATTTCAAACTTCGAATAATATAAGGGTGCCAAAACAGATTATCAAATAGCCTTCAAAACCTGGTGGGTTTTTGAAGCATAAGGACCCATTTGGAACAAGTGAATTAGTTATTGCTAGATATTTATGAGTAAAACACAATTATGCAAATAGTTTGTCCAAGGAAGGTAGGATGAAGGTGTGAGCTTCTGACCAAGTAGGCTAGTTGATGAGATTTACAGGAAATATGATTTTGTTGCCTGCAAACCCATCAAGAACGGGTGGGTTAAAAGATGATCTAGCTAAGTTCAATAAGGGGACTTGGTAGTCCTTAAGATGGTCTACAACATGGTTCAAGTAAATTTCCAACAGTGCACATGAGTTGACAAAGGGAGGTACTCAAAGAAGGGATGTTGAAACAATTTCCAGACTTAGTCAAATTTGGCAGTTTTGAGGAATTGACTAGAGTGCAAGAGGGGACATTTTTGATTGGTTTCAAGGTACCAAAGCATCACCAATGGGATGATGTTGTAGTGTAGATGGAGTAGGAATGATCCATGCTTGATAATGGTCTTGATAGACTTGAAAGCTTCTAGAAGGAATGAAATCAAGGGTGATCTAGTTAAGGGATTAGATGGTCACTTTAGTGCCCAAATGAAAGGGTAAGCTTAGGGAATTTTCTTAGGGTTTATAAATTTACTTTATTTTGATCCTAGAGAATGAGCTCCTAGGGTAGCTCATACTATTCCTAAGCAAACAAGTCAAATAGCAGAACAAGGCAAATCATTAGACAGCAGATCAAGGCAATTCATCTTAACAAGCAACTCAAGTTATTACTAGAGTTACCATCAAGCCTAGCTTGAGGTAAGGTAAGGTCCCTGGGTACATCTACCAAGAGTAGAGTTCAAAAGTTTTACAAAAAGGTTTTAGAGAAACCTAGAGGTAGAAGTATTTTGAAGGCTCTGTCTTGAAAAGATAAGGAGATTATATCTTATAGATCTCCATAATTTTGGAAATAGAATCTACTAAAATAGTTAGGGTTGCAAAGGCATCTGGGCTCAGGTTTTGAAATGCCAAAACATTTGAGAATATGTAAAATGAGCTAAGATAGTTTTGTTAAATAGTTTTTGTCAACTGTTGTTGAGGTAAGGAGTATATCATATATTACACAACCAGATGCATAAGCATCAACAAGCAAGCAACCGAACAGTGCATCACTAAATAAGAAAAAAAGTTTTGCTCCCCTGATTTTTGCATTTTGGACAACTAATTAGGGTTGCTGAAATTGGGATGTTACAGTATACCCAACATTTTTTTGGAATAACCTACAAAAACTTGCTTATCTGACTTTGGTTGTAAACATTTAACTCGCCCTAGCATACCAAAATTTAAGAAAAGACAACTCGGGCTTTATCCCAAACCATAATTTATATGGTGTCATTTGAACAGATCATGATGGTGCTCTTTTTAGCTTAAAAGTGGTAGTCTCTACAACTTTAATTCTTAAAACATGATGGCAGTTTTATAAATGACACCTTTGATCCTACCATGTCAAACAAGGTTTCATTATATTTCTCGAATACTCCATACTCTTATGGTGTTTCGGGAAATAGAAATCAATGGAATGATTCCTAAAATCTTAGGTGTTTGCTAAAATTTGTTACTCAAATATCTTCCTTTATGATCAAATCATAAATTATTTATTTTCTTGCTACAATAATTTTCCACTTCATCTTGAAAGTCTTTGAACATGTTTCAGATAGTTCATACTTCTTCCTTATTAAGTAAATATACACATATATCCACTCAAGGTTTCGGAGAAAGAATATGAAGTTAAAATCCATCACTGATGACTACACATAATGGACTATATACATCAACATGCATGATGTCCAATAGGTTTGACGTTTGTTCTTCTTTGGGCTATGAATGGAGTTTTAATTATCTCTAGGAAAGTCTTACAAGTGTCAATTGATAAAAATCAATTTAAATGACGATGACATGGGTATGATTACTCGGGTACCGAAACATGGGTGGGCGGGCATGGAACCACTTATGTTTTTACCAATATAATTTAAACGGCGATGACATGGGTATGATTACTCGGGTGCTTATGTTTTGCTACCTTGGCTGTATAAAGGCTCACGTTAGATGAAGATTCAAGATGATGGCCCAAGAAGCATCCAATGGAAGCCTTAGTTGTATTAGATAAGGAAATAATAACCGACGTTGTGTTGGTGTTGTAATCGTAAATATGTAACCTATCCGTATACGGCTTTGGGACCTGGCCTATTATATATAGGCCAGGAGAAGCCAATGGAAAGGTACCGAGAAACTCCCAAGCAATCTATAATAGCATTCTCCAACAATAATTAGGCGACTTCGAATCCCTTGTTTGCCTGACATCTGATGAAATACCTAATGTTCTATTTTCCGCAAAACCCTAAGTCCATAACTATGGGCATTGGCGAGTTTACCCCTCGTCAATTGGCGTTGTTTGTGGGAAACCTGAACGCTGGAGTCATGGATTCGGCGAACCCCTTTTCATCAAACAACAACCGAACATAAGTGGTTCCATGCCCGCCCACCCATGTTTCGGTACCCGTCGATTTCAACAGTAGATCCGATGTCATCATCGAAAGTTTCCACTTCCAAGTGGAGGATCCTGAAGAACCATACCTCTCAGCTCCGATCTAATTGGGACCGTTGGTCGAAAAGTCTGCGCCTACGGCGATACCTGCATCATATGTCAGATCATCCGTAGAAGCTATACTCTAGGAAGAGAAAGATGAAGGAAACAATGAAAATACAACAGATCTATGGGATCTTGATGGTCTTTACGATAATCTCTCCCCTGGGTCAGGCTCCTAGCTAACTCGACCATGTGGACCAAGCCCGGTAAACACAGAACCTGAAGAAAGTGGCGAAAGCATCGAATTCGGAATGAGGATGGCCCAAATTTATCCAGAACAAGAACCGCTAGACCTCACCGATCTCCAAAATAGTGTTTCCCTTGGATCCGACGATAACACCACTAGTTTATACATAACATGTGACCAAGTGTGCATGATCATCGGGAACCCTTCGACACAGTGCGACTCTAAGGATAACCCTATTCTTAACCCTGATGATATTCTATCAGATGATAATGCAGGGAATCACAGCAACGAAGGAAATCACGAGAACAAAGGAGACCCGACGAATAACCACATAGTCCCAAGAGGAGGACAACCATGCAGAGGCAAGAGGCAAACTCTCTGGCTACCAGCCGAAGCATGGCAAAGAGCAAGGGAAGCAATTTCGGGTGCAGTTCCAATGAAAGCTGAGGCGACACATGAAGATCTACTAGCCTACCAATATTTGCTTCATCACAAGAAAAGGGATCTCCTAAGGATGCAGAGGCAACTCAACGAAAGGAAAATGTTAGCCGACGAATCCAGCCTACGGTGGGCGCAGGCCAAGATGGGGAACATCACGACTGCAGAACATCCCCAAAGCTGAAAGAAACGAACTGACTTGAGCTCTCGATCTGTCGTTTATGTTAGTAGATCCAATAGGACACATCAAAGCAAAAATAACCCAAGCCGCAATTGTAGACGCACAAACATATCTACTTACAACTCAACCCGCACCCGACGATCCTTGTGCGGCTCTCCATCGCTCTGCTCTAATGAACCTCGGCATGGTGGGGGCATCTCTTGCACAAGCATAACAGGGAATCACACATCAATCCGACAGATCCCCACATCGTCACAGCAACCCTCGACAGGTGGGGCACACCCAAAGATCTCGGTCACCACATCAGGTGCACTTCTTTGGGTCCGAGCCACGAAACTGCACAAGAAACAACAACACACAGCACATGAACGACGGATCAAGGGATGAGAGCCACAACCAAAGATACTACAACAGTGACAGTGAATATGACTATGAGTTATGTGGAGCCAGCTGCTTTACCCAGCGGGTTCGTAAGACCCTGGTACCCAAGGATATTAAACTTCCACGTGACCGACAGAAGTACGATGGCCTACATGAACCCAAAGCTTGGTTAGCAGATTATCTGGCCACCGTCAAGTTATAGGGTGGCTTCACGGCCACCGCAATGCAGAGCCTGCAGTTGCACTTAACCAGCACCTCACGGTCATGCCTCAGACAACTACCCGAAGATTCCATCAGCAGTTGGAATGACCTTCATGATAAATTCATCCAACATTTTCACTCCACATTCAAATGACCCGCATCTCTGGAGCAATTGCGGGCGTGCAAACAAAAACCTGGAGAACCAATAAGAGCCTTTATTCAGCGATGGAATATCATCAAGAACTCAACTGAGGCCATATCCGATGAAAGGGCAATTGACGCCTTCAACAATGACCTCCGCCGTCGAGAATTCATAGAAGAACTAGGATGAGTCAAGCCCAAAACAATTTTAGAGCTGATGGATATAGAAAATCGTTGGGCTGATGGAGAGGATGCAGTACACAACAAGCGAACACGTTTGTCCAAAGAAGACAGGGACATACGCAATAGTGATAGAAGATGAAGGAACAACAACATACATAGGGGACCAATCTATGTTGCATCAAGTTTCTCGGGAGAGGATAACCACAGAAATGACGATTACAATGGCGGGCACCGCAGCAAAAGGGATGATGTCGCAGGAAGCCAACCAACATAGCGATATCATCCAAGAGCCCGATACCCACCAATGTCCGCAATGCAAATGCTGGAGGGACCCTGTAATATGCACTTTTACGTAGACTCAACTTACAAAAGGTGATCCAATCATCTTATGAAAGATTGCCGAATGTTTCTAAAAATGCAAGAATTATGCAACACGAAGGCAACTGAAGCGGCAAGCTGAGGATACACCACTACGCCTAGCACGTTAGCCATCGGTGCACCATCACCACTATCGGCATACCTACCGGCGGGGCAGCCGCAAAACACAATAAATCAAGAAAATGAGTACCCTAGGTCCAAGGGAGCAATGTCAATGATTCAGAAAGGGCGCCCGTCAATGATTCAATGACTCATAAGTGATATTCCAATCATTCTTCTTGCGACATTTTAGCATTAGTGTTATGAATATGATTTGTCCAACTAGACTTTATGCAATACATTAATTATTTCAATAACCATTATTAACGTAGTACCAAAACAAAATAACAATTATTAAAACAAATCTTGAAGGCTAGGTTTGATGTCAACGAGAAAGACAATAATACTTTATTTGTTTCCAATGAACATCATCCCATATTCTCTTGCTAGTTACTTAGGCCATCGCATTTCATGAACTGTGTTGTCCTGTATGACACTTCACACCAACAATTCGGTATCTAATACCCAAGAACCACATTGTTTTACAAGCAAAGAATACATCCACAACATGTATATAATCTATATACCTAAGTTTGACATTTCAAGTCTTTTTATTTTCTACCAAATATTTTCTAGATTCTCTTTCAAAAATTCCTTTCCTTTTTAGAGGAATCTATAAACATCAACAGTGGTGCCATACACATGACACATAGTCCAAAGTGTGTTAGTTAAACACTATTACCCTTGGACTTGTACTTTGATGTGTATCACCATCATCAAATGTTTGGAGTTCTTCCAAAAACCATTATTTAGTAATCTTTTAGCATAGTAAACATTTTACCCACATCTTTTTATTCATCCTTATCATGACAACTTTCATGATCAAGCAACTATAGCCTAAAAAGGAGAATTGCGAGTATAATGTTAGTTCCCTAAAACCTTTTGGGAGATTATCACACCTAGCATCTCCAACCTTCGCAAATTCTCATATAATATGAGAACATGTATCTTACTAAAATTATATTCTATCACATTGCAACCGAGAATTATTTCAGATATCACAATATCTTCCACACACGATAGTTTCTGAAACAATTTTTTTAGCTCCTAGATAACCTCGATACTGAAACAACTTTCAAATATCAACAATCATGGAGGCAAGCATGATATTTAGATACTAATGTTGGAACTATTACTTCTTGATTTAATACTACTTATTAAACTTCATGGAGTAAGTGGAGTTTACCGAAAGTGTGTAATAGGAATTTAAACTTTAGATTGACACTCAAAACAATATGATGCCAATTCATAAAGTAGATATCCATAATTCTATAGTTCTATTATCTCAATTAAAACTAAGTGCAAGGTAGTATAACGAAATCTAGTGACTTCAATAAACTATGCAAAATCACTTTGATATAGTTTATGATTTTTTTGAAGCAACAGAGTGCCCTAGAAGGGGCTAGAGCCTGTATTAATTATAACAGCGGTGGGTGTACAGTGATATTACAAGAAACCCCATAAAGATAGAAAAATTAAAACATGGGTCCCTGACATTTGTAGATAGGACCTTGCTGAAAGATTGCAATTACAACCTAGTCGTATCTCTGCCCCACCGTGGAGCGAAGCAAGGCGAGCACTGCAGCCAAGAACGGTGATGGGGACGAGACCACTTGTCGCCGGCTGAGCGAAGCCCTCAACGCCCAACCTCGAGCAGGGCCTCCCAATGGAGGTTGAGGATTTGCCGGAGCTCACCGGCTTGGAGAAGGCCATCCTGGCCATATGGATTTGCGTCCTCATGGACGACAAGGAGATGCTCCAAGAAGAAGAGGCTCTAGAACTCCTGAACCAATCCAGCACACACTCTACTCTAACACCACTTTCCCCCATCCCCACCATGGAGATTGGGAAGGAGAGAGGAGTTAGAGCAAGAAGAGAAGCCAGAGTGGCAGAGGCGCACCAACATCGCGCTAGGTAAATCGGCTCACCATCGAAACTAAGGAACCTGCCATGGACCTTGGGGGATGAGCAGAAAAGATGGCGGTGAACCAGGTGGATCCTATTGTAGGGGCGAGTGGTGGTCTTCTCCACCGTAGCCTTCCGCTCTCCCCTTGAGAGCACCACCACGGAGAGAAGAACGACCACATCGAGCCAGAGGAGATCCGGTGCCTTTAGCTCGAAGCACTCGATGCGTGCCTTATTCAGAGGGATGCAAGCCCTCAGCCATATCTTCTAGACCACCGCTTGCCACCTGCGGGGCGCATCTGAGTAGATGAGGAGCAAGGCGCAGTGGATCCGGACGCCGGGATCCACGATTCGACCCTGAGTCGTCATAAGGGGAGAAATCACAAAGGAAAAAGCTACTAGAACTACTACTAGGGAGAGAGGAGGCCAACCACCAGCTCCGTCTCCATGCCGGCCGCCATAGCTACCAGAGAGGAGGGAGGAGAGGGGCGGTAGAGGTAGTATGGAGTCGACTCTCAAAGGGGCTCACGCTGTTTCGCTCCTCTAGTGAGTAGTATCGGAGAAAAATATTTGAGCGAACCTTTGCCCACAACTATAGTTTATGATAAATTGATTTAAACTCTAATCATATTACTACGTGAACTCCCACTCAAAAAACAACATCCCTGAAGTTTTTTTGGTGATTATAAGAACCAAATTCACTACACCAAGACCGTTCATCACATCAATTGGTGCAGTTGCAAAGGCGGGCATCGATATGATCATCGTATCAACTATATGACTCATGATTTACATTTTGGTTCATGTGCCAAGGCCATGTCTGTACATGCTAGGCTCGTCAAGTATAACCTTACTATTTGCTTGTGTAAATCTTTATTACACTCGTCTTATGCGAACGTAGATTCTATCACACCCAATCATCACTTGTGCTTCAAAACCACGAATTTTCTTAACAATGCATACTAAAGGAATAACACATTTTATCTTGATATTTAGTGAGAGGGATCATATTATAACGCTACCGCCAAGATCTAAAAAATACATAAGCATAAATAAGATGCATAAAAGTAATAAGCATTACATGCATAAATAATGTGATATGATATGGTCCTTTCTTGTACTTGATCTCCATCTTGTTCTCCATGGTATGATCACCATCATTCCACCGGCGTGGCTCCAACGTCTATGGTGCCACCATATTGGTTGTTCTCCACTAATTCAAATTATATGGAATTCCATATAAAGAATAAAACAACCATATGGCTCCAGCCAGTTGTCATAACCTACAAATAATATCATCGCATATAAGATTTGTAACAACTGACCATATCACATCACATGCCCTACAAAAACAAGTTAGACGCCTCTAATTTATTTTGCATATTTTATGTGGATTTGGGCTTAAGATGAATTATTCATACCTACAAACTTCAAACCACAACGGTGATTTTTTTATTAACAACCCATTGTAAACTAGATCTCAGCTATAATAGGAGAGATAGACACCCACTAGCCACTTATGCAATACGAGTTGCATGTCAAGCGTGGAACACGTCTCATGTGCGAGGACATGTAGAGTTAGTCTGGGCTAGTTCATCCCACTATGCCACTAAGATCTAATATAAACAAAAAGTTGCAATAACATGATCATCAACACCCACAACCATATGTGTTCTACTTGTACAGAACATCTACGCATAGATATGGCTTTGATACAACTGAAGGGTTTGCAACATAGAAAACAAAAAAAATCGTATGATAAGAACGCCAATTACGCCAAGATCTAATCTAGTAGATACTAGTAAAGAGTAAGAGGGTAACCAAAAAAACTAACCCTTGAAGACCGAAAGCCTTTTACAAAAACTTATTTCGTTATTGATGTAGTCGATAACTTGTCGATTTCAAGATTGAGTTGTAGAGCACTACAAACCAGCAACACATCAATCCTCGGGCACATGTCCGTCTCTCGACAACCTCCATGATTCCACTCCAGTAGAGAAACAGAAGTAGTAGATAAATCTTACTCCAAGAATCCAATAGAACATGTACCTCGCTAATCCGAGGCCATGGGGGAAATGCTACAGGGGGAAGTGAACCTTCACGAGGAGGTGGTGCAAATGGAGAGGAGGAGGAGGCCTCCTTTTACAGGGGATGGGGGAAAGCCCCAAGGGGCATGGCCTCCCGCCATGGTGGTGCCCCCACCTCTTCCCTCATTCATATGGGTGGACTCTCCACTCACATAAAACACTCTTCCACTCACTTGCATTAATTACCCACTAATTTAAATGCATTTTTATCTTTAAATAAAAATATTTTATTTTATTTATTCAGAATTTTTTAATTAATTTAATTAAAAAACATTCACATAAAACCCCTTGCATTGTTTTGATATCACATCTAAAACCATTTTCATCAGTTTGACCCAAAACAATTTTGGTGATCATCGAAACAATCTCAGATCTAACAAATTTATTCTCGGATGTCTTTTATCTACCACTTAGTGTCGGAGAACTTTAAGTGTGTCACCCTATGGTTCGTGAATAATGCAGACATGATAGAGACACTTCTCATATCAATAAATAGAAGCGGGACCTGGAGATCCATACTGACTCCTACACATTCAACGATAACTCTTGTGATCGTGTGAACCATCAACGTCGTACCCAATTCCTTTTCTCTCGCGATACTTTACTTTTCTGAGATCCGATCATAGGTATCTATCGTACCCCAGTTCAATCTCATTACTAACAAGTACTCTTTACTCGTTCCGTGATACAACATCCTTGTGACCTAGTCACATGCTTGCAAGCGGTGTTGATGTGATATCACCGAAAGGGCCCAGACTATATCTCTCCGTCATTAGGATGGACAAATCCCACTCTTGATCCATGAGCCTCTACATAAAACTTTTAGAATACTTGAACCCACCTTTATAGTCACCCTATTACTATGTGATGTTTGATGTTATCAAGTCACTCTTCTGGTGTTAGTGATTGACATGATCTCATCATGGTCTAAGGACTAGGAATACTTCATATGTGTTTGATGTAGCAATGTAAACTTAATGACTAGATCATATTGCTTAATCTACATTGGGTGTATGTTCATCATATCATTCTTCTAATGGCATGATCCTGTTATTAACAACATCCAATGTTCATGATCAGGAAACCTTTATCATCTGTTAATCAACGAGCTAGTTGAATGAGAGGCATTACTAGAAACTTTGGTTTGTTTATTAAACACACATGTATTAACATTTTTGATTAATACAATTCTAGCATAAGAAATAAACATTTATCATAAACGTGGAATAAGATAATAAACATTTTATTATTGCCTCTCAGGCATATTCCCTTCATTGTGAATAAGAACAAAAAAGTAAATAAAGTATTGAAAGTAAACTATAACAAGAACTAAACTATAGGGGTTGTAGTGGTAGGATCGAATAGAATGAGAGAGGGTTTCTAGGCTTCAGTCTCACTAGTACTAGATGGGCGAATATATGTGTGATCCATTGTCTACAAGAGGTTCCTTGGACAAATAAACTTCCCCACTTGATTACCAGCTTGTCACACTGTGTGTACTATGCATGATTCTCGCGTTTTACTCGCAAGGCAAATGGACACTTCTGGACCAAGGGATCCTATGAACTAATCTTCTTAACTCATGTAATTGTATACTTGGATGAAAAAACATTCTAACTTAGTGCACCAGATCAAAGCTCAACCTAGAACTTAATCAATCACTCACACATGGATGAACAAAAAAACATAGATGAATACATTAATGAAGTCAGAACCATGTTCAATCTTACAATTAATAAACAAAAGAGAGAGAGGGAGGTAGATTCTTTGATGGAGATGGAGATGGTGATGAACACGGCACCTGATGCGTGGTGGTGGTGATGGTGATGTACTCCTTCTCCTCCTCTTCTTGCTTGGATGCCTTGATGGTGATGGTGTTGGAGATCTTGTGTGCGGAGTCTATGGAGGTGGCAGAGTAGCAGGGCTCTGGCCCCAATGCGTGGATGGATTCTCCCCCATGGTGGTTAGGGTTCCCCTCTTTAAATAGGCGTTCTTGAGGTCGGTTTTGCAAATCGACATAGCTCAGGGCCGAATATGCCCATTGGGCCTTCACAAATGTGGTCCGTTTTGACAAAACAAAGCCGATGGAGGGTGGTACGAACGTACGATATGGTTGGGCTATACCCGTACCACGGGTCATTAAACCCTTTGTACTCTGTAGTGTTTTGGCTACAATTTCTTCATACGGATTCCAATTGAGGTGTTCTCTGGCTCGTTGGATTCATATGGATGAGGGATACAACACCATGGTATTGTATTAGAAATATGAGATGTTGGAAAAATAAGACTTTCCCACATCTCATATCGCTAAGTCTGGCGCCTGTAAATTCTCCATATTGAATCTTCTTGGCTCCATTTATCCATGATTGTCCATAGCACCTA
Source organism: Avena eriantha (assembly GCA_910589775.1). Lineage (NCBI taxonomy): Eukaryota > Viridiplantae > Streptophyta > Magnoliopsida > Poales > Poaceae > Avena > Avena eriantha. Next base: position 336,414,627 of record OU342746.1, read on the forward strand.
CACACAAGTCAAAGACAAGGAAAAATAAATAAAATCCTACTAAAACTACTAGTTGTGCAAAGTCCTTATGAAAATGAATGAGAACCTGTAATCATGCATAATTGGCATAGTTGTAGCTAGACATAACATGTGATGAGTGACAATATGAATAAATTGTATGCTTAAATATGCATCATATTTGTACTCATCAATCCCCTTTATTTGGTTTATAACTCTGTAGGACAGGAAAACCCCTGTTTTGCGTATTTTTAACTTTTAGGGACCTTAATGGAGTCAAATGGACCTAGGATTTTTCGAGGATTATTTTTCATGAAGACAATCATGTGTAGCACTGGAACCTCACGAGCGGATCCTGGAGGGTCAAAGGAGGCCATGTGGCATGGCCCAGGGCATCATTACACCTAGGCTCGTTCACTCCTCGAGCATCCTTAGTCGTCCATCTTCAGCCCTAACTCTGAATCTTGACCTAAAAATGCCTAAAAAAAGGTCCTCCATCATGATCTCAGAAGAGGTGGAGTCGAAACATAGAAACCACAAAATTAAGCAAGAACCAGCAAAGGTTAGCGGGGGAACCGCCACCGGAGCCATCCGTGGTTGGATCTCCACCCTTTCCAATGGCATCGACACCATATCCATGATGAAGAGGGAGTAGTCCAGCTCTGAAATATGGGCCTCGTTGAAGAAAAGTTTTTCGATCAAAGATTTGGGTGAAGCAACATACATATTAGGTATAAAGATCTATTGATATTGATCATGATGCCTAATAGGGGTTACCCAAGATACATATCTAGAAATGATATTGAAGAGGTTCAGTATGGAAGGTTCTGGTAAAGTAAAATTTCCAATGGTACATGGCAAACCATTATGCAAGGCACAATGTCCGTCAACATTTGTTGAGCACAGTGTTCCAAATGCTTCCGCAATTGGATCAATCATGTATGCCATGATATGTACAATACCATATGTATCCTATTCTCTAAGTGTTGCGAGAAGATACGAGAGTGATCTTGGAAAGGCTCACTGGATAACAGCAAAAAATATTTGCTTAAGTACTTACGAAGGACTAATAATATGTTTCTCATATATAGAGGTGATAAAGAGCTCGTTGCAAGAAGTTACACCGATGATAGCTTTACAACTGATCCTAATGATTTCAAGTCTCAATCCGGCTATGCGTTTACTTTAAATGGGGGAGAGGTGAGCTAGAAATGTTCTAAGCAAGATATGGTCGTGGATTCTACAACAGAAGCAGAGTACATAACATCGTCAAGTGCTGTAAAGGAGGATGTCTGGATGAAGAACTTCATAGAACATGGTATGGTTACAAGTGCATTAGAGCCAACCGAGATTCATTATGGGAACAATGGTGTCATTGCTCAAACAAAAGAAGCAAGGTCCCACCAGAACAACAAGCATGTACAATGTCGATTTCATCTCATCTGACAGTTCGTCAATGAAAGTGATATCAAGATGTGTAAAATTCATACATAAATGAATGTGGCAGACCCTTTGACAAAGTTACTCACACTTGCAGAGAACGAGCAACACCAGGAAGCCATAGGTGCTGGAGTGCTAAATGTAAACTACATTATTGACTCTAGTGCAAGTGGGATACTAATGGAAATATTACCTAGAGGCAATAATAAATGGATTATTATTATATTTATGTTTCATATTTAAGTTTATTGTTTTGTGCTATAATTGTATTAGTTCCGGTTAATGTGTATTTGGAGGAAAACCCTAATACTTGTGTTGAATTATAAACACCATTGATACATCCTTTGTCTCGCCTCTAAGACTAGTTTGTGTATCATAGATGTTCTTGGTTTTCTAACTATGGGTGACATGGATATAGCCTACAGGTACTCGAACTTGGCATATACGGTCCAGATTCGGCAGAAGCCCATGGCGTTGCCAAGGCCCGATATAGGATTCAGGTGATCCATAGACTCTTCGATTGCTTGTAACGCAAGATATAGTTTAAAGATAGAAAGTTCAAAGGGACGAACCCTAATCTGTAACCAACTCGACCTGCTACCCAAGACCTAGCCTATATATATAAAGGCTAGGAGGGGGCGGCGAGGAGGACAATCACAACCCTAGTTTCCACAACCATCGCCAGATTGCATCTGTGAACCCCTGTAATCTTCGATTCCTTCGATAATTCCAAGAGCAGACAAGCAGGAGTAGGGACCTCTACGAGGCCTGAACCTAGGTAAACCTTGCGTCTCTGTGTGCTTGTTTGCTAGCTGACGGATGCCTCTAGCGCTCCCTCCTTCTCCAAAACCCAAGTCCATAACAATGGGCATTGGCGAGTTAAACCCTCCTCAATTGGCGCCGTCTGTGGGAATTGGGAGTGATGATGTAGCGGCTTCTTCAGCCCCGTCAACCGCGATTTACAACTCTGCAGTAGTGGAGATTTGCCAGCTCTTCGGCGCTTTCGACTTCACCGTCCACACACCGGCCACTCGCCTGGCTTTCGAGTCCATGGGCGACGGGATCAGCCTGGCGATCGGGAGCTTCTGCTTCCAGGTCGGTCAACTAGGGACGCTTCGCATGCCCGACCAGCCGACAACCCCTGCGATTGCTCTAGCATCGTGGTTCCCGCCACTAATTGACACCCTCAGTGAGCTCAACGCCCCGGCAACAGCTGGGAGCACGGACAGCGACAGCAGTCGCGGATCCGATCTGGGTGACCTAGCCACAGAGGATGGAGTCTACAACTCTAGATCTGAAAGTTGTGGGAGCAACAACTTCCCCAATCACTTCATGTACGCCGTCATCAATGCGGGCGATACTAGCGTGAATCGCAAGAACGCCGACACCGGATCTAGCACCGGACCGCCCAACGGTGGTGTACCCAACGGCGGTACACCCAATGGTTGCCCCACCAACGGTGCACCCACCAATAATGGGACGGGAGGAGAACCGTCGCTCACGGTGAATAAGAACACCGGAGAGCGCATGCTGATCAAGCTCAATGACAACAAGTGGGCCCGCTGCCGAGAAGCTCTACGGGGCAATCCTCTACCCCCACCACCTCGTAGGACATGCTGATGGGATACCATTGGCTGCTAAAGGAAGAATTCAAGCACCAACAACAAGTAAAACCGCAACTCGAGGCACGTAGAAAGGCGGTGGGCAAGTCGAGCCTTCGGCGAGCTGGGCTCTCCTCCCATGGAGGATCCTCTTTTAAGGGCAACGAGTATCTGGCCAACAAAAGGCGATCTCGACTGGCCCACCTCACCGAGCAAGAGCACGTAGAAGCAGCGAAGGTCCTCTACTTCAGTTCTATTACGGTGGATACGCAGGGCAATGTGCTCCCAAAGACGCCACAAGCTGCGGTGACAACGGCCACCATGTACCTCCTCAACAACCAGCCACTGGCTAGAGATCCGTGAGCTGCCATGCACCAATCTACGATCACGGGCTTGAGGCTAATCAAGGCCGCCCTCGACAAAGAGCCAACACCGGAGCCGAAGAAAAGCAAAGCTCTGGCAAAACGCTACTCCTCGCCCTCGTCCAGCGATGATAGCCACGACCTGCCTCGGTGTCGCCGCTCACGGCGGTACGATCGCGACTACGACGCGCGTGATTACATCACGCAGCGCAAAGTCGACAAAACGCGCGCTAGACGCGCTCGTTCGACTGACTCAGAGGACGAGGACGTGGAACTCTGTGGTGCCAGATGCTTCAGCAGAGCCATCAGGCAGAAGCGAATGCCTAAAGGGTTCAAACTCCCATCGGAGAATCCAAATTTTGATAGCCTACATGACCCGAAGATCTGGCTGGAAGATCACATCTCCTCTGTCAGGCTCCATGGTGGGAGTCGAAGCACAGCCATGCAATGCATGCAGCTGCAGCTATAGGGCGCTGCTCGTGCATGGCTCAACAATCTCCCTCGCGGATCCATCCGTAGCTGGGAAGAGCTGGTCTACAGCTTTGTGCGTAACTTAAAGGGCACTTACAAAAGGCCCGCGTCAATCGAAGAACTAAGAGGTTGCCACTAGAGGTCCGACGAGTCACTACGCTTGTACATCCAAAGGTGGTCCATTATCAAGAACTCCATAGAAAACATCTCGGAGGACCGCGCAATCGACGCGTTCAACGGCGGTGTTCGCTGTGTAGAGCTCAAGGAGGAGCTGGGCCGCTCGAAGCCCAAAATGATCGACCACCTGATGGAAACCACGAATCGATGGGCGGATGGAGAAGACGCGGTGAAAAACCGCACCTACTCCAATGACGACGACCTTGGGTGCAGACGCAACCGCCGAGGAAAATGTTGAATGCGCTTCTACGAGGACCGCGATGAGGTCAACATGGTCGTGGCTGGCTTTGCTGACAAACACGACGACAACCGCAATAGCAGATATCACAACGGGGGATATCGCGACGCTGGGAAAACGATGCAGGTGCGGCAACGCCACACTCGCGAAGAGGCACCCGCATCCTCCATCCATGACAAACTGTCCGGGCCATGCAACGTGCATTTCTACATCGACAAGCACGACGGCAAGAAAAAATCCAGCCACCTTCTAAAGGACTGCCCTGAGTTCCTCAAGCTCCACGAAGGCCTGGCTCAGATGAATCGTGACGCAATCAATCGAGGCTACGGAGCCACCTCAGGCCATGTGGCACACGGAGCTCCTCCACCACCACCGGACCTCCACCACCTGCGGCTACGTCAGTCCAGCAGCATGGAGGCGAACCATACCCACGACCTATGGGCAACATGGGGATGATCCAAAAAGGCCCCTCCAATCGCATGCAAAAGTCCATCACTCGCCAAGTCGATTTGGCGATAAATTCTCCACCTTCCACCACTAAGTACCTCAGTGGAAGTTAGTCCTGTATCACTTTCGACAAGCGCGACCACCCGCACCAAGTTCCTCGTCTAGGACACTGTCCCCTCGTACTCGAGGCACAAATTGGAGGCTTTGATATGAGTCGCGTCTTCATGGATGGCGGAAGCGGCATTAATCTCATGTTCGCAAGTACCTTGCGAGCTATGCGGATCCCGCTTACGTGCCTGGAAATGTCAGAGACAACGTTCCACGACATAGTCCCAGGAAAGGGCATATACCCCTAGGCAAATCAACCTCGACGTAATCTTCGACATGCCGCAAAATTTTCGGCGAGAGCGCATCGACTTTGAAGTCGTCGACTGACCCTCACAGTACCACTGCATCCTCGAACGTGTCGCGTTCGCAAGGTTCATGGCAGTGCCACACTACGCTTATCTACAGATGAAGATGCCAGGACCAAATAGCGTCATCACGATCAACTGAAACTTCGAGAGGTCTGACAGCTGCGATAAGGAATTCAACAGAATCTCCTAGTCCTTTGGCATGCAAGAGGAACTCACAAAACTGAAGGAGTCGAAAGACAACAGTCTGCCTCCCCTGAGCAGGCCAAGTTCACCCGATCTGTCCTTCGACTCATCGGTGCACACGAAGAAGATTTAGGTCCACCCAACGAACCAGACCAAGACGACCCTCATTGCCAATAATTTTAGTTCTGCATAGGAACTCGTGCTCGTCGAATTCCTCCGTGAGCACTGGGAAATCTTTGGCTGGTGTCCAGCGGACATGCTAGGAGTTCCCAGGAAATTTACCGAGCACTCACTCAACGTGAATCCAGATGCAAGGCCAGTCAAGCAGACAATACGACGACTATCTGAACCAAGAGCAAAAGCAGTCGGTATGGAGATCAACAGACTCCTCGACGCAAAATTCATACGCGAGATCAAGGAAAGCACCTGGCTCGCTAACACGGTGCTTGTGCCTAAAAAAGACACGGATATCCTGCGTATGTGTGTGGTCTTCACCTCTTTGAATAAGCACTGCCCTAAGGATCACTTCCTGTTGCCGCGGATCGATCAAATAATCGACTCCACTGCAGGATACGAGCACCTCTGCTTCCTCGATGCCTACTCAGGCTATAATCAGATTCGAATGAAGGAGGAAGACCAGGAGAAAACAGCGTTTACAACGCCCTTTGGTGTGTTCTGCTACAACACAATGCCTTTCGGGCTAAAAAACGCAGAAGCCACCTATCAGCGGTGCATGCAGGCTTGCCTCAAGAACCAACTTGGTCACAATATCCAAGTCTACGTCGACGACATCGTCATCAAAACCAAGGAGGAAGCCACGTTAATCGACGATCTCCACGAGACCTTCGCTAACCTCGACCGCTACCGGATCAAGCTCAATCCGGAAAAATGCGCCTTCGGCGTACCATCTGGGCAACTACTCGAGTATCTCATCTCATCGAGAGGGATCGAAGCAAACTCGAAGAAAATAAAGGGCATATTGGCCATGGAGAAGCCGAAGAACATAAAAGGCATCCAGCATCTGGCTGGGCGAATCGCGGTGCTTAGTCGATTCATCAGTCGAATGGGAGAAAAGGCATTGCCCTTCTACCAACTCCTCCGCAAGGCTGACAAGTTCGAGCGGACATATGAGGCGCAAGAAGCATTTGAAGACCTCAAGCATCTACTATCTACCTCACCAGTACTAGTGACGCCTCGCGAAAAGGAACCACTACTTCTCTACACCACCGCCACCAACCAGGTGGTCAGCACGGTGCTCGTGGTGGAACGAGCCAAAGAAAATAAAGTCCACGGGGTACAACACCCATTATACTACCTCAGCGAGGTGCTCACGCCAACAAAGCAGTGGTACCCGCACTACCAGAAGTTGGCGTACGACGTCTTCATGACAGTCAGGCGACTGCGCCACTACTTCCAGGAGCACTCAATCGTGGTGGTAAACGACGCCCCACTCGGGCACATACTCAACAACCCCGACGCCATTGGAAGAGTCGCGCTTTGGGGCATAGAATTGTCGCCACGTGACATCACATACGAGAAGCGTGACGCGATCAAGCCGCAGGTTCTCCCGGACTTCCTCGTGCACTGGATGGAGATCCAGCTCCCGGACAAACTAGATATGTCCTACCTATGGACAATGCACTTCGATGGATCCAAGCGAAAGGACGGAGCTGGCGCAGGTGTCATACTGACATCACCCCAAGGAGACAAGATGAAATATGTTCTGTGAATGCAGTTCACGGCCTCCAATAACGAAGCCGAGTACGAGGCCTTAATCCACGGGATGCGGATGGCGAAAGCCTGTGGCGCCAAAAGGCTCATCATCTATAGCGACTACAGACTAGTGGTCAACCAAACGATGCACGAGTGAGACGCACTGAGCGACTACATGATCGCCTATCGCGACCTCTACGACACACTCGAGGGAGACTTCGATAGCTGCGAGCTGCGGTACGTAGGCCACGAAAGCAACGAAGAGGCGGATACACTCGCCAACATTGGCTCCACCTACGTGCCCATTCCACCTGGGGTATTCCTCGAGTGCATCTATGGGCGCTCCATCAAGCCCAAGGCTCTAGAAAAGAAAGAAAGCACGTCAACGGACTCGGCGGCTATGCCACCCAACGAGCCAATGGCACTCAATGATATGGAGCTTAGTACGGGACTCAAAGGCCCAATGGAGGTCATGATGATCGAGCCATCTAGGACACAACCATACATCACATATCTACTTAGCAAGATGCTGCTAGATGACCCAACTGATTGGCGACACATCGCACGACGATCCAAGGCATTTGCTCTCATCAACGGCGAACTGTACAAGCACAGCATTACATGGGTGCTTCAACGGTGCATCTCCAATAGGGACGGGAGGGCCGTCCTCCTCGACATACATGAAGGCACCTGCAGGCATCACGCTGGCAGTCGCGCCCTCGTTGCCAAATATCTGTGAGCTGGATTCTACTGGCCCACGACCATGCACGACGCAAAAGACATCATCCCGCGCTGCAACGCTTGCCAGCGATTCACAGACAAACCTCACGCACCTGGCGCGGAACTCAGGCCAATACCATTGGCTTGGCCCTTCGCACAATGGGGACTCGACATGGTCGGCAAGCTCCCAAAGTCCTCGCGAGGAGGTTATGTCTACCTCTTAGCCGTGGTCGACAAATTCACCAAATGGATCGAGGCCATGCTGGTGACGAATCAATCAGGAGCGAGCGATGTCAAGTTCTTCGAGTCCATTTTCTACCGCTTTGGAGTGCCACATAGCATCATCACTGACAATGGGACAAACTTCACCTCTAAGGAGTTCTAGGAATTCTGCGAAAACCTGGGAATCAACATAAGCTATGCCTCGATAGCTCACCCGCAGACCAACGGTCAAGTCGAAAAGGCCAACGGCCTCGTCTGCAGTGGAATCAAGAAGCGACTCCTCCAGCCACTCAAACAAGCCGCTGGATGCTGGCTAGACGAGCTGCAATCCGTACTCTGGAGCCTACGCACAACTCCAAACAGTGCCATGGGGTACATGATACATTGCAAATGTATCTATAATTTTTGATGTTCCATGCTTGGTTTTATGCACCTTCATGTATTTTGTCCACACTGTGGAGTACTTTTCATATGATTTCTTGGACTAACCTATTAACAAGAGCCATAGTGCCAGGTGCCTGTTTTCTGCTGTTTTTGGTTCCAGGAAAGTCAGAAAATGAATATTCTCGGAATTGGACGGGTGGTACATTGCAAATGTATCTATAATTTTTGATGTACCATGCTTGGTTTTATCTACTTTCTTATGTTTTGTCCACACTTTGGAGTACTTTTCATATGATTTCTTGGACTAACCTATTAACAAGATGCCATAGTGCCAGTTGCCTATTTTCTGCTGTTTTTGGTTCCAGAAAGTCAGAAAATGAATATTCTCGGAATTGGACGGGACAAAAGCCAAAGTTGATATTTTACCGGAAGACTCAGGGAGCCAGAATACGAGACAAAGGAGGGCTAGGGCCTAGCCACACCTTGTGGTGGCGCGGGCTAGGCCTGGCCGCGCCACCAGGTGGTGTGGACCCCTCTAGCCTCCATCGACCTTGCCTCTTCGCCTATAAGAAGCCTCCCGATGCATAAACCCAAAATAATCAAGCCTCCAGCCACGAAAAGTTCCGCAGCGCCACCGCCACCGAAGAGGAGATTCGGGGGACATAAAGTCTCTGTTCCGGCACCCTGTCGGGATGGGGAAGTGCCCCCGGAGCCATCTCCATCGATCTCCACCGCCATCTCCATCACCGTTGCTGATTCCCATGATGATGAGGGAGTAGTCGTCTCTCGAGGCTAAGGGTTCTACCGGTAGTTATGTGTTCATCTCTCTCTCTATGCATGATCTTATTGAGATCATGAGATTGTAATCTATAGATCTATTCTGCTACTCAAGTGCTTTAATGAATCTCTGCTCTCCCCATGTGTGTGAAAGTGACAGCGTGCTCACCATGGAGGCACTTAGGCTAGAGATTACAAATACTTGTTATGAGTTATATTTGGAGTTGGATGTTTCTATGAAATTGTGGTGTTTGTTGGATTCATCTAGTACTCAAGGTGACAGTGTGGGGTTTTCTAGATGGGAAAGGCTTACTTTGAGGTGTGCTGTTATAGCCCTACCATCGATTAGAGTGTCCAACCGGAGAGTAGTTAAGAGTAGTATCATAAAGAGAAGGTATATTTAAATGAGAGTGTTCACTAGTGAAAGTATGATCCCTAGGCCTTGTTTCTAAGCATTGATACACCGTTTACAATTAGATCTGTTACATGTTTGCTTGCTTTCATCTTTATTTCAGTTTGCCTTTAGTCTCTTCCACGCCATCAAGCTATTTTCTATCACCGTTACCACTTATAAGTATCCATACCACTTGTATTTCACTATCTCTTCGCCGAACTAGTGCACCTATACACCTGACAAGTGTATTGGGTGTGTTGGGGACACAAGAGACTTCTTGTATCTTGATTGCAGGGTTGCTTGAGAGTGAATACCTTTGACCACTTCCTCCCCGAGTTTGATAAACCTTGGGTGATCCACTTAAGGGAAAACTTGTTGTTGTTCTACAAACCTCTGCACTTGGAGGCCCAACAACTGTCTACAAGAATAGAAGTGTGTAGACATCAAGCTATTTTTTGGCGCCGTTGCCGGGGAGGAAAGGTAAAAGGTATTCACACCAGAGGATTAAAGAAGAAGAACCTCCCACGGCAAACGCCTATTTTCCGGTGTGAGTGCTCGAAGGTATTTCCTTTAGATTCTGCAATTTTGTATTTTTATTTCTTGTTTTCACTAGTTAGGCTTAATGGAAAACAACAACAAAAATAAAGAGCTTTTTAGTATTTTTCCTAAGTTAGAACTCGAATTGTCTGAAAAGAAAATTAAAAAACCCATGGAACTTTCTTTGCATGCTAATAACAATGTTATTAGTATGAATCTTTTGACCACCGTTGTTACTAATGCTATGGAAACATCTAAGCTTGGGGAAGTTGGTTTTTATGAAAATGATCTTTTTAGTTCCCCAGCTTTAAACAAGAAAATTTGCGCTGATGATACTTTATCTCCCATATGTGGTAATTCTAATGATACTTGTGATATTTTAAATCCACATACTGAAAGCATCTCTTTTAAAATACCTATAAAAATTGTTGAACGTGTTATGAACAACTCTTATTTTGGAGATGGAACTGTCCATCTTGGTGATCATTTACTCCTTATACATGAATTATGCGGGTTGTTCAAGTGTGCAGGTATTTCAATGAACCAAGTTAAGAGGAAGCTATTCTCTTTTTCACTTAGGGGCAAAGCAGGGGAGTGGTATGAGCTACTAGATGATCCTCATCATTTTGAGTGGAAGGAACTTGAATCTCTCTTTTACTCTAAATTTTATCCTCCTCATTAAATTCATAAAGATAGGAATTACATTTATAATTTTCATCCACATGATGGAGAAAGTATTTCCCAAGCATGGGGGAGATTGAAGTCACTAATGCTCAAATGTCCCATTCATGAGCTCCCCAGGAATATTGTTATTAATAATTTCTATGCAAGGCTTTCAGGACATTACAAGGACTATCTAGATACTTGTTTAGAGGGATCCTTCACGAGTAAGGAGGTCAAAGCTAAGTGGGATCTTCTTGAAACAATTCAAAGCAATACCAAAGATTGGGATAACAACAAAGGTAAAGAACCAGGTATAAACTATGAGTATGATTGCATTAAGTCTTTCGCTGAAACTTCTGATTTTCAAGAGCTTAGTGCTAAATATGGTCTTGATCCTCAAATTCTTATTGATTGTTTCATAACCTTTGCTTCTCATATTAATGCTCCTAAATAAAAATGGGACATGTATCATGAGCCTTTTAAAGACACTTGCAGGGATAATGAAATTGTTATTAAGGATAGCAATGAACATGCTCAAACCTCTGAAAGTACTATTTCTTATAAGCATGTTAATTTTTGTGGAATACATAGACCTTGTGAGAATAATCAAATGGAAGAAGAATATTGTATCACCCACAGGAATGAAAAAACTAGAATGTGGTATAGGGCTTTAAATGATCTTGGTAAAAAAGTTTGTGCCCTTTATCCTTTTATTTGTGAACTTTGCTTTGAAGTGGGTCATTTCAATTTTCAATGCTCAGGCCATAATAATAGCCCTTCTAATCCAATGAGTACTGCAAGTTTTTATTGTGATGACATGATCACTCCTAATCAGCATGATCAACTTACATTATTTTTGGGGTGTGAAGAGTTATCAAGAAAAACCTCTTTGGTAGATATGGGTGCTTTTGATATGAATAGTGTCATGCATGGTTGTCATCTTTATTGTGTTGATAATTTCCACACAAATACTTACATACAAAATATTATAGAAGATGAGATTTTACCAAAATATGATAGGACTAATATGTGTTTTGGTCTTATTAATGAAAAGGAGGAATCCTCCAAAGTTTCTTCTATTGTCTCTAATAATGAACCAGGGTATATGGAGAATCTACCTTTCAAGCCTCTCCCTCCTAAAGAGAAGAAGAAAAAGAAGAAGAGGAGAAGTAAAAGGAGAGAGGAAACGGTATTTTCCCTTAAGCATGTTGCTCCTATTATAGTTTTTGATGATTCTGAACTAGATGATGTTCCTATGCCTATTACCTATAGTAGTGATCATGATAGGGAAAAGCACACTTCTTTTGATATTGAAAATCTCTTTGGTACGAATTCTGAAAATGATGATATTAATAATTGTTGTACTATTAGTGCTATCCATGATCCTTCCAATGATGATATGTTTACAAATGAACACACTTGGGAAGATAATTATTCTATTGCTTATGATGATACTATAGCTCCAATATATGATTACTGCAATGATGAATATGATATTTTCAGTCCACCTACTATTGAGGAGGAAAGTAATTATGATTACAATATGCCTCCTATATTTGATGATTATGGTGATAAGAATAATAATGATAGCTATTTTGTTGAATTTGCTCCCACTACAATTAATAAGAATGACTATGTTTATGTGGGGAGTATTAATTCTTTTATGCATGTGGCTCATGATAAGAATGTTTTATGTGATAGTTATATTGTTAATTTTATTTATGATGCTACTGAAAGTTATTATGAGAGAGGGAAACATGGTTTTATGCATCTCAATAATATTAAGTTTCCCCTCTTTATGTTGAAAGTCTTGAAGTTGCACTTGTTTTGCTTTCCTATGCTTGTTGCTTTATGCTTTCATGACTTGTTTCTTTACAAGATTCCTATGCATAGGAAGTGGGTTAGACTTAAATGTGTTTTGAATTTGCTTCTTGATGCTCTCTTTGACTTCAATTCATATTCCTTATGTGAGCATCCTCTCAAACTATCATGCCTAACTTAAAGGCGTTAAAGAAAAGTACTTATTGGAAGATAACCCAAAAGTTTTAGTTGAGTCTTGGAACTTATTGCTTCTGTAATAACCGCTCCTTATCCTTTTTATTTGCTTTTTATGCCAAGAGTAACCTCTAATGAGAGAGAAGTAATGATTGGGAAAGTTGCTGTCCCGAAACAGATTTCTGTGCTTCACCGTAAAAATTCGTGTAAAATATCTGAATGTCTTTTTGAGGCGTGAATTTGTGTGCTTCTGACCCAGGTTGTTATCTAACTTCCGTTAGTTCAACACTTTTCGATTTGAGCAACAGAAGGTCTTCGAAAAAATTCGTCTTTACCTGCTGGTCTGTTTTGACAGATTTCTGCCATTTTCTGCATTTGCTTCTTGTTGGTTCCTTTTTGAGTTCTTTTGGGGAATTGAGCTTTTTGAGGGAAGTGATACAGTAGCTAGTGTTTTAATGGAAGTTTTATTGTTGTTGGAACTGAAACTAAAGACTTATTATCTTGAGTGCACTAATGTTGCAAATAAAGATTGTGTGAAGTTTTGTATGAAGGAAAAATATCAGGTGTATGGAAGGAATGAGTAATGACATGAAGAATGGACTAAAGCTCAAGATTGGGGATGCCACGCGTGTCACCCCAAGAAATATCCAAGAAGTACAAGCGTCGAAGCTTGGGGATGCCCAAGGCATCCCCTTCTTCATCAATAAAAATGCCAGGTTTCTTCCAAACGCTTCATTTTTATTGTTTCATGCACAGTTGTGTTGTTCTTGGAGCGTCTTCTTTTTCGTTTTCGTTTTAGCTTTTCGTTTGCTTTGGTTTCTTAGTTTTCTGAATAAATTGGTTGGACCCCCTCTTTCATACATTGGTTTGCAAATAGTTTGGTTTGGTTTGGAAAAGAGTAGGAAGGTTCATGCTTATGTAGTAAAAAGAGCTTGATTTTGACTGTGGCCTATGCTCTTTCATGCGATGCTTGATATTGTTTTGGCTTTATGCTTAGTATTCTTTGCTGTAGCATGACTTGTTATAAACAATTGAGATTGCTTAATGTTCCTTGGATGAATCATGCGTTGTTTTAGCATATTAAAGCGTAGTATAGTGGTATTCTCCTTTGATACTTTATTTTGGTTGACTTGGCGCATGGTCACACCATGTTATGACTATATCAAGTCACCATAGCCTTTACGATCGTTTAGTTTTCAACTTGTAGTATCAATTTATGCTTCGATCAATGATTTTTTGTTGCTCTGCATGATTATGGCCATTATTGCTCTCTTAGTTTGTTGCTCCCGGTCTTTTGCTAGCCTCCACAACCAAGTATGAGTTCCGCTCATGCATCCAACTCCATAAACCAAGTTATTCCAAAGAGTCCACCATACCTACCTACTATCTTATGCTATTCTGAGTATATTCATGCTTTTGTTTACCTTCCAAATTAAACTTGTTATGAGAAAACTAGTGATTAAAGCTCTCACGAACTTGATGGCACACTTTACTTTTTGCATCTAATAAACTTGAACCATTGGGTCCTTCTTTGTTGCGTATATGCTTGCGCTTTATAAGTTGAAATTAGCAGAACCATGTTTCATGGGGAACTTGTAAGATCATGGAGTTTGTATGTGTGTTAGAGAAACGCCTGGGCTGCTAGCCTAAGCCATGCCTAATCATGGTGGAAACTTGCAGCATCACCATAATGAGCACTCTATGAAGCATCCTCAATAAAAACCTATGCAAATAGCAAATAAAAAGATCGCCGAGATGCTCATTGTCTGCTTGCCTTGTCATTTTGATTATGGGAAAGCTCCCGTATCATGTGCAAGGGGTACCCCCGTTGGCGGTTTTTAATGATACACATGTACTTACAATGACAAGAGCTTACTCGTGGCTGAAGTTGAGTAGCATGAGGATCGGTCTTCGTAAGTAAGGGGCATGAGATTTCAGTTTATAACTTGTCAAGCATATCCTCTTAGTTGTGTCACTTTAACCTTAATCACCTTAAAGATGCTTATGATAGGGGCAATGAGAGCTGAAAGCTACAAGTACCGCTCCACCGCCACCACCAGATTCCACGAAACAGCACCAGAAACTCCGTTCTGGCACCCTGCCGGGACGGGGAATTGGAGGAGATCATCGCCATCATCATCACCATCACTTCTCCATCGACCATCTATGTTTCCCCCATCTATGAGTGAGTAATCCCCCGCTGTAGGGTATGGGAATGGTAGGGATTGGATGAGATTGTTCATGTAATGGCATCAGATTGTTAGGGCATGGTGCCTAGTATCTTTTATAGTGCTTTATGACTTTGTTGCGACTTGTTGTGCTTAATGCTTGTCACTAGGGCCCGAGTACCATGATTTCAGATATGAACATGTTATTGATTCATTATGATAGTATTGTTTTTGGTCTTATCTTCAAGTTGTATCCACACGTTGTTGTCCGGAACCAATGGCCCCGAAGTGACAGAAATCGGGATAACCAAAGGGAATGGCTTTGATGTGAGGATCACATGTGTTCATGGAGCGTTAATGCTTTGCTCCGGTGCTCTATTAAAAGGAGCACCTTAATTTCCAGTAGTTCCCTTGAGGCCCCGCTGCAAACGGGCTGACAGGACAAAAGATGTTGTGCAAGTTCTCATTGCGAGCACGTATGACTATATATGGAACACATGCCTAGGATTATCTAGTACTTGGATGCTTTATCTTATTTATCTGCAATTGCCCTATGTTCTAATTGCTATGTGAATTGTCTTGTCCATGCAACGCACGTCCATCCATCCCTATGTCTACCGCACTCGAATCCTACTGTTTACTGCTATTGTTACGTCTGTCTTTACTTTACTACTGCTGCTACTTTACTATTCCTACTGCAAAACTGTTGCTACTGATAAACTGCTGTGAGCAAGGTTGTTTCTAGGTGCAGCTGAATTGACAACTCAGTTGTTAAGGCTTATAACTATTCTTTGGCTCCCCTTGTGTCGAATCAATAAATTGGGTTTCACTTCCCTCGAAAATACTGCGATACACCCCCTATACTTGTGGGTCATCAAGACTATTTTCTGGCGCCGTTGCCGGGGAGCATAGCTTTATTTATAAAGTCCACTTGGAATCACTCTTGTTCAAGCTAAGTTTATTCTTGCCTTGTTTTCTTGTTTCTTTATCAAAAATACAAAAAAAGTAGTTCCTACTCTAGTTGTTATTTTTGTTGGTCTGTTATTGTCTTGCTTTATCATGCTTGTTGTCAATGGTTGGTTTCTTTGCAACTGAATCTTATTGGCAAGGTGGATTCACAGAAGATCAAAAATATTATTATAAGGAATACCGCTTGTCACAAAAAGGGAAACACTTATGGGAACAAATTGATAAATTGTATACCATTGCTAGAAACGTGTGCTCTACTTGTAATGTTAGTTATTGCTGTGATAAATCTTGTTGCAGAAAGAGGTATAAACACCTCCCTTTTCAATGTGAGTATAATGATAATATTACCATATCTTCTTATGCTAAAGGAATTTATGACTTTTATGATGCGGAACAAATTGAAGAATTTATTGCTTGGAAGGGTGCTTTTGAACTTGCTAGTTTGCTTGAAAATATTGATGATTCACCTTACAAATATGAGGTTTATGGTATACTTAAATTTTGTTTTGATAATTACAAGGAAGAAAATGGCTATATCCTTGAATATATTAATAGATGCTTTCCACAAATGGAAGAGACTAATGCCTTGCAGGATCCTATGGAAGAAGAAATTGATGAACCTGAAATCTCATTAGATGAAAAAGAGGAGGAGAGTGATGAACAAAAGGAGGAAGAATGGATTAGCTACCCATGCCTACCTTCTAATGAGAGTAACTCTTTATCCCTTACATTATTTGATTGTCCCCCTTGCTTACTAAAGAAGGATGAATGTTATGTTCCTGAGGATTCTTTTGAAGATGTTTATAATAAAGCTCTAGTGCTTGTAGATCATGAAAAGCATGCTTTATGTGATAGTTATATTGTTGAGTTTATTCATGAGGCTACTGAAAATTATTATGAGAGAGGAAAATATGGTTGTAGAAGTTTTCATGGTACAGAAACACCTCTCTTTGTGCTGAAAGTTTTGAAGTCACTCTTGTTTTATCTTCCTATGCCTGTCACTTTGTTCCTTGCGAATTTATTTGCACACACGATTCCTATGCATAGGAAGTGGGTTAGACTTAAATGTGTTTCGAATTTGCTTCTTGATGCTCTCTTTTACTTCAATTCATATTTCGTATGTGAGCATCCTCTCAAACTATTATGCATGAATATGATAATATTTCTATTATTCTTGGGAGACCTTTTCTTAAATACTGCAGGAGCTGTTATTAATTGTAATCAAGGGAAGGTGACTTTCAATATGAATGACAAGGAACATACTGTCTATTCCCCAAGAAGATTGAAAGGACTTATGGTTTGAATTCAATTGAACATGTTGAGGGTATTCAAGTTGGAGAAATATATTTTCCCATACCAAGAGAAAATTTTGAAACTATTATGATTAGGACCATTGCTATCAAGGTTGAGGTAACATAATCATTAGTGGAATACAAAGTTTTGTATCATATGAAATTATTTTGGAAACAAGACTTGATCAACCTTGTTAACAAAAGGATATCATTGAACAAAACAATGTTTTCACCATGATTATCTCCGATTACTTCTAATCTATCCATTTTAGTTTTTGCTTATGCCTAACTTAAAGGCGTTAAAGAAAAGTACTTATTGGGAGATAACCCAAAAGTTTTAGATGAGTCTTGGAAGTTATTACTTCAGTAATAACCGCTCCTTATCCGTTTTATTTGCTTTTTGTGCCAAGAGTAACCTCTAATGAGAGAGAAGTAATGATTGGGAAAGTTGCTGTCCCGAAACAGATTTCTTTGTTTCACCGTAAAACTTTGTGTAAAATCTCTGTATGTCCTTTTGAGGCGTGATTTTTTGTGCTTCTGCCCTAGGTTGTTATCTAACTTTCGTTAGTTCAACACTTTTTGATTTGAGCAACAGAAGGTCTTCGAAAAAATTTGTATTTACCAGATGGTCTGTTTGGACAGATTTCTGCCATTTTCTGCATTTGCTTCTTGTTGGTTCCTTTTTGAGTTCTCTTGGGGAATTGAGATTTTTGAGGGAAGTGCTTCAGTAGCTAGTGTTTTAATGGAAGTTTATTTGGTGTTAGAACTGAACCTTAAGTCTTATTTATCTTGAGTGCTCTAATGTTGCTAATAAAGATTGTGTGAAGTTTTGTATGAAGGAAAAATTTCAGGTGTATGGAAGGAATGAGTAATGAGATGAAAGATGGACTAAAGCTCAAGCTTGGGGATGCCACACGTGTCACCCCAAGAAATATCCAAGAAGTACAAGTGTCAAAGCTTGGGGATGCCCAAGGCATCCCCTTCTTCATCAATAAAAATGCCAGGTTTCTTCCAAACGCTTCATTTTTATTGTTTCATGCACAGTTGTGTTGTTCTTGGAGCGTCTTCTTTTTCGTTTTCGTTTTGGTTTTTCAGTTGCTTGTTTTGCTTAGTTTGCTGAATAAATTGGTTGGACCCCCTCTTTCATACATTGGTTTGCAAATAGTTTGGTTTGGTTTGGAAAAGAGTAGGAAAGTTCATACTTGTGTGGTAAAAAGAGCTTGTTTTTGACTGTGGCCTATGCTTTGTCATGCCATGCTGGATATTGTTTTGGATTTATGCTTAGTATTCTTTGCTGTAGCCTGACTTGTTATAAACAATTGAGATTGATTAATGTGCCTTGGATGAATCATGCGTTGTTTTAGCATATTAAAGCATAGTATTGTGGTATTCTCCTTTGATGCTTTATTTGGGTTGACTCGGCACATGCTCACACCATGTTATGACTATCCCAAGTCACCATAAGCCTTTATGATCCTTTAGTTTTCAACTTGTAGTATCACTTTATGCTTTGATCAATGATGTTTTGTCGCTCTGCATGATTATGGCCATTATTGCTCTCTCGTTTGTCGCTCCCTTACTATTGCTAGCCTTCACTTTCACTAAGTATGTTTTACTCATGTTTCGAACTCCCCAAAACTAAATATTGCCAAAGTGTCCACCATACCTACCTATTAGCATCATTTGCTACTTCCGTGCATATTCAATATGCCTTGTTTTCTTCCGAATAAAATGTTTGCTTGTTATGAGAAAGTTAGTTTGTAAAGCTCTCACGAACTTGATGGCACACTTTATTTTCTTGCATTTAATAAACCTGAACCATTGTGTCCTTCTTTGTTGTGTATATGCTTGCGCTTTATAAGTTGAAGTTTGCAAAACCATGTATCATGGGGAACGTTTTCAACATTTCATTGGTACTTAGTACCTCGTTGATATCATGTTCTTTTGCTTATGGATCCCGGCGGTGTGAAATAAAAGTGGAACTTGTAAGATCATGGAGTTTGTATGTATGTTAGAGAAACGCGTGGGCCGCTAGCCTAAGCCATGCCTAATCATGGTGAAACTTGCAGCAAACCATAATGAGCATTCTATGAAGCATCCTCAATAAAAGTCTATGCACATAGTAAATAAAAAGATCGCTGAGATGCTCATTGTCTGCTTGCCTTTTCATTTTGATTATGGGATAGCTCCTGTATCATGTGCAAGGGGTACCCCATTGGCGGTTCTCTATGATACGTATATACTTACAATGACAAGAGCTTACTCGTGACTGAAGTTGAGTAGCATGAGGATCGGTCTTCGTAAGTAAGGGGCATGAGACTTTGGTTTATAACTTGTCAAGCATATCATCTTAGTTGTTTCACTTTAACCTTAACCATTTAAAGATGCTTATGATAAGGGCAATGAGATCTCAAAGCTAATGAGTACCATACTTTCAGCATTTGGAAGCCTTTCAAACTTTTCAAAACCTGTTCATTTCCTTGTTGGGTCTCCACGCATTCTATGTGCACTTTCTTGAGAGCATAGTGGCCATTCTTAGTTCTATGTGCATTATCCCAAGACTTTTGATTGATGCATACCTTGATATTGCTTGTTTTAAACTATTTGTATCTAGTCACTCTTGTAAACTTTGAAGGTGTCCGATGCATTTATGTTTGCTACTCTATGAGGGACAAGCTGAATGCCACTATGCTATGTTTTCTTTATGTGAAACAAACAAACGTCTTGCAAAGCATTGCTACTCATGAATCTTTTGTTTGTGCCTTTCCATGTTGCATGATAGTTTCTTTCTTTGTCTTATTGCTAGAACTTTGTCTTTCATGTTATGATTGAAGTACTATGATCCCAGCTTTGAATGTTTTACAAATACTTTGATCAAGTCTTTGATGGTGCATGTCACCTCAAAAATTATTCTTTCTTTTTATCACGTGCCTACTCGAGGACGAGTAGGAGTTAAGCTTGGGGATGTTGATACATTACAAATGTATCTATAATTTTTGATGTTCCATGCTTGGTTTTATCCACTTTCTTGTGTTTTTTCCACACTGTGGAGTACTTTTCATATGATTTCTTGGACTAACCTATTAACAAGAGCAACAGTGCCAGCTGCTTGTTTTCTGCTGTTTTTGGTTCCAGGAAAGTCAGAAAATGAATATTCTCGGAATTGGACGGGACAAAAGCCAAAGTGCCTATTTTTTCAGAAGACTCACGGAGCCAGAATATGAGATGGAGGAGGGCCAGGGGCTGGCCACACCCCCAGGCGCGGGTCCCCCCAGGCCGCGCCAGGGCATGGTGTGGGCCCCGTAGGCACCCCCCTTGGTCTCCCTCTTCGCCTATAAGTTGCCTTCTGACCTAAAAACTCCGGGGGGTCGACGTTTTTCCAGAAGGAGTTCCACTCTGCCGCCACCACCAGATTCCACGAAACAGCACCAGAAACTCCATTCTGTCACCCTGCCGGGATGGGGAATTGGAGGAGATCATCGCCATCATCATCACCATCGCTTCTCCATCGACCATCTATGTTTCCCCCATCTATGAGTGAGTAATCCCCCGTTTTAGGCTATGGGGATGGTAGGGATTGGATGAGATCGTTCATGTAATGGCATTACATTGTTAGGGCATGGTGCCTAGTATCTTTTATAGTGATTTATGACTTTGTTGCGACTTATTGTGCTTAATGCTTGCCACTAGGGCCCGAGTACCATGATTTCAGATCTGAACATGTTATTGATTCATTATGATAGTATTGTTTTTGGTCTTATGTACAAGTTGTATACACACGTTGTTGTCCGGAACCAATGGCCCCGAAGTGACAGAAATTGGGATAACCGGTGGGAATGGCTTTGATGTGAGGATCACATGTGTTCACGGAGCATTAATGCTTTGCTCTGGTGCTCTATTAAAAGGAGCACCTTAATTGCCAGTAGTTCGCTTGAGGCCCCGCTCCAAACGGGCTGACAGGACAAAAGATGTTGTGCAAGTTCTCATTGCGAGCACGTATGACTATATATGGAACACATGCCTAGGATTATATAGTACTTGGATGCTTTATATTATTTATCTGCAATTGCCCTATGTTCTAATTGCTATGTGAATTGTCTTGTCCATGCAACGCCCGTCCATCCATCCCTATGCCTACTGCACTCGAATCCTACTATTTACTGCTATTGTTACTGCTGTCTTTACTTTACTACTGCTGCTACTTTACTATTCCTACTGCAAAACTGTTGCTACTGATAAATTGCTGTGAGCAAGATTGTTTCCAGGTGCAACTGAATTGACAACTCAGTTGTTAAGGCTTATAAATATTCTTTGGCTCCCCTTGTGTCGAATCAATAAATTGGGTTTTACTTCCCTCGAAAATACTGCGATACACCCCCTATACTTGTGGGTCATCGGTACACTCCGTTCTTCATGGTGCATGGTGCTGAAGTGGTGCTACCCGCAGAAGTATGCTACAAAGCCCCACGGGTGGTTGCATACAGTGAGAAGGAGTCAACTCTCGCACTCGAAGACTCCGTCGACCTCCTTGGCGAGGCACGCGAGATAGCAGCAGAGAGATCAATGATCTACCAGCAGAGCCTCCGCAACTACCACAGCAGAAGGCTACGCCCCAGATCCTTAGTAGAAGGAGACCTAGTCCTACGACTGAAGCAACAAGGGCATCTCAAGCTCGAGTCCCCTTGGGAAGGACCTTACGTGATTACAGAAGTAATCCCAGGTGGTGCCTATTGCCTCAAAGATTTCGAGAGCAGAGTCGCATACTCCAACCCCTGGAACATCGTGCAGCTGCGTCGTTTCTACCCCTAGTCGTTTTTACATTACAAATAAGGCTATTCAGCCAGGCTACTTAGCCACACATTGTACCTCGTACTATTCTGCGAATAAATAAAGCTAAGTGCTCTGATACTCTATGTCTTTCTCTACTTTCCTGCAATTTCATCACTCGGGGGCTGCGCCACCCTCTACACTTCCGTTCTACGAGGAAATCACAGTATCCTGAGTAGCTGACGCACTACCAGTTGAAGCCTTGATAAACACCAACCTAGTTGCAACGCACCTGACAGGTTGGCAAGGTGTTGAGATAAACACACGTTAGGCTAACGAAACGGAACAGCAGAGTACAATACACTCGAAAAATATACAAGCTAGCAAGCTCTTCATATAGCAACAGGTGCTACATACACCCAATACAATCATACGAACTTTACAATACTTATACAATTATGTGCAGGATACAAATCACGCTACTGCTACAAAAGAAGAACGTTTGTTTGTTCCTCGAAGAAATCGACGATGTCCTCTGCTGGCCGAGCAACCGCTTGATAATGCGGAACCATGTTCCAAGTCATTCCTTCTGGTGGAGGCAGCGGCCCAACGGCAACAGACGCAACATCTACATTTGGCCTATGCAGTCCCACCAGCGACAACGCAACTTTAGCACTAGCTACTAACTGCTGTCGTACGCACTCGCGGACCGCGCCCATATCCTAGAACTTAGCCAAAAGAGCCATCAGGCTTGAAGGAACCACGTCGAGAGGAAATAGTGCTTGATAAATGTGCCCACGGCATGACTGCGCCTTCTTCAAGCATTGAAGCACTCGCAAAGCATGGTCCTGTAGGGTCGCCAACGCGACTGCACGGTCGTGGTCCACCCAAAAATACCCACTAGCCTGCAGCTGCTCCTGGGTCAAGTTATTCATCCGAATGGCGACCCAGTCCTTCTCATCCTGCGGATGACGAGTGCTAACAACTACACCAAGCAAGCATCAAAGTGTAAGGACAAAGCATCGCCGTGACTGACTAAATAGATAAGATGAGAAGACAGATAGCTAACATTTAAACTGCTCATTCAATTGCGCCACTTCCTCCAAGAGATACTTCTCGCGGGCGGTGGCCTTCTCTTCTTTCGATTTCCACACATCCGCGTTACCACGGACGATGGGCAACTCACGCTCCAACTGCTTAATGCGGTCGCGCAGTCGCGAAAGTAATGACAACTCCTCCACCTTTGAACACGGCTGCGCCATGGTTTCATTGGTGGGAGGAGAATCAGGAGGACCACTCGAAGGACCCTAGGTACAATCAAGCAAGAGGCAAAATGAGACTCATCACACAGCGAGAAACAGAGGACTACATTCAAAATTTGATAAAATGTCAAGGGAACATTCCCCACAAAAGCACGGTTCAGACAAAAGGCTAGCTACAACTATTACCATGGCGACTAAGGAGCATTCTGCTTCTTCGACTTTGACTTCAACTTCGGGGGCTTCATCGCATCAGTGGCAGTCTTCGACACCACGGACTTGCCAGTGGTATCCCCAGATGCCACGGTCTTCGCCGCCGCTCCTCAGAGTATTTGGCAACTGTCTCGATAAGTTGAGGCCCGTATTTAGCGCAGCTACAAGCAAAAGGAGCAAACACTACCTGCTGGCCTCCGGCGTCGACATGCATCGCCTCGGAGATTGCGGCGGGATCTAACTCCACGCCATGGGCTTGTACCATCATGAGTGCCATGGTGGTGCCGATAGACCGCTGAGAGTTCCTCAACTCCGCGGGAATACCTCCAGCGAGGGATTCCACCAGGTCATCAAGATTGTCAATTAACCTGGCCTTGGGAGTCATGTCCTCGCAAAAGCGACTGAGCACACCTTTGGCCTTCCCCAACGTCTCCTGAAGGGAAACGCTGTGGTCCTTGACTGCGGCAATGGCGCCAGCCAAAGCTTCCGTGCGACGAAGAGACTGGGCGTCAAAACTCAGGCCAACATCATCTGCGTACATAGAGTGTCAGCACAGCAACATGACTACACACAAGGAGCAACGCAAATCAAACAGAAAATTACCTGAGAGAGCCTTGGCAATCGAAAAAGTTGTTCTTAGAACAAGTTATCCCTCTCAGCGTTGGGAGAGCGCAGATCTTCCTCACGCTTCTGCGACTCTTCCAGAGCCATGACTGCCTCCTCGTGCCTTTTCTCCGCTACACCAAGCCCCTTCTCGAGGGACGTAACGCGATGGAGAAGTTCATTGTGTTCACCTACAAAAGGACTAGGAATATCAACACTTGACTTGACAAATCTCCATGAAGACAAAGACAAAGTCAAAAGCTAACCTTTGACTGCGTGGTGGCGATTATCTAGTAGGGCGTGCTGTCAACCCATAGCAAGGACTTTCTTTGCAAGGCGAGCAACTTCCTTCACAATGAGCTAAACCAAGGAAAACAAAGACTCAGCGTCAGAAAACAAAGACTCAGCGTGAGCCCAATATGCAAACTCGACTGCCAAACAGCAAAAAGAACACTCACATGTTCCTCCAGGGACTCCGAAGATGACTGTCGCACAGTCGTCCGTGCAACCATCTGGTGCTCCCCAGCATGTGGAGAAATCGAAGAATTGGCGCTGGAGTGGGCCGCCACTAGAGGAGAAGGAGACCGTTCGGCCACCTCCTTGGCCTTGGAGTCTGCGACTCCAGATTCTTTCACAAATTGGACATCATCAGAAGATGATGACACTGCTTGACTATAATGCACGACCGGCACTACTTCAGAAAAAGCAACTCCAAAGAAAGCAAGACGAATTCGCAAAGACAAAACTAACCAGTTAAAATTATCGAGGTCGAAGGATTCTTTCGACGACTCCTTCGACAGTCGCAGCTTCTTCCGAGCGGGAGGAGCCACGTCGTGGACAGGAACAACGAGGAAGGGCTCCTCTGCAATAGCAGTAGGAGAATTCTCTGGCATTGATGGCAAGGACGCATCTGAGTCCTCACTCCGGAAACGCTTGTGAGTCCCGCGATCAGCGACTCGGGAGCTTCCTCTTCTTCCTCCATGGGGACTATAGACCCCGACTCGTCCTCCTCCTCCGCTTCGCGAGGGATAACCCCTTCAGGCCGAGGAGGCAAACTGGCAGCCACACTCTAGTCCTGCAATCAGAAGATACATCATTATATATCAAGTACTTGGTGGCAATCGACAAAGAAAACTACTTCACAGTATAGTTCTACCTCAGGAGGAGGGTTAGAGGCGTCGAAAGGAGGCACGAATGGCTCGCCTGGGAGATCCTCCTTGACAGTATACTTGGTCACCAATCGCAACCTCCTGTCTACCTCACCCGCAGAAATGCCTTCCGCAGATATGTGAGTGGCATCGCTCGCACCAGCCTAGCGGTACATCGGGTGGACTCTAGCCTGCAGAGGCTAAATGCGTCGGTGCAACCACGTGCGAATGAGAGAAGCGTCACCCTCTTCTTTGCCTATGCGGCCTTCGAGGTCGTAGACGCGCTGATACAACACCTCTGTTTCCTTGCACTCGCCAAGCATCACGATGTTCTTCTAGGAATGCCTCCTCTTACAAGCTGCCACGGAGTCGAAGGGCGCGAGTCCATAGTGCTCTCCGTCGGTCTTCTGGTCGCAGATGTAGAACCACTTGTCTCTCCACCCTTGGACATACGTGGTGAGCTTGATGTCGAAGTAGACAGCATAAGATTCGACGTGGATTCCACAGCCTCCTACGTCGTAGACTACCGAACTAGACGCTGATTGATGTTTGAGCTTAAAAAGCCTCTTGGCTCGATTCTGAGCCAGCACTCGCAAAGTGTGATGAAGCAAGAGATGTGGAGAATGGAATTTGGGGACAAAGGAGACCCCTGACAAAAGGATGCAGGGGAAGAGAGAGACCTCGAATGATGAACGCAAGGAACATCACTCTGAAACTCGGAGGAGAACGCGGGATTACCTCATCGCCAAGCACTCGTGAGTCATCTTCCGTGGACGGAAGAGCTCCATCTTGACGAAGAAGGTGTAGCTCAAAGGACTTGATGATAGACGCGCGCCAGGAGCCGTTGGTGACGCGAGTGCCGCCCTTCTTCTTCCCAACAGTGGCAGCGCTGGTGCCAGTAGCAGTTGTGTCGCCCTTCTTCTTGGCGGCGGCAATGGTGGCCGCAGATCCAGCGGCGGCGCCTCCCTTCTTCTTGCCCATCTTGCATTGGCGAGGCGAACGGAGAAATTAACTGGGGAAAACACGGAGCTGGTCTAGTGCCGCGAAGAGGAAGCGTGCAAGGAAGTAGAGAGCACATCAATGGCGAAGGAGGCACGAGCAAGAAGAGAGATGAGGAAAAATTACCGTAGCTGCGCTGCTACTTAACCTCCTCGCGGATGTCATCCAACGGCCAGCAAAAACCCTACTGAACGCGTGGCGTACATCGCCATCGACATGTGGCGAAGGTAAACCACGAACCGTCCCCCACTACTCCCATTACACGCAGAAATCGAGGAGACGCAGTTAAAACAGAAGATTATGCACGCCTAGTCAAATCAAAGTCAGGAAGTGGGACCCACCGCTCGTCACGTCCCGTCAAAACCGCCCACGCAGGCAACTGAAGTCATCACGTCGTCATCACTAATGTCATCGATTCAACCAGAAGAAGATTTTGACTACTTTAGTCCTTGCTCGGGTCTTCGACTCAACCAAGCACTCAGGGGATACTCCTAACAGGAGCGCTGGCCGCGCACCTGACAGAAATTTTATGCAGGTGAACAAACTTCACAAAAACCCATCACTCGAATCAATGATTCGATTGTGAACTACGAGTTACTCCCATAGGGAACACTGGAAGCACACTCGACTAAAACAAGCAACGAAAGATGATAGCAGTCACAAATGTTTTAGTCCCCACCCGAGTCTACGACTCGAATAGACACTCGGGGGCTACTCCCATAAGGAGCGCTGGTCGCGCACCCTATGATTATTTTTCCTTGTACATCGTACTATGTGTTGATAACATCCACACTCGAATACTATGGCGACTCCGCCTTATATTTTCCCTGCAAAGAGACTGCGTCTCCCGGGCCACCCAAATCATCTTCGTGATGACAAAAATTCAGATGTCATGCTTACAGCGTAAAGATAAGACCTGAATAAGGCCTGACAACACATCTGATGCGCACTACTAGAAATATATCTGTGCCTGCAGGTATGATGAACATGCCTTGATGGATGCGTCGAGTGCTCACATTTATACACAGGAATTCGACTGCTGTAAGACCTCTATGGCTTGAGTTCAATTACGCCAGCACTTTTCTGAATTCGAGTCCGGGGACTCGAGTTTGAGTAGATTGCGTTGTTTTGCCCTAAGGCAGTTAACTGATACCGATACATTGGGTAAAATCAGGCACGTATATCGACAATCCCTATGACACAGACAAAACACTCGAAAATATACTCAGGCATGCACTCGAAAGACTTCATAAAGTCCCCAATCGAATCTGCGATTCCACTGGACACTCGAGGGCTACTGCCATGGATATACCCTACAGGTACTCGAGCTTGGCATATACAGTCCAGATACGGCAGAATCCCACGGCGTTGCCAAGGCCCGATACAGGATTTGGGTGATCCACGGACTCTTCGATTGCTTATAACACAAGATATAGTTTAAAGATAGAAAGTTCAAAGGGACGAACCCTAATCTATAACCGACTCGACCTGCTACCCGAGACCTATCCTATCTATATAAAAGCTGGGAGGGGGTAGCGAGGAGGACAATCACAACCCTAGTTTCCACAACCATCGCCAGATTGCATCTGCGCACCCCTGTAATCTTCGATTCCTTAGATAATTCCAAGAGCAGACAAGCAGGAGTAGGGCCTCTACGAGGCCTAAACCCGGGTAAACCTTGCATCCTTGTGTGCTTGTTTGCTAGCCGACTGATGCCTCCAGTGCTCCCTCATTCTCCAAAACCCAAGTCCATAACAATGGGAATTGGCGAGTTAAACCCTCGTCAATGGGAAAAGTACAAAGTGTTGTAGAGATGTCGGTGCTATATGAGATCAGAGTTGTTGAGAAGAAGAATGATGATGGATAGACCCAAACATGATATACCATGAAACACTATTAGTAGTAGTTACTCATGACAAGTATTACCGTTAGTAAATTCTTTTAGACATGTGATCGAAGTGTCAATCACAGGGACATCAAAAAATACGGATGAGTAAAGAGTACATACCGGGTAACAAGGATAACCTAGTGTTTCACCTCGAGAAATGTCAAGTATCGAGAAGCAATGTGACGTGTATTGATAAGTAATATGAAAGGTTCACATAATAAAGATCTTTGTGTTATGAGGTGGGGATCAATATGTATAGATTGAGATACCTATGTTCATCATTGTTACAGAATGAGTTTTGGACATGTCCACTCATATACGAACCCACATGGTCACACACTTAAAGGTTTAGCAACATATAGAATTGTTAGCACCCTTTAAGGGCCGATAAAAAATAACGTAGTTTGAATCAAAGAACGTAAGTCGCAGATGGACGCATTTTGTTGGTTTTCGGGATCCAGCCTAGAATTGCTAGTTGATGGATGAGGGTAGCAGGCCGGCGCATAAGGAATGCCCAGAGGACTATTCACAAGCTGACCTAAATAGTACGCAAATCCGGCATCGGCATGCCCATTTACTAGAATATTCTAGAAGCCAGTGAAGGAAGCCAACTCATACCCAGAAGAGACCATGACTTGGTCAGAAAGAAGCTCAAAGACCATGGATATTATGCCAACATAGAAGGAATGAAAGTAAATCTACTAAGGACTTACTCGGACAATTGGATCCCGAATCAAGTACGAAGCCAATGTTAGTTGCCTGGCTTAGAGTAGTTTTCCCACTAAGGAATCCACATTATACTCGTGCAATAGTCTCCTAGGCTTGTATAGAAAAGACCAGCTACCTGATGCATGTAAAATGCATACATGAACTTTGTAGTTTATTGATATATATTCCCACATATTTGCAACTTATATACTGTTATATCCATGTTACTGATTTATGGGGATTATTTACCAATGATGCCCTTTATTTTGGCTATAAGTCTGCAGAACATGAATCCCCTATTTTTGTGTATTTTTATCTTTCAGGGACAAAAACAAAGTCAAATTAACGTGAGATTTTCAAGATTATTTCTTCGTGAAGACAATGACTTGGAGAACTTGGACCTCATGATGGTGCTTATTACCATGGGAAAATGGTGCTTTTTTCTCTCTTTCCTCTTTTCTCATCTTTTTTTCTTTTTTCTCAATCTCTCTATCTTTTTTTATAAGAAGAATGCTTCATAGATTGCTTACTTTGGTGATGCTGCAAGTTTCCACCATGATTAGGCATGGCTTAGGCTAGCGGCCCAGACGTTTCTTTAACACACATACAAACTCCATGATCTTACAAGTTCCCCTTTTATTTCACACCGTCGGGATCCATAAGCAAAAGAACCATGATATCAACGAGGTAAAATGTACAAGTGCAATGTTGAAAGCGTTCCCCATGATACATGGTTCTGCTAACTTCAACTTATAAAGCGCAAGCATATACGCAACACAGATGGATCCAATGGTTCAAGTTTATTAAGTGCGAGAAAAGTAAAGTGTGCCATCAAGTTCATGAGAGCTTTAATCACCAATTTTCACAAAACATGTTTGTTTCGGAAGGTAGATAAAACATGAATATACATGGAATAGCAAATGCGAATAGGTAGGTATGGTGGACTCTTTGGAATAACTTGGTTTTATTTGGAGTTGGATGCATGAGTGGAACTCATACTTGGTTATGGAGGCTAGCAAAAGACTGGGAGCGACCAATTAAGAGAGCAATAATGGCTATAATCATGCAAAGCGATAAAACATCATTGATTAAAGCATAAAGTGATATTACAAGTCGAAAACTAAAGTATCATCAAGGCTATAGCGACTTGGGATAGTCATAACATGGTGTGAGCATGCGCCAAGTCAACCCAAATAAAGCATCAAAGGAGAATACCACAATACTATGCTTTAATATGCTAAAACAACGTATAATTCTTTCAAGGCACATAAAGATGAAGGGTCCATAGTAGAAAACAAAAAATTCCTACGTTGGAACCTCCTAATGCCCAAGATCTATCTATGTAGTAATGCGGTAACGACCGGAGCGTATAGAATACATACCCTTGTAGACCGTACGCGGTTAACATTTCGAGGGGAACGTGGTTGAAGTAGTCGAACTCGTAGTCGACCTCAAGGTCGCGAAGCTCCTCGCAAGTCACCCCTTGCTCCTTCTTCATCGTGCAGCAGCTCCGGCTCACGACATCCAAGGCGCCTCAAGTGAGGCCCCTCGTGGTTTTGTACACATACGGTGTATGATGACGACCTCCGGCTCCTTGATCCCTGCCGGGAGTGCGGAAGTAGATCTCCGGCTTGGAATCCCTGCAGCGCAACGGCGTGCTGCAGGTGCGGTGTCTCATGCTCGGACAGTCCTTACTTGGGACCGTACCAATGCATGGAGACGAGAGAGAGAGAGGGAAGAAGAAAGTAAACTAAAGGACTTCTCCAAATATTGGTGTGTCTATTCCCACCCATGGGCACCCCTGTATATAGGGGGAGGGCGTGTGCCCTCCCCTTTGGGTTTCCCATGTGGGACTAAACAAGGGAGAGAGGGGGGAGGCGCATGGGCCTCATGGGCTAGCCGGCCAGGGGTGGGCCCCACCCCGCGCACAGCCCTAGGCTGGCTGGGTGGGCCCCTTGAGGCACCTGGCCTTGGCCCTTTGGCCCTTGGCCCTTCCCTCCTTCGGTTTTCCCTAATGGGCCCTTTTCCCTAGGAAGTTTGGCCCATTAGTGGAATACCCCTTCAAATTAGATTTTAATATTATATTTAATATTAATTACATTAATTAATATGTAAATACATATTACAAAATCCGATTTTACCCGAAACACGTTTTCGGTTCCCTTTCGATTTCCTCCGAACGACTTTGGAACTTTCCCGGAACGATTCTGGTTCTCTCACGGAACTTTTCCGGTTTCCTTTTCTCTTTCATATGGTGATTCCAACTTACAGAGGATCTCTAGCTCATCGTAGCCTTAAGTGTATTTCCCCACGGCTCGGGAATGGCACAGACATAATCTCCATCAATGATCAATAGCGGGAACGGGATGCCCATATTGACCCTTGTGCATTCCACGATGACAATGTCGTTTGAACCGTAAATAGTCGTTTCCCAATCCCTTTGCCACTTGATACTTAGTTCACCTGAGATTTGATCTACGGTATCTCTATACCTTCGTTCGATCTCGTTACCGGTGAACTTGTTTTCTCGTTTCTGTGTCGTTGCATTCTGTGACCCAGTCACATGCTTGCAAGCTTCGTTAATGCAACGTCACCGAGATGGCCACATATGTATCTACCCGTTACATGGATTGGCAAATCCTAGTCTTGATATATACTCCTCTACGCGCTCCTTTGGGAAACCTGAGTAGCACCTTTTCGATCACCTAGTCACGGAGTGATACTTGATAACCATCTAAGCTCCCTCCAAAACGGTGATTTGCATTATCTCATAGTCTAAGGACCAGGTTGTGAGGTTTCCTTAGTTTATCATTAATGGTGAACTTTGTAACTAGATCTCATTAAGATACACCTGGTTGGGTTGGTTGTCTATCACATCATTCAACTAATGACATGACCTCATTGTCAGTTGGCATAAATGCCCATGATCTCGAAACCCTAGATCATCCTCATGACCAATGAACTAGTTCTCTAGAGGTAACTAGACACTTGGTTTGTTTACATACCGCACGTGTATTAACGTTTTGTATTAATACAGTTATAGCACAATAGGAAACTATTATGAACTAATTGAGATATGACAATAAAAACCTATTTATTATTTGCCTCTAGGGCACACACAAGGGGAACACTATAATTGGAATTATTTAGGGATGATCTTATTTGCTACCGTTGAGTATCTAATACTAGCATATAATAAGATATAACGCAGGTATCAACATCACATGTAAATTTGTGATATGATATTGTTGGGGGGATACCCCCGGGTAGGGTCACGCCGGGGTATAAAGGCCGAGTTAGCCGAGGTTCGGCAAGGCCAAAGCAGATGCTGGCCGGGTCACCTCAAGGCAGGCCGAATCACGGTGTAATCCGGACCTAGGGGCGTTCGCCTAACTAGGCCTCATCCGACTTAAGCGGTAAGTCAGAAGTGTATGTTTTACCTGTATGCAGGAACGGGTGTGGCCGAATGAACCATCATCCGGGTCACGGCAAGATTCTAGGAGAAGGAAGGAATCTCGCTGGTCAAAAGGAGCCCCGGTACACACTGCCTGAGCGAAGCGAGCAAGGACAGGACCACCGGGGCGTGGCCGACAAGCGTGACGACGCCCGTGTCGGCTGACGAGGGCACCGTCAGAGGCTCACGTAGCTAAAGCATGTGTGACGCGGGGGAAAAAGCACCCCGGTCGGCTTACCACTTTGGTAGGAGGCATATTCTTAGGAATATGCCTCCACGTATGCCCTAGGCAGAAACCGAGCCTCCCCTATAAAAGGGGGGCTAGGGCTTCTGTTGAAGGGGTTGGTCTCTCTACGATTCTGTTTTGGTCAAGGGTTTCAGGTGAGATCTGTGGGTGAGAGTAAGAGAGCTCCTTCTTCCTCCTCTCGCCAATACAGCTCTAGGAGCACTTGTAACCTTGGAAGAAAATCAATACAAGCTCTTGTGTGGAGATTCACTTCACTATCCCTCCCTGGATTCCCCTAGCGAGTATTAGTCCCCACCTTTAGCCTATACATGGCATCTGCCGTGACACCACCACGACAGTTGGCGCCCACCATGGGGCAAGCGGCGCTAGCAGGGGTCAAAATCCAGACGGGAAACTTCATCGCCACCGGCGAGCGCATCGTCTCCGGGCTCGTTCGGCGCTTTGGAGCGCGGGACTTCGTCAGCGACAACGCATGCTGCTTCGGCACGCGCCCTCTCCCGCGCAAAGGCATCTTTGTCAAGCTCGGCGCGCACAAGGTCTACGTTGCGGTGGACGTATCCTGTGTTCATCCGCGCCACGTCGTCGAAGCAGGCGAACCTCCCCTCACTGTGGCTCACGGGGAGCGTATCGCTCGTTCCCCGGAACATGCAGAGGTAATGATGACAGCGCCAGGTGCGGCTGCGAGCAAGGATCCGGCGCTAGATCCGGACACAACGCCCAAAGCACCAAGGAAAGGTAGAGGTCCTCCGCTAGAGAGACCGGAAAATGTGTTGAGAGAGGCAATGGATAGATTGGCAAACCCTGTAGTAGCAGCGGTAGATCCGGCTCGTGCGCAGGCCAAGCTGGAAGAAACTAGGCAAAAAATACTAGAGGGTGCAAAGAAAATAGCCACGGCCCAGCAGTCGTTGAACATGACGCTGCGTGAGTATGCTAAGGCGAACAAGGTTGATAATGTAAAAATCAAAGGGAGAAATCTCATGAGCGAGATGAACAGAGAAGGTGATGCTAGAATCGAGGAATCAAAAAACTGTTTGTCCGTGGGGCTGCCGAGGTATAGTACCCCAGCCAAGAACCTCAGAGCGGCGGATGCAGCTGCGTCCGAGTTAGAGGGACTGACGGGTGAAGCCCGGCAAAGGCAGCAAGATCGAGTAAACGAGCTGGTTCGGATTGCAAATAGGCAAAACGAGGAACTGCTCAGGGCAAACCCGGAGAGAGCTGGAGCCTCCAAGATCGTCCATTCGGCGGTGGGTAACCCGGAGAAATCCGCTGGAGCCGCATCGTCCCCTCATGGTGGTCCAAGGAGAGAGGAGGTGGTAACCTCGGCCAGACGGAACAAACAGATTGTCCCGTATGACCCGACACGGGCAAGGAAAGAAAAAGAAGCACAGAAAAATGATGATCGACAGAGTGTGAGCCGAGGCGAAGCTAGCCGAGGTAACCACGACCAAGGCAATGCCGGTCAAGGGAACGTTGTCAACGGCAATGCCGGGCAGCAAAACTCAGCTGGAGCAAGACAACCGCGGCAGCGGAACATACCAAGGCAAGAGCACAGTGCCGGCCGAGGAGTGCAACAGAAAGGTGCGCCGCAAGAGCAAAACCGGTATAACGACGGTGATTCGGAGATGGCAAATGCGGGATACCCGAGACCGGACTATCATGTGATAGGGTCGAGATTGGGAAGTAGGGATTTGATGCCGGACGATGCAAGGTTGAAATTGGATCGACTATATAGGTCGGAGCAGATTGAATGTCAAGGTCCACCGGGTCCAGCGTGTTTTGGACACCGGATCATGAAAGAGCCACCAATACCGAACTTTCAGCTGCCCAGGGGCACCAAGACCTATGACGGTAGTACCAAGCCAGAGGATTGGCTGATAAACTATGCTACGGCCGTGAAAATTGCCACAGGCAACCTGAGATGGGCGGTACGGTATGTACCCCAGATGTTGGAAGGCCCAGCAAGGGTGTGGTTGAACAATTTGCCACCAGGAAGCATCAACTGCTGGATAGATTTCGAGGAGATGTTCATCAGCAATTTTTTGAGTACGTATCAAAGGCCAAATAGGCCACAGACCCTAGCTATGTGCAAGCAAAGACCCAATGAGACAGACCGGGAGTTTTTGACCCGGTGGTGTACCGTGAGAAACTCATGCGAGGGCGTGATAGAATCATAGGCCATAGCATGGTTTGCACAGGGGTGCAGATATGGAAGCGAGCTGTGGATGAAGTTGCAACGGAAAATGCCAGCTACGTATGCGTTGGGTGACCCGACCCAGCCAAGGCTCGCGTCAAACGAGTCAAGCGATGAGTACTATCAGAGGGATGGATCCAGATCATCCCGGAGGAATGATTACAGAGGAAAAAGGAGAGATGATAGACCGGACCACAGGTACGGTTCGCACCAGGTTGCAGCTGTGAATCAAGATCAACCCGGAGCAGGGGGTAGCCAGCGCTAGAAAACTGGAGGTCAATGGACTCCAAGGAACGATGGGAAGAAAACTTGGACACCGGAACAAAAGAAGCATTGGCAAGAAAGGAAAGACCGTCCGAGGTATACTTACGAGTCGATGTTGGACCAGCCGTGTAAGTTTCACACGCCAAATCCGAACAACCCAGCGGGTCATACGACGAGGCAATGCGAGTGGATGCGCAAGATCGAGCAAGGTGGTTCGGGGAATGCTCAGGCACCCCGGAATGATCAGCCTCGGCAGGAGTTACCCCGGCAGCAATTGCTCTCCGGAGCAAACACGCAACAGCTAATGTTGCCTCCTCCTCCGCCGAGGTATGATAACAATTGCTCTCCGGATGCAGTGCATCAGGTAGAAAATCAGCATCAGTTGGATCAGAGGCACCCCAGAAATGAGGGGAGAAACGAGTACAGGGAGCATCACCAGAGATACTGTGTATTCACCACAGAAGAAACTGATAGAAAAAGCTTGTAGCGTAGGCATATGGAGGTGAATGCAGTAATGCCTGCAGTGACGAGGTACATGCCTTGGTCCGATCAGGAAATCACCTGGAGCATTAGGGATCATCCCAAGCACATGCCGAGCCCTGGATCGTATGCGTTGGTGCTGGATCCTACGTTCATTGGACCTAGCATTAATGTAAGGTTCTCCAAGGTACTGATCGACAACGGCAGTAGCATAAATATCATGTATGCGGACACAATGCGCAAGTTGGGTATCTCGGAGAACATGCTCCAGGCCACGAGGACAACTTTCCATGGCATTGTGCCCGGCATTTCTTGCGAGCCCATAGGCAAGGTCCGGGTCAACGTCTTGTTTGGCACGAGGGATAATTGCCGAACCGAAAATCTGGAGTTCGAAGTGGTGAACTTAGAAAGCGCGTATCATGCGTTGCTCGGAAGGCCAGCGCTGAACAAGTTCATGGCAAGTTGTCATATCAGCTACTTGAAGATGAAATTGCCCAGAGAAAACGGAGTGATTACCATTGCTGGGGACTTCCGACGTTCCATGGAGTGTGCATCAGTCGGATCAAACTTAGCCGAGTCACTTGTGATCGCGTAGGAAAAGAGAAAAATTCGAGAGGTGACGGCATTGGCTCAGTCCGCGCAGCAGTATATGCCGGCGCTGAGTAACCCGCATGGAACTGTCTCTTTCCAGGCCACGAAAGATACCAAGAAGGTTCCCGTTGATGACATGTTCCCAGTGCGCACCGTAACAATTGGTGCTGGGCTAAGTGATAAATAGGAAAGCGAGCTCGTCAGCTTCCTCCGTGAGAATCGGGACATTTTTGCTTGGTCCACACAGGACATGCAAGGTGTTTCGAGGGAGTTGGCCGAGCACTCTTTGAATGTGAGACCCGGAGCCAAGCCGGTGAAGCAACCTCTCCGCCGCTTCGCCGAAGATAGGAGAAAAGTCATTGGAGATGAGATAGCTCGGTTGCTAGCTGCAGGATTTATCATGGAAGTTCTTTACCCGGATTGGCTGTCTAATCTGGTGCTGGTGGAAAAGAAGAAGGATGACCCGAACGTGGCAGTGGTTTGGCGCATGTGTAACGATTACACGAACCTGAACAAGGCGTGTCCAAAAGATCCGTTTCCGCTGCCAAGAATAGATCAAGTCATAGACTCAACTGCTAGATGTGAATTGTTGTCATTCATTGATGCTTATTCTGGTTTCCACCAGATACCTCTGAATCCGGATGATCAAATAAAGACTGTGTTTATTACCCCGTATGGGGCTTATTGCTATCCCACCATGCCGTTTGGTTTACGTAATGCAGGGGCAACGTACCAGAGGTGTATGCAAAAATGTTTGCATGACCAAATAGGTCAAAATGTACAGGTGTACGTGGATGATGTGGTTATCAAGACCAAGGAAAGCAAAACGCTCCTTGACGATATCAGGCAAACGTTGCAAACCTAAGAAGGTTCCGGATGAAACTTAACCCGGAAAAATGCACCTTCGGTGTCCCGGCTGGAAAATTGCTCGGTTTTCTCGTCTCCAGCCGAGGTATCGAGGTTAGTCCAACCAAAATCCGGGCCATCGAGCGAATGGAACTGCCGAAATGTCTTAACGATGTCCAGAAGTTCACAGGTTGCCTGGCCTCGTTAAGTCGGTTTATATGTCGGTTGGGAGAAAAGGCTTTGCCTCTTTACCAACTCATGAAAAAGTCGGATAAGTTCATTTGGACACCGCAAGCCGATGAAGCCTTTGACCACCTAAAGAAAATTTTAGCCATGGCACCAGTGCTAGCCTCACCACTATCAAAGGAGCCAATGTTACTCTATATAGCCGCAACCAACCGAGTTGTAAGTGTAGTGATAGTGGTGGAGCGCGATGAGGAAGGTAAGTCGATGCAAAGGCCGGTGTATTATTTGAGCGAAGTGTTGTCAACCTCAAAGCAGAACTACCCACATTATCAAAAAGTGGCGTATGGCGTGTACATGGCCGCCAAGAAACTGAAGCACTACTTTGAGGAGCATCCCATCCGGGTCATATGTGAGGCCCCTATATCCGAGATAATGAGTAACAAGGATGCAAGCGGCAGAATTGCAAAATGGGCAATTGAGCTAGCTCCTTATGCTCCGCAATATGACAGGAGAGAAGCCATAAAGTCTCAAGCTGTGGCGGACTTTTTCGTGGACTGGGCCGAGGTGCGGTACGAATCACCGCTTCCTGATCCGAACTATTGGCGAATGTACTTTGACGGATCAAAGACCAAAACCGGGCTGGGTGCCGGAGTTGTACTCACGTCACCGAAGAAGGACCAGTTGAGATATGTGCTGCAGATCCACTTCACCGCATCAAACAATGTTGCAGAATATGAAGCACTTGTGCATGGGCTCAAGGTAGCAAAAGAAATTGGAATACGTCGGATTATATGCTTTGGCGACTCGGATTTGGTGGTGCAGCAAGTGTCCGGAGTGTGGGACGCCCTTGATCCAAACATGGCACTATACAGATTTCATGTGCAGAAGATGTCTGGTTACTTTGAGGGATGCAAATTTCATCATGTACCCCGGGTGGAAAATGAGGCTGCCGACATATTGTCAAAGCTCGGGTCAACCAGACAAGCAATTCCACCGGGTGTAGCATTAGAGCACCTCAAGAAACCATCCATCAGGCCATCCCCGAAATCCGAGTCAATCTATGTCCCGGAAGACACCGAATCCAGAGCTGTGCCCATGGACGTTGACACAAGAAGTGGTGCGCAAAACCCGGGGACTGCTTCGCAAGATCCGGGGGCTGCTCAGCACGATCCGGTCGAAGTTATGCCGGTGGATCAAATGGAGATAGACGAGGACGTGTTCCCCGTGCGGCCAATACCGGCTTGGGCACTGCATATATTTCAATTCCTGAAGGATGGAACGTTACCCACTGAGGAGGTGTTGTCCAGGCAAACACAGAGGAGGGCAAAGGCCTACACGATCATCAATTCCGAGTTATACAAAAGAAGTGTGACCAATGTCCTCCAGCGGTGTGTTGACCCGG
The DNA here is from genome assembly GCA_910589775.1 of Avena eriantha. Taxonomy (NCBI): domain Eukaryota; kingdom Viridiplantae; phylum Streptophyta; class Magnoliopsida; order Poales; family Poaceae; genus Avena; species Avena eriantha. The sequence goes on from OU342746.1 coordinate 336,453,039, forward strand.
AAGAAGGGCTTGAAATCATCCGAGATATACATCAGGGGGAATGCGGGCATCACGCCTCATCCCGAGCCTTGGTAGCAAAAGCTTTCCGACACGGATTCTACTGGCCAAATGCCTTAGAGCAAGCAGAGGACCTGGTGAGAAAATGTAATGGTTGTCAGAGGTACACTACCAAGACACATATGCCAATGTCGGAACTCAAGACCATCCCAATCACTTGGCCAATTGCCGTATGGTGCTTGGATATGGCTGGCCCGTTCAAACCAGCAAGGGTAAATATGACTCACATTCTGGTAATGGTGGAGAAGTTTACGAAGTGGATTGAGGTAAAGCCTATAAGAAAATGTGATGGAGCTACGGCGGTAACGTTTCTAAAAGATATCATCTTGAGGTACGGTTATCCCCACAGTATCATAACTGATAATGGCACAAACTTTGCAGAAGGAGCATTCGCTCGTTTTTGCCGGGATAAGAGGATCCGGCTTGACGTAGCCTCGGTAGCTCACCCCGCATCGAACGGACAAGTGGAAAGATCCAACGGATTAGTATTATCCGGGATAAAACCCCGGCTCATTGAGCCGCTGCAAAGATCAGCGGGGTGCTGGATAGAAGAACTACCAGCGGTACTGTGGAGTTTATGAACAACTCTGAATCGATCAACAGGCTATACGCCGTTTTTTTGGTATATGGGGCAGAAGCTGTATTACCAGCCGACATAGAGCATGATTCGCCTAGGGTCACCCAATACACAGAAGCCGAAGTGTAAGAAGCCTGGCAAAATGATGTTGATTTGATGGAAGAAGTGAGAGAACTGGCACTGTCCAGATCCGCCATATATCAGCAAAATCTCCGACGCTATCATAGCTGGAAAGTGTGCCCCCGAGTCTTTCGGGAAGGCGATCTGGTGCTCCGGTTGGTACAACGTACTACTGGAATGCATAAACTATCCCCCCATGGGAAGGGCCATTCATCGTGAGCAAAGCATTGCACAATGATTCTTACTATCTTATAGATGCAAAGCCACAGGAAAAGAACAAGGAGGACAGGTCCGGAGAGGAATCTAAGCGACCATGGAATATAGCTCTACTTCGTCCTTTCTACACCTAGCTCAGAAGTGTATGTATCCGGGTTATCTCATATGTCGGTATGTATGTCGGCAATGAGCTTATCAATGAAATGTTGGCACCTCGAGCAGTAACTCGGGGACTGCCTTAATAATGTTTGTTATTTTATGCGCGTCGGCTGGAGTAAGTTATTCTACTTAATTCGGATTAGTAATGTGTGAGCACCAAAAACCCAACTCTTTGACTTGCTGCTGTCCAACAAGAATTGGCTTCATGGCAAGCAAGAGACCAAGTTTGGAATTACGTAGCACATGAAAAACGACTAAGGAAAAGAATTTATTCGAGCTGACGTTTATGTTTCGGACTAACCTCGTATTCATTTTCAAATTGTTATATAGTTTTATTTATGAGCTAAGTCTAAAAGTTTCCCAGTATTGTTAAGACAATCTTTCAAGCTCGGATTCGTAAGTTGTAAAACCGAATCAAGGTAGACACGATCCGAGCCAAAAGATTGAACGAACAAGAAAAAGAAACTCGGGGACTACGCCCAAGTTAATCCGGCTTAAGTACTCAGTAGCAAAATATCACATGTGTTTGGAATACAGTTCCACCCGGCATACCGGGGATCTCATAAATTTTCAAGTGTTTTTACTTAAGGAGCAGCGGGAGGAAGTTCGGCACCATCGTCGCCCTCTTCGATATCCGAGGCAGTGTCCTCTTCGTCTTCACCCGAGTCATCTTCAACGTTCTCAACTTCCTCTTCGCCTGCGACTTCCAGGAAGCTCGGACCCTCAGTCCATTCGTGAATGGGGGCATATTCGATGAGGCTGTGGGCGCAAGCCTGGCTCCGAGCTACCCACTCCGGGTCATCCGTCCATTTGGATCTGGTGCGCAGGCGTGTGAGGAGGCTGAGATCTATCTTCTCATACCACGTCAGAATGTGGTGAAGGACGGTATCGGCTACAACACGTCCAGCGGATTCTCGCCAGAGGTCGAGCTGGGTCTCGATTTTCGAAAGCCTTTCAGCGAGCTGTGTGACTCTTTCCGGAGCATCATCGGCGGGCCAGAAGGCGTTGAAGACCCGGACTGAAACATCGAGGAGGTCCCTGCCGTAGTTCTTAATGATTTCCACGCGAGACGACAGGCTGACCAACAGGTCCTCTATGTCAAAGGGAATGTTCTCACCCTCAGGAGCGACTGGAGTCCCCCTTTCTCGGCGGAAATTGGCGACAACAGCACTTGCAATGGCAGTACCCTCTGGAAAGTGGCTTGGGAAACAAGGCAAAGGACAAAGTTGAGAAAACAAGGCATATGAAGTAACCCAGAGAAATAAGGCGGATAAAGGAAAAGAAATTACGTGAGATATGACTGTGAATCCGGGTCAATTCCTTGATGCAAGCATCACGCCTCTTCCGAAGCTGCTCGAGCTCAGCATTTGCCGACTCAAGTTTGACCTCGGTTTCCTGAAGAAGCTCACAGTCCTTAGCATTTTGGAGCTTGAGGCGCTCACGTTCTTCGGTGTAGTCCTGGCCAGCCTTTTTTTAGCTCGGTTTGGTGCTCTGCCTTCATTTTAGCCATCTCAGCCTTGAGCTTGGCTATCTCTTCGTCTTTGGTCCAGAGGAGCGCGAGCTCATCATCTTTCTTCTTTAGTTCGGTTTGGTGCTGCCCTGCTTGTTCGAGAAAATGCAGCATCACGTCAGGCACAGGCACACTATCTTCAAGCGATGCTGAAATAGTGCGTTGGCCCGGCAGTGCCGAGGAATGAATGTTTGCCGAGCCAAGGAGGAAAGCCGATGGAAACCGTAGTAAAGGCAGACAAGAAGGACGTACCCTTGATCTGCTCCAAGTTCTTCCGCATTATCTTGTTTTCAGCTTCCACCCCAGCTGCGGAAACCGAACAATTAGATTGGTTCGGAAAACGAAGTTGAAGAAAATTGAGGAAAGGATGAGAAAGAAATTTACCCCTTTTCTCGTACTCCGCGATGAGTGCAGCCTGTTTTGCGCGAAGATTCTTGTGCGTATCCAGCAAGCGTTGGAATTCTGCACTCCGGCGGTTGGTGGTTACCTAAAAGAGATACAGAAACTTAAGTCAGCCTCGTGCATGTTCGAAGTGTACTAAAATCCGTGCCAAGTGGAACTTAACCCGGCTCTAGGTGTGTGCATATTCGAAGTGTACTAAAATCCGGACCAAGTGGAACTTAATTTGGCTCTAGGTGTGTGCATATTCGAAGTGTACTAAAATCCGGGCCAAGTGGAACTTAACCCGGCTCTAGGTGTGTGCATATTCGAAGTGTACTAAAATCCGGGCCAAGTGGAACTTAACCCGGCTCTAGGTGTGTGCATGTTCGAAGTGTACTAAAATCCGGGCCAAGTGGAACTTAACCCGGCTCTAGGTGTGTGCATATTCGAAGTGTACTAAAATCCGGGCCAAGTGGAACTTAACCCGGCTCTAGGTGTGTGCATATTCGAAGTGTACTAAAATCTGGGCCAAGTGGAACTTAACCCGGCTCTAGGTGTGTGCATGTTCGAAGTGTACTAAAATCCGGGCCAAGTGGAACTAAACCCGGCTCTAGGTGTGTGCATGTTTGAAGTTATCATGGAGCTACATTAGTTCTATAAAAGAGCATCTGGCCAAGTAACAAGTTACTCCCCTGGAGGCTTGGGGACTAATGGTTATTATCTACAATTTGCAAAGGAGAAACGACATACCTCCATCATTCGTCCAGCGAGGTTAATGGCCTTTGCGGCGGTATTCATCTGAGCGGAAAATTCGGCAGGGCCGAACTTTTCCGGGAGATCAGATTCCTGGACTACCTCAGCCTTGTTCCAATTCATAACAAATTCCATCAGGCTCGGAGGGTACCATTCTCCCGTGGGCATATGGGGCGTCACCAAGCCCTTTGCATGTGCTTCCTTCCTCTCCACCAAGGCAAGGGCGGGGCTGGTGTGCAGAACCAACTGCTGGGCTTCGGTTGGCTCGGCAGGCGCGTCCTTTGCCGCTGATGTCTTCTTGGGGAGCATTGACACAAGGGTGCGCTGCCCAGACTCGACGGCGGTGGGCTTGGCAGCGTCTGCAGCTTTCTTGCCTTTGGCTTGCTGTGTAGAGGAAGCTGTAGCAGCGGTTTTCCCCTGCCAAGGTTGAGAGGACTCGAAAGATGCAGAGGAACTAGGTGCTAGTACTCTCGCGGCTGGGCTTGGTGCCGGCGCTGAAGTTTTCGCTGCCGGAGTTGATGCTGATGCCGAGGTTGGAGTTGATGCCGAGGTTGGAGTTGGCCGAAGTAGCCTCAGTGGCTGCTAATTGAGGTGTTGTCGAGGCGGTGGATGTCGTTGCTCCGGCTAGGCCGGTCTCCCCCACTCCAAGGTTACCCTCCCCTTGCCGAGGTGCAGCTGAACCCGGAGCAGCCGCAGAACCCTCTGGGATAGGGCTCAGCGGGCGTGACTCGTCGTCACGACGGGGAGAAGGGCTAGGTCGGAGAGGGGAAGAGATGCTAGATCCACTTTGAGGGACCTCCACCGGAGCCCTGGGAAATCAAATATCGTCAGAAGAAAAATTACGACGAAGTAAGGAAGAACGAGTTACAGAAGAAAGAAGGACTTACGCATCCGAAGTTTCGGCCGCTTTGGGTTTCCGAGCCCTTCGTGCTGGGGCCTTGCCTGCTGGTTTGAGGGCAGTCTTGTCCCCGGATTTCTTTCGCCTTTTAACGGCCTGAGAGGGTCCGGAGGAAGAACTCGAAGAAGCCCCACGTTTCTTCTTTGTTGCCACCGGAACAGGCTCGCCCGTAGCGAGAGGGGGATCCTCGTGAATATGACCGTCGGGGTGAGCTGATGGCGGAAAAGCAAAAGAAAGGGGGACAGCCTCAAAAGGTTCAATCACCTCGATTTCCGAGTCATCTTCATCATCGGGCCAATCTCTAATAGAAGAGGATTTACCCGTGGATCGTTTCGTGGCGTCGGTCATAGGGAGGAACATCTCCTGGTCCGGCTCTTCTTCGTTCGGAGTCTCCCGGTCCGGCGCCCACTTAAGGGACGGATCGGTGCCGTCCTCAAGGGTCTGCTGAAGGAATTGCTGAGGAAAAGAGCGAACAAAAGAGTCAAAAATTGCAACAATAACTGACATGTAATTAGTCCGGGTTAAGTTTGCAGCATGAAACTTACCGTGGGAGGAGGCCGGTCACGGCAGAAATGCTTGATCCCCCAAGACCAATCAGTGGAAAAGTCCTTGTGAGTGGTGAAGAGAGCCTTAACCCGGCGATAAATCTCCGAGTTGGTCAGCTCGAAGGATGAGGTCCGGTTAGGATCGCGACCGTAGCTCATGTGGCACACCTTGTGGGTGCGCTTCTAGAGGGGTGAGATTCGGTTACGCACAAAGGTGATCATGGCATCCTCGTTGCATAGTCCGAGCCCCTTCAGTTCCGCGAACCATTTGCTCACTTGGTTGGCCAAGGCTGTGGGCTTCTTGGAGATCACATCCCACAGGTCCGGGTTAGGTGGACCCGGAGTGTAGGGAAGCAACCGGATCAAGTCTTCGGTGCCCGTATTCTGGACATAGAAGAAGGTCCGGGACCATCCTTTGCAGGACTCTAGCCCGGTGACCCGGGGAAAAACGGAAAATCGCCAGGGTGAAATGGAGGCCGCTCCAAATTGAGTGAGCCGCTTGTTCTCCGGATCAGCGTGGATGTCGGGAATGACGTTGCGGCGAAGGACGAAGAACCGGATCCATAGCTCTTTCGTGGGCCATAGTCCGGTGTAGCCTTCGATCGTAGAAGCAAAGGCAGAAACAGAGGTGATGGCATTGGCTGGGAGGTGGTGTGGCTGGAGTTGGTACGTACCGAGCCAGTCCTGGAAAAAATCACTCACCGGCAAGCCGAATCCCCGTTGGAAATGGGACAGAAATACGACGAACTCGCCCGGATTGGGTGAGGGGGCCAGTTCGTTGGAAGGAAGATGCGCGGCGACGCCGGCAGGGATGCGTCTGGTCCGGTAGAGCCAGTCCAGGTCATCCTGGCAGACCAAAGAGTCGGCCCACGCGCTGCGGTCCGCCGCCGCGGTGTCTTCTTCCATCTCCTGCTCAGCAACAATGAGTTCCTCTTCAGTCATCTGGTCCTCGAGGCCCTCGCTGGCACTAGAGGCGGCGGGGGACAGTGGCCGGGACTGGCACGGACCCGTGGCGAGAAATTCGCGTCGCCGTGGCGGCGACGTGGAGGTGCGACGGAGAAGCGCGGAGGCGATGCTGGCGGCAACGCGGTCGCGAGGAAGAGGAAGAACAATAGAAGCGGGCAGAGGGGTGCGGAGGGGGGAAAATCCTAAGGGACGCACCCCTCTGCTATTTAACCACTCCCGTCAAGGGTGAGTGGGATCGCGCCCTGTGAACCGGCCACACGCTGTGGCCGTGTATCACCCGTCCGGGCCAATCAGTGAGGAGCCACACGGAGGGCCACATGGCGGAGAAAGTCCTGTGACGTGACGCGCTGATGCGGTAAACAAGGAGGCAGGCGTGACGTGACCCGCGCACAGTGATAACTGACAATTACTGCGGCGGTTACTGTACCGTCCCTTAAAATAAGACGACATAATGATTACCCTTCACATGGGTTAGCGTTAGAGAAAAGGAAGTAAGATCTGGATGGAACTATGGTAACCCGGCTAGCAAGTGAAAACTTGAAATGTGCGAAGGGAACATAAATCCAAGCAGTCCGAGGTACAGAGGTAACTCGGCAACAATGACCGAGGCACAAAATTGAACCTGGTGTGGCCTTAGCGGCCAAGGCAGCTAAGACCGCACCAGCTTCGGGGACTAATGTTGGGTGGATACCCCCGGGTAGGGTCACGCCGGGGTATAAAGGCCGAGTTAGCCGAGGTTCGGCAAGGCCAAAGCAGATGCTGGCCGGGTCACCTCAAGGCAGGCCGAATCACGGGGTAATCCGGACCTGGGGGCGTTCGCCTAACTAGGCCTCATCCGACTTAAGCGGTAAGTCAGAAGTGTATGTTTTACCTGTATGCAGGAACGGGTGTGGCCGAATGAACCATCATCCGGGTCACGGCAAGCTTCTAGGAGAAGGAAGGAATCTCGCTGGTCAAAAGGAGCCCCGGTACGCACTGCCTGAGCGAAGCGAGCAAGGACAGGACCACCGGGGCGTGGCCGACAAGCGTGATGACGCCCGTGTCGGCTGACGAGGGCGCCGTCAGAGGCTCACGTAGCTAAAGGATGTGTGACGCGGGGGAAAAAGCACCCCGGTCGGCTTACCACTTTGGGAGGAGAATGCCTCCACGTATGCCCTAGGCAGAAACCGAGCCTCCCCTATAAAAGGGGGGCTAGGGCTTCTGTTGAAGGGGTTGGTCTCTCTACGATTCTGTTTTGGTCAAGGGTTTCAGGTGAGATCTGTGGGTGAGAGTAAGAGAGCTCCTTCTTCCTCCTCTCGCCAATACAGCTCTAGGAGCACTTGTAACCTTGGAAGAAAATCAATACAAGCTCTTGTGTGGAGATTCACTTCACTATCCCTCCCTGGATTCCCCTAGCGAGTATTAGTCCCCACCTTTAGCCTATACATGGCATCTGCCGTGACACCACCACGACAGATATGGTCCTTCTCCTTGCGCCTTGATCTCCATCGAGCGCTCCGGCATGATCTACATCTTGCCCTTGGTTTGACACCAAGTCCATGAAGCCACCACCCGGTCGTTCATCGGAACGATGGCTATTATTACTTAACTTAGTAACATAAAAGTAAACTACTTTGCCTTCGTAACGAGCAATACTATATCATAAGACAAGCCCTCCTGCAAAATAAAGTTAGACGCCTCTACTTTATCTTTTGCAAGTTTTACGTGGTTGTTAGGGCTTTCGCAATAGAACCGTTTCTAATCTATGAACTTTCCAACCACAACATAGATCCAACAGTTGTCTCTACTACACCCCTTTCGGGGCCCTCTGTTGTAAATGCTATATCAACTATTGAATGAGAGATAGACACCCGCTAGCCACTTATACGGAACAAGCCGTATGTCGAGTGTGGAACTAGTATCGCGTACGAATACGCGTAAGGTCGGTCCGGGCCGCTTCATCAAACAATACCGCGATATAAACAAGTACATGTTAGAGGGTAACAACTAAGGGATCAATGCTCGCATAAAACTTGTGCGTAGTGGCCGTACAACACTCCTACGCATAGATCAGCTCTGATACCACTAAAGGGTTCCACAGCAGAAAACAAAAAAATTCCTACGTTGGAACCTCCTAATGCCCAAGATCTATCTATGTAGTAATGCAGCAACGACCGGAGCGTATAGAATACATACCCTTGTAGACCGTACGCGGTTAACGTTCTGAGGGGAACGTGGTTGAAGTAGTCGAATCCGTAGCCGACCTCAAGGTCGCGAAGCTCCTCGCAGGTCACCCCTTGCTCCTTCTTCATCGTGCAGCAGCTCCGGCTCACGACATCCAAGGTGCCTCAAATGAGGCCCCCCGTGGTTCTGTACACATATGGTGTACGATAATGACCTCCGGCTCCTTGATCCCTGCCAAGAGTACGGAGTAGATCTCCGGCTTGGAATCCCTGCAGCGCAACGGCGTGCTGCCGGTGCGGTGTCTTATGCTCGGGCAGTCCTTACTTGGGACCGTACCAACGCATGGAGACGAGAGAGAGAGAGAGGGAAGGAGAAAGTCAACCAAAGGACTTCTCCAAATATTGGTGTGTCTATTCCCACCCATGGGCACCCCTTTATATAGGGGGAGGGGGTGTGCCCTCCCCTTTGGGTTTCCCATGTGGGACTAAACAAGGGAGAGGGGGGAGGCGCACGGGCCTCATGGGCTAGCCGGCCAGGGGTGGGCCCCACCCCGCGCACAGCCCTAGGCTGGCCGGGTGGGCCCCTTGAGGCGCCTAGGCCTTGGCCCTTTGGCCCTTGGCCCTTCCCTCCTTCGGTTTTCCCTAATGGGTCCTTTTCCCTAGGAAGTTTGGCCCATTAGTGGAATACCCCTTCAAATTAGATTTTAATATTATATTTAATATTAATTACATTAATTAATATGTAAATACATATTAAAAAATCCGATTTTACCCGAAACACGTTTTCGGTTCCCTTTCGATTTCCTCCGAACGACTTTGGAACTTTCCCGGAACGATTCTGGTTCTCTCACGGAACTTTTCCAGTTTCCTTTTCTCTTTCATATGGTGATTCCAACTTACAGAGGATCTCTAGCTCATCGTAGCCTTAAGTGTATTTCCCCACGGCTCGGGAATGGCACAGACATAATCTCCATCAATGATCCATAGCGGGACCAGGATGCCCATATTGACCCTTGTGCATTCGACGATGACAATGTCGTTTCAACCGTAAACAATCGTTTCCCATTCCCTTTGCCACTTGATACCTAGTTCACCTGAGATTTGATCTACGGTATCTCTATACCTTCGTTCGATCTCGTTACCGGTGAACTTGTTTTCTCGTTTCTGTGTCGTTGCATTCTGTGACCCAGTCACATGCTTGCAAGCTTCGTTAATGCAACGTCACCAAGATGGCCACATATGTATCTACCCGTTACATGGATTGGCAAATCCTAGTCTTGATATATACTCCTCTACGCGCTCCTTTGGGAAACCTGAGTAGCACCTTTTCGATCACCTAGTCAAGGGGTGATACTTGATAACCATCTAAGCTCCCTCCAAAACGGTGATTTGCATTATCTCATAGTCTAAGGACCAGGTTGTGAGGTTTCCTTAGTTTATCATTAATGGTGAACTTTGTAACTAGATCTCATTAAGATACACCTGGTTGGGTTGGTTGTCTATCACATCATTCAACTAATGACATGACCTCATTGTCAGTTGGCATAAATGCCCATGATCTCGAAACCCTAGATCATCCTCATGACCAATGAACTAGTTCGCTAGAGGTAACTAGACACTTGGTTTGTTTACATACCACACGTGTATTAACGTTTTGTATTAATACAGTTATAGCACAGTATGAAACTATTATGAACTAATTGAGATATGACAATAAAAACCTATTTATTATTTGCCTCTAGGGCATATCTCCTTCAAAAGCAATCTCAATTGTTGATAACAAGTCATGCTACAGCAAAAATCACTAAGCATAAAGCCAAAACAATATCAAGCATGACATGACAAAGCATAGGCCACAGTAAAAAACAAGCTCCTTTTACCACTTAAGCATGAACTTTTCCTACTCTTTTCTAATCCAAACCAAACTTATTTGAACACTAATGTATGAAAGAGGGGGTCCAACCAATTTATTCAAGAAAACTAAGAAAACCAAGCAAACGAAAACCAAAAACAAAAACAAATACGCTCCAAGAACAACACAACTGTGCATGAAACAATAAAAATGAAGTGTTTGGAAGAAACCTGAAATTTTTATTGACAAAGAAGGGGATGTCTTGGGCATCCCCAAGCTTTGACGCTTGTACTTCTTGGATATTTCTTGGGATGACATGCATGGCATCCCCAAGATTGAGCTTTAACCAATTCTTCATCTCATTACATCATTCCTTCCATACACCTGAAATTTTTTCCTTCATACAAAACTTCACACAATCTTTATTAGCACCATTAGTGCACTCAAGATAATAAGTCTTTGGATTCAGTTTCAACACAAATAAAACTTCCATTAAAACACACGCTACTTTAGCACTTCCCTCAAAAATCTCAATTCCCCGAAAATAACCCAAAAAGGAATCAACAAGAAGCAAATGCAAATAATGGCGGAAATCTGTCAAAATAGACCAGCAGGTAAAAACCAATTTTTTAGAACACCTTCTGTTGCCCAACTCAAAAAGTGTTGAACTAACGAAAGTTATATAACAACCTGGGGCAAAAGCACAAAAAATGACAGATCAAACCGACGTACATAGATTTTACACGAATTTTTACAGTGAAGAACAAAAATCTGTTTCGGGACAACAAATTTCCCAAGCATTACTTCTCTTTCATTAGAGGTTACTCTTGTCACAAAAAGCAAATAAAAAGGATAAGGAGCGGTTATTACAGAGGTAATAAATTCCAAGAGTCGTCTAAAACTTTTGGGTTATCTCCCAATAAGTACTTTTCTTTAACGCCTTTAAGTTAGGCATGATAGTTTGAGAAGATGCTCACATAGGAAATATGAATTGAAGTAAAAGAGAGCATCAAGAAGCAAATGGAAAACATATTTAAGTCTAACCCACTTCCTATGCATAGGAATCTTGTAAAGAAACAAGTCATGCAAGCACAAAGCAACAAGCATAGGAAAGCAAAACAAGTGCAACTTCAAGACTTTTAACATAAAGAGTGGAAACCTAATATTATAGAGATGCATAAAACCATGTTCTCTTATAATAACTTTCAGTAGCATCGTGAATAAAATTAACAATATAACTATCACATAAAACATTCTTATCATGAGCCACATGCATAAAAGAATTAAGACTCCACATAAGCATAGTCATTCTTATTAATTGTAGTGGGAGCAAATTCAACAAAATAGCTATCATTATTATTCTCATCACCATAATCATCAAATATAGGAGGCATATTGTAATCATTAATTTTCTCCTCAGTATAGGTGGACTGAAAATATCATATTCATTATTGTAATCATCATATATTGGAGGTTTTGTATCATCATAAGCAATAGAATATCTATCTTCCAAAGCTGGGGAACTAAAAATATCATTTTCATAAAAACTAGCTTCCCCAAGCTTAGACTTTTCCATAGCATTAGCAATAGTGGTGTCCAAAGAATTCATACTAACAACATTGCTATTAGCATGCAAAGAAAGTTACATGGGTTTTTAAATTTTCTCTTCAAACACTTGATGTCCTAACTCAAGATAAATACTATAAAGCTCTCTAATTTTTTTGTCGTTTTCCATTAAGCCAAACTAGTGAAAATAAAAACAAGAAACAAAAAGATATAATTGCAGAATCTAAAGGAAATAACTTCAAGTACTCACACACCAGCAACCGCACTAGAAGATAGTTTAGTAGCTAGAGGATGTGAGTACCTTTTACCTTACCCCCTGGCAACGACGCTAGAAAATACTTGCTGGCGCGTGGTTGACGTGGGAGCTTCTTCTTCTTCAATCCCCGGCAACGGCACCAGAAAATAGCTTGATGGCACGTGGTTGACGTGGGAGCTTCTTCTTCTTCAGTCCCTGGAAACGTCGCCGGAAAATAGCTTGATGTCTACGCACTTCTATTCTTGTAGACAGTTGTTGGGCCTCCAAGTGCAGAGGTTTGTAGAACAGCAATAAGTTTTCCCTTAAGTGGATTACCCAAGGTTTATGGAACTCAGGGAGGAAGTGGTCAAAGGTATTCCCTCTCAAGCAACCCTGCAATCAAGATACAAGAAGTCTCTTGTGTCCCCAACACACCCAATACACTTTTCAGGTGTATAGGTGCACTAGTTCAGCGAAGAGATAGTGAAATACAAGTGGTATAGATAATTATAAGTGGTAACGGTGCCAGAAAATAGCTTTGATGGCGTGGAAGAGACTAAAGGCATACTGAAATAAAGATGGCAACAAGCAAACATGTAACAAATCTAGTTGCAAACGGTGTTTCAATGCTTAGAAACAAGGCCTAGGGATCATACTTTCACTAGTGAACACACTCATATAAATATATTATATTCATGATACTACTCTGAACTACTCTCCGCTTGGACACTCTAATCCATGGTAGGGCTATAACAGCACACCTCAAAGTAAGCCGTTCCCATCTAGATAACCCCACACTGTCACCTTGAGCACTAGATGATTCTAACAAACACCACAATTTCATAGAGACATCCAACTCCAAATATAACTCATAACAAGTATTTGTAATCTCTAGCCTAAGTGCCACCATGGTGTGCACGTTGTCACTTTCACACACATGGGGAGAGCAGAGATCTATTAAAGCACTTGAGTAGCAAGGTAGATCTACTTGATTACAAAGCTCATGATCACAATATGATCACGCATAGAGAGAGAGATGAACACATAGCTACCGGTAGAACCCTTAGCCTCGAGGAAGAACTACTCCCTCATCATCATGGGAATCAGCAACAGTGATGGAGATGGTGGTGGAGATCGATGGAGATGGCTCCGGGAGCACTTCCCCATCCCGGCAGGGTGCCGGAATAGAGAGTTCTATCCCCCGAATCTCCCCTTCGGTGGCGGCGGCGTTGCGGAACTTTTCGTGGCTAGAGGCTGTTCGATTTAGGGTTTTTGCATCGGGAGGCTTCTTATAGGCGAAGAGGCAAGGTCGGTGGGTGGACCAGGGGCCCACACCACCTGGTGGCGCGGCCATGGATAGCCTGCGCCACCACAGGGTGTGGCCAGCCCCTGGCCCCTCTCTGTCTCGTCTTCTGGCTCCGTGAGTCTTCCGGTAAAATATCAACTTTGGCTTTTGTCCGGTCCAATTCCGAGAATATTCATTTTCTGGCTTTTCTGGAACCAAAAACAGAAGAAAACAGGCAACTAGCACTGTGGCATATTGTTAATAGGTTAGTTCCATAATATGTCTAAAAGTACTCCAAAGTGTGGACAAAACATAAGAAAGTAGATATAAAACAAGCATGGAACATCAAAAATTATAGATACGTTAGCAACGTATCACTTGTGCATCCATAATCCCTTTAAAAGGAAGTTATTCCAGCAATGACCACCATACCTACCTATATAGCAAATGATATTCCAAGTATATTTTCACGTGTGAGATCTATTTAGCTTTTAAATGGTATTGTTTATGGTTATGGTTGTCATAGATAAGTTAGTTGTTGGGTGACAACGACTGATAAGGCATAAGTACCCTTTGAAAAGTAGAATAAAATGTGCATACAAATATAAGAAGAGGGCACAAACCCTCCTAGCAAGGGTGTCGATGCTAAGAAGATGGAAAAAACCTTATATATATATATATATGTTTCAAGAGTGAGAGAGTGAGTATGTAGACAAAGTTCCTTAAACTCTTAGTAGGATACAAATTTATCAAATATATTCATGATAGGTGCTGAGTGGAAAGAAGAAAAAGAATCCAAAAAATAATGCCAAAAGAATCAGAGATATGGGGAAATGGAACCAAACACTAATGATGAACTATTTCAAACATAAACTTAAAGGGTAGTGTTTGGAAGCTAAATATTACTTGCCATGTTAATCTCTGCTTACTATATTATTTTTCAAGTGTCCACATATATGATAGGTATTATAAATACCAAAGTAGGATAGTACACAATGCACATTCACTTGCATTTTACATGCTTAATTGTCCAGGGAGGTTCACCGCGCCCATCCAAGAGTTCATTGACCTGTCCTGCTCCCTGAGGTCTATTAGCAATTTCCCGTTGAGCGGAATGCGCTCTGGCCAAGGCGGAGCTCCCCTTAGGGAAAGCTAGGGCGGCCACCCTACCTTTTTTGGCAAAAACCCTACATATATATATATATATGTGTATTTTGTGGTGTATACAATTTTTTGCTACTTAAAATCGACTAATGAACTTTCTAATCACATACGAACTTGGATTTGGATGTTTAAATAGGAAAATGTAAGTTTTGAAAAATGGCTACAACTTTTATGTTTTGGTTATTTTCATTTGGCATTATATTCCCGAAGCCTTTTGCCGATCTATAAGAACTGATCCTAGAGGGGCACATTTTGGGAAACTTCGAATTTCACCGCATGCTACTTCGAAATTCGTCTAACATCCATGCAATTACTAACCATCATAGTGTAAAGGGAAAACTAGTGAACTCTTACACCAATTAATATGTTAGTCCAAATAATATAATTAAAGTTGTCAAATATCATAAATAGGGACATAATAAACTTCAAAAATACATTGATTTGTTCCTATGAGTGTGCTATACCGAGCGAGGGATATTCAGAAGCCTTGATCTTGGTTAAATTAAGAAAGATTAAAAGAAGTTACAACTTTTCATTGCCTAGAACTTTCTAAAGGCATTAAAGCTTTATTATCCGTAGGTTCGTAGGTTCTACTTCTATTTACATAAGTTGCTTTTATCTTGTATTTATATATTTTATTTTGGGTTGTACGATCATATGTCGATTGGAATCCTTGAATAGCCGACAAACATGATTTTTATTCGATATAAATATTGGGGAGGGGCATATGCCCCCTACCCACCCTTATGGTTTTAGTTAAACAGTGATACATGTCTATGAACTCGTCCTACCAAAAGTTTGAACCGTCCTTCTCCACCATCACCATGATAAGTAAACTATAACTATACAAGCCGCTGGTTTTGCAGACTGCGGACCCTATTTGGGCAGCTGCACAGGTATTGTCTGAGCACGATATTGTGGATAATGCTGAAGAGTCGGGTTTGTACACGCAGCTGAGATATAAGAAACAAATAAAGTTCATTGAGAACATGTCCATACTACTTAATCCGATGGACAAGAGAATGAAGCCTCACGTATTTGTTCAAGCAAGCTTTGCATCCCATGCAAGCGACCCACGTTAGATGTAGTTTCAAATTGGAAAGTGTATTCTTTGGAGGGGTTCCTCAATTTCAGACGGGTGTAGTAGAGGCTGCAAGTTTTTCAGGATTTAGTTACAGATTTGCAAGATTTAGCTAGAAAATAAGTAACAGAGCCTGCAAAGTTGAGACGAGTAAGTAGTCAACCCACCCGCTGGAGAACGGGGCGATGGTCCCTGCATAGGGAGGTTCACCACGCCCATCCGCGAGTGTCATGCCCTGCCCTGCTCCCTGAGGTCCGTCAACAATTTCTTGTTGAGCGAAACATGCTCCAGCCAGGGGAGGATCTCCCCTTAGGGCAAGCTAAGGTGGCCGTTCTAACTTGTTTTTTGGCAACAAAAAAAACTATGTATATACATGTGTGTGTATTTTTTTTGATGTATATATGGTTTTTGCTATTTTCTGCTCATCAAAATGGGCTAACAGACTTTCTAATCACATACAAACTTGGATTTGGACGTTTAAATAGCCAAATGAAACCTTTGGAAAATGACTATAACTTCTTTTTTTTGGTTCTTTCTCATTTGGCATCATCTTCCTGAAGAGTCTTTTGCCGATCTTTAAGAACTAATCCTGGAGCGGCCTAGTTTGATAAACTCCAAATTTCACTGCATGCTACTTCAGAACTCGTCTAATATCCATGCAGTTACTATACATCATAGTGTAAATGGAAACTAGTGAACTCTTACAACTATTAATATGTTAGCCCAAAAAAATATAATAGAAGTTGTCAAATCTCATAAATAGTAACATAATAAACTTCAAAAATAAATAAATTTGTTCTGATGAGTGCGCAATATCGAGCGAGGGATATTCGGAAGCCTTGATCTGGGTTAAATTAAGAAATATTAAAAAAACTACAAATTTGCAATTGTCTAGAACTTTCCGAAGGTATTAAAGATTTATTATCGGTAGGGAAGCTTGTAGAGAAGTTGCTTTTATCTTGTATTTATAGTTTTTATTTTGTATTGTACGATCTGATGTTGATTCGAATTTTTGAATAGACAACAAAAATAATTTTTATTCAATACAAATATTGGGGAGGGGGCATGTGCCCCCCACCACCTCTATGGTTTTAGTTAAACGTCGATATATGTCTATAAATTTGCCTTACCAAACTTTTGAACCGTCCTTCAGCACTAGCTCCAACTCCAATGGCGGTGGCAGCACCGCATCAGCGGCCATGGCTAGGAGCACCACGGCCAGCACCGCGACCGTGGCAGCCAACTCCAGCAGTGTCATCTAAGTACCACAATCGACAAGAGCACCAAGTTAAGGAACGAAAGTTAAATGAAAAAAAACCTCGTCACCTGCAAATCTCACCTTCATACACCACCCTCGGCCCTCGACATCTGCTCTGCTCTCCCCAAAATATCGCCGCTCACTGCTTCTTTCGTCTATCACCGGTGAAGTCTCCTCTATAGACTCTAGGGAGCAGTGCAACGATCGAGGTGTCGCTCCACTCTTTTCTGCACACCGCGGTGTCCCTCCCTCTCAACTTTGTCTGCTCCGTTCCATTAGTTTTCTCTTGTACTCTCTCCATTACAAAATATAAGATGTTTTAGTTTTTGTATAGCTTACGTACTAAAAGACGTCTAGATATATTGGTTTCACAAAAGATAGAACATCTTATATTATGGAGCAGAGGGAGTAGACAGGAGCAATGTGGGCAACCCCATCGTGGCCGCAAGTATCGCATTCGACGACACAGGTTTAGGCATTGCCGTCGACATGCAGCACCAACACGTCGAAACTGCGGGAGAGCCACCAGTGACCTGGTCTAGCTGTTGACCAGACTACTGACCACGCATGAAACTGCGGCACAGACACTAGCCTGGTCTAGATATTCACCAGACCACTGACGTTCATTTACCTTGATTTCTTTGTACTTCCGCTTGTTCCCCCTGTTCGTCGGCCGTTTTCATCACACTGCTTGGTCAAATCGTGAAGGTCGAGAGAAATCATATCATAGTTACAGTGTGGCGTGGATGAACCAATGTTGTGAGATGGGAAGGAGAAAAGGGGAAAACATACCCAAGTAGTTCAAATAGAAACCTCTAGCTTGGCAGGGTGGTCATAGTGCTAGTGCTATGGGGGCGTGCGTGGAGGTAAACCTTTGTAAAGATAACTAATGAGAACCATGTTAAATTACGGATAAAGAAGCCACATTGACTTTTTATTAAGGCGACTGATTGTTATAATCAATGGATTGTCAATTCGGATGCCGCCTGCCAATTCAGATGCCACCTGCCGAAAGGCCATTCGAAAAAAAAATGGCGCTCGCCAAAAGACACTTGTTCCTACCGCTACCGTCGCCCTCGATTTAGACAAAATTTACCCTTTCGCCAAATTTTAATGGATTTTAACCCTCGCTCAAAACAACTTCGAAATTTAACCCTTTTGCATAGCGCCTGCAAGGAAGGAGCTACCCTCCACGGGGTAGCGCTCCACAAAGCGGAGCTACCCTCCCTGCCAGCGTGGCAACACGGGTCCTGCAGGTGGGTACCCTACCTCGACCGAGCGAGGTTTGGCCCAACTAGTATAACTTCATGCCCAAGGGAGCTACCGTCCTAGAATTTTAATCGGCCCAACCCGACTTAACCAGTCACAGAGCCTGGACATCACCTGGCCTAGAAGAGGGCACGACCTAGAGCATCACGGTGGTCGGTGGTGCACATGTGAGGTCCTCCCTATCGTCCCCTCCCTTCCTCTCCCTCTTATCCGCCCATCTCTCCCTCTTCTCGTCCTCCTCCTATCCCTAACCCTAGGTCGATCGGGAGGCGGGATGGCGCACGGTGGCGGGATGGCGAGCGCCGACATGGTAGGGAGTGGTGGAAGGTTGGTGAGCAAGGCCCTCATTGGTAACCTGGTTCTCCCTATTTCATCCATCTGTCTCACGAGTTATCTACTAGGGCATATGAGTAGACTTGTCTTTTGACATTCTCGCAGCAACGATGTGTCGAGAATAGGAACCAACAGCGAAGCCACCAGCGGGCTAATTAATGGGACGAGACAATTTTTTGCTTCCATTTTAAAAAATGCTATTAGGCCAATGAAAACCAGGAGTAGTTAGTTGAAGTGGCCAGGATTTACACCTCTTTTTGAGGTAACTATGACAAGCAAAGCCGGCTTGGACCATTTTCATTAAAAGATCGAACCCGGATACAAATGCAATGGCAACCACATGTAGCACACAACACTTACACAATAAATACGGAAAAACACAAAAAAGGGGGAACCGAAGACGAGCAAAGCCTACAACAGCACCAAGCAAAAAACTTATCACTTGGCAACTCCAAAACAGACCATGAAAAGCATGGAAAAGTGTTGTTGGATCAATCGAAAGGATCCCAAAGTCGAAACTGTCTAGAGAAACGAATCCCACTTGACTAGCCATCAATGTATACCTTGTAGAGATAGGAGATTCACAACCGTCGTAGAAGGGCATCCCCCTGCTGAGGTCATCACTGAAGGGCAAGGTTCCATTGAGAATACCACGGCACCTCCTTTTGGCCTCGAACATGATGACCAACGCCAAATGAGTGAACCTGAGCATATCAAAGCCACGAGAACCACATAAGACGTCGAAGGACCATGATCATCGAGACCTAACCGCTAGCACAAACCTCACAGGGAGTGGCTCAACTGGACCTGCATGAAGGACCAAAGGACTTAGCTTGGCACTAAGACAAAGAGCATTCCACGAAGACCGAAACTCATCGAGCACACCCAAGTCGGAGGCACCTAAGCTGACAGGGGACAAGGAACCACAAAAACGCTTCCAAGGAAGGTAATGGTGCCAACAGGCGTCTCCGTCATCAACTGTTTATTCACTCGTTTCCTCTCATCTCTGGACAGCCCACCGCAAGCGTGAGTAGGGTTCTTTCGAAATGCCTCCAAGGAGGACAACGATGCCCACAACTGTTGGGTTTTCACCTAAACACAAAATACACATAGCACCATATCTTGAGTTGACCTCCAACGCAACAATGACTGAGCTAAGCACCCACGCCATCGAGCAAATGTTGCGGCCAGAAGTGTGCGGCATACACATGCTAGATCTAGAGGAGGCACCAAGGATGCATGCTGAGGTAGAAAAGGGCTCACCAGCATCAGTGTCAGGATAGCAGGTGGCAAGCAAGGAGGGAAGTAACTGATGGTCCAGCGGTGGTTGGCGGTTGGGTGGTGGTGTGGGAGGAACAAGAGATCACATACCGACAAGGGAGTTGGGGAGGCGGTGAAGTAAGGACGAGCTACTGGCCACCGGCGAACGATGACGGAGACAACATGAGGAGGGGTGCTCACATGTAAGGTGGTCGACTGCGGGCGACGGGGCAGGGAGATGCGGAGGGAGGGCGCCACTGCCGAAAGGGAGCGGACTCTAGCACCGTCTGTGATGACCACCAGATCCCATCACGAAGCTTGCCTCCATACCAACATGCTAGGATCCAAGAGGCACTATATCCCTGACACCCCCTCCACCCGCATCGCGTATCTTTGTCCGACAGTGGCCTCAAGGTGACAATGGGAGGGCGGTGGCGGCTGGGTGGCTAGGGTTGCCTCCCCCGGTTGCCCAGAGGAGGCGACACGAGTAGTGTTTTTGGGTTCCCATTACTTTCAGAGTTACACCCACTAGTAAGAAAAAGCTCATTGGTGGCGTTCGAAATATGAGGTTAGTGGTGTTGAACCCACATGCAACTAACTTCACACCACTAGTAGCAGGTAGTGGTGCTGTGTGGCTTGAACACCACCAGTAAGACCTGTACTAGTGGCGCGTCGTCTGAACACCACCACTATTTCTTTTAGTACTGGCGCTTGACTTTAACTCTAGCAGTATCAAAAGTAATGTCGGTGTTCCATATTATTTGAACACCACTAATGTTTTAGCACCAGTAGAATTTTACCCTTCCCCGGTAGCATTGCGGCGGGCTGCGACGATAGAGAAATATGCTAAAATGCTGCCGCTGCATGGCTTCAGGCAAGTGTATTGAGAAGTAATATATACGTGGAAATAATTAACTTTAAAATACAACAATAGACGATGGAAACTCGATAGATAAATTAAGCAAGACTACAAGAATGTTCACACACACTGAAGTACAAATTAAGTAACTTAGAAAGTACTTGTACGCAAAACAATCTTAGAGGCACACACACAACGACACAATCTGATTAACAAAGTTTTGATGCAAGCGAGCCTTAACAATGCTCGAAAATTAATTCACGAGAAATGGGAGAACGCCTGGTAGTTGTTAAACGATGGGTTGTAGCCTTGTTGACGCATGCGATCCATCACCTCATCTAGAGTATCTACACCACCGTAGAACACTTCTTGTTCATCGGTAACATCTTTGTTGAGTACATTCGTGATAGCTGTAAGATTCGACATATTTTTGATAGTTTTTATTGATGGTTTCTCTCTGGATTTGATCGTTTTCTAGCTTTACCCAACACTAATACTTCGGTGGCAAATAAAACTTGGTTTTTAATGTGTGTTTCAGATTCTGAACGTCGATAGAAGGTTTTAACAAGGGAA
Source organism: Avena eriantha (assembly GCA_910589775.1). NCBI lineage: Eukaryota > Viridiplantae > Streptophyta > Magnoliopsida > Poales > Poaceae > Avena > Avena eriantha. Next base: position 336,474,118 of record OU342746.1, read on the forward strand.
ACACAATATTCAGGCGAAAACAAGCAAGTCTCTTTTTGGAAAAAATCGGGCGAGGCAAACAGACGCTTTAACGAGCAACTATATGGCGGGAACATTTTCTGGCCCTATAGTTCCCACCGTATAGCTGTCGCCGCCTCCGCCTTATCAAAAGGGACAACTTTCGCGAAGAGGGCATACACGAAAACAGAACATAACAGCCGTCATCCCATCCATAAAGGAGAAAGAAGAGATCCAGAGAAGGAGGAGAAGACATTCTTCATCTCGCTCCACAATCTTCGACCTCCTAGCCAACACACCCACATAGCCATTACTTGTACTAGAGAGAGAGATCTTCACCTTGCAAGACTAGGGTTTGAGATTGTTTCTTCCTATCTTGAATTGTGTTGGATTACTTTTCTATTCATATTGTGGATCTCCACGGTAATATCAAGAAGAACTCCTTTTATTTAATTATATCGATGATGATTTCTTCTCTCATGTGTGAGTAAATTCCTTGGGCGTGGGAGATATAAGGGATTGGTGAGATGTGATGTGCCTCCACACATTTTCCATTAGTTTGTGATTGATTTTAATTACGATATTAAGTGTGCTTGACTATATGTGGGATGCCTAATACTTGTTTTCCAATTAAGGGCCTAGACAATATGATGCTTCGTTCTACATGGATAGGATCTTGCTCGCTAGCAGACCGACGACCCCCGAGTGACACGGGGATATTAATGGAAAACTAGTAGACGAGGATAACGAGGAACCACCGTGCTTATTGCATTAGTCCGATCCAAGGAGCTTAATTGTTAAGCAACCTGAAGGATCTTAATCGTCTAGTGTCTAACCATGGTTTAGGTAACAAACTAGTAGGATTATTGAAGTTGGGATGAGATCTACCAAGAGGAGTTCCAGCTAATTATGGGTTGCTCGCCTACACACATACTTATAAGATTAGAATTGTTACAGTTATCATTCGTCCACCTGGCACAGTCACTATCACCATGAACTGTATCTCCCCGTGCCTTCTTTGTCATTTGTAGAAAACAACAAACAATCAAATTGTTCTTTACTTTTATGCTTTTTATTCCTGAAGTTTACATTTTAGTTTTATTTAAATACATCCAGTTTAATCCAAATTCCATTCTTATTTCCACATTTGCAGTCAATTCACTCAAAGACCTGTGACAACTTTGGGTGTGACAGAGACTTCATTCATAAACACTTACCTTTGGGCTCCTTGTGGGATCGACATCTATACTTTGAAACTAGCTACAAACGATCTATGCACTTGCAGACATCAAGCTATTTTCTAGCACCGTTGCTGGGGAGCTAAGCGCTAAGTGTTTGTCTCTTGACATTTCATGTGTTTCTACTACAAAATGTTCTCCCTAGGATACAAAGGGTCTACACGCTCTAGTAGGACCTATTTACCAGATTATATTGAGCACGTGTCTGCTCAAAGGCGCGAGCAAATTATTGAAAAACTTTTAAGATCAAATAAGGTTAAAGTTCAGAACCTGAGTGATATTATGGAAATCATGTCTATTTACACGACAACTCCCAAGAAACCCGAGAAAACTCTCAGAGAATACAGTGCTCCAAGCTCTGAATTTCTTAAACAACCAATAGAATTCCCTAATCCTGGAGTTAGAGAATATTGATTTGATGGTGGAATTATTAAAAATTTGCAGGAAAAAGCTTTCAGTGAAAGGGAAGATGAAGACCCAGGAAGACATCTTAGAGAGTTCAACGATGTGATAACATCACTTGAACCAAAAGGTTTGCCAAGAGACTTCTCTCGTCTAAAATTATTTCATTGGTCTCTTAAAGGTAAGGCTCTAGACTACTTATATTCTCTCCCTCGTCGTTACATTAAATGTTGGGAAAATGCATTGTTAAATTCATAAACCGGTTTAATACTTTTAAGAAGGTAACTGAAATTAGAAAGAATATAAACAATTTTAGTCAGAACATGGGAGAAAACTACCCACAAGCCTGGGATAGATTCTTTGGAATGATCAATAGTATTCCTAATCATGGCTATTCTGAATTAACTATTTGCCATTTATTTTACCACGGTCTTAATACTCAATGTAGAGAGTTGCTTGACTTCTCAGCAGGAGGATCGATAAATACTTTAATTGTTAAAGAATGTTTGGAATTGATATCTATTAGGGCTAAGAATGATTCTTTATATAACCCTGATTTCGGCACTAAGCTGGAAAAAGGGATACTTCGGATAACTCCTGATCTTATGCCTGAAGTATGCAAAACAATGAAACAAAAAGGTATACCTTTTGAACTTGTTAAGGAAAATAAAGTAGACTTGTTACAAGTTTTTACTAAAGAAGATGAGACTATAAAAGTTTGAATTAAAACATCGACAAGCAATATCTCATAATAACCAGCATAAGCACTTTCAAAAACATAAAAGATTTTGGCGGAACTCACGGAAAATTATGATGATATTGGCCAAGAAATAAAATTATTTCACAAGTACCTTAGTATGATTGAAACCCAATGTGAACAAATAGCATTTGGTTATCAAAATTTTCTTCTAGATGATATAGATATTCATGTTTCTAATAATGTTGTTACAAGCAGAGGTGTAGTTGTTACAGGACCATTAGGACCACTGGAATATGAAGCTGAAAAAGATCGAAAGGAAAAAGCCTTGCTCAAAGCAAGCCAAGAAGATGATACACTGGTGGATCCTCAAGATGAAACTGCTGAAGAAACACAAGGTCAAACCTTGAAGGAGCAAAATGATGCACATGATGACCGTTATGAATCTGATGCAGAGACGGTTGATCCAAGAGAAGAAAAAGAAAATAGCAACAAAGATGAAGTTGTTGTAGTAGAGAAGAAGAAGAGTGATAAGCAACAACAAAATAAAGCAACAAAAGAGCCTGACCCCCCACAAAAGGTAAAAGACAAGAATTAGAAAGGTGAGCAAAAGCTTCCTTATCCAGATCGAAAAAAGAAAGCACCGGATCAGGTAATCTATGATTCCTTTAAAAAGGCACCAATGACCTTGGTCTGGAAATTCCATTTGTGGATGCAATTAAAGTTCCTACCTATTCTAAATTCCTCCGTGATATTCTTTGTAGAAAGAAAAAATAACTGAAACCGTTGCCATGGTGACTAGTTATCCTGCTAATGGGAAGCTATTGTCTAAATCAGGAGATCCTGAAATACCAACTATTTCATGCTCAATAGGAAAAACAGACATTCATAATGCCTTGTGTGATTTAGGTGTAGGAGTTAGTGTAATGCCATATTCCCTCTATAAAAGGTTAGGATTAGGGGAGTATTCCCCTACTACTATCACTTTAAAAATGCTTGATAAGTCCACTAAACAACCCATTGGTATGATTGAGGATGTTCTACTTAGAATAGATGGGCATGTTATTCCCACTGATTTTATTATTCTTGAAATTCCAGAGGATGAAAAATTATCCATAATACTTGGGAGACCTTTACTTAGTACTACAGGAGCGTCAATTGATTATGCTGAGGGAAAAATAATCTTCAATGTTTATGATGCTAAAATCATCTGATATTTTCCCAAGAAGCTAGAAGCGGGAGAAAGATATATTCCACCGGCAAAACGAGTTCATATGGTAAGTTCCATTGATAAGGGGCAACCGAAGGTAAGAATTAGAGAACAGAGAAGGGGTTGAATTATTCAACCATTCTTAATAAAATGCTTAATGGGAGTCAACCAATCACATTACTAAAATAAATTAAAGAATAAAATATTCATCGCATTCCTACAACTTTTTCACAGTCATTCTTGCGAAAGTGCACCCGTGAAGATGCAGCTGTCAAAAAGTAGTAGAAACATCAATTGAACAAGTGTAGAATAAGTATAAAATAAAAGTTTGAGTTTTATCTACAAAAACAAGCTTAATCATTTAGTTCAGACTAAAATGTAAATCTCTAGTTGAGGAGAAGAAGTTATGTTGTACTAAAAATCCTGCTCTTTACATGCTGATGTTGGTCGATAGTTTCTACTATCATTTTTCTATCAAAAATAAGGTATTTCGCTAAGTTTCAGGATAAGAAAGAATTCTAGAAGAAATGGAATTTTTTTGATGGCTACTGATGGTTTAACAACCAACTATACTGCAGGAATAAAAATTCCGGCCATATAGTTTGGCCATATAGATATCTTTGCCATCGACAAGTTTTCTTTCTTAGGTATAGAAGGTTTAACAACCAACTATACAGCAAGAATAAAAATTCCGGCCGTATAGTTCCGGTAGTATAGATATCGATGCCTTCGTACAATTTATTTCCCAGGGTTCTGATGGTTTAACGACCAACTATACGGCGGGAATAAAAATTTCGGCCATATAATTCTGCCCGTATAGGCATTGATGCATGTTTTAGCAAATTTATCTCAAGATACAAAAGGTTTGACGACCAACTATACGGCAGGATCACTTTGATCCGGCCGTATAGTTGCACCCGTATAGCGGTGATCTGTGAAAATAAACCCTAACCGTCGACGCCGCCGCAACTATACGGCCGGAACTACTTCACCCGCCCATATAGTTGCAGTCGTATAGTTCGGTGCGACCTCATAATCGCGATGGGGTAGCTAGGTTTCTTCTCCCTCCTCACTTTTTGTCTCATATTCTCTTTCCAAACCTCTCAAAACCCATCTAGAACTCTTGATTCTTCGTGGATTTCGTTCATTTGAGTGGGGGAATCAACTGATCGGTATGTTTCTCTCCCTATCAATGCTTTATTTTCAGATTTCCATGGTTGAAACTCTCACATTGATCTAGTGGATGAACTCAAGCTTATTTTGTTTTTCCCATTGATTTCTCGTGTTAGGATTGAATTTTTCCACATAGAATTGTTCGTATATCATGTAGGTTTTATGGTGAAATTTTTCAGTGCATCAAGATGAACAAAATTGGTAACATATTTCGCAAGAGCAAGCGCCAACATGGCGAGAGCTCGGGGCTCCGGGCCAGGCTCAATAGCAAGTTGGCCATTTTTTCATCAAGGAGGGTGTTGTCCACACGTTGGGCCGATCACAGCTTTCTCACCGCTGCAGGGTTGAGGGCGGACTTGGAGTCCGGGCTAATAGTACTCGGCTAAGAAAGCCACAATACCTACGCCAAGCTCACCCATGAGTTCCTCGCCTCCTTCTACGATGACCACAGGGAGAAAGGTAATGCATGCATGGTAAGCTTCACCATAAACCGGCAGCCATATGAAATAACTTTCAAACAATTTTGTGATGCATTTATCCTCCCTCATGGCGGGGAGGCAACTGTTACAAATTTATATAGCATCTCAAGTGGAGAAACCTAGGAGGTTATTTCTATTAATGGTGGCAAGAACTTCTACCAGAAGAAGATGTCCACCATTCAGAATCCAACCATTCACTACTACGCCTTGTTCCTCACCAATACACTGTTGATAAGAGGTGATATCGGTTCCATGGCTAATGCATACATGGACATGATCACCAAGGCACTCTTCCCCAATGCACCGCAAAGCCCCAATCACGTGGCTCTTCTCATCCATCACCTTCGCCACTAGAGCAACAAAATGAAAGGTGACATTCACATTGGTGGATTGGTAACCCACCTTGCCCACGCATTAAATATTACATTAGCTGTTATGCAACCTGTTGACAGCTCCAAATTTATGGGTGTCAAGTATTTAACTGTGTGTGGCTTCCTTGGTGTTTACCAAGCTAACAGGAGGCTCCGAGCATATCAGTTTAGTTATCTTGGTGATGCACAGGGTGAGAAGGTTCTGTTGCCCTATCCACAAGCCTTCTCGATTATGGAGAAGGACACCTGGATCCTCACCAAGGATCAAGTGGTGGAGATCATGGCCAAATTCCAGCCTAATCAAGAAGAAGATGAAGAAGAAGAAGAAGAAGAAGAAGAAGAAGAAGAGCGGCAGGATGAGGATGAGCAGGAGCAGGAGCAAGAATACAACCTTGCTTGGTAAGGACAGCGGCAGCAACAACAAGGGGGATCCTAGGACCCATGGCCAAATCAGCCGTAGCAGGGGTTCAACTACGTCCCCTATTGATGTCTACGCACTTCTATTCTTGTAGACAGTTGTTGGGCCTCCAAGTGCAGAGGTTTGTAGAACAGCAGCAAGTTTTTCGAACTCAGGGAGGAAGTGGTCAAAGGTATCCCCTCTCAAGCAACACTGCAATCAAGATACAAGAAGTCTCGTGTGTCCCCAACACACCCAATACACTTTTTAGGTGTATAGGTGCACTAGTTCAGCAGGAGATAGTGAAATACAAGTGGTATGGATAATTATAAGTGGTAACGGTGATAGAAAATAACTTGATGGCGTGGAAGAGACTAAAGGCAAACTGAAATAAAGATGGAAGCAAGCAAACATGTAACAGATCTAATTGCAAACGAAGTTTCAATGCTTAGAAACAAGGCCTAGGGATCATACTTTCGCTAGTGAACACTCTCATATAAATATATTCTTCTTCATGATAATACTCTTAACTACTCTCCGGTTAGACACTCTAATCGATGGTAGGGCTATAACAGCACACCTCAAAATTTATCTTTCCCATCTAGAAAACCCCACACTGTCACCCTGAGTACTAGATGGTTCAAACAAACACCACAATTTCATAAAGACATCCAAATATAAATCATATCAAGTATTTGTAATCTCTAGCCTAAGTGCCACCATGGTGTGCACACTGTCAACTTCACACACATGGGGAGAGCAGAGATCTATTAAAGCACTTGAGTAGCAAGGTAGATCTACTTGATTACAAAGCTCATGATCACAATATGATCATGCATAGAGAGAGAGATGAACACATAGCTACCGGTAGAACCCTTAGCCTCAAGAGAGAACTACTCCCTCCTCATCACGGGAATCAGCAATGGTGATGGAGATGGTGTTGGAGATCGATGGAGATGGCTCCGGGGGCACTTCCTCGTCCCAGCAGGGTGCCGGAACAGAGACTTTCTGTCCCCCGAATCTTCCCTTCGGTGGCGGCGGTGCTGCGGAACTTTTCGTGGTTGGAGGCTTGATGATCTAGGGTTTTGGTATCGGGAAGCTTCTTAGAGGTGAAGAGGCAAGGTCGGTGGGCGGCCAGGGGGCCCACACCACCTGGTGGCGCGGCTAGGGCTAGCCCGCGTCTGGGGGGTGTGGCCAGGCCCTGGCCCTCCTCCGTCTCATATTCTGGCTCCGTGAGTCTTCTGGTAAAATAGGAACTTTGGCTTTTGTCCCGTCCAATTCTGAGAATATTCATTTTATGACTTTCCTAGAACCAAAAACAGCACAAAACAGGTAACTGGCACTTTGGCATCTTGTTAATAGGTTAGTCCAAGAAATCATATGAAAAGTACTCCAAAGTGTGGACAAAACATAAGAAAGTAGATAAAACCAAGCATGGAACATCAAAAGTTATAGATACATTTGCAATGTATCAACATCCCCAAGCTTAACTCATGCTCGTCCTCGAGTAGGTAAGTGATAAAAAGAAAGAATAATTTTTGAGGTGACATGCACCATCATAAACTTGATCAAAGTATTTGTAAAACATTGATAGCTGGGATCATAGTACTTCAACATAACATGAAAGACAAAGTTCTAGCAATAAGACAAAGAAACTATGTTGCAACATGAAAAGGCACAAACAAAAGATTCATGAATAACAATTCTTTGCAAGACGTTTGTTTGTTTCACATAAAGAAAACATAGCATAATAGCATTCAGCTTTTCCCTCAATAGAGTAGCAAATATAAATGCATAGGACACCTTCAAAGTTCATAAGAGTGACTAGATACAAATAGTTTAAAACAAGCAATATCAAGTTACGCATCAATCAACTAGTCTTGGGACAATGCACATAGAACTAAGAATGGCCACTATGCTCTCAAAGTAGGTGCATAAAGGTAGAAGGTGGAGACTCAATATAATGGTGGAAGAAAGGCCTTCATAGAAGGAAGTAGGGATTCAAGTATCATAAAGAGCTTCCAAAAATTATGGTACTTATAGCTTTCAGCTCTCATTGCCCCTATCATAAGCATCTTGAAGTGATTAAGGTTAAAGTGAACAAACTATGGTGTACATGCTTGACGAAGTATAAGTTAGAAATCTCATGTCCCTTGAATACGAGGGACGCTCCTCATGCTACTCAAGTTTAGTCACCGGTAAGTCCTTGTCATTGTAAGTACATGTGTATCATAGAGAACTGCCAACGGGGTACCCCTTGCCCGATGATACAGAAGAATCCCCATATCAAAATGACAAGGCAAGCAGACAACGAGCATCTCAGCAATCTTCTTATTTACCATGGGAATATGGTGCTTTTTTTCTCTCTTTCCTCTTTTCATAATATCATTTTTTCTCTTTTCTCTTTTTTCTCAATATAGGACTCTTTTTTTATAAGAAGAATGCTTCATAGACAGCTCATTATGGTTACGCTGCAGGTTTCCACCATGTCAGCATGGATTAGACCAGCGGCCTAGGCGTTTCTCAAACACATATACATAACTCCATGGACTTACAAGCTCCCCTTTCATTTCACACCGACGACATCCATATAGAAAGGAGCATGATATCAACTAGGTACAAGTACCAAGTGCAATATTGAAAGCATTCCCCATGAAAGCATGGTTCTGCTAATTCCCAACAAATAAGTGCAAGCATATACAACATAGACGACACAATGGTTCAAGTTTATTAAGGGCAAGAAAAGTAAAGTGTGCCATCAAGTTCGTGAGAGCTTTAATCACTAGTTTTCTCATAACAAGTTTAATTTGGAAGGTAAACAAAAGCATGAATATACTTGGAATAGCATAAGCTAGTAGGTAGGTATGGTGGACTCTTTGGAATAACTTGGTTTAGGGAGTTGGATGCATGAGTGGAACTCATACTTGGTTGTGGAGGCTAGCAAAAGACTGGGAGCGACAAACTAAGAGAGCAATAATGGCCATAATCATGTAGAGCGACAAAACATCATTGATAAAAGCATAAAGTGATACTACAAGTTGAAAACTAAAGGATCATAAAGGCTGTGGTGACTTGAGATAGTCATAACATGGTGTGAGCATGCGCCAAGTCAACCCAAATAAAGCATCAAAGGAGAATACCACTATACTATGCTTTAATATGCTAAAACAACGCATGATTCATCCAAGGCACATTAAGAAATCTCAATTGTTTATAACAAGTCATGCTACAGCAAAGAATACTAAGCATAAATCCAAAACAATATCAAGCATGGCATGACAAAGCATAGGCCACAGTCAAAAACGAGCTCTTTTTACCACATAAGCATGAACTTTCCTACTTTTTTCCAACCAAACCAAACTATTTGCAAACCAATGTATGAAAGAGGGGGTCGACCCAATTTATGCAGAAAACTAAGCAAACCAAAGCAAACGAAAACCAAAACGCTCCAAGAACAACACAACTATGCATGAAACAATAAAAATGAAGCGTTTGGAACAAACCTGGGATTTTTATTGATGAAGAAGGGGATTCCTTGGGCATCCCCAAGCTTTGACGCTTGTACTTCTTGGATATTTCTTGGGGTAACACGCGTGGCATCCCCAAGCTTGAGCTTTAGTCCATCCTTCATCTCATTACTCATTCCTTCCATACACCTGAAATTTTTCCTTCATACAAAACTTCACACAATCTTTATTAGCAACATTAGTGCACTCAAGATAAATAAGTCTTAAGGTTCAGTTCTAACACAAATAAACTTCCATTAGAACAATAGCTACTGTAGCACTTCCCTCAAAAAGCTCAATTCCCCAAAGAACTCAAAAAGGAACTAACAAGAAGCAAATGCAGAAAATGGCAGAAATCTGTCAAAACAGACCAGCAGGTAAAGACGAATTTTTTAGAAGACCTTATGTTGCTCAACTAAAAAAGTGTTGAACTAACTAAAGTTAGATAACAACCTGTGGCAGAAGCAAAAAAATTCATGCCTCAAAAAGACGTACAGAGATTTTACACGAATTTTTACGGTGAAGCACAGAAATCTGTTTCGGGACAGCAACTTTCCCAATCAGTATTTCTCTCTCATTAGAGGTTACTCTTGGCACAAAAAGCAAATAAAAAGGATAAGGAGAGTTTATTACAGAGGTAATAACTTCCAAGACTCATCTAAAACTTTTGGGTTATCTCCCAATAATTACTTTTCTTTAACGCCTTTAAGTTAGGCATGATAGTTTGAGAAGATGCTCACATAAGAAATATGACTTGAAGTAAAAGAGAGCATCAAGAAGAAAATTCAAAACACATTTAAGTCTAACCCACTTCCTATGCATAGGAATCTTGTAAAGAAATAAGTCATGAAAGCATAAAGCAACAAGCATAGAAAAGCAAAACAAGTGCAACTTCAAGACTTTCAACATAAAGAGGGGAAACTTAATATTGTTGAGACACATAAAACCATGTTTCCCTCTCTCATAATAACTTTCAGTAGCATCATGGATAAAAGTAACAATATAACTATCACAAGAAACATTCTTATCATGAGCCACATGCATAAAAGAATTAAGACTATCCACATAAACATAGTCATTCTTATTGATTGTAGTGGGAGCAAATTCAACAAAATAGCTATCATTATTATTTTCATCATCAATTATAGGAGGCATTTGTAATCATAATTAATTTCCTCCTCAATAGTAGGTGGACTGAAAATATCATAATCATCATTGCAATCATCATATATTGGAGGTATAGTACCATCATAAGCAATAGAATAGTTATCTTCCAAAGTGTGTTCATTTGTAAAGATATCATCATTCGAAGGATCATGGATAGCACTAATAGTATAGCAATTATTAATATCATCATTTTCAGAATTGGTACCGAAGAGATTTTCAATATCAAAAGTAGTGTGCTTTTCCCAATCATGATCACTACTATAGGTAATAGGCATAGGAACGTCATCGAGTTTAGACTCATCAAAAACTATAATAGGAGCAACATTCTTAGGGGAAAATACCATTTCCTCTCTTCCTTTACTCCTCCTTTTCTTCATTTTCTTCTTCTAGGAGGGAGAGGCTTGAAAGGAAGCTTCTCCATATACCCTGGTTCATTGTTAGAGACAATAGAAGAAACTTTGGAGGATTCTTCCTTTTCATTAATAAGACCAAAACACATATTAGTCATGTCATATTTTGTAAGATCTCATCTTTTATAATATTTTGTATGTAAGTATTTGTGTGGCAATTATCAACACAATAAAGATGACAACCATGCATGACACTATTCATATCAAAAGCACCCATATCTACCAAAGAGGTTTTTCTTGATAACTCTTCACACCCCAAAAATAATGTAAGTTGATCATGCTGATTAGGAGTGATCATGTCATCACAATACAAACTTGCAGTACTCATTGGATTAGAAGTGCTATTATTATGGCCTGAGCATTGAAAATTGAAATGACCCACTTCAAAGCAAAGTTCACAAATAAAGGATAAAGGGCACAAACTTTTTTACCAAGATCATTTAAAGCCCTATACCATATTCTAGTTTTTTCATTCCTATGGGTGATACAATATTCTTATTCCACTTGATTATTCTCACAAGGTCTATGTATTCCACAAAAATTAACATGCTTATAAGAAATAGTACTTTCAGAGGTTTGAGCATGTTCATTGCTATCCTTAATAACAATTTCATTATCCCTGCAAGTGTCTTTAAAAGGCTCATGATACATGTCCCATTTTTCTTTAGGAGCATTAATATGAGAAGCAAAGGTTCTAAAACAATCAATAAGAATTTGAGGATCAAGACCATATTTAGCACTAAGCTCTTGAAAATCAGTAGTTTCAGCAAAATACTTAATGCAATCATACTCATAGTTTATACCTGGTTCTTTACCTTTGTTGTTATCCCAATCTTCGGTATTTCTTTGAATTGTTTCAAGAAGATCCCACTTAGCTTTGACCTCCTTACTTGTGAAGGATCCCTCTAAACAAGTATCTAGATAGTCCTTGTAATGTCTTGAAAGCCTTGCATAGAAATTATTAATAACAATATTACTGGGGAACTCATGAATGGGACATTTGAGCATTAGTGACTTCAATCTCCCCCATGCTTGGGCAATACTTTCTCCATCATGTGGATGAAAATTATAAATGTAATTCCTATCTTTATGAATTTCATGAGGAGGATAAAATTTAGAGTAAAAGAGAGATTCAAGTTCCTTCCACTCAAAATGATGAGGATCATCTAGTAGCTCATACCACTCCCTTGCTTTGCCCCTAAGTGAAAAAGAGAATAGCTTCCTCTTAACTTGGTTCATTGAAATACCTGCACACTTGAACAACCCGCATAATTCATGTATAAGGAGTAAATAATCACCAGGATGGACAGTTCCATCTCCAAAATAAGAGTTGTTCATAACACGTTCAACAATTTTTATAGGTATTTTAAAAGGGACGCTTTCAGTATGTGGATTTAAAATATCACAAGTATCATTAGAATTACCACATATGGGAGATAAAGTATCATCAGAGCAAATTTTGTTCTTTATAGCTGGGGAACTAAAAAGATCATTTTCATAAAAAACAACTTCCCCAAGCTTAGACGTTTCCATAGCATTAGTAACAAAGGTGTTCAAAAGATTCATACTAATAACATTGCTATTAGTATGCAAAGAAAGTTCCATGGGTTTTTTAATTTTCTTTTCAGACAATTCAAGTTCTATCTTAGGAAAAAGACTAAAAAGCTCTCTAATTTTGTTGTTGTTTTCCATTAAGCCTAACTAGTGAAAACAAGAAACAAAAAGACAAAATTGCAGAATCTAAAGGAAATAACTTCGAGCACTCATACCGGAGGATGTGAGTACCTTTTACCTTACCTCCTCGGCAATGGCGCCATAAAATACTTGATGGCGTGTGGTTGACGTGGGAGCTTCTTCTTCAGTCCCCGGCAACGGCGCCAGAAAATAGCTTGATGTCTACGCACTTCTATTCTTGTAGACAGTTGGTTGGCCTTCAAGTGCAGAGGTTTGTAGAACATCAGCAAGTTTTCCCTTAAGTGGATTACCCAAGGTTTATCGAACTCAGGGAGGAAGTGGTCAAAGGTATTCCCTCTCAAGCAACCCTGCAATCAAGATACAAGAAGTCTCTTGTGTCCCCAACACACCCAATACACTTGTCAGGTGTATAGGTGCACTAGTTAGGCGAAGAGATAGTGAAATACAAGTGATATCGATAATTATAAGTGGTAACGGTGATAGAAAATAACTTGATGGCGTGGAAGATACTAAAGGCAAACTGAAATAAAGATGGAAGCAAGCAAACATGTAACAGATCTAATTGCAAACGAAGCTTCAATGCTTAGAAACAAGGCCTAGGGATCATACTTTCGCTAGTGACACTACTAGGAAACAGCCTATCTATGGCGCATATGAACTTCTGTGGCGCATATCCATATGCGCCACATGAAGAACTTCTGTGGCGCATTTACATATATGCGCCACAGAAAGCCCATGCGCCACTGACTATATAATTATATGCGCCACTGATTGTGTAACACATATTCGAAGTAAAATACTTTCCTGGTGTATAATCAGGTATTTATACAGGATTTATACAGTATTTATCCAGATGAGTATAAAATACATTGCATAAGTAGTAGATGCATGAAAACCGACATATATATAATACAAACACTTAGAGCCCGATCGAGATACATATATAGTGTTAAGTGCCAAACTTTTACACAAGCGCCGAATACAAAGTTCATATCATCTCACATTACAAATATGAAGTGGCTACCGCCGCCTACACTAGGATCAAATAGAATACAGCTATGATAATGGTAAGCAAGAGCATTAGCCCAACCAATATCTTTGTTCGGTTCTTCTTCCACAAGTGGTTCCTCCACTTGGCTATCGCCTCCTCTCTAGTCGCATATCCTTTGTAGATGTTGCCGCTAAACTTGTTCACTTGTTTGTGACAATCCTCCCACTCCTTGTAGACTCCTGGAACCCTACCCATGTACACCACATACCACCTCGTCGCCATCTCTATAGACGACAAGGCATATTAGTAAAAATACAACGGAAAGAATTAATAAAGGGTTCACATCCATATATATATATATATGTTCACAGAATATAAAACAAAGGATCCATAAACCTAAAAGATAGATCAACATAGAAGCAATAAGTTCAACGACAACACGACCACAAGGTAGTTTAAGTCTAACAACAATGACCATTTCGACCATGAGATAGTAAAGTTTATGACACACACACTAATACAGCAGGCGTCCATCAAGAATATACACACATTGGATCATGTTAGAGGCACACATCGATCATGATGAAGACTTCCTCTTCTCACTCGGCTTCGGGAATAGTAGATAGCCCTCTTTCGTCATCCACGTCCTTGTGTCACCCTGCTTACAGAGGCATTCTTCGATCTCCCTCTTACTCAACCCTCTGGCTTGTTTTAGGGCACCCCCTTATGTTGACATCTTCAATGATGATTTGCGACAACTTCATCTGAATGCGATGGAAGTCTTCTCTAACATCAGCGTCGTCGATTTTCGCCAAAGTTGCGGCCCATCCTCGGAGACTAGATGGCAGCGTTAGGTTCTGGCAATCCCGAACATAGCCTTTAAGGTGATGTAGGACGTAGAAGGCCTCCTTGGCACCAATAGTCGACTGCTTGACGCAGGGGAACTCGAGCACGTGCTTGAACACGTGTTTTCTATCCTTGATAGATTCCCCCTATCTACAAAGGTGCATCCCTTCTTGGTGTAGCCCTCGAGAGCCTCATTGAGAACACTCCTTATTCTGGTGTAGTCTTTCTTCTTTGTCAAACTCCCCGAGTCGAAATACGTGGCTAGCGAATACCTCGGGGCAAGGACGATGAGTGTGCAGTATTAGTCTCTGCGCAACACAATTTTAACAGAATGTTGGAAAAAGAGCAAAGGAAGAAATCTATAAGAAATGCATAAGTTACGGTGGCGATGAGAAAGTGTGTGTACTTACTTGGGAAAGAAAGGCAAAAGAAGTGTGCCCTTCCTCTTGTTGTCCACCATGAACTTCTCGAGGTACGCCGTCGCCTTGGTTCGTGTCTCTGATCCTTCGACCAATTGGTTGTCCCGCATATAGTATGGATCCACTATTGCGATTTCTGGGGTACTTTCTCTCTTGATCGTGATCGCCAGATTGAGCACGTATAGGCAGACCAAGTTATAGTCCAGCCGTTTCGTGAGAAACATCTTGAATATGTCCTTGAATGCTATGAATAATATATCCGTGGGGGGTCATCAACGAAGCCCACGTCCAATGGCACCTTGGCTGTGAAAACCTGGTAATTTGGATCTTCGTCTTTAAGAAGGAGGCCCTCTAGTGTCTTGACACCTTGCTTTCCATACACCTAGCAGCGGCTTTGTCCTCGGTCGTTTTTTCCCAGGCACAGGGCAAACTACCCAATTATTCAAAAGCTCCTCGATTTCTTCGCCGCTCCTCGGACGCGGGCTCTTTCGAGCTCGTCCTTACCATTGAATACGTCACCATGTTTTCTCCACGGGTGATCCATGCGGAGCCACTTTCGAGTACCTTGGAACACGGTTTTCGAAGACCCGGGATCCCTTGGTAGTCGGAAATGCGGTGTCTCATCCATACACTTGACGCATGCATTGTGTCCGTGGTTCACCTGGGCCGATACATATGCATAACCAGGATAGTCCTACACGGTCATGAGCAACGCGACTCTTATATGGAAATATTCTTTAGTGTAGGCATCCCACGTACGGGCCGACGTCTCCCACAAGCTGGCTAACTCCTCTCTCAATAGCCCGAGATACAGATGCATATCGATACCTAGTTGTTTCAGCCCCTGAATAAGAATGCTCATGTGTACATACCTTTGCTTTGTGCATAGCCACGGGGGGAGGTTGTACGGCCATACAAACACGGGCCAGGTGTTATGCATGCTACTCTGGTTTCCCAAAGGATTGAGTCCATCGGTGCTCATACCCAGCCTGACATTCCTTGCATCACCCCCGAACTCTTCGAACTCGATGTCTAATGCATTCCACTGGCTAGCGTCTGAAGGGTGTGTCAAGATCTTGCCCTTCTCTGGATCATCTTCGGGTTTCTCTCTTTCCACGTGCCATTGCATGAGCTTTGCTTCCTTAGGATCTACGAAATATCGCTGCAGACGGGGGGTGATAGGAAAGTACCATACCACTTTTCGAGGAACTTTCTTGTTCCCTCTCTTGTACCGTCCTTGGCCACACACCGGACATGTGGTTCTATCCGCGTACTCGTTCCGATAAAGTGCGCAATCATTGATGCATGCGTGGTATTTAATGTGTGGTAGGTCGAGAGGGCACACGATTTTCTTGGCATCCTCGATACTTGTTGGCAATGTGTTCCCCTTAGGAAGTCGGTCGTGCCAGTATTCCATGTTCGCGTTGAAGCTCACATCGGTCCATTTGTGTTCGGCCTTCATATCCAGAGCCTTGAGCGTTACACTCAAACGTGTATCCTCGAGGCGACACCCAGGATACAATGGAGTCATCCCGTCTACCTCCATTTGGGCCAGCTTGGCTTTCTCTCTGGCTGCAGCTTTGTCGTTGCTCGTCTCCTTGAGGAGCAGTTCTTGAACATGAGGGTCCTGCAAGACCGAAGTTAGCATAGTATGTGTGTTCGCGTATTCTCCTTCTTCATGATCATGATCATGCCCGTCGCCATCTCCTTCTCCATGCTGATCATGCCCGCCGACATCTCCTTCGTCATGATGATCATGCTCGATGGCATCTCCTTCATCATGATGATCATGCCCGGTAGACTCTTCGTCTTCTTGTCGCCCACGTCTTCGTGACCACCACCATGTCCTGCCGGCGCCTCATTGAGGTCGCGCATGAAACCACGCCTGAGCAGGTGACTCTCCAATTGTCCAGATTCAGGGTCAATCCAGCGCTGTAGTTTGCATGTTCGACATGGACATCTTATCATGGTCTTGTTGTTCAGAATCATGTCCTCCTTTGCGCCTTTCTTGTACCTAGCAATTCGACCTTCGCTCATCGTGAGGACCATGGTTGCCTGAGCGGTCAAAACAGATAGTATAGGTGAGAACGACACCATATGAACACACACACATGCATGAATGCTAGCCGGAAAAAATTCGGCATGACCTTTCCTAAAATTAGGACATATGGGTAGTGCAAAAAATTGCTGAAATGTAAATGAATCAACATTTCGGCAAACATCCATGCAACCACACCGGACGGGACAACAACAAGCAAGCAACAAAAAACTTCCTCCCATTGCAAACATTCATGCACCACACAAGCATCGTCTCACCATGGATCGCACACACACACCGCCCGCGCGACAAGCTTCACCTACATGTTCATGGCCAAGTACTCATCTAGTAGACACAATAATAGCGAGACGAGACCGCGCGATGAGAGAGTGTGGACAAATAGATCTACAAGTTGGTGGAGAGGAAATTAGTAAACAAATAGAGATGTGAGAGAGAAAAGTAAGGAACTTTTAGATCTAGAAGTTGGAGCGAAGCTTCCACTTACCAATCTATGGATTAAAGTAGGTTTAGTTACAAGAAAATCGAGAAACTATGGGCAAGATGGGGTGTGGGGGAGGAGGAAGACGAGTTGGGAGGAGGTAGAGATGTGAAATGGGTGGTGGTGGATAAATAAGAGCTAGCTTTTGTCACCTTTTGAACATGGATCTGGACGCCCTCATCTGTGGCGCATATGGAGGAAATGCGCCACAGATGCTGAATCTTCTGTGGCGCATAAGTACATATGCGCTACAGAAGTGGGTGAATTAGATTCCCTCTGTGGGGCCCACCTCCAAGTTCTGTGGCGCATGTTGGGATATGCGCCACAGAAGTGAAACACATCTGTGGCGCATATCCTAACATGCGCCACAGAACTTGCGTGAATTAGATTCTGTGGTGGGGCCCCCCTCCATGTTCTGTGGCGCATAAGAAAATATGCGCCACAGAAGAGGCAACTTATGTGGCGCATATCTTGCTATGCGCCACACAACTTGGATCAACCCACCCCGGCTGGCGGGTCCCACCAATCTTCGGTGGCGCATACTGTGGAAAATGCGCCACATAACTTCCAATCTTCTGTGGCGCATGTTTTCTAGTGCGCCCCTGAACTTTGTCTATGGCGCATGATTTCTCATATGCGCCACTGAATATCTTGTCTATCTATAGGTTGTTTCCTAGTAGTGTGAACACTCTCATATACATATATTCTTCTTTATGATACTACTCTTAACTACTCTCCGGTTAGACACTCTAATCGGTGGTAGGGCTATAACATCACACCTCAAAGTTCATCTTTCCCATCTAGAAAACCCCACACTGTCACCCTGAGTACTAGATGGTTCAAACAAACACCACAATTTCATAACGACATCCAACTCCAAATATAACCCATAACAAGTATTTGTAATCTCTAGCCTAAGTGCCACCATGGTGTGCACACTGTTAACTTCACACACATGGGGAGAGCAGAGATCTATTAAAGCACTTGAGTAGCAAGGTAGATCTACTTGATTACAAAGCTCATGATCACAATATGATCATGCATAGAGAGAGAGACGAACACATAGCTACCGGTAGATCCCTTAGCCTCGAGAGAGAACTACTCCCTCCTCATCATGGGAATCAGCAATGGTGATGGAGATGGTGGTGGAGATCGATGGAGATGGCTCCGGGGGCACTTCCCCATACCAGCAGGGTGCTAGAACAGAGACTTTTTGTCCCCCGAATCTCCCCTTCGGTGGCAGCGGCGCTACGGAACTTTTCGTGGTTGGAGGCTTGACGATCTAGGGTTTTGGTATCGGGAAGCTTCTTATAGGCGAAGAGGCAAGGTCGGTGGGCGGCCAGAGGCCCACACCACCTGGTGGCGCGGCTAGGGCTAGCCCGCGCCTAGGGGTGTGGCCAGGCCCTGGCCCTCCTCCGTCTCGTATTCTGGCTCTATGAGTCTTTCGGTAAAATAGGAACTTTGGCTTTTGTCCCGTCCAATTCTGAGAATATTCATTTTCTGACTTTCCTGGAACCAAAAATAGCAGAAAACAGGCAACTAGCACTATGGCATCTTGTTAATAGGTTAGTCCAAGAAATCATATAAAAAGTACTCCAAAGTGTGGACAAAACATAAGAAAGTAGATAAAACCAAGCATGGAACATCAAAAATTATAGATACATTTGCAATGTATCACCTATCAAGAATTTCAGCAGCCCAACCAGCGCGTTGGGGAGATTTACCACACTCTACAAGGAGTGAATGAAGATGTGAATGCCTTAACTCACAACTTTAGTCACTTCATGACTCACTTCCCTGTCTACTACCAGCAGTATCCACACCAGCCGCCGAACGAAGGCAACAACTGAGCCTAGCAACAGCCTAAGCTTGGGGGAGGGTTGAAAACCTCCAAACCTTGCACTCATATTTTTATTTCTTATTTTGATTTATTTTACTTCTTCAAAATTGCATGTTTACTTTCAATTTGCATTCCTAAACCAAAAACACACACAAAATTAGTTGTAACCTTTATTGCAAATTTATTTCTTTGTTTCTCTCGAAGATTGCTAAATTTTAGGTGACTTGGCAATAGGGAAATGTAGAGGGGATTCAACTCAAGTATGAGAATGAAGCAAACAAGAGGAGGTATCACATTCCTTTCATCACCTTTTCTGCAACTTTAATTTGACCCTACAATTATTCACTCGTTTGCACTTGAGTCACTCCCCACTTAGCTTGTTATCCTATAAATTCTATTCCTTTTCCAAGTGTCTCCTTTTTAGCTATGAATTATGAACAATGAACTTGGTTTAAAATATTTCCAACATTGGTGGCAGAAGCCGAAGTCCGGCTCCAAGGCACCGCAGCCACATGCGACATTCGGGACGATCTCTATCCCCGAACGACGCAAGGCATAGGATCAACTCCAACATAGAGGCTCAGCGCTATGAAAACTATGACGTGTACATGGGCCCAAAGTGCTTCGTACCACGCATCAGAGCTACAAAATTCCCGGAAGGATTTGCTATCTCAAGACATATCCAAGCCTACGACGGCATTGCTCGGCCAGACACCTGATTACAAGACTTCTTCCAAGCTTGCTGCATCGCTAAAGGCGGAAACAGCCTGGTCGCAACCCGATATCTCCTACTTATGTTGCAGAAGACGGCATGATCATGGCTCAATGAACTTCCGGCAAACACCATCCATAACTGGTATGACTTGCAAAGTGCGTTCTTTCGGAATTTCGAAGGCACATATCGGAGGCCCTGTTCGGTCGGAGACCTACAGCGTTGCACCCAGAAAGCCGGAGAAACTTGCTGGGATTACCTCAGACGATGGATCGACACCAAGAACTCCTGTGAGGGAGTAAACGATCAAACTGCGATTGAAGCTTTCATCACAGGACTCCCAATTGGTCTACTGCGTCACCGCTTGAAGTGCGACAAGGTCACTGATTTGGGAGAGATGATAGAAACAGCGAGCAAGTATGCAGATGTTGACGACGACGTAGAAGGATTACTCAACGTCCTGGTTGTACCTCAGTCGGCAAAGACAAAGCAACAAGCTCAGAAGCGCAAAAATACCTCGGAAGAAAAACCCAACGCGGAGACAGCGGTGGTCACTACCGTTTCCGGGTCTGGAGGACGAGGAGGACGTGGCGGAGGCCGCGGGCGTGGCCGTGGGACATCAAGGGTCCAAGGTAGAGGAGAGCAGCAACCAGGCAAAACCTACACTTGGTCCAACATTGCCAATAACCCATGTGTGCATCACTTGGACGCCAATGGGGGCTCGTCCCACACCAACGCTGAATGTCGTTTTAATGACGACATCAAGAGAGATGATACTGCGGGCTACAAAGCTAAGCGGAAGAAAGGAAAGAAAAATCATGAAAAATACAAGGAGACCAAGGAAGATTCCGACATGGAGGAAGCTGATGCTTCAAATCCCAAGTCGGAAGGGAAGAAGACTTTTCCCACCAAGAAGGACACTTACGTCACCTTCCTCGGATATCAACCAGCAAAGGTCAAGAAAGCAGTTCTCCATGAGCTCAATGCAACAGTTCCAGCTGTCCCTCAATATCTGGACTGGTCGGAGGTGGCAATCACATTTGACCACGCTGATCATCCGCCTAAGCTACACAGGCAAGAAAAATATGCCTTAATTGTCAATCCACTTATTGACGGTTATGGTTTCTCCAAGACCCTCATGGACGGTGGTAGCAGCATCAATATTCTCTATGTCGAAACGCTATGCCGGATGAAGATCTCGGAAACACAGCTGAACCAAAGCTTTGTGATCTTTCACGGAGTTGTCCCAGGAAGACAAGCTAATTCCCTAGGAGAGATCACTTTGGACGTTACTTTTGGAACTCCAAAGCATTATCAGACGGAGGCACTTCCCTTCGAAGTGGTCCCGTTCAAGAGCGCATACCATGCTATATTCAGACGTCCGGCTTACTAGGATTTTATGGCTCGTCCGTGTTACATTTACAATATGATGAAAATTCCAGGTCCCAACGGCGTGATCACCATCAGGGGAGACCCGAAGAAAGCGCGAGAGTGCGAAGATGGAAATGTCGCCTTTGCCGAAGCCGTGCTGCATGCCCAGGAGTACCAGGAGATCAAGAAGAGCATAGATCCGTCTGAGATGCCCGCAACGAAGAAGGAGGTCACAAAGCCAAATCCGGAGTTCAAGGCATCAGAAGAGACGAAGACGACGCCGTTGAAGGATGATGACCCCTCCAAGGTGACCCAGATAGGTGTAGGCCTAGGTAGCGCATAAGAAAGCGCGCTCGTCAAGTTCCTCCAAGCAAATCAAGATATCTTCGCACGGCAGCCATCTGACATGACCGGAGTACCTAGGGAACTTGACGAGCACTCTCTAAATGTAAACCCGAATGCTAAACCCGTCAAACAGTCCTTACGACGGTTTGGTGATGAAAAGCGTAAGGCAATAGCTAAGGAACTAGCACGGCTCGAGTTAGCCGGATTCATAGAAGAGGTCATCCACACTGAGTGGTCGGCCAATCCTGTAATGGTCCCTAAAAAGGACACCACTGATTTAAGGATGTGTGTTGATTATACTGCCTTGAACAAGGCTTGTCCAAAAGATCCGTTCGCTCTGCCTAGAATTGATCAAGTTATCAATTCTACGGCAGGCTCGGAACTCCTCTATTTTCTCGACGCATATTCTGGTTATCACCAAATCCGGATGAAGGAATCTAACAAAGTCAAAACTTCATTCATAACCCCTTTCGGAACCTTCTGTTTTGTTACGATGCCCTTTGGGCTGAAGAACGCAGGAGCTACGTACCAGCGCACGATGCAGCGTTGCCTCCACGACCAACTCGGACGCAATGTACATGCATACGTGGATGATATCATGGTCATGTCCGAAAAGAAGGAAACGTTGATTTCCGACTTGGAGGAGACGTTCGCCAATCTACGAAAATACAACATCATGCTTAACCCGAAGAAATGCTTCTTTGGAATACCAGCCGGAAAATTGTTAGGTTTCATCGTGTCTCAAAGAGGCATAGAGGTGAACTGAGACAAAATAAAGGCTATACTCAATATTTCCAGGCCAACTCGCCTGAAGGACGTACAAAGACTAACTGGTTGCATTGCTGCAGTCAGTCGATTTGTAAGCCGGCTTGGTGAAAGAGCCACACCATTGTATAAACTCCTGAAAAATACCAAGGATTTTGTCTGGACCGACGAAGCTGAAGCTGCACTACAAGATCTAAAAAGAGTACTCTCATCTGCTCCTATCCCGATGTTGCTTTACATTGCTACGACAAATAAAGTTGTCAGTATCGTCATGGTGGTGGAGAGGCCAGAGGAAAATCAGGAACACCTGGTGCAGCGTCCGACGTACTTTATTAGCGAAGTCCTGACAGAATCAAAGCAGCGGTATCCGCACTATCAAAAATTGGCTTACGGTTTTTTTCTAGCATCTCGTAAGTTACGACACTATTTTCAGGAGCATCTAGTTACCGTGGTGAGCAAAGCTCCCATGAGAGACATAATCAACAATAGCGACGCCATAGGACGCGTCGCCAAGTGGGGAATAGAGCTCTTAGCTTTTGACATTGAGTATAAACCTCGGACAGCAATCAAATCCCAGATCCTTGCTGACTTTGTCGCTGATTGGACATAGACGAAGGAGAACATGATCCTCCCTGAGTCGGAATATTGGACCCTCTTTTTCGATGGGTCTAAGGCTCGAGGGGGCTCGGGGGCTGGCGTGGTGCTCAAATCACCCCAAGGAGATAAACTTTTATACGTGTTGCAGATCCACTTCACAGCGACAAACAACATTGTCGAGTATGAAGCACTGCTGCATGGAATCCGGATTGCTAAGGATATTGGCATCTGACGTTTGATGTGTTACGGAGATTCGGATCTTGTTGCTCAGCAAGTCTTGGATATTTGTAATGCAAATAAACACATGGCAGCATATAAAGCTATCGTGGATGATCTATCTAAATCGTTTGAAGGGTTTGAAGTTCAAGACATCCCTCGAGCAGAAAATGAGGAAGCAGATGCACTATCTCGCATAGGCTCTGCACGGAAAGAGGTCCCGGATGGCGCTTTTTTAGAGCACCTCAAAGTTCCCTCAATAAAGGGAGTAGATGAGGAATATCCGACCAAATCCGACTCACCTTTGATAGCAGTTCTGGCTGTAATTCCCAGTTGGACTCAACCCTACCTCGATTATTTGGTAGATGGCAAATTACCCAAAGACGAGGTGCTGAGCCGGCAGATTATCTGACAAGCAAAAGCCTATACTATTGTTAAAGGTGAGCTCCATAAACAGAGTGTTTCTGGGGTCTTTCAGCGCTGTGTATCTCCGGAAGAAGGAGTAGAAATCTTAAGGGAAATCCACGAAGGCGAGTGTGGTCACCACGCTGTAGCCAAATCTTTAGTGGCAAAAGCTTTTAGACGCGGATTTTTCTGGCTTACAGCTTAGGCAGATGCCGAACGATTAGTCAAGACGTGCAAAGGCTGCCAAAAGTATGCCAAGCAAGATCATGTTCCGGCTGATCAGCTGCGAACAATACCTATAACATGGCCCCTTGCGGTCTGGGGGCTTGATATGGTAGGACCATTTAGACGAGCTCCAAGTGGATTTACTCACCTCTTAGTAATGGTGGATAAATTCACCAAATGGATTGAGGCTAAACATGTCACTAGTTGTGATGGAGCAACAGCCAAAAGATTTGTCGAGGATGTTATATCCGGTATGGTTATCCGCATAGTATTATCACGGAAAACGGGAGTAACTTTTCCATGGGAGAATTGGCTGAATTCTGCGATGAGCAAAATATTCGGCTTGACCTTTCGTCAGTTGCACATCCACAGGCTAACGGACAAGTCGAAAGAGCTAATGGTTTAATCTTACAAGGCCTGAAACCGAGACTCGAAGCACCACTGCGACGTGCTGTGGGGGCTAGGGCAGAGGAATTACCCTCTATAATTTGGAGTTTACGAACAGCTCCGAACAGGTCAACAGGATACACACCTTTCTTCTTGGTCTATGGCGCAGAAGCAATTCTTCCTAGTGATTTAATTCATACTTCTCCTAGAGTGGCAGCATATATCGAAGAGGATTCCAAGATTTCTCGACAAAATGATCTCGACTTAGTCGAAGAAGTTCGCGTCGTTGCTGAAATGAGATCTACAGCCTATCAGCAGAAGTTACACAAGTATCACAGCCAGAGAGTCTGAAACAGATCTTTCAATAAAGGTGATTTGGTTCTCCGGCTTGTGCAACAAAGAAAGCACAAACTTTCCCCAGTATGGGAAGGGCCCTTTTTGGTTAGTCGAGTATTGCACAATGGATCGTACTACTTAACTGACATGAGCCAGTCAAAGAAAGACCTGCTACTAAGAAGAGAAAGAGAGCTGGATGCAGTACAAATCTGGATGAGTTAGACAGACCGTGGAATATTGCTCATCTACGTCCCTTTTATTCTTAGTTTATCCTTCTTTGTAATCATATATATGTACATGTTCTTTGAGAAAAAAAATCTTGGTTGCCTCAAGTTTTTCTGAGAAGTTTTTACCATCTTATTTCCAAATGATCATGTTATAGTCGAAAATCCAAGAATGCTTGAAAGTACTTTATGCCCATGTTCGTTTTGGTCTAGATTTCCGATTCTAAAACTGCTACCTTCGGGTATAACTCTAAAATTTCTAGTCTTTGGTTATTTGTCTGATTGCTGGATGCGGGTATTTTCCGAGTAGTGAATTGTTGGTACTGGAAGCTGACTTTGTTTCTGAGTTTAAACTGGTTTAGCAAGTGAGCTCCGTTGCTCGGCAAAGTTTCCGGCTGAACGTTTAGCCGGCTCACGAAAGGGACGAGGCGGAAAGCCAGATAAACGATAAGTAGAGACGAAAAAATTCAAGTGCTTATGAAAATATTTCAAGCACACACAAAAAAACAAAGCCAAAAGTGCTGAATAGATAAAAAGCTTAGCACTAGCAAAATCAATAGTACTTAATATTTACAAGCGCATCAAGTTCTTTCCGGAATAATACATAGTTTTCTGGTCTATGATGCAAGAGGAGATGAAGGAGCTGCCGGCTCCCTGGTTACTCCGCCTTGATATCGTTCCGAGATGTCCGGATCTGAGGTGGTCCGTTCATCGTCGGAAACTTCTTCGGCTTCTTCTGGAGGAGGTGGCGGAGTAGCTACGCGGGTGAAGAAGGGGATCTCGTAGCTGGTCAGATTAGCTACGTGACACCCGTATCCGGCACAGGAGTGCATGATTGCTTGAAGGTCCTGCTCCTAGTCGTCTTCGTCTACCTTGCACTACCCTCTGGTCACTTGCCATGTCTCCATGTTTCCATGGTGGCTCATGACCATGGTGAGAGCGTTCTGCGCAGCAGTCCGTGCGTAGGACATGTTCCAGTCCCGAACAAGCTGCGGCATCTCCTTGGCCTTGTCCTGCACCTGAAAATCCGACATGCTTGGCATGTCTAGAATCCTGAGAGACTCGCCAATGTCCTCAAGGGACTGGCGGAAGTCATGCAGAAGATCACCGACTTGAGTAAGTCAGTGGGTGCGGGGCTCGGAGGAGGAAGAGTCCGTCAAGTTCAGAGGACCTATACACAAAACAAGTCAAGAAAAATCCGACATGGACAAAACAAGTCGAAGAAAAAGATAAGTCAGACAGATGGAACGTACCAAGAATAACGTCGCAATCTTGGTCTTTTCCTCCCGGAGACTCTGGAGTTCAGCTCAGAGCGCCTGGGAGATGTCCTTCTCTCTGCCAAGCTCATTCTTGAGGTCCGAGATAATTTTATCTTGAGCAGCGATCTTGCGATCACGCTCTGCAGTGGCCATGGAGGAGGATTCCAGGACTTGAGCTATGCTCCTTTCATGATCCGCCTTGAGCTTATCCAGCTCTTGGCGAAGTCCCTTGTTCTCCACCACCAGGGTCTTGAGGTTCTCGGCCTCTTCAATCATAGCGATGGATTGTTTCACCAGCGCTGTAAGTCAAAAAAGAACAACAGTTCAGAAAAATTCGACATTGAAAAAGCAAAACACAAGGTTTGAATCTCGGAATGTTCACCTTCGGCTTCATCCTTGGCTACTTTAAGTTCGGCATTTTTAAGCCGGAGAGCCTTGATCTCTCTCTACTTATTGCAGACATTGGTCAGTAATTCCTGGTTATAAGAACATACTTTCTGTAAGTCGGAATACCCAAAGTCAGAAAGCTACTTAAGACTCGGGCTAATATTTTTTCTAAATATCAGCACGAGCCTTGGGGGCTACACTAGTTCGTTCTTTGGCATCCTAATGAAGCATAAACCCGGAATATGTATCCTAGTTCATGCTTGGGGGCTACAGGATATGATATAACATAATGTAAAAACAAGAGTTGGAATTCCGACTTACATATTGCTCGCGGGTGAGTTTATCTAAACCCGCGTTCACTTCAACTGCCACCTTCTCAGCAAGAGTAAGAGGGATCACTAGGGCTGTTGGAAGCTCGCCAGCCCTAATCCTCTCGTCGCGAAGGCGGACTTGAGCGAGAAGGTCGGAGAACTTGACGTCCTCTGCTTCTTGTGCTTCCTCTTCGAGGGATAAATGGCTTTTGTCTAGGACTTGCCTGGCCAGCCGTTGGATTTCCTCTGCAGATTTCCGGGACAGGCCAAACTTGGCAAGACCTGGGTTGCTGATGAGGTTGTCGGCGAAGACTTCAGCCGAGGGATCATTACCCAAAGAGGGTTCACCCTTATCTTGACCTGACGCACCCACGGTGACGTCAGTTTGCGACCCAAGGATAGCAAGCTCTGTTGGAGGAGTCGGATCTTCTGCAACCACCGGAGAAGGAATGATTGCCGGAGTTGCAGAAGGTTGAGGGGCAGGAGTTAGAGGAGCCACGGCAGGGGAAGCTATGGTGAGCTTCGTCTGTCGCAGGGGCTTCGAAGGAATCCCTTTCCCCTTACCCTTGATGAGAGGCTTTGCTCTCAGAATGTAGTAAAGTCGGAAACATTACATCTCAGAAAGGAATTCAAGAAAGGTACAAAGGCGGAAATTGTGAATGAAAGTTACCACTTCACAACAGGCACTTCCTTTGTGCCAACAGCCACTATCGGAGCTTTGTGCTTCTTGAGCGCAAGGTCTGGCAATGGGACCACTTCTGTCTCCTGAGAAAACTCAGGAGGATATCCTTCGAGCGGAGCAAGCTCCGACTCGGGGAGGTCAGCAAGCTGAAAACAAGAAAGCATATCAGTATTGCAGTATAACTTGAAGATTGAAACACATAAAAGGTGTATTGATGGAGGCTTACCAGCGCCACAGGGTTTTCCGCCGTGTACATATCCAGAGAAATCTCCGGAATTATCCTCTCGATCCGCTCCTTGATCAGCCACTTGATCTGGCTGATGTAGCCTTGAGTGGTGTAGGATTTGGGGCTGATGCGGAGGGAGTTTTTTTGGAAGACTTGATGGAGTGCATCAGTCTATCCCCATGGTACTGAAGTGGCTGGATCCGATGTGAGACCCAGCACTGGACCAAGTTGGATCCCTTCAGACCCTTGTGCTTGATCAAATATTCGATCCGCCTCTTAGCGAGGATCAGATCGTCGGTGAGAGCCGGAGCAGCCTCGTCCCAGGAATGCTGGGTCGTGGCGGCTCCGTCGACAAAAGCCGGCAAAGCAGTAGCTTTGCCGGGAGCCGGAATATCCCTATGGTAGAAAAACGTGGCTGGCCATTGTTTGACTGAGTCACTGGCAGAAATTTTGGGATATGCCCGGTCACGTCTAAGTGAGAAGTTAATAGTGCCGGTGATGTAAGGAACACCGGCAGTGATGGAATTTCTCTGGACATGAAAGTAGTACCGGAAGAGAAGCAAACTCGGCCTAATGCCAAGAAAGCCCTCGCAAAGTGATGCATACGCACTCATCTCTAAGAGAGAGTTGGGAGGAAGATTGTGGAGTTGAACTCCGTAATGATCTATCACCTCGGAGAAGAACTCTGAGGGAGGAAAAGACAGACCTCGGTCGAGATGCGTGCCGAAGTGGACCTGCTCGTCGTCGTGGGGGTTTGGGACGGTTTCGCCGGAGCTGCTCCGCCAGTCGTTGGCGGCGAGAAGCCCCTCCTTCTCCACGTTCTTGAGGTCGTCCTCGTCGAGGGCGCAGGGGATCCAGATTCCCCGGAAGCTTTCTTTCTCCACTGCTGCTTCCGCTGTCGCCGCCGCCGCTGCTGCCGCCAAACCGGAGGAAGAAGATGATGAAGCCATTTCTCCGGTGAGAAGATGACCTGAAAGTGGCAGCGCTGGGAGTTCTATGGGGGAAAGAGGGGGGAGCTCTGAGCGCGCATGAGGATTGGGAGGAAAGGAACGGTAAAGGACTGGTGGAAAGGAGAAGGAGAAATCCAAACCCCTTATATCCACCTAACTGCGCCAAGATTCGTGCAAATGCTACAGTGTAACCACCACGCGTCGTGGAAAGAACTGGGAAGGACCACGCGATGATTGCGTCTCCTTGATCTCCACGCACGCATTGAAACAGCGCCTCGGTTCCATGAACCGCGGACCCACCAACGGTCGTGCTGACGGCACACCTGTTAGATGACGTGACTTGACCATGCTTGTGTCAGGTGGCGTAGAAACCAAGTTCTATTTTAGTTTAAAATCGAGCTGGAAAATCCGAGTAACTAGTTGATGGGTCCGACTTATTTTTTAAGACCCGGATCGTATTTTTTGTTGTGAAGTTTCAGGAACCCTTCAAGATTCTGCAAGCCGAAGATCAAGCTAGACGATGATAAATACGACTTTGGATCTTGGAGGCCTCCGAGGGCTGCTGTTGGGGATATACTTTCCGGGTATCCTCACAGTTCCTCACTGACTAGGGTGGCCCACTTCGGGTTAGAGCTTTGCTTCATGGGTGGCCCAGTCAGAGAGAGAAGACGGAGTCCAATCCGGCTACGGGAAGGCCCATAAGACTTACCGACTTAGGCCCACAATGTTACTTGTAGTTCAAGATGTACTCTGTAACCAACTCTTAGTCGTAGCCAGAGTGATCTCTCCTGTAAACCCTAGGCCGGATATCTATATAAGCTGTCCTAGGGAGAGCCTTTAGGGCATAACACAATAGTCTACAATCTCAACTCGCACAAGCGATACCCTTGTAACCCATATTCCGGCTCTGCCGTATTACTGGATTGCTAGCAGGAGTAGGATCCGTCCAAAGCCGGCGGATTCGAACCTGGGTAAACTTGTGTGCTCACCATCCCAGAACACCGTACGTCTCACACCCCTCTCTTCCGCACGCCTCGAGGACCCCCTCATGGCTTACTTGTCCTCAATCCGACGACAACGATGGTTCGGAGTCCAACGACTACCTTTTGGTACATAAGAACATCAACTAGGTGCGTAATCTTGATATGAAGTACCAAGGTTGAGATTAGCCATTAAAAATGACTAACATACGCATGATCTTCTTCAGGATTCTCCTGTCCCCCTTCAAGTGCATTTTCAAAGTAAGAAGTATTATTTGCCTTTTCCTTAATCCAGTCATACATATTGGTGTAGTAACTACCGGGACATTCTTCCAGATCAATAGGATTATTACTACCCCCATATGGACCATACGGCTCCATAACATTGCAACTGGTCTCTACACCTTTTCCAGAATCACAAGGTATAGGATTTCCCACAGTTCCATCATAAATCTATTCTCCCCATACACTATCATCCCTAATGGCATTATTTGGATTGGGTGCATTCCAAGTTTTCTGTTCTGCCTCGTATTTAGTCCACGGGTCTACTGGTTTCTGGGGTTCAACTTGATAATAGGCATAGACTTCAGATTGTGGGTCATCAAACTCCTTTTCTTCAAACACCTCCCTTGAGAAGATTGTTTTTGGGTGCTTAGATTCCTTATCTAACTTATTTCTATGTGCCATTGCTTTAGCAGGATTAGTAAAATCCTCAATGACAGTGTCCAACTCTTGAACTAACACTTGATGAGTGTTATGGAATGTATTTTGTAAAGACCTGTAACGATCCATATTCTCTATTGCCAAAGTAGGTTTAGTTCATACCAGAGCAGAATGATCTAACTCTGGATCAGAACTAAGGGTTTCATGAGGTATAGTAGTATAGGTACTACCTACCAGTGCCTTGCATTTTTGCTCCCTTATCATGGCTATGGCCGCTACTACTGCAATCTGATAGGTTGTCGCCATACATCTTGCCTCCCCTGATGGAATATCTACTCTCATCCCTAACTTCTTTGGTACATGAGCATGACACGATATTTAGCTAATACCTGCCCGTCATAGAAACTGTAAACCTTCACGAGAAGTCGAGATTTGCAATCCAAACTCCAAAGAAGTTGCCTCAGAGTAATGGTCCATCCTCCTTCATAATCATCTAAAGTCCTATTCAACACTTGAACATTCCGATGTGGATACTTAGGGGTCATCTTACGCAGTAGATAAGATGTTATCATCAGTTAGATTGAGTTAAAACTCGTTGCTTAATACTTAAGGATGCATCTTAGTAAAGAATTATTGCACTATTAACATGATGAGACTATTCCCAATTGAATACTCATCATGTTTCTAGAGAACTCTTAATTCCTCCGACCATTCTTCCTACAGGTCCTACCCATTTACTAGGTTTCCAACCTAAGGTCAAAGCATATGCTCAGATACCAGCTACGGTGACCCAGCATACCACTACATGATGTAGTATACTATAGTCGTTGACATAACACCAATGAAACACCGCTCCACTAGTATTACATCCCTCAAAGTGGTCGATAGTTGTGATATTTGACACATTTTTTATGGCTTTTATTGATGGTTTTCACCCGTATTTGATCGTTTTCTGGTTTTACCTAACGCTAATACTTTGGTATCGAAGAAAACTTGGTTTTTAATGTGTGCTTCATGTTCTGAACATCAACAGAAGGATTTAACTAGAAAAATACAATATTCTGGAGAAAACAAGCAAGTCCCACTTTGGAAGTTCGCGAGGGGAGCTCACAGAAGCTTTAACGAGCAACTATACGGCGGTAATATTTTTTCTGGCCGTATAGTTCCCGCCATATAGTTGTTGCCGCCTCTGTCTTGTCAAAAGGGACAACTTACATGAAGGGACGGGGGACGAAAAGACAACACAGCAGCCACCACACCATCTAGAAGGGAGAAAGAAGAGATCCGGAGAAGAAGGAGAAGACGTTCTTCATCTCGCTCCACGATCTTTGACCTCCTAGCCAATACAACCCCATAGCCACTACTTGTACTTGAGAGAGAGAGGGATCTCCACCTTGCAAGACTAGGGTTTGAGATTGTTTCTTCCCATCTTGAATTGTTTTGGATATTTTTCTATTCTTATTGTGGATCTCCACAGTAATACCAAGATGAATTCCCTTTATTCAGTTATATTGATGATCCATTCTTATCTCATGTGTGAGTAATTCCCTTGGGCGTGGGAGATGTAGGAGATTGGTGAGATGTGATGTGCCTTCATATATTTCCATTAGTTTCTGATTGATTCTAGTAACTATATTATGTGTGCTTGACTATCTATGGGATGCCTAATTCTTGTTGTCCAATTAAGGGCCTAGACAACATGATACCTTGTTCTACATAGATAAGATCGTGTACGCTAGTGGACCGACGACCCTCAGGTGACACGGGGATATCAATGGAAAGCTAGTTGACTCGAGGATAACGAGTAACCACTGTGCTTATCGTATTAGTCCGATCCAAGGAGCTTAATCGCTAAGCGACCTGAAGGGTCTTAATCGTCTAGTGTCTGACCATGGTTTTGGTAGCAGGCTAGTAGGATTATTGAAGTTGGGATGAAATCTACCAAGAGGAGTTCCGGCTAATTATGGGTTGCTCGCCTACACATATATCTATAAGATTATAATTGTTACATCTACCACTCGTCCACCTGGCACAGTCACTATCACCATGAACTGAATCTCCCCGCGCCTTCTTTCTTTGTCTTTAGGAAACAACAAACAAGCAAAGCCGTTCTTTACTTTTATGCTTTATATCACTGAAGTTTACATTTTAGTTCTATTTAAATCTATCGCATTTAATCAAAATCCCATTTTTATTTCAACACTTGCAGTCAATTCACTCGAAGACCTGTGACAACCTCGGGTGTGACAGAGACTTCACCAATAAACACTTACCTTTGGGCTCCCTGTGGGGTTGATATCTGAACTTCGAAACTAGCTACAAACGATATGTGCACTTGCAGTCATCAAGCTATTTTCTGGCACCGTTGCCGGGGATCTAAGCGCTAAGTGTTTGTCTTTTGACATTTCAGGTGTTGCTACTACAAAATGTTCTCCTTAGAGGAGAAAGGGTCTACACGCTCTGGTAGGACCTACTTGCCGGATTATATTGAGCATGTGCATGCTCAGAGGCGCGAAGAAATTATTGAAAAACTTTTAAGATTGAATAAATTTGAAGTTGAAAACCTGAGTGAAATTATGGATATCATGTCTATTTACAGGCTAACTCCTATTAAACCTGAGAAAACTCTTAGGGAATATAGTGCTCCAAGTTCTAAATTTCTTAAACAACCAATAGAGTTCCCTAATCCTGGAGTTAGAGAATATCGATTTGATGGTGGAATTATTAAAATTTTGCAGGAGAAAGCTTTTAGTGGAAGGGAAGATGAAGACCTAGGAAGACATATTAGAGAGTTTGATGATCTGATAACATCGCTTGGACCTAAAGGTTTGCAAAGAGACTTCTCTCATCTTAAATTATGTCGATGGTCTCTTAAAGGTAAAGCTCTAGACTAGTTATATTCTCTCCCTCGCTGTTACATTAAATGTTGGGAAAACTGCATTACTAAATTCATAGATAGGTTTCTTCCTTTTAAAAACGTAACTGAACTAAGAAAGAACATAGGCAACCTTAGTCAGAACATGGGAGAAAAATACCCACAAGCATGGAAAGATTCTTTGGAATGATCAATAGTATTTCTAATATTGGCTATACGGAACTAACAATTTGCCATTTATTTTACCACGGTCTCAATACTCAATATAGAGAGTTACTTGACTTCTCAGTAGGAGGATCAATAAACACTTTGACTATTAAAGAATTTCTAGAATTAATGTCTACTAGGGCTAGGAATGATACATTATATAATCCTGATTTTGGTACTAAGCCAAAAAGGGATACTTCGCATAACTCCTGATCGTATGCCTGAGGTACGCAAAACTATGAAGGAAAAAGGTATACCTTCTGAACTTGTTAAGGAAGGCAAATTATATTTGTAACAAGTTTTAACTGAAGAAGATGAAACTGTAAAAGTTTTTCAAGTATTAAAACATCGACAAGTAAAATCTCATAACAATTTGCATAAGCATTTCCAGAAACACAAAAATATTTTGGCAGAACTCACTGAAAATTATGATGAGATTGGCCAAGATATAAAACTATTTCACAAGCACCTTAGTATGATTGAAACCCAGTGTGAACAAATAGCATCTAGTTATCAAATGTTTCTTCGTGAAGACAAAAATATTCATGTTTCTGCTAATGTTGTCACAAGAAGGGGTGCAGTTGTTACAGGAACTTTAGGACCACGGGAATACGAAGCCGAAAAAGAGCGAAAAGAAAAATCCTTGCTCGAAGCAAGCCAAGAAGATGATACATTGGTGGATCCTCAAGATGAAATTGAAACTCGAGAACAAACCAAGGAGAACCAAAATGATGCACAAGATGATCACTATGACTCTGATGTAGAAACGGTTAATCCAAGAAAAGATAAAGAAACAAGTAAGGAAGATGAAGTTATTGTAGTAGAAAAGAAGAAAAGCAATACGCAACAACAAAATAAAGCAACAAAAGAGCTTGACCCCCCAAAAAGGTAAAAGACAAGAGTAAGTCAGGTGAGAAAAAGCTTCCTTATCCAGTCGGAAAAAGAAAGCACCGGATGAGGTAATTTATAATTATTTTACAAAGGTATTAGTGACCTTCGTCTGGAAATCCCATTTGCGGATGAAAACAAAGTCCCTACTTATGGTGAATTCCTTCATGATATTCTTAGTAGAAAGAAAGAAATAACTGAAAGTGTTGCCATGGTAACAAGCTATCCTGCTAACGGGAAGTTGGTGTCTAAGTCCGGAGATCCCGAAATACCAACTATTTCATGCTCAATAGGTAAAAGTGATATTCATAATGCCTTATGTGATCTAGGAGAAGGAGTTAGTGTAATGCCATACTCCCTCTATAAAATGTTAGGATTAGGGGGTATTCCCCTACTACTATCACTTTACAGATGGCTAACAAGTCCACTAAAAAACCTGTTGGTATGATTGAGGATGTCTTACTTAGGATAGATGAACATGTTATTCCCACTGATTTTATCATTCTTGAAATGCCAGAAGATGAAAGATTATCTATAATACTTGGAAGGCCCTTCCTCAGTACTGCAGGTGCGTCAGTAGATTGTGCAGAACGGAAGATGATCTTCAATGTTTATGATGCTGAAATCATCCAGTATTTTCCTAAGAAGTTAGAAGCAGGAGAAAGATATGTTCCACGGGCAAAAAGAATTCATGTGGTAAGTGCCATTGATCAGGGGCAACCAAAGGTAAGAATTCGACAAGAGAGAAGAGGTTGAGTTATTTAACCATTTTCAATAAATGCTTAATGGGAGTTAACCCATTTTCATTAATTTAGTAGAATAGAGAATAAGAAGTTCATTGCATTCCTACCACTTTTTCACAGACATTCTTGCGGAAGCGCGCCCCTAAAGATGTAGCTATCAAAAAGCTGTAGAAACATCAATTGAATGAGTAGAGAATAATAATAAGAATAAAAAGTTTGAGTTTTCTATTTACATAAGCTAAAAAAATTCTTTTAATATGCTAATGTTGTTCGAAAGTTTTTACTGCCATTTTTCTATTAAAAACTAGGTATTTCGCTAAGTTATGGAATAAGAAGGTATTCTGGAAGAAATAGAATTTTTTTGATGATTACTGATGGTTTAATGACCAACCATACGGCGGGAATAAAAATTCCGGCCGTATAGTTCCGGTCATATAGTTGTCTTGCCATCAACAAATTTTCGTCGAAGGCACAAAGAGTTTAACGACCAACTATATGGCGGGAACAAAAATTCCGGCCGTATAGTTCCGGCCGTATAGATATCGATGCCTTCGTAGAATTTTATTCCAAAGGTACTATGAGTTTAACGACCAACTATACTGTGGGAATAAAAATTCCGGCCGTATAGGTCCGGTCGTATAGATATCGATGCTAGTTTTAGAAATTTATCTCGAGAGGCAGACGGTTTAACGACCAACTATCCGGCGGGATCATTTTGATCCGGCGGTATAGTTTCACCTGTATAGCTATTTTCTGAATAAAGAAACCCTAGTTGGCGGCACCGCCGCAACTATATGGGTGGAGCAACATCATCCGCCCATATAGTTCTGGCCATATAGGTCGGTGTGACCACTTAATTGCACCGGGGCGGCGAGGTCTTCCTCCTCTCCTCATTATTTCTCTCATATTCTCTCTCCAAACTTCTCAAAATCCACCTAGAACTTTTGATTCTTCGCGGATTTCGTTCGTTTGAGTGGGGGAATCAATAGATCGCTATGTTTCTCTCCCTATCCATGCTTTATTTTCAGATTTCCATGGTTGAAATTTTCACATTGATCTAGTAGATGAACTCAAGCTTATTTAGTTTTTCCTGTTAATTTCTCATGTTAGAATTGAATTTTTCCATGTAGAATCATTCATATATCATACAGAAACTATATGCCTAAGGTTTTATGGTGAAATTTTCCAGTGCATCACGATGAACAAAATCGGTAGCCTCTTTTGTTCGAGCAATCGCCGACGAGGAGAGGGCTCAAGTTTGGGGGCCCGAGCTCCGCGCAACTCCAAGATGGACATTGTTTCATCGAGGAGGGTGATGCCCACGCGCTGGACCGGCCACAACTTTCTCACCGCGGCAGGGTTGAAGACAGACTTTGACCTCATGTGCAGCAGGTCAGGGTTGCCGGTGATCAGCTTCGCAAGTCAAGACATTTACGCTGAACTCACCCATGAGTTCCTTGCTTCCTTCTACGACGAACACAAGGAGAAAGGTAACATGTGCATGATAAGCTTCACCATGAACCGACAGCACTATGAAATAAATTTTGAACAATTATGTGATGCTTTTAGCCTCCCTCGTACTGGGGAGCCCAATATTACTAACCTCTACAGCGCCACAAGTGGAGAAATTTGGGAGGCTATTTCTGTTAATGGTGGCAGTCACTTCTATCAGAAGAAGATGTCCACCATTTAGAACCCAACCATTCTCTACTTTGCTTTGTTCCTCACCAACACCATGTTGGGAAGGGGTGATACTGGTTCCATGACCAATGCGGACATGGCGATGATCACCAAGGCTCTCTTCCCCACTTCAATGCAAAGCCCCTGTCCTGCAGCTCTACTCATCCAGCACTTCTGCCACCAAAGCAACAAGACCCGAGGTGATATATGTATTGGTGGATTGGTAACCCACCTTGCCTATGCATTGAACATTGTACTACCTGTAATGGAACCTATTGACGGCTCCAAACTTATGGACATCAAGTATTTGACTACTTGTGGCTTCCTTGGTGTTTACCATGCTAACCGGAGGCTCCGAGCATATCAATTCGGTTATCTTGATGACACACAGGTCGAGCAGGTTCAGTTACCATGTCCCCAAGCCTTCTCGATTTTGGACAAGGACACTTGGATCCTCACCAAGGACCAAGTGACGGAGATCTTGGCCGAGCACCAGCCCGAGGAGGAGGAAGATGAAGTGCAGCAGGATGAGCAAGAACAGGAGCAGGAGGGAGAGCAGGGATACAACCCTGCTTGGGAAGGACGGCAGCAGCAGCCAGGAGGAGCCTGGGAACCGTGGCCCAACCAGCCACAGTAGGGGTACGGCTACGTCCCCTTCAGGAGTTCCAGCAGCTCAACCAGCACGTTGGGGAGATCGACCACACTCTTCAGAATGTGAATGAAGATGTGAATTCTTTGACTCACAACTTCAGTCACTTCATGTCCCACTTCCCCAACTTCTATTAGCGGTATCCGCGCCAGCCGCCAAATGACGGATGTGCCGGGCAATAGCCTAAGCTTGGGGGAGGTTTGAAAACCTCCAAACTTTGCATTCATGTTTTTTATTTCTTCTTTTGATTTATTTCCTAAAAAATATGCATGTTTATTTTCAGTTTTGCATTCCTAAAAAAACAAAAAAAATAGTTGTAATTTCATTTGCAAGTTCGTTTCTTTTTTCTCTCGGAGATTGCTTAATATAGGAGAGGTTCGACTCAAATACAAGAATGAAGCAATCAAGAGAAGGTATCACATTCCTTTCACCACACTCTTTGCAACCTTAAATTGATCCTACAATTATTTACTCACTTGCACTCGAGTCACTCCCCACTTAGCTTGTTATCCTACAAATTCTATTCCTTTGCTAGTGTCTCCTTTTTAGCTTCGAAACAATGAGCAATGAACTTGGTTAAAAATACTTCCCATATTTTTACAACAAGAAAAAGCATCTAAAAGATGACTTGAGTCC
The DNA here is from genome assembly GCA_910589775.1 of Avena eriantha. Lineage (NCBI taxonomy): Eukaryota > Viridiplantae > Streptophyta > Magnoliopsida > Poales > Poaceae > Avena > Avena eriantha. Next base: position 336,512,212 of record OU342746.1, read on the forward strand.
ATGTTTAGCTCAAAGAATTTGATTTTAGAACTACTCCATCCCATTCGAGCTTAATATAAATAGACTCGATAGTACCCTTGATTGAAATTGTTTGATTAAATGGATGCCGAAGTAGTAGAAATTATGCCACTACTTTTTCCAATAATTACCGTAAGATATTTCTTTACGCGTGTCATTACAACTCTGTCATGCTCCATGGGGAACTATTAACTCTGCTGGCCAACAAACAATCTAAATATGGGAAACCACTTGATTTTGGCTATTGAGTTATGTAAACGTCTGTAGTAGCAATGCTATGATGTGTAAAAAAAATTAGTCTCCTCATGGTTTCACGTTCCAAGTGAAGTTGTAGTACTCCTCTGGCCCATTATTGCTCAACATCATTTATTGGCATGCTTAGGAGTGCACAACTATTCCCCAAATAACATGTTAAAAATAGTGGCATGATTTCTCTACGAAAGAGCTGAAGTTTTTGAAAGATAAAACAAAGAAAAAGGTGCTTTGAGAGCCTTGAAATTTTGACATGGGAGTAGATGAGTTGTTCCTAAATTGAATATTTTGATGCCAACTTGAGTACTCTTAATTAGTTAAATGAACAAGAACAAAAAGTTTTCATCTCTCAATAAAGAGAGGCACAAAAAGAATTTGTATCGCCTTCCTAGCTAAACTTTCGACGCTTGCTTGGGCATATGATTTATTTGCTAATAAGATATACGCGGTTAGGAAGTGGACTCAGTGCAATCTTGTAAATACTTGTCTGGTCATATTTAAGATTGTAGAGATTGTGAAGAAAACAATTTGACACCAATTCAAAATTGTGAGTTCCTTTACTTTTAGTCTCGAATCTCCGCTATTCTTCCTTATTTCCTTGTCACTCGAGGGCGAGCAACATCTAAGCTTGGGGGAGTTGGTAGTTGTGAGATTCGACACATTTTTTGTGGCTTTTATTGATGGTTTTCTCCCGGATTTGATCGTTTTCTGGTTTTACCTAATGCTAATACTTCAGTATCGAAGAAAACTTGGTTTTTAATGTGTGTTTTAGGTTCTGAATGTGAATAGGAGGATTTAACCACAGAAATTCAATATTCTGGAGAAAACACGCAAGTCCCACTTTGGAAGCTCGCGAGGGGAGCTCACAGAAGCTTTAACGAGCAACTATACGACGGGAATATTTTTTTCGGACATATAGTTCCAGCCATATAGTTTTCGCCGCCTCTGTCTTGTCAAAAGGGACAACTTCCGTGAAGGGATGGGGGACGAAAAGACAACACAGCAGCTGCCACACCATCCAGAAGGGAGAAAGAAGAAATCCGGAGAAGAAGCAGAAGACGTTCTTCATCTTGCTCCATGATCTTTGACCTCCTAGCCAATACACCCCCATAGCCACTATTTGTACTTGAGAGAGAGAGGGATCTCCACCTTGCAAGACTAGGGTTTGAGATTGTTTCTTCCCATCTTGAATTGTCTTGGATATTTTTCTATCCTTATTGTGGATCTCCACGGTAATACCAAGATGAATTCCCTTTATTCAGTTATATTGATGATCCATTCTTCTCTCATATGTGAGTAATTCCCTTCGGCGTGGGAGATGTAGGGATTGGTGAGATGTGATGTGCCTTCATATATTTTTCATTAGTTTGTGATTGATTCTAATTACTATATTATGTGTGTTGGGTCCACAGCATAGAAAACAAAAAAATTCCTACGGTGTGAACTACACGCCAAGATCTATCTACTAGGTATAAAGCAACGGGTGGACATACATCCAACGAGAACTTACCCTCGAAGACAACGAGTTTTTTTAACGAGTAGGAACTCGTGGTTGATGTAGTCGTACACTTGCCGATCTCAAGATTGTGAGGAAGTCCGAGCGCCGCAACTCAGCAGCGCATCCGCACTCGCACACACGTTCAAGCCACCGGACAACCTCCACCTCCTCGCTCCAGCGATCCAGCGGAAGCAGCAACTCCTTCCAGACGAAATGCCACCGGGAACATGTATCTCGCTAATCCGAGACCATGGGGGAATAATTCTAGAGGGGGAGAAAAATCCTTCACAAGGAGGTGTGAGGATGAAGGAGATATGGTGACCTTTTATAGGAGGAGGGGGTGCCCCCTCTCTCCATGGTCGGCGCATGGGGGGTGACCCCTCACCTCCCCCATTCATGTGATGGTAACCCCTCCACATTAAAATGCCTCTTCACATTCCCTTTTAAAGTCTCCACTTTAAAAGCATTAAATTTCTCCAAATTTATTCAGAATTTTGTTAATTACTTTAATTAACAAACATTCACATATAGCCCCTTGCAATATTTCAATATCACATGCAGAACCACTTTCTGAAATTTCACCCGAAACAATTTCTGGTTTCTTTTGAAACAATTCCTGTGCTTTGCAATTCTTTCGTCTGAAACATATATGCTCCAAAATGGTGTCCGGTAACTCTTAAGTGTGCCACCCTACGGTTCGCGAATAATGCATACATGATCGAGACCCTTCTCCGATCAATAATCATCAGCGGGACCTGGAGATCCGTACTGACTCCTACACATTCAACGATGACTTATGTGATCGTGAGAACCTTTAACGCTTCTAACTAAATCCCTTTGTCTCTCGATATATTACATGTCCGAGATTCGATCATCGGTATCTCCATACCTAGTTTGATCTTGTTACCGACATGCACTCTTTTCTCGTTCCCGTGATATAACATTCTAGTGATCACATCACTTGCTTGCAAGCTATCTTAATGTGATATCACCGAGAGGGCCCAGAGTATATCTATCTCTCATATGGATTGACAAATTCCACTCTTGATCCATGAGCCTCAACATAACACCTTCGTAGTACTGAACCCATCTTTATAGTCACCCTGTTACGGTGTGACGTTTGATGTTATCAAGATACTCTTCCGGCGTTAGCAATTAACATGATCTCATGGTCTAAGGATAAAGATTACTTCGTATGATGTTATAGCAATATAAACATAATGACTAGATCGTAATGCTATACTTCGGATGAATGTTCATCACATCATTCCACCAATGGTGTGACCTTGTTATTAACAACATCCAATGTCCATGATCAGGAAACCTTGATCATCTTGTTAATCAACAAGCTAGTCTATAAGAGAGGCATAACTAGGAACCCTTTTTGTTTATTAAACACACATGCATTGATGTTTACGATCAATACAATTCTAGCATGTAAAATAAACATCTATCATATATAAGGAATATATAATAGCAACTTTATTATTGTCTCTCAGGGCATATTTCCTTCAGTCTCCCACTTGCACTAGAGACAATAATCTAGTTCACATAATGATAAATCTAACACCCATGGAGTTCTGGTGTCGATCATGTTTTGCCCTAGGGAGAACTTTAGTCAACGGATCTGCTACATTTAGGTCCGTGTGTACTTTACAATTCTTTATATCTCCATCCTTGACATGCTCGTGGATGGAGTGAAACCGGCGCTTAATATGCTTGGAATTCTTGTGAGACATTGGTTCCTTTGCGTTGGCTATGGCTCCATTATTGTCACAATAGATCACCATTGGGTCCAACACACTGGGAACCACACCTAGTTCCGTAATGAACTCTTTCATCCAAACTGCCTCCTGCGCCGCTTCTGAAGCAGCAACATATTCCGCCTCCGTCGTTGATCCAGCCACCACAGGGTGTTTGGAACTCCTCCAACTAACTGCTGCTCCGTTCAAGAGAAATACGTATCCGGATTGAGACTTAGAGTCATCCGGATCGGTGTCAAAGCTAGAATCGACATAACACTTAGTGACTAGCTCTTCTTCACCTCAGTATATAAGAAACATATCCTTAGTTCTTCTCAAGTACTTGAGGATGTTCTTTACCGCTATCCAGTGTTCTGAACCTGGATCAGATTGGTACCTACTAGTCAAACTAATAGCATGTGCCACATCCGGTCTTGTACATAGCATGGCATACATAATAGAGCCTATGGACGAGGCATAGGGGATCTTATCCATCATCTCTCTTTCTTCCGCCGTAGCCGGACTTTGAGTCTTACTCAATGTCTTGCCTTGCAACATAGGTAAGAACCCCTTCTTACTTTCGTCCATATTAAACTTCTTTAATATCTTATCAAGGTATGTACTCTGCGGTAGCCCAATTAGGCGCCTTGATCTATCTCTATAGATTTTAATGCCTAATATATATGATGCTTCACCAAGGTCTTTCATCGAAAATTTGCTGTTTAGATAACTTTTAACATTGTTTAAAAGATTTATATCATTTCCAATCGATAATATGTCATCCACATATAATATCAAAAATGCCACATTGCTCCCACTCACTTTCTTGTAAATACAAGCCTCTCCATAAGTTTTGACAAATCCAAACTCTTTGATCACCTCATCAAAGCGGAGATTCCAACTCCGGGATGCTTGCTTCAGTCCATAGATGGATCGCTGAAGTTTGTATACCTTATTAGCATCCTTAGGATCGACAAAACCCTTAGGTTGTATCATATACAACTCTTCTTCAATATTACCATTGAGGAATGCAGTTTTGACATCCATCTGCCATATTTCATAATCGAAATATGCAGAAATTGCTAACATAATCCTAACCGACTTAAGCATCGCTACAGGAGAGAATGTCTCATCGTAGTCAACTCCTTGAATTTGTCGAAACCCCTTTGCGACAAGTCGAGCCTTATAGATGGTCACATTACCATCAGCATCAGTTTTTCTTTTGAAAATCCATTTATTCTCAACGGCCTTTCGGTCGTGAGGTAAGTCCACCAAGTTCCAAACTTGGTTCTCTTACATGGATTCCATCTCGGATTTCATGGCTTCTAGCCATTTGTTGGAATCCGGGCTCATCATCGCTTCTTCATATGTCGCAGGGTCATCCATTTCATCAACCATGAAATTCACAACAGGATTGCCGTACAGTTCAGGAGTTGCACGTGTCCTGCTTGACCTGCGAGGTTCGGTAGTGTCCTCTTTCGGAGTTTCATGATCGTTATCATTAGCTCTCTCTTCATTAGGTGAAGTCAACTCCGAAACAACTTCCGGTTCTGCGCCCCTCGCCATTCCATGAAGAGAAGGTTCAATAACCTCTTCGAGTTCTACCTTCCGACTACTCACACCTTTCGCGAGAAACTCCTTCTCAAGAAAGGATCCATTCTTGGCAACAAAAACCTTACCCTCGGATCTGTGATAGAAGGTATACCCAATTGTTTCCTTAGGGTATCCTATGAAGACGCATTTTTCCGCTTTGGGTTCGAGTTTATCCGATTGAAGTTTCTTCACATAAACATCGCATCCCCAAACTTTAAGAAATGACAGCTTAGATTTGTTTCCAAACCATAATTCATACGGTGTCGTTTCAACGGATTTAGATGGTGCCCGATTTAAAGTGAATGCAGCTGTTTCCAGTGCATAACCCCAAAATGACAGTGGCAAGTCAGTCAAAGACATCATATATCGAACCATATCCAATAAGGTACGATTACGACGTTCCGACACACCATTACGTTGTGGTGTTCCGGCAGGCGTGAGTTGTGAAACTATTCCACACTCTTTCATGTGTCTGCTAAACTCGTAACTTAGATACTCTCCTCCACGGTCAGACCGTAGAAATTTGATCTTTCTATTACGATGATTTTCCACTTCATTCTGAAATTCCTTGAACTTTTCAAAAGTTTTAGACTTGTGTTTCATCAAATAGATATACCCATATCTACTCAAATCATCCGTGAAAGTAACAAAATAACGATATCCACCTCGCGCCGACACACTCATTGGTTCACACACATCAGTATGTATGATTTCCAATAGATCTGTCACCCGTTCCATTGAACCGGAAAACGGCGTTCTAGTCATCTTGCCCATAAGGCATGGCTCACATGTATCTAATGATTCAAAATCAAGTGATTCCAAAAGTCCATCAGAATGAAGTTTCTTCATGCGTTTAACGCCAATATGACCTAGACGGCAGTGCCACATACATGTAGACATATCATCATCGAATTTAATCTTTTTAGCATTAACATTATGAATGTGTGTAATATTACTATCGAGATCCAACAGAAATAAACCATTCAACATAGGTGCATGACCATAAAAGATATCATTCTTATAAATCGAACAACCATTGTTTTCAGATTTAAAGGAATGACCACTTTGCATCAAACACGATCCAGATACAATGTTCATGCTCAGTGCAGGCACTAAATAACAATTATTTAGGTTTATAACTAATCCCGATGGCAAATGGAGAGGTAGCGTCCCGACGGCGATCACATCAACTTTTGATCCATTGCCGACCCGCATTCTGACCTCATCCCTTGCTAGTTGTTGCTTGTTTCGTAGCCCCTGAACTGAGTTACATATATTAGCAACCGATCCCGTATCAAATACATAGGTGCTATGTGAGTACTAGTCAAGTACTCATCAATAACATGTATATCACATATACCTTTGTTTGCCTTGCCGGACTTCTTGTCCGCCAAATACTTGGGGCAGTTATGCTTCCAATGGCCAGTCCCCTTACAATAGTAGCATTCGGTGTCAGACTTAGGGCCAGCTTGGGGTTTCTTTTTAGGCGTGGCAACAGACTTGCCACCCTTCTTTCCCTTGTGCTTGCCTTTCTTGTCTTTCTTCAAACCGGTGGTCCTATTGATCATCAACACTTGATGTTCTTTCCTAATCTCCACTTCTGCAGTCTTAAGCATTGACAGAAGCTCGGGAAGCGACTTCTTCATGCCCTGCATTTTATAGTTCATCACGAAGCTCTTGTAGCTAGGTGGCAGAGATTGGAGAACACGATGTATGCCTAAGTCAATGGGAATCGTTATTCCCAAGGACACAAGCTTATCGGTGTACCCAGACATTTTGAGTACGTGCTCACTAAGGAGCTGTTTTCCTCCATCATGCGGCTAAAGAACTTTTTTGTAGCATTATAACTCTCTACGGCAGCATGGGTATCGAAAATCATTTTCAATTCTCCCATGGTATCAAAGGCATTGCCATTTTCGAAACGCTTTCGAAGTTCTGGCTCTAGCCCATACAGTATGCCGCAATGAACTAAGTTGTGGTCCTCCTGACGAGTCACATAGACATTATTTTCCTCGTCAGGGGCATCAGGAGCTGGTGGGTGGCCTAGCGACGCATCTAGCACATATTGCTTTTGTGAAGCAGTGAGGAGAATCCTCAAATTCATAGCCTAGTTGGTGAAGTTGCCATTCACAGCAAGTTTCTCTTTCTCCATGAACACATTGAAATTAAAAGCAGGTGGTGCCATCTACAACAGAATTTGTAAAGTTTATTTAGACTAAGTTTATGATAGATTGAGTTCAACTAATCCAAATTACTAATGAACTCCCACTCAAAAATGACATCCCTCGTGTCTTTTTGGTGATTATATGAACCAAATCCACTACACCAAGTCCGATCATCACGTGAGTTGATGTAGCTTCAAAGCCGAGCATCTATATGGGCATCATATCAACTATATGACTCATGCTTAACCTTTCGGTCCGTGTTCCGAGGCCATGTCTGTACATGCTAGGCTCGCCAAGTAAGAACCTTAGTATTCGCGTGTGTAAAACTGTCTTACACCCGTTCCTATGAAAACGTAGATTCGAATACACCCGATCATCACGTGATGTCTCAAAACACGATCCACAGAACGGTGCATACTTAAGGAAGAACACATTTTTATCTTGATATCTTAATGAGGGATCATATTATAATGCTACCAAAAGCACCAAACTAGCAGTATAAGATGCTAACATCTAATGTGTAAAGTGAGATGATATGGTCCATGCATTTGATCTCTATCACTTGCATCGTGGTATGATCTCTATCATTCCTTTGTGTGTAAGGCCAAGGTCTATGGAACTTACACGTTGAGTGTGTTGTAAGTGTATCTATCATACATCTACTTACAACAATACCATATCAATATACTAGCCCAGCAACGATCTAAACTAGACGCCTCTAATTTATCAATTGCAAGTTTTACGTGGCTTAGGGCTTTCGGAGATAGAACCGTTCTCACCTACGAACATGAACCACAACGAGGATAACTAAGTTATTAGCAACTCGTTGTAAATCAGATATTGACTATAGTAGGAGAGACAGACACCCGCCAGCCACTTATGCAAAACAAGTTGCATGTCAGTCGTGGAACCGGTCTCATGTACGATGACATGTAAGGTTGGTCCGGGCCGCGTCATCCCACTATGCCACCAATATCCAAAATACATAGAAGATGCAATAACATGATAATCATCGCCCACATATAAACATATGTGTACTACCCGTGCAAAGCACCTACGCATAGATCAGGCTCTGATACCATTGTTGGGTCCGCAGCATAGAAAACAAAAAAAATCCTACGGTGTGAACTACACGCCAAGATCTATCTACTAGGTACAAAGCAACGGGTGGACATACATCCAACGAGAACTTACCCTCGAAGACAACGAGTTTTGTTAACGAGTAGGAACTCGTGGTTGATGTAGTCGTACACTTGTCGATCTCAAGATCGTGAGGAAGTCCGAGCGCCGCAACTCAGCAGCGCATCCGCACTCGCACACATGTTCAAGCCACCGGACAACCTCCACCTCCTCGCTCCAGCGATCCAGCGAAATCAGCAACTCCTTCCAGACAAAATGCCACCGGGAACATTTATCTCGCTAATCCGAGACCATGGGGGAATAATTCTAGAGGGGGAGAAAAATCCTTCACAAGGAGGTGTGAGGATGAAGGAGGGAATGGGTGGCCTTTTATAGGAGGAGGGGGTGCCCCCTCTCTCCATGGCCGGCGCATGGGGGGGTGACCCCTCACCTCCCCCATTCATGTGGTGGTAACCCCTCCACATTAAAATGCCTCTTCACATTCCCTTTTAAAGTCTCCACTTTAAATGCATTAAATTTCTCCAAATTTAATGCTCTCGCATTTAATAAAACTCTTTTTATTAAATTTATTCAGAATTTTGTTAATTAATTTAATTAACAAACATTCACATATATCCCCTTGCAATATTTCAATATCACATGCAGAACCACTTTCTGCAATTTCACCCGAAACAATTTCCAGTTTCTATTGAAACAATTCCTGTGCTTTGCAATTCTTTCGTATGAAACATTTGTGCTCCAAAATGGTGTCCGGTAACTCTTAAGTGTGCCACCCTACGGTTTACGAATAATGCAGACATGATCGAGACCCTTCTCCGATCAATAATCAGCAGCGGGACCTGGAGATCCGTACTGACTCCTACACATTCAACGATGACTTCTGTGATCGTGAGAACCTTTAACGCTTGTAACTAAATCTCTTTGTCTCTCGATATATTACATGTCCGAGATTCGATCATCGGTATCTCTATACCTAGTTTGATCTCGTTACCGACATGCACTCTTTTCTCATTCCCGTGATATAACATTCTAGTGATCACATCACTTGCTTGCAAGCTATCTTAATGTGATATCACCGAGAGGGCCCAGAGTATATCTATCCGTCATATGGATTGACAAATTCCACTCTTGATCCATGAGCCTCAACATAACACCTTCGTAGTACTGAACCCATCTTTATAGTCATCCTGTTACGGTGTGACGTTTGATGTTATCAAGATACTCTTCCGGTGTTAGCAATTAACATGATATCATGGTCTAAGGATAAAGATTACTTCGTATGATGTTATAGCAATATAAACATAATGACTTGATCGCAATGCTATACTTCGGATGAATGTTCATCACATCATTCCACCAATGGTGTGACCTTGTTATTAACAACATCCAATGTCCATGATCAGGAAACCTTGATCATCTTGTTAATCAACAAGCTAGTCTATAAGAGAGGCATAACTAGGAACCCTTTTTGTTTATTAAACACACATGTATTGATGTTTACGATCAATACAATTCTAGCATGTAAAATAAACATCTATCATATATAAGGAATATATAATAACAACTTTATTATTGCCTCTCAGGGCATATTTCCTTCAATGTGTGCTTGACTATCTGTGGGATGCCTAATGCTTGTTGTCCAATTAAGGGCCCAGACAACATGATACCTTGTTCTACATAGATAAGATCATGTACGCTAGTGGACCGGCGACCCTCGGGTGAAACGGGGATATCAATGGAAAGCTAGTTGACTCGAGGATAACGAGTAACCACTGTTCTTATCGCATTAGTCCGATCCAAGGAGCTTAATCTCTAAGTGACCTGAAGGCTCTTAATCGTCTGGTGTCTGGCCATGGTTTTGGTAGTAGGCTAGTAGGATTATTGAAGTTGGGATGAAATCTATAAGATTATAACTGTTACATTTACCACTCGTCCACCTGGCACAGTCACTATCACCATGAACTGAATCTCCCCACGCCTTCTTTCGTCATCTGCAGGAAACAACAAACAAGCAAAGCCATTCTTTACTTTTATGCTTTATATTTCCGAAGTTTACATTTTAGTTCTATTTAAATCTATTGTATTTAATCAAAATCCCATTTTTATTTCAATACTTGTAGTCAACACACTCGAAGACCTGTAACAACTTCGGGTGTGACAGAGACTTCAACAATAAACACTTACCTTTGGGCTCCCTGTGGGATCGATATCTGAACTTCGAAACTAGCTACAAACGATTTGTGCACTTGTAGTCATCAGTGGTACAATAGAAACACAGTAGGACCAAGACATGACTATAGTATACAACTCGATTCTTTACAAAAGATCTAGAGAACACTCTAGGTTAAAGAGGAAGAAAACAACTCTTTACAAAGAAGAACCAAAAATAACAACTCAGAACTATCTTTATACTAAGACTAGTATCTAAAATATTTGGCTTGCCATTGCTGCTATTGCAATGCTCTACAGAAGTAGGTTTTATGGCTAGAAAATCTACTCCTATCTACTAAGGATTTGTCTTCACTTTGGTTGATGTATATGTCGACTTCATTGACTTTATTGAAGAACTTGAGCTGTCAGTGATGATTTCTTGAGCATAAGTTGGTGTTGGCGTTGTCTTCAATGGCTTAGAACTTAGAAAGGGTTAAGAAGGTACGGTTGAGTACGAGCATACTTAGCAAGTTCACTAAAAAGGAGTGTTTGATGAACTAATTACAGCTGTAGACCATAGGTCGTAGGCCATGCAGGTTTTCGTAAACATTTCTTCAAAGGCTGCTTTTATTCTAAAAAGCTATGTCCGTCAGCCTTCACATGTTTACCAAAACTTTCATGGAGTTCCTTTCTTGCCGCGTTCGTAGCTCCTTCCCGGAACAGGGAGTAACACGTCACAGTTCTTACACTCTGCAGAGGTGCGTTGCTTTACCCATGAGAGATCAAATCCTTGTTGGACAACCGGGCGATCTTTCCCGTCCACACTTCCTTGGTTTGGGGCCCAGTAAATGATCCAAGACAATCACTGCCCTTCTCCACGACCCCACATGAAGACACGACCCTCCAAGCAGGAATACCTCCGTTAGTCCCCATATAGGCGGATATAACCCTGGCAACCCCTTGGAGACTCTAGTGAGCAGGTGATGTCCCTGGAAACGCCCACCGAAGTGGCATATATACCTCTGAAAGCCCCTCATGGATAGTCTATACACCTAGTATCGCGAGGAACTATGGGTTCCCAAACCTGTGCTGGATTCTCCACGAGAAATCTACAGCCTCACGATAAGGTCATCCGTCCATGCGAAAGGAAGAAGATCCAGCTGACTTCTCCGTCCCATTCCAAATCTCGTGGTTAACGCCTAATTTATGGCGCTAGAATCACTGGCGACATTGGTTGTTAAGTCCTAGATATTATGTTCCTTTACCACTGTAATTTTATCCGTAGATTATTACCACTTGGTAAATAATCTATAATCATATTATTATGAAAATAGTATTTTCTGACCTTTTTTAAATGCAGGTGATGACAACATTTGAGTTACAAGTATTTTATAGAAAATAACCAAAGGACATGAGCAAGTGTGAACTTGCCTTTTATGACCACAAGATTATGCAATCACGGTCTTCGAGACATTAGAAGATCCAAAATCTGTAAATAGTATCATTGGTCCGGTAAGGACTAATGTTTAAAGAAACAATATGCTGATGCATCAGTAATGTAATGCATTTTGTAAAATCCCGAGATAATTCCCCAATAACGTGAATGAGTTAAATTTTTAGTGATGCTTTTAAGATTTAGTTATTTTTGATGTTTATTCCATAAGTAAACATATCTACAAAGCATTTCAGTGTTGAATATGCAAAGTATATAAGTGAAGTATAATAACATTCTAAGGTGGAAGGGAATTACTACTTGGTAATTAGGATGGATATTGGTGTGATAGGTTGTTAAGAGTTAAACAGTTTATTTATAAGGTTGTTGTTTGAAGTGGAAAAACAAATAATATTTGAAGGAAAGGCCTCTTTGAATAGGTTTAAACAATCTTTGTAGTTAATAGAATGTGATCGATGTCGTTTGTGTTTATTCGAATTGGTTCAACTTGAGATGCCTTATGTTTTAATTGAAATAGACAAAAGTTAACTATAAAAACATAATTAAATTTTATATATTGTATTTGTAACTTGTTGGACCAAAGTTAACTTTAAAACATAAGTAGATCTAGGGTGTGATGTGTTTTAGAGTCTTAAATTTGGTAATAAGTATGTGTAAGAGTATGAGACCATTCACTTTCAATTTAAGTGAATGATGAGTTTAAATGCAATTATAAAATAATAGATTACTTATTAAAGAAAGCAAAGATAGGTGATCTTATTACTTGTTAAGGTTTGATGTTATAATTAGTATGGTTAAGAACTAAAGAGCACTCACCATATCATATGTGAGTGATACACAATATTAAATTAAAAGTTGTTGATTTTTAATTTGGATTTAAAGTTTTATAAAATTAATAGTTTATACATAATTTTTATTATAGACCTAAGTTAGGGTTTTGGACTTAGTATTTGATTGTAAAAGATTTTAAATAGAATTGTGATTACTTTTTACTTAAGAAATGTTTTTTATAGAATTTACAAACTAGATAAGGGTTTAATACATTAAAATCTTAAATCACATGATGGCCATATCACCAGCATTGCATCAAGGTCAGTGGCGCCGCTTCATGGTTGTCCATCATCACTAGCAACTATTACAACTACTTGGAATAAAGCTATTACAAGATGAATAGACACGCAGGTCTTAACAGAATTAAAGACAACCATTAGGCTCCTGCCGGTTGCCATATTACAACAAGGATCATTGCATACATCAAAAATAATCACAATCACATGATGGCCATATCACATCACAAAACCCCTGCAAAAACAAGTTAGACGCCTCTAATTTTCTTTGCATGTTTTACGTGGTTTGGGGCTTTCGAACAAGAACGGATCTTACCTACAAAACTGAACCACAACGTTGATACAAGTGCTATCAAGTGCAAAGTCTAAATTAGATCTATACTATGGTGGGAGAGACAGACACCCGCAAAGCCACTTGTGCAAAGCAAGTTACACGTCAAGCGTAGAGCAATTCTCATGTGCGATGACATGTAAGGTTAGCCCGAGCCGCTTCATCCCACCATGCCGCAAGATGCAAAGTACACAAAGCAAAAGACGACACGAGCACCAACGCCCACAAAACCATTGTGTTCTACTCGTGCAACAGATCTACGCATAGACACGGCTCTGATACCACTGATGGGTTCGCAGCATGGAAAAAAAAAATTCTACCGCAAGAACGAACAAAACCCAGATCTAATCTAGATAAAAGCCAAGATCTAATCTATTAGACATGTGCAACGAGATAGATCTGTACTAACCCTTGTAGATCCGAAAGCGTTACGAGATTCGGATCTCGTGGTTGATGTAGTCGATTACTTGCCGATCTCAAGATCGAGTGGGCGATCCTTCCGGCGCCGCGTTCCGGTAGCGCTTCCGCAGTCAGTCACACGTGCGGAGTCGAAGCAGACCTTCCTCTCCCCGTTCCAGCGAGCAGTGGAGGTAGTAGATCTTCTCCACGGAATCCCAGCAGCACGACGGCGTGGTGGTGGTGGTGCAGTAGAGAATTCTGCAGGGCTTCGCCTAAGCCAGAGCAGAGGGAAGGAGGAGGAGAGAGGCGGCTAGGGTTTGGAGTAGTAGTGGGGGCCCGGGGTTGGCGCCCCCACCCCTCTATTTAAAGGAGGGAGGCGCCATGGAGAGGTGGAGTCCTTGTAGGACTTCCCTCTCCCTTGGCCGGCGGATTGGGAGGGGGAGGAGTCCTCCTCCCCCACGACTCCTTGTCTTGCCCCACAAGGACTCCTTGATCCTTTCTTGGTTTTCAAGCAAACTCCAAGAAATCTTCCAGAACCTTCCGGAACATTCCGAAACCTTCTAGAATCCTCATACAAATACTCCGGAACATTTCCTAACTCAGAAAATGATCCCCAATATATGAATCTTATTCTCCGGACAATTCCAGATCTCCTCGTGATGTCCCGGATCTAATCTGAGACTCCGAACAACATTCGGTCTCCAACGCACATTCCATATCTACTTAAAACAACTTCGAACCTTAAGTGTGTCACCCTACGGTTCGTGAATATGCAGACATGATGGAGACACCTCTCCGATCAATAACCATTAGCGGGATCTGGAGATCCATAACGGCTCCCACATACTCAACGATGACTTTGTGATCGATAGAACCATTAACATACGAAACCAATTCCCTTTGTCACGCGATACTCTACTTATCCGAGGTTTGATCATCGGTATCTCCATACCTAGTTCTACCCCGTTACTGATAAGTACTCTTTACTCGTTCCATGTTATGTCATCCCTTGTGACCCAGTCACATGCTTGTAAGCTAATTAGATAACATTCCACCGAGAGGGCCCAGAGCATATCTATCCGTCATATGGATGGACAAATCCCAATCTTGGTCCATGCGCTTCAACACATACTTTCAGAATACCCAATGACACCTTTATGACCACCCAGTTACGAAGCGGCGTTTAATGTCATCAAAGTACCCATCCGGTGATGGTGATTAATATAACCTCATGGTCAAAGGATTAGGTTACTATGTATTTTAAAGCTTATAGCAAATGAACTTAATGACTTGATCTTATGCTATGCTTACTATGGGTGTGTGTCCATCACATCATTCTCCTAATGATATGATCTTGTTATTAACGACATCCAATGTCCATGATCAGGAAACCATGATCATCCATTAATCAACAAGCTAGTTTAACAAGAGGCTTACTAGGGACTCTTTTATGTTTACAAAACACACAAGTATTAATGTTTCCGGTTAATACAATTATAGCATGGGATGTAAACATTTATCATAAACATAAAGATATAATAATAACCACTTTATTATTGCCTCTTGGGCATATCTCCAACAGTCTCCCACTTGCACTAGAGTCAATAATCTAGTTTAAAAACTTGGGCATTCAACACCTATGGCTTTCTGGTGTTGTATAGACACTATTGCTAGTGGTAAACATAATCTTCGGATCTGACACTTCCAGGTCCGTGTGTATTTGCATGTCCTTGCGTCTCTACGTATTACTCATTCTCCAATGAGATGGCATTGTATAAATTTGGTCCTTTGGTGAGACCTTTAGTTCCTTGGGATCAAATCATGTTGATACAATTATCGTATAATGTATCTTCATAGTATTATCCCGCTATGAACCACGCCTAGTTTGATAACAGACTACTTAACACAAATGCCCTCCTTTGCTGCTACTATAGCAGTTATATACTTAGCCTTTTGTTATAGTATCCGTCACAATATCTCAACTTTGGAACTCATCCAAATCCATCATGGAACATCCTTTCAATTATATTGTGCCACCCATAGTCTAAATTGAGATAAATTTAATTTGTATCTTGTGACAAAACTAGTATCAATGTAACACTTTACAATGAACTACCTTTAACTATTTGTCACTTATACATGATATATTCTTAGTTCTTCCAAAGCTCATAAGAATATCTTTACTATTGTCCAATGATCATCTTATGAATCATTCTGGTATATGCTCATAACATTTAGAGCATAGGACATATCTGGATATGTACATCTCAAAGAATGATTGATCAAAATATTCTTGTGATTTCACCAAGTGCCAAAACACTTGAATCTCGTGTCAACACACTTGAATCTTGATTTAGTCCTTTCCGTGCGTCAAGAACCTTTCTTGTTGTTTCCACATTGAACTCATTCAACATCTTATCTATGTACATTTGGCAAAACCATATTAGCGCCTCAATCTATCCATATAGACATTGATGCCTAATTCTTGAGTTATGCCTAAGTCTTTCATCGAAATAAAATTCTTAACCTGTGTCAATAAAAGATACATTATTTCTAATCAACAATATGTCTTTCACATAATGTATTAGAAATATGTCTTAGCGCTCCCACTTAATTTCTTGCAAAATGCAAACATCTTCATCGTCTCTGAAGATTCCAACTCCGTGATGCTCACTTCAACCATTGAAGTTTTGCATACTCTTTTAACATCCTTTGAATTAACAAAACCCTTTGGATCGTGTCATGCACACGTCCTAGGTAACCATTCTATTAGAAGAACTTGTTTTGTTTGTTCAACTACCATATACCAAAATATATGTAGTGGTTGCTACATTAATCCGTCCAGACTAAATATCGCTATGAAAGATCAAATCTTATCATAGTCAATTCCTTGAACATTGTCGTAAACTCTTTCTGACATGTCGACTATTTCATAGATTTGAAACATCCATGTCTATTTCTTTATAGATCCAAACACGACCGATAGGCTTCATGCCTTTCCGGAGGGTCTTCTAAGTTCAGAAACTTGATTTCTCGTGTATGGATACTATCACGGATTCCATGACTTCTAGTCATTTTATGGAGTCAGGGCCCATCATCGCTTCTTTGCATGTAGTCGGTTCATCATTGTAAAAACAACAACGACTTGCTTATCAAATCTTACTATTTGATTCTTACCGACCCACATGGTTCTATAGGAACTCTAATTTCCGAGATCACACCTTTTGTAATCACGAGAGCTATGAGCATTGTGGCCGCCACCGGGACACTTTCCGGCGCTGTGCTACTTAGCACATATAGCTAAGGTTCAACAACCTTATCAAAGTTCTATTGTCCTCCCACTTAACTTTTCACGAAAAATTCCTTCTCAAGAAACTTGATGTTCCAAGCGACATCCTCTTTTGTCCTCGGTGTTATGGAGAAATTCCCAACAAATTCTTTGGAATAACCTACAAAGACGTGCTTATCCGACTTTGGTTGTAAACATTTTACTTATGCCTAGCATACCAAAATTTTAAGAAAGGACAATTCGGGTTTTATCCCAAACCATGACTAATATGGTGTCATTTCAATGGATCACGATGGAGCTCTTTTTAGTGTAAAAGCGGTAGTCACTAAAGCTTTAATCTTTAATATATAATGGCAGTTTTATAAATGACACCATTGATCTTACCATGTCAAACAAGGTTTCATTACATATCTTGAACACTCCATACTCCTATGGTGTTTTGGGAAATGCAAATCCATGGAACGATTCCTCAAATCTTAGGTGTTTTGCTAAACTTGTAACTCAAACATCTTTCTTTATGATCCAATCATTAACTCTTTTATTTTCTTGTTACAATGATTTTCCACTTCATCTTGAAAGTCTTTGAACATTTTTCAAATGTTTCATACTTCTTCCTTATTGAGTAAGTATATACATATACTCACTCAAATCTTCGGAGAAAGCATATGAAGTTGAAATCCATCGCCCACGACTACACATAATGGACTATATACATCAATATGTACAAATTCCAATCAGTTAGTCGTCCGTTCCTCTTTTGGCCTACGAACGGAGTTTTAATTATCTTCAGGAAAGTATCACAAGCGTCATTTGATCTAAATCAAAGACTCCAAAAATCCATCAACATGGAGTTTCTTCATGTATCCCTTTCAATATAATTTAAACGACGATGTCACTTCGCAAGTGATCTTTCAATCATTTGTCTTGCGACATTTTAGCATTAGTTTTATGGTCGTTATTTCTCCTACCAGACTTGTATATTATCCATCTATTATGGAATACGGTAATTATTTGAACAACCTTTTGTCGTCATAATACCTGATCAAAATAACAATTATTGAAACAAATCTTGAAGGCAAGCTTTGATTTTAACGAGCAACACAACAACCCTTTGTTTGTTTTCGATGAACATCATCACATATTCTCTTGCTAGTTACTTAGGCCATTGCAGTTCATGAATTGTGTTGTCCTGTATGACACTTCATACCAACCAATTCGGTATCCAATACCGGAGAACCACATTGTTTAACAAGCAAGGAATACAACCATAACATGTATATCTTCTATATACCTAAGTTGGATATCTCCAATCTTTTCTTTTCTGCCAAATATTTTACAGATTCTCTTTCAACAATTCCTTTTCTTTTAAAAGAATCTTTCAACATCAATAGTGGTGTCATCAACATGACACATGGTACAAAGCGTATATAGTCAACTACTAATACCTTTGGACTTGCACTTTGAGGTGGATCACCATCATCAAATGTTTGGTGTTCTTTCAAAAAACCATTCTTTAGTAATCTTTTAGTGTAGTAAACATTTTACTTACATCTTCTATTCATCCTTATCATGACAACTTTCATGATCAAGCTGCTATAGCTTATAAAGGTGAATTGCGAGTATAATGTTTCTTTTTCAAAACCTTTTTGGAGGATTAGGACGACTAGCGTCTCCAACCTTCACAAATTCTCATCAAATATGAGGACGTATACTCTATCATGTTGTAACCAACACATTGTTTTAGATATCGCAATACCTTTCACATGTGATGGTTTCTGAAACATTGCTTTCAGCTCTTAGATAAACTTGATATTAAAAACAATCTTTTGAGTATCAAGAATCATGGAGGCAAACATGATACATTAGATACTAACACTGGAATTGTTACTCTTGATTTAATACTATTTATTAAACTTCATGGAGTAAACAGAGTTTGCTGAAAGTTTGCAATAGGACTTATAAACTTTAAATTGGCATTCAAAACAATATGATACCAGTTCGTAAAGTAAATATCCAGAATTTCTATAGTTCCACTATCTCAACTATAACTAAGCATAAGGTGGTGAACGGATGCCAATGACTACAACAAACTATGCAAATTCACTTTGATTGTGTTTATGATAAATTGAGTTCGACTAATCCAAATTACAAATGAACTCCCACTCAAAACAACATCCCTCGAGTTGTTTTAGTGATTACACGAACCAAATCCACTACACCAAGTCCGATCATCACGTGAGATGATGTAGCTTTAAAGGCGAACAATCAACATGTTCATCATATCATCCATATGACTCATGCTTTACCTTTCGGTATTCCGTGTTCCGAGACCATGTCTGTACATGCTAGGCTCGTCAAGGTTAACCTTAGTTTCCGCATGTGCAAATCTGGCATGCACCCGTTGTATGCACACGTAGAGTCTATCACACCCGATCATCACGAGATACTTCGAAACGACGAGTCTTAGCAACGGTGCCAACTAACGACGAACACTTTATTACTTGATATTTAGTGAGAGGGATCATCTTATAATGCTACCGTCGCGATCTAAGCAATACAAGATGCATAAAGGATTAACATCACAGGCAATTCATAATTAGTGTGATATGATATGGCCCTTTCTTCTTGCGCCTTTGATCTCCATCTCCAAAGCACGAACATGATCTCCATCATCACCAGCATTGCGTCAAGGTCAGTGGCGCCGCTTCATGGTTGTCCATCATCACTAGCAACTATTACAACTACTTGGAATAAAGCTATTACAAGATGAATAGACACGCAGGTCTTAACAGAATTAAAGACAACCATTAGGCTCCTGCCGGTTGCCATATTACAACAAGGATCATTGCATACATCAAAAATAATCAAAATCACATGATGGCCATATCACATCACAAAACCCCTACAAAAACAAGTTAGACGCCTCTAATTTTCTTTGCATGTTGTACGTGGTTTGGGGCTTTCGAACAAGAACGGATCTTACCTACGAAACTGAACCACAACGTTGATACAAGTGCTATCAAGTGCAAAGTGTAAATTAGATCTATACTATGGTGGGAGAGACAGACACCCGCAAAGCCACTTGTGCAAAGCAAGTTACACGTCAAGCGTGGAGCAAGTCTCATGTGCGATGACATGTAAGGTTAGCCCGAGCCGCTTCATCCCACCATGCCGCAAGATGCAAAGTACACAAAGCAAAAGACGACACGAGCACCAACGCCCACAAAACCATTGTGTTCTACTCATGCAACAGATCTACGCATAGACACGGCTCTGATACCATTGATGGGTTCGCAGCATGGAAAACAAAAAATTTCTACCGCAAGAACGAACAAAACCCAGATCTAATCTAGATAAAAGCCAAGATCTAATCTATTAGACATGTGCAACGAGATAGATCTATACTAACCCTTGTAGATCCGAAAGCGTTACGAGATTCGGATCTCGTGGTTGATGTAGTCGATCACTTGCCGATCTCAAGATCGAGTGGACGATCCTTCCGGCGCCGCGTTCCGGCAGCGCTTCCGCAGTTAGTCACACGTGCGGAGTCGAAGCAGACCTTCCTCTCCCCGTTCCAGCGAGCAGCGGAGGTAGTAGATCTTCTCCATGGAATCCCAGCAGCACGACGGCGTGGTGGTGGTGGTGGAGTAGAGAATTCTGCAGGGCTTCGCCTAAGCCAGAGCAGAGGGAAGGAGGAGGAGAGAGGCGGCTAGGGTTTGGAGTAGTAGTGGGGGCCAGGGGTTGGCGCCCCCACCCCTCTATTTAAAGGAGAGAGACGCCATGGGGAGGTGGAGTCCTTGTAGGACTCCCCTCTCCCTTGGCCGGCGGATTGGGAGGGGGAGGAGTCCTCCTCCCGCACGACTCCTTGTCTTGCCCCACAAGGACTCCTTGATCCTTTCTTGGTTTTCAAGCAAACTCCAAGAAATCTTCCAGAACCTTCCGGAACATTTCGAAACCTTCTAGAATCCTCATACAAATACTCCGGAACATTTCCTAACTCAGAAAATGATCCCCAATATATGAATCTTATTGTCCAGACAATTCCAAATCTCCGCGTGATGTCCCAGATCTAATCCGAGACTCCGAACAACATTCGGTCTCCAACGCACATTCCATATCTACTTAAAACAACTTCGAACCTTAAGTGTGTCACCCTATGGTTCGTGAATATGCAGACATGACGGAGACACCTCTCCGATCAATAACCATTAGCGGGATCTGGAGATCCATAACGGCTCCCACATACTCAACGATGACTTTGTGATCGATAGAACCATTAACATACGAAACCAATTCCCCTTGTCACGCGATACTCTACTTATCCGAGGTTTGATCGTCGGTATCTCCATACCTAGTTCTACCCCATTACTGATAAGTACTCTTTACTCGTTCCATGTTATGTCATCCCTTGTGACCCAGTCACATGCTTGCAAGCTAATTAGATAACATTCCACTGAGAGGGCCCAGAGCATATCTATCCGTCATATGGATGGACAAATCCCAATCTTGGTCCATGCGCTTCAACACATACTTTCAGAATACCCAATGACACCTTTATGACCACCCAGTTACGAAGCGGCATTTGATGTCATCAAAGTACCCATCTGGTGATGGTGATTAACATAACCTCATGGTCGAAGGATTAGGTTACTATGTATTTTAAAGCTTATAGCAAATGAACTTAATGACTTGATCTTATGCTATGCTTACTACGGGTGTGTGTCTATCACATCATTCTCCTAATGATATGATCTTGTTATTAACGACATCCAATGTCCATGATCAGGAAACCATGATCATCCATTAATCAACAAGCTAGTTTAACAAGAGGCTTACTAGGGACTCTTTTATGTTTACAAAACACACAAGTATTAATGTTTCCGGTTAATACAATTATAGCATGGGATGTAAACATTTATCATAAACATAAAGATATAATAATAACCACTTTATTATTGCCTATTGGGCATATCTCCAACAGATATTCGTGGCTTATGTTATCTGTAGGAGTCTACTATGGTGCCTCTATGGAGTGTGCATAGTAGAAACTTACAATATCATGATTTGCTGCTTTTGATCACATCCAATGATGCTTGGTCCGAGGCTTTAAATAAAAATAGATACCATTGAATTACTTTAACTCAATGATGATTTAGGCATGCCACTTGCATGCCAGACTGAGAGTACTACCACCTTAACTCTAAATTGATAAAACATGTGTTAATGATGAGCTTAAATACCAACCTACTGCTGGTGGTGTAATTATTGTTACTTGCACTTGGGGTTCTCCTGTTGACCTTGATCTCCCTCTGCAGTTTGTTTGTATTTCTTAGTGGAAATCTTGCTCAGCTTCTAATCTTACTATGGATCTTCTCTCACTAGTATTACTGGCTTGCTCTCCCTTGGGCTTCTGATGGCCTTCTACTCCTTGATTTACTTGGCAATTGTGAAGATATTGGGTGGTGGATCTGGAGATGATATAGATGAAGGTGGTTGTGTGTGAAACTGTGTAGGGAAATGTTGGGTGATGTAATCTGATAGGAAATATGATGGTTATGGCTAGCTATGGCTAGGACATGGAGAATTCCCTCTTTTGTACTACTTTCTTATTTTTTTGTGGAGGTGATAACACAGAGATGCATAGGATGAGTAAGGTGCTTGTAGCTGGGCTCCACATGGTGCAAGGTCCCATTCTTTGGAACTTGTGTCTATGGATAAGCTCAACTTGAAAGATCTTTATTATGGATGTACTTGGGATGGATTGGTATTATCTTGGCTTGATCTTTATTTTGTGCTGCCAAGTGTTTATTTGATGGTGAAACTTGCCCCTGTTGTACTAAGGCATACAAGCTGATAAGAACAGATTACTAATCTACCCCTGATTTGATTTAAGCTATGTGATGTGCTAGCAATGCACTTCTTTGCCATACTCTTTTCTTTTCTCTTGTATTTTGTATTTGTTTTTGCAGGAATCGGAGATCAAGAAGATACAAAAATGAAGGAATAATTTGGTAGTTAGTTTAGGACTCTCTTTAATTTGTTGTAATCTTATTTTTTTTATTCTATGTAATTTATTCATTTGTTCATTGTAAACACAATGTAATATTTGTCCAAATTAATAAAGTTGAATTTCCTGGTGCTACTCTTATAGCAATGTGTTCTTGTGTGTTCTAAAATGTTTACTGATTGTTCTTTTGTAACTTCTTTTTTATTTGTACACATGTAATATATTGTAATATCATATATCATGTAATAAAGGCTTCCTTATTTAGTTATTGCAATCCTTTCTTGGTACTGAACTATTTCAATTTACTCAATGATAATAGTGTTTGTATTATCCATAATATAATAATTCAAATCCTTATCTTTTTGTACAATAAATCTTGTAATATTTTTATAACATTAATGAATTCAGTAACTCATTTCTTTATTTTTAAACCAATTTCAAATTTCTTTTGAATTCAAATAAATCATTTGAATCTTTAAATTTAAAATGATTCCTCCAAAACACAAAGATATAGTAGAGGTCATGTCAGAATCTGTTGCATTTGCCCGGATGTTTCCATCGGAGAAAGAGAGATCCCGATCCCTTACTGGCTTCTTTAGTTTTACGCGAAAATTCCTCGGATTTTCTTATGTATGAATGGAATGCACACACATGTGTCCTATCTATTTCTAGGTGCTAATCATGGGATGTTACGGTAAAAAAAACCTATGTCACTTTCTTTCGTGTACAAGCTCCGCCGCCTTTGTCGCCGCCAATAAGACCTGAACGCGTGGTCATCCCCCTCACGAACTCAGGTTTTAGTTGCTCTATTTAGTCTGTCAAACTTTGCATTGAAATGCGTGTACGCCTTATTCCTTAAAATAGAGGTAGTACATGTTGGTGGCGACCTTCACGGCGATGTCTCAGAGTTGATCGCAACGTGTGTTGCTCAGTCCTTCAGATCGACGGCTTGGTCTTCTCGTTGTTCTTCAGATATGGCGAGATCTCTTTCTCGATGTGTCGCTGACGTTCATTGTTATCCAAAATGGTACTGGTGGCCGGGGCGAGGTGGTTCCTATAGAGCGAGGATGTTGGTCTGAAGGTGGTGGATCTACCGTTCTTCTTCGACTTCGTTGATGGGACATGGTGGATCTTGGTTCAAGACAATACGTGGACATTCCTCGGTCGACGTGCCACATCGACATGTGGCTCGCTGCATGTAGCAGGCACGTTCATCGACTCACAAAACCTTTTTGGTGATGGTGCTTTTTTGGATCTTACATTGGTGGAAGTTCGGCGTCTCTTCTGGTGTGCGTCTCGACAGCGCTAGATCTGGACGGCGACCGCTGACTTCAGTGGTTGTAGGAAACTCTAGGGATTGTTTTGTATTCTCGATCTCTTAGGATTTCATCTGCAAATTTAGGATAACCACTTTATCATGTGTGTTGCTTCTTGTAATTGGATATTTCATTAATGAAATAGTGGTTTCTCTCTAAAAAATGAGCAATTTCCTTGCATGCTTCGGACTCTAGACTCATAGCATCTCCACTCGGGGGGCATAAAGCCCCCCTAAAGGTCTATCGGGGCTGCCGGTGCTCAAAATCGTGCCCAGACCGCCCCCAAATCTTTTTTTGCACCGGCGCGAGCCATTTAGTTATCCGACGGCCCCAGGCCGAACCCTACCTACAGGGCGCAAGCGGAGGCGTCGGATGGAGCTGAAAATGACGCGGGCCAGCCCTGACAATGGGAGAAAGCTTTGTTCCCTCCCTTTCCGCTGCTTCCCGTTTCATCTTCTCGCCCTTTCCCCGCTATATCTAGGCTCCCCTCCCTCTCTCGCCCCCTCCCGCCGCCACCGCCATGGAGAGGCCCAAGCTCAATTTCTACGAGGCTATGATGTTAGCCCACTATGACATCCTCTCGCTGCGCGCACGAGTCTTCCTGCTGGCTTCGAGCTCAGCTACGCCGGTGTGCCTGTGGTACCGAGTTGGCGATGTAGATCGAAGACGCCACCGCGAGTTGCCAGAGTGGAAGAGGGCGATGGCCCAGTACGCGCTCATGAGCGCGTACTGGCCAAAGCGGTTCAAGAAGGAGCGGGCGAAGGAGCTTGCGCTGCGCCGAGCTCACCGGCGGCAGCTCCACCAGGATTTGCGCAACCCCGAAGGGAGGCAGCGCTTCTCGGCAGTGCGCGGGAGTACGATCTACACGGCTATTGACGCGGCGCGTCGTCAAGCCGACGCGGCGCGCCGTGAATGATTCATGAGGAGAGCGGAGGTCGCCGGGATCGTCGACCTCGATTCCGGCACGGAGGAGGACGACGGCGATGCAACGGACAACACCGATGATGAAGACGGCAATAGCGATAGTGAAAGCGGTATAGTAGATTAGGATGGCGTGAAGTTGGTGTTGCAAATAATCGCCCTCGGTTTATCTATATATATGAAATGAACGAATATGTAGCTATCAGAGGTAGCGTGGCTGGATCGATCCCTTCCCCGCATGCTCCCTTGTTCTGTTCCAAAATACTACTAGCGCTCCATTCTAAAATATACTAGTAAGTTTTTTTTTAGATAGTTAGTACTCCAATCCCCAGAAAAGTCAACGCCGTACCTCAGAAAAGACAGAAAGATAAGGAGCTCTGTCTCATATTCGTTCGCTGTGATCTGCGGAGTGATCTCCTCCTCTCTCTCGAGTTCATCTTCCCCGCCCACATGCGGAGCTGCCTGCCCCACTTCAGCTCCTCCTCGTCCTTGGATGGTCAGGCATGCAGCAGGGAAACCGCCTCTCATGGTCAGATTTGCAGAGCCTGGCGCGGCGGAAGCCGGCGGCGAGCTCCAGCGGTCATACCGCCGCTGAAGCCGAAGCAGCAGCGGATGGGGGCAATGGCAGACGCCTAGCCAAGGCGCTCTCCGTTCCCCACCTCACAGCCATCGGTACATTCCTCTTCTCATCATATCACAAGAGCCGTGCGTGTCACCTAGGGTCGTTTCGCCACAACAGTCTGTTAGCTAGCAGCCGTTGAAATGATATTTCTTCTACTTCTAGTTAATCCTGGAGGATCACAATCTGAATGCCCTGTATTCTCTTGACTATTCCTTCCTGGGAATCCGCCCACAACACTGCGCCATGACTGGAAGTCGATTGCTCCTGCTTTAGCCTGCCTCATCACGAGCAGCATTGCAGTGTCGGTCCTCTTGTGTTGAAGACTGCGGCGTTTTGTTGCTTCCAGATCCACCACGCTGTGAGCATTATCAACGAGGGTAAAGCCCTTCCCAAATGACGATGTAGTGGGATCAATGACGACTGCTGCTAATGGTCAAATCTAGGATTGCTTCTGCATTACTTTTTAGCGTGTTTACCCCTGTAATGTAATTCTTGCAACTGGTGCCTGGTGACATGCTGCATTGATGTCAAGTGGCAGTCACTAGTTGAATCTAGTCTTACTAGTGGAGTCTTTACTTACTTCCGTAAGATTCTGCTGTCTTATCACAACCAAAGATGGGTTGTTTTGAAGCAAGATCCAACTGTGGCATAGGTTATTGGTTTCAGAGTTCAGTCACTTCTTGAGGGGGCTCCTGTGCTTCACTGCGATTTGCTATCAGATGCTGGCACATCAACATACGTCATTCTCATCTCACTTTCTTATATTGATGGACATTAGGTGTTGGTTCGACGATCGGCGCCGGCATCTATGTCCTGGTAGGAACTGTGGCCCGTGAGCATGCAGGACCAGCCTTGACAGTCTCTTTTCTCATAGCTGGCATTGCTGCTGCGCTTTCAGCCATGTGCTATGCTGAGCTTTCTTGCCGGTTCCCTTCAGCAGGAAGTGCTTATCACTATTCCTATATTTGCATTGGGGAGAGGTACTGGCACAAATGTGCGATCCCATTAGTTTCTTGTTGCTTTCCACTTTTCCTCACTGGACATTTGGCCAACTTATTGGCTAGTTTTTGGGCAGAACCAATTTCACCTACTTTTCTTCTCTACTTCTTGTTGACAAACTACTATCAGTGTCGCTTGGCTGATTGGTTGGGCTTTGATTCTGGAGTACACAATAGGAGGATCAACGGTCGCGCGCGGTATCTCACCAAACTTGGTAATTTTCCATAATAAGTTCTCTTCCGATATGTGGACTATAATAACCAGATACCATTCTTTTGTTTTTTCAGGCTCTTTTTTTTGGTGGCCAAGACAAGTTGCCCTTCTTTCTAGCACAAGTGCATGTTAAATGGCTCGACACCGCAGTTGATCCCTGTGCTGCTATTCTTGTCCTGATAGTTACTGCATTACTCTGTCTGGGAATCAAGGAGGTACGTCTTGTTTTATGACTAACTTAGTTTGGAACCCATGAAATTTCTGGCTATTTTTCAACTTAATATAATGTTGATTTCAACACAGAGCTCACTTGTAGAAGGTGTCATCACCGTTGCAAATGTTGTAGTCATGTTGTTTATCATTTGTGCCGGTGGATGGCTAGGATTCCGAAATGGCTGGCCTGGTTATAACGTTCCAAAAGGGTAAAGTTGAGGTTTATAAATCATATATACAACTACATAGAATCACATGGGCATCGCTCTGATATTTGCTTGGTTTGTACATAGTTACTTCCCAAATGGTGCCAGCGGAGTATTTTCTGGATCAGCAACTCTCTTCTTTGCATACATTGGCTTTGATGCAGTCGCTAGCACAGCTGAGGAGGTTGGCCTATGTTCTTCCATCATTTACTAAGTAGTGTGCTCTAGCGTGGTGTAAATTCTATGTTGGAGTCTTGGTACTTCATTTAAGACCACTGTTAGTGTGTGGTGACATGATAATCTTTTGTTTGACGAAGTAATTTCCATTTTCCAGGTGAAGAATCCTCAACGTGATCTTCCATTGGGAATGGGTTTGACCTTGTCATTGTGCTGCTTCCTCTACATGATGGTTTCTGTTGTTATTGTTGGTCTGGTGCCATATTATGCAATGGATCCTGACACCCCTATTTCATCTGCATTTGCCCAATATGGAATGCAATGGGCAGTGTAAGTACCAGCTTCCATTCGAGCCAAAAAAACAGGCTATTAAGATGATTATAGTAACATCTATTTACTTATGCCAGTAATGAGCATTTCTCCATTGTACTTATCTCTGTTGAAATATAGGTATGTCATTTCAACTGGGGCTGTTCTTGCTCTCATAGCATCATTGATAGGCGCTATTCTCCCTCAGGTACATTGAGAAATTAGAACATTGGTAGATGTCTTTCCCACTTACTTGCTTTCTCCCGGTGTAGTATATGTAGCTTCACTAGAAATTTTAATAAGTGAAACCTTAACCTTAGGACTTGCAACCAAATCATAAATAGATTTATAAAGCGTTGATGATTATCACATTTTTATTCAGGAACAAATGAGTATCCAAATTACACTAGGAACCAGAACTGATTAGTTGCTTCCGTGTCTTGTCTTGGGCCAGCCAAGAATTGTGATGGCTATGGCAAGAGATGGACTTCTTCCACCAATCTTCTCAGCTGTGGATCAACGAACTAAAGTCCCAACCTTGAGCACCATCTTGACTGGGATATGCGCTGCTTTCCTTGCTTTTTTCATGGATGTGTCACAATTGGCAGGGATGGTAAGTTATTGTCCATGTAAAATGGGCATTGCGGAGTGTAGAGCTACTCCAGGTAATAAAAGTTTCTTGATCTGTTTGTTCAGGTAAGCGTGGGCACACTATTGGCATTTACAATGGTTGCCATCTCGGTTCTAATAGTAAGATACGCTCCTCCAAATGAAATGCCAATGGAAGGGGCTGGTCCAAGCTCACTGGAATCACTAGCTTCACAGACTGAGCGTTCAGAGCCAGATGAGGAAATTTTGGGGGGTCCTTTTAGCAATGGTAAAGAAATGAGTGTCATATCTGAGCCCCTTTTTTTAAATTTAATCACTTCTGTACATTTTGGGTTGATTCGAGTTGGCAGCAGAAATATTATCTTGTTAGTGCAATTAGATGACTTTTCACTCGATTGAATGTTTTGCACATGTTAATTTGGACATTATGCATGCTGCTTTCCTTTCTCGGCGTGCTTCGCCTACATAAATTTGCTGCTACATGACCAATTAACTCCTCTCTTCAGTGTTATATTTTTCGCTGTAATCCTTACATGTAAATTGCCTTGCTGAGATATCTTATGTCACCAGTGGTTCATCATTTCCAAACTACATCGTGTTAAAGCCTCCTAACTCTTCTTTCATGATCACTGATAGGGTGTTGTTAGTTTTTTTCTTTCTAATTTGCTTTCTCCTTTATGCAACCAGTTCAAGATGCACCTACTGCCAGTGAGGCCGCCAATATTGTAAGGCGACAGAAAGCCAAAGGATGCATAGTACTGGTATGCATTGGAGTCATCATCTTTGTTTCTGCGGTTTCTTTACCCTCTTTGCCATTGTAAGTGATAATTCAATCATTTGTCTGCATCATGTACCACAAATTCAATTATTTGGCTTGTACAATGCAAAGAAAGTTAGTCCGTGCTGGCCTTCTGGGTCACAATACTACAGCTATACTTTCAACATTATTTACCAGGACCAGTCAGTAATATGAAGCATGTTTTAATATGGATACAAAAATTACTATCAGCTTGTTCAAAAGGGGAAATAATAATTATCCTAATTCTTTTCTACCTTCTGTAGTTATATGCAATGCACGATATGTGCCTTTAGTGGCTTGCTCTTGCTCGGTTCTACCATTGTACTTTCGTGCACCGGACAAGATGAGAATTCTTCAAGAAAAACGGGAGGTACAAGCTTTAGATATGGACGTTATTTTTCTGCCAAATTGGTATTAGAATTTTGATAGCCTGATATTATAATCTAAAGAAATCTGAAATTATCTCACTGTCTCTCAGGTTTCATGTGCCCATTTGTTCCTGTACTTCCAGTATGTTGCATCCTAATCAACGTATACCTTCTGATGAAGCTTGGGTAAGCAACTTAGCTTGTACTCCCTCTCTTCCAAATTATAAGATGTTTTAGATATTTCATTATGGTCTGCATCCGGACCGAAATGAGTGAACGTACACACTAAAAGGTGTCTAGATACATCTGTTTCAGAAAAATTCTAAACATATTATAATTCGAAAAGGAGGGAGTATACAACTAC
This sequence comes from Avena eriantha, assembly GCA_910589775.1. Lineage (NCBI taxonomy): Eukaryota > Viridiplantae > Streptophyta > Magnoliopsida > Poales > Poaceae > Avena > Avena eriantha. Next base: position 336,542,433 of record OU342746.1, read on the forward strand.
AACCTTGAAATTAGTTGTCACAGAACATTGTAAACATATCACCTGAAATTAGTTCCTGTTATTTCCATGTTCTTCTCTTGCTTTTCGGTATAGTTTGTCTTAGTTTGTTTTTTCATTTTCTGTTTGAGCTGTTTGTTGTATTTTGCTCCCAATCAGCGTTCTTCTTCTAACACAAATCCACACGCATTTAGGCGAGTGTTGAGGAAAAAATCACCTGAATTTGAGTACTCTTTGGGATTGCCTATTACCAACTGAATTTTCTAACTAGGTTCTTATGAGTTGTGATTCTAGCAATTTCTGAAGATAATCATGGTCTCACGCTTTGATTCATTGGCTACAGGACACACACGTGGATTCGTGTTTCTGTATGGCTAGCGGCTGGTGCATTGATATATCTCTTCTATGGCCGAAGTCACAGTTCGTTGACGAGCACGGCCTACCAGCGTGTATCACCTGCATAAGACAGCATGGGGCGTTCTACTTCTTATTTGCATGTTGATTAATTTGTAAAGGCAGATGCCTCGGTGAAGTTCCATTGACAAGGTTGACACCTCCATGGTCTAGCAAAATGCCGAAAAGCCTACAAACCAGCGATAAGAAATGACCAGCCATACATACATGGTTGGGGGTTCCCTGCCAATGAGTCTGAGCAAGAAACTGAAATATGCAGAGGTACAAACATGTATTGGCACCTCCCACAATAGCATTGCATCGTGAATTGCTAGTTTCACCAACACATGAGCATGGATTTTTTGAGGGAAAATGGAGGAGTGCAATCCAAAATATCCTCGGTGTTTGTATCATTGTATGAAAATAATTTCATAGTATACAAATTCTTCTTGAATATTTGAAGAACCAAACATGAGATGTAACACCATTTAAAATGTTGTTTGAAACATACATAAAAGAAATTTACATTGGCTGAACAGTGAAAATCCACGTATCTGTTCCAAGGAGAGTAAAGACCCGATCCAAAAAAAAAAGGAAAGTAAAGACTAAGACCAACCTGAACACCCCAAAGTAATGTGGAGAGCAACCTGAACACTAGTCTAGCTGCTCTCCACAGGAGCTAGACTACTGGCAGACAGTCAGACTCTAATTTAGCCGAGGTACACTGAATATTTATCAGGTGCTTTAGCCCCTCCAGGCACGCCAACCTCAGCCTCCTCTGCAAGAACTTCCACTCTGAAACAATAACATCGCCACGACGGTCTCGCACAATTATATCTAGGCCCGCTCTCTTGCTGACACTAACCCATCTTGCATCAACATTTGCTTTTAGAGTACCTGTTACAACATGATTGAGGACCCTCAGAATAATTAGCATAAACATGTTGAATTGGTTGCTCTCCTTTAGAGCTTCACACCGAGACAGTGTACATCGTGAATGACTCCAAATAGTGCATAAACAAGGGATTGATGCCGCCAGAAATGCTTTCCCACCACTGTGCACAATTTTTTTTCGGTGATGTCAAACTCACCGGAACAGAAAGATTAACCTATCGCATACTGGTTGTAACTCTTTGTATTGTGGTAAAACTACAAGCTCAGCTTTTACCAAAAAAGAAAATCATAAGAAAAAATTACCATTAACACATAAAAAGGCAAAAAGAAAGAAAAAGGAAGGGTCGTGGCAAACATCTTGCTTTCTACAATGCCACCAAGCCCTCCAAGTGGACCCATGACTCGAGCACGATCCAAAGCTATACTCCTTCCATTTCAAAATATAAGATGTTTTAGCTTTGTGAAATGAGTGTATCTAGTTTGTACTTCACTCTAAACCTCAATGAACCTACTCACTAAAAGGGGTCCAGATACGCTCATTTCACAAAGCTAAAACATCTTATATTTTGAAAAGGAAGGAGTACATAATAAGGTGAATATTAGGGATATACTTTACAGGTATATCCATGACAGGCATCGAGACTCGGATACGAGGGTGGCCTATTGGTGGTTATGCAAGAGGCTCACCGGGCGGCCTAGTAGAAAGGAGAAGGTGGAGGTCCATCCGGCAGAAAGAAGGGCTAGACGACTTACGGACTCTGACCCATACAATAGAAGACTTGGACTGCAAGGCGTAGTGTTAGCCGTTCATCTTGTCATCTGTAGCGTATCAGGATGAGATCATCCACGTAAACCCTAGTATAAATGTATATATAGGATGGGCTAGGGGAAACCCTTAGGGTATGATTTCATCCACCATCATTCTCTGTGAATTCTCAGGATTTATTGCATTATAGTGATTGATAGCAGAACGTAGGTTCCGGCCACCACAGTCGGAACTGAACCGGGGTAAACCAAGTGCCACCATCGCAATGGGACATGAGCATCTGAATGGACTTCAGCATTGCTACGGGACAGAATGTCGCATCGCAGTCAATTCCTTCAATTTATCGAAACCCTTTTGCGACAAGTCATGCTTTATAGACGATCATATTACCAGACGCGTCTGTTTTCTTCTTATAAATCTATTTACACTCAATTGGCTTTACGCCTTTAGGAGGGTCCATCAAATTCTAAACTTAATTCTTGTACATGGATTTCATCTTGAATTTCATGGCTTCTTTCCATTTAACGGAGTCAGGGCCCATCATTACTTCTTTATATGTAGTTGGTTCATCATTATCCAATAATAATACTTCATCTTTAAATCTTTCAACCGGAAGACGTACTCTATTAGACCTACGTGGTTCACTAGGAACTGTGATTTCCGGTACTACAACTTTTGTGGGCACTGGAGCTTCAGGCACCATAGGCGTCTCTGTAACCTTTTCTAGTGATGCACTACTTTGCTCATCTTGCTTAGCTATAGTAACCTCATCAAGTTATATTGTCCTCCCACTCGAACCTTGAGTAAGAAATTCCTTCTCAAGAAATACTCCTCCTTGCGTGATAAATATCTCGCATTCGGTTTTATGGTAGAAGGAATACCTAAGGGATAAACTATAAATTATCTATAAGATTAAGTCTGGTCACATACAAGCATTCTGAGACCATCTAACACTGCCATGTGGGCCATTTTACTACTCTTCACATTGATGCGTGTGCCCGTGTGGTGCTCCTTCGTGCGTGTGGTGGAGACGTGCAGGTGCTACTTTACTCATCGTTGTTTCACTGTATCCTCTCTTACTCCTGTCGTGGCGTCGCCAGCCCAATCCCCCTCTCTCGGCATAAGAGTCCACCACCACCTCCAATCACGGTGATTTTAAGATTAAATTGAGCAAATATATGATAACTACCCAGCCTAACAAATAATGGTAGTTCCGAATATGTGTGGTTACTGTACCGACCGTCGTACCCACACTCATTTTGCATAGATCGAATTGCTATTTTCTTACATCTACACATGCCATTAGGACCCAACAACAAAAATACAGAGGTGGTGTTTTGACTCATGGGTACAAATGAACCCATTATGAAAAATATAAACAAAATTTAAAATATCAAAAAAATAAGAGAAAATTATGCGTGTATATCTGGATATTTTGTGTTCTTACACAACTTTTTGGAAAAAGACCATTTATGTGACTTTTGTAAAAAGATAAAAAAAATAGCCAAGAATAATCATGTTAGAGCATCTGAATTTGTGTTTTTACAAAGGACACAAATAATGTTTTTCCATGAAAAGTGTGTGCAAACATAGAATGTCCAAATATACACAAGGATATTTTTCTAATTTTTTTGATATTTCGAAAAAAAAATTGAATAATTGGTTCATTTGCACTCATGATTTGAATTGGATAGTTTCATATAGAACAAATAGTTGCGGGTGTATTGCCTATAATGTCATAGAACAAACCACCACGAGTGTACCGCGCATGAACACATCGCGAGAACGTCATGCATGTGGTGCGGCCAAGTGCGTCTATTCATCTAGTATACACTTATCCGACTTGGGATCAAGTTTATTTGACCGTAAACGTTTTACATAAGCCTCGTATCCTCGAATTTTAAAAAACGACAACTTAGGTTTCTTGCCAAAACGTAGTTCGTACGGTCTCATTTTAACGGACTTAGATGGTGCTCTTTTAAGTTTGAAAGCTACAGTCTCTAATGCAAATCCCAAAATGACAAAAGTAAATCAATAAATGACAACATAGATCTCACCGTGTCCAACAACTTTTGATTACACTACTCGAATACTCCATTACGTTGGGGTCTCCCAGGTGATGTAAGTTGCGAAACAATTCTACAATATCTAAGATTTGTTCGCTTAACTCGTGACTCGAATATTCACCTCCATAGTCCGACCATAGAAAGTTTATCTTTTTGCCACATTGATTATCTACTTCATTCGGTTTTTTTGAACATTTCGAACATTTCAGATTTATGCTTCATAAGATAAATATAACAACATATGTGTCTATTATTTCCAATAAGTCACTTGCTCGAATCCATTGAACGGAGATTTAGCGGTCTTACCCATCAAGCACGCTTCACATGTGTCAAAATATTCAAAATCTAAGGAAGTTAAAAGTCCATCATTATAGAGTTTTTTCATACGTTTGTTTTCAATATGCCCTAATCATCAGCGCCACAAATATGTGGTATTCAACTCATTAGTTTTTCTATGTTTAGCATAGTGTTATGGATATGTGTATCACGATCAAGATCAATAGTAAACATCCCAGCATGAACGGGAGCATGAGCATAGAAGACATTATTCATATAAATCGAACAACCATTATTGTCTGACTTAAACAAATAACCATCTTGTAAGATACAATATCCTGATATAATGTTCTTACATAACATAGACACATAGTAAAAATTACTAAGTACTAATATTAATCTTGACGGTTGATGTAGAGGCATCGTGCCGATGGCGATCACAACAACACTTGTTCCATTCTCGATGTGCATTGTCACCTTGTTCGTGCTAAGCATCCTAGGACTACGTAGCTCATGTATCGTATTGCAGATATTAGCAAGCGATCCAGTATCAAATAACCAAGAGTTAATTTTAGGACCTTACAAGTAAGAACCAATAACATGTATATATGATATACCTGAGCTAGAGGAACCAATGTTCTTATTCTCTTCTAAGTACTTTGGGCACTTCCTCTTCTGGTGTCCCGTCTTCTTACGGAAGAAACACTTAGCATATGGGGTAGGGCCAGGCTTAGGAGCCTTGTCTTTCTTAGGCATGCGACGAGCCGCAACATTCTTCTTATAACCCCTAGATTTGTCCTTCTTGAAGTGAGTAGTTTTCTTCACCATCATCACATGATTGGCATTCTTATGTATGTCCTTTCAACCACCATCAACATCGCGAACAATTATCCCACTGATTTATTCATCCCATGCATGTTGAAGTTCATGACAAATCCAGCGAAGCTAGATGGGAGGTATTTCAGGATTATGTTGGTTCCTAGTTCAGAAGGGAAGGGCACACCAGTGCCTCCATCCTCTGAACATACCCATGCAACTTGATTACATGGGAACTGAACGAGCTTCCTTCTACCATTTTGTAGTAAAGCGGTGCGTGTGATATCTCATATCTCTTAGCCCTAGCATGTTGCTAAAACATCCTTTTCAGATCATCGATAGTTTTAGACGGACCCCAGTTTTCAAACCTCCTTTGAAGTTCCGAGTCCATAGACGCAAGAATAGCACACACTAGACAATGATATAATCATCACTAGTGTCTAAAATATACTCTGCACATCATCCGATGTAGTTTTGGCAGGAGCATCACCAAGAGTTGCATCTAACACATAGTCTTTCTTAGCACCTTTTAGAACAATCCTCACATTGGGGTACCAGACCGCAAAGTTGGTTCCAGATTCATGCAGTTTCTCTTTCTCTACAATCATAGCTAAAGGGAAGGCACTATTGCGGTCCATTCATCTACAAACAAGTGCAAATTCATTTATAAATTATCTCACAATTAATGAACTTAACAACTTAATTTTCTGTAGCTCCCACTAAAATCAATATCCCTCATAATTGATAATTAGTGATTCAGGATTTGCATCTTACTATCCGAAGATCAATGTGTGCACCGCGTGCTGGTGAGTAAAATTGGTAGGTATTCATACGAATCATATCACTATATGATTCTTATTAATCTTTTGATTCTTGTGTTCCATAGTCTAGAAGTTCTAGGTAGTATGTCAAGTGAACCTAAGTACACCGGCTTCTGTTGCACCCAATATTATGCAATTCATCTAGGCACTCATGTATTCATGGAGTGCACTGATGTCTATGTACTTCTATTATTCTAGACAGTTATTGGGCCTCCAAGTGCAGAGGTTTGTAGAACAATAGCAAGTTTCCCTTACGTGGATTACCCAAGGTTTATCGAACTCAGGGAGGAAGTGGTCAAAGGTATCCCTCTCAAGCAACCCTGCAATCAAGATACAAGAAGTCTCTTGTATCCCCAACACACCCAATACACTTGCCAGGTGTATAGGTGCAGTAGTTCGGCGAAGAGATAGTGAAATACAAGTGGTATGGATATAAGACAACGGTGCCAGAAAAGAGCTTGACGGCATGGAAGAGACTAAAGGAAAACTGAAATAAAGATAGCAGCAAGCAAACATGTAACAGATCTAGTTGCAAATGGTGTTTCAATGCTTAGAAACAAGGCCTAGGGATCATACTTTCACTAGTGAACACTCTCATAAAAATATCTTTTCTTCATGATACTACTCTAAACTACTCTCTGGTTGGACACTCTAATCCATGGTAGGGCTATAACAACACTCCTCAAAGTCCGCCTTCCCCAATCTAGATAACCCCACATTGTCATCTTGAGCGCTAGATGGTTCCAACAAACACCGCAATTTCATAGAGACATCTAACTCCAAATATAACTCATAACAAGTATTTGTAATCTCTAGCCTAAGTGCCACCACGGTGTGCACGCTGTCACTTTCACACACGTGGGGAGAGCCAGAGATCTATTAAAGCACTTGAGTAGCAAGGTAGATCTACTTGATTACAAAGCTCATGATCACAATATGATCACGCATAGAGAGAGATATGAACACATAGCTATCGGTAGAGCCCTTAGCCTCGAGGAAGAACTACTCCCTCCTCATCATGGGAATCAACAACGGTGATGGAGATAGTGGTGGAGTCGATGGAGATGGCTTCGGGGGCACTTCCCCATCCCGGCAGGGTGCCTGAACAGAGACTTCTGTCCCCCGAATCTCCCCTTTGGTGGCGGCGGTGTTGCGGAACTTTTCGTGGCTGGAGGCTCGATTATTTTAGGTTTCTGCATCGGAGGCTTCTTATAGGCAAAAGTGCGAGGTCGGTGGAGTGCCAGGGGGCCCACACAACCCCCAGGCGCGGGCCAGGCCTAGCCGCGCGGCCAGGTGGTGTGGCCATCCCCTGGCCCCTCTTCTTCTCGTCTTGTGGCTCCGTGTTCCCCTCGGTGAAATATTAACTTTGGCTTTTGTCCCGTCCAATTTCGGGAATATTCATTTTCTGACTTTTCTAGAACCAAAAACAACAGAAAATAGGCAACTGGCACTGTGGCATCTTGTTAATATTTTAGTCCCAGAAAGTGTATAGAAATACTCCAAAGTGTGGACAAAACATAAGAAAGTAGATATAAAAGAAGCATGGAACATCAAAAATTATAGATACGTTTGTAACGTATCAACATCCCCAAGCTTAACTCCTGCTCGTCCTCGAGTAGGTAAGTGATAAAAAATAAAGAATAATTTTTTAGATGACATGCACCATCATAGACTTGATCAAATCATTTGTAAAACATTGATAGCTGGGATCATAGGACTTTAACATAGCATGAAAGATATAGTTCTAACAATAAGACATAGCAACTATGTTGTAGCATGAAAAGGCACAAACAAAGATCATGAATAACAATGCATTGAAAGACGTTTGTTTGTTTCACATATAGAAACCATAGCATAGTGGCATTCAGCTTGTCCCTCAATGAGTAGCAATAAATGCATAGGACATCTTCAAAGTTCATAAGGGTGACTAGATACAAATAGTTCAAGAACAAGCAATATCAACATTATGAATCAATCAATAAGTTTTGGGACAATGCACATAGAACTAAGAATGACAACTACGCTCTCCTAATTGGTGCATACAGATAGAAGGTGGAGACTCAATATAAAAGTGGAAGAAAGGCCCTTCAAAGGGAAGCAGGGATTCAAGTCTCATAAAGAGCTTCCAAAAATTATGGTACTTATTAGTTTTCAGCTCTCATTGCTCCTATCATACGCATCTTGAAGTGATTAAGGTTAAAGTGAACAAACTATGGAGTATATGCTTGATAAAGTATAAGTTGGCAATCTCATGTCCCTTTAATACGAGGGTCGCTCCTCATGCTACTCAAGTTTAGTTACCGGTAAGTTCTTGTAATAGTAAGTACATGTGTATCATAGAGAACCACCAACGGGGTACCCCTTGCCCGATGATACGGAAGAATCCCCATATCAAAATGACAAGGCAAGCAGACAACGAGCATCTCAGCAATATTCTTATTTACCACGGGAAAATGGTGCTTTTTTCTCTCTTTCCTCTTTTCTCATCTTTTTTTTCTTTTTTTCTTAATCTCTATCTCTTTTTTTATAAGAAGAATGTTTTATAGATTGCTCATTATGGTTACGCTGCAGGTTTCCACCATGATTAGGCATGGATTAGACCAACGGCCCAGGTGTTTCTCTAACACACATACATAACTCCATGAACTTACAAGCTCCCCTTTCATTTCACATCGATGACATCCATAGACAAAAGAGCATGATATCAACTGGGTACAATGTACAAGTGCAATGTTGAAAGTGTTCCCCATGACAACATGGTTCTGCTAATCCCAACGTATAAGTGCAAGCATATACAACATAGATGACACAATGGTTCAAGTTTATTAGGGGCAAGAAAAGTAAAGTGTGCCATTTATGTCTATGCACTTCTATTCTTGTAGACAGTTGTTGGGCCTCCAAGTGCAGAGGTTTGTAGAACAGTAGCAAGTTTTCCGAACTCAGGGAGGAAGTGGTCAAAGGTATCCCCTCTCAAGCAACACTGCAATCAAGATACAAGAAGTCTCGTGTGTCCCCAACACACCCAATACACTCTTCAGGTGTATATGTGCACTAGTTTAGCGAAGAGATAGTGAAATACAAGTTGTATGGATAATTATAAGTGGTAATGGTGCCCGAAAATAGCTTGATGGCATGGAAGAGACTAAAGGCAAACTGAAATAAAGATAAAGCAAGCAAACATGTAACAGATCTAGTTGCAAATAGTGTTTCAATGCTTAGAAACAAGGCCTAGGGATCATACTTTCACTAGTGAACACTCTCATATAAATATATTCTTCTTTATGATACTACGCTGAACTACTCTCCGGTTGGATACTCTAATCCATGGTAGGGCTATAAGAGCACTCCTTAAAGTTCGCTTTTCCCATCTAGATAACCCCACACTGTCACCTTGAGTACTAGACGGTTCCAACAAACACCACAATTTCATAGAAACATCCAACTCCAAATATAACTCATAATAGTATTTGAAATCTCTAGCCTAAGTGCCACCATGGTGTGCACACTGTCAACTTCACACACATGGGGAGAGCAGAGATCTATTAAAGCACTTGAGTAGCAAGGTAGATCTACTTGATTACAAAGCTCATAATCACAATATGATCACGCATAGAGAGAGAGAGATGAACACATAGCTACCGGTAGAACCCTTAGCCTCGAGAGAGAACTACTCCCTCATCATCATGGGAATCAGCAATGGTGATGGAGATGGTGGTGGAGATCGATGGAGATGGCTCCGGGGGAACTTCCTCGTCCCGGCAGGTTGTCGGAACAGAGACTTTCTGTCCCCTGAATCTCCCCTTCGGTGGCGGTGGCGCTGTGGAACTTTTCGTGGCTGGAGGCTGGATGATTTAGGGTTTTTGCATCTGGAGGCATCTTACAGGAGAAGAGGCAAGGTCGGTGGGCGGCCAGAGGGCCCACACTACCTGGTGGAGCGGCCAGGGCTAGCCCGCGCCACCATATGGTGTGCCCACCCTGCTGCCCTACTCTGTCTCTGCTTCGTGTTTCTGTGTTGCTCCGAGAAAAATAGGCATATTGGCATTTGTCCTGTCCAATTCCGAGAATATTGATTTTCTGCCTTTTCTGGAACCAAAAACAGAATAAAACAGGCAACTGACATTGTGGCATCTTGTTAATTGGTTAGTCCCAGAAAACATATAAAAATACCTCAAAGTGTTGACAAAGCAAAGCAAAGTAGATACTAAACAAGAATGGAACATCAAAAATTGTAGATACGTTTGCAACGTATCAACCATCAAGTTCGTGAGAGCTTTAATCACTAGTTTTCACATAACAAGTTTAATTCGGAAGGTAGATAAAAACATGAATATACTTGGAATAGCGAATTCTAATAGGTAGGTATGGTGGACTCTTTGGAATAACTTGGTTTTATTTAGAGTTGGATGCATGAGTGGAACTCATACTTGGTATGGAGGCTAGCAAAAGACTGGGCGCGACCAACTAAGAGAGCAATAATGGCCATAATCATGCAAAGAGACAAAACATCATTAATTAAAGCATAAAGTGATATTACAAGTCAAAAACTAAATGGTGACTTGGTATAGTCTTAACATGGTGTGAGCATGCGCCAAGTCAACCCAAATAAAGCATCAAAGGAGAATACCACTATATTATGCTTTAATATGCTAAAATAACGCATGATTCTTTCAAGGCACATTAAGCAATCTCAATTGTTTATAACATGTAATGCTACAACAAAAATCACTAAGCATAAATCCAAAACAATATCAAGCATGACATGACAAAGCATAGGCCACAGTCAAAAACATGCTCATTTTCCACTTAAGCATGAACTTTCCCTACTCTTTTCCAATCCAAACCAATCTTATTTGAAAACTAATGCATGAATGAGGGGGTCCAATCAATTTATTCAAGCAAACTAAGCAAACTAAGCAAATGAAAACCAAAAACAAAAACGAAGACGCTTCAAGAACAACACAATTGTGCATGTAACAATAAAAATGAAGTGTTTAGAAAGACCTGAGATTTTTGTTGATGAAGAGGGGATGTCTTGGGCATCCCCAAGCTTTGACGCTTGTACCTCTTGAATATTTCTTAGGGTTACACGGGGTGGCATCCTCAGGCTTGAGCTTTTGTCCATTCTTCATCTTATTACATCATTCTTTCCCTACACCTGAAACTTTTCCTTCATACAAAACTTCACACAATCTTCATTAACAACATTAGTGCATTCAAAAGATAATAAACCTTTGGGTTTAGTTTCAACACAAATAAAACTTCCATTAAAAACACAAGCTGCTGTAGCAATTCCTTCAAAAAGCTCAATTTCCCAAAGAGAACCCAAAAAGAAATCAATAAAGAAGCAAATGTAAATAATGGCAGAAATCTGTCAAAACAGACCAGTAGGTAAAAACCGATTTTTTCGAAGACCTTCTGTTACTTAAATCAACAAGTGTTGAACTAACGAAAGTTAGATAACAACTTGGGGCAGAAGCACAAATAATTACATCCCAATCCAACGTACAGAGATTTTTCACGAATTTTTACATTGAAGCACAAAAATCTGTTTCGGGATAACAACTTTCCAAAATCTTACTTCTCCCTCATTAGAGGTTATTCTTGGCACAATAATAAAATAAAAAAAGGATAAGGAGAGGTTATTATAGAAGTATTAACTTCCAAGACTCAAGAAAACTATTGGGTTATATCCCAAGAAGTACTTTTTTTTAACGCCTTTAAGTTAGGCATGATAATTTGAGAAGATGCTCACATCAGAAATATGAATTGAAGTAAAAGAGAGCATCGAGAAGCAAATTTAAAAAACATTTAAGTCTAATCCACTTCCTATGCATAGGAATCTTGTAAAGAAACAAGTCATGAAACCACAATGCAACAAACGTAGGAAAGCAAAACAAGTGCGACTTCAAGACTTTCAACATAAAGAGGGGAAACTTAATATTATTGAGATGCATAAAACCATGTTTCCCTCTTTCATAATAACTTTCAGTAGCATCATGAATAAAATTAACAATATAACTATCGCATAAAACATTCTTATTATGAGGCACATGCATAAAATGATTATTACTCTCCACATAAGCATAGTCATTCTTATTAATTATGGTGATAGCAAATTCAACAAAATAGCTATCATTATTATTCTCATCACCATAATCATCAAATATACGAGGCATATTGTAATCATAATTCATTTCCTCCTCAATAGTAGGTGGACTGAAAATATCATATTCATCATTGTAATCATCATATATTGGAGGTATAATATCATCAAAGCAAATTTTCTCCTCTAAAGATGGGGGACTAAAAAGATCATTTTCATAAAAACTAGCTTCCCCAAGCTTAGAATTTTCCATAGCATTAGCAATAATGGTGTCCAAAGAATTCATACTAACAACATTGCTATTAACATGCAAATGAAGTTCCATAGGTTTTTTAATTTTCTCTTCAAACACTTCATGTCCTAACTCAAGATAAATACTATAAAGCTCTCTAATTTTGTTGTTGTTTTCCATTAAGCATAACTAGTGAAAACAAGAAACAGAAAGACAAAATTGCAGAATCTAAAAGAAATAACTTCGAGCACTCACACCGGAGGATGTGAGTAACTTTTACCTTACCTCCCCGGCAACAGTGCCAGAAAAATAGCTTGATGTCTACGCACTTCTATTCTTGTAGACAGTTGTTGGGACTCCAAGTGCAGAGGTTTGTAGAATAGCAGCAAGTTTCCCTTAAGTGGATTACCCAAGGTTTATCGAACTCAGGGAGGAAGTGGTCAAAGATATCCCTCTCAAGCAACCTTGCAATCAAGATACAACAAGTCTCTTGTGTCCCCAACACACCCAATACACTTGTCAGGTGTATAGGTGCACTAGTTCAGCGAAGAGATAGTAAAATACAAGTGGTATGGATATAAGACAACGGTGCCAAAAAATAGCTTGACAGCATGGAAGAGACTAAAGGAAAACTGAAATAAAGATAGCAGTAAGCAAACATGTAACAGATCTAGTTGCAAATGGTGTTTCAATGCTTAGAAACAAGGCCTAGGGATCATACTTTCACTAGTGAACACTCTCATATAAATATCTTCTCTTCATGATACTACTCTGAACTACTCTCTGGTTGGACACTCTGATCCATGGTAGGGCTATAACAACACTCCTCAAAGTCCGCCTTCCCCAATCTAGATAACCCCACACTATCACCTTGAGTGCTAGATGGTTCCAACAAACACCACAATTTCATAGAGACATCCAACTCCAAATATAACTCGTAACAAGTATTTGTAATCTCTAGCCTAAGTGCCACCACGGTGTGCACACTATCACTTTCACACACATGGGGAGAGTCAGAGATCTATTAAAGCACTTGAGTAACAAGGTATATCTACTTGATTACAAAGCTCATGATCACAATATGATCACGCATAGAGAGAGAGAGATGAACACATAGCTACTGGTAGAGCCGTTAGCCTCAAGGAAGAACTACTCCCTCCTCATCATGGGAATCAGCAACGGCGATGGAGATGGTGGTGGAGTCGATGGAGATGGCTCCGAGGGCACTTCCCCGTCCCGGCAGGGTGCCGAAACAGAGACTTCTGTCCCCCGAATCTCCCCTTCGGTGGAGGCGGCGTTGCAGAACTTTTCGTGGCTGGAGGCTTGATTATTTTAGGGTTTCTGCATCAGAGGCTTCTTATAGGCGAAAGGGAGAGGTCGGTGGAGTGCTAGTGGGCCCACACCACCCCTAGGTGTGGGCCAGGCCTAGCCGCACGGCCAGGTGGTGTGGAAAGCCCCTGGCCCCTCTCCGTCTCGTCTTCTGGCTCCATGTTCCCCTCGGTGAAATATTAACTTTGGCTTTTGTCCCGTCCAATTCCGAGAATATTCATTTTCTGACTTTTCTGGAACAAAAAAAAGCAGAAATCAGGCAACTGGCACTGTAACATCTTGTTAATAGGTTAGTCCCAGAAAGTGTATAGAAATACTCCAAATTGTGGACAAAACATAAGAAAGTAGATATAAAACAAGCATGGAACATAAAAAATTATAGATACGTTTGCAACGTATCAACTCTAGGAGGTTCGATTTGTTAGCATATGGTATATCTGAGTGTAGTTTGCGGTAGATCCATGGTACTACACCTAATCTATTGCAAGATGTAGTCATAGATTGATGATTTTGTGGCCTTATTGCATGTTTAGGTAGGTTATTTTTTCTACGTCATATATGCTTGTATTCATGTCTAGATCCTCATATGCGCATTGGTGATGCATGTAGGACATGACCCCTAATGAGTTCATGGATTCTCAGGAGACCTTTGTCACTGAGACCCAACCCGAGCTACCACCTTTGAGGCTCACCTATCTGTAGTGCAGTGAGATCTTGTCTCCGCCTCCCATGACTACATACATGAGTAGATTGTAGATCAAGTTACGGCCATCCTAGCCAAGAAGAGGTTGTCAAGGCTGGCAAAGCCAATAACACATGCCACGATAATGGGGTGAAGGCCAACATGAAGTGGGAGCCGTTCCTCTCCACATCCATGATGAACACGATGTGTTAGATCATCAAGAGTGGCATGAGGACGGATAAGGGGTTCTAGGAGGTGCACCTGAACACTTGTGCCGCAAGGTGTTTGAGTTCTGTGGCATCGAGGTGTCCTCACAATAGGTGTACAACCACCTGCGTAAGTGGAGGTCTAGGTGGATCCATGTGCCTAAACTTAGAGACCTTAGCGGAGAAAGCTGGGATGAGGAGACCTGCACCATCATCTTGGAGGTCGCCCACTATAGAGTCCACATCTTGGTAGTGACTAATTTTAGTTCTTCCACTAACCTCCCTTTTGTTCAAACTTGCACTAACCTCCCTACAATTCACTGTATCAGGATCACACCAAGGATGCCGAATATCTGAACAAGCCAATCGCCAACTATAGGCAGATGGAGACCATCTTCTAGTTCATCCTTGCCGCTAGCAGGTTTGCCATGGGATCTAGTGAGCCTCCTGGCACACCGAACCCTGACTACATGCCCACTTAGGAGTCAGAGATAGTGGTGATTGATGATGAGAGCGAGAACGAAGCCGCCATTGGTTCTTTCGCTCCAGTTGGCTATCCAGGCAGCACGAACGCCTTTGTTTGTGGTGGCTTTGAGCCTTCCAAGAAGAGGAAGAGGTCATTGTTGGGAGAGGAGGACGTCATCGCCATCATGTGCATGACTGAGGCCGTGAAAGCGGTGGCGACCGCCATCACCACCGCTTCCCCTCCTAATGTGCACCTAGCTCTCTATGACGCCATCATGGGCGCCACTGACTTCAGCCCCGAGGCTCTGATGGTGGCGCTCAGACACCTCTTCGACAATAGGGCTATGTGCAATGACTTTGTTCAAATGGCGGAGGACCACAGGGATCTCTAGCTCGGGACCTACCTGGCCAAGCACTACTACATGTAGTGCTTGCTCCCTGATTATGGAGATGGTGGTGGTGGTGCATGCATGATAAGAAGAAGTTGTTGGTTTTATATTTTAAAGTATGTAGGGACTTGATGAAAATTTATTACAATACTTGTTTATTGTGAGGTGGTATATACCAACCCCTCACATTATGAAGAACTTGCCTTCGTAGGATTGCACCCCTTCTGATGCGGTGGTAGGATGACACCATAGAAGTTCGTGGAGATCGGTAGGATCACACTAGCTTGTAGATGAACTGTTGATGCTTTTGCCCATATGATCATTCATGCTTAACTCGCTTATCTTGTTCGTGAATTTTATTTGCATGCTTTAGTTCTGATTCTTATGTTGCATATGGTATGTCTCATATAAATACAACTGGTATGTGATGTACTACGGCAAGAAGCCGGGAATCTACAAGACATGGGAGGAGTGCAGCCAACAAGTGACGGGTTACCAGCACAACCTCCATAAGGGGTTTAAGACTCTAGAACGGACACAAATAGCTTACTCTGAGTTCTTAATAGACCGTCTACAAGAGGCACAAACGTCACAAGTTATGAACATCAATTTCACTCCAGTCTGTAGCTCATCAACTTCATCCACAAGAACATGTTCCACATATACGGGGTGAAAGTGTATGATCAAAGACATTATCATCATCGCCCTTCTCATGTGGATTGTATACTACCAGTTGTTCTGATTCATGTGATCGATCATGTAAGACCTTAAACCTTGATAAGTAGTTGGAAAGCTCGCCATTTTCCATGCGAGGTAACCATATCGGACTGGACGCGACTCCCAAATGTGCACCTTTGCATCAGCTGAGCTCATTCTAGAAAATCAAACAAAGTGGCCATATGGGCTCTCCTAGTGATGAAACCAAAATATGGGCTACCAAATGAAATGTCCATCCAGGCCCGAGACCAATCTCTCCACATGGAGCATCCGCTAGACCAACTAGAAAAAACGTGAAATTCTAGTCCGAGCAACCAAACACGTCCCAATAGAAGGGTCCAACCTTAGCTTCTAGTACCTTTGTTCCATAATACTAAGAGCATCTCTAGTAGTGCTTGTAAATAGCAAACCGTAAACGTCCAAGTTTGGAGCGCTGAATCCGCGATTCCCTGCTTCGCAGGCAGCGACGCCAAGCAGTCCCCATAAACCGGAACCGCAAAACAGAATATGCAATTCTGTTTTGCGGTTCCGGTTTATGGGGACTGCTCGGCAGGGTGAACTGCAAACAAAACCGTTAACATTGTTTCGACAGCAAAAGACCGTTTGGACAACAAATTACAATATTGTACGAATCAAATAATGTAACACAATAATCATCCAAATTACAATATTCAATGAATCAAATTACAACAATTGTTCAAATCAAATAATGTAACAAATAAATGAATGGTTCAAATTACACACGTTTCACAAGTACAATGAATTTTTCTAGGACATCACCTCTTACCGGCTAGCATCCAATGGTGCTCGATGAGATTATTATTGAGTTGGAGATGAGTGCTTGCATCTTCAATTTTCCTATGGGTCTCAAGAAAAGCTTGGATGCGGCCAGGGTTTCTTTGTGGTTGCACACGGGTCCCAACATTCATAAAATAACTCTGAATTTAAATTTATTTCATCTTCGATGATCATGCTGTGAAGAATCACACAACATGTCATGATGTTGCGCAGGTTTTTGATACGTTGCTAACGTATCCATAATTTTTGATGTTCCATCCTTAGTTTTATCCACTTCCTTATGTTTTGTCCACACTTTGGAGTACTTTCATATGATTTCTTAGACTAACCTATTAACAAGAGCCATAGTGCCAACTGCCTGTTTTTTGTTGTTTTTGGTTTCAGGAAAGTCAGAAAATGAATATTCTCGGAATTGGACAGGACAAAAGCCAAAGTCAGTTTTTCACCGAGGGACACCTGGAGCAAGAATACGAGACGGAGAAGGGCCAGAGGGCGGCCACACCACCTGGCCACGCGGCCAGGCCTGGTCCATGCCAAGGGGTGGTGTGGCCAGCCCAGGCACCCCCTTGGCCTCTCCTTCCGCCTATAAGATGTCCCCGATACAAAAACCCTAAGCACCCGATCAAAATTCCACGAAAGAGTCTGTAGCCGCTGCCATCTCCATCCCTAGATCGGGAGGGATCTGAAGCTCTTCTTGGCACCCTGCCGGAGAGGGGAATTCACCCTGGAGGCCTTCTTCATCATCATGCAAGCCTCCGGTGTGATGCATGAGTAGTTCATTTCTGGACTATGGGTCCATGTAGTAGCTAGATGGTTGGTTCTCCTCCTTTGTGTTATCATGTTTAGATCTTGTGAGCTCCGTTCATGATCAAGATCATCTATTTATAATTCTGCATGTTGTGTTTGCGGGGATCTGATGGATATTGAGATGCTATTTCATATTGATTATTGATTCTATCATGTCTTTGTTATTTGTGATCTTGCATGCTTTCCGTTGTTAGTAGCTATCTTGGCCAAATAGATGCTAGCAACTCCAAGAGTTAGTATTTATGCTCGATAGTGGGTTCCTGCCTCTGGTAATCTAGGGAAGTGACAGAAATCTCTAAGGTACTAGATGTGTTGTTGCTACTAGGGAGAAAACAACAATCCTTTGTTCATAGAACAATCGTATAGTTTACTTTACACGCAATTCGTAATGCAATTATCCATTGCTTGCAACTTAATACTGGAGGGGGTTCGGATGATAACCTAAAGGTGGATTATTAGTCATAGATGAAGTTGGATGGCGGTCTATGTATAATGTTGTAATGCCCAATCGAATATCAAAGGAGTCAAGATGAGTAGTATATGCTTGTATGCTTTCTCGATGTTTGTCAATTGTCCCGCTGTAATTTGTTCACCCAACATGTCATCTATCTTAAGGAGAGGCACCTCTAGTGAACTATGGACCCCGGTCCTTTCTTTTACTATCAATCTACAATCAACTGTTTACTGCTTTGTGTTTAATTTTTGCAAAATATTACTTTCTTCCACTCAATACGTTTAATCCTTTGTTTTCAGCAAAACCAGTAAGATTGACAACCTCATCACAAGTTGGGGACAAAGTTCTGTGGTTGTGTTGTGCAGGTCTCCACGTTGCTGCTAGCATCGGTAGTGCGCCCTGGCAAAGTTCAGCTAGCTACACATTTGGGGTGTTTCCTTGCTCCTACTAGTTCGATTAAACCCTGGTTTCATAATTGAGGGAAAACTTGCTGATGTGCTCATCATACCTTCCTCTTGGGGTTCCCCAACGAGCTCGATATATTTTTGGGTCATCAAGCTATTTTTCTGGCGGCATTGCCGGGGAGTCAAGGACATCTTCACAAGGGGAGTCCCTCATAACAAATCTCTTTACTTTGTTATTTTTGTTTTGCTTAGTTTACTTTTGCTTCGTTTGCTTGTTTCTTTATCAAAAACACAAAAAATTTAGTTTTACTAGTTTGCTTTCTTTATTAAAAACACAAAAAATAGTTCCTATCTTAAGTTGCCTTTATGTCTAGCATTGCTCCAATCACTATGTCACTTGAGGAAATGATTTTCACTTTTAAACAAGGAATTTAAGAGAGTTCCAAAGAAGCTTGGTCTAGAATCTCTGAAGTTATGAAGTTTCTACAAAAGCTTGCTAAAAGTCCTAATGCTAGTGCTATGAATATGGCCTTTACAAAACACATTACTGATGCTCTCATAAAAATTAAAGAAGAAAAGATGAAACATAAAGCTTCTATTCCTATAAAACTAGAAGATGGTTGGGAACCCATCATTAATATGAAAGTGAATGATTTTGATTTCAAAGCTTTATGTGATCTTGATAGTAGTGTTTCTATTATGCCTAGAAGGATTTATGATATGCTTGATTTGCCACCACTTGAAGATTGTTATTTGAATGTCCCACTTGATGATAATGCTAAAAAGAAACTCATGGGGAGTATTAATGATGTTCTTATTACGGTTAACAATGCCTATGTCCCCGTTGATTTCTATGTTTTAGATGTTGAATGCAATGCTTCTTGTCCTATTACTTTGGGAAGACCTTTTCTTAGAACCGTTGGTGCCATTATTGATATGAAAGAAGGCACCATTAAATATCAACTCCCACTCAAGAAAGGTATAGAACACTTCCCTAAGAAGAGAGAGAATATTTATTTTGCCTCTCCTATAAAAACAAAATTTTCTCTTAATGCTTCTTCATTTGAGAACACTTGATCCTTTTTCTTGCTTCTTATGCCTAACTTAAAGGCGTTAAAGAAAAGTACTTATTGGGAGATAACCCAAAAGTTTTAGATGAGTCTTGGAAGTTATTACTTCCGTAATAAACGCTCCTTATCCTTTTTATTTGCTTTTTTGTGCCAAGAGTAACCTCTAATGAGAGAGAAGTAATGATTGGGAAAGTTGCTGTCCCGAAACAGATTTCTGTGCTTCACCGTAAAAATTTGTGTAAACTCTCTGTACGCCCTTTTGAGGTGTGCATTTTTGTGCTTCTGCCCCAGGTTGTTATCTAACTTTAGTTAGTTCAACACTTTTCGATTTGAGCAACAGAAGGTCTTCGAAAAAATCCGTCTTTACCTGCTGGTCTGTTTTGACAGATTTCTGCCATTTTTTGCATTTGCTTCTTGTTGGTTCCTTTTTGAGTTCTTTTGGAGAATTGTGCTTTTAGAGGGAAGTGCTACAGTAGCTAGTGTTCCAATGGAAGTTTTATCGGTGTTGGAGCTGAACCTAAAGACTTATTATCTTCAGTGCACTAATGTTGCTAATAAAGATTGTGTGAAGTTTTGTATGAAGGGACATTTTCAAGTGTATGGAAGGAATGAGTAATGAGATGAAGGATGGACTAAAGCTTAAGTTTGGGGATGCCACGCGTGTCACCCCAATAAATATCTAAGAAGTACAAGGGTCAAAGCTTGGGGATGCCCAAGGCATCCCCCTCTTCATCAATAAAAATACCAGGTTTCTTCCAAACACTTCATTGTGTTGTTCTTGGAGCGTCTTATTTTTCGTTTTCATTTTGGTTTTTTGTTTGCTTGGTTTTCTTAGTTTGCTGAATAAATTGGTTGGACCCCCTCTTTCATACATTGGTTTTCAAATAGTTTGGTTTGGATTGGAAAAGAGTAGGAAAGTTCATGCTTAAGTGGTAAAGAGAGCTTGTTTTTGACTATGGCCTATGCTTTGTCATGCCATGCTCGATATTGTTTTGGCTTTATGCTTAGTATTCTTTGCTGTAGCATGACTTGTTATAAACATATGAGATTGCTTAATTTGCCTTGGAAGGATCGTGCGTTGTTTTAGCATATTAAAGCATAGTATTGTGGTATTCTCCTTTGATGCTTTATTTGGGTTGACTTGGCACATGCTCACACCATGTTATGACTATCCCAAGTCACCATAGCCTTGAGGATCCTTTAGTTTTCAACTTGTAGTATCACTTTATGCTTTGATCAATGATGTTTTGTTGCTTTGCATGATCATGGCCATTATTGCTCTCTTAGTTTATCGCTCCCAGTCTTTTGCTAGACTTCGCAACCAAAGTATGAGTTCCACTCATGGATCCAACTCCTAAAACCAAGTTATTCCAAAGAGTGCACCATACCTACCTATTAGCATATGCTATTCCAAGTATATTCGTGTTTTTATCTACCTTCCGAATTAAACTTGTTATGAGAAAACTAGTGATTAAAGCTCTCACGAACTTGATGGCACACTTTACTTTTCTTGCCCTTAATAAACTTGAACCATTGTGTCGTCTATGTTGTATATGCTTGCACTTATTTGTTGGGGATTAGCAGAACCATGTTGTCATGGGGAACGCTTTCAACATTGCACTTGTACTTTGTACCTAGTTGATATCATGCTCTTTTGTCTATGGAGCTTGTACCATGATGTCGTCGGTGTGAAATGAAAGGGGAGCTTGTAAGTCCATGGAGTTATGTATATGTGTTAGAGAAACGCCTAGGCCGCTGGTCTAATCCATGTTGTCATGGTGGAAACATGCAGTGTAACCATAATGAGCTGTCTATGAAGCATTCTTCTTATAAAAAAAGTCAGATATTGAGAAAAAAAGAGATATGAGAAAAGAGGAAAGAGAGAAAAAAGCACCATATTCCCATGGTAAATAAGAAGATTGCTGAGATGCTCGTTGTCTGCTTGCCTTGTCATTTTGATATGGGGATTCTTCCATATCATTGGGCAAGGGGTACCCCGGTGGAGGTTCTCTATGATACACATGTACTTACGATGACAAGAACTTACCGGTGACTAAACTTGAGTAACATGAGGAGCGGCCCTCGTATTCAAGGGACATGAGATTTCCAACTTATACTTTGTCAAGCATATACTCCATAGTTTGTTCACTTTAACCTTAATCACTTCAAGATGCTTATGATAGGGGTAATGAGAGCTAAAAGCTAATAAGTACCATAATTGTTGGAAGCTCTTTATGAAACTTGAATCCCTACTTCCTTCTATGAAGGCCTTTCTTTTATCTTTTATGTTGAGTCTCCACCTTCTATCTTTATGCACTTACTTTGAGAGCATAGTGGCCATTCTTAGTTCTATGTGCATTGTCCCAAGACTTGTTGATTGATGCATAACTTTGATATTGCTTGTTTTAAAATATTTGTATCTAGTCACTCTTATGAACTTTGAAGGTGTCCTATGCATTTATGTTTGCTACTCTATGAGGGACAAGCTGAATGCCACTATGCTATGTTTTCTTTATGTGAAACAAAGAAACGTCTTGCAAAGCATTGTTATTCATTAATCTTTTGTTTGTGCCTTTTCATGTTGCAACATAGTTTCTTTGTCTTATTGCTAGAACTTTGTCTTTCATGTTATGATTGAAGTACTATGATCCTAGCTTTGAATGTTTTACAAATACTTTGATCAAGTTTATGATGGTGCATGTCACCTCAAAAATTATTCCTTCTTTTTATCACTTACCTACTCAAGGACGAGCATGAGTTAAGCTTGGGGATGTTGATACGTTGCTAACGTATCCACAATTTTTGATATTCCATGCTTGGTTTTATCCACTTCCTTATGTTTTGTCCATACTTTGGAGTACTTTTCATATAATTTCTTGGACTAACCTATTAACAAGAGCCATAGTTCCAGCTGCCTGTTTTTTGCTGTTTTTGGTTCCAAGAAAGTCAGAAAATGAATATTCTCGGAATTGGACGGGACAAAAGTCAAAGTCAGTTTTTCACCGAGGGACACCCGAAGCCAGAATATGAGACAGAGAAGGGCCAAAGGGCGGCCACACCACCTGGCCGCGCGGCTAGGCCTGGCCCATGCCAGGAGGTGGTGTGGCCAGCCCAGGCACCCCCTCGGCCTCTCCTTCCGCCTATAAGATGCCCCCGATACAGAAATCCTAAGCACCCGATCAAAATTTCACGAAAGAGACTATAGCCGCCGTCATCTCCATCCCTAGATCGGGAGGGATCTGAAGCTCTTCCCGACACCCTGACGGAGAGGGGAATTCACCCTGGAGGCCTTCTTCATCATCATGCAAGCCTCCGGTGTGATGCGTGAGTAGTCCATCTCTGGACTATGGGTCCATGTAGTAGCTAGATTGCTGGTTCTCCTCCTTTGTGCTATCATGTTTAGATCTTGTGAGCTCCGTTCATGATCAAGATCATCTATTTGTAATTCTGCATGTTGTGTTTGCGGGGATCCGATGGATATTGAGATGCTATTTCAGATTGATTATTGATTCTATCATGTCTTTGTTATTTATGATCTTGCATGCTTTCCGTTGTTAGTAGCTATCTTGGCCAAGTAGATGCTAGCAACTCCAAGAGTTAGTATTTATGCTCGATAGTGGGTTCATGCCTCTGGTAATATGGGAAGTGACAGAAATCTCTAAGGTACTAGATGTGCTATTGCTACTAGGAAGAAAACAACAATCCTTTGTTCATAGAACAATCGTATTGTTTACTTTACACGCAATTCGTAATGCAATAATCTGTTGCTTGCAACTTAATACTGGAGGGGGTTCGGATGATAACCTGAAGGTGGATTATTAGTCATAGATGCAGTTGGTTGGCGGTCTATGTATAATGTTGTAATGCCCAATCGAATCTCAAAGGAGTCAAGATGAGTAGTATATGCTTGTATGCTTTCTCGATGTTTGTCAATTGTCCCGCTTTAATTTGTTCACCCAACATGTCATCTATCTTAAGGAGAGCCACCTCTAGTGAACTATGGACCCCGGTCCTTTATTTTACTATCAATCTACAATCAATTGTTTACTGCTTTGTGTTTACTTTCTGCAAACTATTAATTTCTTCTACTCGATACGTTTAATCCTTTGTTTTCAGCAAAACCGGTGAGATTGAAAATCTCATCGCAAGTTGGGGATAAAGTTCTGTGGTTGTGTTGTGCAGGTCTCCTTGTTGCTGCTGGCACCGGTAGTGCGCCTTGCCAAAGTTCAGCTAGCTACACCTTTGGGGTGTTTCCTTGCTCCTACTAGTTCGATTAAACCTTGGTTTCATAACTGAGGGAAAACTTGCTACTGTGCTCATCATACCTTCCTCTTGGGGTTCCCCAACAAGCTCGATATATTTTAGGGCATCAGTTCTTTTTCCAAAAAATGAGAAGCGCCCCGAACAATGGCAAACCTTGCTTGCAAAACACCGAAAGCTCTTTCAATGTCCTTTCGGCATGCTTCTTGAGCTTGTGCAAAATTGGCCTCCTTCTTGTTTTTCGGAGTTTGGATAGTTTTAACAAATGTTGACCAAGCCGGATAGATGTCGTCGGCAAGGTAGTAGCCCATGGTATAATCATGTCCATTGACCTTGAAGTTTCAAGCCGGGGCTTCTCCATTAGCTAATTCTCCAAACAACTGGGATCTATGCAATATGTTTATATCATTGAGTGATCCCAGCAATCCAAAGAAGCAATGCCAAATCCACAAGTCCTGCGATGCCACCGCCTCAAGCACGATGGTTGAATCACGACTTTTACCACAATATTGCCCATGCCATGCTTTCGGACAATTCTTCCACTATCAATGCATACAATCTACACTTCCTAACATCCTCGGCCAACCTCTTCTATCATTTATCACTAGCAACCTTTGAACATCTTCTTGGTTTGGGGATCAAAGATAGTTGGGCCCAAAAACCCAGATGACCGTTTTTGCAAACATCCGGACACTAGCAATGGTGGTGTCTTCTCCAATTCGAAGATACTCATCCGTATAATCGGTCGGTATGCCATACGCAATGACACGCATGGCTGCCGAGATTTTTTGGTAAGCACTAAAGCCCATGCTGCCAGCGGCATTTCTCCGGCAAGTAAAATAGGGGCAATTGGCCACACAAGCTTGTACTATGCTCACGAACAAATTACGGCGCATCCAGAACCTTCTACGAAAGAGATGCGACGGGTATGTGGGTACCTCAACAAAGTAATTTTGCATGAGCATGGCGTGGCCGAGAGCTCGGTTCCGTGGGATGCAAGCGCGGCCGAACTGCGAACCGCGGTGCCGACGCATGAAGCCGATCTTGTATTGGATCTGCTTGGCGGCGAGGATCATGACCATCATCTCCATGTCGTCGTCGTTGAGAAGCTCCTCGAGGTCCGAGTCAGAGGAGGACGATGATGAGTCGTCCATCAAGAACTCCATGGCCAGCGAGGTCGACATCAGGTCGCCTAGCTCGTCGAATCCGGTTGCCTAGCTCGTCGAATCCGGTCCCCGCGCGAGATCCAAGCTTCCCCGGACGCGGCGAGGTGCGGGGCACTCGGGCGTGGTGGGCGCGTGGCGGCTGCGGCCTGAATCTATGGCAGCTGTCGGCGGCAGCAGCGGCGCGGGAGAAATGGATTTTGGGAGAGTTGGGGACGAAGAAGATATGGCCGACTGAAACTTCAGCGTGCCAACGCTCCCACGCGGATAGAGGCTGCCGCTCGGTTCGCTCTCTCGCCCCGCGCATCACAGGTTCCACGAGCGATATTTGGTGCGTCTCATAATTTTTTTTTCGGACCGGGGTGTTTACAGGCACCGATCGGCGCATGATTTTCCGGGGCACCGATAAACGACGGTTATTTTACGGGTTTAGGCTATTTATGTGCGCTCCTAGAGATGCTCTAAAAAGCTTATATTGTGAAAGGACCTCGCAGCACAGATTTCTACCATAGTTGTTTTTAATCCTTTTCTCCTCTATCGTACTCCCTCTGTTTTAAAATATAAGATGTTTTAGCTTTATAAAGTAAGTGTATCTAGACTACTTTTAGGGTATAGGTTTACTTTAAACCTAGATAAATCTACACATTAAAATAGATTTAGATATACACCTTCCATAAAATTAAAACATCTTATATTTTAAAACGGAGGGACATACCGGGATGGGCTCTACGTATGGTCTTGTCGACCTTAGTAGGCTAGTCTGCACCTCTACGATGGTCTCGTCCCATCCCACCACAGCCTTTTACTGTTACAGACGTGGTCAGCGGTGACCATCAGCCACCACCGCGTCAGTTTTTTATTTCAGCTAGCATCACAGACACTGGACCGTGGGACCCATGGTACCGTAGCTCCTCAAACTGGTGGATCGCAAAGCCAAAACCTCCTCGCGAATCATCAATGGCGGGCTCTTCCTCCCCGCTCCCAAACCCAAACCCTAAACCCTGACCCCCACCACCACCCCACGCCACACACACACACACGCCACACACACACACACGCATAATCGCCTCCCATCCCATTGGCCACCCACCCGCCACCCTCAACGAAGATGGCGCCGCCGTCGGTGCCGAAGAAGCTCAAGGTGCATCTCCCGGCGAACGAGGAGCTCGCGGCCAAGCTCCTCGAGGAGCAGCCGGTCGGTCTGTCGGAGCACCAGGTCCAGGCGCTCTCCGCCGCCTACCGCGGCGTCCGCCTCGCCAAGCTGCCCTTCCGAACACCCCGTGACCTGTCCCGTATCAAGTAAGCGCGCGTTTCATCACCTCTCAGCTGTTCTAGTTCAAGCTGGCTGTTGGGAAGAGTGCTCGCAACGAGGCTAGGTTGTGGTCGATTCTGGGTCGTGAGCTCTGGATCGGGCGGCGATGTCGCTCTTCCGTGGCGTAGTCAGACACAAGTCAGAGGTCTCTGTTTTGGGGGCGTCATGGTACTATTGAACACGGGGAGGCGAATGTACTGGTGCCTTGACTCATGGATCTGGATAATATTTGGTGGATGTTATGTGTCTTAGCGGATTTGATCTGAGCATTCTTCGGCTTGCATGCGTTTTAGTTTGTAGTTCGTTTGCTCTACTGCAACCATTGATTTGCTGCAGGTGTATGCTGAAATAGGTTTTAAGTCATTACCATTTTTATCCGGTCAAATGTGTTCTGCATAAATACCACTTTAAGTTGACATTTAACTTGAAATTGGCTTCTAAGTAGATAGCCAGAGAAGTGCCATAACTTCTGTTTGCATCCATACAGAATTTTGTACTTCTGTTTTTTTTTCTTTTGCGTGTTGGGTTGAGAAATGGAGACCTCGTCAGGTTTTTATTACTATATATCAATGCGTGCAATATACATCAAATGTTACTCTTCACGTTGAATTGCATCAGATCTTCAGAAACCGAACAAGTCTGATCACCGGCTTTGCTTCTTTGGTCGTATTATTTTTGTCAGGGGCGTGGGAGATTGGGTCATTCATGTCATGGAAGACTCCTTTCCAAAAAGTAATACACCAGGAGAAACCGGTAATTGTTTCTATGATTGCTCATGTGTCCTCTGAATCTGTTTTTCCTGTTGCATGGTAAGGCTGTCGTGTCTTCTTCCTGTTCAGTGCTTTCCACAGAGAATTTAGTCAAAACATGTTTATTCTGTTAGATACTAAAGACTGCTGTCTATTTCTACAGGGAAGAAAATAAAACGAACTAAACCTTATGTGCCAGAGATTAATTCAGCTCCGTACGCAATAGTGATCACTCTCTACAGGTATAGTTGTCTTGGGTCTTATGTTACCTATTGTTTGTTATCCACATGAAAAAAGTAGTAGCGACATCAGGACAAAGAACGCCATTTAATCAGAGGAAGTAGGACAAGGCACCTGAATATGCAAGAGGAGACTTTGACAGTTTGCTTTTGCCCCTAGGGAAATGATGAAAGGGAAGGATTTTATGATGAGAAAAGAGCTTACTGATGCTGCTGAAGCCAGTGGTCTGTCACGACATGGAATAGGGTATAGTTTCCAGTGATTCTGTATATCGCATGGTTGTTTATTTCAGCTGATATTTTAGTGCATCACTAACTATGTCCGTTGATTTATGAGCAGCCCAAACAACTATAGATCAAAACAGGTGAATTCCTGCAAGGACAGGTACACTGGATGGAGCGGCATGAAGACATTAATAAATAATAAACTGGTTACAAAGTGGAGTAACCCTGCAAAGTAATGTACCAGGCCCATCTCCCTGTTTTCATAACTTTGTGTCGTTTATTTAAAACAGTTGGATGTTTTAAAGGGATCAACCCCACACATTTTGTATGCATGTATGATGTATTTGACCCCAAAAGTATTACTACTTCCATCACATGCTATTATGTACTATTGCAGCACTGCTAAGTATTAGTTGTAATTTTTTGTTTAGCCAGAGCTTTGTTGAATACTTGAATGATAAAATGGTATTTAACGGACTGAAGGATTGGTGATACCAGACTATAAACTAGTGCATGCATGAACTTGACTCCTCTCATTAGAGGGTTCATAGAGTTCTCTTGTATTCAAGTAAAAATTTGTTTGCACAAGTTTATCTGATTTATGTTATCGCAACACTCACAAGATACTAAACCCATTCACCTGTTTTGGGCTAAACCGTATCCTCCCTCCATTTGTCGGCTGTGTGCATCCTAGCTATGCAGAGGCCGGGTGTAATACTTACTCTAAAGTAATAAAAACGCCCTTTATCGAAAAAAAAAGATTTTTTTTTTACCAAGAAGCATTTCTATTTCAGTTTTTCCCTTGTTGGTCGGACTAGTTCTGATAAGTGCCACATTTCTATACCCATTCACCTGTTTTGCTCGGAGTGTGGATGGACTAGATT
This sequence comes from Avena eriantha, assembly GCA_910589775.1. NCBI lineage: Eukaryota > Viridiplantae > Streptophyta > Magnoliopsida > Poales > Poaceae > Avena > Avena eriantha. The sequence goes on from OU342746.1 coordinate 336,570,950, forward strand.
CCTAAAAGGCGTCTCTGGTGTGTTTTTATTGATTTGTATATGGATTCTCTAGAAAATAAAAATTACCAAGAAACATTTCTATTTCAGTTTTTTCCCTTGTTGATCGGAGTAGTTCCGATAAGTGCCACAATAAAGTCGTATACATGCTAGCAGAGAATCTACATCTGATAGTTTGTTGTTTGAGCTTATATGCACCTCAGGAAATTTTCATTTCATCTCTAGTTGGGGCTTTATTTTCCATGCACACATATTCTGTTCAGATACTAAGCTTGGGGCCTACTGTATTAATTTGGTGTAGGTATGAGCTAACAGAAAAAGGTAAAGAGACTGCTTGTGGTTTTCTTGCATGGTTAGACGATCCTGCGGGACCTTCAAACCATCATTCTGAAGAAGTTTCTAGTGATTCAGATTCTGATGAACAATATGAAAGGAGCAATCCTCTGATAGGTATTCACTTATTCTCTATCCATGCACAAGTTTCCAAATGACCTATAATTAATTCCGGTTGCTCATTGCAGGTTCTGAAAATTATACTGAAAGGAGTGGAGTTCGAAATTCAAAAGGAGGCAGTTCCAGTTCCGTCTGTATCGGTATGTTTCTTTGCAGATAATCTAAAAGAAACATTTACTCTCTAATGGTCTTTTCAGTAAATTTTTTTTTTCAGGAAAGGGACCTGCTACTAATTCTCCTCTTCCATCTCGAGGAATGTTTGGACAGCAATCGTGTAGTGCAATGGTACACTTGAGTTCCCCTTGCTGTACCCTTCTTTCTAAACAGAACATAACACATTTCCCCCTTTTTTACAACCAGGGTTCTGCTGAAAATTCTCTACTAGCTATGCCACCTCGTCATTCAAATAAAATTTTTCTAGACACTTATGAAGTGGTGCTGATATTGGATGATCGAGAAACTCTCGGGTTTGTATGATCGATCTTAGTCATGAGTTATTTTATATCGTAGTTCTGCCTGATCTTTAAGAAGGACCATAACAAGCCTGTTTTACCAAATCAAAGTTGTATGTCCCTTTGTGCCATTCTCCAAAATTTAAATTTCTGAATATGATATGAGAAGGTAAAAAAAATACAACTACACCCCCTCCCCATCTTTTGAGACTGGTAAGCAACTGAATATTGGCAGCATCAGTCCATGTTAAAGTAAGATAGATAAGGGTTTTCTCGTACTTGTCCAGGTTCTGTAGTCTGTACTCTGAGTTCTAAGAAAATTTGATTTGTTATCTTGTGTTTCTTAGGTTACCTTTTTATGATAACGTTTGATGCATTCGCATTTATATACTATAAGTTTTGATTCTGCATAGTTTGAATATATACAAGTTATTTTCCAAGGAAACAAATTGATTATCATTGCATTCATCCATTTTCATGTTTAATTTAACCATCCATCAATGCATCATAATTCAGTTCTCTCATGATTGCTACCTTTTTTGTGCAGGCTCCGTAACAGAAGAAATGTTGTTAATAACATTCACTCACAGTTTCATGTAACTGTAGAGGTTAGTTGATTTCAGATTAATGTGAACTCTTCTTTGTTTTGGACTGCTCTTCCTTTCCTTGCTTCTTATATCTAATTCACTAGCACTCGTTTTCTTGTACATTTCTCCGGATAACCAAAATACGCTGCTAAAAGTCATTCCTATGCATTAGCATGATTCTAAATTAAATGTCATGACTAGTGGATTAATTGTACTCCCTCCATCTCAAAATAGATGTCACAGATTTGTCAAAATTTGGATGAACCTAGACACTATATAGCATATAGATACATCCAAATTTTGATAAAATTTCCGACATCTATTTTGAGACGGAGGGAGTATGATGTTTGGTCGCCGATGCTATCCTAGATAGAACTGTTTGTATGATGTGACAAAGAAACTAGTGTTGATCCTTGTGTTTCGACAATGTCATCCAGATGAAACGCTTGCCTGTTGGGGATGCACTTTGGATTGCTCGCCGTAGAGGACTTGACACAGACTATGTTCTTGATTTCATTGTTGAAAGGAAAAATGTGGATGATTTTGTTGGCTCAATTATAGACAACAGATACAAAGATCAAAAACTAAGGATGAAGGTACCATCTGGATTAGATTTGATCTATGTTGTTAGTATTATAAACCTTCATGTTAACTTCCCTATCTGTTCATGCTTCCAGTTTCTCACTGATAGTGATAACAAATTCTACGTCATATATCATTGTTTTCTTGTGATAATCCTAATCAGTAGTTGTGGCAACGCAAAACATTGTTTTGGTCATGAGGCAATGCCTATGTTGCAATTAAATTGATGGTCATGTTCATGACCTGTTAGGAAGAGGCATCTCTAAACAGTTAGACAACGAATTTTGTGCAACTTGTATTGGGTATAATGTTTATTTCAGACTCAACGTGTTGATTGCGTCTTTTGATCTGCCATGTTTTATGCCTGCATGCTATGCCCAATGATTTTATATTGCTTGAGTCTAATCTCAAGTGATGAATTTTTTGGTTATACTTATTTGTAAGCATACTCATATTGGGTGACTACTGTTATTAGAAGACATAAGCTCGAGCCTGTAGATTCTGGATCTCTTCCCCAAAAATCTGAATTTCTTCTCCATATGTTTGGATTTTCAGGGGTTACTAAGTTACTTTATAGTTTTTATACTCCCTCCGTCTAAAAATAGATGTCGGAGATTGGTCTAAATTTGGATATATCTATACACTATTTAGTACTAGATACATCCAAATTTAGAAAAATTTGCGACATCAATTTTGGGACGGAGGGAGTATTATTTTAGCGACATGACACTTCCTTTTGTTCTACCTTTGCAGAAATGTGGGCTAAGGAAACTAATATATCTGGTTGAAGGTGATCCAAACACTGTAGATGCACCCGAGAGCGTTAAAACAGCGTGTGTACACTGCTCATGAAATCTGCGTGATCATGTTATCCCTGCATATTAGTACCTTTTACATTCAGGATGTCAGTCATATGCCATTTTAACTGCTCCGTGTCTTTTGTTTCAGCTGCTTCACCACTGCAATTCTTGAAGGATTTGATGTCCAGAGAACAACTGGGTATGCTGATACTGAAAAGAAATATGGCCACCTCACACGCTCGATAATTGATTACTACAGCACAAACTTCTCTGCTGGTGCTGATTCTTCTCGACATTGTCTGACCTATGACGAGTTTGTGAAAAGGTGTTCTGACCTTAAGAAGGTCACTGTGAGCGATGTATTCGCCCTTCAACTTATGCAGGTAATGGGTTGACATCAGCCGCCTTCCCCAAAGCTAGACACTTATCCATTTCGGGCCATAGTCTGCTCATTGATTTTGCATGCAAAGCAGGTGCATCTAGTGACAGAAGAAGCTGCTCTTGCTGTTACACGTCTCTACCCAACCGTTCGCTCACTTGCTCGGGCGTACTCCATGCTTGTGAGTCGTGTTTCTCTTTCAACTTCCGCAATGTTATTTTCATTTACAACACTCAAATTCTCACAGGACACTTCAACACCTCTGTGAACTAAAATTTTATTCTTGTGTTGTTTAAGGATGGTGATAGGCCTGCCCAAGAGGAGATGCTGATGAACAAGACTGACTTGGTTAAAGCAGGTGCTAGCAAAGCCATCTTTAAGTTTGTTTGGGCTGAAGGATGACCTCTTCTTAGTTCGTACCTACCTCCCTAACGGTTTAACCGAACTTCTGGTCACCATCGTGATGATATTGAGCCCAAACGCGAGACTTTCATGTGCGGAAGGCAAAAACAGGAGGGGTTCTTTTTCTGTGCCTGTTGCCTCCGAAACTGAGTGTCAGAACGTGTAATAGCACTTAAACAAAGTGCTTAGGATAGGCTCACGTCCCACTAATATTACACCTATGCTGTAGAATTCCATGCTGGACAATATGGAATTATCGTGTAATGTAGGTGTACTACTGCTCATGTGTATTATCATCTTTTAGCTTGTTTGGATTGTGTGTTTGTCTCGACCTTGTTTGCCCGGGTGTCCACAAGACACGAGGTGTCGAGCGCCAATTGTAGTTTCTCTTTTTGGTCTGAAAGCTTGGCTGGAAATCTGTAACTCAAGAATTGAAGCCAGTCACGAATTGGTTAGATCTCCACAAACTATGAGCCGTTCTTTTCTCCTTGTGTGGCTGTTTTTTTTGTATCAAGTAGCAGGGACTCTACTGCACACGTTTATTAATTTAAAGCACACTTACATCGTTCACCAAAAAAGGGAGAATAAAAATCGGCGGCTCCTGAAACCAAACATAAGACTTGAGTTGCACACTCCTGGGCTAAAACATGAGCTACCATATTAGCATTTCTAGGACAAAAAAGAAAATTCTGCGCCATCAAAAGAAGTTGCTTGAATTCCAATGTCCTCAAAGACTGGAGGTGCATATAACAATTGAACCAGCTCACTAGCATATAATATTTCCTATCTCCGTCAACAATTCCGCTGGTATGTAGCACCATCTCAAGCGGTAGAGTCGTGGTCGGTGCCGAGAGAGACCTTGGTGGTATCTGTAGTGGTAGCTGGAGAGACCTTGGTGGCATCTGTAGTGGTAGCTGGAGAGACCTTGGTGGCATCTGTACTTTCTGTAGCAGCAGCCTCGGTGGTACGTGGAGCGGTAGATGAAGAGCTCGCCCTGCACAAAAACAAAAAAACTAAGCAAGTTTGATCATAAACTGTAGTAAATGCGAACCAATTGTTTTGGCAACGAATTTGACAACGAACCTCGTGATCATCATGAGGTCGTAGGTGCCATGAATTCGGAGGAAGTAACCGAGAAACGCCGCGGAAGCTGGAAGCTATAACACGGAGCCATAACATGTGACTGCGACGAGTTCGCCCGCGAGAGCAAATTGGGGCAACGACAAACGGACGTTACCACCAATGCACCCCTTCAAGATGTTTATGAAAATTTGATGCGGCGTAGGCTCTTTGATTCAAGGCGAAGCCAAGCCGTAGAACGCGTAGTAAAAAAAAGAAAAAAAAACACGTACACGCTAATTAAACTAGGAAGGTCAAACCGCACGTAAAGACTGGAAATTGGTTTGCTAGGACCATGACACATGTCATGCGGAGAAATGCTCGCGCGCATGGGAACAGACAATTCCCAAGATCTCCCTTTTTCTTGCTATAAGCATTAGGGCATGTACAATGCTGTGAGTCAGCCTTTTCTTATGCTTACCACGTTGGATTTTGGCTTAGTTGGAGTAGAGAGAAACAAGAAAAAGAAGGTTGTCTTTTCTTAGCTAAGAGTTGATCTCTTAAAAATAAGAGAAGACTATTTTCTCAATTGTACCATATGTCTTCCCTTAGCCAACCAATTTATTACTCCCTCCGACCCATATTAGTTGACTCGAGTTTGTCTAGATTCAGATGTATCTAGACATGTTTTAGTAATAGATACATTCGAATCTAGAAAAATCCAAATCAACTAATATGGGTCGGAGGGAGTACTAAAAACAGTTAATTCTCATTAATTGCTAGAGATAGCAATAAGAGATAATGCATTGTGCAGGTTATATATTATGTCTTTTCTAAATAACGTGTAGAGCTAAGAGAAATCATATCTTTCCTAGCATTGTACATGGCCTAAGCATTCTATAGGAGCCCCGGGCGCGGGAAGGGAATTTTTACGTCCATCCAAAAATACTTATGGGCCAGGCCTCGTTCAGGAGATCGGTGCGGGTGAAAATCGACCCAACACTAAAAGCTCGCCGAATTTTTTCAGGGCTTTGGTGTCGCTAGATACTCACAGTGGATCGCAAAATCAAACCTCCCATCCCAGGTCCTAACCCGAAAATCATGAATGGCGGGCTTTTCCTCCCCACTCCCGAACCCCCAAATCCTAATCCGTATACAGGCAAAATCCCCTCCCATCCCATTCGCCCACGAGCCCTCACCCTCACCCTCGACGCAGATGGCGCCGCCGTCGGCACCGAAGAAGCGCAAGCTGCATCTCCCGGAGAACGAGGAGGTCGCGGGCAAGCTCCTCGAGAAGCACCGCTCGATGGCGGAGCAGCCTGGCGGTCTGTCGGAGAAGCAGGGGGCTGAGCTCTCCGCCGCCTATCGCGGTGTCTGCGCCGCCAAGCAGCCCATCCGCACCCCCCGCGACCTGCTCCGCACCAAGTACGCGATGTTTCCAACTGTTTCTTCTGCTACCGTTGGGGCGAAACTGGCAGTGACGCTAGGTTTTGGTCGATCTGTGTCCGTGTACGGTCGATTCGCAGAAATGCTGCACCTATGTGGTTCGTTAGATGGAGATCAGAGGTTTATTCGGCGCCTTGTTACTAAGGAACGTTGTGAGACGAATGGATTGGTTTTTTATGTCGAAAAATGTAGATGGTTTGGGTGGGTTAATTCATGGATCTGGATTCGGGTTGGTGGATAATGTGTGGCTGGGAAATCTGAGCTGTTCCGTATAGATCTCATCATGCATTTGGTGTGCATGGGTTTTAGTTGTTCCGGATTGATCTCACCATTGATTTGCTGCAGGTGCATGATGAAACCGATTTTAGGATATGACCCATTTTTATTTTTAAAGCCTGCTATTGCTAAATGCAAGTTAGAAGTCCTATAACATTATGGCTTTAGTTTGGACCATACAGTTCTGGGCAATGGTTATGCTTTTTCTCTTATATATGTGTTTAATGAGAGATGGAAACCGCCAGAACTTTTCACTGCTAGATTAATGTTTGGAATAAATCTAGTACTATATGTTTCCTCGTGCTTGCCAGAGTGCCTTGTCTATATTAGTTTCATCATTTGCTTCTTCGGTTGCAGGGGCGTCGAAAATTGGGTCTTTAACGTCATGAAAGACTCTTTTCCTAGTTCTAGCCCAGATTTGTCTCCGCAAGAAGGTAATACAGCAGGAGAGCAGGGTACCATTTTCATGCTTGCTCTCATGTCCTGTGAGAATCCGTTCATTACTTTTCATCATCTGGCTGACCTTTTCTTCTTCCTATTCAGTTGCTTCACCAACTGAAGTTAAGGACACTATGTTTATTCTATTTGATCTTAAAGGTTATTGTTTTTTTCTACAGCGAATAAAAGGAAATATGTGCCAAGGAAGAATTCAGCTCCTTATGCAATAGTGATCACACTCTACAGGTATGATTTTGTGGGTCTATTTTGCCTTAATTTTGTTATTCATGAAACAAAAGAATTAGCTACCTTAGGACAAAGAACAACATTTAATGAAAGGAAAGAGGAAACAATGACAAATTGACTTCCCCTCCCCCCCAACACCCCCATTCTACAGGGAAATGATAAGAGGGAAAAATTATATGATGAAGCAGGAGCTTATTGATGCCGCTGAAGCCAGTGGTCTGTCAGAATCTGCTATCGGGTACAGTTTCATTGATCCAGTATATCATGCGGTTGCTGATTTCAGCTGATGTTTCTTAGTCCATCACTGACTATGTCCGTTGTATTATGAGCAGCCCAAACAACACTAGAGCAAAACCGGGGAGTTCTCAGAATGACTGGTACACTGGATGGAGCTGCATAAACAAATTAATCACTAAAAAACTGGTGGAGAAGTGGAGTAGCCCTGCAAAGTAATGTACTATGCTCATCTGAATGTCTGTTATTTTTTTCTGCCGTTTATTTGAAATAAAGGATGTATGGTTCAGACATTGGATTTTTAGTGGGATAGACCCCACACATTTTATATGCATGTACTAGACCCTACATGAATTATTACTTTTTTTTGCCACTGGCTATTGTTTTAGAATGTATTATTATTGTAGCACTGCTAGCTATTAATTGTAAATTTTGTTTAGGAAGAGCTGTTATGAATGATAATATGATAATTGAAGAGATTCAAGGATGGAGGGTAACAGAGCTATAAACTGTTGCACTTGTATGCATGGGCTCAACTCTTCCATTAGAGTGTTCGTAGGGTTGTCATGCATTTAAGATTAACTGTGTTGGCACTAGATTATTTCATCTGTGTTTTTGCAATAAGTTTAGTGTCACGCGCACAGATACAACATCCTATGCTTTGTTTGCTCTGTGTGGGGTTGGACTGTATTCCAGAAAGCAGGCTAATTGCTGGTGTTTTCTTGCTGACTGATATATGGATTCTCTAACAATTAAACTTTTACCTGGCAAAATTTCCATTTTCCCCTGTTGGTTGGAGGAAGTTTGATGTAGTGCCACAATAGCCATATATTTACTTGCAGATAATCAATACTCCTATGCACTTTAGCTAATATTTAATGCTGTCTAATCTTCTGAGTAAGTTAAGAAAACATATGTTCAAAGATACAGCTCTTTGTGGTATTCCATCAATCTCTTTTGATGGAACAGAAGCAGGCATGTCCAGTTCCATAGCTTTTCTGCACTTATTTGGTCCACAGTACAAACCTGCAGCACGTGTATAAAATCTCCCACATATGAGAATGATCCAGAGATATGGCAGTTGTTTGCTACATGATGTAGATCCATCTCTGAGTATTCGGGTCTTAAAATTATCTCCCTTTCATTTCATCCTCTTAGGAGCAGAAGTTCATTCTGTACAGTTTACATTTTATTCTCTAGCTGCGGCTTTATCTGCTAATCGCACACATTCTATTAGAACACAAGCATAGCTTGGGGCTTACTGACCGCGTTTGTGTAGGTATATGCTAACAGAAGAAGGTGAAAAGACTGCTCGTGATTGTCTCGAACGGTCTGGATTAGACGATACAGCAGGACCTTCGGGCCAACATTCTGAAGAAGTTGTTCCTAGCGATTCAGATTCTGATGAACCACATGAGTGTAACAATCCTCTGATAGGTTTCATAGGTTTTCTAGTCACTATGAGTTTCTAAAATAACCTATTACTGTACCCATGCAACACTATAATTATATCTCGTTACTCATTTGCAGGTTCTGAAATTTTTGCTGAAAGTAGTGGACCTCCAAAATCGAAAGCATGCAGTTCCAGTTCCTTTGATATCGGTATGCTTTCTTTGCAGATAATATGATACCTCATAAGCAGAGTATTACTCTCTTCTGTACTTCTTAGTTAACCCTAACTCCTTCCTTTTTCCAGGCAAGGGACTTGCTACTAATGCTCCTCTTTCATCTCGAGGAATGTGCGGACAGCAATCATTTAGTGCAATGGTACACTTGTCTTCCCTTTACTGTACCCTTTTTCTTTTTCAAGTGGAACATAATGCAATTTTTTCCATCTCCACCGCCAGGGTTCTGCTGAAAATTTTCTATTACCCATGCCACCTCGGCATTCCATTGGAAATTTTCGGGAAGTTTATGAAGTGGTGCTTATATTGGATGACCGAGAAACTCTTGGGTTCGTATGATTGTATTGTTTCTGTAATTAGGATCATAATATGGTGCCTTACAAAATCAAAATTATATTTTGCTGTAAGTTTTGTTTATCAATATTATATATCACAATATTTATGATAACTTTGATTGCAAGCTTCAAGCGTTTTAATGATAGAATGAAAATGATTCGCAAGGGCATTGTGATCTTCACATTTAATCATTATTTTGTTAGAATAAGATAAATAAAGGTTTCACATACTTGTCTAGATTTTGCTCGAGTTGTGAATTCTAAGACTTTGAGTTGTTATCTTGTGTTAGTTAAATTTTAACGTTTGATGCATTGACATGTATATACTGTAAGCTGTAGACTATATTTGTCCAAAATATTTTCCAAGAAAAAAAAATCAATTTTCACTGCAGCCAAACATTTTTCTTGTCTTATAAGTTCTCTCATGATTGATACCTTTTTGTGCAGGGGCCGTGCCAGAAGAAATGTTGTTGAGAACATACGCTCGCAGTTTGGTATACCTGTAAAGGTTAGTTAGATTCAGAGTTATGTGAACTCTTTTTGGTTTCGCCTACTCCCTTCCCTTGCTTCTTGTATCTAATTCAGTAGTGTTATGCGTGTATCCTTGTACATCTCTTCAGGTAACCAAATTACCCAGCTAAAAGTCATTTCCTATGCACTGACACAGTTCTAACTTCTAAGTTAAATGCCCTTTACTGCTGGATAATTGTTTGATATGTTTGGTCTCCGTCCTACATTCTTTATGCTTTCTGGCTGCACTGTTTGCTTGCTTGTGTACAAGGGGATTGCATAAAATAATCTGACAAAGAAGCTTTGCATAGATTCAGCTTTTTGTATAATGTACCTAAGAAGGTGGTGCTGATTCTTCTGTGTGAACCATGTCATCCAGATGAAACGCTTGCCTATTGGAGATGCAATTTGGATTGCTTGCCATAAAGTACTTCACACAGAGTATATTCTTGATTTCATTGTTGAAAGAAAAAATGTGGATGATTTAGTTGGCTCAATCAGGGATAACAGATACAAAGATCAAAAACTAAGGCTGAAGGTACCATCTGAACTAGCTTTGATCAGTTTCTCAGTTCTCACTGATAGTGATAAGAAACTCTGTGTCCTAGATTATTATTTGTTTCTCGTGATAATCCCGATTGGTAGTTGTGTCAATGCAAAATATTTTCTTGGTCATGAGCCAATGTTGCAATTAAATTGATGGTCATAGCCATAAATCCTGTTTTACCGCACAGTTTTGGAGGCATCTCCAAACAGTTATACAAAGAACTTTGTGTAATCTATTTTGGATATCATGCTTATTTTAGGTCTGTAATTGGGATCATAAATGCTGAATATGACAAGGGATGTTTCACTTCAACATGTTGAATGCTTCTGTTGACCTGCCAATGATCTGATGTGGCTTGAGTCTAACCTTAACTTGGGAATATTTTTCTTATTCTTTGTTATCTTCAACTGAAAAACATATCCCACAATGGGTATGAGATGGTGAAGACCGGTGTTAGTAGAACACATAAGCTTGCGTCTTTAGATGATGGATCTCTTCCCTTTATTTCCTATTCATAGCTATGGATTTGCAGGGGTTACGGAGTTATATCTGCAGTTTTTGTTGTTGTTTGTTGCAACAATTCAATGTCATACTTCCTTTTGTTCTACCCTTTGCAGAAATGTGGGCTAAAGAACCTAATATATCTGGTTGAAGGTGATCCAAACACTGTCGATGCATCAGAGAGCGTTAAAACAGCGTATGTACACTGCTTATGAAACCTGGGTGACATGTTATTGATGAATATTTGCAGCTTTCTCTTTTTTAAACATTGTTATATATTGTTAGGTGTATGCCCTTTTAACTGTTCCATGCCTTTTATTTCAGTTGCTTCACCACTGAGATTCTTGAAGGATTTGATGTCCAGAGAACCACTGGGTATTCTGATACTGAAAAGAAATACGGCCAGCTGACACGCTCAATAATTGATTACTACAGCACAAACTTCTCTGCTGGTGCTGATTCTTCTCGACTTTGCCTGACTTATGACGAATTTCTGAGAAGGTGTTCTGACCTTGAGAAGGTCACTGTGAGCGATGTTTTCGCCCTTCAACTTATGCAGGTAATGGGGTGACAACAGCCGCCTTCCCCAAAGCTAGACGCTTATCAATTTGGGGCCATAGTCTGCTCATTAATTTTTGATACAAAGCAGGTGCCACAAGTGACAGAAGAAGCTGCTCTTGCTGTTACACGTCTCTACCCAACTGTTTCCTCACTTGCTCGGGTGTACTCCGTGCTTGTGAGTCCTACTTTTCTCTATTCAACTTATGCAATGTTATTTTGCTTCACTACGCTATTTGCAAGGTAGAAGAAATGTGAGCAATGCATGTTCGTATATATGCATGTCTCTCGCAGAATACCTTAAACATCTATGTGGACTAAAAGTTTATTCTTGTAATATTTAAGGGTGATGATAGGCGTGCCCAAGAGGAGATGCTGATGAACAAGTGCAACATGGTTAAAGCAGGTGCTAGCAAAGCCATCTTCAAGTTGGTCTGGGCTGAAGGATGAGCTCTCCTCTTACCTAGTTTTTCCCTAGCGGTTTAACTGGTCTGCTGGTTACCGATGTGATGATTTTGGGCCATCGAAGCAGGACTTTCAGGTTCGGACTTCGGAGGGCTAAAGCAGGATGGATCCTTTTTGTGTGCATGTTGCCTCTTGGAAGTCTCGGAACTTGCAACCAACTTAAATCGAAGGGTCTTAGCATAGGCTCACCTCCCACTAATATTTACGCCGTGGGTGTAGAATCCCATGCCGGACACTGTGGAATCATCCTGTAATGTTGTGCGTTAGGCTCACACACTATTAGCTCTTGACTCAGTTGTTTGGATCATCTGTTGTCGACAAGAGGTTTACACTTGCAGATAAAGAGCGGCTGTGTAGAGTGCCAATTGTCGCCAACATGTGCTTAAGACCTGAAAGTTTTCCAACATGTCGCCACACATCCCCAGATGATGAGTCATTTTCCAGTCAGTGCATGCTTATGCAAGTTGGGGTTACCAGAGTCGAAAAATAGAATTTGGAGTTACCGCCTTGTACGTCTTCTTGGCTAAGAGAATCAGGGACCGTGGAACAAATACTGACGCAAAGGTTTGATGAACAACAACTATATGGATCGGTCACCGTAATTTCACTTTTAACCACGGGCTAGCAACCCACGATGGGTGAAAGAACAAAGCATCATCATCAGACGGCTAGAAGAGGCCACACTAGTTATGTACTCTTGATTCTAGAATCTCTCCTTTATCACTAGGTCAGTAGGTCACCTGTTTCAAGTGCGAAAGGGCATCTCCGTGTAGTGGTGCATATTAGATACATGACTAGAGGTATAGCATCTACAGGTCCGTCTTTTCCCAATGCCTTCCAAATCTAAGTATTTGAGGTTGTGTGCGTGTGTGGTGCAATATGTGTTCTGTATTTCCCTACAACACAACTCTAACGAAATAAAATAAGGGGGGTTGCCTATTTGTCTTAGCACTACCCATGGTTTTGATGTCTCCTTAGATAACTACCCTATATATAGACCATGATGTATGGGAGCTGCGTATATACACACACTGGATGGGTGGTAGGACAAAATAAAAGCGATAATAACTCAACAACACAGTGGATGGTGTGTATGTGTAGAACTGAAGACAACTACTGGGAAAGTTGTTTGTGCACTAGCTTTTTATTTTCAATGTGATACTTATTCACAAAAAATATCTAAAATATATCGTTGTACTGTAAGATTATACTATTTCACACAAAAATATTCAGAGGAAAAACTTATATTACATGGCCAACAAAAATAAAATAAGTGGTAGCATATATATGTGAATATAAAACACATCAAACATTATATTTTTGTTCCTCTCAAATAGCACAACTTAGTGACCTCAAACATCACACATCAATATACTCCCACCGTCCCAAATTAGTTGTCACAAAATTGTCTAGATTTACATGTATCTTGACGCATTTCGGTATGTAGATACGTACGAAGCTAAACAAAATTGAGACAACCAGAGAGAGTATATTTTTTACTACAACGTGTACATATCCCCCCCCCCCCCCCCCCCCCCCAAATTCTTGGTACAACCAAAAATGGCTAGAAAAGTGAGGGTGTAGGTGTAACCCTCCTTAGAAAATCCCATCCCCAACCTATTATGCTGCTATACATATTCTTAAGTAATTATAGGAGTTTTTGTAAAATTATAGATCCAATGCTCCAATAAAGTGTGGTTGATGTATTTGGCTTGGTATTAATATCGCATATAAAATATGTAATAAGATGTTTCAATTATCCATGACAGGTTGAGTCGGGATCTTTGAAAAGTCAATATGCAACCTCTTGTCGAAGTGAAATTTAATAGTATTTCCTTGGATGAGTAATTCATTAGTGAATTTATGGTTGCTTTGGATTGTAAAATTTTCTTAATGAGTTTTGGAGGATCTGAATGAGACGTAGTTTTTTTTTTGCAAATGCTCTTTCTGTCACGAGATTGGGATTATCAAATTATCTATGTCATCTATTCTAGAAAATTCCCAGTAATATATTGATTGGGAGGATCTCTTTGATTGTACAAATATGAATCGCTGGAATAGATGAAATTAGGTAATTTAGCAGGGATGCAAGTCAAAAACAAAAGGATTACAAAAGACAATATAGTACACCTATAGTTATTTGGATAGAACATTAGAAAATTGCCTCAACCATGCATGAACAGGAGTAACAAAAGGTTGGAGTGGGCGTCCAAATTCCTAGGAAACCGAGATACCAGAAATCAATCCATAGGAATTTGAGTACCGCAACTCATTTTACCCAAAGGGCTTTCACTGAAGAACTTCTTTAAGATTGGAGTCATACTAAAATTCTATGAAACTAGTACAATCCATCCAAGTATAACTGGTAGCTACGGAAGAATGTGTACACACAAGTATTTGATGATTTAAATTCATAAGTTGATAAATTATAAATAATTTATATAGAACCAACATATAGGTTAACTAACATGGACGAAATACCGTTACATGAACCGGTAAACTTATAACTACAAATATGCACTAATAAACTTGAAATTGAGACTCAGTGTAGTCTGTGAACTTAAAAATCCATATGGGTTAAGAATTTGAAATCCAATGTCTAGAATTTTAGTATAGGTTTTGAATCAACAAATAAAAGAACATGATTTAATCCCATTGTCGTACTTTAGCTGATTTGCTTGGAATGCACCTAGCGGCGATTATACATCTCAATGTGTTAATTGGTATGGCAAAAGGTAAATTCAATTAAGTTGTACCGTGGGATGATGTTGTAATGAGTCATATAACCTACGCGGAGAAAATTTATTAAGCCTAAACTCCAACGAATAATAAAATGAAATGTATTTTAATGCATAGTATATTGGCAAACTATAAAATCAAAAGATCCTAGCCATCTTTGTTAACACGCATGAAATCTAGATGCACGTACCCATTGATTGAAAATAGAAAATAAATTGATAAATTTGACACTAATACTCAATGTTGATAGTATTACGGGATTGTCTAGAAATATGTGGCAATGCGGAAGTATCATGATACTTCAAAAGCTTCTATAGAATGCAGGTCGATGATTAGTAGGCATTCATGTGCCACCCATGTAGGTCTTTAACCAATGCCACTGCACATGGGAGGTGTAAGATCTTTATTTATGAACTTCATATATTAATACTAAGATAGTGTACCCTCAGAACACAACAACCAGTTATTAGTAAATATAATTGGTGCGATCGGTTGGTGAACATACTGAAGCATGAGTTTCTTCATGCACCCAGATGCCTATATATATCTAAAATCTCCACACGAAAGAATCAATAGCTAGACTAAAGAATAAACATTTATTCCTTTCAGATAACTGTTTGATTTATGATGATAGCATAACCATGTGTCGAATGACACCCGCTGCCTTGAAATAATTACTACGAATGGGATGTACCAGAAAGATTTGAGCGTGATGTTCAAAGAACCCCAATTTCTCTAGCATTGCTTTTGTTGGTGTCCCAAGGCAACCACGTGTAAGTTAGAAATGAGCTAGTCCCAATACAAGATTTGAATCGGGCAAAACCGAAGGAAATTGGGGATAGACCTCTATGCACTTGGGGGCCGAATCCCACAGAGAAAACCTTCCGATCTGAGGAATTTGGGAGTGGGGTTTGAGAGGGGAGCAGCCATCCTCGAACCATAGATTCTTCTCTTTTCTTCTCGGTTGGTGTAACACCCTCGAATCGGCCCTATGCAAGTTTTAGCCCTTTCCGCCAAACCCGCATAGAAACGATTCAAGGACGCCCACCAGGCACTTTCGTGCGGGTGGAAAATGAAGTAATACCATTACACAACAGTCCTCGATGGGACCCACAGAACAGATATATATACAACAACGACTCAACGAGTCAAGAATACAGATATACAATACAAAGATCCAAACCACCTTGAAAACGATAGAGCATCCGACTACGGACAAGATGCAAATGGGGCTAAGAGCCCTGAAGAATAACCAATGGCGTCCATAACCCTGCCCAGGCCAAGCCGGAAGGGTAACCCTGCTAACGACGTCGATCTCAAACCTGCTAAAACAAAAGGGGTGCCGACAAAGGGCAAAGGAAAAAGAGGAGCGTCAGTACTGAGGCCAGTACACCGCGAGGCTAGAATTCGGCGGCTCTCGCCTACATAGGTATGGTGGACTGAAGCGGCAGCGCAGCATGCACTAAACAACCTATAGAGACTCGATTCAACTGTCGGCTATTAGAGAGGGATAAGAAAGACCTATTCGAGACCAACCTGATGCTAACACCAAACATACCCATCCTGGTATTTCCCCCTCGAGACCAAATGAGGAAGTCGGACCAAGGAACTCACACAGTTGGCAGTTTTACTCATTCCGTTATAGTTGCAGCATTTACTAGTCAGATATATAGCTTGAGTCATCCTGATAGCATAAGTAGTGGGCAGTTTTAGTTAACATTCTGTTGTAGTTGAATCATTTACTAGTCAGATATAATTGTCCCGAGGAATCCCAAAACCCAGAGGTGTTGGCACTTTTATCACATTCCATTGGAGTGGCAATACTTACTAGGCAGGTATGGTATGACCCAGATCACCACAGATCCACCAGTTGTTGGCATTTTTATTATCCATTCCATTATAGTGAAGCTGAATTACTAGTCACATATTAAGTCAAATTTATAGCACTACTTTAGTTTATGCTTGTCTATGATCGAGATACTGTGCTCCAAGTCGTCCATAACCGCGGACACGGCTTTCAGAAAGATTTACCCTACAGGGGTGCACAAATAGCAACACACACACGATCAACCTCGGAAAAACCAAATCAAAACCCAACGAGGCTTTCACGACAAAGCGATCACAGGATTCATAAAACATTTTAGGGGGACACCCCACTAAGCTACCCGCAACTGAAAGGGCATGTATGCCCCCATGTGTGGTTTTGGTAATTAATGACAATCCCTATGGACTAATGTGCAAATTGAGTTTCACTTGTAGGTTTGTCCATTGGCATCGCTTGGACCATGTGTTGGTTTCAAGGATGAAAAAGAAGAAGCATCGTCCAAGGGCTTTGTGCCTATTGGAATCAAGAAGAAGAAGAAGAAGAAGATCAAGTATGCCTTGAAGAAGAAGAAGAAGAAGATGGAGTTCCTCATGGGTGATGAAGACAAGGTCAAAGAAGTGGTTTTCCCATGGAGTATGGGGGAGCCATTCACAAGTCTTCATCAAGCAAGAGCAAGCAAGAAAGGTGTTCCATCTTGAAGGTGACAAGATCGTCTACATCAAGCTCAAGTGGGATGCTCAAGGCAAAGGTATGATCTTGATAGGGTTTCTATTTTACCGGTCTCGTGTAGTGTTGGGAGACCGGGTTTAGGATAGATAGCCGTACTATCAAGAGGGGCTCTCGAGTGGGTGGCTCGTTCGTATCTTTCGAAGAGAGCTCAAACCTTTGCATACATAGCATCATCTTTCTTGGTTGTTGTTTGGTTCTTGTCCATGTGAGGATCTAGAGCTTGTGGTTATCTTCTTAACAAGCACTAGTTCATCAAAAACGGATTTCCCTTGCATATCTTATTGCGTTTTTTGATCTTGCGGGTTTTCTGGCTCCACACCTTGGGAGGTATCTCACATATATATTCATGGTATTTTCTCCCTTGTTGGATTCTACACGTCGTTATCTTTCCAACAAAATTGGTTTCATCTCGTTTGGAGTTCAGATGCAAAAATTGTGGCAGTTCTGGTTCTGAAGTTTTTGCCTGGCCGGTAGTTCCGGTGGGCCACCGGTAGTACCGGCCAGACGCCGGAAGTACCGCTCGGGCAGAAATGCCGCCGGTAGTACCAGTGTTAATTCCGGCCCAACTTCCGGCAACCCAAATTTTGGTTCAGTACCCTCTCTGCCTGGTTTGCGCTATTTGACGGAACTTGGATCGGATTTTCAGGCAGTAGTACCGCTAGGATATTCTTGCCACCGGTAGTTCCGGTGAAGCAGCGGTAGTTCCGGCCAAGCTCGCGTTTTTGATCTTTGCCTCGCTGTTTTCTGACCGTTAGCTGGGTGCCACCGGTAGTACCGGCCACCAACCGGTACTACCGGCCGTGCGCGATTCTGTGGGTAACGGGCAGATCGAGGAGCCCCTTAAAAGGAGCTCCCCTTTCCCCTTCGCCCCCAACTCTTGTTCTTCTCGGTTTTTGGCTTTCTCTCTCCTCCATTGTTGACCTTGAAGAGCTTGCCCTCTCCCCTTCTCCCTCCTATGATTCTTGTATCTTTTTGAGGGATTTGAGAGAGGAGATCTAGATCTACAAGCCCCACCAAGCAAAATCCCTTCTTTGTGAAGGAATCCTTGGGATCTAGATCTTGGAGAGTTTTGTGTTCTCCTCTTGTGTTCTTCCTCCCTTATTCCCCCAATAGCTTTTGTAGCTTTGGTGGAATTTGAGAGAGAAGGACTTGCCTCTTGCATTTGGTGCATAGGTTTGAGTTCTCCTCGGAGATTCGGTGATTTCAATCCCTTGGGATTGTTTCTCTTGGGTTCTTGGAACCCTAGACGGTTGTGGTTGGATAGTTGACCTTTTGTGGTCTTGTAGGCTTTTGTGGCCTTGTTGCCTTTTGTGGCTTTGTAGCCTTTGTGGCATTGTTCTTGGGGCTCCAATTGAGTTGTGGAGGTTCCCCAAGCTTGTAGGCCTTTTGTGGCATTGTGGAGCCTTTGTGGCGTTTCTTGGGAGCCCTCCAATTGAGTTGTGGAGATTGCCCCAAGCCTTGTACGGGTTCGGTGACCGCCCTCAAGTGTCCCATAGTGGAACATGAGTAGGCCTTTGTGGCGAGCTCACGGGAGAATAGGGTGAGCCTTTTGTGGCGTCGGTGAGTTGCGTGGCTTCGCATCCTTGGTGAGGCCTTGTGTGGCGTTGGGTGAGCATCGAGCCACCACACCTCGAGGTGAGCCATTTGTGGCGTTCGAAGTTCATTGCGCCCCCGCACCTCTCCAACGGAGACATAGCTTCTTTGGAAGTGAACTTCAGGAAACAAATCATCATCTCCGCGTCCATCGGTTATCTCTCAACCGAGCCCTTTACCTATGCAATTTACATTGTGTTAGCCTTCGTGCTTGAAGTACTATTATCTTGCTATCACCTTGTTGCTTGTCTTGCTTATCATAGGTTGTTGGTGCACTTAGTGAAACTAGTGGATATAGGTTTTGGCTTGATAAATTAAACGTTAAGTTTTATTCCGCATTTATTAGAGCCTAAACCGTAATAATTTTAAAACGCCTATTCACCCCCCTCTAGGCGACGTCCATTTCCCTTTCAGCAACGAAGTTGGCCGGCTCCGGAACGGACCCAGGGTTTGTGTCAATGGCTGTAAACGACTAGGAACCCGAAAGTGTGACTAAGCTTGTCGATACCGCGAAAACATTCCACATTCCAAAACAATACAGGTGCTCCACGCACAATCGTGAATAAAGCAGTAAGCATGGCATAAGTACAGGATAGTAATAAAGCCCCAAACTACTTGTGGCCCCAAGAAATAAGAAATGAATCAAGCTCTGGCTAAGGGCGATTCATAGACTCTCCCGGATGTGGATAGTGCGAATAGTCAAGGAACAAGTATCAAGTACTCGGGGCCTACGGGACACAAGTGAGCGTGGAAGAACCAAATAACATCTATTGGCCACCGATGCCTCTGCATTAGTTATATCTAGCAATTTAATACTGGTAATTAAAGACATGATCATCTCCACCATAAACATCTGCTAGCATTCCAACAACTGTGGTACTCGACAACACGAGACCGCACCTGAGCAAGCAACTACGACTCGCAGGGCCAGCTATCTACCAACCAACAGGTATTAGGAGGTGTCCATGGCAATATAGAGGCTGCACGGGATATAACTGGTGCAAGGAAACTAAAGCATCACGACACAGATAGCAATAGATCAACAGGAGGAAATAAAGACTATAAATGCAAAATAGGTAGAAGGGGGAGAGATGCTCGCCTAGGAAACACTGCCGAAGATACATTATCCGAAGAACTTGTCGATACTCGCATCCACTCAACGGCCTAATCCACGGAGAAGCAAATCACTAAAAGAAACACCGGATGCAATATTTAATACTACCGCAGAAGATCCGGCATGATTATGATATGATGCATGACATGGCACAAATGCGGTGCAATTAGGCAGTATTAAGCGGAACCGGGGTCCCGATAATTAATTAAACGGTTCAAGTTATTTAACAACCCCGCAATTTAAATGTTGTATTAACAGGGCGGAACATGTCATCGGTTCGCTACACCAATTTAAATGGAGTCCGGAATAAGACTAGAATAGCCCGCATATAGACTCCATATTTAATTTAGGTGAATCGACTATTTAACCCAACCCACCAGATGACATGTATGCAAGCATGATGATTTAATGATGCGACATGTATATGTCATATTATAAAAATAGAGGCTTAGGGTCACACATATGGGTTCGGAAGATCTTGGTTCCGGGGTTCGGGGTTCGCCAGGGTTCGACGGGGATCGGTCTCGGTGGGAACGTTCTCGGACAACGGAGTAGATCTTGGCGTTCCGGGAAGAAGGACTTGGTTTGGCGTCGGGGCGCATCGGATTTTCCCTGGTCGGTGTCAATCTTGTCGTGGCGAAGATCTTGTCGGGTCCGCGTATCGGGTCGGTCTTGGAATTCGGGATGAAGAACTTGGTGTTCCGGTGGCGATCTTGGCGGTCTTCGGATCCGGGTCTCGCATCCGAGGAGGAGTACTTGTAACATCTGTGGTCTTCGGGTTCGGCCTTCGGATCCGGGTTGGCGCGCTCGAGGTCTCAGCGTCCATGAAGAAGATCATGTCGATCCATGGGGTTCGGTCTTCAGATTCGAGAACGCGGTCTTCGAGTTCCAGGAAGGAGATCTTGTCGTCGTGAGGTCGATCTTGTCTTTGCAGCACCAACATGGCACTGGCACGAGTAGTACCACAACATCACCGACACCTCCATACCATACTACATATGCATCCACAGGTACTACCTCGGAGGCAAAGAACCGTGGCCCAAAATGACAAAAGATCTTGGCGGCCGGAACTCCTACAGGAAGTTGGGTACGGAGGACTGCTGCTCGCGTCCGGAGAAGAGGAACAACGGGGAGGAGCTTGATACAGTGCCGGGTCGAGCGACAATGTTGTGGGCCTGGCAGTGGCGTGACCGCGTGTGCTGCAGAGGGGCCCCGCAGCGGCGAGCGGCCTAGAGGCACGGGGCCAGGCGACGACGGCATGCCAGAGGGGCGCTCCGCGGAGGCGAGAGGTCAGGCGGCCGGACAGGGGAGGCCGGCGGCTGCGAGTGAGGAGGGCGACCATGCGGTCCAGGGAGGATGAAGGCGGACGCGGCTCGGCGCGCCTTGCGAAGCACCAGGAGGCGGCGCACGGCCAGAAGGAGCTTGGCGGCGGGGAAGGGCTCGAAGCAGAGGGGTTGGTGGCTCCACGGGGAAGGAGACAAGGTCCACGGAGAGGAGAGGGCGGCCGGCGACGCGGGCGAGCTCACGCGGCAGCGGAGCGCCGCTGACGACCGATGGCGGAGCTCAGGGCACCTGGACGGAGGCGACCGAGGTGGACGAGGAGGGCGGCCGGCGGAGAGGCGTCCCTGGCGGCGGTCGACGGAGCTCTGCGAGCAAGCAGGGCAGAGGAGCGGCAACGCTTGCGAGGGGGCTGGGCTCGCGGCGCTGCTGAGCGGTGATGGGGCGGCGGGTGCGCGAGGGTGGCTCCGATGCAGGGGCACACGGCTGGCGGCGGGGAAGACGGTTGGTGGGGATCGAGCGAGGTGGGAACGGGACGCGGGGCGGTGTGGCGATGGGGTGGGCGGTGTTTGTGGTGGGACCCGGGGGTCGGTGGTGTTACGTGCGGGCAGGGTGGTAGACGGTAGCGAGGAAGGTACGGGCGCGAGATCGGGCAGGGTGTGGTGCACGGGGAGGGTTGGCCAGGGAGTGCGGGGCAGGTGTGGGCCCGGGCCAGGCTGACGTGTGGAGAGGAGCGGGAGGATCTCTCGCGGTTGGTGCTGCACTGCGGGCAGGTGGTGGGACCGGCAGGAAGCGTGCGATGGTGGAGCGGGGAAGGTCGGGGTGGGCGCGGCTGTGTGGGTCTGGTGGAGATGGCGGCGGGTGGAGTTGGCTGCATCGCGTGCGTGTGTGCGTGTGTGCACTGCGCGCGGCAAGGGTGGGTGGCAGCGGATGGTTAGGGTTAGGTGGTAGCTAGGGTTTCAGTCTAGGGTTTAGATTCTGATCTGTTTTGTTTACTGGGGGTGTCCGGCTAGGTCGGTTCGGCCCGGTTTGGCTGCCCCCTAAAAATAATACAAATATTTTATTTGTCACAACAAGTCTTTAGAATCTATTTTTAGACGAAACAAAATATTCCGGAGACCCGGGTTTTGATTCGAAATAAAGACTAGGTATTTAGAAAACAGAAATAGGGTTTTTCGAAAATAGTTTCAGACAACAGATGCATGATGATGACGATGCTCAAATGCAATGTGGCATGATGACATGAGCATGCGGTCATGATGATGCAATGCACAAAAACAACGCGATTTTCTAGTAGTAGTTTTTGCGGGACGCCACAGTTGGAATGGGAGTGGATGGGTCAGGCTAGGCCGACTCACGCGAGCTTAACCCTCATTGAAGGATAGAGCCCTTTAGAGAGGCACTATGTTCCATAGGATCACACCTTGTAGAAAGACGCTACACAACCTGAGTGGGGCTTGGCCGAAACCTGCCATGGCACGATGGAGGGGTGTGTAACGCTTGTCAGTGGGGCGCTACACTAAGGAGCATAGGCCCCCGCAAACATGCGCTACACAAAAGGGTTAGTTCCATGCAATTCTTCCGTCTGAGTTTTTTTTTTTTAAATTCGGGATGTTATTTTTTGTCGTTTTTCTGGTGTTTTCCCCGTGGTATTCCTTTTGTTTGGATGTGTTGCGCGCGTCCAAAATGGATCAGAACAATGGGTCACTAGCATCGGACCCGTGGTGTTTTGTTGGCTTCGGTCTTCCAAAACCAATTCACGCGCAGGTGGAGACCCCATGCGGCAACACTCCAAAAATTGCAAAGGCACGAACAAGTGGTGTGGTAGCGGTGTCGGAGGTGCCGTGTAATTTAAAGCCGCTTGCGGCAGGCTTCGATGCCTCCAAGGAGACACCGGGAAGCCGGTGCCCAAAAGCAAGGCTCCCTCCACTTTTCTATACGAGCCCATATACTAACATTTCAGGCATCAAGAAAACGCAACAAAAAAGTAGCACAGTTAGTTATGTGGAAATGCTCTCATGTAAAGTAGTAATTTTACGTGTGGTGCATCTTTCTTTATGGTTGCATGCAACCTTCATATTATTTAACATCATCTTACGTGGTAGAAACATAATTATTTTTTCTTGATTAGTGCTAGTGGTCTTATATGTATGCAAAATGTATTTTTTATGGTGGCCTGGAGTGAGTAGTATGGATTGGCACCAATTGGCAGAAGATGATTAAACTCCATTGTCGTACATTAGCCGATTCTACATAGGATGCGCCAAGCATTAGTATTGCAAAAGAAAATGCAAATTGTACTGTCGGGGGGGGGGGGGGGGGGGGGCGTTGTAATGAGTAACATAACCTATGTGAAGAAAATAATTAAGCACAAACCCTAATGAAAGATAAAATGTAGTTTATTTTAATACTACATAGTATACTGGCAAATTATAAGACCTAAAGGTGCTAGCCATCTTTGTTCGAATTTTTGTAAGCGGAACTAAAAGTTGATTAACAAGGATGAAATCCAGTCGCACATACCGATCAATTCTGAATTGAAAATGGCATTGACGAATTCGATAATAAGACTCGGTGTTCGTACCATGGATTTGTCTAAAAACATGTGGCGATGGGAAGCTATTATGCTAGTTCAAAAACTTCTGGAACGCATGTCGATGATTACTAGGCATTCATGTGATGTCCTCTAGGTCTCTAAAAACATCTTTATTTCCGGGCGTCTTATATTTATACTCAGATAGCATGTACTCTCAAAACACAACAGCTAGCCAGTTAGTAAAGATAGTTGGTCGATGGGTTGGTAAACACACTGCAGTACGAGTTACTCCATGCACCCGAACGCCCATATATCTATCTAGCATCTTCGCACGGAAGAACCAACGCCTAGACTCAAGAATAAACCTTTATTCCTTTCAGATAACTGTTTAGTTTGTGAACATAGCATAAACATGTGTCGAAGCACACCCGTGTAGTTGCAAGAATTGTTACGAATGGGATGCACACTATAGGAATAAACAGAGGCGCCGACGGCCGGCCCCCGTCGGCGTAGTTCCCTCGGCGTAGCTACTTGTCGGCGTAGCCCCTCGGCCGTCGGCATAGCGGTTTCCCCTCGACATAGGCTTGAAGTGGGCCCCATGATGTCAGGCGACGGTCGTTGGGTAACAGCCTAGCTCTGGAGCTACGCCGACGGCCAGGCCGTCGGCACAGGCCTTGGTAATGGCCCAGCCCTTGGTAACAGCCCAGCCCTGGAGCTACGCCGATGGCCAGGCCATCGGCACAGGCCTAGATTATTTCAACTTTTTTATTTATTTTTACTTTTTTGAATTATTTAACTCATTAATCTCACAAGAACATTTTTAATTCTAATTCTAAGCACACTTAATCTTAAGTCAATTACACTCGTAGTCAAACTTTCCAATCGGTCATCCATCCTAACACTACTGTAGCCCTAGCACACTTAACTTCTAAGTTCCTTCCATATGAGCTTCCGATAAAGAAATTAGAACTTGTTGTTAATACTATGATATCAATCCTATTAACCATTAGACTATACTGTTAGACGTCATTATTTTTTATATTCCATACAACTATTTAAGTAAACAACAATGAATTAGTAATAATAATCTTGAATAAAAATAAAAATAATATTTTTTATTTATTTTGCCTTTCTTCCATTTAATATTGAATAATTCATATATACAAATCCGTAAATCGTAATTCGACAAATAATATATCTAAATCGATCAGAAAAATGAGAGGAATGCAAATATGGCATCCCTATCATCTAATTAGTTATGCACTTATGTATCATATCTTTTTAATACTAGACCAACCGAAACTGTCAGGATTCGTGAAACATCCGTTTTTTTCACTTAGGAAATAGAAAATAGCTTTTTGGTACGATGAAAAGGAAATCTTCCTCCTGAAACATTGTTCGCCATCCCATGATACACATGTATGCACAATATGGACACATTATCACAAACTATACCTTTATTCTAGCCATAACATTGGTCATTTGACCCGAAAGTCCGAAAAACTCGAACGAGATAGGTCATTTTGTGAAGGTTTTTTGAGACATAATCAATATACCAAGTTTGATATTTTTCCTTCTAACTATGTCACATAATATGGCACCACGCGAAGGTTTCATATTGTTTGGATCATTTTTGAATTTCTTATGCCCGTTTTAAACTATCGTCAAACTTTTTCGAACGACGGGCATGAAGATTCTTAGCTCGGGGCTGAGACTCGCTAAAATTGAAGTGGATCTCTGATAAAACAGCATATTGTGAACCTAAAAATGATTTTTGTAAAAAATCATGAGCATCCGATCATGTACCTGTAGTTTATATCTGACCCACTTTGTACCGATTTGGCAGGAATTTGTCTTTTTCACAAGGGATATACGGAAAGGTTTGAGATCCTCCTGTTAGCACATTATCCATGTAAGGTGGTCTAGTATTTTTGAAAAATGTGTTGGTAGCATTTTGAATCATCCATTTGGTGGTTGCTTCACAAAACCGCTCGGTTTTTGCACTCGAAAAATGGAAAATGGCTCTTTGGTGCGATGAAAAGGAAAACTTCCTCCTGAAACATTGTTTTCCATCCTATGATGCACATGTATGCATAATATGGACACATTATCGCAAACTATACCTTCATTATAGCTATAACATTGGTCATTTCACTCGAAAGCCAAGAAACCTCGAACGACATAAGTCATTTTGTGAAGGTTTTTTTTGAGACATAATCAATATACCAAGTTTGATATTTTTCCTTCTAACTATGTCACATAATATGACACCACGAGAAGGTTTCGTATTGTTTGGATCGCTTTTAAATTTCTTATGCCCGTTTTAAACTATTGTCAAACTTTTTCGAACGACGGGCATGAAGATTCTTAGCCCGGGGTTGAGACTCGCTAAAATTGAAGTGGATCACTGATAAAATAGCATATTGTGAACCTAAAAATTATTTTTGTAAAAAATCATGAGCCTCCGATCATGTACCTGTAGTTCATATCTGACCCACTTTCTACCGATTTGGCAGGAATTTGTCTTTTTCACAAGGGATAGACGGAAAGGTTTGAGATCGTCCTGTTATCACATTGTCCATGTAAGGTGGTCTAGTACTTTTGAAAAATGTGGTAGTATCATTTTGAATCAGCCATTTGGTGGTTGATGCACAAAACCGCTCGGTGTTTGCACTCGGAAAATGGAAAATGGCTCTTTGGTGCGATGAAAAGGAAAACTTCCTCCTGAAACATTGTTTGCCATCCCATGATACACATGTATGCACAATATGAACACATTATCACAAACTATGCCTTCATTCTAGCTATAACATTGGTCATTTCACTCGAGAGCCAAGAAACCTCGAACGAGATAGATCATTTTGTGAAGGTTTTTTGAGACATAATCAATATACCAAGTTTGATATTTTTCCTTCTAACTATGTCACATAATATGACACCACGTGAAGGTTTCGTATTGTTTGGATCGTTTTTGAATTTCTTATGCCCGTTTTAAACTATCGTCAAACTTTTTCGAACGACGGACAGGAAGATTCTTAGCTCGGGGCTGATACTCGCTAAACTTGAAGTGGATCTATGATGAAACAACATCTTGTGAACCTAAAAATGATTTTTATAAAAAATCACGAGTATCCGATCATGTACATGTAGTTCATATCTGACCCACTTCCTACCGATTCAGTAGGAATTTGTCTTTTTCACCAGGGATAGACGGAAAGGTTTGAGATCACCCTGTTATGAAATTATCCATGTAAGGTGGTCTAGTATTTTTGAAAGTGTGATGGTAGCATTTTGAATTAGCCATTTGGTGGTTGCTTCACAAAACCGTCCGTTTTTTGCACTCGGAAAATGGAAAACAGCTT
Organism: Avena eriantha; assembly: GCA_910589775.1. NCBI lineage: Eukaryota > Viridiplantae > Streptophyta > Magnoliopsida > Poales > Poaceae > Avena > Avena eriantha. The sequence goes on from OU342746.1 coordinate 336,598,018, forward strand.
TTTGGTGCGACGAAAAGGAAAACTTCCTCCTGAAACATTGTTCGTCATCCCATGATACACATATATGCACAATATGGATACATTATCACAAACTATGTCTTCATTCTAGCCATAACATTGGTCATTCGACCCGAAAGCCAAGAAACCTCGAACGAAATAGGTCATTTTATGAAGGTTTTTTTGAGACATAATCAATATATCAAGTTTGATATTTTTCCTTCTAACTATGTCACATAATATGACACAGCGCGAAGATTTCGCATTGTTTGGATCGTTTTTGAATTTCTAATGCCTGTTTTAAACTATATATAATGTTTTATGTTTCACTTAATTTTTGTTTATAAATATGTAATATTTGAGTGTAGATAGATATATCTTATTTTTCTGCAAATTTTGATATATTATTTGTATTTTTATGAATTAGAATGATTTAGCTATGATTTTTAAAAAATTAATGAAGTAAAAGAAAAAATAGCAATGGCTAAAATTACATGAAAAAGAATCTGGAGGCCTACGCCGACGGCCTAGCCGTCGGCACAGACCAAACATTTGGCCGTCGGCACAGCCTGGCTACCTAACGCCGTTTCCGTCGCCGTGTCTGAATTGGGGCTACGCCGAGGATTATACCTACGCCGAGGGCCACCGTCGGCACAACCCTCTCTACTACGCCGACGGCCACGCTACGCCGAGGACTATCCTCGGTACCGTCATTTACGCCGACAGCCGTCCCTACGCCGACGGCCGGGCTGGTCGGCTGGCCGGAGGAAGCATTGGCCGTCGGCGTAGCCGGCCGGTCGTCGGCACCTCAGTTCTTTCCTGCAGTGGCACCAAAAGGATTTGAGCTCGTTAGTCCAAGCACCCCAGATTCTCTAGCATGTACGCATTGGTTCTGTTGGTGTCTTAGGTGACCACGTGTAAGTTAGAATAGAGCTATTCTCCACATCGCCGTTTATATGAGTAGAATAAGGATGCTTGCACCTTACTAGTACTTTCCGTTGAACACGTTTGGTCAGTCCAAGAACGTTGGATGCGTGCAAGGTAGCCTGGTGAATCGGGTTTGATGGCTCCATCTCCTGCAGCGTCTACATGAAGAGCAAAACCATCTAGAGGAGAGTAGATAACCGTACGAAAAATATAAAGTACCTCCACTAGTGAGCCACGTTGCTGTATTTAGCGCTGGCGTTCGTGCACACATTGGGAGGATAGTCCATAGATCCAATATATCTATTTCTGCATGTTTGTATGTATTGGCACCACGGGGTCTCTGCTCGCGTTTCGTTCTACCTCTGCCTTTTCGTTTGGCGAGGAGCTCCTGAACACTTAAGCTCGTCTCTCTTCCGTGTGCGGCCTGTCGTCACCTTGCTCACCGGACAAGCCCACTCGTAAATATAAATAAGTTCGAATTTAGTGTGTTTTGGAAGCTTCTGTGATGTGTGTTTGCTTCCGAGTTAAGCTTTTGTGATACGTGTGGCAAACAGCCAAAACGAAATATAGCCTCGTTGTTCAACTTACATACCCATGTTGAGAAGGAGCCTAGCAGAAATTTGCTGTTGGAAAATAAAAACAGAATTTGCAACCAAAATGGCATTGTGGTATACATATTCGTTCCTATCCACCCTAGTCTACTACCATTGTTCTCCTCATCTCTTTATGTTCCTTGGCCGAATTCAGTTCGCTCCAACCCTCGGAACAGAATGCTGTGTTGCTGTCTTTTGAAAACCTCGCGGTGTGCCAGCGCCCGACGTATAGGTCGATAGACGACAATCTCGATCGAATGGGTTGTCTCCTCCGGAGTCCTGATCTGGCTGTGAGAGGCCTGTGGTGGAGCCGCGGTGTAGTCAAAAGCACGGAGATCAGTGAGATGGCGTAGTCCAAGTCCATCGCTCCACGCAGCGACGCGGGATTGGATCGGTAGAGGAAAAGCGTGATCGAGCAAGACGTAACCAACCAGTTTTTCGTTCTGATTTTCCCTACTAGGCCACACGGACGTCTCAGCTAGATGACCAGTTTTGCAATGATCGATCAGAATTCTTTCACAACTTATATACGTAGAGTTGCTGGGCCGCAGGGTATGCCCAGGCATACCTGGCATACCCTGTAGGTCTGCCGCTGGGTCGTGGTTAAGTGATGGCTAGTGTTCATGGCCGTTGGAGCGGCGTGATGTATTGGCGAGCGGTGAGAAGTGGAGGTGTGTTGGCAGCTATGTCGATGGCAGGTCGTACTCGGATATAGAGGCGGGGTCCCTTGGCGGGGTGAAAACCTTCCTAGCGTTGTCTTGGCCGACACTCATGGGTGTCATTTCCTTCTTGAAGGCACCGTCGTGGATCATCTCCAGTTCCTTCCCGATGCCCGAGAGGAGATACTGTTGAACAAGTACAACATGGTTAAAGCAGGTGGTAGCATAGCCATCTTCAAGTTTGTTCTTCTCAAATATCCCAAGTTAGGAACCTCAAACTTCACAAATTAATGTACTTTCACCGTTTCAAATTAGTTGTCTCAACTTTGTCTATATTCAAAGTCTTAACTATGTTCCTCTCAAATAGCACTATTTTTGTTGCCAAGGATGATCTCTTCTTACCTAGTCTCTGCTAAGGTTTAACCGGTCGGTCTTATCGTCACCGGCGTGGTGAGTTTGGGCCATCGAATCAGGACGGTGTAGAATCCCATGCTAGACAGTATGGATCATCCTGTAATGTACTAGTGCATTAGCGTTAGCTCTTGACACAGTTGGTTGGATCATCCTGCTGGCTGTGTAGGGCACCAATGGTAATCAACATGTGCTTACGACCTGAAAGTTTTCCTTGGTCGGCGTCATGCCCTGTCTTCTTACCTTTGGCTCACTTTTTCCGTCTCGCCATGTTCAGACCACTTTGGGCAACCTTCAGCGCATCTGTATTGTCGAAGGATATTGCCCCAGGCGTGGTGCTGTTACCCGTATCAGATTTTTTACTTCCATTTTCATGGAGTCGGTGAGCATGCACAATTTTACAATGAAATCGCACAAGATTTCTGTGTTGATCCTTGTTACTAGACTAGTGCCGTACTTAACAGTGACTAACATTCCTTTCGAAAGAAAAAACAGTGACTAACATTCTGTGTTGGCGTAATCAGAAACTATCCTGTTCTTCAATGACGATCTGCTCCGGGGAAGGAAGGGAGCGGGCTGTGAACAGAACAACCTAACGTCAGTTGTTTGCTCGGAATTTTGGGGACGTGCGGGCACATCCGCATATGATGAGTCTTCATTTTCCAGTCGGTAGATGCATATGCAAGTTGGAGTTATTGGAGTCAGAAAAAACAAAAGTTGGAGTCAAAAAAACTGTGGAACTGTGTGAACACATATGTGATTCTGATAAAACCAAAACAAAGGTTCGATGGACATCAATTATATGCATCGATCACCGTAGTTTCACTTTTAACCACGGTTGCACATGATGGGTGAAAGAATAAACCATGGGTGAAAGAACTTAGAAGACGGCTGGAGGAGGTGTCTCTAGTTGCGTACCCTTGGTTCTAGGATCTCTACTTTATCACCAAGTCAGTAGGCCAGCCATGTCAAGTGCGAGCGAGCATCGCCGAGTAGTGGTTCATATTAGATGCACGGCCAGAGACATAGCATCTCTAGGTCCATCTTTTCCCAATGCCTCCCAAATCTAACGTATGGTTTCGTGCGTCTGTGGTGCGATATGTGCTCTATAAAATGAGGGGGATTGTCTATTTGTCTTAGCACTACCCATGGTGCCGGTCTCTCCTTAGATAACTACCATATATAGACAGTGATGAATGTGAGCTACATATATACACGCCTTGGATGGGTGGTAGGACGGAATAAAAGCGATAAAGGCATGTTCAATGCTCTTATGTCAGCCTTCCCTTAACAACGCCACATAGGACGTCCGCTGACCTGGCGAGGAGAGAGAGCGACCAAAGGCACGAGCCTTCCCTTCCGTAAGGGATCGTCTCTTGCTAAGAAGGAGAAGGCAAATATCTGCGTTGAATGAGTTGCTCTCCCTTATCCACGCGTTCTCCAAATCCCATGCTCCGAGTGGCTAATTTTCGTCATCTGGCGCAAAATTGTTTGCCTCGTCGCGCCAAATTCTTCTTTCTCCCCGCGCGCTGAACCCTGCTCCCCATATATTCACATTCAATCGACGATGAAGGAACCAAAACCTACAGCCGTCGCTACCATCAGCGGAAAAAATCCATCCCAGGCACCACTGCTCCACCCATGTCTCGTCGGCCAGCGCGCGCTGGAGCTTCCTCGGCCATCCGCGGACATGCTTCTCGATCCCCAATGCCCGTGTATGCTCCCCCACCGTCGGACTATGCCGGATCTGAAGCCGCTGCCTCACAAGATTGGTGGGACGGGGCTGCCGGTAGTAGCCCCAATCTTTCTTCTCCAACAGATTGGTTAGTCTCGCCCTTCTGTTGGTACATCATGTGTAGATCGTGTGTTCTTAATCTTGCTTATATTGGTGGATTTGGTGATGCACTGCCGTGCTAATTTTACTCCTAGGGTCTGCAATCTCGAATTGTAATAATTATTTCATCCTTGATCTGAGTAAATGGGAGATTGTAGATGGGACGGATTACATGTGTTTGAGAGCATAAGCAAAATAATGCTCCCTCCGACCCAATTTAGTTGACTTAGATTTGTCTAGATTTGATTATATCTAGACATAATTTAGTATTAGATACATCCGTATTTTGACAAATTTGAGTCAACTAATTTGGGTCAGAGGAAGTACTGAGTAGAATTGATTTTTCTTAGTTTATGTATAGGCAGCTTCCACATATGTACTTTAATGGGAGATTGTAGATGGGACGGATTAACTTTGCACCTGTACAATCCACTGGACAATTACTCATACTGAACCTGAATGAAAAGGAACAACAAAACACTGTCATCTTTTGTCAGCATATGTACTTTAATCTGAAGCATCATGTGTATACTAGTTTCAAGGGTAATTATTTATGTTCAATTCTAGACAAGGCTGATTGGATTTGCACAGGTTCTTAATGTGTTATTTTAACATTTGAATATTTATTCTTGTAGGGTAAACGATATTCGTCCACCTGGAGGTTATGTAAACTTTTTACAAAATCCTACTAGTTTTCCATTTCCGCAACAAATTCCTAGCCGTCCAGACATGCCACATAATTATCATTTCGTTGGTAGTTCTTCACACAATACTCCATTACCATCAGCGAAGCCATACGCTACAAAAAAAACCCAAAAGGACGCATCTAATAAACATAAACGTACGTCCGCGTACTATTAATCTTGAAAATGGTGATGATGAAGAACCTGGCAATAAAAAGTGAATGGCATGGACAACAAAGGAGGATGAGATATTGGTAAGTTTTTATATTATTGCATTCCTTTGTCCATATGGCTGGCTTGTATATGGCAATGCTTAACAAAGGTTTCATTTCGCAATGTAGATGGGCGCTTGGCTAAATAACTCAAATGATGCTATAAGTGGAAACTACAAGAAGAATGAACAATATTGGGATGTTGTGACTGTTGAGTACAATAGCAACACCCCCGACAACAATCGTAAAAGGCAAACAAAGCAATGCATGAGTCGTTGGCATCGAGTGAACAAAATTGTAAATGATTTTCATGTTGTTTATACAGAGATAAGCCAAGTATACTCTAGTGGACAGAATGACGTTGATTTGATGGAAAAGGTCAAAAAAAAGTATGAGAAGGACCATGGACCGTTTTTGCATATGGATACTTGGGAGGCGTGCAATTTTTTTCCAAAGTGGCTTTTTACAATGCAGAAATGCATGGATCAAAGAAACGGGATCTCGCTGATTTGGGAGATGTGGGGCTTAAGTCATCTCCTATAGGAATTGATGATATTCCACGTCCTCCTATGAGGGTCAAAAAGGCCAAGGCTGAAAGAGATGGCAAAGGCAAGAATAAGCAGGTGTCAAAGGATATGGAAGAGCTCAATAAATAATTGAAGCTCGGGAACAAGCTAATAAAAATCGCACTGCGGTGCTAGAAGTACATAAACGTATTTCACAGGAGAAGATTGAGACATCACGGCTTGCTCTAGAGGCAGCAAAGGAGAACAAGGAAGCCAAGACAAAATCAAAAATGCTAGAGCAGTACAGTAAGCTCCTCACACATGACACTAGCGGGATGCCTGATGATATGAAAGCAGAGCATTTGAAGGAAATTTCATTAATGCGGGAAACATTATGGGGAAAGACTCATCAAAGCTGAAAGGTAAGCATGATACACATTACATTACATAGTATAATGTCATGTAAATAGCTAGTAATGAGTTAGCATAAATATTTTGTTTTGCAGCCCTAGTGGTCGACTTCAAGGCCTTTTAAAACATGTGCGCAATATCCAATGGTTGATGGTGTTAGACTACCTACCGTATGTCACAAGAGTTTGAATTGATTTATGCATGGAACTTGTAATAGTGTTTGTCTCAGAGTTTAAAGAAAGCATAGGAATAATCCATATTTGTGTTGGTCTTAGACTAGGTATCAACTTTCAGCAGTACGTATCTGAATTTGTCAAGTCTTGCTCTGTCGATCAATATGCAGTTCTACTTCATATATGTGTGTATTTGGATATTCTTTCTGTTGCCTTTCATCGTATCATACTTAACTTGTTTTGGTTCCAAACTGGGAATACACGTGTGTGTATCTCAAGAAAATTAAGAGAGTTTATACGGTTTTAAATTATGATTCACTCGGCTTCAAAACCGTACGTGGAGCTTCCGCCTCATACGGCTCCTCTAGGGATGGGGGTAGGCCCAGCCCAGGCTTGTGCGGTTAAGGTTGTTGTACACGACCTCAGTTGAGCATTCAGTTAGAGACGGCGATCGCAGGTTCGCTGGAGGAGAGGGTGAGTTGTATTTGTCTTGGTACTTGGGCTACCATTGTGTCGTGCATGGCAAGGACTTCAAGTCCGATCTGTATACTTCCTGTATGTTTGCTTTCCATGTCAACAATGTATACATACGTGTGTGTGTGAAACCTAGCCCAGCTTTTCACGTTTGCAATTTGCACGGATAATGTCTCAATCCGGCGACAGTTCCTCTGACGATTTTGATGCAGCCGATGATGCTGACCTAGCTGCTATGTACACACTAGAAGATTTCATGGCAGAGCAAGAGTTTCTAGATTCGTTTGGTCTGCAGATTTCAGGGAAGTTGAAGGACAAGCTTGAGGAACAAAACGCAGAGTCCTCTCGCTGTCGTAGTGGACCAAGAAGGCACATACCCACAGACCATGCAATAGCACACCAGAAGCTTGTGGATAATTACTTTTGTGACAATCCTCTCTACACGCTTGAGATGTTCCACAGAAGGTTTCGCATGAGCAAGCCACTATTCCGACGAATCGTATATGCCCTAAGCAACTGGTCTCCCTATTTTACTAATAGAGTAGACGGCGTTAATCATGAGGGTCTCTCCCCACTCCAGAAGTGTACGGCCGCAATTCGTATGCTTGCCTATGGGACAGCAGCTGACCAGCTTGATGAGGTGCTAATGCTCGGAGCTAGTACATCATTGGATTGCTTGAGTGCATTTGCGCAAGGCATCATTTAGGTGTTTGGCGGAGAATACTTGCGCCCCTACTCCTGAAGAAATTCTTCGTCTTATGCAAATTAGCTATGCTCGTGGCTTCCCTGACATGTTAGAAAGTATTGATTGTATGCACTGGGAGTGGAAGAACTGTCCAATGCAATGGTGGGGTCAGTTCACTCGTGGTGATTACAGAGTTCCAACTATGATACTTGAAGCCGTTGCTTCATATGATCTCCGCATATGGCATGCTTATTTTGGAGTTGTTGGGTCAAACAATGACATCAATGTTTTGAATCGATCTTCCTTGTTTATCAATACTTTGAAAGGAGAGGCTCATAGGGTTCAATATAGTGTCAATGGGAGGCAATATGATACTGCTTATTACCTTGCTGATGGTATATATCCAGAATGAGCTACATTTGTTAAGTCAATTCCGCTTCCTAAGAATGACAAGACTAAATTATTTGCAAAGCATCAAGAAGGGGCAAGGAAGGATGTAGAGCGGGCCTTTGCGGCATTGCAATCTCATTTTAGCATTGTAGATCGCCCGACAAAATTCTGGAGACGTGCGGCCGTTGGATCAATAATGCAAGCATGTGTCATACTTCATAATATGATAGTAGAGGATGAACGGAAACCGTTTAACATTCCATTGGACCTGAATCGAAACCCAGAGATATCATCTGTTCTACCACCCGAAGTCGCAAAGGGTGTTCACCCAGTCTTCGAAGATGTCCTGCGGAGAAGTGCCACCATTCGTGACCGGGAGACACATATTCAACTCAAGTCGGATTTAGTAGAGAATATCTGGGATCGCTTTGACAAGAAATAATATTTGTTTTTCATTACTTGTAGTCAGTACTACACAAGTACCACACAATTCTTCTGTGTACCTTTTATATAATAGTGATGATATGATATATGCCATGCCGTGTTGGTTGACCATTTTTATTATTTTATAGCGTGTACGTACTTCATCCACGTAGATTTTTTAATTGTTACATACTACCTCTTGAACCTAAAAATCCATTTGTATTTGGTGGACTAAACCTATTTGCAACTATCACGTAACACAAAAGGGTCTACGGGGATACTACATTTTTTTTCTTTTTTTTTTCGAAAAGGGGTTATAGCCCCGGCCTCTGCATCCAAGGATGCACACAGCCATTTATTAAAATAGAATCCAGAGTATACTTATTACAACTCAAGCATCAGAAAGTGTTGATACTACATTCTCGATCCCTACTTTTATGCTAGCATTTGAACTACTAGAGATAACTGTAAGCAACAAGGCATTGTACCATATATTTCCTTACCTTCTATTACTGACGTGTTAGGCACAGGGGAAGGCTGCTATCCCTTAGCATTGAACATGCCCTAATAACTCAACACTGCGTTGGATGGTCGGTGTGTGTAGAATCGAAGACAAGCTATTGGGAAAGTTGTGAGTGAGCACCATAACATCTACACCAGCACTAATTTTTGATTTTATCCGTGATACTAAATCACAACAAAATTATCTAAAAAAAAATATGGGTTTACTATAAGATTACACTATTTCACACACAAATATTCAGAGGAAAAACTTTTATCACGTGGCCAACACAAAACAAAAAGTGGTAGCATGTATATGTGAATATAAAACGCATCAAATGTTATAATTTTGTTCCTCTCAAATAGCACAACTTAGTAACCTCAAACTTCACTAATTTATATACTTCCGCAGTCTGAAATTAGTTGTCTTAACTTTATCTATATTCAGAGTCTCAACTATGTTCCTCACAAATAGCACTAATTTTGTTGCCAAGGATGATCTCTTCTTACCTAGTCTCTGCCTAAGGTTTAACCGGTCGGTCTTATGGCCATCGGCGTGATGATTTTGGGCCATCGAATGAGAACGGTGTAGCATCCCATGCAGGTCACTATGGAAGCATCCTATAATGTAGTGCATTAGTGTTATCTCTTGACTCAGTTGGTTGGATCATCTGCTGGCTGTGTAGGGCGCCAATGGTCGTCAACATGTGCTTACAACATGAAAGTTTTCCTTGGTTGGCGTCATGTCATTTTTGGCTCACGTTTTTGTGTCTGGCCATGTTCAGACCACTTCCTTCAGTGCACATGTATTGTCGAAGGATATTGCCCCAGGTGTGATGTCGTCACCCGTATCAGGTTTTATACATCCATTCTCATGGAATATTTGTCGGCCCGTGAGCACGCATAATTTTACAAGAACATTTCCTTGTTGGTCCTCGTTACTAGATCAGTGCCGTACTTAAGATCTGACGGTGATACTCACGGTGGAGAGCATCAGAAAGATGTCAAACGCACATATAAGACTAGCTGTAAAACAAAACCGTGCTTTGTCCATTCCTGAAAAAGAAAACAAAGACTTCTGCATCAGCGACACGATCAACAGACACGGCCCGCCACCTGCACAATAGACAAGTTTCAATTCCAACATCCAAGTCGGTGTAATTAGACACCTCACTTGAAAATATCATATTCTTCAATTCCAACTTTCTGGGAAGGAAGAGAGCGGGTTGTGAACAGGACATCCTAAGAGCATCTCTAACGGCACTGTAAATGCGCAAACTGTAAAACACCGTTTAGAGTCTACGAAAAACCGCTTTTACAGTGTGGAATCCACCCGCACAGATTGGATACTGTAAAAGAAAACTGTATTTCATAGGGCCCACCTATGGCCCACCATTTTCCTTCTTTTAATCCAAACCTCATCTTCCTCGTCGCGTTCAGGCCGTGACGCCCGCGGCGCCATGGCCGCCGCGCGACCTCCTAGGTTAATACTTGCATGCTGATTATTTGTTAATACTTGACTAGCTCATAGTTTGACACAGTCTGAACATTGTCAGAAATGGTTAAGCTTCTGCTCGACTGGAAGCCACACGGTCCGTCCCCGGCCAACAAAGCAAACGGCAGCGGTACCACGCCGCTCCATTTCGCTTCATCTGACGGCGATAGTTCCGTCGTAGATGCCATCCTTCCTCCGACCGTGCTTCCCCGCGATCACCATGGCCACAATTCCAGTGTGTGGAGGTCGAGCCCGTCCAATTCGGACCGGCGGCGGCCTCTTCCGGCCTCTTCTGGTAGATTCCGGCGAGTTTCAGGCAGATTCCGGCGACTCTCGTGGCGGTTGTGCGGCGGTGCTTCTTTTCCAACGAGGTTTGACCCTTTTACAGGGGCCAACAAACGGCCTCCCAATCTGCAGATACGAGGTTCTCGCGGATGGATTCTCCGTGCCCTGTAAACAGTTTAAGGGTCAACTACGTTTTACGTGCTTTGCTAGAGTGTGCTCTTTTTGGATCGAAACGGTAACCGCTCTCCTTTTTACAGGTTTGACCGCTTTACACGTACCGTTAGAGATGCTCTAACACCAGTTGATTTGCTTGGAACTTTGGGGCCGTGCAGGCACATCCGCAGATGATGAATCATTTTCTAGATGGAGCAAATTTGATTTACCAGAGTCGGACAACAAGTTGGCTAAGGGAATCAGGGAGCTGTGCACGGACGTCTGTGATTCTGATAAATACTGATACAAAGCTTCGATGAAAAACTATATGGATCGATCGCCGTAGTTTCACTTTTAACCACGGGTTAGCAACCACCGATGGGTCAAAGCATCATCATCAAACGGCTAGAATGAGGACTTTAGTTACGTACTCTTGGTTCTAGAATCCCTCCTTTGTCACTAGGTCAGTCCGCCAGCCATATCAAGTGCGAGCGAGCATCACCGAGTAGTGGTGCATATTAGATGCACAGCCAGAGGCATCGCATCTACAGGTCCAAGTTTTCCCAATGCCTCCCAAATCTAACGTATTTGAGGTTGTGTGCGTGTGTGGTGCAATATGTGTTCTGTATTTCCCTGCAACATAACTCTAACGAAATAAAATGAGGGGGTTGTCTATTTGTCTTAGCACTACCCATGGTGTCGATCTCGTCTTAGATAACTACCCTAATAGACCATGATGGATGGGAGCTGCAGATATACACACACTGGATGGGTGGTAGGACAAAATAAAAGCCACAATAACTCAACAACACGGTGGATGGTGCGTATGTGTAGAACTGAAGACAACTACTGGGAAAGTTGTCTAGCACCATAACATCTACACCCCCACTAGCTTTTTATTTTCATTGTGATACTAAATCACAACAAATTATCTAAAAAATATTGGTATACTGTAAGATTGTACTATTTCACACAAAAATATTCAGAGGAAAAACTTATATTACGTGGCCAACAAAAATAAAATAAATGGTAGCATATATATGTGAATATAAAACGCATCAAATGTTATATTTTTGTTCCTCTCAAATAGCACAACTTAGTGACATCAAACTTCACAAATCAATATACTCCCACCTAGGAATGGCGATGGAGCGGGTTTGGGCGGATATACCAAAACCAAATCCAAATCCAAATCCATGAACCTCACTCTAGCCCACCCATGAATATATCCATGGGCATGGATGTCGCCCCAGATCCAAACCCGTTGGATATCCATGTATCCATGGATATCCGTTGGTTTACACGATATATACATAATCATAACAACATTCAACATAACTGCGACATTATAGCAATTTTTGACAGCATTTCAGCAGTATTTCAGCAGCATTTCAGCAGTATTTCAGCAGCATTTGAACAAATATTATATGGATAATACATAGAAATATCAAACCAACAATATTTAAACAACATAGTATTTCAAATATGTCAAATCTCACACGATAACACCACAAAGTACATAGACGTCTCATAACAATCTCATAGAACATAGACAATGCTTTTTATTATAAGTTTCCAATACAACATCTCATTCAATAGATAGTAGAAATGTTGAGTTGAAACTTGGATGATTAGAGCCTCATTCCTCAGTGACAATGGATTCATTGGCATCCTACAATTGAAGAAACACTAAAGCTTAGCAAAGTTACACATCACAAGAATGAATAATGAAAGTAAATGACTATAGAAATAATACCATTTCTTCTTGTTCATCTTCAAGAACATTTTGTACAGCAAGGAGATCACCATGAATATCACCTAATGCAATTGAAAATAATAGGAACAACTTACATTTAATATTTCACAAGAGAAGTTGGAAACTTGGAAAAGTATAAATGAATTACCTAACATGTATGCTCGAGACCATGATTGCATACACATGAGAGCTTCTGATATTTTTGGTGCAAGTCGACTACGATGTGGACTAATTAATCTCCCACTGGCACTAAAGACACACTTCGATGCTACGGAAGTAACATCAATATGTAATATATCATGGGCAATCATTTGCAAAGTAGGGTACTTAATACCTCCATACTTCCACCAACCAATGATGTCTAGCTCTTGTGTTCAAGGGAGAAGGTCCTCTTCCAATTATAAATCCAACTATGTGCGTATTTGAGAAGAGGTGGCAGCAGGCTTTGAATTCATATATTCATCAAATATCTCATAAATTTCATCCACACCACCAGCAGTAGTAGAAGTAGTTTCAATATTTGATGTCCCGTCACCATCGGAGGGTTGTTGGTATTTAACCAATAAAGTTAACATTAGTTCTCTTATCTTTGCAACTTCTTTGGCAGCATGCTCATATCCATACAAGGTCTTAAATAATACCTACAACATGAAAGTAATAACATAAAAAACTAAGAAGAACACGCACAAATATCAACAAATAAAACCCTTGTACCTTACCTGTAGCATGTGGAGCTTAAACCGTGGATCAAGGACGGTTGCAATAGCCATGAGACCATGAACATCTGACCAATACTTCTCAAATTTATCCTTCATTTTCTCGGACATAGCTTTTATAAGTTTGTTGTCACTAGAACGCCATTTACGTATCGCCAAACGAATACCACAGATTTTGGGAAAAAATATGTTTGCTGTAACATATTTAGAGCTAGACAATAACTCTGTTATATCAAAGAACACTTTCAGCCTCTCACAAACCTCCTTTGTGAACTCCCAATCCTCATTACTTGGACAAGTAAACAATTTTTCACGTATACTAAGTCTTGCAAAAACATCTTTGTATTGCAATGCACCACTTAGCATTATGTAGGTAGAATTCCATCTTGTTTTACAATCAAGAGATAGCCTACATGTGTATTCAATGTTCATAAGATGAGCCATTTTTTCAAATTTCTCATGCCTTTTAGGTGCAGCTGACCAAAGTGCAACACTACCACGTACCCTATCAACCCCAGGCTCCATGATAGCCAAACCATCTTTTACGACCAGATTTAATATGTGTGCAACACAACGCATATGCACATATTTACCCTCTAACATAAGAGCATTAGTGTCCAACTTATCTGACAGAACTTGCATAGCTTTATCATTTGAGGTGCAACTATCCAAGGTCACGGTTGATATCTTCTTCTCAAGGTGCCACTCAACAAGACATGCATGTAGGGCTTCACATATCACTTCGGCATTATGTGGACACGACACATACATGAACCTAAGCCAAAAGAGACATTACAGATGGATCAACAATAAATAAATACATAGATAGATAGATCAGATTGAAAATAATTGAACATTACTTGTTTGTACCTCAAAATAAAGCTCTTTAGATTCCAAGAACCATCAATATAATGTGCGGTAACAGCCATGTACCCTTTCTTTTGATGGTTAGCAGTCCACAAGTCCGTCGTTATGGCAACACGGTTTGGAAAATTTGCAAAGAACTTCACCATGCTATCCCTTTGAACTTCATACATATTTATAATATCCTGCCTAATAGTGTTTCTTGACACCACCTTGAACAATGGTTGTAAACAATTGCAGAATTTACGAAAGCGAGCATGATCAACAATAGATAAAGGGCACTCGTGCACACATATCATCAGTGCAAGTTCTTTTCTAGCCACTTCCTGGTTGAAATTAGTATTCTCTAAACTTGGTTGAAATTAGTATTCTCTAAACTTACACTTCCATCCACATCTTTCGACAACTTCAATTTCTGTTGTTCAGGGCCTATTGGTGCATGCCGAGAAGGACATGTGTTGCGATGGTTCCGTAAGTGTGTTGTGCCGGAGTTTGTTTCTCCGGCAAAATCATGAGGACATCAATTACATATAGCTCTCCACTTCCCTTTCAAGAATTCTTTCTTAAAATCATCCCACACATCAGATGTAAGCTTTCTCTTATTTGATCCCTTATCGCCGTTACCGGTTATAGCTTGGTCTACTGCCGCCTCAACATCAGCACCACCGGTACCAATACCTTGAGAGGACTCCGGATGTGCATCCGGTGAAACCACGACTGAGTTCATCGCTGCTTGTGAACTGTTGCTGCCCAGAGTTTTTGTACTTTCTATTATAGGTGTTCCTAAATGCGTGAGACATGAGTAAGTAACTTCAACAAAAAACAATACACACTGAGTAAATTTCAGCAATCTTGCTGTGATCGATGACTGCCGGAGCAGATCGTGCGGTGGTTGCTGTCGTTCCTCTCCCTATCTCGCGCCCATTTTTTCCCACAGGCTCCATGAGGCCCTTACAATAAGGATAGGTCGCCCTCTCTCCCGCAGTAGCAGCCAGCGACAAGACCTTAAATTGTGAAATTGAGGTATGGGTGAGGATGCCATGGGGATTCTTACAGTCAGCGATTTTTGCAGAGTGGACCAGCAGCAGAGATATGGGTGAGGATGACATGGGGATTCTTACCCAGTACATGGAGGATTGGAGGTAGGGAATAGGGAGAGGAGTTCATACCGTCGCCGATTCTTGCAGAGGAGGGCGGTCGCCGTCGATTCCTTGCAGAGGAGGACTATGGGAGGCAGGGAGAGCGTTTCTTGCAGAGGAGGGGCGGTCGCCGGCGGTAACCTACGAGGATCCCTCGCCGATTCCCCTCACCTGGCGCCTGCTCGTGCGTACGAGGTAGGACTGCGGGACTATGGGTCTGCAACCGTGCGTAGGATTTAGGGATTAGTATTAGGTGGGCCTTTGGTCCTGGGGTTGGAATTGGATCGTTAGGTACTTTATTTGACATATGTAAAAAAATGACTCACTGACATGTGGGTCCCACGTGTCAGCCGGGTATCCGTCGAATATCCATGGACCGAAACAACTATCCATGCCCCCCATGAATAAGTGAATATCCGCCCCATGAAATCCATGGATGTAATTAGTCCTCCATATCCTTACCCGCCGGGGCGGATATCCGTGGATAAAATTGCCATCCTTACTCCCACCGTCCCAAATTAGTTGTCTCAAAATTGTCTAGATTTACATGTATCTTGATGCATTTCAGTATGTAGATACGTACGAAGCTAAACAAAATTGAGACAACTAATTTGGGATGGGGCGAGTATATTTTGTACTACAATGTGTAGATATTTTTTTCCAAATTTTTTGTACAACCAAAAATGCCTAGAAAAGTGAGGGTGTAGGTGTAATCCTCCTTAGAAAATCCCATCTCCAAGCTATTATGCTGCTATACATATTCTTAAGTAATTATAGGAGTTTTTGTAAAATTATAAATCCAGTGCTCCAATCAAGTGTGGTTGATGTATTTGGCTTGGTATTAATATCACATATAAAATATAATAAGATGTTTCAATTAGCCATGACAAGTTGAGTCGGGATCTTTGAAAAGCCAATATGCAACCTCTCATCGGAGTGAAATTTAATAGTATATCCTTGGACGAGTGATTCATTAGTGAATTTATGATTTCTTTGGATCTTAAAATTTTCTAAATGAGTTTTGGAGGATCTGAATGAGACGTATTTTTTTGCAAAGGCTCTTCCTTTCATAGGTTTGGGATTATCAAATTCTCTATGCCATATATTCTAGAAATTACTAGTAACAGATTGACCGGGAGAATCTATTCGATCGCACGAATATGAATCACTAGAATAGATGAAATGAGGTAATTTAGCAGGGATGCAAGTCAAAAACAAAAGGATTTCAAAAGAAAATATGGTCCACCAATAGTTATTTGGATTGAACATTTGAAAATTGCCTCAACCATGCATATATGGGAGTAAAAAGATGTTGGAGTGGGTGTCCAAATTCCTAGGATATTGAAATACCAGGAATCAATCTATAGGAATTTGGGTATCGCAACTCATTTTATCCAAAGGGATTCCACTAAAAAACTTCTTTAGGATTAGAGTCACACCAAAATTCTATGAAACTGGTACAATCCATGCAAGTATAATTGGTAGCTATAGAAGAATATGCAGACACAAGTATTTGATGATTTAAATACATAAGCTGATAAATTATAAATAGTTTATATAGAACCAACATATAGGTTAACTAACATGCACGAAATACCGTCACATGAACCGGTCAATTTATAACTACAAATTTGCAACAATAAACTTGAAATTGAGACTCACTGTAGTCTGTGAACTTAAAAATCCCTATGGGTTAAGAATTTGAAATCAAACGTCTAGAATTTCGGTATAGGTTTTGAGTCAACAAGTAAAAGAACATGATTTAACTCCGTTGCCATACTTTAGCTGACTTGCTTGGAATGTGCCAAGCGGTGAGGATACATCTCAATGTGTTAATTGGTATGGCAAAAGCAAAATTCAATTAATTGTACCATGAAACAATGTTGTAATGGTCATATAACCTACTTGGAGAAAGTGTATTAAGCACAAACCCCCAATGAATAATAAAAGGAAATGTATTTTATTACATAGTATATTGGCAAACTATAAAATCAAAAGATGCTAGCCATCTTTGTTAACACACATGAAATCCAGATGCACATACCCATCGATTCGAAATTGAAAAATAAATTGATAAATTTGACACTAAGGCTCAATGTTGGTAGTATTAAGGGTTTGTGTAGAAACATGTGGCAATGTGAAACTATCATGATACTTCGAAAGCTTATATATAATGTAGGTCGATGATTACTAGGAATTCATATGCCACCCCTCTAGGTCTTTAATCAATGTCACTGCATGTGGGAGGTGTAGGCTCTTTATTTATGAACTTCATATATTAATACTTAGATAGTGTGCCCTCCGAACAGAACAACTAGTTAGCAAAGATAGTTGGTACAATCGGTTGGTAAACACACTGAATTATGAGTTTCTCCATGCACCCAGACTCCCATATATATCTAGCATATGCACACAGAAGAATCAACATCTAGACTAAAGAATAAACATATATTCCTTTCAAATAACTGTTTGATTTATGATGATAGCATAAACATGTGTCGAATGACACCCGCCACGTTCCAATAATTACTACAAATGGGAGGCACCGAAAAGATTCTAGCACAATGTTCAAAGATCCCCAAATTCTCTAGCATTGGTTTTGTTGGTATCCTAAGGGAATCATGTGTCAGCTAGAATGGAGCTAGTCCCAATACAAGATTTGAATCGGCCAATACCAAAGGAAATTGGGGACAGTACCTCTATGCAGTGGCGGATTTGAGGAGTTTGAGAGAGGGGTTTGAGAGGGGAGCCGCCAACCTCAAATGCTAGCTTCTTATCTATTCCTCTTGGGTGGAATGGGGGTGGATGGGTCAGGCTAGGCTGGCTCGTACGAGCTTAACGCTCACTGAAGGATAGAGCCCTTTAGAGAGGCGCTATGTCCCATACGATCGCGCCTTGTAGAAAGGTGCTACATAAGCCGAGTGGGGCCTAGCCGAAACCAACCATGCCATGCAAGTGGGGTGTGTAACGCCTATCAGTGGGGCACTACACTAAGGAGCATAGAACCCTATAGATATACGCTACACAAAAGGATTAGTTCCATGAAATTATTTCGTCTAAGGTTTTTATTAAATTTCTTAGGTTGGGATGTTATTTTTGTCATTTTTAACATTGTTTTACCAGTGGTATTACTTTTGTTTGGGTGTGTTGCGCGCGTCCAAAATGGATCGGAACAACGGGTCACTAGCGTCGGACCCACGGTGTTTTGTTGGTTTCGGTCTTCCGAAACTAACTTGCGTGCAGATGGAGACCCCATGTGGCAATGCCCCAAAAATTGCAAAGCCGCAAGCAAGTGGTGTGGTGGCTGTGGCGGTGGTGCTGTGTAATTTAAAGCCGCATGTGGCAGGCTGTGATGCCTCCAAGGAGACACGAGAAGCCGATGCCCAAAAGCAATGCTCCCTCCGCTTTCCTATATGAGCTCATAAACTCGCACTCCAGGTATCAAGAAAACGCAACTAAAAGGTAGCACACAGTTAATTATGTAGAAATTCTATTGTGTGGTTACTAATTAATCATGTTGGGTGTGGTGCATCCTTCTATATGGTTGCATGTAATGTTCACATAGTATCGTATAGTAGTATCATGCACATGATATTATTATATGATACTACCCCTACAATGCATGGTATCATGTAGTAGTACCATAATCTTATCATATTTATTGAATTGTAGAATCTCAATACAAATTTGTGTTCAAGATTTATTTGATAATAATTAATCTATTTTTATGTGCTATGATACGGTATCTACCTATTGTACACAATGCTTTCTCCCATTATTAATTATAGTAACACGTCAACGTTTTGCATGCATGTAGTGCATGATACCACCTATGATACTCCCATTGTGAGTAGTATTACGTGGTAGAAATATAATTAAGTTTTCTCGATTAGTGTTAGTGGCCTTATGATGCAAAATGTATTTTTGATGGTGACTTTTATAAAAATATTGAGTGAGTAGTATGGATTGGCACCACATGGAGGGGGCAACATTGTAATGAGTAACATAACCTATGTGAAGAAATTATATTAAGCACAAACCGTTATGAAAAATAAAATGTAGTTTATTTTAATACATAGTATAGTGGCAAATTATAAGATCTAAAGGTGCTAGCCATCTTTGTTCGGATTTTTGTAAGTGAAACTAAATATAAGTTGATTAACAAGGATGAAATCCAGTCGCACATACCGATGAATTTAGAATTGAAAATGACATTGATGGATTTGATAATAAGACTGTGTTCTTACCATGGATTTCTCTAAAAACATGTGGCGATGCGATGCTATTATGCTAGTTCAAAAGCTTCTGGAACGCATGTCGATGATTACTAGTCATTCATGTGCTGTCCTCTAGGTCTTTCACCAATCTTACTGCACGCGAGAGCTCTAAAAACATCTTTATTTTTGGGTGTCTTATATTTATACTCAGATAGCATATACTCTCAAAACACAATAGCTAGTCAGTTAGTAAAGATAGTTGGTCGATCTGTCGGTAAACGCACTGAAGTAGTATGAGTTACTCCATGCACCCGGACGCCCATATATTAGCATCTCCTCACGGAAGAACCAACATCTAGACTCAAGAATAAACCTTTATTTATTCCTTTCAGATAATTGTTTGGTTTGTGAACATAGCATGCACATGTGTCGAGTCACACCCGTGTAGTTGCAAGAGTTATTACAAATGGGATGCACCGGAAGGATTTGAGCTCGATTGTCCAAGAACCTCAGTTTCTCTAGCATGTATGCACTGGTTCTGTTGGTGTCTTAGGTGAGCACGTGTAAGTTAGAATAGAGCTATTCTCCACATCGCCGTTTATAGGAGTAGAACAAGGATGCTTGCACCTTACTAGTACTTTCCGTTGCACACTTTTGTTCAGTCCAAGAACGTCGGATGCGTGCACGGTAGCCTGGTGAATCGAGTTTCATATGACTTCGCAGAAGCCGCGAAGGCCATCTCCAGCAACGTCTACATGAAGATCAAATCCATCCAGAAGAGAGTAGACGACCTGTACGGAACATATATAGTACTACCTCCACTAGTGAGCCACGTTGCTATATTTGGCGCTGGCGTTCGTCACAGATTGGGAGGATAGTCCACAGCTCCAATATATCTATTTCTGCATGTTTGTATGGATTGGCACCACGGGGGCCCCTGCTCGCGTTTTGTTCTCCTTCTGCCTTTTCGGAACTCCTGAACACTTCGATCGTCTCTTCTTCTGTGTGCGGCCTATCGTCACCTTGCTCACGGGACAAGCTCAAGCGGGAGGGCAGCGATAAGTTCGAATTTCGTGTGTTTTGGAAGCTTTTGTGATGTGTGTTTGCTTCTAAGTTAAGGTTCCCCCACTCCTCTGTTTATACGTGTGGCAAACATCCAAAAACAAAATCTCGCTTCGTTGTTGAATGTACATACCCATGTTTAGCAACAGCCTAGCGGAAATTTGCTGTTGGAAAATAAAAACGGAATTTGCAACCAAAATGGCATTGTGGTATACATATTCCTTCCTATCCACCCTAGTCTACTACCATTGTTCTGCTCATCTCTTTATGTTCCTCGGTCGAATTCAGTTCACTCCAACCCTCGGAACAGAATGTTGTGTTGTTTCCTGAAAAACATACGCATGCTATTTGTCAATCTAGGATTATCATAGATTTCAATCTAGGATTATCATAGATTTCTACCTGAAGGAACACGTTCGGCGAGCCACCCGTGTCGTCCGTGTCAGGCGACACGCGAGGCGGAACCCTAGCCACCGGAAGCCAGTCACCTCCTTGGCGGACCCATGACTTGGGAAAGGGAAAGACCGGGCTAATGTTTTGATGGGCAGAAACTACGAAAAAATACCTCTCAATAAAACATCCCAAATGCTAAAAAACACTCGGATGTTGGCTGTCACGTTGCAGCATCCGTTTTCTAGCCGTCCGATGCACATGATGAGGATGCGCGAGCCTGTGCCGTTCTGACAGCCAACACAATGACGTTTTCGGTGGCTGACACGACGCGTGGTGACAGAGCTCACTCTATCCACTCACGTTCCCCACTCTCTGGCTCTCCAAAAATTCATCTCTCGCTAGGATTTGTTCGAGGCGAAATCCGCACACTGCCTTCTGGCCGTTCGAGCTAGGGTGCTTGGAGATTATCCTGAAGGACCCATGCGCGAGGCGGGGTACTCGGTGATCTAGTCCAGCCATGGCCGCCGACAAGGAAGATGCACACCGTCCAGGTTAGTCGTCACCTCGAGGTCTGGAGCACCGTGTCCACGTTGGAAACTCCTGGAGCACGGCGTGTTCACCATGCATGAATGGGAGTAACAAAAGGTTGGAGTGGGTGTCCAAATTCCTAAGAAACTGAGATACCAGAAATCAATCCATAGGAATTTGGGTATCGCAACTCATTTTACCCAAAGGGCTTCCACTGAAGAACTTCTTTAAGATTGGAGTCATACTAAAATTCTATGAAACTAGTACAATCCATGCAAGTATAATTGGTAGCTACAGAAGAACGTGTACACACAAGTATTTGATGATTTAAATTCATAAGTTGATAAATTATAAATAATTTATATAGAACCAACATATAGGTTAACTAACATGGACGAATATCCGTCACACGAATGGGTAAATTTATAACAACAAATATGCACTAATAAACTTGAAATTGAGTCTGTGAACTTAAAAATCCACATGGGTTAAGAATTTGAAATCAAATGTCTAGAATTTTAGTATAGATTTTGAATCAACAAATAAAACAACATGATTTAACTCCGTTTTCGTACTTTAGTTGATTTTCTTGGAATGCGCCTAGCGGTGATTATACATCTCAATGTGTTAATTGGTATGGAAAAAAGGAAAATCCAATTAGTTGTAATGAGTCATATAACCTACGTGGAGAAAGTTTATTAAGCACAAACTCCAACGCATAATAAAATGAAATGTATTTTAATGCATAGTATATTGGCAAACTATAAAATCAAAAGATCCTAGCCATCTTTGTTAACACACATGAAATCTAGATGCACGTACCCATCGATTCAAAATAGAAAAATAAATTGATAAATCTGACACTAAGACTCAATGTTGATAGTATTACGGGGTTGTCTAGAAATATGTGGCAATGCAGAAGTATCATGATACTTCAAAAGCTTCTATAGGAGGCATTCATGTGCCACCCCTCTAGGCCTTTAATCAATGACACTGCACGTGGGAGGTGTAAGATCTTTATTTATGAACTTCATATATTAATACTCAGTTAGTGTACCCTCAGAACACAACAACCAGTTGGTAAATATAGTTGGTGCGATCGGTTGGTGAACACACTGAAGTATGAGTTTCTCCATGCACCCAGATGCCTACATATATCTAGAATCTCCACACGGAAGAATCAATAGCTAGACTAAAGAATAAACATTTATTCCTTCCAGATATCTGTTTTATTTATGATGATAGCATAACCATGTGTTGAATGACACCCGCTGCCTTGCAATAATTACTACGAATGGGATGCACCAGAAAGATTCGATCGTGATGTTCAAAGAACCCCGATTTCTCTAGCATTGGTTTTCTTGGTGTCCTAAGGCAACCATGTATAAGTTAGAAAGGAGCTAGTCCCAATACAAGATTTGAATCGGCCAAAACCAAAGGAAATTGGGGACGGACCTCTATGCACTTGGGGGCCGAATCCCACAGAGAAAACCTTCAGATTTGAGGAGTTTGGGAATGGGGTTTGAGAGGGGAGCCGCATGGTGGGATCGCATAATGACATCAACATGCTGCCACGCTCTACGGTGTTTGTGAAACTTGTTGAGGGTCATGCTTGAGAGTGCAACTATGAGATCAAGATCTTTC
Source organism: Avena eriantha (assembly GCA_910589775.1). Lineage (NCBI taxonomy): Eukaryota > Viridiplantae > Streptophyta > Magnoliopsida > Poales > Poaceae > Avena > Avena eriantha. The sequence goes on from OU342746.1 coordinate 336,621,149, forward strand.
TTCCAGACTTACTTTCCGAAAGACAAGAAAAGAAGGATAAGGGAATGAATAGACTAATTCAAAACAACGAAAAGTTGTCCTCTCTCCGTTTTATTAACTCTTTCGCTCCCTAACTTACATTCCAGTCAGATATGTTCTAATCTCTTCTCTCCATATCCACCAACCGCTTCCTTCTGACTCTCGCAAGGCCCTTCGGGACGCTCCGAGATGCGGCATCTCTCCACTATCAAGCCATGACGACCGCTCACTTTACTTAAGCGGTGTAGATGTCTCGACTGCGGACTTTCCTCGCTCTTACGATCGAGTCAGAGTCCTAGCTTGCTAAAGGTGAGTAATTGTCGGGTTGGTGGATATGTCACTGCCGTTCATATCCCAGACCCTCCCTCCTCCAACTACTGACTACCTTTTACTTCATTTGTTGGTCAACCCCTGCCCCCAATCATGGAAGGTTTTCTAAGATAGGAAACACTAGAAAGGGTAAGCAGGCGAAGTCATGTTCCTCCGATTGCACATGTAGTGGGCTTGAGCACTGTGGGACTACGTGGCCGAGACAATCCTTACTAAGATCGAGTCACTCTTTTGAGTTGACTCTTGCTTTCGGGATTCGACCCCCATATACCAAAGGGTACTATACTACCCAGCCGATGGCATCTATCTAATATGGTCAACATTTGGGAAGAAAATCACCAACCCTTTAGGTCTGGCCAAGTCTCACTTTGCTTCTCGCCACAATAGTTGCAGGAAGGATGTCTAGCGGGCATTTGGTGTGCTCTAATCTCGATTTTCTATTGTTCGGTACCCTGCGCTAACCTGGTCTCAAGAACAAATGTGGGAGGTGATGAATGCCTGCATGATCATGCACAACATGAGCATCGAGAGTGAGCCCGAACATGCAACAAATGATGATTACCCATATGAGTGTCAGGGTCCTCTTGCCAATGTTAATTACCATATGCCGACATATTAGATTGGTTTTTTCGCCATGCATACGGAGATTCGTGGCCAGGTTGTTCATAACCAACTAAAAATGATCTGATAGTGCATTTTTGAATTTTCAAAGGAGAGGCGAAAGCATGAGAATTTGGCTTGATCTAGTTGAACTTCATTTTATTTGAATTGTATCGATTATTGTCATTTTATTTGAATTATACTGATTATTGTGCAACTCTTTTTATGTATTCAAACTATGTGTGTAATATGTGGTCGGGATTTTCAATGGTCAAGACAATCTGCGTTTTAATTCAAATTTGCTAAAAAATATCGGAAAAACCATAATGAGCCATCTTGGGGCGCGACTAGGGCCATCTTGATTGCACGGATATGAAACACAAGAATAGATTAAACGAGGTAATTTGACGGGGATGTAAGTAAAAAAACAAAAGTGTTACAAAAGACAATATAATCTACCAATAGTTATTTGGATAGAACATTAGAAAATTTCCTCGATCATGCATGAATGGGAGTAAAAGAAGTTTGGAGTGGCTGTCCAAATTCCTAGTAAATTCAGATATCAGAAATCAATCCATAAAAATTTGGGTAGCGCAACTCATTTTATTGAAAGGGCTTTCACTGAAAAACTTCGTTAGGATTGGAGTTATACCAAATTTCATGCAAAAATATAAAATTTGATAAACTTTGATAAACTATAAATATATGCTGATTTAAATATAAACTACTAGAATCATGCAAGTATAATTGGTAGCTAAAGAACAACCGCTCCCCACATGTATATGCTGATTTAAATATAAAATTTGATAAATTATAAATAGTTTACATAGAACCAACATATAGGTTAACTAACACGCACAAAATACCGACACATGAACCGACCAATTTATAACTATAAATCTGCACTAATAAACTTGAAATTGAGACTCGGTGTTATCTGTAAAGTTAAACATCCATATGGGTTAAGAATTTTAAATCAAATGTCCATAATTTTAGTATAGGTTTTGAATCAACAAATAAAAGAACATGATTTAACTCCATTGTCATACTTTATCTGATTTGATTGGACTATGCCAAGTGGTACGCAACAATACATCTCAATGTGTTAATTGTATGGAAAAAAGAAAATTCAAGTAATTGTATGGTGAGACGATGTTGTAATGAGTCATATAACCTACATGGAGAAAATGTATTAAGCACAACCCCAATGAATAGTAAAACGAAATGAATTTAGTACATAGTATTATTGGCAAACTATAAAATCAAAAGATGCTAGCCGTCTTTGTTCAATTTTGGAATCTAAATATAAGCTGACTAACATGCATGAAATCCAGATGCACATACCCATCAATTCGAAATTTAAAAATAAATTGATAAATTTGCCAGTAAGACTCAATGTTGGTAGTATTACGGGTTTGTGTAGAAACATGTGGCGATGCCAAGTTATTATGCTAGTTGGAAAGCTTCTGTAGAACGAATGTTGATGATTACACGGCATTCATGTGTGCCTCCCCTGTAGGTCTTTAACCAACATCCCTGTACATGAGAGGTGTAACATCTTAATTTATGAACTCGTATGTTGATACTTAGATAGCGTGTACTCTCGAAACACAATAGCCAGATAGTAAAGATATTTGATCGATTGGTTGGTGAAGACACTGAAGTATGAGTTACTCACCCAGACGCCTATATATCTAGCATCTTCACACGGAAAAATCAATAGCTAGATAGAAGAATAAACACTTCTTCCTTTCAGATAATTGTTTGATTTACGATGAGAGCATGAACATGTGTCAAATCACACCCACTGTATTGCAAAAATTACTATGAATGGTATGCACTGGAAATATTCGAGCTCGATGTTCAAAGAACCCCAGTTTCTCTAGCATTGGTTCTGTTGGTATCTTGAGGCGACCTTGTGTAAGTTAGAATGGAGCTAGTCCAAATACCTTTGTTTAGAAGTAGCAGAAGGATGTGTCATGCGTGCACATTTACTAATACTTTCAGTTGTATAGTCTTGTTCAGTCCAAGAACGTTGGACGTGTGCAAGGTAGCTGGGTGAATCGAGTTTCACATGGTTTCGAAGAAGCCATGAAGGGAATCTCCAGCGTTGGGCGCTCGGCCGTGGCCACTAGCCACTGTTCTATCCTTCTCTTGCGTAAGTGCGTCCAAAGCAGACTGGAACAAAGGGTCATCAGCGTCGGACGTGGTGTTTTGCACAGGGCAACGCACCGAAAACAACCAAAAGTTTCGTGGCGGTAGAGGCACGAGCAGGTGGTGGCGAGGCACCGAATTTAGGGTGTGTTTGGATTGTTACCAAAATGTACCCTATTAATATTTTGGTCATGACCAAAATGTTGGCTCTTGTTTGGATTGTTGCCGACTTTTTGGCATGGCAATGCTCCACTACCAAACTTTAGTTTAATTTTTTAGCCAATGTTGGCCAACTTATGGGAAAGGAAAAGGCTCAACCAAAATTGTTGTCTATGAACTTAAAAATCCATATGGGTTAAGAATTTGAAATCAAATGTTCAGAATTTTAGTGTAGGTTTTGAATCAACAAATAAAAGAACATGATTTAACTCCATTGTCGTACTTTAGCTGATTTTTTTGGAATTTTCCTAGTAGTGATGTTGTATTTCAATGTGTTAATTGGTGTGGCAAAAGGAAGATTCAACTAATTGTACGGTGAGACGATGTTGTAATGAGTCATATAACCTACGTGGAGAAGATGTATTAAGCACAAACCCCAATGAATGATAAAATGGAATGTATTAGTAATACATAGTATATTGGCAAACTAAAAAGATGCTAGCCGTCTTTGTTTAGTTTTGGTTATGGAACCTAAATATAAGCTGACTAACGCGCATGAAATCCAGATGCGCATACCCATGTATTCGAAATTGGATTTTTTTTGATAAATTTGACACTAAGACACAATGTTGGCAGTATACTAGTATTACGTGTATGTCTAGAAACATGTGGCGATGTGAAGCTATTATGCTAATTCAAAAGCTTCTATAGAACGCAGGTTGATGATTACTAGGTATTCATGTTTCGCCCCTCTAGCTCTTTAACCAATGTCACTGCACGGGAGAGATCAAAGATCTTTATTTATGAACTTCGTATATTACTAGTACTTAGATGGTGTACCCTCAGAACACAACTGCCACTTAATAAAGATAGTTGGTCGATCGGTTGTTGCAAACACTGAAGTATGAGGAACTCCATGCACCGAGACCGGCTATATAGCTAGCATCTTCACATGGAAGAACCAACAGCTAGACCGAAGAATAAACCTTTCTTCCTTTAAGATAACTGTTTGATTTGTGAAGATAGCATAAACATGTGTCGAGTCACACTCGTATAGTTGCAAGAATTACTACGAATGGGATGCACCGGAGATTTGAGCTCGTTGTTCCGAGGGCCCCAGTTTCTCTAGTATGTATGCATTGGTTCTGTTGGTGTCTTAGGTGACCATGTGTAAGTTAGAATGGAGTTACTCTCGACATATCTGTCTGTAGGAGTAGAATAAGGATGGTTGCACCTTACCAGTAGTTTCAGTTTTGTTCAGTCCAAGAACGTTGGATGCGTGCAAGGTAGCCTGGTGATTCTAGTTTCGGACGACTTCAAAGAAGCCGTGAAGGCCATGTCCAGCAACGTCTACATGAAGAGCAAATCGATCTAGAGGAGAGTAGATAACTGTACGGAAAATATAAAGTACCGCCACAAGTGAGCCGCTCTGTTGTATTTGGCGCTGGCGTCCGTGCACCGATTGGGGAAGATAGTCCAAAGTTCCAACCTAGTATACCCCAATGTCCGAACAAATGCGCAAGGGGCATGAATCATCCAGCCACCCAGAGGCAGGCAAAAAGGCAGGAATCAAATAACCTCGGCCCACCTTACCCTGTTTTCTCCCCTGTGGTATTTTTGGTTGGGCGCTGGCCGTGGCCACTGCCGTTGTTCTATCCTTGTCTTGCGTGCATCCAAAACGGGTCACCAGCGTCGGACTCGGACGGTGGTGTTTTGCGCACGGCAACGCTCCAAAAACAGCCAAAGGTTTCGTGGTTGTAGAGGCACGAGCAGCTGGTGGCGGGGAACGGAATTTAAAGCCGCCTGCGGCCCTGTTTGTTTCTTCCCCTCTTCCTTTCTCAAGTCCCTATCTATTTCTGTATGTTTGTTTGGATTTGGATGGGCGCACCACACTGGGCCCTGCCACGTTTTGTTCTCCCTCTGCCTTTTCATTTGGCGATGAGCTCCTGGACACGTCGCTCTTCTCTTCCTCCGTACGCGACATGTCATCTTGCTCGCCGGAAAAGCTCAAGTGGGAGGGCAATGATAGGTTCGAATTCATGGTGTCTTGGAAGCTTTTGGGATGTGCGTTTGCTTCTGATTTAAGGTTTGTGCTCCTCGGTTTACACGTGTGGCGAACTGCCTAAACCAAATCTCGCTTCGTTGTTCAACGTACCTACCCATGTTTAGCAGGAGTCTAGCGGAAATTGCTGTTGGAAAATAAAAACAGAATTTGCAGCCAAAGTGAAATCGCTGCGGAAATCGCGTCCTCCAAGTTCCTCCCTCCCCGTCACGGACAGCCGCTGCCGAGCAAAGCCAGGGATGTAGAGGCGGAAGCAGCGCTTCTCCTCGCGCCATACTCGGTCGAAAGAAGCACCGCGTCGAGCGCAGGTCATCGGCTTGGCCACGGGTGCTGCTAGACGGCGGCGCCGTAGGCCTCCGCGAGGCTGGTGGTCAGGCTATAGCTCCGCGTTGCTTTCGGCCAGGGTCGCGGGCCCGCGCTTTCTCGGTTGGGTCGCAACCGCCTCCTACCACGTCAGATCTTAAGCACTTTGCTCCCCGTGCTACTGGTCGTCGGGTCCCGGCAGGATCTGGCCTTGTGGGGCTGATCTCCATTGTTCGGGACGACAACCATGGTGGCCGAAGTTTGGCCCTTGTTGCGGTGGCGGGTGTCTCTTCTCGCTTGTTGAGATGTACATGGAGGTTGGATGCCGGGGCGGCGGCGTCGGGCTGGTGGAAGTCGTGGCGCCAGGGTGGGGGTCGTGGCCAAGTGTTAACTGGTGTTCATGGAAGTTAGGGAGGCGTGACATCTAGCAAGCAGTGAGAAGTCGAGGTGTTTTTGCGGCTATCTCGGCGGCTGGACGCACTCTGATATGGAGGCAGGGGTCCCTTCTCTGGGTGAAAACCTGCCCAGCGTTTTCTTGGCCGACGGTGGCGATTCTCATGGGCATCGCTCCCTTCTTGAAGGCACCGTCGCAGATCTTCTCCCACCCCCACCCCCAATGCTCTGATTGAAAACCCAAGACCTCTCACACTCGGGCGGTGGCGGATCTCTAGTGTTGTTCCCTTCTTGAAGGAGCTATATTGGTGTCCACGAATCTCCTCTCTTCCGCTGGTAGTGTGTGGTGGCAGTTATAGTGGCATTTGTGGTAGGCAGAGTCTACTTTTGGGATAGCTCATCTCGGCGGGGTGCAGTGTGCGCTCGTGACTTGAGTTCTTCTTGTAAAATAACATTTGTCTCTTGATTGATTGAATAGTTTGGGGATTACAAGGGGTATATATGAGGGACCGGCGACTAACCCTAACTTGAATTACAAGCAAACTCTAAAACAAGTCGTAACGGACTCTTATTCTAACATCCCCGCAGTGTCAACGTGGGGTTTACCAACGTTGAGACTGAAACGAATGTCGGTAAACGATGATGTAGGCAGCCCTTTGGTGAAGATGTCTGCAAACTGCAGAGTAGTAGGAGCATCTAGAACTCGAACTTGTCCAAGAGCCACCTTCTCCCGAACGAAATGTATGTCAATCTCGATATGCTTGGTCCGTCGATGCTGTACAGGATTGCTGGACATATAAACAACAAAAATATTATCACAATAAACCACAGTAGCCTCCTGGACAGGACAACATAGATCCGAGAGAAGCTGACGCAACCAAACCGTTTCGGCGACAGCATGTGCCACTGCACGGTACTCGGCCTCTACAGACGAACGCGAAACTGTAACCTGCCGTTTCAAAGACCATGAAATCAAGTTGTAACCAAGAAAAACACAATATCCGGCTGTGGATCGACGAGTATCCGGGCAACTAGCCTAGTCGGCATCGGAGTATGCTGTCAAAGTGTGTGGAGATGATGAATAAATGTGTAGACCATGGTCTAAGGTACCTTTGAGATAGCGAAGGACACGTTTGACATGATTATAATGGGGAACTCGAGGATCATGCATATATAGACAGGCTTGTTGGACAGCAAAGGAAATTTCTAGGCGAGTAAGAGTAAGATATTGTAAAGCACCAGTTATACTACGATAAAGAGTGTCATCGGAGAAGGCATCACCAGAAGAAGAAAGCTTAGTTGTACTGTCTACAGGAGTTTTAGAAGGTTGAGAGTCAAGCATGCCAGATTTAGTGAGGAGATCTAAAATATATTGACGTTGTGAAAGAAATAAACCATGAGAATCACGAGTGACAGCTATTCCTAAGAAGTGATGGAGAAGTCCAAGATCAGTCATGGAGAACTCAGATCGTAGTAACGAGATGATGTGATCATGATATTGTTGAGAAGAAGCTGTTAAAACTATATCATCGACATATAAGAGAAGATAGGCAGTTTGAGATTTGTTGTGATAAACAAAAAGAGAGGAATCCGAGGGTGAAGGATGAAATCCGATAGTGAGAATAAAGGTAGAGAAACGTTGAAACCATGCACGAGTACCTTGTTTAAGACCATATAGAGATTTTTTAAGGAGGAAAACATGATTTGGATTAATGGAGTCTTCGAATCCTAAAGGTTGCTGGCAATAGACAGTTTCATTGAGTGATCCATGTAGGAAAGCATTTTTAACGTCAAGTTGATGAATAGGCCAAGAGAAAGTGACTGCAAGACTAAGAACTGTTCGAATTGTGCTGGGTTTAACTACAGGAGAAAAGGTTTCATCGTAATCGAGACCGTGTTGTTGAGAGAAGCCTCGACAGACCCAACGAACTTTATAACGAGAGAGAGAACCGTCGGAGTGAAATATTTGACGAAAAACCCATTTACCAGAAACAACATTTGCACCAGGAAGACGAGGGACGAGTTGCCAAATTTTATTATCTATAAGAGCTTGAAATTCATCTCGCATAGCAGAAGTCCGGTGGGGATCAAGAAGAGCTAATTTATAAGATTTGGGAATGAGAGATATAGATCGAGTAACATTAAGATTTAATTTTTGAGTAGGCAATTTAAATCCGGATTTTGCACGTGTGCGCATGACGTGTTCATTAGTGGGTTAGTGATAGGAACAACACATGCGGGAGGTTGAAGAGGGGACGGGGAAGAATTGCCCGGCGCAGCGGAGGATGCGGGCATTGTAGAGGCAGGATCGGGAGGCGCGGCAGGAAAGTCTGCGGCGGCAGAGCCCGATGCCGCGGTGTTATCACATGCTGTCGCGGCAGGATTTCCAGCTGTTTCGGCTGCCACGACAGGGTCGGGGAGGAGTGTGGTGGTGTTGGATTTGGTGTGATGTAGAGATGATTTAAGGTGGGTCGGCGAGGTGAGGAAGTCGTGGTAGAAGTGTCGGTCTCGGATGACGTGTGACGTTGTGAAAAAGGAAAAACATTTTCAACAAAAGTGACGTGTCGAGAGATGTGAATACGGCCAGAGAGGAGATCAAGGCAACGAAAACCTTTATGTTCATCGGAGTAACCAAGAAACACGCAGGAGATGGATCGGGGGGCTAGTTTATTTGGTGATTGGGCATACATGTTAGGGAAGCAAATGCAACCAAAAACATGAAGCTCAGAGTAATCAGGATGACATCTAAAAAGAGAAAAATAGCGAGTGTTATTGAGATTGGATTTAGTTGGTCGAATATTGAGAAGATAAGTTGCAGTGCGTAGGACCTCAGCCCAATATCTAGGAGGCATAGATGAGTGAATTAAAAGTGTACGAATAATATCATTAATTGTTTGGAGAGCTTGTTCGGCCTTGCCGTTTTGGGGAGAGGTTTAGGGGCAGGAAAAACGAAGGAGGATGCCATGACTAAGGAAGAAATTTCTATTTCGATTATTGTCAAATTCTTTACCATTATCACATTGAATAAATTTTATAGGCAAAAAAAGTGAGTTACTACATATCGTTGAAAATTGAGAAATATTGTTAGGACATCAGATTTGTTGCGCATAGGAAAAGTCCAAATAAAGTGTGTGAAATCATCAAGAATAACAAGATAGTATTTGAAACCAGAAAAACTTTCATGTGGAGAGGTCCATAAATCACAATGTAGTAATTCAAAGGGAAAAGTGCTAGAAGATTGGGAGGTACTAAAGGGAAGACGAACATGTTTGCCTAATTGATATGACTCGAAAACTGAAGTATCATGATAATCTTTATTACATAAAATTGAAAATTTACAAAGAAGATTGGATAGTGTGGCAGCTTGAGGATGTCCGAGTCGTTGATGCCATAAATCCACCGAAGTAGCCATAGAGGAGGGCTGAGCGGTGGTGGGTGCACCATTGACAGAGTATAGGTCTCCAGAACTATTGAAGCGTATGATCTCTGCCTTGGTCATGTAATCCTTCACAAATAAGCCAAAACGATCAAATTCGACGGAGACAGGATTTTCACGTGTAAATTGGCGAATGGAAATTAAGTTTTTAATTAGGGGCAACAAGAACATCGCGAAGGAGAAGTGGTTTGGTGGTCGATGGAAGATGGGTTTGACCAACAAAATGGATAGGGATTAAAGAACCATCTCCAAGAGTAATAGAGGAAAAATGTGAAGAAGTGCACGATGACAGCATATTACGTGAATTAGACATATGACTAGATACACCAAAATCGAAAATCCAATCCATACCTGAGTTTCCTTGAGTAGCAAAGTTGTTCATGGCCTGGAGGAACGCAGCTTGGTCCCGGCTTGGGGTTATCGCAGGAAACGAGGTTGGTGCAGTTGGCGGCACTGAAGCGAGCGGTGGCGGCGGAAGCTGGTACATCGGATAGTTGCCGCCTGTTGAGGTGTTGTAGTTCATTGGTGACGGTGCGCTGTAGGGATAGTAGGATGGAGCAGCGACGTAGGCCTGCGATGGAGGGCGCAGACCAAGTAGTTCGGGGGAGCCGGTGTGCAGGCGCATGCCTGGCATCCAGGAGCCAGTGTAAGCGGGTGGAGCGCCGACTGGAGACGGAGCCGGCCAGGGCATGGGCCAGGCCTGCACAAGGTCGGTCCACGGGTCATGGGGTGGGCGGTAGTTCGGCCATGCTGGAGGTGCTGGAGCCCGTGGAGGAGCCGGAGCTGGTGGCGCGCCTGAAGGAGCCGATGGTGCCGAGGGTCGTGGAGGACGGTAGATCGGCCGTGTGCCACGGTAGTTGGGGCTGGGGCGCCATCCTGGAGGTGGTTGCACTGGTGCAGGAGGAGGCGGCGGTGGTGGTGCTGGAGCCGGAGGGCGTTGGATGGCCGCAAAGACTTGGGGATGAGCCTCCTTGGTGGTGATGGCGCGATTGGCCCATTGAAGCATGGAGCGGACCTCGGAGAAGGAGGGTCGCGGACGCATCATGGGGATGAAGGAGGCTTGCTTCTCAAAACGTTCACCAAGTCCGACAAGAAGATCATTGATGAGTTGGCGGTCGTCGAGTTCACGGAGCTCGTCGGCGAGGGACTTGAGCCGCTGACAATAAACCCCCACGGGGGAGTCACCTTGGACGGTGTTGCGGAGCTCGATGTGCAGGGTGTTGACGTGGGCGTCGACGTTGTCTTGAAACAGTTGACGGAGGGCCGCCCAAAGCGTGGCGGCGTTGGAGGCGTCGCGGAAGACGAGATTGAAGATCTCGGTGGACACCCGTTGGTAGATCCATTGGATGATGGCGAGGTCGTCCTTTACCCAGCGAGGATCCGAAGGCTACGGAACGTAGTTGGCGTCGACGTGGCCGAGGAGATTGCAGCGGCCTAGATGAACTTTGAAGAGGTGGCGCCAATGATAGTAGTTGTGCTTGGGAAGATCTAACGTAACAGGAATAAAAGGACTAACATCTTGAATTGTATCGGCATATTGGATGGTGGGTGGGGTAGGATTTGCTAGGTTTTGGGTGGGGATAGAGCAGGAGGATTGCGCCATAGCGGCGGCGAGTTTGAAGGCGGTGAGCTTTGCACGCCGCTCGAAGTAGCCGGGCGGCAGCGGTGGTGGCGGGGTGGGCGGCGACATGCTCTAGATCGGTTTAGTTTGATACCATGTAAAATAATAAATTCTAAAAAAAAGGAAAATGTTAGCAACGCATAATGAAACTGAAAGATATCTGACACTCGTGCATCAGATTAGCCAGTAGGCTATTAGCCCGACAGTTAGTGCAGCTCGTACCACATACACGTGTTGGTCTCCTGTTATGAGCCGCTGGTTGTACCGTTGCACTTCAAATTGACATAACTATGTCTTCTGACAGTTAAGTGCAGACTTTCGACGTCCCAACCACAAAATCAAACGTACATATATATCCCATATCTGATTAGTTTTTCTCTTCAGAAAAAGAAAAGGATATCGCGCCATCGGACTTGGAACGATTTAGCTCCAAACCAAACGATGTTTTGTTACTTCCTGAAATAGAAATCCAAGACATCTCCATCAACGACCATGCCTGTGTTGTACGCGTCTATAATATTTGCCATGTGACCCAGTTGTCCAAACATTAGCGTTGGTGATGCCAAAATTGCTAGTACTCAATATAATGCACGGAGTACAATATAGTTAGCTTAACTATACCTATATATGTGCTGACTATTTAGTTTCCTGAAAGAAACTTTGAACTTTTATTGTTGAGGCTCGAGCTACAAGGAAGAGAGAAAAAAAGCAGATAGCTGGCTTGAATCGAGCCGACGGACACGGACCTGAAGGAAGGAAAGGAAGGAAGCAAGATGCGTGCGTGCGTACGTTTTTCTTCTCCATTCATTCACGTACATCCTGTGTTGTGTTCTATGCGAAGTGTTTGATATATTGGATGCAAGCATCTTTGAGCTTGGTGCAATGATGCTGGTCAGACAGAGCTAACGTGGCGACGAGGGTCCTAGCATCGAGAGCCTTGCAAAGGATGCTCTCACAAATCAACTTCATCCTTTCCATGGCATACCTGTCTGCAGCCACAAGCAAGTGCCGAGCAAGCTCCGTGCTGTCGTCCAAGTCATCATCATCCATGGCAGTGGCAGGCAAGGAATCCGTGTATATGAAGTGAAGAAGCGCTCTGAAAACAGCGGGTTGCATGTCCTCGATCTCTATGATGCACTGCTTTGTTGCCTTGTCGTCCCCCGTTGCCATCGGCCCAAAGAGCTGCGCATCGAAGACCGGCGACCGCGTCGCGAGCACAATCTTATGCGCGTAGAAGACCTCCCCGCTGACCTTTATGGTCAGGTCCGTTCCTTTCTTCCCCTCGAGGAGTTTTGCGAGATTATCTGACAGGTCCGATGGTGGCACCTGGATCTCGGACGTGCCCCTGAAGGATGGCACCACCCGTGTCTCCTTGATGACGGTCACGTCGCACTGAATCACAAGGCAGTCATCTCGCAGGTAGGGCGATTCCTCCAAGAGGTCCCTCTTCATGAACCTGCCAGCGCCCTTGAGGTCACAAGAGTTGAACGCCGGAAACGACGACGGCCGGGAAAAGACCAACGACGACAGCCCGGTGGCCTGGTTTGTCAGCCTCAAGTCGTAGAGCGCCCTCACCACGGATCTCCCGCTCTGGAGCTCGACCAACACTGAAACGTAGTCCTTGTTGGCAGATCTGTCTCCGTCGGGGTAGTAGTGGACGCACCAGTCGTAGCCGCCCACCGTGAAGGTGCCGGACCGTATGAAATTGCCAACGCCCATGCCCTTGTGCAGCCTGTAACCGCCGATCGTGAACATGTGCGTACCCCGCGCCGTGTCCGGGATGCACGTCGACGCCGTCGTCGTTCTCGGAAGTAGTGCTGCCATTATTGCCGATGTTCACGGCCGGATCGAGGTGTAAAACTAGACCTACGGAGTCCACGGAGGAGGCTTTTCGTCGATTCAAGGCTGGAAGTTGAAGAGAAGTCCATCAGCTAGCGGTAAGTTTAAATTACACGTCTCTATCTAGGACACTAGCTGTTTCAAAATTTAACACAACATGGTCGTTTGCCGTTCAGTCTACAACTCACCTTTGACAAGATAAAGCCCACCACCCCTCTCTCCTGTGAACAGTAGCCCAAAGAGAAGAGAGCAGCCGGGCCAACCCCAAGCCCCTCCGGTGGCGATGCCGGACAGAGGTGGCGGAGGGGAGGCGCCGGAGTAGTTTAGGGTAGTTTAGTTGTTTAGTTTTGCGGTGTTCTCGCCGCAGTTTTGGGCGTTCTTGCTCGGAGTTTGGCCTCCAGGTCATCGACCGAGATCTGGTGTTAGCCGGGGTTGATCTACTTTCTCGAGGTGCTCCGGTGGGCGGAGCCAAGTGGGAAGGTGAATCTGGCGCCGGAGACTCCCAATAATTGGTCTATGAGCTGGCATATGGGGAGGGAGTTGAAGCTTCACGCCTTTCTTGGCCAGCTGTGGTGGCGAGGGAGGTAGGCGTGGTGGCGGATGGTGTTTTGGCTTCTCCTTCCCGGCCGGCCGTGGTGGCGAGGGGGCCGAGAAGTTCTGCATCGTCCCTCTTCTCCCTCTTCTGAATGACGGTGTTGTTCTTCTCGTTGCAGATTTCCTCCCCTACTTCTCTAGCGGCCATGGTGGTGGGTTGGAGTGCAGGTTGCGGTGATCTACGGCAGCGGGGCCGGGTCTGTTTTTGGAGCTTATCTCCGACGTTTTTTGGTGGCTTCGTTCCATCACCGTGTCGGACTCAAGGGCAGTAGGGCCGATGCTCCACCGCTGACCTTCCTTTGCGCCGGTGCTCGATGCCTCCTCTTCACCAAGTGGTTCCGTCGCCAGAGATTTTGAGGTGGCCGGAAGCAGAGTTTCTTCTCTCCGGATGAGTTTGGTCGAGCCCTCTTCTCAAACCTCGATGTTGGCTTCGCCTCCGAGGTCGCCGTCAATGGTGGCAGAGGCACCGAGGACTTGATTGCATTATTTCTTCTTGTGCTAGGGTGTTTTCTAAAAATGCGGAGGCCCTTATCTTCGAATTTTAGGTCGCGAGTGTTGCATTTGGCCTCCTTGTAATTGTACTTGCCACGTGTTCAACTCGCAGCTTTGGGTGCGTTGCACCCTTTGATCGTTCAAAACAAAGACAAGATGTAGTAGAAAAAATATGTTCACCCTCCGAAAAGGTAGGAGCAGGTGGTGGCGGGGCACGGAATTTAAAGCTACATGCGTCATCCTACGGCGAGTCCAATGTGACACCGGGAAGCCGACGGCAACGAGGCCCTGTTTGTTTCTTCCCATCTACCATTCTCAAGTCCCTATCTATTGTTGTATGTTTGTATGGATTTGGATTGGCACCACCGGGCCTGCTCGTGTTTTGTTCTCCCTCTTCTTTAGTGTGCGGCATCTCATCATTTTCGCCGGACAAGCTCAAGTGGGAGGGCAGCGATATGTTCGAATTTATTGTGTTTTGGAAGCTTTTGTGAAGTGTGTTTGCTTCTGAATTAAGGTTCCCCGCTACGATTTGTTTATACGTGTGGAAAATTGCCAAAACAAAATCTCGCTTGGTTGTTGAACGTACATACCGGGCCATGTTTAGCAGGAGCCTAGTGTTGGGCCAGGTCCGTCCACATAGAGGTGTGTTGGCAGCCCAACATCAGCCTGTGAAGTCCAACACATTTCAACTGTTGATCGATGTTCGTATCCAACGGCTGAGGTGCTCCTTGAGAGAGGAGTATAAAAGAAAACCCTAGCCACCCTTGGTGGATGTGTGTGTGAGTGACTCATTCAGTGAGTGTGAGAGCTAAGCAAGCAAGCCATCGTGGCTGCTGTGAGAGGGTGAGAGAACACACAAGAACACCACAACCTAGTGAGAAGAGAGGAAGAAGGAGAGGTGATTTCTGTCCAGATTTCTGAGATCTGACCGGTATGTCTTTAAGCTAGTGTTTGGAGGCTCAAGGGTGCTTGGATTGACTCCAAACTTGGTGAGATCGTTTCTTGCTTTGAGTACTTCGATCTGGTTAGCTGGTTTGAGGTCTGGGTCAGTGTAGCTTCAGATTTGGAAGCGGTTTATTCAGTTCGGACTGCTGCAGTTTCAGCACATAGCAGTTTTGGTAGACAAACAGTTTGGGCAGGCAAACGGTGTCCGGTTGACCTGAAATGTGGTGTGTATGTTGGGTACTCGTATGTCAGCTTGTCTACCAAGTTTGGTGCTGATTGGATCTGCGATTTAAGAGCAGTTTGCTGATTACCGAAGGGGATAGAAACTGAGATACTATGCTTTGTTGTAATCTTTCTCTCAAGTGGTTGTTGTTGTTGTTGCTGGTTGGCAACGTGCTGAGTGTGTTGTATATCTCTAGATGTTCTAGAGAAGACTCTGTACCCAGGTTGCTCATAGTGAAGCTCGCGTGGACCGGTTGGTCCGCACCCATGGTTTTTTCTTCCTCACCTTGAGGAGGTTTTTCCACGTAAATCCTTGTGTCACCTGTGCATGTGCTCGTTGTTTTATTTCCGCTGCATATCTGTTGATTGAAACTATCCTCGAAGGTTCACCGCAGGCTGGAGCGTGGGAGGTTGTGTGTCTATCTCCTCCCCCTCACCCCAACAAAGTGGTATCAGAGCTGAGGTTCAGTTTTGTATTCAGTTTCAGAGGAAGGTTTGTTTTGGGCTGATTGCATTTGCTTGTGGTGAAAGATGGAAGTGAATACCAATATAATGATTTCTTTGAATGGTACAAATTATCAATCTTGGAAGTGCAATATGAAGGACTTGTTATATGTGAAGGATTACTAGATACCAGTTTTCTCCACTGAGATGCCTAGCGATATGAAAGAAGATCAATGGGAGGTACTTCATCTCCAAGCTTGTGGGTTCATCCGCCAATGGGTGGATGATAATGTTTTGAACCATATCATTGAGGAGACACATGCACGTACCTTATGGCAGAAATTGGAGGAGTTGTATGCCCGCAAAGAAGGTACCAACAAGATGTTCTTGATCAAGAAATTGATGTGTTTGAGGTACAAGGAGGGCACTCCAATTGCAGATCATGTAAATGAATTTCAGGGCATTATAAATCAGCTATCTTCAATGGGATTTACATTTGAAGATGAACTCAGAGCCTTGCTGCTACTTGGCTCATTACCGGACAGTTGGGAGACCTTTAAGGTCACCGTGTGCAATTCAACACCCAATGGAGTTGTCACTTGGAACCTTGTGAAGACCAAGGTACTAAATGAAGAGTCCAGAAAAATTGCTGATAAGGACGGTTCTTCCTCACATTCGGAAATGTTAGTGACCGAGTCACGGGGAAGAAGCAAGAGCAAAGGTCCGAGTAAGGGAGGAGAAAGAAGTAGAAGCAAATCAAGAGGCAAAGACAACTATGCTGGTGTTATATGCCATCACTGCCGTGAGAAAGGCCACATCAAGTAGCATTGTGAAAAATGGAAGAAAGATAAAAATAAATAGAAGAAAGTTCAGAAACAAACCGACAGTGATAGTGAGGGAGGCCAGGTTGCTGCGGTAGAGGAGATCATGTTTCTCATGCATGAAGAACATGATGGCAGCGGTGTTTCCATCATTGAGGAGAGGATCACTGTAGTTTCTGATGATACCATTAGCCTTGCAGATGGTGATGATATGACTTGGATTCCGGACAGCGGTCCTACCATACATGCTACATCACATAGAGAGCTCTTCACCAACTACACAGCGGGTGATTTTGCTGTTGTGAAGATGGGAAATAATGATAGAGCAAAAATCATTGGAAGAGGAGATGTGCACTTGGAGACTGAAAATGGTACGACACTAGTCCTCAAGTCGGTGAGTGATGACCCACAAGTATAGGGGGTGTATCGTAGTATTTTCGAGGGAAGTGAAACCCAATTTATTGATTCGACACAAGGGGAGCCAAAGAATATTTATCAGCCTTAACAACTGAGTTGTCAATTCAGCTGCACCTGGAAACAATCTTGTTCACATCAGTTTATCAGTAGCAACCGTTTTGTAGTAGGAATAGTAAACTAACAGCAGTAACAAAACAAAGACAATAGTAACAAAAGCAGTAAACAGTGGGATTCGAGTGCGGTAGGCATAGGGATGGATGGACGGGCGTTGCATGGACAAGACAATTCACATAGCAATCAGAACATAGGGCAATTACAGATAAATAAGATAAAGCACCTAAGTTAGACAATCCTAGGCATGTGTTCCATATATAGTCATACGTGCTCGCAATGAGAACTTGCACAACATCTTTTGTCCTGCCAGCCCGTTTGCAGCGGGGCCTCTAGGGAACTACTGGCATTAAGGTGCTCCTTTTAATAGAGCACCAGAGCAAAGCATTAACACTCTGTGAACACATGTGATCCTCACATCAAAGCCTTTTCCTTCCGGTTATCCCGATTTCTGTCACTTCGGAGCCATAGGTTCTGGACAACAACATGTGTATACAACTTGTAGATAAGACCAAGAACAATACTATCATAATGAATCAATAATAAGTTCAGACCTGAAATCATGGCACTCGGGCCCTAGTAACAAGCATTAAGCACAACAAGTCGCAACAAAGTCATAAAGCACTAATAAAAGATACTAGGCACTATGCCCTAACAATATGATGCCATTACATGAACGATCTCATCCAATCCCTACCATCCCCATAGCCTACAGCGGGGGATTACTCACTCATAGATGGGGGAAACATGGATGGTCGATGGAGAAGCGAGGGTGATGATGATGGCGATGATCTCCTCCAATTCCCCGTCCCGGTAGGGTTCCAGAACGGAGTTTCTGGTACTGTTTCGTGGAATCTGGTGGTGGCGGCGGAGCGGAACTCCTTCTGGAAAACGTCGAACCCCCCGAAGTTTTTAGGTCAGAAGGCTCCTTATAGGCGAAAAGAGAGGCCGAGGGGGTGCCTGGGGGGCCCACACCACCCCCTGGCGCGGCCTGGCCTGGCCCGCGCCACCAGGTGGTGTGGCCACCCCAGGGCTCTTCTCCGTCTTGTATTCTGGATCCTGGAGTCTTCGGGTAAAATAGGATTTTTGGCATATTTTCCGGGATTTTTCCTGATAGTTGATTTTCTACACAAAAAGTAGACACCAAGGAAATTCTGCTGAAAACAGCGTCAGTCCATATTAGTTGCATCCAAATCACACAATTTTAGAGGAGAAACAATAGCAAAAGTGTTCAGGAAAGTAGATACGTTTTGGACGTATCAGTGAGGCATGTTGAGGCCCTTCGGCTCAACATTATCTCAGTTGGATTGCTTGATAGAGATGGGTACTTGAGCAGATTTGGAAATACACAGTACAAGCTCACCAAAGGAAATCTGATTGTTGCTAAAGGTAACATGGTTTCAGTTTTGTATCATGTGCATGCTAAGCTTTCTGCTGCTTGTGTCAATGCGTTGCAGAAAGAGGACACCTGTGCTTTATGGCACAAGAGGCTTGGGCACATGAGTGAGAAGGGGATGACGGTGCTAGTGAAGAAAAAACTGTTGAAAGGTGTGAAGGGTGTTCACATCAAGAAATGTTCAGATTGTCTAGCGAGGAAGCAACACGGAGTTGCGTTCAAGAGTCAACCTCCTCACAAGGAGCCCGAGGTGCTGGACTTGATACATTTCGATGTTTTCAAAATGTCGGTGAGGTCAATGGGTGGAGCAAAGTACTTTGTCACATTTATTGATGACTTTTCCAGGAAGGTTTGGGTCTATGTGTTGAAGAACAAACATCAAGTACTAAGTATGTTCAAGCAATTCCAAGTCTCAGTTGAGAGAGAAACTGAGAAGAAGATAAAGTGCATTCGCACTGATAATGGGGGAGAGTATATTGGCCCATTTGATGCCGATTGCAAGGAGCAGGGAATTAGGCACCAATTTACTCCTCCGAAAACACCACAGCTGAATGGTCTTGCTGAGAGGATGAACAGGACAATTGTTGAGAGAGTTAGATGCTTGCTATCGAGTGCAAAGCTGCCTAAACATTATTGGGGTGAGGCTTTGTCGACTGCAGTTTATCTTATTAATCTCTCACCAAGTTATCCATTGCAGGGAGATGTTCCAAATAGGGTCTTTTATGACAAGGACGTCTCGTATGAGCACCTGAAGGTTTTTGGGTGCAAGGCCTTTGTTCATATCCCTCAAGATGAAAGGTCAAAGCTTGATTCAAAGACACGACGGTGTATATTTCTCGGCTATGGAGGTGATTAGTTCGGCTATAAGTTGTATGATCCAATAGAAAGAAAGGTTGTGAGAAGCCGTGATGTTGTGTTTGTTGAAGACCAAACAATTGAGGACATTGTGAAGACAAAGGTGCAGGCTCCGGTGCAAGTTCCGGTGCATGTTCCTCCTCGAAATCAACAGGAAGACAGATCTGATTCTGACCTAGTTCCTGCAGTTCAGCTGAAGAAGAAGCTGAAGATGATGATGTAGAAGATGTGCACGGTGATGCACATAGTGGTACAAGTGAGGATGCTCCCCAGCAGCAAGAGTATGATGCTGAAGAAGATGATCATGATCAGCAAGCACCTGAACCAGATAGTCCACTAGCTGCTCCACTCAGACGGTCCAGCCGAGACAGTGTTCCTTCCACCAAGTATGATTCAGACCAATATGTGGTGTTATTGTCTGATGGTTTAGAACCTGAGTGCTTTCAAGATGCGATGAAAGATGAGAACAAGAAGGAGTGGAATAAGGCTATCCAAGAAGAGATGGATTCCTTGCATAAGAATCATACTTATGAGCTGGTGAAGTTGCCCAAGGGCAAGAAAGTTCTAAAGAACAAGTGGGTCTATAGAATCAAGCAAGAAGAGCACACGTCACATCCAAGGTACAAGGCCAGGCTAGTTGTAAAAGGATTCAGCCAGAGAAAAGGTATTGACTTTGATGAAATATTTTCTCCGGTGGTGAAGATGACATCAATCCGAATGATCCTTGGCATGGCAGCAAGTCTGAAATTGGAGGTTGAGCAAATGGATGTGAAGACAACTTTCCTTCATGGAGAGTTGGAGGAAGAAATCTACATGGAGCAGCCTAAGGGGTTTCTTGTTAAAGGCAAAGAAGACTATGTGTGCAAATTGAAGAAAAGTCTCTATGGCCTAAAACAAGCACCAAGACAATGGTACATAAAGTTTGAATCTGTCATGGGGGAGCAAGGCTACAAGAGGTGTAGCTCAGACCATTATGTATTCATCCAGAGGTTCTCAGGTGATGATTTTATCATGTTATTGCTCTATGTGGATGATATCTTGATTGTTGGCAAGAATGTCTCAAGAATTGCTAGGCTAAAGAAAGAGTTGAGCAAAAGTTTTGCCATCAAATACTTGGGGCCAGCAGAGTGTATTCTCGGCATGAGAATTGAGACAGACAGAAAATCCAACAAGTTGTACTTGTCTCAAGAGAAATATATTGAGAAGGTACTTCGCAAGTTCAAGATGGACAAGGCAAAGGAAGTGAGCTGTCCACTCGCAGCTCATTTTAAGTTGAGTAAAAAGCAATGTTCCTCCACTAAAGAGATGGAAAAGGAAATGCAAAAGGTTCCTTATGCTTCAGCGGTTGGGAGTTTGATGTATGCTATGGTGTGCACACGGCCTGACATTGCTCAAGCGGTTAGTACTGTGAGCAGATTTATGTCCAATCCAGGAAAACCACATTGGGAAGCCGTGAAGTGGATTTTGAGGTATCTCTGAGGCAACACTAATATGAAGCTTTGCTTTGGTGGTAGTGAGTCCAAGCTGATTGCATATTCAGATTCAGACTTGGCTGGAGATGTCGATGGAAGAAAGTCTACTTCAGGTTATTTGATTACCCATTTAGGGGGAGCAGTGGCATGGCAAAGCGGGTTGCAAAAGTGTGTGGCGCTGAACACAACTGAGATCGAGTTCATCGCAGTGACTGAGACGAGCAAAGAGCTATTGTGGCTGAAACGATTGGCTTGTGAGCTTGGTTTTGAGCAAGACAAATATGTGTTGTTTTGTGATAACCAAAGTGCCATTCACCTAAGTAAGAATGCAAGTTTTCATTCAAGGTTGAAGCCTATTGATGTGCGCTATCATTGGATTCGAGATGTGCTGAATTCTAAGCAAATGCAAATTGAGAATGTGCACACAGATGACAGTGGGGCTGATATGTTGACCAAGGTGGTGACAAGAGGAAAGCTCGAGGTATGCCGTCGGCTCGCTGGCATGACTGCCGGTTGGCAGTGAGACCCTCCATGATGTCGGGAGCGGGAGTTTGTTGGGCCAGGTCCCTCCACATGGAGGTGTGTTGGCAGCCCAACATCAGCCTGTGAAGTCCAACACGTTTCATCCGTTGATCGATGTTCGTATCCAACGGCTGAGGTGCTCCCTGAGAGAGGAGTATAAAAGAAAACCCTAGCCACCCTTGGTGGCTGTGTGTGTGAGTGACTCATTCAGTGAGTGTGAGAGCTGAGCAAGCAAGCCATCGTGGCTGCTGTGAGAGGGTGAGAGAACACACAAGAACACCACAACCTAGTGAGAAGAGAGGAAGAAGAAGGAGAGGTGATTTCTGTCCAGATTTCTGAGATCTGACCGGTATGTCTTTAAGCTAGTGTTTGGAGGCTCAAGGGTGCTTGGATTGACTCCAAACTTGGTGAGCTTGTTCCTTGATTTGAGTACTTCGATCTGGTTAGCTGGTTTGAGGTCTGGGTCAGTGTAGCTTCAGATTTAGAAACGGTTTATTCAGTTCGGACTGCTGTAGTTTCAGCACAGAGCAGATTTGGTAGACGAACAGTTTGGGAAGGCAAACGGTGTCCAATTGACCTGAAATTTGGTGTGTATGTTGGGTACTCGTATGTCAGCTTGTCTACCAAGTTTGGTGCTGATTAGATCTGCGGTTTAAGAGCAGTTTGCTGATTACCGAAGGGGATAGAAACTGAGATACTCTGCTTTGCTGTAATCTTTCTCTCAAGTGGTTGTTGTTGTTGTTGTTGCCGGTTGGCAACATGCTGAGTGTGTTGTATATCTCTAGATGTTTTAGATAAGACTCTGTACCCAGGTTGCTCATAGTGAAGCTCGCGTGGACCGGTTGGTCCGCACCCGTAGTTTTTTCCTCCTCACCTTGAGGAGGTTTTTCCACGTAAATCCTTGTGTCACCTGTGCATGTGCTCGTTATTTTATTTTCGATGCATATATGTTGATTGAAACTATCCTCGAAGGTTCACCGCAGGTTGGAGCGTGGGAGGTTGTGTGTCTATCTCCTCCCCCTCACTCCAACACCTAGCAGATATTGCTGTTGGAAAATAAAAACAGAATTAGCAGCCAAAATGTCATTGTGGTATACATATTCGTTTGTATCTGTCACACCCTATCTACGACCACTCTTCTTTATGGTCTACTGATTCACAAACTTTCTCGGGCGACACGCGAGGTGGAACCGAGCTGTCGGAAGTCGTCGCCTCCTCCGAGTTCCTCCCTCCCCATCGCCAGTGGCCGTTGCCGGGCAAAGCCAATGTTGTAGAGGAAGCATCGACGCTTCTCCTCGCACCATACTCAGTCGGAAGAAGTGCCGCGTCGAGCGCAGGTCGTCGGCTCGTCCACGGTGATGCGGTACGGTGGCGCCATAGGCCTCCGGGAGGCTGGTGGTCAGGCTAGCGCTGCCTAGCTTTCGGCCAAGGTCGGGGCCCTGCGCTTTCTCAGTTGGGTCGCAACCGCCTCCTGCCACGTCAGATCTAAAGAAGTTTGCTCCCTGTGCTTCTGGTCGTCGGGTCTAGCCGGGATCGGGCCTTCCACGCGTGTTGTTTTGTGGGGTTGGTCGTTGTTGTTTGGGCTGGCAACCATGGTAGTCGAAGTTTGGACCTTGTTGCGGTGGCGGGTGTCTCTTCTCGCTTGTTAAGATGTCATGGGGGTTGGATGATGATGGCGACGCTCAGGGGCGTCACTCCCTTCTTGAAGGCACCATCTAAGGTCTTCTCCCATCCCCTAATGCTCTGGGTGATAACCCAAGACCTTGACAATCGGGTGGTGTTGGAACTCTAGGGTCGTTCCCTTCTTGAAGGCGCCACGTTGGTGTCCATGAATCGTCTCTCTTTCCGGTGGTAGTGTGGTGGCAGTGGCATTTGTGGTAGGCGGAGTCTGCTTTGGGGATGGCTCATCTCGGCACGGTGGAGCGTGCGCTCGTGACTTGAGTTCTTCTCGTCATTTACCACTTCTCTTGTCGACCAAGGATATGGTCTCTCTTGTGACAATAATTGAAGGCGACGCCGCGCTGCCCTATCTGTCCCATTTGTTTCAACCTCGACATCGTCTTGGTCTATGCAAATATTGTTTGTTGTTTTTTCGTGTGCCGTCAACCTAGCTTGTTTTTCTCATTATTGTCTTTGTACAAGCCGATGGCTTGTTTGTGTGTCTGCGCTCTGTAAACTTGTTTTTCTCATTATTCTCCGCAAATGTTGTTTGTTATTTGTATTCTTTAAATCTTTGAAATATTGAATAAGAAAGGAATAAAGATTTATATTTACTTGTCAATTACTTAATTTAATTGAATTATTTTTAATTGTATACTTATTATATAATCTATACTAGGTTCACATTAAAATACTCAAATGTCCTTTTGAAACAATTAACTTCTAAATGCATTTGGTCTAAATTATTTCAAATGTCAATTTAAATTATTACCCAAAACAACTCAAAAGACCTAGAGGTCATGTCATAATCTATAACGATCACCTGGATGAGATAAACCCTAACTCAACACAGTGAAAAACTCTGATCCCTCTAGGGTTTAATTTGCGAAAAAATTACCCCAATTTCGCAGATGAATGCATGCACATACACATATTCTTATTTATACTTCGATTGGTTCCTAAACATAGGGATATTACACCCGAGACCACGTCTCCCTGGCCTCCTTGCTAGACAACGCCAGTGCGGTCATCCCGCTCAATGGTTGCCTTGCTGGAGAGCACCGGAGCGGCCGTTACTAGTAGAAAAAGCTCTAGTGATGGTGTTTGGAAAATGAGGTTAGTGGCGTTGAACCCACACGCCACTAACTTCACGCCACTGGTAGCAGCCAGCGGTGGCGTTAGCCGGAACGCCAGCACTAAGTTAGGTACTAGTGGCGTGTCTCTGAACGCCACCAGTATGTTAACCTGTAGTGGCGTTTGTGCTCGCCTGAATGCCATTAACTGTAATTTGGAAATTAAAAAAATATTGAAAATCTTGATTATAGCAGCAATATCAAATAACATGATACGATAATACTAGACATCATTCAGAATACAACAACGGGATACATCAATTAATGTTGGATAATCTATCTAGCTTGTTCTACCTAAGGGAATCATCTTCAAAGTTAGAAGACTAGTTCTACCTAAGGGAATGATCTTCAAAGTCACAAGACTCTCGGCCAGGTATCTCGTACAAGAAAAATATGACTCCACAAGTTTTGTCGAGGTAGTTTCTCAACCTCATCCCGACATCCATCGCATACCTTTCTACCAATTTTGTCCAAAGTAGTCACGTAAAGTAAGTCTGATTCGCCTCATTGATGACTAGAATCTTGTAGGTCTTGTCGGATCTTGTCTCTTCCACCAAGATGAACTCAAATTGTTCCTGGTGATTGACACGTCTGTTCACATGATCAAGAAAGTATTTTCTTGCATGGTAAGAGATGGTCCGAGAATCAAAAGTTATATGAAAACAATAGTTAGTTTCAATCAAAATGCATGAAAGAGCGGAAATCATAATTAAGCTAAATATACCGCCATAGTTTTAAAGTCTTCGGGAAGCACTATGATAAACTTCTTATCCTGACAACTTTCATGGCCACAATTGACATAGGGATGCATTTGCTGCATGTTCATCTAATATATTCAAGTATCCATAACTATGTTTAAATATATTAGAAAACTGAAATATAAAGGCAAGCAATTGAACTTATAAATGCAAGATGTCACAACTGAAATGAAGGTCTGCCAGGGAACCAAAAGAAACATTCCCATATCTAGAAATTGAGCCCAAATTTAATATATCTAAAATACTATCTAACATTCCTATATCTAGAATTTAAGCCCAAGTTTAATATCTAAACACTATCTCTAAAGTACTATCTAACATTCCTACATCTAGAATTTGAGCCCAAGTTTAGTATCTAAACACTATCTCTAAACACGATCTAGCATATCTATATCTAGAATTTCTAAGATCATTATGTACCATATATATCTATAATTTCTAAATTCCTATAAAAAAGGGGATGCGCAGAAGGTGGCCCACCACGAGGACGGTGACGAGGCTCCGACGGAAAGGTTGAAGTGACCGGTGGCTCGGGGAGGGGGACATTGCAGTGACCGGCAGCTCGGGGAGGAGGAGGTTGCAGCAACTGGCGGCGGTAGATTGAGTGGAGTCACCGGATGCAGCCGGGCGCCGGAGGACGCGCGTGGTCGGGCGCAGTCACGGTTGCTAGAAGAGGAGGAGAGGTGCGGGAGCAGAGCCGGGCATCTGATGCGGGGAGGCGGCAGGGAGAGGGGGCGGAGGTGTGTGAATGAGATCTAGAGATACCATGAGGAGATTAAGAGAGAAGATCGATAATTAAGTGTGTCTGCGTTCGGAGTGGTACATTCAACTGAATCCAACGCTACCACTAGAGTCAATATTTGTGGCGTTTCTTTACGGCGAACGTCACTATTAACAATTTCTCGGCTGCGTATAGGGGACCCTCCTGTTTGTGGCATTTATTTATAAGCGGACGCCACTATTAGGTTTTACTGGTGGCGTTCAAAAATAGTTCAACTCCATTACTATTTTGTCTGTAAGTGGCGACGCACATTATATTTGGGACGCCACTAGTAAAATGACTGCCATAAGGGTTTTTCTACTAGTGTGTCCCGCCAAGCGCCCTAGCCTAATGGCACGACCATCACGCCCAGTGCCCGTCGGCGCAGTCGTCACACCCAGCGCCCTATCCGGATCTCACCCGCCTCGCCCAACGCCGCCATCCGTCCCACACCGAAGCTCATCCTGTGCTGCTCACTACCGCCCCGCCCCGGATCTGGCCATCCTCGCCCTATCCGGCACCGGAGCTCGCCCACCAGAGTTGCGGCTGGGTGGCTTCCGCTGGTGGTGGCGTGCGGCCGGCCTAAGTTTTTATTACTTTTTTTTGGATATTTTAAACTTATTTATTGCACTGACAAGATAGGCCCTCTCAGACGTAGCGGTCGTGTTGGCTATTGTAGTTGTGCTTGCTGTCTTGCAGTTGGGCGTGTGGATGACGGCAGGCGACGACGTCCCTCTTCTTCGACTATATCGGATGAGGTTGACGGCGTCGGGATCTGGTGACCACGGGGAAGATCCCTGCTGATGTGCCACATAGTCTCGGTCTTGTCGCATGCGATGGCCTGGTTCATCAGCTCGAAAAGCATCGTTGTATGCGAAGATGCTCTCCCAGATCTTGGTATGGCTGCTATTTGCCTCTTTTTCCGGTGTTGCCATGGTGGCAGCGGAGGACAATGGTCCATGATGTTCCAGTGAGGCACAAGTTTTTTTAAGGGTGGAATTATAATTTTTCTACTTGTGGGATACATTGTGCAAAGTTGTGTGCAACGCAAGTTTATCTCTTTTAGTGGACTAGAAGGCAACGATCGAGACTGGAAGTTCGTTGGATTTTCTTAAAAAAAAATTCAAGCCATGCGACTCGATGTAATCTTGGGTAGCTGGAGTATATTACTAGTTTCTTACTTGGTGCTCATATTATTTTTTTTGCACGTACGTACTTTGACCAATCACACGGGCATGATGGCGACACGTTTGAAGCCAACGTTTGTTCCCCTTCGGATAAAAAACTCCTTGCTGAAAAGAATTCCATACCACCCATCATGGCCTGATCGATGAATACGAAGAACTCCACCGCAGCGTCGTTAGACCATTTTGACACAATCGGACAGGCGTCAGTCAAACCGGAGAAAATTCGATCGCCTACACATGCACTCCAATCCAAAACGTCCAAAAATCTCCCGAAAAAACAAGCAAGCGAAGACACTAACTGATCAGAATATAATCCCACGACGATCACAACGCTGCTTGTTACGGACCTAGGCAGGCAGGCAGGCAACAGATCCGTGATGAGTAATCGCAAGCAAGGGCGTGTTTAGTTGCTCGTGGATTTTAGTTGCACTTGAAGATCATGACTCTATGAAAGTTGCGCGCGATAATGTAACCTCTCGTGCTAAAATGGTCATTCGTTTGGTTCCATATGTTCTCATTTCCCTAGGGGTTTGGATGCCAATGACCAGTTGTTTGGTTCAATGCATTTTTGGTTTTCACCAAATTGCTACTTGTTTGGCTACTTGCAATGTCCCTGATAGCCTTACCTCCTCGGTTCTCACTGCTCAGGTGAGCTTACCCAACACCAACAAGGCAGATAACAAAGTTCAGACAATTGTAAGTCAGAGAACTATTAGATTATATTAACACTGATTCGACATAATCAGTCATGGCGTGTGTGCTGCAGCACGAGTTCACGAACAACTGCCCGTGATGCAGCACAAGTAAATCATGTTAGGGTAATAGATCTTGTATTACCAGAGGGCCAAAGACCAGAATATATAGTACATGTACAGGTGCAAATATACAGGAAACCCCCTAACATATGGGGAAACTACAATACACAAATATACTCTAACACCCCCCCCCCCCCCCCCTCAAACTCATGGTGGATCCACAACACTGAGTTTGGAGAGTAAGAAATCATACTGAGCGCGAGTTTGTGCCTTTGTAAAGAAATCTGCCAACTGCAAGTCTGAAGGCACATAATGGAGTGCAACAACCTGATCCTGCACCTGAGCACGTGTATAAAAAGCATCAACACCAATATGCTTGGTCAGCTCATGCTTGACCGGGTCACGTGCAATACTGATAGCACCTGTACTGTCTGACAAAAGTGGAGTGGGCGTCATAACAGAGACCCCAAAATCTGCAAGCAACCACCGTAACCAGGTCACCTCAGCAGTCACCGAAGCCATAGCCCGCAACTCAGCCTCAACACTCGAACGGGAAACCGCTACCTGTTTCTTCGTCTTCCAAGCAACAAGCGAACCACCAAGAAACACACAGTAAGCAGAAAGTGAACGACGATCCGTAGGATCATTCGCCCACGTAGCATCCGAGTAGCACTAGAGCTGGAGAGAGCTAGAACGAGGGAAGAAAAGGCGACGAGTAATCGTGCCACGAAGATAACGAAGGACACGAAGGAGATGACCATAGTGAACAGTGGTAGGAGCTGAGACAAACTGGCTCAGAATATGAACAGGATAAGAGATATCAGGACGGGTGACAGCAAGATAAACGAGACTCCCAACAAGATGGCGATAACGAGTGGGATTGGGAAGAGGATCACCATCCGTAGGACGAAGCTTAACATGAAGCTCCATAGGAGTCTCAACGGTGTGCTCATCCGCAAGAGCAGCCCGAGCAAGAAGATCCTGAATATACTTTTCCTGAGAGATAGAAAACCCATCAGAAGTGGATGAAACCTCAATCCCAAGAAAATAGCGAAGAGGACCAAGATCAGTCATAAGAAACTGATCACGAAGACGAGCCTTGACAAAGGCAATATACTCAGGATCATCACCAGTAATGATCATATCATCAACATAGAGAAGGAGAAGAGTGCGTCCACGAGGAGAAGTGTGAACAAAAAGCGCTGGATCATGAGAACTAGGAGAGAAACCAGCAGCAGCCACCACAGAGGCAAAGCGCTCAAACCAGGCACGAGGGGCCTGTTTCAGGCCATAAAGAGAACGTCGAAGACGACAAACCATCCCATCGGGAACAGAAAACCTAGGAGGAGGTTGCATATAAACCTCCTTACTCAACTTGCCATTAAGAAAAGCATTCTGAACATCAAGCTGAGACACAGACCAGCGTCGGACAGAAGCAACAGCAAGAAGAGTACGCACAATGGTCATATGTGCCACATGAGCAAAGGTCTCATCATAGTCACGACCATGTTCCTGCTGAAAACCACGAGCCACAAGACGCGCTTTATAGCGCTCAAGAGATCCATCAGAGCGGGTCTTAATTTTATAGACCCACTTACATGTGATAGGACGAACACCAGAAGGGGGAGAGACAGGATCCCAGGTGCCTGTGCGCTCAAGTGCAGCAATCTCCTCAGCCATGGCAAGCTGCCATTTAGGATGACACGCAGCATCCCGATAAGAAGTCGGCTCAGAAACTATAGAGAGGCCATACTGACTAGGGGAGTAACGGTCTCGAGCACGACGCTGAGGAATAGGTCGTGAGGAAGGAAGCTCATCCGCGGAAGATGACTCATCAGAAGAGGAGGAAGAAGGAGGCGCGAAGGAAGGATCCGGAGCTGGAGACCGAGGAGAACTAGGGGAACTAGACGGAGGAGAGGATGGCGCCGAAGACAAAGGAGGAGCAGCAGAGGGAGGAGGTGGAGGAGAAGAGACAATGGAAGGTGTATCAGGAAAAAGAAGAAAAGAGAGATCATCCGTTGGGTAAGTACCAGAGGTGGGGCAAGGATAGAAAGGACGCGTTTCATCGAACGTGACATCACGAGAGATGCGCATACAACGACCAACGGGGTCCCAACAGCGATAGCCCTTATGCTCATCACTGTAGCCAAGAAAAACACACTCAACAGACTGAGCGGTTAGTTTGGTGCGTTCACGAGGAGGGAGAAGGACATAGCAAACGCAGCCAAATAAACGAAGAGCCGAGTAGTCTGGACAGGATCCAGAGAGACGCTCGAGAGGAATGCCACCCTGAAGAGCAGCTAAAGGCTGGATATTAATGAGTTAAGTCGACGTAGCGATAGCCTCAGCCCAGAAATGCGGCGGAAGAGAGGAAGCAATCATCATAGCGCGGGTAGTCTCAAGAATATGATGATGCTTACGCTCGGCGACACCATTTTGAGCATGGGCGCCGGGACACGAGAACTGAGCAAGGGTGCTCTGCTCAGCAAGGATACCACGCAGGTGCTGAGAGATATACTCTCCTGCAGAATCAGCACGAAAAACACGAATAGGCGTGGAATACTGGGTACGAACCATAGACACAAAATGCTAATAAATAGCAAGCACCTCGCTGCGAGAGCGCATAAAAAATAACTAGGTGTACCGTGTAAAATCATCAATAAACAAAATATAGTATATATGGCCCCCTTTTGAAGCAAAGGGAGCCTGACCCCACACATCTGAATGAACTAAATCAAAAGGTCGCTGAGATACAGACACACTAGTAGAATAGGGAAGCTGAATCTGTTTACCTAACCTACAACCATGACATGAATGTAGCGACGACACATCTCCTGAGACAAGCCCCAGAAGATCACGACGAACTAAGGAGGATAAACGGGAGCCACAAAGATGACCCAGCCGATGATGCCACTGCTGAAAAGAGCCAGTGACAGAAGCAGCAACCGCAGGAGAAGTGGCAGAAGAAGTGTCGGCAGAAGGAATGCGAAGCCAGTCTAACTCCCAGAGCCCTGGAGACTCAATGCTCCGAGGGCCAGCTCCAACCAGAGCCTGTGTACGACGGTCCTGAACAGCACAAGAATCAACATCAAGAATGACCCTACAACCAGAATTAGTAAGCTGACTAGCAGAGAAAAGATTCATCTTAAGACTGGGAACATGAGAAACATCAGGAACAGAGAAGGAGGAGGTAGAGAGGGTGCCTCGACTGGAAACAGGAAGAGAGGTACCATCAGCCGTAATAACACGGACAGGAGAAATAAGAGAGCGAATAGCAGAAAGAATAGAAGATGCAGAAGTCATATGAAAAGAAGCTCCAGAATCCAGATACCACGGGGATGACGTACCTGACTGTGTAGAAGATGATGATCGCACAGTGCCAGAAGAACTAGTCACAGAACCAGCAGTACCCGACGAGGAGGAGCCGGTAGCAGCGAGCAGACTACGAAGACCACGAATAATATCCTGATCCGACAGAGCACCAGCAGGAGGTCCAGAAGCACCAGTAGGAGGTCCAGAGGCAACAGCAGAAGATCCTGAAGACCCAGACTGTCGACGAGCAAGATACTGCTGACGTAAGCGTGGATCCCTCGTCCAGCAACCAGAGATGTCGTGGCCAGGCTTGCCACAGTGGGCACAGGGAGGACGAGAACCACGAGGCTGCTGAGACTGACGCTGACCCTGGGCCGGTGGAGTAGAGAGTAGTGGCGGCGCGAGAGACCGCGACGAAGCCGGCGGCACAGGGGGACCATGAGCAGCAAGCACAGACGGAACCTCAAGAAGACCAGCACCACGAAGACGAGTCTCCTCAGCACGAAGCTCAGCCAGTACCTTAGAGAGCGGAACACGACCACGGGCAAGGAGCTGGGCACGGCGCGGCTCAAATTCCTTGCGGAGCCGTGACAAGAACTCAAAGACGCGCTGAAACTCCAGATCCGTGTGCACAATCAAACAGCAGGGACAGGTGTTACACACTGCTGTACGAAGAGAGTCAAGCTGACGCCAAATAGCAGCACTCTGAGTGTAGAAATCATCAATAGTAGAATCACCCTGCTTAAGCTCATGCTCCTGACGAACCACGAATAAATAAAGAGCATCTCCAGATGGCTGATAGCGCTGACGAAGAAAAGCCCACTGAGCAGCAGCAGTGGGAAGACCCATGAACTCAGCAGCATACTGAGGCAGAACACTGGAAGTGAGAACAGCAGCAGCACGAGCATCCTCATCTATCCACTGAGTGTAGTCGGCCAGATCCAGCCGGTAGGCCGTAGTAGCAGCAGAATGCGCCTGAACCTGGCGCTCATAGTCAGCCCGAGCAGAATCATCAGCACTCTGGGCTGCATCCTTGACCGCCTGAGTAGCATCGGGGGCAAGGGCAACGGGCGTCGAGGCACGAGGCACTGGAGGCACAACGGGGCGCGGTGGACAGGAGACCTCACCGGAAAGCACACCCCAAAGGCGAAGACCGCGCATATGGACGCGCATAAAGGCAGCGAAATCAGGATAATTCGCGCCATCAAAAATCACCGGGCAGCGAGGGATCGCAACATAACCCGATGAGGAAGACATTTTTTTTCCCCAAACCGAACTAGATCGGATCTGACCAGATCTAGCGGCGGCTGGGGGGTGGCGGCGGACGCGGAAGTCAGGGCGGGCCGGGGCAGGCCGGGGAGCGACCGGCGGCGGCGGGAGCGGCCGGCAGGGGCGGGGGCGACCGGCGGGGCGAGAGGCCGGTGCGGCGGCGGCCGGCGGCGGAAGGAGGAGGCGGCCGGCGGTGGCGGGGAGCCGGGGCGGGCGGCAGCGGCGGCGACGGAAAAAAGGCCTTACGGCTCTGATACCATGTTAGGGTAATAGATCTTGTATTACCAGAGGGCCAAAGGCCAGAATATATAGTACATGTACATGTCAAATATACAGGAAACCCCCTAACATATGGGGAAACTACAATACACAAATATACTCTAACACATCACAAACGGAGTGGTTATAACTGAATACCACCTCCCAAAATATACATACCAAAGTTCAGGGGTCACCGTAACCAAAGTCTACCAGTCTAGCTACTCCAAAATACACATCACAATCATCATCATCAACACCGCTACCAACACCTCCTCGAACAGCTCAGTTCGCTTTACAACTACTGATGCAAGTGCAAATATTTCAAACGTTGATGTGCACATAGTAGTCAGCATCGTCCATGATGATAGAAGAGGTCTCCTTTACCCAACGCACAGTCTCTAGAGTCTTGATCCTCAGCACCTGAATCCACCTAACTCTCTAGTGCCTCATGTGATTGTACACCTGGGTCGCAGAGACTGACCGGCCACAGAACTTGAAGACATCCTCTGCAATCAAGCGCATGTCCGCCTGTATCAACCCTCGAACTACTCAACCCCTTTCTCGGTCAACTAGACGACACGATTCAGAACGAAGGTGGACAGAGATGTTGGCCATGACATGGCCAACTTCATCCTGGTCACCGTATCAGGCATCGGCACATAACGCAGAGGCCTCACAGAGGTTGCTGACAGATCAGTGGACGCAACCTTCTCCTATGGCACCAGAGATACGCGATGTGTTCAGTTCTAGGAGAAAAACTACACTTACAACACTAATCCTACCTACATCACATGGGAATCATCATAGTACAATATGAATATTAACTGCCAAAATGGATTACGATCTACTAGAACGGAGCACAGACGAACACATGAACTATGAGCTAGAACATGACAACAGATCTAAGCTACGACAGCCAGGGTTAGGTGTTTCTTACCATGATCTCAATCTCGACCGACGAGGAGGACATGTCCAAGATAGCCGAGGGCGAAGGCTTGCCGGAGATGACCTAGACCCACCAGAGTAGGAGGCGCCGCTTACCTGCCCGTCAGTGAGAAAGAGGATTTGGAGGGAGAGATCGAAATTGAGAGAAATGGTGGCCGGGATTTTGGAGGTAGAGGAGCGTTGGTGTTTATAGCCACCGCGAGTCGGCGGGCAGTACACCAATTTCTTCCACCGGATTTTCCCAGCTCCCGCCATCCACCCCTTGCACGCGCGGGTGCATCTTCTTCCACTGCGAGCGAGAGAAGAACTTGGCTTCGTGGAAATACCTGATTTGGACGTTTCTCTAGGGCCAGGCTGAGAGACGCTTTAAAACTCATGCGGTGCAAAGATTTCTCCTAGCGCGCGGATCCGAACACCCTTATTTTTTCCCGCGCCATGCGAGAAACAGGGATCGGGTAACCAAACATGCCCTAAACATATGCACAACGTCTGCATGAACTCTGTTCCAATGTTGAGTGCGTAGGATCGTTAGCTAGGTGATAGCTGCCAGCTTGGTTGCTATATTAATATATAGTTGGGCGAAAGTTTGTTTGGAGGATAGCTGCCTGCTTTGACGGATCTTTTCCTATTTGTCGGTCTAATTCGATCTTATTTTCCATTCTTTTTCGTACAGGCAGCAAGTATAGGAGTAGCACTTTCTGAATGTAGTATTAGCTCTACTCCGTAGGATTCGGTGTTGCACAATATTGAGTTACCGTGCATTGTACTACTGGACTATATTAGTTTCCTAAAATATTCATTATGAAACATATTTAGTAGTATTATCTTTGTTCTGAAAATAAATATTTTCGTCACAGAGGTGGACCGGGCCGTAGCAGATGCAGATGCAAGACCATCGAAGCCCAAGACCGTGGAGAAGTGAAGCCCACTAAAATAGCTAAAATAGTGGGCCGTAACATATTTAGTAGTACTATTTGGTGCGTTGCCATTAGTGGGACCGTCACAGTTCTGCAAAACTAAAATAGCTAAAATATTGGTACCGTAACATATTTAGTACTCAATATTTGTAATTTTTATTACTTTTGGATCTCTTTGTACTGATGCTGATGATTTTTTAAAAAATATATAGTATTATCTCTACTCCGTAGGATTCGGTGTTGTACAATATTGAGTTACCGTGCAATGTACTACTGGACTATATATTAGTTTCGTAAAATATTCATTATGAGAAATAGTTCTAAAAATAAATATTTTTGTCACGGAGGTGGACCGGGTCGTAACAGATACAAGACCATGGAAGCCCATGACCATGGAGAAGTGAATCCCACTAAAATAGCTAAAATAGTGAGCCATAACATATTTAGTAGTACTATTTGGTGTGTTGCCATTAGTGGGATCGTCGCAGTTCTGCAAAGCTAAAATAGCTCACTAAAACTTGTTAAGATGTCTCGGTACATTAGCGCTTCATTCATGCATACTCACTTGTTTGTATCATATAAGTATTACTTTTGCCTTGTGTTCTGTGTCTCTCACGACCCTGTTTGCCTGTGTGTAGACGACAATGCGTGGCCGTAGAGAGCCAATGGTTGCGTCCATGCTGTGCTGAAAACCTGAAGGATATCCTTGGTCGGCCTCATGGCCAGCAAACCGGCCTGCCTGGTCATCTTTGGCGTGCCTTTTCTGTCTTGCCACGTACGGTTAGTTCACTTTGAGCAAGCGCTTGTTCTGATTCAGATGCGAATCTCTAGGAAGAGCTTGCTATTCTCGCAAGCGTATCGATTGTCCGAGTGGAGGGAAGACAACGCTTTGGACAGCTAGCTAGCGCTGTGGACTGTGATACGTACCCTCTCATCTAGTAGTCATCAGACATATTTTTATGTTCTTTTGGACAGCGTCAGATATATTCTCTTGTCCAGCTTTATCATTGGACTAGTGCTCTTTTTTTTCCCGGGGTACTGGACTAGTGATGTACAGTCCTACTGATACTACTAGTAATTGTCCAGAATTAAGAGCTGACAGTGATACTCTAGACTTGTAGAGAGGGGGCAGCAATATTGCGGTTTGTATGTAGGTGCCAGGGCGGACAAGAAAAAAAGGGTAAAAGAATCGCACGCCATACCACTTTAGCGCCTGGTGCCAAGAGAAAAACAGGCTCACCCGTCGCATCAGGTAGCTCAATGCCAAGCCGTGCGGCACCAGAAGTCCAACTCCGAAGACAAGCACGGTTGTCTCTGGCGGTTGGCGCTGGCGCCGGTGCACCCACCGGTCAGGGAGGATATGTAGAACGCTCCAACGTTCAAACAAATGCACAAAGCGTCCAACCCAGACCCAGCGCACTGAGACGAAGACAAGGTGCACCTCACCTTGCCCCATTTGTCCGTACCCTCGTGTTGGTGTCGCGAGTTCGCGATGGATAGGGTGCGTCCAAACCGGATGGGACAATGACGGGTCGGGGGGTCCAGCTCGCTAGCGTCGGAAGGATGGTGCTTCATTTGTTGGCTTCGAAAACCAACCAGCCCAGGTGGAGGCCGCACACGGCAACGCTCCAAAAAAGACCTCCCAAAAGTCCAATAACCCTCGTGATGGAGGCAGAAGCAGGTGCTGGTGGTGGGGAATTAAGCAGAGAGCCTGCGATGCGTCCAAGAAGGCACCTGGAATAAAGAGGTCATCTCCGGTTTAGATTATGCTTTAATTCTTGATTATGCTTGAATTCTTCATAAGTGTCTTTAAGGGAAGGACCTCTTTGAAACCATCAGCCAACAAATCTTTGCTTCAGATGAAGTTAAACTCGAGTAATTTATTTCTAACTCTTTCAATCTCAGTATCTTTTGTCTGGACATGAAAAAACTAGATTCGCAGACAGATAGATGGCTCCAAGAGTGCCACAACATAAGCAAGAGGGGTAGGGATGTAAACGGATCGGATAATGCTCTTCCCGTATCCTTTACCATATTTTTTGTCGAATTCAGAGCGGAGCGGATAATAACCGGATGCGGATTCGAATACGGATTATATCGGACTACGGATTCGAATCGGAAACGGGATGGATTCAGACCGGAAACGAGCAAAGGTTATCGGATAAATACGGCCAACAAGACATAATTTCAACATCGCCAACAATATGAGCAACAAAATCATTCAAAAGAACACTAGGGAGTGCTAAATCGTTCAGAATTCAACCAGTGTGAAGGTCGTAGTACTTAATAGCGTTACGCCACGATGAAGGTCGTACTTAAAAAATACTTAACTAAAGCGCTACCCGCAGGCCGCAGCCATGGCGACGAGGGCCTGCCAGTCTCAGTCGAAACAAGGCGGATCCAGCAGAGTCCGTCGACGCAGCAGCGGCGATCTACTTCGTAACTCTCCATACATCGGATTACGCAGTGTCCTCATCCTTATTTTTGGCCGGTGTGATTATAATTGATGCGTGGTCGTGTGGATTAGGAATTCAGCAGCTATGCTCTCGGTCCTTCCCGATTAAGCAGAGCAGGAAGTAGAGATTGGGGAAAATTACGGGAGAGAGAACGAGAGAAAACAAATAGGAATGGGACCCGTATGTTTGTCCGGCTGCAGTGCTCGGTCAAATATACACGAAACTTCTTTGATGCTAGTATACGAGACGATGCTAGTACACGAGAATGTCAACAACCGATCTAAAATACTTATGCTAGGAATCTGCATCTACAAAATGATCATTAGAAAATTTCAACCAGGCTGCTCACCTCCGGATTGACTACGACCTTTCTCCATCACGTTGGCCGAACTGCCGGAGAGATCACAGATGCGCCATAGGCGAGGTCGCTGGTCCACGGTAGGCAGCGCACGCGCACGGCAGGAAAAACCAAGATAATATGTTGTGCGGTGATTACGACGTGATTGTCTAGGGTTACATATTATATACTTCGTCTATATAAAGAAAATCCTTAAGTTAATGGATTAATTAGGTAGTTGAGCCACACCATTGGGCTAATTTACCGGATAATTCGAATTAAGAAGGATAGATTATCCGCATAAAACGTAGGATAATCCGCATCCACCGGATAATACCAATACCATATCCGCTACCATATCCGTCGGATATCCGCCTGACAAATATCCGTATCCTCATCCATATCCGCCGGATTTCTATAATTGCATACCATATCCTTAAAAATGGATGCGGATGCGGTTTCGGAGCGGAAATTATCCGTACCTGACATGGGTATGCCCAATAGGCACTCGACTATAGCCTACCTGGTGCGGCTCGATAAAAGGCTCACTAGACGAATTGCTAAGGTCCATAACGTTTATGACGGTTCGAGTGATACGACGCCTACAAGGACACAGACTCCTGGCATAACAAGACAAGAAAAGTACAAGACTACACTAGATACGAATTCTGACTTGTAAACCAACTCGTATTGGTACCTGAGACCTAACATCCCCATATATAAAGGCTAGGAGGGTCCAACGAGAAGGCATCCTCTCCCACAACAGGCAATCTCTCAATCGCGACTCCCACAATAGACAGTAGATCTAGACGCTGCAATAGACAATAGATAGATCTACAATCTCTCATACGCCAGATCCAATCTGCGCGACACCGCCATCGGCGACATTGTAATCCTTCGGATCATCATCAATCAAGAGCAGACAAGCAGGAGTAGGATCCTCTACGAGACCTGAATCTGGGTAAACATTGCGTCACCGTGTGCTTGTTTGCTAGCCGATCGAGACTTCCAGTGTATCCCTCTTCCTCGAACCTAAGTCCATAACAATGGGCATTGATGAGTTAAACCCTCGTCAATTGGCGCCGTCTGTGGGAACTGGGAGCGCTGATGTTGCGATCTCGACGGCCCATCATCAACGATCTAAGATTTTCCGGGTTTTTGAGGAATAGATTTGCACCGACCTACGTATCCCCGTCTTCAACATCTTCGCTGCAGTCAAATTTATCTTCACCAACATGAGTGCATGGCTCGACATCAGACCTGCCCTTTTCGCGCTGCTGATTGGATCTATGGAGTCGAAGCTGTTTCTTTCGGCAAGCTATCATACTCTAGATGGCCGAGTTCAATAAAATCCGAGACACAAGCCTGGCGACACGTCTTGGAGGCTGTCACATGTACGGTACTATTCGGGATGCCGTATTGACATGCAAACAACAAATCCGTTTGGATTAAGACCCAGATAGGGTTTATTTATTTTGGATCAATAAAAAAGGCTACTATCATGGAGCCATGCAACTTGCAAAAAGAATCACGAAGGAAGACGTCGACACATATGAAGAATCGGGAACCACACTTTACCTCATGGCGAACCAATCAATTAAGACCAGGCGTTTCTTCACTGATTCAATCAAAGGACAAAGAAGTAAAAAAAAAGAGCTACGAGTCTTGTTGCTAGATCAAGTCCAAGACACGGATTTACAAGACTTTCGAAAAACAAAAGCAATAAAATAAATTCAGGGCAGTACGTACGATCGGTTCTCTGTCTCGCGTGCATAATTCAAAGTTCCAAGTGGTTGATTAGCAAAACTTGATCAAAGCTTCATTGTGGTCTACTTCATCACTGCTGCACCAACTTCGCCGCCTCAACCCTTGTCCGCCGCGTTGAGTACGCGTTTGCGACATAGACTCCATCCGTCGCGCGACTCCATCGACTCCTGTCCACCGGCGATCCGCCACTACATCGTTCCGTGCGCGCGTCTACACCCGGGGCTGCGTCGAGTATGTCTCCACAGTGTCGACTCCGTCTGACAACATCAACTTTACACTCGGGGGCTCCCTCGACACCGGCGACCCGCTGCGGTCTTCGACTCCGCCGACCTATTGACTCTTCGACTCCATCACGCGACTTGCTGCTGTCTTCGGCTGCGGCGACGCGCTGCCGTCTTCGACTGCGCCGACCTGCTGTGTCTTCGACTCCTTCACGCGACCCGCTGCCGCGTCGACTACATTCGCGATTGCATCTACTCCATCAAGACAACTACCAATAAAGCTAAGTTACCCTCTACTTAGAGTTGATTCTTTTTAACTATTTACTTTAATCGCACTCGAAACACTCGGGGGCTGTGCCCTCTTCGAGTAACCTAATGTGTCATCGACTCCGCGCACTTGAGCACCTCATACGCGACAGCCCGAGTAGCTGATTCTGCCTGATCATCGAATCCTTGAACTCCGAGTACCTCGGGAAGGTACTGAGACTAAGGGTAATCAGGCTAACGAAAAGGCATAGCATGCAGTGCAAAAGTGTCGACTCGATTGGCACCAGAATTTTACTTTGCAAACCGACATGTAAATATCTTTACAAGATACAAGTACTTCACAATTCGTAATGTTTTATGCAGCTTATAAGGATGTCGACTGCGTCGAGCTATTCTATCGAATCCTCCAACAGGAGTCGACAAAACAACTGGCTACGATATACACTCAAGACCCGAGTCAAGTTCCTCCTCGGATGGTTGCATCGCTTGATGCTACACGCATGTGATGTTGGATGCGCACCTGACAGAAGTGACTGTGTCGACTCCATCCGCATCGTCGACTCACCCGGCTAATCGCCGCATGACTCCGCTACGTCGACCTGACTACACCGTCGAATCTTGGCTCCTTATACGTGAGACGCTGACTCGATGCACTTCCGGGTCAGTGGTTTCTCCGCGCATTATTTTCAACTGCGTCTACAAGATACAAGTCTCGAGTCTCTGCCCGAGTCTACGACTCCGCCAGACACTTGGGGGCTACTCCAAAATGGAGCGTTGGACGCGCATATACAAGATCCTCGAGTGACATGCTCTGAATCCTCACTCGAATCCATGATACGACTAAGGACTCGGGGGATACTTCCATAGGGAGCGCTGGCCACGCACCCGAAGAAATTTGTGAAGATATCCAAGCATTATGAAAACCCTTCACTCGAATCTACGATTCGATTGTGGGCTTCGGGTTACTCCCATAGGGAGCGCTGAAAGCATATTCGACTGAAACAAGCAAACAAAAGACGATAGCAGTCGCAAAAGTTCTTTACTCCCTGCCTGAGTCTTCGACTCAACCAGGTACTCGGGGCCTACTCTCATAGGGAGCGCTGGTCGCGCACCCTATAATTATTTTTCCTAGTACATCCTACTGTGTGTCGATAACATCCATACTTGAATGCTACGGCGACTCCGCCTCATATTTTCCCTGCAAAGAGATTATGTCCCACCCGAATCATCTCCGCGATGACAAAATTTGGATGCCGCGCTTACAGCGTGAAGATAAGACCTGAATAAGGCCTGGCAACGCATCTGCTGCGCACTACCAGAGATATATCCGTGCCTGCAGGTACGATGAATATGCCTTGACGGACGCGTCGAGTGCTCACACCCATACACTGGAATTCGACTCATGTAAGGCCTCCGCGGCATGAGTCGAATTACACCAGCAATTTCCAAATTCGAGTCCAGGGACTCGAGTTTGAGTAGGTAGCATTGTTTTTGCCCTAGAGCAATTAACTGGTCCCGATCCGTCGAGCGCACTAGGCACGTTTACCATCATCCCTATGAGCTACTATAAATTTGATAGGCCCGATTGAAAGGGAAACGGACGTCGCCTAGAGGGAGTGAATAGGCGTTTTAAAATTATTACGGTTTAGGCTCTAATAAATGCGGAATAAAACTTAACTTTTAATTTATCAAGCCAAAACCTATATCCACTAGTTTCACTAAGTGCATCAACAACCTATGCTAAGCAAGACAAGTAACAAGGTGATAGCAAGATATAGTATTTCAAGCACGACGGCTATCACAATGTAAATTGCATAAGAAAAGGGCTCGGTTGAGAGATAATCGATGAACGCGGAGACGATGATTTGTTTTCCGAAGTTCACTTCCAAAGAAGCTACGTCTCCGTTAGAGAGGTGCGGGGGCGCAATGAACTTCGAACGCCACAAGTGGCTCACCTCGAGGTGTGGTGGCACGATGCTTACCCAATGCCACACAAGGCCTCACCCCAAGATGCGAAGGCACGCAACCTACCAACACCACAAAAGGCTCACCATATTCTCCCGTAAGCTCGCCACAAAGGCCTACTCACGTTCCACTATGGGACACTTGAGGGCGATCACCGAACCCGTACAAGGCTTGGGGCAATCTCCACAACTCAATTGGAGGGCTCCCAAGAAATGCCACAAAGGCTCCACAATGCCACAAAAGGCCAACACGCTTGGGGAACCTCCACAACTCAATTGGAGCCCCAAGAACACACCACAACTCCACACAACCGTCTAGAGTTCCAAGAACCCAAGAGAAACAAGCCCAAGGGCTTGAACTCGCCGAATCTCTAAGCAGAACTCAAACCTATGCACCAAATGGAAGAGGCAAATCCTTCTCTCTCAAATTCCACCAAAGCTAAAAAAGCTATTGGGGGAATAAGAGAGGAATAACACAAGAGGAGAACACAAAACTCTCTAAGATCTAGATCCCAAGGATTCCTTCACAAAGAAGGGATTTTGCTTGGTGGGGCTTGTACATCTAGATCTCCTCTCTCAAATCCCTCAAAAAGATGGAAGAATCATAGAAGGGAGAAGGGGAGAGGGCAAGCTCTTCAAGGTCAACAATGGAGGAGAGAGAGAAAGAACCAAGAAGAAGCAAGTTAGGGCTAAAGGGGAAAGGGGAGCTCCTTTTAAAGGGCTCCCCGATCTGCCCGTTACTCACAGATTCGCGCACGACCGGTAGTACCGGGGGGTGGCCGGTACTACCGGTGGCACTCAGCCAACGGTCCAAAAACACGGTGCAAACAAGCACAAAAACTAGGCCGGCCGGTACTACCGGTGGGTCACCGGTACTACCGCTTGGGCCGGTACAACCGCCCAAGATTCCGACCGACGTTCCGTCAAATAGCGCAGACCAGGCAGAGAGCATACTGAACCAAAAATGGGTTCACCGGAAGTTGGGCCGGTATTAACACCGGTACTACCGGTGGCAAACTGCCCTAGCGGTACTACCGGTGGCCCGCCGGAACTACCGGCCAGGCAAAAACTCCAGAACCAGAAATGCCACAACTTTTGCATCCGAACTCAAAACGAGATGGAACCAATTTTGTTGGAAAGATAACAACGTGTAGAATCAAAGGTGTTGGAAATATTGGATATCACCAAGGGAGAAAGTACCATGAATATTTATGTGAGATACCTCCCAAGGTGTGGAGCCGGATAACCCGTGAGATCAAAAAACGCAATAAGATATGCAAGGGAAATCCGTTTTTGATGAACTAGAGCTTGTTATGAAGATAACCACAAGCTCTAGAACCTCACATGGACAAGAACTAAACGACAACCAAGAAAGATGATGCTATGAATGCAAAGGTTTGAGCTCTCTCCGAAAGATACGAACAAGTCACCCACTCGAGAGCCCCTCTTGATAGTACTGCACCTATCCTAAACCCGGTCTCCTATCACTATAAGAGACCGATAAAATAGAAACCTTATCAAGATCATACCTTTGCCTTGAGCATCCCACTTGAGCGTGATGTAGACGATCTTGTCACCTTCAAGATGGAACACCTTTCTTGATTGCTCTTGCTTGCTATTGCTTGATGAAGACTTGAGAAATGCTCCCCCATACTCCATGGGGAAACCTCTTCTTTGACCTTGTCTTCATCACTCCATGAACATCGAGGATGGCAAGCTCCAAGCATGATATCTTCTAGAGATGGCGCACCGTGAGCTTGCACATCAAATCTTGATGATGATGTCTTGAAGAAAGCCATGAGGAACTCCATCTTCTTATTCTTCAAGGCATACTTGATCTTCTTCTTCTTCTACTACTTGATTCCAATAGGCACAAAGCCCTTGGACATTGCTTCTTCTTTTTCATCCTTGAAACCAACACATGATCCAAGTGATGCCAATGGACAAACCTACAAGTGAAACTCAATTTGCACATTAGTCCATAGGGATTTTCATTAATTACCAAAACCACACATGGGGGCATACATGCCCTTTCACCGATGAACTTCCGGGTGAAGTGCTTTGCACTCGACACAATTGTCGACTCCGACATCCTAATGCAAGACTCAAGACTTCTAAGTCTCCATCCGAATCTATGATTCGCATGGACACTCGGGGGCTACTGACATGGGTATGTGATGTCTACGCACTTCTATTATTGTAGACAGTTGTTGGGCCTCCAAGTGCAGAGGTTTGTAGAACAGCAACAAGTTTTCCCTTAAGTGGATTACCCAAGGTTTATCGAACTTTGGGAGGAAGTGGTCAAAGGTATCCCCTCTCAAGCAACCCTGCAATCAAGATACAAGAAGTCTCTTGTGTCCCCAACACACCCAATACACTTGTCAGGTGTATAGGTGCACTAGTTCGGTGAAGAGATAGTAAAATACAAGTGGTATGGATAAGTGGTAACAGTGATAGAAGATAACTTGATGGCGTGGAAAATACTAAAGGCAAACTGAAATAAAGATGGAAGCAAGCAAACATCTAACCGATCTAATTGCAAATGATGTATCAATGCTTAGAAACAAGGCCTAGGGATCATACTTTCACTAGTGAACACTCTCATATAAATATATTCTCTTCATGATACTACTCTTAACTACTCTCCGGTTGGACACTCTAATCAACTGTAGGGCTATAACAGCACACCTCAAAGTAAGCCTTTCCCATCTACAAACCCCACACTGTCACCTTGAGTACTAGATGAGTCCAACAAACACCACAATTTCATAAAGACATCCAACTCCAAATATAACTCATAACAAGTATTTGTAATCTCTAGCCTAAGTGCCACCATGGTGAGCATGCTGTCACTTTCACACACATGGGGAGAGCAGAGATTCATTAAAGCAGTTGAGTAGCAAGGTATATCTATATATTACAAGCTCATGATCACAATATGATCATGCATAGAGAGAGATGAACACATAGCTACCGGTAGAACCCTTAGCCTCAAGAGAGAACTACTCCCTCCTCATCATGGGAGTCAGCAATGGTGATGGAGATGGTGGTGGAGATCGATGGAGATGGCTCCGGGGGCACTTCCCCATCCTGAAGGGTGCCGGAACAGAGACTTTCTGTCCTCCGAATCTCCCCTTCGGTCGCGGCGGCGCTACGGAACTTTTCGTGGCTGGAGGCTTAACGATTTATGGTTTATGCATCGGGAGGCTTCTTATAGGCGAAGAGGCAATGTCGGTGGGCGGCCAGGGGGCTCTCACCACCTGGTGGCGCGGCCAAGGCTAGCCCGCGCCACCATATGGTGTGGCCAGGCCCTGGCCCTCCTCTGTCTCTGCTTCTGGCTCCGTGAGTCTTCCGGTAAAATAGGAACTTTGGCTTTTGTCCCGTCCAATTCCGAGAATATTGATTTTCCGACTTTCCTGGAACCAAAAACAGCAGAAAACAGGCAACTGGCACGGTGGCTCTTGTTAATAGGTTAGTCCAAGAAATCATATAAAA
The DNA here is from genome assembly GCA_910589775.1 of Avena eriantha. Taxonomy (NCBI): domain Eukaryota; kingdom Viridiplantae; phylum Streptophyta; class Magnoliopsida; order Poales; family Poaceae; genus Avena; species Avena eriantha. Next base: position 336,665,818 of record OU342746.1, read on the forward strand.
AGTACTCCAAAGTGTGGACAAAACACAAGAAAGTAGATAAAACCAAGCATGGAACATCAAAAATTATAGATACATTTGCAATGTATCAACATCCCCAAGCTTAACTCCTGCTCGTCCTCGAGTAGGTAAGTGATAAAAAGAAAGAATAATTTTTGAGGTGACATGCACCATCAAAGACTTGATCAAAGTATTTGTAGAACATTCAAAGCTAGGATCATAGTACTTCAATCATAACATGAAAGACAAAGTTCTAGCAATAAGACAAAGAAACTATGTTGCAACATGAAAAGGCACAAACAAAAGATTCGTGAATAACAATGCTTTGCAAGACGTTTGTTTGTTTCACATAAAGAAAACATAGCATAATGGCATTCAGCTTGTCCCTCATAGAGTAGCAAATTTAAATGCATAGGACACCTTCAAAGTTTATAAGAGTGACTAGATACAAATAGTTTAAAACAAGCAATATCAAGGTATGCATCAATCAACAAATCTTGGGACAATGCACATAGAACTAAGAATGGCCACTATGCTCTCAAAGTAGGTGCATAAAGATAGAAGGTGGAGACTCAATATATAAGTGGAAGGAAGGGCCTTCATAAAAGGAAGTAGGGATTCAAGTTTCATAAAGAGCTTCCAAAATTATGGTACTTAATAGCTTTCAGCTCTCATTGCCCCTATCATAAGCATCTTGAAGTGGTTAAGGTTAAAGTGACACAACTAAGAGGATATTCTTGACAAGTTATAAGCCGAAATCTCATGCCCCTTACTTACGAAGACCGATCCTCGTGCTACTCAACTTCAGTCACGAGTAAGCTCTTGTCATTGTAAGTACATGTGTATCATTAAGAACCTCCAACGGGGTACCCCTTGCACATGATACATGAGCTATCCCATAATCAAAATGACAAGGCAAGCAGACAATGAGCATCTCAGCGATCTTTTTATTTGCTATTTGCATAGGTTTTTATTGAGGATGCTTCATAGAGTTCTTATTATGGTGATGCTGCAAGTTTCCACCATTATTAGGCATGGCTTAGGCTAGCGGCCCAGGCGTTTCTCTAACACACCTACAAACTCCATGATCTTACAAGTTCCACTTTTATTTCACACCGCCGGGATCCATAAGCAAAAGAACATGATATCAACAGGGTACAAAGTACAAGTGCAATGTTGAAAGCGTTCCCCATGGTACATGGTTCTGCTAATTTAAACTTATAAAGCGCAAGCATATACGCAACAAAGAAGGACCTAGTGGTTCAAGTTTATTAGATGCAAAAAAAGCAAAGTGTGCCATCAAGTTCGTGAGAGCTTTAATCACTATTTTTCTCATAACAAGTTTAATTTGGAAGGTAAACAAAAGCATGAATATACTTGGAATAGAATAAGCTAGTAGGTAGGTATGGTGGACTCTTTGTAATAACTTGGTTTAGGGAGTTGGATGCATGAGTGGAGCTCATACTTGGTGGTGGAGGCTAGCAAAAGACTGGGAGCGACAAACTAAGAGAGCAATAATGACCATAATCATGCAGAGCAACAAAACATCATTGATCAAAGCATAAAGTGATACTACAAGTTGAAAACTAAAGGATCATATAGGCTATGGTGACTTGAAATAGTCATAACATGGTGTGAGCATGTGCCAAGTCAACCCAAATAAAGCATCAAAGGAGAATACCACTATACTATGCTTTAATATGCTGAAACAACGCATGATTCATCCAAAGCACATTAAGCAATCTCAATTGTTTATAACAAGTCATGGTACAACAAAGAATACTAAGCATAAAGCCAAAACAATATCAAGCATGGCATGACAAAGCATAGGCCTCAGTCAAAAATAAGCTCTCTTTACCACTTAAGCATGAGCTTTCCTACTATTTTCCAAACCAAACCAAACTATTTGAAAACCAATGTATGAAAGAGGGGGTCCAACCAATTTATTCCGAAAACTAAGCAAACCAAGCAAACGAAAAAACAAAACAAAACAAAAAAGAAGACGCTCCAAGAACAACACAACTGTGCATGAAACAATAAAAATGAAGCGTTTGGAAGAAACCTGGGATTTTTATTGATGAAGAAGGGGATGCCTTGGGCATCCCCAAGCTTTGACGCTTGTACTTCTTGTATATTTCTTGGGGTGACACGCGTGGCATCCCCAAGCTTAAGCTTTTGTCCATCCTTCATCTCATTACTCATTCCTTTCATACACCTGAAATTTTTCCTTCATACAAAACTTCACACAATCTTTATTAGCAACATTAGTGCACTCAAGATAATAAGTCTTTGGGTTCAGTTCCAACACCAATAAAACTTCCATTAAAACACAAGCTACTGTACAACTTCCCTAAAAAATCTCAATTCCCCAAAAGAACTCAAAAAGGAACCAACAAGAAGCAAATGCAAATAATGGCAGAAATCTCTCAAAACAGACCAGCAGGTAAAGACGAATTATTTTGAATACCTTCTGTTGCTCAAATCAAAAAGTGTTGAACTAACGAAAGTTAGATAACAACCTGGGGAAGAAGCAAAAAAATCACGCCTCAAAAGGACGTACATATATTTTACACGAATTTTTACGGTGAAGCACAGAAATCTGTTTCGGGACAACGACTTTCCCAAGCATTACTTCTCTCTCATTAGAGGTTACTCTTGGCACAAAAAGCAAATAAAAAGGATAAGGAGTGGTTATTACTGAAGTAATAAATTCCAAGACTCATCTAAAACTTTTGGGTTATCTTCCAATAAGTACTTTTCTTTAACGCCTTTAAGTTAGGCATGATAGTTTGAGAAGATGCTCACATAAGAAATATGAATTGAAGTAAAAGAGAGCATCAAGAAGCAAATTCAAAGCACATTTAAGTCTAACCCACTTCCTATGCTTAAGAATCTTGTAAAGAAACAAGTCATGAAAGCACAAAGCAACAAGCATAGGAAAGTAAAACAAGTGCAACTTCAAAAAAATTAACATAAAGAGGGAAAACTTAATATTGTTGAGACACATAAACCATGTTTACCTCTCTCATAATAATTTTCAGTAGCATCATGAATAAAATTAACAATATCAAAATCACATAAAACATTCTTATCATGAGCCACATGCATAAAAGAATTAATATTCTCCACATAAACATAGTCATTCTTATTAATTGTAGTGGCATCAAATTCAACAAAATAGCTATCATTATTATTCTCATCACCATAATCATCAAATATAGGAGGCATATTGTAATCATAACTACTTTCCTCGTCAATAGTAGGTGGACTGAAAATATCATATTCATCATTGTAATCATCATATATTGGAGGTTTGGCATCATCATAAGCAATACAATAGCTATGTTCCAAAGCTGGGGAACTAAAAAGATCATTTTCATCAAAACAAGCTTCCCCAAGCTTAGACTTTTCCATAGCATTAGCAATAATGGTGTTCAAAGAATTCATAGTAATAACATTGCTATTAGCATGCAAATAAAGTTCCATAGGTCTTTTAATTTTCTCTTCAAACACTTCATGTCCTAACTCAAGATAAATACTATAAAGCTCTCTAATTTTTCTGTTGTTTTCCATTAAGCCTAACTAGTGAAAACAAGAAACAAAAAGACAAAATTGCAGAATCTAAAGGAAATAACTTCGAGCACTCACACCGGAGGATGTGAGTACCTTTTACCTTACCTCCCCGGCAACGGCGCCAGAAAATAGCTTGATGTCTACGCACTTCTATTCTTGTAGACAGTTGTTGGGCCTCCAAGTGCAGAGGTTTGTAGAACAGCAGCAAGTTTTCCCTTAAGTGGATTACCCAAGGTTTATCGAACTCAGGGAGGAAGTGGTCAAAGGTATCCCCTCTCAAGCAACCCTGCAATCAAGATACAAGAAGTCTCTTGTGTCCCCAACATACCTAATACACTTTTCAGGTGTATAGGTGCACTAGTTCGGCGAAGAGATAGTAAAATACAAGTGGTATGGATAAGTGGTAACGGTGAGAGAAGATAACTTGATGGCGTGGAAAAGACTAAAGGCAAACTGAAATAAAGATGGAAGCAAGCAAACATGTAACAGATCTACTTGCAAATGGTGTATCAATGCTTAGAAATAAGGCCTAGGGATCATACTTTCACTAGTGAACACTCTCATATAAATATATTCTCTTCATGATACTACTCTTAACTACTCTCCGGTTGGACACTCTAATCAACGGTAGGGCTATAACAGCACACCTCAAAGTAAGCCTTTCCCATCTATAAACCCCACACTGTCACCTTGAGTACTAGATGAGTCCAACAAACACCACAATTTCATAAATACATCCAACTCCAAATATAACTCATAACAAGTATTTGTAATCTCTAGCCTAAGTGCCACCATGGTGAGCACGTTGTCACTTTCACACACATGAGGAGAGCAGAGATTCATTAAAGCACTTGAGTAGCAAGGTAGATCTATAGATTACAAGCTCATGATCACAATATGATCATGCATAGAGAGAGATGAACACATAGCTACCGGTAGAACCCTTAGCCACGAGAGAGAACTACTCCCTCCTCATCATGGGAATCAGCAATGGTGATGGAGATGGTGGTGGAGATCGATGGAGATGGCTCCGGGGGCACTTCCCCGTCCCGATAGGGTGCCGGAACAGAGACTTTCTATCCTCCGAATCTCCCCTTCGGTGGCGGCAGCGCTGCAGAAATTTTCGTGGCTGGAGGCTTGACGATTTAGGGTTTATGCATCGAGAGGCTTCTTATAGGCGAAGAGGCAAGGTCGGTGGGCGGCCAGGGGGCCCACACCACCTGGTGGCGCGGCCAAGGCTAGCCTGCACCACCATATGGTGTGGCCAGGCCCTGGCCCTCCTCCGTCTCTGCTTCTGGCTCCGTGAGTCTTCCGGTAAAATGTGAACTTTGGCTTTTGTCCTGTCCAATTCCGAGAATATTGATTTTCTGACTTTCCTGGAACCAAAAACAGCAAAAAACAGACAACTGGCACTTTGGCTCTTGTTAATAGGTTAGTCCAAGAAATCATATAAAAAGTACTCCAAAGTGTGGACCAAACACAAGAAAGTAGATAAAACCAAGCATGGAATATTAAATGCCCAATAGGCACTCGACTACAGTGTACCTGGTGCGGCTTGATAAAAGTCCCACTCGACGAATTGCTAAGGTCCATGACGCCTATGACGGTTCGAGTGATACGACGCCTACAAGGACACAGACTCCTGGCATAACAAGACAAGGAAAGTACAAGACTAGACTAGATATGAACTTTGACTTGTAAACCAACTCGTATTGGTATCTGAGACCTAGCCTCTCCATATATAAAGGCTAGGAGGGTCCAACGAGAAGGCATCCTCTCCCCCAACAGGCAATCTCTCAATCGTGACTCCCACAATAGATAATAGATCTAGACGCTGCAATAGACAATAGATAGATCTACGATCTCTCATACGCCAGATCCAATCTGCACGACACCACCATCAGCGACATTGTAATCCTTCGGATCTTCGTCAATCAAGAGCAGACAAGCAGGAGCAGGGTCCTCTACGAGGCCTGAACCTGGGTAAACCTTGCGTCCCTATGTGCTTGTTTGCTAGCTGATCGAGATTTCTAGCGTATCCCTCTTCCTCGAACCTAAGTCCATAACAATGGGCATTGATGAGTTAAACCCTCGTCAGTACCAGTTACATCCCTGAAGACGGGGCACGAAGAGACACCCCTAGCTCACGTAGGAGTGCTTCAACTAGTCCTGTAAGTGGGCAGGCTGACCACTGAACCTAGGCTTGCCGTTTGTTCCCGTTTAATTAATTAGAACTATGATTTTGCTCCTTAATAACCATTTTGGACCGTTAGCATCCATCAGCTGATTAAATTTTACCAAAAAACGAACGATGGCATCATCTGAGCTTGCATGCAAGCTGACATAGGTATGATTACTCGGATGCTTATGAATTACTACCCTATATTGGGTAGAAGGGCTTCCAGCCCATGAAGATTCCAGACGATAGCCCAAGGAAGCAACCGATGAAGGCTTTGATTGTATTAGAAAAGGGATTATAAAACCGACATTATATTGGTATTGTAATCACGCGTGTATGAAACCTATCCGCATACAGCTGTGAGACCCGGCCTATTATATATAGGACGGGAGAAACCCAAGCGAGGGTACCAAAATCTAGAAGACAACTTGTAATAGTGCAATTATTTAATATTCAGGCGATTTTGATTCCATTGTTTCCCTGACATCTGACGAAATCCTCAACGTTCTCTTTTCCGCGAAGCCCCAAGTCCATCATCATGGGCATTGCCGAGGTTACTCCTCGTCACAAGCCCTCACATATCAAGGCTGAGGTTCCCATTAATCAAATGGGAAGAAACGGCAAACCCACATGCAGCCATGGGCGTGGCCACTTACAGGCCTAGCTTCAACCCACATGATCTCAATAGTGGCATTTGTCATGACCTTGTCACGAAGAGACGGCTACTTGTTTTCTGACATTCCAAGAGGTAATATTATGACAAAAACATATTACAAACCGACCTATAAAATGTCTATCATCAAGACAACCTACTCGGTCCACATCAGAAAAACCACTGAGGAGAGTAGACGATGACTTCTGAAATGTAAGAACAACTTTGAGTGTACCTTGAACATAACACAATATCTTTTTAGCTGTTGTCCAATGTGCTATAGTTGGAGCACGTAGAAATTGATAGATTTTATTAACATACTAGGAAACATGTCCGTGCGTTGCAACGGGAGTGAAATACTGCATTGCTGAGCACACAATGTATTTTGTTGGTATCGCAATGACTTGTCACAAAAACTAGCCACTTTCAACTTATACATGGCTTGCCCTACGATTAGGTATGCTGCCACCGTCTCCTCGGCCTGCCAAAGGCTGTGCGGAACAGGTGCACCCGAAGAGTAGTATCGCCACCTCACTCTCTCCACCAAGGCATGCCCTTCCCTCGGGGTTGGGAAATAGAGGAAGCATGGTAATATAGAGGCTGCACCATTGTCCTTTAGCGGCTTCTCCTTCAACTCCGCACTATTATTGGTGGAACTTTTAACACAACCAACTGTTTATGAAGGATATGACAATCGTACAGAGTAACCTAGGAAGATGCTTTAGCTCCCACGACATTCCTTATGAACCACAAATCTGAGCATAATCCAATTTAAGTGTAATTAGATGTTGCACATGTCTGATGGTTATGGATATCATTAGACATGGAACTGCAGACAAAACAAATAGCTTCAAGAAACCAACTTCTTAAGCGTACATCTTTTCTTCTAAGTTTACAAAATCTTGCATGCAACATAATAGATCAAAATCTTCCTGTTGGTAAAGATTTCACAAATTTAAGATCTAGCTCCACCATCTGCATGTACCTGAGATATTAATGCATAACAGAATAAATAAATGATTTGGATCCACCATCAGTATGTACCCTAAAATATTAATCATGGATGTTTGGATGCCAAATCAACAGGTCATTTGTGTAAGACCAAAACTTAAAACCATACAGAAAGTATTGGAATAAAGAATTGTTACACATCAGTGTTAACCTACTCTTTTAAGTCCTTACCTTGTGCAGCCATTGAACAAATACCCATGGCCTGCTTAGGAAGATATAGCCCTACAGACAGCATCATAATTAGACCGTTAACATATAAGATTATGATTGGAAATAGAGGGAGCACTCGATTCAACCAGTGACTTGCATCCAGGATGTTATCCATCTGATAAAGACAACGACCAGTCCAGTAAAATACCATGCAGATATTGAGAGATGAAGCATATATTCAAAAGAAATATATCCAAATATTTAAATCTCCGATGAAATATCCCCAGGTAGCTTGACTCCTCTTCGAGGGTGACATAATCGGTTCAAGAGCAGTGCTCACCTGAAACAAGTGCTCATAGATGCATATGTAGCCAATTCTGTTGTTCGGGAACTGCCAGAGAATGGAGTAGGATCTCGTGGACAATGCATGTTCCTGAATCGCCACTCCGGCCCTCTCCATCAGACCCACGCGCAGCCACCACCCCGCATCCGATAGACGTGCACCCCCTCCCCCTCTTCAACACATTGACGACCACCCCTCCAATCTCACCCAGGCTTGGCGACCCGCCCGCTCCCCTCCTCACAAAATCGTAAATGTGAGCCATGAAAATCTTTCAAGCAACATAATAGATCAAAATGATACTTACATGAAGCAACATTTGTTGGACAACAAACATCTTAGGAACTCAAATCTAATCTCAAAGGTAGGTATAGGAGGGGTACTCATGAAGGCACTTAGGAACTCAAATCTAATCTCAAATCTTCATCAGTTTTACTATCAAATGGAGTACTATAATTTAGAATACATCCAAACGGATGTAAATTGAATGAGTAATTTAAGAAAGGTGCAACTATCCGAAAGAGAGGCAAATGACCTTAACTTTCACCTCAAAAACTAATACCATATTTTTGCATGCCTTCATCATACCAACATTGAAAGGAGAAAAACTAACTAATCAGGCACCCATATGATAAATGAGTGCCAAAAGAAAATGGGTACACCTTACAGATCAACAATAGAGGAGCTGATGAGACTCCTCTCTAAAGAATAGCCCTAGTCGGTATACTCCATCATTATTCACCTCCATGTTGTAATTCTCAAGATTATCTGGTCTATAGACGGAACGCGATGGAATCAGCTTTCACCCACGTTTAGCAATACCCAAAAACAGGGAGGTGGGAAGAAGAAGACGGAAATAATTTAATGTAGTGATATTTGAATGGAGCGATCCTTTAGCAATTATTGCATAGTCAACCTCCAGCCCAGTGGCACAACATGCAGCTCCCTGTAGCAGAAAAACAAGCAGCGAGATGTAGTAGAAAAAAGAATAGTCCAAAACACTAAATGGTGCACAATTTATTAAAGAAAATTAATGAGCAATATCACGAAACACGTGGATACTGCCACAATTCTCACAATGCAAGGTAGCTGCTCAACAACCGGTATTATTCCACATCACAAAAGACCAAAGATAGCATATACCAACTGGCGTGTTGCTTATGTCTATGTGATTAAATCGGTCGTCACGGCTTGCATGTTGATCTTGTTTCAACTTAAGCGGCGTCAATCAGCCGTTTACTACCCGTTAGACTACTATGCTGCTCTGTCCAGTTCTCTACACAAGATCAACAATGACAATAGATTTCATAAACTTTAAAGTATAGAGTTAACAGCCAATCTACATTGTTCTCTCATGCAAAGAGCCATAATTGCATGACGTACTTGTTCGTCCAAGGTAGGTATAGGAGGGGTACTCAGGAAGGCACTTAGGAACTCAATTCATATAACTGAAACTGTTGAACAACTACGGCTACACACATGAGCATCCTATACACATGGGTAGAGTAAGAAAAATGTGAATATTGAAACGAAACTATGCACATCAGACAATGCATTTTGATGCTCCACAACTAGATTAATAAGATCCTCAATTTAGGCATCTTCTTGTTTTCAGCAAAAAGATTAGAAGGAGGACAAAATCAAGAAATATACCTTCTTCTTCTCCCTCCTATTCATAGATGGCGGATGTGCAATGCGAAGCTCACTCTCATCCGCTATAGGAGAACGAATTGGAGGATGGGGATCTTGGTCGTTGTAGTGGTGCAGGTCTTCCTGTACAGCGCCATGGGATGGACGCAACGCCGCTTGTACCCTTGTCCCCCAGATCTGCCTAGGCACCCACGCTCTGAGAAGAGGCAAGATTCCAAGAATAATCGATATCACTCTTCTCACATGATGGTGGAAGGGAAGTAGGAAGGAGAGAGGACCTACGATCTGTAGGCAGTAGCGGCGGATCTGGAGGCGGATGGTTCATTGGTGCCTGAGCATAGTGGCGGCAGGGGCGACTCGGGCGTAGCCATGGGCAGGTGGGAGGTGGGCGATGGAGCGTGCGGCGTTTCTGTTGGGATTTGGCCACACGAGGTTTGCGGCGCACATGAGTTTCTATTTTTTTCGTGGGCAACGAAGGAGGTGCGACGAAGCGGAGGCGAAACGCGCCTTGGCAGAACACGGAACACTTCGTTTTTTTAGGTAGTAGAGAAAAGTTCAAGTTGACGGATTAATGTCAAATATCATAAGGTACCAACAATACTCTGCAGTGAGTGCAATCCCCAACAGATTAGTTTGATTTCTTCGCCATGCATACATAGATTCGTGACGAGATTGTTCATAACCAACTGAAAAATGATTGGATAGAGTATTTGTGGAGACTCAAGGGAGAGGCGGTCGCATGAGTATTTCTGGGTTTGATCTAGTTGAACTTCATTTTATTTGAATTGTATTGGATATATTGTAAAACTTTTATTTTCATGTGTCGTGATTTTAAATTTGCTAGCACCCCAAACTATTGATCGGGCGTTGTTGCCGTATGTCGCTGGGATCTGTTGTACTTTGCCATCCGCTCGTAGTAGTCTGTAGTTTCATGATTGTCTATGTTTTTTTAAACCCAATACAACTCAGACGCTCACAAATATAAACATACACTCATCTATATAAACGCAAGCACACACATCCTATCCTTTATGAATACCTCTAAAAGACTAAGTCTGAAAGACTGATTCACGGGTACCTCATTGTCGACAAGAAGGTTGTCTGCCACGGCAGAATATTCCACATTTTTAACGAGATACCATAGCGTTAATTAAACTTGGAGTTTAAGCCATGGTGGGCTGATACCAGAGGTTGATTCTCGACAGCATGTGTTTTGCAAAGGTTACTCGTAAAACTGAAAGTTTGTTAAGCGAAGGGGTCTTAGCATGGCTTCCGCAGTGCTAGTAACTACTCCGTACCTAGGATTAAGAAAGTGGCGGTGATAGTCTAGACTAGCCATTGCTGTTTGTATGTAGGTGCCCGGGGCCGACAAAGAAAAATGGTAAAGAATCGCACGCCATATATACCACTTTAGCGCATGGTGCCAAGAACAAAACAACCCCACCCCGTACGTCCCATCACGTCGCTACACTCCATGACATGCCGCACCACAAGTCCAACTCGGAATACAAGCACCGTTGTCTCTCGCGGCTGGCGCTGGCGCCAGTGCACCCACCGGCGACCGGTCAGGTGGATGGGTCCAACGCTCCAACGTCCAAACAAGAAATGCACAAGGCCTCCAACCCAGACCCAGACCCAGACCCAGAGCATGCTTCCAATCCGGATGGGAACAATGTGTCGCTAGTGTCGGACCGACGGTGATTTGTTGGCTTCGAAAACCGACCAAGCCCAGGGGGAGGCCGCACGCGGCAACGCTCCAAGAAAAAGACAACTTTTACAGTACCTTTTACTACTCCCAAAATATGACTAGTATAATCTGATCTACGGCTCAGGTAAATTTAGCCCAATAAGCCCACTTAATAATTTTTAGGTAGAAAAAATATACCACATTTGGACGGGCTGGAACATAACCTATCGATGAGTTCTTATCCCAACGCCGCCGCCTGCCGCCCGCCGCCTGCCGTCGTTGTCCTCGGGACGCCCGCCACCACAGCTGTCCTCTATCCCGACGCCGCCCTCCGCATGTCGCCCCCGTCGCTGTCCCCGGGACGCTCGCCGCCACAGCTGTACTCGGCCGAGAGCCGCCGCTCTCCCTCAGACGAGCGCCGCCTCTCTCCCCCAGACGTGCTCCGCTAACGCAACTCGATCCCCAGGTTTGCGCCGCCACCCCTCTCCACTCTCTGCACCCTGCCGCCATAGGGGAGGTCTCCTCCACAGCTATCTACTCATGTTCCCATACGTTGTTTAGTAATTTGGACAAAATCAAATTTTAGCTGTTCCTATACATTGTCCTGTACCATCAGCATATGTTGCATGTGCAGATTTGTAGCAAACCATACTTGATAGATGAAATTCCAATGTTTACTTGGGCCTACATAGATTTTTCTACATATTTCAGCATTATGTGAATCTAAGTAATAGATTACACCTATGCCCAAAATTTGTAACTTAGTCTGTGTAAGACGCAATGTTACGTAATGCCACAATTAGAAATAAAGAGATTTTACCCTTTAGGCATAATAAGATTAAGACCGTAATAAATCTTTCGCAGGTAGCAAATGTAGTCTAAGCCCAGAGCTAAAATTATCTTGTATGCATCAAATGTCGATGGTTATTTCTAGCAATTTTGTTCAAAGGTACTATAAAAGAGGTCCTTTACTTAGAATCAGATTTACATGTCGATGACTATTTCTAGCAATTTTGTTCAAAGAATCAGATGCTACAGAATTTTAATTGCTTACTTGGATGTTGAGGTGTATGCTCTGCCTTACGATTTTGAGATCATAAAGGGTCCTTCAGATTAGTGAGTTTGATGTAATTGTAAGATGCCCACAACCAGAATCGATGAAACTGAGTATGATTACCAAATTCTTTTGTTATCTCCTTCTATAAAGCACTTCAGAGATGATTTACAGTATGGCTACTGTAAATCTCTACAGTTGCCTGGTTGTCCATCTTGTTGGTGTCTTGATGTCTTATCCTATTTTGTTGTGTATCTCATTAGTGAATTGATCAGCACCGTTCGGGGTTGCTGCTATTTTATTCATGTCCACTTTCAGATGACCCGCGTAGAAGGTGCTAGATTTTCCGTCTTATCTAATCATGTATCACATTGTTGGATTACTTAGTGCATTCAGCTGTTGCACATTTTCTGCTATCCATGCTCTGCTTTGGCCTGAGTTAGACATGCAAAAGTCTAATCTATAGTTATAGTTGTTTTCCGTACTATTTGACTGTGTACCACACTATGGGATTGCTTTGTGTGTTCAGTTCCTGCATCTCTTCCTGCTACTCATGGTGTACGTTGATATGGTCTCCAACTTTTATTTTCCGAGTTGGACGTGCAAAACTATGGTCCATAGTTATGAATGCTAGCCTGATGCTTCTGCTAAGCACTTTGGTTAAAAGTTTGTTGTCCGCAAGCTTTAGTTTTTTCTTCTGTTGCGGGAAGCTCTACTTTCGTCTGTTGTCTCTATGTGTCTGTTCCATCTTGATTTACGTGACTACTAACATGAATCTTACTTTGATGATGTCTGCTTTCAGACATGGATGGTGACCGTGCTAGCTTAGAGTTGGAGGAGTATGACGAGTACCACCGCGTGGTTAGTAAAACCAGAGAATGCATTTCATGGTCTCTAGATACTCTGTTTTGATAACTTAAAATCGACTATTCGTTCTCTGTTTTTCAAAGGGTCCTTGCTGATTGTACCACCAGCATTTTACTATCTATCAAATCATTTGAATTGTGTTTTTTTTACAAGATAGTATCAATTGTGTTTATGTTCTCAATTGTAGCCAATACCACAATCTACTTGTGAAGTCAGTTGCTATTTTGAGTGTCATTTGTTGCATATGCAGGAATTACACCTTGCCTCTGTGCGAGTTCATGAAGTACATAAACGGAGTCCCTGAATTACACCTTGCCTCTGTGTGAGTTCATGAAGTATAGAAATGGAGTACTTGCAGGCTCATCAGGTGCATGAGGTTCATCATGCACATAAGGTGGAGCAGAAGTTAGATCAGGCATTTTTAGTTGATCCATGCGTCTGGACTATCTTCAGGCTGCAGAGGCCAATGGCGGTGGCGCCGTGCCCAGGAGCCCACGGGTGTCCGCGGCATCAGCATAGCTAGTGGGAGGGCGACGTGCTAGACTGTTTGCGGGAGCTCCGACATGTTCTAGGAAGATGAAGGCGGAGGCCGGTGGCTGGGGGTTGAGGAGCACGATGAGCTTTGGAGCTGCCAGGGCAGAGGAGCACAGGATGGTGCCGCATGCACCTGACCAGCTCGAGGCGAAGGGCTGCAAGTGGAGAGGGCTTAAGCGCCGATGTCGTGCACCTGACATGCTTGAGGCATACCACACCTGCTGCCAGGCAGAGATGAATTTCAACCTCAAAAGTATTTTGTGAAGATTCAAATGTAGAGGATTGTTTGGTAAAATGACTTTGTTAGTGCGCGGCGACAAGTAATACAGGCCGGAGGGGGTACTAGTTTTCATTGGTGGGTCTGGATGTTTGAGAGGATTTTTTACACCTATTTTTCCGCTTCATAAAACAACATTTAACACACGTACGATATTTTTATAATTAAAATTCGACAAAGATGCTCGTACAAATATACTACTAATTATTTAAATCAGTTCATGCATCTAGTTGGGAAGAAAGAAAGCCTCGGTTCGAAACTTCATGTTAAGAAAGTGCTGATACCCGAAAAAAAATGCTGATAATCAAGCTCGCTTCAAAAATGTACATATACCCAAAAAAAACATTCTACATACATAAACAAACGGGACACCTACCCAGAGCCCGGCCAGCAAGCTCCATGATCGACCGTGCCGACGTTGTTATCCTGTTTCTATTTTTTTGAGAAATACTGATGTTAGCCTGTTATATTCAAGGGCAGCCTGGGAAGCAATTTGGGCCGTGGCCCAACAACGGCCTGTCCACCGTGTGGTGCTGATTTCGTCACTAGTATAAATTGTACTAGTCTCTTTTTTGGCACTAGTATAAAACGTTTGGGGCCATTAGATGCACTAAAATGAAGAGCTGTTATTCATTTGAGGTTACTCTAAAAGAACTCAAGAAAAAACCCCAAAAGTCCAAAAGCCCTTGTGACGGAGGCAGAGAAAAAGCAGGTGTTGGTGGTGCCGATCGTGAGCCCAAGAAGACACCCGGAAGCCGACGGCCCCAAAGCGCGCTACACGACAATGCGAGCGTTTCCGCCCTTTCTCCAGTCCCGATCGATCCATCCCTATCTATCTCCGTATGTTTTGTATGGATTTGCACCATGGGCCGCGCTCTGGTTTTGGCCTTTCGTTCGGCCAAGAGCTCGGGACCCTTCCCTCCCCCAACGATATGTTCAAATTTATTGCCTGGGTTTTGGACGCTTTTGGTGCTGGTGCTTGTAACTTTTTTTAATTGCGAAACCACCAAGCTTTAAGAGCCAGGCCATCACCACTGCCACGTCGCCCGCCGTAGAGACGCCGGTGTATTCCACCTTCCGGGGTCACCATCCTGGCATATGTGATCTCACATCCGTGTCTTGGCACACCACCACCAACGAGGTCCACCAGAACGGGCAGGAAAGGACGATGTCGGCCAGCCATTCAAGAGTCCAGTACATCGAGCAGGACACGGCCGCAAGCCGATTCATAGAGCCCCGAAGGGGCCGCCAGATCACCCGGATCTGAAACCCTAGCCACACCATGGCCAGCGGTGTGCTTGCGAGCAAGCAGGGCCTAGCCAGCCCTAATCCGACTAGAGGGGGCAGATTTGGGCCAAGGCCGGAGCCCCAAAACACTGGCTAGCTCCACCAGCAGCCTGTCCAAGAGTCACTCCTACCCCATCCACGCCACCTCCTGCTCCGGCGAGATGTGTTGCCGCCGTGATTGACCACCATCGCTGGGCGGGACCTCTCTTGCTTGCGGCGTCGCCCAAGAACTGCCACCGATGTCGTCTGTGAGGGCCACCACAGCCGCCCAGTGACGCCTGCCTGTAAGGCCACCACACCGTTGAGGCTGCGCCGGCGTGCCCCTCTCCGAGCTCGCCACCCGCCATGGTCCGTGCCATGCCTCCACATGCGGAGAAAGGGGATGCCCCGTCGCCTCCTGCTCCGTTGAGACGCGTTGCCGCCGTGATTGGCCACGACCGTCAGGTGGGACCTCCTCTGTTTTCCGCGTCGCCCAAGAACCGCCACCGATGTCTTCCATAGGGGGCCACCACAATCGCCCAATGATGCCTGCCTATAAGGCCACCATACCGTTGAGGCCGTGTCGGCGTACCCCTCGCCGAGCTTGCTGCCCGTCATGGCCCGTACCACGGCTCCACGCACGGGGAAAGGGGATGCCCTGCTGCCAGCGCCGAGTCTTTGTTCGGCAACTCCGTCCGACAGTGGCGAGGAGGAGGGGGTAGGTGGGGCCTTCTCAGGGGTTAGGGTTAGGGGTCCCTCCCGTCCCTCACGGGAGCGACGCGGTTAGGGGGAGGAGAGGAGCGAGCAACAGGGATCTTCCCGCTCACAACTTATATATGTCGCGTGTCATGCCCGTTCCGTCGCATTGCACGTATTTAACAAACTTCACACACGCACATATCCGTGCAAAATAAACACGCACGCACATCTTGCTGTCGCCCCGGTGCGCATCAGGTGTACGAGGGCAATGGTTATTAATTAGCTCCATCTACTCAGATCTTCTGCCGTTTGGACGCATCCTTCCTTTCTTGATACCCAGCCGCTCAGATGATACTCACTCCGATCCATATTATTGTGCTCAACTTTGTCTAAATTCGGATGTATCTAGTCTAAATATTTAACTAGACACATCCGAATCTCGATAAGTTGAAAACAATAATATGGACAGGAGGCAGTAGTAAAATCAAACCAAACCGATCTCGAGCTGGCCTATCTTACGAACCCAGTTTGTTGGTGCGTTCATCTATGAACTCAAGCTTTCCTACAGTCCAGCGCTGTATGATCAGCATGGACTTCGTGGTCGGTCGTACGTGTCCCGTCTTGGTCGCCGGAGCATCGACGGAAACCAAGAGGGCATGCGTGCGTACACGTGAGATGATGTGTGATCGATCCATGGTAGGGTAGCTGCGTACCAAGCTAGAGAGCTAGGAGGTGGAAACAATTAAGCCAACCACGTTGCTGCTGCACCGTCCCCCACATCAATGCACTGCATTGCATCACCAGTGACCAAGACCTCGCGTTGTTTGACATTTGGTGCATCGCTACGCTAACAGATCTTCACGAGAAGTTAAGCACGCTTCTTATTATTTGTATATACATACTCCATCTAGTACTACAGACAAAAAGGATTTGGCTAGCGTGCGAATCGGACTGATTGCTGTGTGATCCACGACGTCGACCTGTGGTACTACCGAAATTTGGCTTGTTCGATAGTGTCCATTGCATGGATATCGTGCGTGCGTGAGGACTTAGCTTGGATGATCATCCCTCCTTGCCTTGCGTAAAATTAATTTAGATATATAGTACATGGGTTTCTAGAAGGACCTTAACTAATTAACCGTCCCGCTAGCTGGCCGCCTCCTCGAGTACTCTTTCACGTGCCCAGCAAAAACAGCCCTGCATGTCGCTCTCGTCCAGTACTCTTCCACGTGATTTAACTTGGAACCCTTGTCTGACGACTTCAACAAAGGCTTGCATTGCAGTCGCATTCGCCACGTCCCTACGAAAGAAGAGAAAGAAGATCGATCGATCTCCATTTTGTTTCCGCCGAACCCGACATCGTCGCTGATGGTTCAGTAACCGGTACATTTCCGCCTTCCTTGGGAGAAGCATTTGTTAACTGGTTGAACACGCGATGACCACCGCGGCATCATTGACAACTTTATTAGGCACAATCGATCGGACATGGCCGCGAGTCAAACCGTAGAAAAACATGCATGCATGGGCCTGTGTATGCGATCCCATCGGAATCCTCCAAATAGACAAGAACGAAGATACGAGCAAGCCACGACACACTGCTCGATCAACTAGTAGTATAAAGCATTGTGCTACCGTGACGAGCCGAAAACGTACGCATCGCGTGTGCATCATCCACGCAAGCAGCATGAGCTAGCTCAGTCCTCCGGCCTGCGTTTCGTGGAAGACTGTGCGTGCTGTACTTTACATAGTTGCTACACGTCGTGAATTCATTAGCTACGTTGCGTGTGCATGTACGCAGCTAATTCTGCGGAAACTGCCCAAAAAAAGATGGCCAGACGAACAACGCCGTCTTTACAGCTTATTTTACAACGGACACGCCAATGAAAAAGACGAGGAAAAGCCACGAGGAGCTCGTCAGCAGGATCACGGATAAGCGTGCGCACCCGTCACGGATAAAGCACCCAATTTATATTCCGGCAATACAGTTGCATAACCGGACGTACTACTAGAGTACTAGTACTAGGGTAAAGGGACGCAGAAAACATGGACGGGCGGTCGCTTGGCGTGGTAGGCAGCCACGGACGAGGGCGCGCAGGACGAACGAACGAGATCAATGGCGCATGCCGCCGGACCACCGCAGAACAAAGGCGTCTCTGCTTCAGAAGGCAAACCCTCCTTCCGCTTGTCCTTGTCGTCCCGCCTTTTAATACTCGGAGGAGGCGGCCAACGCACACCACGCCATGCCACGCCAGCGCGCTACGCGACGATCCTGCCTTAACTCGCTAGGGTGAGCAGCGCACTGCCCTCTGCCCCCTTGCGCGCGTCTACTAGTATTTCTTTGCCTTTGGATTTGGGTGTTGGACGCCAGTCTAGGAATCACGTGCTCGTTGGTTTGGACTCTAGATTCGGCTATGTACTGTTCACACACTAGTTTATGTACTACTAGTATACTAGTACATAGTCTGTGAGTGACCGACCCGCCTGTGTTTTGACAATGGATCGTTGATTATTATCTTCCCTCACGCGTTAAACGAAACAGTACTAGAACTCCTAATTTGAAATTAGAGGGACCATCGCTTTCACACCGCATTTTCTAGGCAGGACAAGAAGCCGGACGGACCACTGTTTCTTTCCCCGGCTAGACAGAGCGTATCCCGTACTATATTACAAAACTACACTAGTAGTATTAATTTCAACCCGTCGTCGCCGTCCAAGAACAATGTAGTACTGCACGGGGCAGGCACACCCAGCTTCTCTTTTCAGCCGCTAGCGCCTGGCTATAGCTTTGTTTTCTCAAAGTTCGAGACCAGCGGAGCCGAGCGCGGGGTGATGGCGCTTTTGTTTCGTTGCGGCGCTTGTGTGGCTCGTCGCTGGCGGAGGAATAACGAGGAGGACACCCCCGTACTATTATAGCTGTGCGACGAGTAAATAACGGAGAACAAAAATAAAATTGCAGCAAGAGGGACACAGATTTAACGTGGAAAATCCTCTCTAACAATGAGAGTGAAAATCACGGGCGTCAACCAGCGAAACTTCACTATAACAGAGAGTGTTTACACAACGCCGGGAATTTCACAAAAATTAACTTTGTCCAACCGGGGGCTTACAAGAAGAATATATAGCGGTGATAATCTAGGTCATCAACGATCCGCATCGGCCCAAGCCTCCGACGACGGGTCTCGTTCCGCTCCATCAAAAATTTGCATTTACTTTCTACAATTTGGATCACGTATAACACATACCCGGCCCGGATCCTTTATTCCGTCTTCCCGCCACACCGCGACAAGGGTCTGTAGTGCCCATTTATTGGGTGGCGCCAAAAGCCATGCTACCGTCTTCGTCCGCTGTTGGCGCTAGCAGTACATAACGTCGGTCCTCACTCTGAATAGCAAAGGCAAAGGCACGCTAGGCAGTACATAGGTAGTAGTACCGGCGAACAACGTGGCCAAGGACTGTTTAAAACAGATAGCGCAACACGCATGCGCTCGCCTCGATCATCATGCTTTGATGATGGTAAGCTAACCAATTTTAGTCTAGAATTTGTAGACTCGGCCCATACTAGCTAGCAATCGCCATGCATGATTGGTTTTCGCAAAACTAGCTACGCCCTTTCCCAAAAATAGATGGAAAGAAACAAGTTACTACAGTAACACCAATGATTCTTCCAAAACAGAATTGCCAATTTAGAACTCTTTGTAGGCCGGTTTGTTCTATCTTTGTGGTTCTTGAACTGTCCGAAATATATAAGACACCTAAACATTCTTCATATTGAACATTATAATAGCCCTGAGTTCTTACATAACGTGTGATGCTATGCCGAACAAAAGGATATGCTACTAAAAAGAAATTTTGTAATTCCCTCTTGTTTTCCGATGAAAAAGTTGGCTCTCATTTACTCGTGAAATTTTACTTTGATTATAATAATTTTTAACAATTTTTTGTTAAACATGCGTCGACTAACCTCTAGATTCCAGTGCGTTACAATTGTAAAAACCAGCATAGGAGAGCAACATCCTTTGTTTCAACGATTGCTTGAAGATCAACCGGCGTTAGAAGTGTACTTGGAACCCGTGAAATATTCCAGCGGCATATATACTGGGATCAAGAAGTTTTTGAGTTTTCATATTTGATATTTTACAATTGTTGTGTGTCAAATATTGTCTTTTTTTTGCTTGATGTATTGACAGCGGGTGAGATGTGAAAGAAAACATTAATTTCCAAATGATGGTTCGTTCTAACCTGAGTGCAGTTTAGATCCATTAGAAATGAATTTGAGCGTTTTGTTTGACTGATTTTGTGTTTTTCACTAGATCAATCCCAGATCATTATTCATGTAGTACTACATTAAAATTATTGTGAAAACGGATCTTTCTTCGAAATTCAGTCGAAAGATTTTTAGAGGATACCATTATAATGCTGAATAAGAGCATATGCCGCCAACACTTCATCGTATGTTCACAATAAAACCGCTTACATATTATAGAGGTGCAACAAATACATTTTTTAAAACATACGGAAAAATAAGAAATGAGAATGTAGTTCTGGAGACGCTTGGACTCAGATTTGGGCCACCAAACCAATTCCCTGCGAGGATCTGTGCCATAAATAAAATAAAAATAAAGATCACACTATTAGGTAAGTGCTTATATGTGATGTTACATTAGTGACGTGCCTCCATCGTGTCACACCCTACAATTGCGGTGGTGGTACTATGTTGCTCATTCGCCCTGCCCCTTCCTCCCCGTACCTTTTTCATGCCTTCACATCCTCCACGGTCTTCCTGAGCGGTGCCGGCGGCGCTATGCCCTAGGTCACGAGAGCACTTAGTTAGCGAGGTCCGCCAAAGGCAACCAGGACTCCATTGATTTTTGCTAGGAAGTGAACTAAGCAGGAGGGGGGACGACATTGTGTGCAGCGGCGGCGCACCTACAGGTCGTGTTCCTTCAGGTGACATTGGGAACGGTTGATGTAAGAGTATCTCCACCGGACCGACCCATACGACTACAGACGGTCTGAATAGGTCCGTGCGGACGGCCAAACCTCCGGCGGCTCGACCCAAACGACTATGCTTGTCAGTGCCGACACATACCGCACCCAAAAATGCACCGTGAATACGTCGCCTTCTCGCGTCCTCCAGGGCCCGCCTAGCAGCGACCAAACGGCCACTAGTCGCCAATAAAAAAAGCAATTAAAAGAGTGGGCTGACTCCTAACCTAGCAGCGCGGGACGCTGACAGTGATACTCTAGACTCGTAGAGGACTTGAACATTGTTGTTTGTACGTAGCTGACAGGAAAAAATGGTAAAGAATCGCACGGCATACCAAACGCAACACAAAGCCACCCCGTCCCATCACGTCGCTACTACGCTCCAGGCCATGCGGCACCGCAAGGACAAACACGGTTGTCTCTCGCGGTTGGCGCTGGCGCTTTGTGCACCGGTCAGGAGGATGGGTCCAACGTACGCTCCAACGTCCCAATAAATGGACAAGGCCTCCAACCTCCAACCCAGACCCAGAGCACCGAGGAAAGACAAGGTGCACCTCACCTCACCTTGCCCCGTTTGTTCTTACCCTCGTGTTGGCATCGCGAATTCGCGACGGATAGGGTGTGTCCAAAGCAGCTGGGAACCAAACAACGGGGTCGCTAGCTAGCTAGCGTCTGGGCGGGCGGATGGTGGTGTTTGTTTTGTTGGGTTCAGAAAACAAACCGAGCGCAGGTTGAGGCCGCACGCGGCAACGCTACAAAAGCACCTAAAAATCCAAGAGCTTTCGTGATGGAGGCAGAAGGAGCAGGTGCTGGCGGTGGGGAATTTAAGCCGAGACCCTGCGATGCGTCCAAGAGGTAGTCCGCACGGGGAAGCCGATGCCCACGGCCACGACCGAGCGAGCCCTGTTTGTTTCCTCCACCTCCGCCTTCCTTTCCCAATTCCCGATCGATTCGATCCCAATCAATCTCTCTTCTGTACGTTTATAATCGGCACCACGGCACGGGCCGCGTGGTCTCCTCTTGTTCTCTCGCTGCCTTTCGTTTGGCGCGCAGCTCCTGGACCATTCTCTCATCTCTCGTCTCTTCTCCGTGCGCGGCTCATCATATTCCCCGAGTGGAAAGACAAGTGCTATGTTCAAATTTATTGCCTGGGTTTTGGACCCTTTTGGTTTTGGTGATGTCGGTCCCGCTACCCTCTGCGTCTACGTACGTGTTTTAAATCTTCAAATTTTATCCGATTTTGTCTTTGTAGACCATAATATAAAAAATCAGGTTATGATTTTGCAGGCACAACATCAACTATGCCAAGAATTTAGTTTCTGATTTTTTAAATTTTCTAAATATGATTTCTGTTTTTTTAAACAAAGTGAGCACAAAAACTAGGGAAGTCAAAGCTACTTTCCACTCGCAAGCTAGAACTAATACGGTTTGACTGTGTATGCGAGCCCGTTTCCTTACCGGTTCACCTGCTCACCGCCAGTGTTCGGTCGCATCGGACGAGACAAAGTTCTGCTTATCACGTGGAGTGGAATCACCAACATGGTAGGAAGGTGATTCGGAACAATGCATAGGGACCGGCTAATGTTAATCCTGTCTGGGCTAAGCTTTGGTCTCTTCGGGTTTCACAGAAAGTAAAAATCCACTCTTGGTGTTTTTTACTCCTTTCGTTTCAAAATATAAGATGTTTTAGATTTGTAAAAAAAGTATATCTAGAACTCTTTTAGTGTGTAGGTTTATTTAGATCTAGATACACTTTTTTCATAAAGCTAAATCATCTTATATTTTGCAACGGAGAGAGTACATGGAGTCATCCCGATCTGTGTCGGTGAGATTTACTTCGAAGATACTCTTCACGCCTTCTTTCAATGTCCAAGAGTTTTGGAAATATGGTCAAATCTTGGTCCGTTGGATTGGATAAATGATACTATGTCCTCTATAGCCAGATCAGACTTCTCGGTCTTCGAAGAAATGATGCGTTCTGCTGATCATACTGTTAGAGTATTGTACATATAAGGTTATTGTGATAGTTTAGGATAGTTAGAATTCTAGTCTAACTTGTCTTATACTCCAAGGTTATCCCTGTATGCCAATATATACTCGCTCATGAGGCTCAATAATACATCCAACATATTCCGCCAATCTCTCTCCCTTTCTATCGTTCTACATGGTATCAGAGCGGCAAGATCCTTAACCTATCCGCCGCCGCATCCACATAGCATCGCCGCCGCCGCTTCCCAAACCCTAGCACCGTCGCTCGCCATGGCGCCACGCTAGCCGAGCAACACGCTTCCGCTGCGTCGCCTCCGGGGAGGTCGATCTCCATGATCTCCGCTAGGGGCTGCACAACCCGTACGCACGGTCCTTCCACCGATCCGTGATCAGCTGCGTGTACACAGGGTTTATCTCTTGATCGGTTTTCTTTTTTGGTTTACCGATCTTAGATCGGATTGAGTCGCCCACCGCCATCGTCATCGCCACGCCTCTACTCCGACCATCGGTATCAAGGATCTATACCGCGCCCGTGCGCTTGTCTCCTCCGCTGCTGTGCCTGCCTCGGCAGGCTGCCGCGCACCGCGAACGGCTGCTACGCCTTCCTTGGAAGGCTACGGTGGCCGCCCTCCCTCGGATCCTCTTCGTCGTCATCATCTAGGACTTCACCGACAACGACTATCTACGCGTCGTCCACGCCATGGCGCATACGACGCACCGTCGGTCTGATCAACCAATCCCACGCCTATCTACGTCAAGCACGTCCCCGAGTACGCGCCTACCACCGATCGAGCTACGGGCTGCCGCTGTGCCGCCCCCTCGGGCCGCAGTGCCGCCGCCTTTGGTCCACACTACCGGCTTCCAACGCGCCTTCCTTGGCGTGTACGTCGCTGGTGGTCTCCCATCCGCTACACCGACTTGCGCCCTGCAGCTATGCCGCTCCACTAGGTCATAGCGTGGCTGCACGCAGTCTACTTCGCCGTCCTCGTGCATCGACGGCCTCGGCTTTTACCGCTCCATCTCCTGCAGCGCGGATCGCCACCGTCTGCGCATGGTCTTCGTCACGTCGCCGGGTTCTTCCTTGCCTACTTCGAGCACCGCCGCCGCGCTTCACAAGGTAACCTGCAGGGCGCTCTCTCGCCGTCATAGGTCCTATCAACTACCCCATCGCCACTCCAGGCATCCAACATGACTACCCTAGATCACCGCTGTTTTCGCTGCCTTCTACGTCTTCGTCCACTACAACTTCGCCGTCAACGTCATCGCCTCATCCCTGACTACACCACCTGCAACCGCGGACAGCGTCGGCATCTCTCCCTTCGTTGCTCTGCGCGTCACAGCCGCTCTGGAGGCTTCCTCTGCTAGTCTTTCTGACATGGTGATAAGTTCATGATGGTCCTTTGCCCCCGCACGTCTGGCATTGGCAACACCGAGAGTGCCTTCGTCCCCGACGCATTCCTGAGTCTGGCAATCTCGGATCGGCACATCGTCTTTATCGACTTCGACAACGTCTTCTTCGACATCGACCCCTCTATGACTGCCTCGACCGTGTCACCGACAAGTTTTTCTTTGCATACTCGGTGCTGGCAAAACTGGAGTGTGCGTTCGTCCGCTATGTGCGCCTAGTTCTGGCAAAACTATGGCTGCACCTTGTCCTCGACGGCTCGGACTGCATCGGCTTCGGCATCGACACCCTCGACGACTGCCTCGACGCGTCTATGTCATCCTCTTCGCGCACTATGCGCAAGCGGCTTCACGTGCGGCTACCTCGACACCGGCATCCTCGACCATGGTGACCCATCGCACAGCTACCTCGACCATGACATCGCCGCACGCTCTCGGCTCCCTCGACATTGGCACAAGGGCTACCACCTCGTTTGAGCATCACCAGCTTCCTGTACAGTCCAAGTAACCGCGACACGACAGTCCACGACGTTCCCGCTATGACTACGTGGGATGTCAGCCTACTAGATTCTATTTTGGTTTATCTCCAGTCTGACTGTCTGCGTTGTTCTAGTTGTTCACAACGCTACCGCTACGACTGCGGGTGGGATGTTAGAGTATTGTACGTACACGGTTATTGTGGTAGATTAGGTTATTTAGAATTGTAGCCTAACTTGTTTTGTACTCCAAGTTGATCTCTGTACGTCTATATATACTTGTCCATGAGCCTCAATAATACATCCAACATATTCCGCTAATCTCTCTCCCTTTCTATCGTTCTACACGTACAACCCCTAGACTGTCAGGGGTCGATGTTAAAGAGCTGTTGGTCACTGCATGCTGGTACTTTTGGTGGTAGCGGTGGCAAATTTCTCATGACGAGAGCGTCTCGTCTCCGGCTCGTTCGGCGCCGGCTATTCTGGAAATCTATTATATACTAAAAGCAATATAAGGCTGTTTTTCGAGGCACCAGGTTAATCCACATCATTGGAATTATTTACACTGCTTCCCTCCATTTTAAAATATAAGATATTTTAGTTTCAAAATATAAGATATTTTAGTTTTGTGAAGGGAGTGTATCTACACTGCTTCTAGTGTCTAGGTTTATTTAGATTTGAAGTGAACCTAGACACTAAAAGAGTTCTACATACGATCCCTTCGCAAAGCGAAAACATCTTATATTTTGGAACGGAGGGAGTAGTATTTAACCGTGACTGCTTGGAAGTGATAACAACTATGCTTTATGGTGGAAACTCAATTAGACCCGCAGCAGTGATTTGTGATTTTTTTTGGAGCAACCGGCAGGAGCTCTGCCTTTTCTCTACTACTTAAAAGGACGAATTTCCTCTGTTTCCTCCGGTCGCTGCCTTTCGTCCAATATTTTTTTAGACTATTTTACCCTCCCACTAAATCTCTACTTATTATATATCTCTATATATTATATTAGAAGCGTTTCGCTTCTTCCTTTCGCGCTTCGTCGCGCTCCACCCGTCATCGCTTCCCCTCGCTCTAGCCCCACCCTAACTGAACGTGTGCCGCCTCACCTCTTTCACACCTCGGCAATGGCACTCGCCACTGCATACGGCGCCCTCCTCCTCCAGCGCTTCTGCACACCGGCCGCCCCCTCGGCCGTCGACGTATCCACCGCGCGGAACCGACCATCACCGCTTCCTAGACTGTCCCTGTCCCCCACTGTACGTCTCGAGGGCCATGGAGGCCCGACGCCCTCCACACAGATCACGAGAAACAGTGCAGCACGGTGGCGATCTGGGGCATGGAGGCCCGGATCTGACCCCTCCCCCACCCGACTCCTCCCCCCTCTCTCTAATCTATGCTCTCATACTACAGGTCAATTTCACTTGAATTCTAACAATTCTGGGTCAATCTGATGTTTTTGCAGCGATAGGTCCCTAGATGCGGAAGAATCCAAACATGGTTCCTGGGTGAGCTGTGTATTCATATAAATATTTCTTTTCTTGCTGCACTACGTGCGAATACATATATGCTAAGCATTGTCTTCAATATACTAAGATTTAGTCAATTTTTACATGTACATGGTTGAGGGCTTGAGGCAAGTCAAGACTTGTACCGATGTGTTCTGTTAGAAAATTTGAATAGAATGTACTTGAATTTTTAATTTTTTAGCAACGTGGTGGACAAGTGGTTTGAATTTTTTAGGGACATGGTGCACAAGTGGTTTTTTAGCGTACTTTGGCCGGCTCATTATAGTAAGCAAGCATCTTTTTGCTTTTATGTTTCATCTGGCATTTGGGTTTTATATTGAGACTACCTGCAGCCCTTGCGTTCTGTAGCATGAAGGAGGTGGTCCAGATGTACCTGAACAGCTCAACGACAAAGGTGGTGAGGGAGATGTGCATGCTCGGTGCTCCGAGGTGTCCATGGCATTGGGGTGGTGTCGGGCGCATTGGGCGTCTCCTAGGAGCAAGTGTGTGATGCCCTCTTCGAAGGTAAATTGATGGCCTATTATGTCCTACTTTACACAGACAATGTTTGCTCAGTTCTGTTAGTGATTTAGTGAATGTGTAGTGTTCATGTCGTTTATCTCAAAAGAAGAAAAAGAAATCAGATGAAGTGGTTTGTTTCTATTTAGTTTGCTTTTTGATCTGTCACACATGTTCGTTTCTTGTACTAACTGCTTCTTAATCTCTACTTATATAGTTATATGAGTAATTAAAGCCTTCGATTCATTCGTTGCTTAACAGCTGAAGGTTGTTCCAAGTGAAAATGAATATTGGGCTCAGTGTGGTCACCAGAGTTGGCTTGTTCAAAACTCCTACATCTGGTGGTCTGGAGAGCGCAACATTTTCCCATTGTTTACATCCACCATGTTTGCCTATTCGTAAGATGGAGTAGGCAGCTTCTGTTAGTTAGCCCATTAACATTGAGCTTCTTTTTAGTCTGCTAGACGAAGTCTTATTCCTGTCTTACTGTGCTTCCTAAGTATAGCATTTTAAAAGGGGGCACCCAGAAGGTATTTCTATGGAATTTACTTGGCAAGTAGTTATACCTCATTCCGTTTTAGTACAAGAGTAAACCGTAAATACAATGATGTATGGAATTTCTATGTTGAACTCTACGCATTTATATGTATACTTATCAGTGGTGTCTATGCTTTGCCTAGCAAAAATACGAGTACATTTTCTACCTCTAATTGCTCTCTGCTCTGCTGCTCAGGTTTTTTATCACTCATCTTGGACTGAACTGAAGAAGGGTGCATGCAGTTATGAGCGCCACCATTGTTGAGGACACCGGGGAGACAGTGGGGCTCGAGGGGATGGAAGGTGCAGGTATTGACAATTATGATTTAGCATGGTCATATTTGTGATTGAGGAGATCTAGGTCAAGGTAATTGATTGGCCTCTTCTTATATTGTTATTATGTAGTAGTCCCTAACCGTGCAGTACCTTATACAACTATTGCTTTAATCTTGTTTGTGAAACATTTGACGAGCTCTTAACCAATGTAGAGAAGGTTGCTAATTCAAGCAGGCCGAGTTATGTTTTGTAATTGATGTTTCAATTGCCAAGTTCTAAAATGAATTCCTGTGAGGATCTACAAAACCACTCAGATTTTGTATCGCTACTGGTTTTGAAGTACCATGTACTACACTTGATAGGTTCAGTAAATTAGTAGGTGAATTAGGTAGTATACATCATTTTCATTGATCGTAAGGTGATTTTCAAAATCAGCCATATTGGCCACTTGATTTTGAAGGTTACAGATCTCGGGATAACCTGAATGTGAGAATAGGCTAATCTGAGCCCTTAACAAATAAATCATAGTAAAGTAAACTGAGCAAAGTATTTTTAATCATGGATTTGTTTATAATTTGGGAACTAATACAATACCATGAAGATACCATATTTCAAACTGAAGAGAGCACGTTTAGATTGTACAAGAGTTTATCTCTTAGTTTGTAAGTTTGAAAACTGAGATAATACCATGTTATCGATTACACTTCAGGACGTCAATTTACTTCTTTCAGTTTAGTTCATTCATAGATACATCACAAGAAGTCTACTGTGATGGGTTCGTAGCATGGAAAACAAAAAAATTCTATCGCAACAACGAACAAAACCCAGATCTAATCTAGATAAAAGCCAAGATCTAATCTATTAGATAAGAGCAACGAGATAGATGGGAACTAACCCTCGTAGATCCGAAAGAATTAACGAGATTAGATCTCGTGGTTGATGTAGTCGATCACTTGCCGATCTCAAGATCATGTGGACGATCCTTCCGGCGTCGGGATCCAGCAGCGCTTCCGCCCTCGGTCAAGTAGACGATCCTTCCGGCGCCACGATTCGGCAGTGCTTCCGCAGTCGGTCACACGTGCGGAGTCGAAGCAGACCTTCCTCTCCCCGTTCCAGCGAGCAGCGGAGGTAGTAGATCTTCTCGACGGAATCCCAGCAGCACGACGGCGTGGTGGTGGTGGTGGTGGAGTAGAGAATTCTGCAGGGCTTCGCCTATGCCTGTGCAGAAGATGGTGGAGGAGAGAGGCGGCAGAGATTGGGTGTTATGAGAGCAGGGGAGGAGGGGGCGCCCCTGCCCCTCTATTTAAAGAGGGGAGGCGCCTAGGGAGGGGGAGTCCTTGTAGGACTCCCCTCCCTCTCTAGGCTGGTGGATTGGAGGTGGGGGGAGGAGTCCTCCTCCCCCACGAATCCGTATCTTGACCCACCAGAACTCCTTGATCCCTATCTTGATTTTCAAGCAAACTCCAAGATATCTTCTAGAACCTTCTGAAACATTCCGAAACCTTCTAGAATCCTCATACAAACACTCCGGAACATTTCCTAACTCATAAAATGATCTCCTATATATATGAATCTTATTCTCCGGACCATTCCGGATCTCCTCGTGATGTCCCGAATCCAATCCGAAACTCCGAACAACATTCGGTCTCCAACGCATATTCCATATCTACTTAAAACAACTTCGAACCTTAAGTGTGTCACCCTACGGTTCGTGAATATGTAGACATGATAGAGACACATCTCCTATCAATAACCATCAGCGGGACCTGGAGATCCATAATGGTTCCCACATACTCAACGATGACTTCGTGATCGATTGAACCACTTACATACGAAACTAATTCCCTTTGTCTCGCGATACTATACTTATCCGAGGTTTGATCGTCGGTATCTCCATACCTAGTTCTACCTCGTTACTGATAAGTATTCTTTACTCGTTCCATGATATGTCATCCCTTGTGACCCAGTCACATGCTTGCAAGCTAACTAGATGACATTCCACCGAGAGGGCCCAGAGCATATCTATCCGTCATATGGATGGACAAATCCCAATCTTGGTTCATGCGCTTCAACACATACTTTCAGAATACCCAATGACACTTTTATAACCACCCAGTTACGAAGCGGCGTTTGATGTCATCAAAGTATCCATCCGGTGATGGTGATTAACATAACCTCATGGTCGAAGGAATAGGTTACTATGTGTTTGAAAGCTTAGAGCAATACGAACTTAATGACTTGATCTTATGCTACGCTTACTATGGGTGTGTGTCCATCACATCATTCTCCTAATGATATAACCTTGTTATTAATCACATCCTAATGTCCATGATCAGGAAACCATGATCATCAATTAATCAACAAGCTAGTTCAACAAGAGGCTTACTAGGGACTCTTATATGTTTACAAAACACACATGTATTAGTGTTTCCTTATAATACAATTATAGCATGTGATGTAAACACTCATCATAAACACAAAGATATAATAATAATCACTTTTATTATTGCCTCTTGGGCATATCTCCAACAGTTTATTTAGGGTATCCTATGAAGACGCATTTATCCGCTTTGGGTTCTAGCTTATCAGGTTGTAACTTCTTTACATATGCTTCGCAACCCCAAACTTTAAGGAACGACAACTTAGGTTTCTTACCAAACCACAATTCGTACGGTGTCGTTTCAACGGATTTAGATGGTGCCCTATTTAAAGTGAATGCGGCTGTCTCTAATGCATAGCCCCAAAATGATAACGGTAAATCTGTAAGAGACATCATAGACCGAACCATATCTAAGAGAGTTCGATTACGACGTTCGGACACACCATTACGCTGTGGTGTTCCCGGCGGTGTCAACTGTGAAAGTATTCCACATTTCTTTAAATGCATGCCAAACTCGTAACTTAGATATTCACCCCCGCAATCAGAACGCAGAAACTTAATCTTCTTGTTACGATGATTTTCCTCTTCACTTTGAAATTCCTTAAACTTCTCGAAAGTTTCGGACTTATGTTTCATAAAGTAGACATACCCATATCTACTCAAGTCATCCGTGAAAGTGAGAACATAACAATATCCACCACGCGATGCTACACTCATTGGACCGCACACATCAGTATGTATTATTTCCAATAAGTCTGTAGCTCGCTCCATTGTACCAGAGAATGGAGTCTTAGTCATTTTTCCCATTAGACATGCTTCGCATCTTTCAAGTGATTCAAAATCAAGTGATTCAAGAAGTCCATCTGAATGGAGTTTCTTCATACGCTTCACTCCAATGTGACCAAGACGATAGTGCCACATGTATGTAGAATTATCATTCAATTTTATTCGTTTAGCATCTATGTTGTGAATATGTGTATCACTACTATCGAGATTCAGTAAGAATAAACCATTCATCTCAGGTGCATTACCATAAAAGATATTACTCATATAAATCGAACAACCTTTATTCTCAGACTTAAAAGAGTAACCGTCTCGCAATAAACAGGATCCAGATATAATGTTCATGCTTAACGCAGGCACCAAATAACAATTATTTAAATTTAAAACTAATCCCGAAGGTAGATGTAGAGGGAGCGTGCCGACGGCGATCACATCAACCTTGGAGCCATTTCCAACGCGCATCGTCACCTCGTTTCTTGCCAGTCTTCGTTTATTCCGCAGCTCCTGTTTCGAGTTACAAATATGAGCAACCGAACCAGTATCAAATACCCAGGCACTACTACGATTACTAGTAAGATACACATCTATAACACATATATCAAATATACCTTTCTTCTTGATGTTGCCGTTCTTCAGATCCGCCAGGTACTTGGGGCAGTTACGCTTCCAGTGACCAGCACCCTTGCAGTAGAAGCACTCAGTTTCAGGATTAGGACTAGCCTTGGGCTTCTTTGCAGGTGCGGCAGCTTTCTTGCCGTCCTTCTTGAAGTTGCCCTTGTTCTTAGGCTTGCCCCGTTTTTTGAAATTGGTGGTCTTATTGACCATCAACACTTGTTGCTCCTTCTTGATCTCCACTTCAGCAGTTTTTAGCATGGACGACAGTTCAGGCAACGTCTTGTTCATGCAGTGCATGTTGTAGTTCATCACAAAGTTCTTATAACTTGGTGGCAGTGATTGAAGGAGACGGTGAATCCCCAATTCATTAGGAATCGATATTCCCAACTCTTGGAGCTTCTTTGCGTACCCAGACATGGTGAGCACGTGCTCGCTAACGGAGCTTCCTTCTTCCATCTTACAGTTAAAGAACTTTTCGGAGGCCTCATAGCTCTCCATTGCCGCGCGAGTCTCAAAAATTAGCCTGAGCTCCTTAGTGATCTCGAACGGGTCATGGTGATCAAAACGCTGTTGGAGCTCCGCTTCTAAACCGTACAGGATGGCACACTGAACTGTGGAGTAATGATTCTTCCGAGTGGCGAAAACATTCTTTTCGTCATCGGTGGCATTATCTGCAGGTGGGTCACCTAGCGGTGCATCGAGCACATAGGTCAACTGACCAGCCCTGAGGACGATCTTCAGTCCACGGAACCAGTCCGTGAAATTGCTTCCATTGTTTTTAAGCTTTTCTTTCTCTAGGAACGCATTGAAATTGATGGAGGGGGTCGCCATAATCTACAACAATTTGCAAGTAGTTTAGACTATGTTTATGACAAATTGAGTTCAAATTTAATTCTTAAACTAACTAGGTGAACTCCCACTCAAAACAACATCCCTCACATTGTCTTAGTGATTACACGAACCAAGTCCACTACACCAAGTCCGATCTTCACGAGAGAAGATGTAGTTTCATCGGCGAAAAATCTTCATGTTCATCATATCATTTATATGACTCATGCTCTCCCTTTCGGTATTCCGTGTTCCGAGACCATGTCTGTACATGCTAGGCTCGTCAAGGCAACTTTAGTTTCCGCATGTGCAAATCTGGCTTGCACCCGTTGTATGCACACGTAGAATCTATCACATCTGATCATCACGAGATGCTTCGAGACGACGAGTCTTAGCAACGGTGCCAACTAAGGGTGAACACTTTATTACTTGATATTTAGTGAGAGGGATCATCTTATAATGCTACCGTCACGATCTAAGCAATACAAGATACATAAAGGATTAACATCACAGGCAATTCATAATAATTGTGATATGATATGGCCTTTTCTTCTAGCGCCTTTGATCTCCATCTCCAAAGCACGAACATGATCTCCATCATCACCAGCATTGCGTCAAGGTCAGTGGCGCCGCTTCATGGTTGTCCATCATCACCAGCAACTATTACAACTACTTGGAATAAAGCTATTACAAGATGAATAGACACGCAGGTCTTAACAGAATTAAAGACAACCATTAGGCTCCTGCCGGTTGCCATATTACAACAAGGATCATTGCATATATCAAATACAATCACAATCACATGTTGGCCATATCACATCACAAAACCCCTGCAGAAACAAGTTAGACGCCTCTAATTTTCTTTGCAAGTTTTACGTGGTTTGGGGCTTTCGCATAAGACCGATCTTACCTACGAACAAGAACCACAACGTTGATACAAGTGTTGTCAAGATGCTAATTGTAAATCGAATCTTAACTATGGTGGGAGAGACAGACACCCGCAAAGCCACTTGTGCAAAGCAAGTTGCACGTCAAGTGTGGAGCAAGTCTCATGTGCGATGACATGTAATGTTAGCCCGAGCCGCTTCATCCCACCATGCCGCAAGATGCAAAGTACACGCTAAGACACCGACAACAAAAGCATCAACGCCCACAAAAACATTGTGTTCTACTCGTGCAACAGATCTACGCATAGATATGGCTCTGATACCACTGATGGGTTCGTAGCATGGAAAACAAAAAATTTCTATCGCAACAACGAACAAAACCCAGATCTAATCTAGATAAAAGTCAAGATCTAATCTATTAGATAAGAGCAACGAGATAGATGGGAACTAACCCTCGTAGATCCGAAAGCGTTAACGAGATTAGATCTCGTGGTTGATGTAGTCGATCACTTGCCGATCTCAAGATCATGTGGACGATCCTTCCGGCGTCGGGATCCAGCAGCGCTTCCGCCCTCGGTCAAGTAGACGATCCTTCCGGCGCCACGATTCGGCAGCGCTTCCGCAGTCGGTCACACGTGCGGAGTCGAAGCAGACCTTCCTCTCCCCGTTCCAGCAAGCAGCGTAGGTAGTAGATCTTCTCCACGGAATCCCAGCAGCACGACGGCATGGTGGTGGTGGAGTAGAGAATTCTGCAGGGCTTCGCCTATGCCTGTGCAGAAGATGGTAGAGGAGAGAGGCGACAGAGATTGGGTGTTATGAGAGCAGGGGAGGAGGGGGCGCCCCTGCCCCTCTATTTAAAGAGGGGAGGCGCCTAGGGAGGGGGAGTCCTTGTAGGACTCCCCTCCCTCTCTAGGCCGGCGGATTAGAGGTGGGGGGAGGAGTCCTCCTCCCCCACGAATCCGTATCTTGACCCACCAGGACTCCTTGATCCCTATCTTGATTTTCAAGCAAACTCCAAGATATCTTCTAGAACCTTCCGGAACATTCCGAAACCTTCTAGAATCCTCATACAAACACTCCGGAACATTTCCTAACTCATAAAATGATCTCCTATATATATGAATCTTATTCTCCGGACCATTCCGGATCTCCTCGTGATGTCCCGAATCCAATTCGAGACTCCGAACAACATTCGGTCTCCAACGCATATTCCATATCTACTTAAAACAATTTCGAACCTTAAGTGTGTCACCCTACGGTTCGTGAATATGTAGACATGATAGAGACACATCTCCTATCAATAACCATCAGTGGGACCTGGAGATCCATAATGGTTCCCACATACTCAACAATGACTTCGTGATCGATTGAACCACTTACATACGAAACTAATTCCCTTTGTCTCGCGATACTATACTTATCCGAGGTTTGATCGTCGGTATCTCCATACCTAGTTCTACCTCGTTACTGATAAGTATTCTTTACTCGTTCCGTGATATGTCATCCCTTGTGACCCAGTCACATGCTTGCAAGCTAACTAGATGACATTCCACCGAGAGGGCCCAGAGCATATCTATCCGTCATATGGATGGACAAATCCCAATCTTGGTTCATGCGCTTCAACACATACTTTCAGAATACCCAATGACACTTTTATAACCACCCAGTTACGAAGCGGCGTTTGATGTCATCAAAGTATCCATCCGATGATGGTGATTAACATAACCTCATGGTCGAAGGAATAGGTTACTATGTGTTTGAAAGCTTACAGCAATACGAACTTAATGACTTGATCTTATGCTACGCTTAGTATGGGTGTGTGTCCATCACATCATTCTCCTAATGATATAACCTTGTTATTAATCACATCCTAATGTCCATGATCAGGAAACCATGATCATCAATTAATCAACAAGCTAGTTCAAAAAGAGGCTTACTAGGGACTCTTATATGTTTACAAAACACACATGTATTAGTGTTTCCTTATAATACAATTATAGCATGTGATGTAAACACTCATCATAAACACAAAGATATAATAATAATCACTTTTATTATTGCCTCTTGGGCATATCTCCAACATAATGTACTTTGTAAAAATCAATGCTATGCTATCTTCGTTCTAAAAAAAGTAACAAATGCTTACACTGAATTTCTGCCGCTTTCCAGCTCTAGGTACTTTTTTGACTGACTTTTTGTTGACTATTACTGTGAGATAAAAGGCCAACTTTATTAAAGCTAAAAGGATACAAAAGCAGGGCCAGAGTCAGAGAAGAAAACCTACCTGCTAAACTTAGTCAGACTAAACTTCCTAACTGCTAGGAAGGAGAGAGGTGTCAAACTGAAGGGTAGAGAGGAGCTATAAACAGAGAGTGCTAAATACACAACTCCTTAAATATTCTGAATGGAAAGTAAAAACTAGGCAGGTTTTGTATATATAATCTATTATGAACACTGAATTGGCAGACTTTTTTTACATGATCTGTAATTTCAGACTTACTTTTCTTAAGAACAAAGTGCCCATTTTTGTTCTGAAGTTCTCTCTAATAATCTACTACATAAAAAGAATATGGTGTTCCATCGTCTGACTCCCGGCCCGTCGCTTCGTTCGTACCGTAGACTGCGCCTCGTGAAAGAAACACGTCATCAAACCACCCCCTCAGTCAGCCCATCCACGCCCACATCGCGCCCCGCTGCCTCCCTCTCCGCATAGCTCTGACCTGGATTAGCCCCACCCGTGCGCACGAATTCAGTCGAGGCCGCCCACATCCTTGCTCGCTCCCTCGTCGTTCTTCCTTTTACCCTTCTTTCAAATCCGCGGAATCAGGTTTCAAATCGGCCGAATCATGTGTGCGAGGGAGGATGCCGCTGCCGGCTGGCCTTCTCCTTATCGCAACCTCGGGCTCCACCTCAAGGTGGATAGGCTCTCTCCGAATGGCGGGCTGCTTTCCCGCGTCTCCGCTCACATCGTCGGGTACAACCTCTCAAGTGTGGTGGTGAAGCCTTGCATGTCCCTCTCACCATCCCCTTCTAGGATCACACTGCTAGCTCCAGTACCGCCACACGTCCACTCCAGGACTGCCACACCACCACCTCCAGGACCTACTTCACCTCCCCATCCTATGACAAGATAGCCCCGCCTTTATTTTTTTTTTGCATTAGAGACTTGATTGTTGATTGTTACTTCAAGTTCTATAAAAAATTCTGCAATTACTGTGTGGGATCTAATTATTTAGATACATACCTAATGTCAGGCATCTAAACATGCATCTACAGTTCTGGTTTATTATCTTTTATAAAATTGTCTTTTCTCTTATCACTTATGATAACGTAAATTGGCATGTCAGATTTATAGCTAGATTACAGTGTAAACTAATTTTCGAATTTAGACACATGTCATTCTAACATCACTAGGTTCCGAAGTAGCCAACTATTGTTCAGTAAGATATATTTAATTGAGTTTTCAAGAATTAAGGGTATTACTTTACTCACTAAATTTGGGTGCTCCTATTAAGTTTTATTTAAAGTCCGTATGATAAAATTGTCTATTTGTAGTGACATGGAGAAACGGTTACTATTATTTCAACACAACTTCATGCTCTTACTCGTAGTGGGGATGGTATGAGTTACTCTGATTTTGCACTTTCGGTACTTCTCCAGTTCTTAATAAATCATCATTTCTAGGACCATAAACTCTGTTTAAGATTTTTAAATGCTTTCCTAATGATAACTTGATGTGAAATCATTTTAACTTGATTGCTAGATTGTATATCCTTTCTCGCCGTGTGCATTTTGTGAGGAGAAGACTGTTTTGTGAGGAGAAGAGTGACAGGGATGATGAATGAGAATGAGAAGAGGTTATGAATGAGAAGGAGAAGGAAAATGGTGTTTTACCCTTGCGTCATAATATTTTTCTTTTATCACTTCTACATATATATATATGCTTGTGGTTTACCTAACTGTATGGTTCCATCCTCAACTCTTATAAAAATTTATTAATGGAATATTGTTGATTTATCAACGGAAAATTGTTGGTATATTTTTTGTTCTATTGTGAATCCATTCTATGTCCTTGTTTGCTGGCCCAAATGCCTTTCAAATGCAAATTTAAGGCCATCCTTTGCAACAAGCTTCTTATCTCATGTTAGTAATCTACTTTGGCTTGCTATTGTCAATATAAACTTTTCTTAAGGACATGAATGTAGTTAAAAAAATCGAGAGAAAACATGTGTGCTAAGTGGTTTGAGTGTCTATAACACATGTTTTTTCCCGTTGCAACGCACGGGCATGTGTCCTAGTCAATGAGGAAGAGGGTAAAATCAAGTTCAGTACAGATCGGGCATGTTTTGATTAAAGTATAAACATGCCCAAAAAAACACCATATACGACCTACAAAAGGAAGAAAACTAGTCTGGCTCTACCGGAATAGCAGGCCCGAAGATCGTGAAAGTGCGCGCACGTTGGAGAATGTCCTCCCTTGCAATCTCCGCAACCTCCATTAAGGTAAGGCGCTGATTAGTAAAAATTCTCCTGTTTCTTTCCTTCCACGCGTTCCATAGGACGTAGAGCAGGTGACCGCTGATTCTTTGTTGCTCGCTTGTGGGCTTTCTGACGATTAGGTTGTCCCACCAATCCGATATAGAGGGGAATCCACTTCCCGGTGGTCCAGCCCCATCGCCGTTCCATTGTTGAGTTTGGTTCCATAACGCCGTCGTGAAGGGGCAGTCCTTGCATAAGTGGCCTGCCGTCCGTCGACGATTAGATTTGTGTTTTATAAGGAATGCTCTTTCCTTGCTCGAGGTTTTGTCCATGTTATTTTTTAGCATAGCTATAGGAAAAGCAATAAAGTGGCTCATAGTCTTGCTTGTGAGACGGAAGGACCTCAATCGATCACTTCGTTGGAGGATCCGCCGGATTTTATTTATGAGCTTTTAGCAAACCATGTAACTCTATTTGATAATCGATAAAAAAAGGTTGTCGCCCGTCCGTGCGCAACCAGTGTAGGAGCGCAATGGTCAATTTGTTTTGCGAAATTCCACCGATTCCATTAATAATCATCAACAACAGTATAAAGAGGACCAAAAGTAATAAAAATTTACAAATAGGTCATTGGACCACCTAACGATGACTACAGACACTAGCACAAGTCGAAGGCGCGCCGCCGTCTTCGCCCCTCCTCCACCAGAGCCGGGAAAAGCTTATCGTAGTAGAGCTTGTTGTAGTAGACAGACGGGAAGTCGTTGTCCTAAGGCCACAAAGAACCAGCGCACTAGAGCAGCAACCATCGCCAATGATGACAACCATAGATCGGTAGAAACTGATATGAAAACACACGAACGAACACGAAAACGGACCGAATTCCAGGAGATCCGCCGGACAAATGACTCCACGCACCCTCCGTCGGCGCTAGAAGTGCCCCCGGAGCGAGGATAGAGCGGGGATGACTTTATTCTGACTCCAAGACATAGCCGTCATCTCAACATCTCGAAAAGGCCCTAAAGAATAAACTAAACAAGAAACGAAAACCTTGCGCCGATGAGAGGCCATGGTCCGCCACACCTCCAAGGCCCTAGGCCACCCGAGGTAGAGCGGACCAGCGACGTCGCCGTTGAGAGGGACGGAACCCTAGATGGGTTTTAGGTGCTCTTGGGGAGAGCCTCTGGCGGCTGCGATACCGGTTCGGTAGGTAGTCATTAAAACTCAGTGCAATGGTCAATTAGCTCCATCTACCCAGATATTGTGCTTTTTGGACGCATTATAGCTTTCCCTATAACAAATCGGCTTGGTGATAAATTCTAACCCACTTTTGAGTTGGCCTACACACACTAACACTACACCTATGTTTACAAACCGACGTCAGTGGCCATAGAATTTCTTGTTCCCCTCCTTCCACGTATTGAGGAAAATCACAGAGACCAACTCACCCTCTGAGACCTTTCCCCTCGGCCCTGCCACTCCGCACCTTGAGAGTCTGCCAGGGCCGCCCCGCCGTCCCCTTTGCCAGAGTAGCTGGCTGGAGGCGGACATGGGGAGGCGCCGGAGTTAGTTCTAGTTGTAGATCCAGTAGATGTAGGGTTGTGCGGCAGTATGCCGCGGTCTGGCGTTATGCCGGGAGTTGGCATCGACATCTTCGGCCTGAGATATCGCGTTGTTTGGTGATCTTCCTTCTCTTTGCGGTGCTCCGGTGGTCGGAGCCGACGGTGAAGGGAGGTGGAGCTACCGAAGACTCCTCAAATAAAGGGCTTTTTGGGTCTTGGTGATGTCTTCAGATGCAGAGTCCAGATGCGGTTGTGCCTCTCCTAGCCGGTCGAGGTGGCGAGGAGGAGAGGTGATGCGGCAAGGCGTGTGGTGTTTTGGAGTCTCTCCCGACCGGCCGTGGACGCGAGGGGGAGGGTCTCCGTGCTGCGTCACCCTCTGCTACCTGGGGATGGTACTACAGGCTTAGAATTCGCCGCTGCTGCATCCTCTTTGGCCTTCTCTCCTCATCTCGGGCAGGCGCTCCGAGGAGGGAGCCTGGTATCTTTGAGCGGCGGGGGCGAATTCTGGCTGCTCATCGATGTTGCTCCAAGATTTGTCTGCTCTGCCTGGGCGCTGTGGCTGCGTCAAGATGTAGTGGATCTTCGAGGAGCGGAGTTGGCGATCTGCTGTGGAGAAGTGAAGCCAATCTTTTCTGCTCATCCAAATCGGAAGTTGTTTGCCAGCCGATTATCCTGGCCATGTCAAGGCCATCAAGCTTGCCGGCAAGATCCGGCGTTCTATCAACCTCCAGCGTGAGGCCCAGCGGTTGCAGATGCGGTGTGGAAAAAGGACCCGATTGCTTTCTTCTTATCAGCTATAGGGTTCTTTTTGTAAAGCGCATGGACTTGGTTGTATTTCTCTTCCTTCTAGGGTCCTGCGTGGAAATTTGTAACTCCCCCGTTTTATTATAATTGATGGCTTCCAGCCCCTTCGGGGGCTCTCCCGTTTTTTTTAAAAAAAACCGACATCTGTGGCGTGTCCATCTGACACGAGCGAACTCAAGCGTTGTGGACAACTAGAGGTGTGATCGACGGAATACAAAAGAACAAGCGTACGTGCGTACACGTGAGATGCGTGATCGATCCTTGGTAGGTGCAAGACAAGCTTAGACTAGTAGTGGTAGGAGGTGGAAACAATTAAGCCAACCACGAGTTGCTGCACCGCCCCAACATCAATGCATTGTTTGCCATTTGGTGCATCTTCTTTTCATATACTCCGTCTAGTACAGACCAAAAAGATTTAGCTAGCATACCGAAATTTGGCTTCTTCGATAGTGGCCATTGCATGGATATCGTGAGTGAGGACTTAGCAGGGAGGATCATCCGTCCTTGCGTCAAATGATTTAGTTGCGTCAATGGGTTGGTTGTACGATCTCCTTAATTAATTATCCGTCTCGCTGGCTGGCCGCTTTAACCGTCCCTCTGGTTCAGTTTATTAGGCATGCACGTAGTTTAAAAACAACTTGACCATTATTTTTGGTTAACAAATTTTACATAATATATCATTAAAATTATACCATCGTATTAATCTTTAAAAGAAGTTATTTTTATGACATACAATATATATTTTATTGATCACAATTAATGGTCAAAGATTTTCTTAACTACATGCGTACCTAATAAACCGGACCAGAGAAAGTATGTAAAGACACATCGAGCGCAGCAAAAAGAACCCTGCACGTCGCTCTCCTCCAGTACTACACTCTTTCACGTAATTAAACTTGAAACCTTTGTGTCTGACTAGTTTCGACGACTTTACAAAGGCATGCAGTCGCATTCGCCAAACCAATACGACACGTACGTCCATATGAAAGGAAATCATGATCTCCGTTTTGTTTCCGGCGAACCAGACATAGCCGGTGATGGTTCGGTAATCGGTTTCCGCTATGGAGAACCATTTGTTAACTGGTTGAACACGCCACGCAATGAGAATGACCACCACGACATCTTTGGCTACTTTATTAGTAGGCACAACCGGACACGGCCGCCGCTAGTCAAACGGTAGAAAAACATGGGCCTGCGTATGCGATCCCGTCCGAATCCTCCAAAAATCTACAAACAGACAGTCAGTCAGACAGACGAGCTAGCAGGCCACGACATTGTGCTCGATCTGCATATATATACATCCTCGTTTAACCATTCGTGACGAGCCTCAAACGTACGCGTTGCGTATACGTCATCCATGCACGGACAAGCTCCTTTGAGGAACTTCGCTTTTTTTTTTTTTTTTTTTGCTTCTGTCAGGTCTTAATTTGGTTTCTCGTACACGCAGTCAGTAGTAGTAGTAGCGACTTTTCGGGTGGAAGACTGTACGTGCTGGACATTACAATAGTTGATGTATGCTCTCTCCGTCTAGAAATATAAGATGTTTTAGCTTTGTTAAAAAATAAATATCTAGACTACTTTTGTGTATGAATTCGAATTGAACCTATACACTATACACTATAAAGTAAAAAAAATCTATATACATTCGTTTCATAGTCTAAAATGTCTTATACTATTTCTGAATGGAGGGAGTACTAGGCATCATGAATTCATTAGCTGCATTGCGTGCATCCTTACAAGCAGCCGTTTCTGGGTCGCCCACTAATTGCGTGTACATATATACGCAGCCGTTTTTCAGAAACCGGCACGAAAACTTGGGGGACGAACAACGGCCACGCCAAAAGTGAAAAGAAGGATGAAAAGCCACAAGCAGCTCATCACCTGGTAACGGATAAGCGTTCGCACCCGCCATGGATAACCGGACATCGTGGGCAGCTGGGCTGGCGCGGTACCCAGCCACGGACGAGGACGCGCAGCACGGCCAAAAGGACGAACGGACGATATCAATGCCACCGGACCACCGCAAAACAAAGAGAGGCGTCTGCATCAGAAGGCAAACCCTCCTTCCCGCTTGTCGTCCCGCCTTTTAATACTCGGAGGAGGCGGCCACCGCACACCACGCCACGCCAGCGCGCTACGCGACGATCCTTAAACTCGCTAGCTGGGGGCGCACTGCCCTCTGCCCCCTGCGTCTACGTGTTCCTTGCTTTGGATTTTGGTGTTGGACGCTAGTCTAGGAATAACGTGCTCGCTGGCTAGGTCCTGCTTTGGACCTCCAACATCTGCTGTGCACTATTGTTCCTACACTAGTTTAGTGTAGTTTGGGAGTGACCCACCGTCCGTGTTTTGACAATGGATCGTTGATTATTATCTTCCCTCACACGTCAAACAAAACAATACTCCTTAGTTTAGTTTTGTTTTATTTTAGGACGAAAGAGAGTATTGTACTAATTTTCGTCGTCGCCGTCCAAGAACGATGTGGTACACACACGGCAGCAGGCACAGCCAGCTTCTCTTTTCAGCCGCTAGCGCGTGGGATTTAGCTTTGTTTTCTCAAAGAACGCCACAAAGGACGAGCGGGAGCCGGGTGCGGGGTGATGGCGCTTTGTGGGCTTGTGGCTCGTCGCGTAGCTTGGGGTGCAGGAATAACGAGGACACGCCACCCCAAGCCGGATCCTTTATTCCGCCTTCCCGCCACAAGCGACAAGGGTCTAGCTCCCATTTATTGGGTGGCGCCAAAAGCCATCCTATCGTCTTCGTCCACTGTTGGCGCTAGCAGTGTATAACGTCGGTCCTCACTCTGAATACTAGCAAAGCCAAACGCTAGGCAGTACGAAAACAGATAGCGCGACAACGAAAAGATTCTGCCCATGCGCTCGCCTCGACCATGCATTCGTGATGCTAAGCTTAACCAATTGTAGTCTAGAATGTAGACTCGATCCATACTAACAATTGCCTTGCACGTCGTATCGAAGACCGGTACAGCATGAGAGAGAGTTCTCGAGGCGTGGAAAGAGAGGGTGTCTCAGACGTGAGGATGTCCGGGATGGGAAGCACGCAAGTTTACCCAGGTTAGATCCGACTACGGTGGTTGAATTCTACTCCTGCAAGCAATACACTATAATCGGCAGAGCCGGATGTTACAGAGGGTGAGGTGTTATTGCAGAATAAGAGTGAAGTACAAAGACACTTAAATGCATTTGGGTATATGAAAAATTATACTACTTGGACATTGCATGATGAGAGCACCGTCATGCAACATGCTTTACCTGAGCCATTATTAGATCATGCAGAATTAGAGGAACCTGATCAAATTCATATTGGTTGATCTTATTGGTGATGTTCCGCCAACATCTTATGTCTAGCCAAATCCCTTTTCCCAATCTTCTATAAAATGGTTGGTACTGGTAATGAATTAGTCCATGATAAGACAATTCACTCAAGCATGTCTGCTATTGCTCTCTTGATAGCTATTAAAGTTGCAATACAACATGTCAATTGCAAACTATGATGCTATACTAAATCTCCATGAGCTATCAAGTTGGTTGCGCTCTTCACCAGATTCGTCCATAGTTCAGAGGCCACTCCAAAGTTTTCAATGGTCGCCTTCATGGGCGGCTAAGTCCCATGCCGTTGGATGGATGAATGTGATCATGCCATCGATATTTCTTCTTTGAGGTGAGCATTTCTTGTGCCATTTTGGAAATTTCTCGTTTGAGTATGATGTGCTCTTCCTCCTGCCCCTAGGCATTTTATAGAAATTGAAATATTGTAAAACAATCTTACCCTTTGATAAGATGAATTTATATTATTCCGCTAAGTAAAATGCACCACATGTCCTAAAACTATTCGAGGGGTGCCAAGTTAGTCCCAATAGCATGCACGCGTACATGTAAGTCCTAGAAGTTTGTTAAATGTGTCACTCGAGGTCCTAGCCATGTTGTATCATCTTAGACTTGCATGCGTGGCACGTTGCCCACCGCCATGTGGCAATATCCCCCCACCCCAACACACACCCAAAGTCATATCTTCTAATTTGGTGGCCCTTCTCCTTTCCATGTGCTCTCTCTCTCTCTCTCTCACACACACACACACACACTCGAGGACATTGCTACTCACAGCGTAATAACAATGTTTCCCCATGGGATAGGACAGATCTTGCTAGTGTAACCTGATGAGCCAGCTGGAGCGAGAATACCTAGAGAAGCCGATCTTGGAGCATCAATATGTTTTTTGACCTCAACGGTCATGCCATGGCTGACCCCATGACTTTGTAATTACGTACTATGCACATGTCAACATTCTACATGCACGTTGGCTGAGCACAAAGAAAATCAACACGTTGGCTGGGCGTGGTACTCCTTGTCATTGAGCTTCTTAAAGGTGAGGAAGTATCCAACTTGTAGATTGTGAGCAATTACAAAAACTAACCAGCCCTGATCTGGGACGGCTTTTCCATCAACCTCCTTAACTTTGATTTGCCAGCTACAGCCGATGTATCCCGAGGGAGCGATCCCAAGTATTCCCTCAAGCCAGTACGGGTTTGCAACCTCCACAGGTACACCAAGCTGCATAGCCTACAAAGAACAACAACAATGGTTAGCAGTGCAACAAAAAGAGCACCAAGACAACAAGCAAACACATATGTTAGATTTTGTTATACGGGAAGCAGAGGAAATGAGGAATTGGTTCTACACACCTTCCATCCAATAATACCAACTCTATCATGGTGCATCTTCATCATAAATTCTTGTACAAGAACGAACAACCAATGGTCATATAACATAACTCATGCAACAAGCACACAATGCAAAGAGGTGGTTACATAGTACCAACAGCAATGTACAATCAATGTGGTTGTACAGAACACAAGGTACTATAGAACCATTCCCTACACTGCTGGAGTGCCTCATTCTAATCATAGACAAACACAATTGGAAAAAAAATGAAAATTGTCCTTATACAAATAGCATACCCAATGGAAAGAGATGGTTCTACCATACCAAGAGAATTGCACAAGTAGAA
Source organism: Avena eriantha (assembly GCA_910589775.1). NCBI lineage: Eukaryota > Viridiplantae > Streptophyta > Magnoliopsida > Poales > Poaceae > Avena > Avena eriantha. Next base: position 336,710,807 of record OU342746.1, read on the forward strand.
ATGCTTGTACAATGATCAAGGTATGATAGGATCCCCCTTGCACCCTATATTTAATCACTGGCGGTGAAAATAAAATTTTGGTCTCATATAGTAACCAACGATCATTCTAAGCGATGGTGCGAGTGAACCAAAGAACATGGAGAACATTAGTTGTCGTACATGTTATTAGGTTCGGCCGCACCATCCTAGGAATCATCAAGTGTAATCATCGGCCATAAGAACAACAATGATAATCGAAATTGAAGGCCTCATAAGATAACATGACATACAATACTCACGATATAATCCAACATTTAACAAACATCTGGCACAACCAAAGTGGTTGGAGGAGCAGTGCCCCTTCTCCTTCCACACACGTGCAGTCGAGGCGTCTCCTGGCGCTTTCTCGGGCCTGGCTCTACGAAAACTGTCGTCTCAGCAGTTACTCCAGGTCCTAGCCCGGATGTGCTTTAATTACCGGTAGACAAAAACGGGGCCGGTAAACCAACAAATCAAGCTACCTTCTTCTCATGGGACTTGGTTGGGCCTCGGCAGCCTAAAAAACACACCCCGGGTAGTTTCCGGCACAAGAAAAAGTTCGAAGGGGTAATAATCAAGGGCATGTTTGATAGGACGCACGGCCGTTTCCTACACCTGGCCGGCATAAATAACCATGTTTGGAGAAACACACAGTGGGCCAAACTCGCATCGCATGGGTTTTAAAACACCCAAAAACTTGGCCCGCTAGGAACATCAAAATCGGGCTTTTTTGCAGGGACAGACCCTGTGGAGCCAAGAGGCGGCATGCGGGGAGAAAAGTGGGAGACGCGTGACGCATCGAGAACGGGTCCCATAAATCCCCTCAGCGCTCGCTCACCATACTCACTCTCCCCATTAGCAACCGCTTCTTTTTCTCCCCCTCTCACCGTCAGCGGTTCCTATATTGCCAGAAGATCCAATACCCCCGAAAGGGAAGCAGACGACGGTGGATTGAGGGTAAGTATTGAAGTCATATTGCTGGCAGTGGAGCAATGGCTGCGGTAATTTCTTCGTCGACAAATCCGGTGCTCCCGAGCTGCAACACGGGCGGTAAGGCCTCAAACCACCCTATATTTGCTTTTGCACCGTAGATCTGAATGTTAGCTTGTAGATCTGAGCGTATAATCGACATGCATGATAGATTTGTGCCCATTTTTTGTTCTTTAGGACGATTTGATAGGTTTTTTCTTGGATGACCTTATACTGCAAGTGGTTCCTTCCCGAGCACTAGATCTATAGATAAGTTGTTTGATCCATGCTAACTGGGTAGATTTAGGCAGATGTTCTGATTAGGGTTCCATTGATAGAAAAAATTGGGGATTTTGCACTGTTCATCTTCTGTTTTCTGGCCCGATGATTACAACGCATTATGTGTCCAAGATCCCAATGGGTTGCATGTAAGCATGCCTGTTATGATTGATCTTGGACACACGATGCCTACTATGAGGAACTAATATTTGTTCTACAACTCCGCTAGTGCCAGTGATTAAATATGCAGCGCAATGGAATGGAATGGATGACCCTTTCGAACCTTGTTCTTCCATCTATTCTCTATCATGGAATTTGATTCGGTAGGATCTCCGCTTCCTAGTATGTGCTCTAAAATATGAGGCAAGATTTTGTGCTTGTTGTTTAGGTTTGGTACGATCATCGCTTCCTAGTTCCTAGCTTATTATGAATCTCAGGCACACTGTGATCCTAGAGCTAGTGATATTGGTACAAAATTGGTTGTGCTTATCCTTCGGGTTCCCATAGCACCAGCTCTACATTTGTATGCTAGTTATTCTGAATCTCAGGATTGGTTTTGCTTGCTTGATTTAGCCGATGAATCTCAGAATTTGTGCCCTTACATATGAGGCTAGATTGGTTGTTCATTTTTGATAACCACATTGCTTGTTCATGTGTGATCACATCAATCTATGTGCTTAGATCATTGTGTTTTGCTTGCTTTGGCGAATGATCACTCTGTTTTGCTTGCTTGCTTTTTCTAGTGCTCCAAGATGCTAAGGAGGTGCTCTCCTGCCCAAGGGAGGAGGATGCTTGAGGGACGATGGTGGTGAGGTAGTGCCTCCAAGAGGGCTGTCGATGGTGGCGAGGGAAGTGCCTCCAAGAGGCCGAGGGGCAGGCCAGTGGAGGTGGGACATTTCCATGATCAAGTAGGTCCAACCCATTTTGCCAAGGTCATCTTGGCACCTGGGTTATACTTGCTCCCAATTCCAGATGGCTTCAGGTTGTTCCTCGGCACTATCCTAAGGATGGTCGTGATGAAGACGAACACTGGATGGTGAAGCTCAAAGATGTTAGCGACAGGGTTTTCCCTGACTAAGGGTGGGTTGGCTTCGCCATTGCCCACCAGATCAAGATTGGGTACTTCATGACCTTTAAGATGATGAAGGGTGACCCGTTGAAGGTCGCCATCTTCGACTACACCATGTGACATGGGTATGCCCTACGGGTACCCAGGATTAGGCTATATGGTTTGCTCCAACTAGGAGAAGTCCACGGTGTAAATAAAGCCCATGAACATTCAGGTGGCCAAAACGCAGGGAGATGCGACTCCTTGGGGGACATGACAAAGTATAGATACGAAATTTAAAAGGGGAAAACCATAATATGTAATCGACTCGGCCTACTATCCTGAGACCTTGCCTCTCTATATAAAGGCCAAGAGGGGCATTGAGTAGGATCATCGCAACCCTAGTTCATACACCGCCAGATTGCATCTGCGCACCCTTGTAACCCTTCAGTTCCTCCATTAATCAAGAGCAGACAAGCAGGAGTAGGGTTCCTTCCGAGGACCTGAACCTAGGTAAACTTTGTGTCCTAGATGTGTTTGTTTGCTAGCCGATCGATGCCTCCAGCGCTCCCCATTTCCTCAAACCAAAGTCCATTAACCATGGGCATTGATGAGTTAACCCCTCGTCTGAAGGGAATATGTCCTGACATGCAATAATAAAGTTGTTATTATGTATATTCCAAGTATATGATAGATGTTTATTTTGCATGATATAATTGTATTAATAGGGAAACGTTAATACATGTGTGTTTAATAAACAAATAGAAAGTTCCTTATTATGCCTCTCTTTGAACTAGCTCGTTGATTAACAAGATGATCAAAATTTCCTGATCATGGACATTGGATATCGTTAATAACGAGGTCACTACATTATTTGTGAAATCATGTGATGAATATTTATCCGAAATATAGCATTACAATCAAAGTCATTATGTTTATATTGCTATAACATCATACGAAGTAATCCTAGTCCTTAGACCATGAGATCATGTTAATCACTAACACCGGAAGAGTATCTTGATGACATCAAACGTCACACCGTAAAAGGGTGACTATAAAGATGGGTTTAGTGCTACGAAGGTATTATGTAGAGGCTCATGGATCAAGAGTGGGATTTTTCCATCCCGATGATGGATAGATATAATCTAGGCCCTCGCGGTGATATCACATTAAGAATAGCTTGCAAGCAAGCGATGTCATCACTAGAATGTTATATCATGGGAACGAGAAAAGAGTGCATGTCGGTAATGAGATTAACTAGGTATATGGATACCGATGATCGAATCTTGGACATGTAATATATTACAAGACAAAGGGATTAAGTTACTAGCGTTAAAGGTTCTCACGATCATAGAAGTCATCGTTGAATGTGTAGGAGTCAGAATGGATCTCTAGGTCCCGCTTATAATTATTGATCTGAGAGGGGTCTTGATCATGTCTGCATTATTCGCGAACCGTAGGGTGACACACTTAAGGGTTGCTAAACACCATTTGGAGCAAATATGTTTCATACAAAAGAATTGCAAAGCACTGGAATTATTTCAAAGGACATCGGTAAAAGAACATTTCATGATTTCCTATTTTTTGCGTGTTAGATAACAATACCATGGAAGTTCTAATGTGTACAAAGTGTTGCAGGAAAGTTTTGTGCATTTGGGGGGCCGGATTATCCGCCCCCATCATGGGCCGGATAATCCGGCCAGACCATTTTGGCCATGACTGGCGCTGCGCGAGCTTCTGTCTAGGGGCGGATTTCCCACGGGCAGTCTGGATCTAGGGCGGTTTTTCTCCCTGGACCGGATAATACGGCCCTCATGTTGGGCTAGATAATCCAGCCCTAGGGGAATCGCCCAAGAGAGCGTCTGCGTGAGCTTCTGTCTGGGGGCAGAATTTCCCCCGGATATTCCGTGGCTGGGGCGTATTTTCCCCCAGCCGGATAATCGAGACCTCCCCTAGGGCCGGATAATTCGGTCCCCAGGAGAAGGTGTCAAGGGCCAGCCTGTGCGAGCTTCTGTTCGTAGGCGGATTTTCTGCCGGATAATCCGAGTCTGGGGCGGAGTTTTCCCCAGGCCGGATAATCCGGCCCTCACTTGGGCCAGATAATCTGGCCCCCACAGGCTCCAATGGCTTGGTTTGGAAAGGGGGTATAAAAGCCCCTTCATCCCCACCAAGCAGAACACTTGATTCATTCAAAAATTGTCAGACCCATTGCAAGAGCTCTCTCTCTCTAGATCTCCCACTTCAACCACCTGAAGGCTTCGACCTTTGGGGGAATTGAAGGAGGAGACAATCTTCATCGCCATCACGAATCAAGCGCATCCACTCCTCTCCATTAATTTGGAGAAATCCCCAATCTAGTATTCTTGCTAATATCTAGATCTTGTATTTTTTATTGATAACTTGTTCTTGTGGCACCTTGTTGTCATTACGGGAGCCTCCAATTTGGTTGTGGAGTTGTGACCCGCTAGTTGTGTAAAGGCACCGGTACCCGCCTCGAAGGGTTCCTATAGTGGAAAGGTGGATCAGGCCTTTGGTGGCAGGATATATCGGAGAACAGGGTGAGGCCTATTGTGGCATTGTGGTCTTAGTACCGCCCACCCCTCCAACGCAGATGTACTTCCCTTAACAAGGAAGGAACTGCGGTAAAAAAATCCTGTGTCTCCGCGTGCTTCTCTACGGTTCACTTGTTCCTCTTTCCACTCGCCTCTTACTCGCTAGTAGATAGGTTTGCATATAGGGAAATTCTTCCAAGTAGTTATCTAGAGAATTTACCTTTTGTGTTAAGCCTAAAATTGAAAAAGCATTAAAATTTGAAGTAGCACCTATTCACCCCCCCTCTAGGTGCCCATACGATCCATTTCAATTGGTATCAGAGACCCGGCTCTTTATTCGGGCTTAACCGCCTAAGAGAAGTATGGGTACCAAGGAGAATGGGAATGAGTTTGTGGATAAGGTCATAATGGATGACCTCAAGACATTGGAAACAACCTTGTTGAAATCCTTTGAGACCAAGATGGAGGAGATGCATAAAATGATTGCTCGCCTCACATAATCCGTAACCCCATCTCCATCCTCCTCTGAGGCCACCACTCCCTCATCCAAGGATAAGGCTAACACTGGATCCAAAGAAGATGAAGTGGTAGGTGAAAAACATAATGGTTCTACCTCCAAGAAGGGAAGAGGTAAGGAGGAATATAGTGAGGTTCATCACTTATATTCCCCGACCCACCTATCCCTCATCCTCATATAAACAATAGGGGTGATGCACCCAAGCTTACTGCATCTTCATTTAATCAATGGCAATTATTAATGAAGTCTCATGTTTGTAGCTCTTCTATTGAACTTTGGAGAATTATCGAAGAGGGTCTTCATATTGGAGATCACACCAACCTGACAACAAGAGATGTTGTGGATAGCCAATTGAATGCTACGGCCCTTCACATGATACATCTTGGAGTGGGTCCCAAGGACATGCCCCACATTGAACATCTCAACACAGTTAAAGAAGCTTGGGATGCTCTCACCGATATCTTTATTGGAAATGAAAGCATGAGAAGGAATATGTATGATGCCCTTAGTAATGAAGCCGAAGGATTTAATATGTTGGATGGTGAAAACCATGAAGACATGTATAGAAGATTCAAGGGCATCACAACAATGTTTAGAAAGCATGGGGCCACTCACATTGATGATGCTTGGATAAAAAGGAAATACGTGAGTGCTCTAATGCCTTTTGAGCCAACGGACTTGAAGAGCTTGCAAGGTAGACACAGCTACCTTCAAATGACGTCCAATGAAGTCATGCAAGAAATGGCATCATTCAAGGTTGCTGCAAAGAACGCGGAAGATGCCCGTGCCCATGCCATTGGAATGCAAAAAGGGGTCAATGTTGCTCTCAAGGCTAATGTTGTTGAGCAAGATGAGGATGAAAGAGCTTTCGAGGGTGCCTCCATGGACTACCCCGATGAAGTAAAACGTGCTCATGGTGAGTACATGGCGTTTTACGCAAGGTACTTTTGGAAGGATTCTGCCAAGGCCATGTCGGAACTCGAGCACAAGAATGGGTCAAGTGGAAGAAGAGAAAGTGGCCCAAAACTGAGAACATGCTACAATTGTGGAGATAGATTGCACTTTGTGGCTGAGTGTCCATATCAAAATAGAGAAGACAATGGTGGCAGGCTCTGATGTCTACGCACTTCTATTCTTGTAGACAGTTGTTGGGCCTCCAAGTGCAGAGGTTTGTAGAACATCAGCAAGTTTTCCCTTAAGTGGATCACCCAAGGTTTATCGAACTCAGGGAGGAAGTGGTCAAAGGTATTCCCTCTCAAGCAACCCTGCAATCAAGATACAAGAAGTCTCTTGTGTCCCCAACACACCCAATACACTTGTCAGGTGTATAGGTGCACTAATTCGGTGAAGAGATAGTGAAATACAAGTGGTATAGATAATTGTAAGTGGTAACGGTGATAGAAAATAACTTGATGGCGTGGAAAAGACTAACGGCAGACTGAAATAAAGATGGAAGTAAGCAAACATGTAATAGATCTAGTTGCAAACGGTGTTTAAATGCTTAGAAACAAGGCCTAGGGATCATACTTTCGCTAGTGAACTCTCTCATATAAATATCTTCTCTTGATGATACCACTCTTAACTACTCTCCGGTTGGACACTCTAATCCATGGTAGGGCTATAACAACACACCTCAAAGTTCATCTTTCCCATCTAGAAAACCCCACACTGTCACCTTGAGTACTAGATGAGTCCAACAAACACCACAATTTCATAAAGATATACAACTCCAAATTTAACTCATAACAAGTATTTGTAATCTCTGGCCTAAGTGCCAACATGGTGTGCACGTTGTCACTTTCACACACATGGGGAGAGCAGAGATCTAATAATGCACTTGAGTAGCAAGGTAGATCTACTTGATTACAAAGCTCATGATCACAATATGATCATGCATAGAGAGAGAGAGATGAACACATAGCTACCGGTAGAACCCTTAGCCTCGAGAGAGAACTACTCCCTCATCATCATGGGAATCAGCAATGGTGATGGAGATGGTGGTGGAGATCGATGGAGATGGCTCCGGGGGCACTTCCCCGTCCCGGTAGGGTGCCGGAACAGAGACTTTCTGTCCCCTTAATCTCCCCTTCGGTGGCGGCGGCGCTGTGGAACTTTTCGTGGATGGAGGCTTGACGATCTAGGGTTTTCGCATCGGGAGGAATATATAGGTGAAAGGGCAAGGTCGGTGGAGGCCGGAGGGGCCCATACCACCTAGTGGCGCGGCCAAGGGGGACCCGCGCCACCCTATGGTGTGGCTGGCCCCTGGCCCCTCTCCGTCTCGTCTTTTGGCTCCGTGTTCCCCTCGGTGAAATATTTACTTTGGCTTTTGTCCCATGCAATTCCGAGAATATTCATTTTTTGACTTTCTGGAACCAAAAATAGCAGAAAACGGGCAACTGGCACTGTGGCATCTTGTTAATAGGTTAGTCCAAGAAATCATATGAAAAGTACTCCAAAGTTGGAACAAAACACAAGAAAGTAGATAAAACCAAGCATGGAACATCAAAAATTATGGATACGTTAGCAACGTATTAGGGTCATTCTTAAAGAAAAATCCAAGGCACCTAAGAAGAAGCCATTTATCAAAAAGAATGGCCGTTACAAGAAGCAACCCAAGATTGTCTTGGTGGCAGAAGAAGAATACTCCTCTCAAGTGAAGATGAAGAGGATGAAGATAGTTCTCGCGAGGTGGCTGCTATAGCTACCACATCGACTCCATCATCTCTCTTCGACTCGCCAAACGAAAACGTCATCAACAACAACGTCACTTATCTTATGGCAAGAGGGTCTGAGGTATCAACTTCTAGTTCTTCATTCCCTAAGACTAACATAAATATGGATATGGATGATCATACTAGTCTTAAAATGAAAGAAGTTATTGCTTTGGACAACTTTTTCACTAACTTGCAAGGTGAGCACAAACTTCATTTTGATGCTCTTATGAGTCAACTTGTCCAAGCCGAAGATCTCCTTGAAGAAAAGGGCAGAATTGAAAGAGAAGATGCCTTGGAGATAGCTTCTTTGAAGAATGCCTTAGAAGAAGAAGAAGAGGAAGCTCGAGTATCTTTGGAAGAGAGACTCGAATCCATTAAGGAGTCACATGAAGAAGTTGTGGCTCAGATCATCAAAGAACATGACAACGCTCTTGCCAAGGTAAAGAAACTAAAGAAGGAAAAGATTGAATTTGGGGCTGCTCATGCCAGACTCTTGGAGAAGTTTGAGAAACTTGACATTGCTCACAAGGCATTGAAGAGTGAACACTCTACTGTAAATGAGTCTCATGACCAGCTCCAAAATCAATCGAGGAAGTATGATGTGCCCAACACCTCCACATCATCTTATGGAAAATAAGAACTTGCAAAAGGATCTCAACACAAAGGTAAAGAAGTTCTGGATGAGATACTTAGCAAGCAAAGAACAAACAATGGAAAAGAGGGTCTTGGTTATATTCCCAAGACAAAGAACAAGAAGAAGAAGAAGAAGAAGAAGAAGAAGAAGAAGAAGAGCAAGACTGCTCAACCAAAGACTAGCACCACCACCAATGACAAGTCTAATTATGATGGTTTTGTAGGGGCTAACAATCCTAACTTTGAGTTATATTGCGATCATTATGGTGATGTTTATGCTAGTTATGTAGGTCCTTATGATTGTTACATTCCTTGGTCTATTTGGGTTCCCAAGACCCTTGTCACTAACGTGAGAGGACCCATTGAAAAATGGGTACCTAAAAACAAAAGTAACTTTCTTGCAGGGTTATGCTTCCGGTGGGTCTAAATGGATACTCGATAGCGGATGCACGAGTCATATGACCGGAAGCAAGGAGATCATCACGGAGATGCGGCCAAATCATGATCATATAACCATCTCCTATGGTGACAAGTCTGAATCTGAGGTATTGGGTCTCGGCAAAGTTGTGGTTGCTCACGATATCTCTCTCGTGGACGTCATGCTTGTTGAGACCCTCGGTTACAATTTACTTTCAGTTCAAGGCCTTGGTAAGATGGGATTTGCAGTTTTTATTGATGCTGATTTGGTGGTACTCTTGTGGAGCAAGTCTCTAAAAGTCGCTTTCGTGGGATATGTCGAAAATGACCTGTACGTGGTGGACTTTTCCGGGAAAACCACTACAGGCCCGATGTGTCTTTTCAGAAAGGTTGACGCAGGTTGGTTATGGCATCACCGACTAGACCACGTCAATATGAGAAATTTGCAAAATCTTCACAAGGGTGGCCACATCCTTGGACTAAAAGAAACTGTCTCTTTTGCCAAAGATCGTGTTTGCAGGGCTTGTGTTAAAGGGAAAATGCATGACTCTCCTCATCGAAGGAAGACTATTATTTCGTCAAAAAGGATCCTAGAGCTCCTTCATGTGGACCTCTTTGGACCTCCATCTCATGCAAGCCTCGGTGGGAAGAAGCACCACTACAAGAAATGTGTTGACTAGTGACCTTTTCTTAACGACCCTAATTTTTTTGGTCATAGATCTATGACCATTTCGAACCAACTGGTCGTAGGACATTTGGGAGGCTACAAAACCTGAAAAATGACGACCTTTTTTGTCTGCAAGGTCATAACTTGCTTACACCATTTGGTCATAACATAGATATCGCTGGTCCATGACCTTAATTTTGGATGACTACGACCAATTTAAATGGTCATGGGTGCTATTCATGATAACTTATGAAAGACCCATGGCCACCTCAGCAGGTTGATCTAGGTGTCATGTACATGTGTCAACTTTCGTTGACGTTTTTGCATATGTGTCATATACATGTGTCAAATTACGCTTACATGTCATGTCTATATGGTTTTGACCTATTGACTACCTCCTACCCAATGACATGTGGGGCCTGCTTGCCATTTTGGGTTTGACCAGTTGACCAGATATGGGATCTACAACCATCAGAGATGAAAGTCTGAAACTCAGTCGTGTGGAACAGAAATAGAACTGAATCTGACCGACAGTCGTGCGGAACAGAAAATGGAGTCGACAAAAAGATGCCACCGGGGCTCGAACCAAGGATCTCAAGATCCTCGCGTCCTCCTCAACGCGGTCTACCAACAAACCACCAAACTCTTGTTGCATAATCGTGAGTACCAACGATTCTTAACTATCTATGGGCTTTGTTAACCCAGACAGGCCTCCACCTTGCAAATTCTTGGGCTGTTCTCTAGGCTCGGCTTGGGCCGACGGCAGAAAGCAACCATGCAAGGCTTGCTTAGCTGGCCCATTTGCCTGGCGGGTTCGCCGGGCTGTCTGCCTTCAGTTTTTTATTTTTTGTATCTTTTTAATCATAATTCTAAATTGAGTCAAAAAAAAATCTGGAAAATTATAAAATTAAAGAGAATTTTTTAGGACATTGTGAAACATTTTACTTTCTAGGAAAACTACAAGAATATATATTTCATATAAGACTTTCATAGGTGTGAATAGAGATTTTGAATCATGGTGTTGACAATAGGGGTTTGACATTGAATTTGTTTTGTCTATGGGATGATCCTTGCTAAACTCTCAATGGATCTCTAAAGAAACAACATATTGTGAAGCTAAAAATTATTTTTTTTCAAATAATCATGACCACTAGATCATGTACTTGTAGTTCAAATCAGACCCACTTCGTACCGATTAGGCAAACATTTGTGTTTTTCATCAGGGATGGACAAAATGGTTTGAGATATCCCCGATTGGGACATTGTCCATGTAAGGTGGTCTAGTATTTTTGAAAAATATGGTGGTAGTATTTTGAATTAACCATCTGGTGGTAACTTCACAAAACACCCGTTTTTTGCACTCAGAAAATGAACACTTCCTCCTGCAACATTTTGTTCGCCATTCCAAGATGCACATGTATGCACAATATGGGCACATTATCACAAACTATGTCGCGATTATGGCCATAACATTGGTCGTTTTTCTTGAAAGCCATGAAATCTCGAACATGATAGATCATTTGTGTGAAGGTCTTTTCGAGATGCAATCAATATACAAAGTTTGGTATTTTTACTTGCAACTATGTCACATAAATATGACACCACGTGAAGGATTTATCTTGTTCGGACCGTTTTTAAATTTCTTATGCATGTTTCCAAATTTCCCCGTTTCAAACTATGGTTAAAACGATGGGCATGAAGATAGGGGATGAGACTCGCTAAAAGTTGCATTTGATATCTAAAGAAACATCATATTGTGAGTCTAAAAATGATTTTTTCTAAAAATCATGAGCATTAGATCATGTACATGTAGTTCAAACCGGACCCACTTCCTACCGATTCGGCAAACATTTATCTTTTTCACCAGCGATAGATGAAAAGGTTTTAAAATCCCCGGTTGGAATATTGTTCATGTAATGTGGTCTAGTATTTTTGAGAAATGGAGCGGTAGCATTTTTGAATTGAACATTTGGTGTTCCTTTACAAAACGCCCCGATTTTGGCACACAGAAAATAGAAAATGGCTTTTCCATGTGACGAAAAGGGAAACTTCCTCCTGCAATATTGTTCGCCATGCCATGATGCACATGCATGCATAATATGGGCACATTATCACAAACTATGTCGCGATTCTGGCCATAACATTGGTTGTTTGTCTTCAAAGCCATGTAACCTCGAACATGATGGGTCATTTCTGTGAAGGTTTTTTTGAGATGCAATCAATATACCAAGTTTGGTATTTTTGCTTGCAACTATGTCACATAATATGATACCACGTGAAGGATTTACCTTGATCAGATCGTTTTTGAATTTCTTATACCCATTTCAAACTATGGTCAAAACGGCGGACATGAAGATATGGGATGAGTCTCGCTAAAACTTGCATTGGATCTCTGAAGAAACATCATATTTGTTGTTGGAGGTATGCCCAAGAGGCAATAATAAAAGTGATTATTATTATTATATCTTTGTGTTTATGATGAATGTTTACATCACATGCTATAACTGTATTATTAGGAAACACTAATACTTGTGTGTTTTGTAAACATAAGAGAGTCCCTAGTAAGCCTCTTGTTAAACTAGCTTGCTGATTAATTGATGATCATGGTTTCTTGATCATGGTCATTAGGATGTGATTAATAACAAGGTTATGTCATTAGGAGAATGATGTGATGGACACACACCCATAGTAAGCGTAGCATAAGATCAAGTCATTAAGTTCGTATTGCTGTAAGCTTTCAAATACATAGTAACCTATTCCTTCGACCATGAGGTTATGTTAATCACCATCACCGGATAGATACTTTGATGACATCAAACGCCGCTTCGTAACTGGGTGGTTATAAAAGTGTCATTGGGTATTCTGAAAGTATGTGTTGAAGCGCATGAACCAATATTGGGATTTGTCCATCCATATGACGGATAGATATGCTCTGGGCCCTCTCGGTGGAATGTCATCTAGTTAGCTTGCAAGCATGTGACTGGGTCACAAGGGATGACATATCACAGAACGAGTAAAGAGTACTTATCAGTAACGAGGTAGAACTAGGTATGGAGATACCGACGATCAAACCTCGGATAAGTATTGTATCGCAAGACAAAGGGAATTAGTTTCGTCTGTAAGTGGTTCAATCGATCGCAAAGTCATCGTTGAGTATGTGGGAGCCATTATGGATCTCCAGGTCCCGCTGATGGTTATTGATAGGAGATGTGTCTCTGTCATGTCTACATATTCACGAACCGTAGGGTGACACACTTAAGGTTCGAAGTTGTTTTAATTAGATATGGAATATGCGTTGGAGACCGAATGTTGTTCGGAGTCTCGGATTGGATTCGGGACATCACGAGGAGGTCCGGAATGGTCCGGAGAATAAGATTCATATATAGGGGATCATTTTCTAAGTTAGGAAATGTTCCGGAGTGTTTGTATGAGGATTCTAGAAGGTTTCGGAATGTTCCGGAAGGTTCTAGAAGATATCTTGGATTTGCTTGAAAATCAAGATAGGGATCAAGGAGTCCTGGTGGGTCAAGATACGGAGTCGTGGGGGAGGAGGACTCCTCCCCCCACCTCCAATCCGCCGGCCTACAAGGGAGGGGAGTCCTACAAGGACTCCCCCTCCCTAGACGCCTCCCTTCTTTAAATAGAGGGGCAGGGGCTCCCCCTCCTCCCTTGCTCCCATAACACCCAATCTCTGCCGCCTCTCTCCTCGACCTTCTTCTGCACAGGCATAGGCGAAGCCCTGCAGAATTCTCTACTCCACCACCACCACCACGCCGTCGTGCTACTGGGATTCCGTACGGGGAGAGGAAGGTCTGCTTCGACTCCGCACGTGTGACCGACTGCGGAAGCGCTGCCGAAACGCGGCGCCGGAAGGATCGTCCACTTGACCGACTGCGGAAGCACTGCTGGAACGCGACGCTGGAAGGATCGTCCACACGATCTTGAGATCGGCAAGTGATCGACTACATCAACCACGAGATCTAATCTCGTTAACGCTTTCGGATCTAAGAGGGTTAGTTCCTATCTATCTCGTTGCTCATATCTAGTAGATTAGATCTTGGCTTTTATCTAGATTAGATCTAGGTTTTGTTCGTTCTTGCGGTAGAAATTTTTTGTTTTCCATGCTACGAACCCATCAGTGGTATCAGAGCCGTATCTATGCGTAGATCTGTTGCACGAGTAGAACACAATGTTTTTGTGGGCGTTGATGCTTTTGTTGTCGGTGTCTTAGCGTGTACTTTGCATGTTACGGCATGGTGGGATGAAGCGGCTCGGGCTAACATTACATGTCATCGCACATGAGACTTGCTCCACGCTTGACGTGCAACTTGCTTTGCACAAGTGGCTTTGCGGGTGTCTGTCTCTCCCACCATAGTTAAGATTCAATTTACAATGAGCATCTTGACAACACTTGTATCAACGTTGTGGTTCTTGTTCGTAGGTAAGATCGGTCTTATGCGAAAGCCCCAAACCACGTAAAACTTGCAAAGAAAATTAGAGGCGTCTAACTTGTTTTTGCAGGGGTTTTGTGATGTGATATGGCCAACATGTGATTGTGATTGTATTTGATGTATGCAATGATCCTTGTTGTAATATGGCAACCGGCAGGAGCCTAATGGTTGTCTTTAATTCTGTTAAGACCTGCGTGTCTATTCATCTTGTAATAGCTTTATTCCAAGTAGTTGTAATAGTTGCTGGTGATGATGGACAACCATGAAGCGGCGCCACTGACCTTGACGCAATGCTGGTGATGATGGAGATCATGTTCGTGATTTGTAGATGGAGATCAAAGGCGCAAGAAGAAAAGGCCATATCATATCACACTAATTATGAATTGCCTGTGATGTTAATCCTTTATGCATCTTGTATTGCTTAGATCGTGACGGTAGCATTATAAGATGATCCCTCTCACTAAATATCAAGTAATAAAGTGTTCACCCTTAGTTGGCACCGTTGCTAAGACTCGTCGTTTCGAAGCATCTCGTGATGATCGGATGTGATAGATTCTACATGTGCATACAACGGGTGCAAGCCAGATTTGCACATGCGGAAACTAAGGTTATCTTGACGAGCCTAGCATGTACATACATGGTCTCAGAACACGGAATACCGAAAGGTAGAGCATGAGTCATATAATTGATATGATGAACATGAAGACTGTTCGCCGATGAAACTACATCTTCCCTCGTGAAGATCGGACTTGGTGTAGTGGACTTGGTTCGTGTAATCACTAAGACAATGTGAGGGATGTTGTTTTGAGTGAGAGTTCACCTAGTTAGTTTAATAATTAAATTTGAACTCAATTTATCATAAACTTAGTCTAAACTACTTGCAAATTGTTGTATATTATGGCGACCCCCTCCATCAATTTCAATGCGTTCCTAGAGAAAGAAAAACTTAAGAACAATGGAAGCAATTTCACGGACTGGTTCCCTGGACTGAAGATCGTCCTCAGGGCTGGTCAGTTGACCTATGTGCTCGATGCACCGCTAGGTGACCCACCTGCAGATAATGCCACCGATGACGAAAAGAATGTTTTCTCCACTCGGAAGAATCATTACTCCACGGTTCAGTGTGCCATCCTGTACGGTTTAGAAGCGGAGCTCCAACAGTGTTTTGAGCACCACGACCCGTTCGAGATCATTAAGGAGCTCAGGCTAATTTTTGAGACTCGCGCGGCCATGGAGAGCTATGAGGCCTCCGAAAAGTTCTTTAACTGTAAGATGGAAGAAGGAAGCTCCGTTAGCGAGCATGTACTCACCATGTCTGGGTACGCTAAGAAGCTCCAAGAGTTGGGAATATCGATTCCTAATGAATTGGGGATTCACCGTCTCCTTCAATCACTGCCACCAAGTTACAAGAACTTTGTGATGAACTACAACATGCACTGCATGAACAAGACGTTGCCTGAACTGTCGTCCATGCTAAAAACTGCTGAAGTGGAGATCAAGAAGGAGCAACAAGTGTTGATGGTCAATAAGACCACCAATTTCAAGACACGGGGCAAGCCTAAGAACAAGGGCAACTTCAAGAAGGACGGCAAGAAAGTTGCCGCACCTGCTAAGAAGCCCATGGCTGGTCCTAATCCTGAAACTGAGTGCTTCTACTACAAGGGTGCTGGTCACTGGAAGCGTAACTGCCCCAAGTACCTGGCGGATCTGAAGAACGGCAACATCAAGAAGAAAGGTATATTTGATATATGTGTTATAGATGTGTATCTTACTAGTAATCGTAGTAGTGCCTGGGTATTTGATACTGGTTCGGTTGCTCATATTTGTAACTTGAAACAGGAGCTGCGGAATAAACGAAAACTGGCAAGAGACGAGGTGACGATGGGCGTTGGAAATGGCTCCAAGGTTGATGTGATCGCCGTCGGCACGCTCCCTCTACATCTACCTTCGGGATTAGTTTTAAATTTGAATAATTTTTATTTGGTGCCTGCGTTAAGCATGAACATTATATCTGGATCCTGTTTATTGCGAGACGGTTACTCTTTAAGTCCGAGAATAAAGGTTGTTCGATTTATATGAGTAATATCTTTTATGGTAATGCACCTGAGATGAATGGTTTATTCTTACTGAATCTCGATAGTAGTGATACACATGTTCACAACATAGATGCTAAACGAATAAAATTGAATGATAATTCTACATACATGTGGCACTGTCGTCTTGGTCACATTGGAGTGAAGCGTATGAAGAAACTCCATTCAGATGGACTTCTTGAATCACTTGAAAGATGCGAAGCATGTCTAATGGGAAAAATGACTAAGACTCCATTCTCTGGTACAATGGAGCGAGCTACAGACTTATTGGAAATAATACATACCGATGTGTGCGGTCCAATGAGTGTAGCATCGCGTGGTGGATATCGTTATGTTCTCACTTTCACAGATGACTTGAGTAGATATGGGTATGTCTACTTTATGAAACATAAGTCCGAAACTTT
This sequence comes from Avena eriantha, assembly GCA_910589775.1. Lineage (NCBI taxonomy): Eukaryota > Viridiplantae > Streptophyta > Magnoliopsida > Poales > Poaceae > Avena > Avena eriantha. Next base: position 336,727,569 of record OU342746.1, read on the forward strand.
CGAGAAGTTTAAGGAATTTCAAAGTGAAGTGGAAAATCATCGTAACAAGAAGATTAAGTTTCTGCATTCTGACAGCGGAGGTGAATATCTGAGTTATGAGTTTGGCATGCATTTAAAGAAATGTGGAATACTTTCACAGTTGACACCGCCGGGAACACCACAGCGTAATGGTGTGTCCGAACATCGTAATCGAACTCTCTTAGATATGGTTCGGTCTATGATGTCTCTTACAGATTTACCGTTATCATTTTGGGTCTATGCCTTAGAGACAGCCGCATTCACTTTAAATAGGGCACCATCTAAATCCGTTGAAACGACACCGTACGAATTGTGGTTCGGTAAGAAACCTAAATTGTCGTTCCTTAAAGTTTGGGGTTGCGAGGCCTATGTAAAGAAGTTACAACCTGATAAGCTAGAACCCAAAGCGGAGAAATGCGTCTTCATAGGATACCCTAAAGAAACAATTGGGTATACCTTCTATCATAGATCCGAAGGCAAAGTTTTCGTTGCAAAGAATGGATCCTTTCTTGAGAAGGAGTTTCTCTCAAAGGAAGTGACTGGAAGGAAACTAGAACTCGATGAGGTTATTGAACCTTCTCTCGGATTTGAGAGTAGCGCAGCACCGGAAGATGTTTTGGTGCCGCCTGCACCAATTGAAGAGGAAGCTAATGATAATGATCATGAAACTTCAAACGAAGTTACTACTGAACCTCGCAGGTCAACGAGGGTTCGTACCACTCCTGATTGGTATGACTCTGCATTGAACGTCATGTTGGTGGACAACGCTGATGACCCTGCGACGTATGAAGAAGCTATGGTGAGCCCAGATTCCGACAAATGGCTAGAAGCCATGAAATCCGAAATGGGATCCATGTACGAAAACCAAGTGTGGACTTGGGTGGACTTACCGGATGGCCGTAAGGCTGTCGAGAACAAATGGATTTTCAAGAGAAAAACAGATATTGATGGTAATGTTACCGTCTATAAAGCTCGACTTGTCGCGAAAGGGTTCCGACAAATTCAAGGAGTTGACTATGATGAGACTTTCTCACCAGTAGCGAAGCTAAAGTCTGTGAGGATTTTGTTAGCAATTGCTGCACACTTCGATTATGAGATTTGGCAGATGGATGTCAAAACGGCGTTCCTTAATGGTGACATTGAGGAAGAGTTGTATATGGTACAGCCCAAGGGTTTTGTCGATCCTAAAGATGCTGACAAGGTATGCAAACTTCAGCGTTCCATTTATGGACTGAAGCAAGCATCCCGTAGTTGGAATCAACGTTTTGATAAAGTAATCAAAAACTTTGGATTTATACAAACTTATGGAGAAGCTTGTATTTACAAGAAAGTGAGTGGGAGCTCTGTAGCATTCCTAGTACTATATGTAGATGACATATTGTTGCTTGGGAATGATATAGAACTTCTTAATAGCGTCAAAACCTATTTGAATAATAGTTTTTCAATGAAGGATCTTGGCGAAGCGGCATACATTCTAGGCATCAAGATTTATAGAGATAGATCAAGACGCCTAATAGCGCTTTCACAAAGTACATACTTGGACAAAGTTCTAAAGAAGTTTAGAATGGAAGACAGCAAGAAAGGGTCCGTGCCCATGTTGTCGGGTAAGACCTTGAGTAAAACTCAAAGTCCAGCTACGGCAGAAGATAGAGAGAAAATGAATAATATTCCCTATGCCTCGGCCATAGGTTCTATCATGTATGCCATGCTGTGTACAAGACCGGATATAGCACTTGCTGTTAGTTTAACTAGCAGATATCAAAGTGATCCTGGAATGGAGCACTGGACAGCGGTCAAGAATATCCTAAAATACCTAAATAGGACTAAGGATATGGTTCTTTCTTATGGAGGTGATGAACATCTTGTTGTAAACGGTTACACCGATGCTAGTTGGAACACCGATCCGGATGACTCAAAATCACAGTCGGGATACGTATTTATTTTGAATGGTGCTGCAGTGAACTGGAGGAGTGCGAAGCAAAGCGTGTGGCGAAATCTTCAACTGAATCGGAATACATAGCTGCTTCGGAGGCTGCACAAGAAGCCGTTTGGATGAAGGAATTCATTACTGAACTCGCGTGGTTCCCAGTGCGTTGGACCCGATGGCCATCTACTGTGACAACACAGGTGCCATAGCTAATGCGCAGGAGCCAAGGTCACATAGCAAGCTGAATCACATCAAGCTACGTTTCCACGCTATTCGCGAGTATGTACGAGATGGTGGCATAAAGATTTGCAAAGTACACACTGATCTGAATGTGGCAGATCCGTTGACTAAACCTCTCCCTAGGGCAAAGCATGACCAACTCCAAAACGCCATGGGTGTTCGGTATATTACCATGTAATCTAGATTATTGACTCTAGTGCAAGTGGGAGACTGTTGGAGGTATGCCCAAGAGGCAGTAATAAAAGTGATTATTATTATATCTTTGTGTTTATGATGAATGTTTACATCACATGCTATAATTGTATTATTAGGAAACACTAATACTTGTGTGTTTTGTAAACATAAGAGAGTCCCTAGTAAGCCTCTTGTTAAACTAGCTTGCTGATTAATTGATGATCATGGTCATTAGGATGTGATTAATAACAAGGTTATGTCATTAGGAGAATGATGTGATGGACACACACCCATAGTAAGCGTAGCATAAGATCAAGTCATTAAGTTCATATTGCTGTAAGCTTTCAAATACATAGTAACCTATTCCTTCGACCATGAGGTTATGTTAATCACCATCACCGGATGGATACTTTGATGACATCAAACGCCGCTTCGTAACTGGGTGGTTATAAAAGTGTCATTGGGTATTCTGAAAGTATGTGTTGAAGCGCATGAACCAGGATTGGGATTTGTCCATCCATATGACGGATAGATATGCTCTGGGCCCTCTCGGTGGAATGTCATCTAGTTAGCTTGCAAGCATGTGACTGGGTCACAAGGGATGACATATCACGGAACGAGTAAAGAGTACTTATCAGTAACGAGGTAGAACTAGGTATGGAGATACCGACGATCCAACCTCGGATAAGTATTGTATCGCAAGACAAAGGGAATTAGTTTCGTCTGTAAGTGGTTCAATCGATCGCAAAGTCATCGTTGAGTATGTGGGAGCCATTATGGATCTCCAGGTCCCGCTGATGGTTATTGATAGGAGATGTGTCTTTGTCATGTCTACATATTCATGAACCGTAGGGTGACACACTTAAGGTTCGAAGTTGTTTTAAGTAGATATGGAATATGCGTTGGAGACCGAATGTTGTTTGGAGTCTCGGATTGGATTCGGGACATCACGAGGAGGTCCGGAATGGTCCGGAGAATAAGATTCATATATAGGGGATCATTTTCTAAGTTAGGAAATGTTCCGGAGTGTTTGTATGAGGATTCTAGAAGGTTTCGGAATGTTCCGGAAGGTTCTAGAAGATATCTTGGAGTTTGCTTGAAAATCAAGATAGGGATCAAGGAGTCCTGGTGGGTCAAGATACGGAGTCGTGGGGGAGGAGGACTCCTCCCCCCACCTCCAATCCGCCGGCCTACAAGGGAGGGGAGTCCTACAAGGACTCCCCCTCCCTAGACGCCTCCCTTCTTTAAATAGAGGGGCAGGGGCTCCCCCTCCTCCCTTGCTCCCATAACACCCAATCTCTGCCGCCTCTCTCCTCCACCTTCTTCTGCACAGGCATAGGCGAAGCCCTGCAGAATTCTCTACTCCACCACCACCACCACGCCGTCGTGCTGCCGGGATTCCGTGGAGAAGATCTACTACCTCCGCTGCTCGCTGGAACGAGGAGAGGAAGGTCTGCTTCGACTCCGCACGTGTGACCGACTGCGGAAGCGCTGCCGAAACGCGGCGCCGGAAGGATCGTCCACTTGACCGACTGCGGAAGCGCTGCTGGAACGCGACGCCGGAAGGATCGTCCACACGATCTTGAGATCGGCAAGTGATCGACTACATCAACCACGAGATCTAATCTCGTTAACTCTTTCGGATCTACGAGGGTTAGTTCCTATCCATCTCGTTGCTCATGTCTAGTAGATTAGATCTTGGCTTTTATCTAGATTAGATCTAGGTTTTGTTCGTTCTTGCGGTAGAAATTTTTTGTTTTCCATGCTACGAACCCATCAATTGTGAGTCTAAAAATGATTTTTTCTAAAAATCACGAGCATTAGATCATATACCTATAGTTCAAATCGGACGCACTTCCTGTCGATTCGCTAGACATTTGTCTTTTTACCAGGGGTGGACGAAAAGATTTTAAAATCCTCGGTTGGGACATTATTCATGTAAGATGGTCTAGTATTTTTAAAAATTGGGATTGTGGTATTTTGAAACTTTCATTTGGTTGTTGCTTCACAAAATACCCCGTGTTAGCACTCGAAAATAGGAGCCAGCCAATCAGAATAGAGAGACGGACTATCCACGGATCACTCCATAGAAGTAGATCTTAGCCATAGATTGGGCTCCATCCAACGACCCAATTTTTCATATCCCATCAGGTCTCCCGCCTCCCCTCCCTACAAATTAAATGATCGAATGCCCTATAGTTTCCAAAGTAGCAGCAAATAAATGATCAGGGGTAGTTTTGTAAAATCATTCACACTACCCTCTAGATCGAGAAGAACATCCATCCAAACCCTAATCCCCTCCCACCCTACAACGCTCTTCCTTCACACCACCCATACGACACCGCCGCCACCACAAACCCCTGATGTCCTCTTCCTTTGTGACCTCTGGCAGTGTCCGGAGCCGGTGGTTCCCCCGCGTAGAGACGTCGAAATATAGAGAGGTCGACGACGCACCAGCCCGCGAGGAGAGGTGTTCGGTGGCTAGAAGGGGAGGTCATGGGTGTGTTCACCTTCATGTGCCACAAGTCTGTCGGTGAGTGGGATCCGAGCACTAGGCATGACGCCTGCGACCAGCGTTGCTTTACTCACTACTCAGCACAAACCCAGCCTCCCTGGCCTTCTACACCTCCATCCGTGCCTCCTTAGTCCGGCTGCCGTCGAGCGCCCTCGGGTCCTCTTCCACAAGCTGTGCCTTGCCACCGCATTGTTCGGCTCCTCCGTCGCCCTCAAGCACCAGCAGGTCGCCCTCAAGCACCAGCAAGTCGATCTATTGCTAGGGAGAAGACCATGATGTGCATGCGTGTGTAGTGCACCTGGGATAGTGCGGCATCCTATTACTACTCGTGGTTGCTTTATCAATTATCGCTGCTGCAATTAGAACACCACATGAGGTGTGTCCTTCCACATCTCCATTCATGTACTCTGTCAATCAGTCTGTATTTGGTTGTTGTGCTAAGATCAATCTAATCTGGTGTGATGCAAAAAAAATCAGGTGGATGTTGATGTAAATTAAGGAGGAGGGAATCACACACATGGTGTTTTGCTATTGCCGGCTCCTAGAGCTGTATCGCCAGGTATAGTTGTGTATAGCATTAGAAGCTACAAGAAAATGCTTGGTTTCTATACTAGATAATAGCAGACTATTCACAGTATGCTTGATGCATTTGTAGCAATATTACTTGGAGTAGATGGAGTGATTTGGATCAGTGATGGGCTTGCAATATTTCTGAGTACAATACCGAAGTTGATTTAGTTTTATGTTTTCATTTTTCACTATGGCTTACTCCAGATGGGTAGACTATAGGGAAGCTCTTGTAGCTTTGTTGGAACCAAATGACATTAGCTATTTTTAGTGTTTAAAATTACCTTACAGTAATATGCACTGCTTCCTTGTGATCTGTATGTACCGAAGGAAGCTTACAATGAGTACTTGTACACTTGACTGTTGTTCAGTTATAGTTTAGAACTACATTTATCTCTAAAAGTATAGTAGTAGCATCTTGAAATTTAGAAATGTTGTAGCTAATTTTCTAATGTACAAGAACACCGTCTTTGTGTGCTAATATCTAAAATTGTAGTGAATGCTTAAGTCAGATTGTCGTTTGCTCTATTATGTTATCTTGATGTCATGCTTGTCGGTTTAGCTAGCGTCACGTGTTCCTCTAAGTGACTGTTGTCATCCAAGTTTAGTACATGCTAGTGCTTGTGTTTGATTCATGACTGAACAAATTGCTTGTAAATCTCTGTAATTTACAGTAATCACCAGTCTGTAGTTTAGTATTGATGGGTATCTGCTTGTACTACAAATATCCTGTTTTCTTGCTTATCTAAACTCAAGGTTGCAGTGTTGTACCAGTTGTAGCTAAACTGATCATGCTTTTAATTATTAGAATTAGCAACTGTGGTACACTGGATTGTAGGTATTTTTAGATGAAGTGTACTCAATTGTTGAGCTTAGTTCTGAAAACCTAGAGCAGACCTACCACCTTGGATACACTGCTTGCTTATTGTTGAGTGTTCAAACTGTGCAAAATATAAGGAACCAACCAAATTATGCTAACTCTCAAATCTAGCATCTGATGTACTGATCTTTTACCAACTCTAAATAACTAGATGTTTGTGCTTGGTTTGAGATTGTTTTAAGTGAAGTATGTAATGGAAACAATTACAGGCTACACTTATTTAAATGGAGGCCGACTTGATGAAAAGGGAGATGTAATTCACTGAAAATACTCCTGGCAGGTAGACTTTTTGCATATTTGGAGTAGGAGGAAATGCAATTGTTGAATATACCAGCAATTTGATCTTCTTCAGGTATGATGCCTTCTTCAGGTGGACTGAAATTTAGATCGGGAAGAACCATCTTGGTGATCTGGTGCTGCTAGGGACCTGAGGAGAAGGAACTGGCGAGGAGCACCAAGCCTGGAGGTATATTCTGTAGTTAGTAGTACTCACTACATAGTTTATGTTGTTACCGTTGAATTCCTTGCTTTTACTGTTCCATTAGTAATAGTTCGCTTGATTTTACTATCAGATTTCCAGTTTCCTAATTCAGTTTTGTTTCTTCATTTAACTGGTTATTTAGTTCTACGTAGATACTATTGAAGAAAATGGCCCAGTGCCACTTCTATATCAGGTGCATCCCACGTTTAAATTTGTTGTTCCCGGGCAAATGCTACATGTTTTATAAGATTTGTCTCGCCACTTCTGTATATCTCTTCTAGACAATTTTTATTTTATGAATATGTGCTTAATGTTAAGGATTTCCTTCTGTGGTGAATTTGAAAACATCATCATAAGACTATATACCGATGTATGTGTAAAATAAGAAGTTTGTGATGAGATTACTTTTGTGAAAAATAAAAAGTTACAGATATTAGTTCTGACTTTTATCTGTCTTATAGGATCTACATAGGGAAGAAGTTTGAAGACACGTGAAGCCCTACTCAGCAAAAAGTGTATATTATTACGTTTGTATAGCTAGTTATATGATTCCGATTGTATATCTGGTATATATATGATGTATAAAATGATACTAGCTGGGACTACCCCTTGGCTAGCATTGTGATTGCCATTCCATTTGTGTTATATGATGTAACCGACATATTCTATTACTATTTAAAGTAATACAATGTTTTCTGGATGTTCTGATTTAAACTAGTTATTTATTTACTAGAAAATTGAAGTTTGATGAGGATGACACTAAAAATTGGGACGTGCTCGCTAAGATCTGACATAAGGGTCCACTTTCTGTAACATGACATTTGGAACCCATCGTATGAAAATACAAAATTGAAATTATTGAGTCAAAAAGGCCATGACCCAAAAGTAAAAACTCTATAATGTGGGCTTGCCCCATTTAGCTGATTAGAATTGACCAAAAAAAATTACAACATGCTCCCTTGTTGGGCTTGGCCCATGTAAAGTACCAAACTGGACCGGGCTGAATCTGAACAACGACTATATGATTTGGTCATAGAGTTGACACGTGGGATTGGCCACCTAGGATCTAACGTGGACTAGCTAGATAGCCAGTGACCAAATTATTTGGTCATAGGTTCTATGACCATCCGTTTTGGTCATAGTTGTCTATGACCAATACAAAAAAAGGTCATGAGCTGTCTATAGTAACGCTCGCTATGTGACCTACTGTTTTTGGTCATAGAAAGGCCATAGATGAATTATTATGACCTTTCTATGACCAATATTTAGGGTCACCAGTTAGCACATTCCTTGTAGTGTACTGCCTTGTGATCGTTGATGATTCCTCAAGATACACTTGGGTCTATTTCTTCAAGTTGAAGAGCGAGACTCAACAAACGATCATCGACTTCGCCAATGAGGTTCAACGTCAACACAACGTCCCTATTCTGGCAATAAGAAGTGATAACGGCTCCGAGTTCAAGAACTACACCTTAAATGAGTTCCTAAGTGAAGAGGGGACAAGACATCAATATTATGCTGTGTACACCCCTCAACAAAATGGTGTTGCCGAGAGGAAGAACCAGACTCTAATGGATATGGAAAGGTCTATGCTAGCCGAATTCAAGTCTCCATATAACTTCTGGGCTAAAGCAATCTCTACCGCTTGTTATTCATCCAACCGATTATACCTCCGTAAAATCTTGGACAAGACTCCGTATGAAATACTTACCGGCAACAAGCCAAACATCTCATACTTTCGGGTATTTGGGTGTAAGTGTTTCTTTCTCATCAAGGGAGTTCGTTTATCTAAATTTGAGTCTATGGCTTTAGAAGGTATTTTTGTTGGTTATGGTGCCGAATCCCACACTTATAGAGTCTACAATAAGCTCTGCGGAACTGTTGTAGAGTCTTGTAGAGTGGTGTTCAAGGAAAATGATGGCTCCCGTGCGGGGCAAGTTGATGTTTGTGATGCGGATGTTCAAATACCCCAAGATGCCATAAGAAGAATGGGCGTGGGATTTTTCCGCCCCATTGAGGAACCCCTTGTGGCGGATCGGGAAGGACAATGCTCTACTCATGAAGAGCCCTCATCTACACATACTCAACATGTTCCAACCACGGGAGTAACTTCTACACCAACTCCACCAATGGCTGAAGGTCAACATGCTCCTGGATGCTCTAGGCCGGATTATCCGGTCGACACCGGATTATCCGGCCACCACTCCCTGATGACCAAACTATGCATCCTATTTAAGAAACTGCTGTAAGCTCCAAGCCGGATTTTCTGGCTGACCCTGGATTATCCGGCCCCTCGCCAATTCAAGCAAGTTCCAGGCAACCCGATGAAATTGCATCAAGTTCTCCCAGGACGGATTATCCAGCCCCTCGCCAATTCAAGCAAGTTCCAGGCAACCCGATGAAATTGCATCAAGTTCTCCTAGGACGGATTATCCGGCCTCACCCTCGGCCGAATTATCCGGCCCTGAAACTCCTGATGATCAGCATCCTCCTATTACGGCTGCTGACCCACCTCAAGGGCATGCTTCATCATCTCCTACTACTGATAATCAAACTTCAAATCAAGGTCAAGCAAATGATTCCAACGAAGACTCAAGTGATGAAACTATTCCACCAAGAGACAACAAGCTTATTGAACTTTGTCGCAAGGCTCGTGCTGATCAGAACCTTGAGTTAAGGGGTCATACTCTTGACAAAGTTGTAGGTGATCTTCGACGAAGGGTTTCCCGAAGAAGGGAATTGGCAAGTTTTGGTGAGCATCAAGCTCACATCTCAATGGTGGAACCTAAGAAGGTGTTTGAAGCTCTTGAAAATCCGGACTGGATTGTTGCTATGCATGAAGAGTTGAATAACTTTGAGCGCAACAAGGTATGGAAACTAGTGGAGAAGCCCAAGGATTGCCGCAATGTTATCGGCACTAAATGGATATTTAAAAACAAGCAAGATGAGAATGGCATTGTTGTGAGGAATAAGGCGAGATTAGTGGCACAAGGCTATTCCCAAGTTGAGGGCATTGATTTCGGCGAGACCTATGCTCCCGTGGCTCGGCTTGAGTCCATCTGTATCCTTCTTGCTTATGCTGCCCATAACAATTTTAAATTGCAGCAAATGGATGTTAAGAGTGCTTTTCTTAATGGTCCTCTACACGAGTTGGTATATGTCAAGCAACCCCCGGGATTTGAGGATTCTAACTTTCCGAACCATGTCTACAAACTCGATAAGGCACTCTATGGCCTTAAACAAGCCCCGCGTGTGTGGTATGAGCACCTTAAAGAGCTGTTGCTAGACCGTGGCTTCGAAGTTGGGCAAATCGATCCTACTCTTTTTACTAAGAAGGTTAAGGGGAGCTCTTCGTATGCCAACCACATGTAGACAATGTCATCTTTGGTTCTACTAATAAAGCTTTTAATGATGAATTTTCAAAACTTATGACTGACAGGTTTGAGATGTCTATGATGGGGGCGTTACGGTTCTTTCTTGGATTCGAGATCAAGCAACTTAGAGAAGGGACCTTCATCAATCAAGCTAAATACATCCAAGGCATGCTCAAGAGATTCAAGACGACGGGTCACCTTGAACTTAACCCCCACGGTAAAGATATGGACCAAAAGGTATACCGGTCCATGATCGGCTCTCTCCTTTACCTCTGCGCATCTAGACCCGATATTGTGTTTAGTGTGGGTGTGTGTGCAAGGTATCAAGCAGCTCCTAAAGAAAGCCACTTAGTGGCGGTCAAGAGGATCTTCCGATATTTGGTTCATTCCCCTAACTTTGGTCTATGGTATCCCAAGTGCTCCAATTTCTCTCTATGTGGTTATACTGATTCAGATTGGGCTAATGATAAGGATGGTCAGAAATCAACTTCTGGTGCTTGTCAGTTTTTGGGGAGATCTCTAGTTTGTTGGTCATCTAAAAAGCAGAATTGTATCTCTCTCTCCACCGCCGAAGCTGAATATGTTGCTGCTGCTAGTGACTGCACTCAGTTATTATAGATGAGGCAAACTTTAAAGGAATACGGTGTCAATTGTGACAAAGTGCATGTTTTATGCGATAATGAAAGTGCAATCAAAATTGCATACAATCCGGTACAACACACAAGCACAAAGCATATTGAGATTCGGAATCATTTTATTCGGGACCATGTTGCTCGAGGCGATATTGATCTATCTTGTGTGAGCATGAAGAACCAACTTGCTGATATTTTCACAAAGCCACTTGATGAAGCAAGGTTTTGCTACTTGAGGAATGAGCTAAATATCATTGATTCAAGGAGTTTGTCTTGATTACATCTCAGTATTATTTGGTCTAGATGTGGGCATCTATATAGGGGGAGTGTGGTCCTAATTGATTGGGCTAACCCTCCCCCATAATGTCAAAAGCAATCAAATCATTTCTCTTACTATCATTTTGTGATATGTGAGCTTATTGATGAGTATTGGTCATTAACCCAAGATATATCTTCGCGGTGTCATACCATACACTCCAATAAGGTGGCTTCGGCCACCGCCCTCTTTCATGAGAAGAGTTGGATTTATTTGGATCTTCTTGATCGTTTTTAGCTCCTCTCATGTTTTTATGGGAAGCACACTCACATTTGGCTTTTAGTTGCTTTGGTTCTTGCCAATTTGAGTGTGTAGTACCATCTCAGTTTGACTCTCTTAATCCTAAGCCTTTTTCCTACCCCTAAGCCATCTATTCCTACACACAAGTCCCTTGTACATCCTGTGGGGGTGTTGTTTGGGGACGTGCGGGCCTGACTCTGTGTGTAACAGAAGTTCAGAGTTTAGGCCGGACAATCCAGCCCAAGTACAGGCCGGATAATCCGGCCCTAGCGGATTTCGTCCTTAAGGGCAAGGATCGGGGGAAGGGCTCATAATGAGCAGCACTTCTCCCCCAACCCTCTCCCTCTCCCCAGCCGCCACCTGCCGTCCCCTACCCTCCCTGGAGCCTCTCCAGCCACCGGATTTTCCGGGGCTCCCTAGATCTTCTTCTCCGTGCCTCTGGGTACCGAGGAGCTTGAGGATGAGGACGACAATGGGAACAAGGACGAGGACGAGGATGACGACTACGAGTGATACCTTGGGGGCGTTAGCATCGCTCTTCTTCCTTTTTGGCATCTCGATGCCAAAAGGGGAGAAGTAGATCTATTAGGTCTCTGAGGATTTGCATGGGCCGGACAAACGCAAGGGCCAGTACGAGGCTTACGAGCAGCGCCATGAGTTGGCCCACTCTCAGCAGCTCATCCTTCACCATGTGTCCGGTGCTTCTGGTGATCCCTCGGCTCCTACTCCTCCCACACCATATGCCCGGTGGAAATCTTCTTCTGGGCTTAACTATGGAGAGCTGGAGCGTCACTTGTTCCCTTCTACGGCCACTGCTGATGATGAGGATGATGACACCGAGGAGCTTGAGGATGAGGACGATGATGGGAACAAGGAAGAGGACGAGGATGGCGACTACGAGTGATACCTTGGGGCGTTAGCATCGCTCTTCTTCCTTTTTGGTGTCTCGATGCCAAAGGGGAAGAAGTAGTTCTATTAGGTCTCCGAGCATTTGCATGGGTCGGGCACAAGCATTTGCACTTTTTCATTCGTCGTTTTCTTACTTGTGCCCATTTAGCGTTGAACTTTAATTTGTGGTTTGTGTGAAACTTTGTGTCTGTGGAATTCTGGATTTATCTCATGGATTACGTCTATGGATTCATCTATCATATCCTATAATGTTGGGTATCTATCTCGAGGAAGGCGCTTATATTGGTTATCACATTGATAATAGTGGCTATATCAAGGACGCATCTCCATATCTCGGTGGTTGATTATCTTGTTTATATTTCAATGGAATAGACTCGCACCTATTTGTGTGCATTTGTATTCAAATACAAATTTCTAGTATACACACATTGAGGGGAGTCTCTTTCATGTATTCTTTGTTGATGGTCTTGTGAACTTTCTTGCAAATCCTAGTATTGTCATCTAACACCAAAAAGGGGGAGATTGAAAGAACATTTCATGATTTCCTATGTTTTGTGTGTTAGATAACAATACCATGGAAGTTCTAATGTGTACTAAGTGTTGTAGGAAATTTTTGTGCATTTGGGGGGCCGGATAATCCAGCCAGGCCATTTTGGCCAGGACTCGCGCTGCGCGAGCTTCTGTTTGGGGGCGGATTTTCCCCGGAAAGTCTGGCACTGGGGCGGTTTTTCTCCCTGGACCAGATAATCTAGCCCTCATGTTGGGTCGGATAATCCAGCCCTAGGGGAATCGCCCAAGAGAGCGTCTACGCGAGCTTCTGTCTGGGGGAGGAATTTCCCCCGGATATTCCGTGGCTGGGGCGGATTTTCCCCCAGCTAGATAATCCGGCCCTCCCCAAGGGCCGGGTAATCTGGTCCCTAGGAGAAGGTGTCAAGGGCCAGCCTACGCGAGCTTCTATCCGTAGGCGGATTTTCTGCCGGATAATCCGAGTCTAGGGCAGAGTTTTCCCCAGGCCGGATAATCTGGCCCTCACTTGGGCCGGATAATCCGTCCCCCAAAGGCTCCAACGGCTTGGTTTGGAATGGGGGTATAAAATCCCCTCCATCCCCATCGAGCAGAACTCTTGTCAGACCCATTGCAAAAGCTCTCTCTCTCTAGATCTCCCACTTCAACCACCCGAAGGCTTCGATCTTTGGGGGAATTTAAGGAGGAGACAATCTTCATCGCCATCACGAATCAAGCACATCCACTCCTCTCCATTCATTTGGAGAAATCCCCAATCTAGTATTCTTGCTAATATCTAGATGTTGTATTTTGTTATTGATAACTTGTACTTGTGGCAGCTTGTTGTCATTACGGGAGCCTCCAATTTGGTTGTGGAGTTGTGCCCCGCTAGTTGTGTAAAGGCCCCGGTACTAGCCTCGAAGGGTTCCTATAGTGGAAAGGTGCATTAGGCCTTTGGTGGCGGGATCCATCGGAGAACAGGGTGAGGTCTATTGTGGCGTGGTGGTCTTAGTACCGCCCACCCCTCCAACCCAGATGTACTTCCCTTAACAAGGAAGGAACTGCGGTAAAACAAATCCTGTGTCTCCGTGTGCTTCTCTACGGTTCACTCGTTCCTCTTTCCACTCGCCTCTTACTCGCTAGTAGATAGGTTTGCATATAGGGGAATTCTTCCAAGTAGTTATCTAGAGAATTTACCTTTTGTGTTAAGCCTAAAATTGAAAAGGCATTAAAATTTGAAGTAGCACCTATTCACCCCCTCTAGGTGTCCACACAATCCATTTCAACCGGAATTATTTCGGGTGAAATTGCTGAAATTGGTTGTGCATGTGATATTGAAATATTGCAGGGGTTTTATGTGAATGTTTGTTAATTAAAGTAATTAGCAAAATTCTGAATAAAATAAATAAAAGAGTTTTATTAAATGAGAGTTGCATTAAATTTGGTGGAAATTTAATGCATGTGAGTGGAACTTTGAGTGGAGGCAAAATTGATGTGAGTGGAGCTTCCACCATATGAATGAGGAAAAGGTGGAGGCAGCCCGCATGGGAGCCGGCCATGGGAGGGGAGGAGCCCCCTCTCCTATAAAAGGCCCTCCTCTCCTCCCTCACAAAGCACACCTCCTCGTGAAGGATCTCTTTCCCCCTCTAGATATTTTCCCCATGGTCTCGGATTAGCGAGATACATGTTCCCGGTGGCATTTCGTCTAGAAGGACTTGCTGCTTCTGCTGATTCGCTGGAGCGAGGAGGTGGAGGTTGTTCGGTGGCCTGAACGTGTGTGCCAGGACGGATGCGCTGTTGATTTGCGGTGCTAGGACTTTCACGCAATCTTGAGATCGACAAGCGTTTGACTATATCATCCACGATTTCCATCTCGTTAACAAAGCTTTGTTGTCTTCGAGGGTAAGATCTCTATGGATCTATATCCACCTGTTGCTTGTATCTAGTAGATAGATCTTGGTGTATAGTTCCTATCATAGGAAATTGTTTGTTTTCTATGATGCAAACCCAACAGTGGTATCAGATCCTGATCCGATCTATTCGTAGGTGCTTTGCACGGGTAGTACACATATGTTTATATGTGGACGATGATGATCATGTTATTGCTTCTTTTATGTATTTTGGATATTGGTGGCATAGTGGGATGAAGCGGCCTGGACTAACTAGTTTTGCATAAGTGGCTAGCGGGTGTCTGTCTCTCCTACTATAGTCAATATCTGATTTACAAAGAGTTGCTAATAACTTAGTTATCTTTTTTTGACACAAGGGAAGGGGCACGAAGGCCCCAGAAGCTGCATTAATTGGCAGGCATAATTACATAGAGGTCCCTGCTCCAAACAGGGATAACAGAAAAAAACCCTCAATTTTACAAAAAGGACCTTAACTGAGACAGCTAAAACACGATCGGGTCCTTCTTCTCCGCCAGCGATGAAGGATCTGAGGAATGGTCGCCGCCGGCAAGACCGGGGACGATACCACTTGGTTCGCCAGCAGGGTGGAGTACCGTGCCTAGATCGAATTTCCTCCGAGATGGCATAGCCTGGAGCCAAAGATGACCGTGGTGCTCGGAGCACGACATGGCGCGGAGTGGCCCCTTTTGGCCAAAGATCACATCGACGATCATGTCCTCCGTGGATGAACTCCGCATCGGCGCAGATTCTGACCTGCACATGAGCAAATCAAATCTTCGCCTCCTGGCAGCATGTCCAATCACAAGATCTGGCCACTCCTCTTCCCGCCACCACGGCCATCCAAGGGGAGAGGCCATGCCTCATGGGTAACACGCTGCAGGAGCATGCACTTATTCCTGGAGCTCGCCTCGATCTCCACCATCAACTTCCTCCATGGAAGGATAACAGAGAAGAGCGGAAGCGGCTGCTCGCCGGCGTGCGTTGCCAAGCGAGAAGCAGAGCTCCACCACTTGGTCTTATTGACAGAGATCCCTAAGCCCAGAACGGCCACAAACCAAGGCTCCTGCCACCAGAGCCTCGCTGGCGAGCCCTCCAAGCCTAGGCCACGCCGGAGACGACCAAGAAACTCCGGTGAACTACTCCCAGACGCCACATGGGGACAAAACACTAACACAAGATCTAAAACTACTACTACTACAAGGGAAGGAAGAAGCCTACCACCTACTCCAGCTTCTCGCCGGCCACAATGGCCGCCGGGGAGGGAGGAGAAGTGGGGCGGCCACGGAGGGCGGGGGTCGACTCTCAAGGAGAGGTTTCAGGGGAGAGCGCGGAAAAACTCTTCGTTTGTCGCGTATCTTACTAGTGTCGGAATTGGAGGGAGGAAGTGGATCGGGTGATGCGCTAGACTTTCGACGTAGAGCTCATTGGGAACCCCAAGAGGAAGGTATGATGAGCACAGCAGTAAGTTTTCCCTCAGTTATGAAACTAAGGTTTAATCGAACCAGTAGGAGCAAGGAAACACCACAAAGGTGTTACTAGCTAAGCTTTGGCAGGGCGCACTACCGGTGCTAGTAGCAACGTGGAGACCTGCACAACACAACCACAGAACTTTGTCCCCAACTTGCAATGAGGTTGTCAATCTCACCGTGTTTTGCGGAAAACAAAGGATTAAACGTATCGAATGGAAAGAAGTGAAAGTTTGTAGAAAGTAAACACAAAGCAGTAAACAGTTTATAGATTGTATGTAAAGAAAAGGACCGGGATCCATAGTTCACTAGCGGTGGCTCTCCTTAGATAGATAATATGCTGGGTGAACAAATTATAGCGGGGCAATTGACAAACACCGAGAAAGTAATACATGCATATACTAATCATCTTGACTCCTCTGAGACTTGATTGGGCATTACAACACAATACATAGACCGCCATCCAACTGCATCTATGACTAATAATCTACCTTCAGGTTATCATCCGAACCCCCTCCAGTATTAAGTTGCAAGAAACATATTATTGCTTGACGAACTACGTGTAAAGTAAACAATACGATTGTTCTATGAACAAAGGATTGTTGTTTTCTCCATAGTAGCAACATCACATCTAGTACCTTAGATATTTCTGTCACTTCCCCAGATTACTAGAGGCATGAACCCACTATCGAGCATAAATACTAACTCTTGGAGTTGCTAGCATCTACTTGGCCAAGATAGCTACTAACAACGGAAATCATGCAAGATCTCAAATAACAAAGACATGATAGAATCAATAATCAATCTGAAATAGCATCTCAATATCCATCGGATCCCCGCAAACACAACATGTATAAATTACATATAGATGATCTTGATCATGAACGGAGCTCACAAGATCTAAACATGATAGCACAAAGGAGGAGAACTAGCTAGCTAGCTACTACATGGATCCGTAGTCCAAGGATGAACTACTCACGCATCACACCGGAGGTTTGCATGGTGATGAAGAAGGCCTCCAGGGTGAATTCCCCTCTCCGGCAGGGTGCCGGGAAGAGCTTCAGATCCCTCCCGATCTAGGGATGGAGATGACGGCGGCTACATACTCTTTCGTCGATTTTTGATCGGGTAGCTAGGGTTTTCGTCCTAAGGGCAATATATAGGCGGAAGGAGAGGCCGAGGGGGTGCCGGGAGCGGCCACACCACCCCCTTGCACGGGTCAGGCCTGGTCGCACGGCCAGGTGGTGTGGTGGCTCCCTGTCCCTTCTCTGTCTCGTATTCTGGCACTTGATCACTTCTGGAAAAATAGGCACTTTGGCTTTTGTCCCATCCAATTCTGAGAATATTCATTTTCTGACTTTCCTAGAACCAAAAACAGCAGAAAACAGGCAGTTGGCACTATGGCTCTTGTTAATAGGTTAGTCCAAGAAATCATATGAAAAGTACTCCAAAGTTGGAAAAAACACAAGAAAGTGGATAAAACCAAGCATGGAACATCAAAAATTATAGATACATTTGCAATGTATCAACATCCCCAAGCTTAACTCCTGCTCATCCTCGAGTAGGTAAGTGATAAAAAGAAAGAATAATTTTTGAGGTGACATGCACCATCAAAGACTTGATCAAAGTATTTGCAAAACATTCAAAGCTGGGATCATAGTACTTCAATCATAACAAGAAAGACAAAGTTCTAGCAATAAGCAAAGAAACTATGATGCAACATGAAAAGGCATAAACAAAAGATTCATGAATAACAATGCTTTGCAAGACGTTTGTTTGTTTCACATAAAGAAAACATAGCATAATAGTATTCAGCTTGTCCCTCAATAGAGTAGCAAATATAAATGCATAGGACACCTTCAAAGTTCATAAGAGTGACTAGATACAATAGTTTAAAACAAGCAATATCAAGTTATGCATCAAGCAACTAGTCTTGGGACAATGCACATAGAACTAAGAATGGCCACTATGCTCTCAAAGTAGGTGCATAAAGATAGAAGGTGGAGACTCAATATAATGCTGTAAGTAAGGCCTTTTGTAAAAAGGAAGTAGGGATCAAGTCTCATAAAGAGCTTCCAAATATTATGGTACTTGTAGTTTTCAGCTCTCATTGCCCCTATCATAAGCATCTTGAAGGTGATTAAGGTTAAAGTGACACAACTAAGAGGATATGCTTGACAAGTTATAAAACGAAATCTCATGCCCCTTACTTACGAAGACCGATCCTCATGCTACTCAACTTTAGTCACGAGTAAGCTCTTGTCATTGTAAGTATATGTGTATCATTAAGGACCGCCAACGGGGTACCCCTTACACATGATACGGGAGCTTTCCCATAATCAAAATGACAAGGCAAGCAGACAATGAGCATCTCAGCGATCTTTTTATTTGCTATTTGCATAGGTTTTTATTGAGGATGCTTTATAGAGTGCTCATTATGGTGATGCTGCAAGTTTCCACCATGATTAGGCGTGGCTTAGGCTAGCGGCCCAAGCGTTTCTCTAACACACATACAAACTCCATGATCTTACAAGTTCCACTTTTATTTCACACCGCCGGGATCCGTAAGCAAAAGAACATGATATCAACCGGGTACAAAGTACAAGTGCAATGTTAAAAGCGTTCCCCATGAAACATGGTTCTGCTAATTTCAACTTATAAAGCGCAAGCATATACGCAACAAAGAAGGACCCAATGGTTCAAGTTTATTAGAGGCAAAAAGTAAAGTGTGCCATCAAGTTCGTGAGAGCTTTAATCACTAGTTTTCTCATAACAAGTGGAAGGTAAACAAAAGCATGAATATACTTGGAATAGCATAAGCTAGTAGGTAGGTATGGTGGAATCTTTGAAATAACTTGGTTTAGGGAGTTGGATGCATGAGTGGAACTCATAATTTGTTTTGGAGGCTAGCAAAAGACTAGGAGCGACAAACTAAGAGAGAAATAATGGCCATAATCATGCAGAGCGACAAAACATCATTGATCAAAGCATAAAGTGATACTGCAAGTTGAAAACTAAAGAATCATTAAGGCTATGGTGACTTGAGATATTCATAACATGGTGTGAGCATGCGCCAAGTCAACCCAAATAAAGCATCAAAGGAGAATACCACTATACTATGCTTTAATATGCTAAAACAACGCATGATTCATCCAAGGCACATTAAGAAATCTCAATTGTTTATAAAAAGTCATGATACAGCAAAGAATACTAAGCATAAAGCCGAAACAATATCAATCATGGCATGACAAAGCATAGGACACAGTCAAAAACAAGCTCTTTTTACCACATAAGCATGAACTTTCCTACTCTTTTCCAAACCAAACCAAACTATTTGCAAACCAAATGTATGAAAGAGGGGTCCAACCAATTTATTCAGAAAACTAAGCAAACCAAGCAAACTAAAAACCAAAACAAAAACGAAAAAGAAGATGCTCCAAAATCAACACAATTGTTCATGAAACAATAAAAATGAAGCGTTTGGAAGAAACCTGGGATTTTTATTGATGAAGAAGGGGATGCCTTGGGCATCCCCAAGCTTTGACGCTTGTACTTCTTGGATATTTCTTGGGGTGACACGCGTGGCATCCCCAAGCTTGAGCTTTAGTCCATCCTTCATCTCATTACTCATTCCTTCCATACACCTGAATTTTTTCCTTCATACAAAACTTCACACAATCTCATTAGCAACATTAGTGCACTTAAGATAAATAAGTCTTAAGGTTCAGTTCTAACACCAAATAAAATTCAATTAGAACACTATCTACTGTAGCACTTCACTCAAAAAGCTCAATTCCCCAAAAGAACTTAAGAAGGAACTAACAAGAAGCAAATGTAGAAAATGGCAGAAATCTGCCAAAACAGAGCAGCAGGTAAAGACGAATTCTTTAGAAGACCTTCTGTTGCTCAAATCAAAAAGTGTTGAACTAACAAAAGTTAGATAAGAACCTGGGGCAGAAGCAAAACAAATTACAGCTCAATCCGACGTACAGAGGTCTCTCACGAATGTTTACGGTGAAGCACAGAAATCTGTTTCGGGACAGCAACTTTCCCAATCATTACTTCTCTCTCATTAGAGGTTACTCTTGGCACAAAAAGCAAATAAAAAGGATAAGGAGCGGTTATTACAGAGGTAATAACTTCCAAGACTCATCTAAAACTTTTGAGTTATCTCCCAATAAGTACTTTTCTTTAACGCCTTTAAGTTAGACATAAGAAGCAAAGAAAGAATCAAGTGTTCTCAAATGAAGAAGCATTAAGATCAATACCAAAAATATTTTCAACAAGGCAAGGTATTTCATCCAAATAAGTTCTAGACGATCCTCTCTCAGTGCTCTTAGGTTTACTATTCTCATCAAAAGGGTTTGCAGGAACAATCCAATCAAGATTCTTTTCTATGGCATCATGTATTGCTACTAGTTTGAAGGGTATTGGTATCTTAGATTCCTCCCCATTAGTTTCGGTTTTGTTCATCTTTTCTCGTATACCAACAACATCTACACATGAGCCTAGCATATTGAAACGTTCAAAAACTTTTCTAGCTTCCTTGGCAACATCATAGAACTCCTTAAACAAAGTTTCTAGAATAAAATCCCTCTTTTCAGGATCCTCAATTTCTTTAAGCTTAAGAAACATCACTTGCATTAAGGGGTTGAGGTTAACAAACCTAGCTTCTAACATGTGAATTAAAGAAGCTGCAGCAATCTCATAATTTGGAGCAAGTTCTACCAGGGATCTATCCCCAGTATCTTCATGTTTGCTAACATGATTAAAGAATTCTTCAATGTTATCTTTCCCAACTAATTTTTTTGTGTTTTTCAAATAAGAAAGCAAAACAAGTAAAACTTTTTTTTTGTGTTTTTGAAGAACAAAACAAGCAAACAAAGCAAAAAAGAAAACTAAGCATAACAAAAGCAACAAAGTAAAGAGATTGGTTATGAGGGACTCCCCTTGTGAATATGTCCTTGACTCCTCGGCAACGGCGCCAGAAAAGATCTTGATGCGCTCGACTTTCGACGTAGTGCTCGTTGGGAACCTCAAGAGGAAGGTATGATGAGCACAACAGTAAGTTTTCCCTCAGTTATGAAACCAAGGTTTAATTGAAGCAGTAGGAGCAAGGAAACACCCCAAAGGTGTTACTAGCTGAGCTTTGGCAGGGCACACTACCGGTGCTAGTAGCAACGTGGAGACCTGCACAACACAACCACAGAACTTTGTCCCCAACTTGCGATGAGGTTGTCAATCTCGCCGTGTTTTGCAGAAAACAAAGGATTAAACGTATCGAATGGAAAGAAGTGAAAGTTTGCAGAAAGTAAACACAAAGCAGTAAACATTTTATAGATTGTATGTAAAGAAAAGGATCAGGATCCATAGTTCACTAGAGGTGTCTCTCCTTAGATAGATAACATGCTGGGTGAACAAATTACAGCGGGGCAATTGACAAAGACGGAGAAAGCAATGCATGCATATACTAATCATCTTGACTCCTCTGAGACTTGATTGGGCATTACAACATAATACATAGACCGCCATCCAACTGCATCTATGACTAATAATCCACCTTCAGGTTATCATCCGAACCCCCTCTAGTATTAAGTTGCAAGCAACATATTTTTGCTTTACGAACTGCGTGTAAAGTAAACAATACGATTGTTCTATGAACAAAGGATTGTTGTTTTCTCCCTAGTAGCAACAACACATCTAGTACCTTAGAGATTTCTGTCAATTCCCCAGATTACCCGAGGCATGAACCCACTATCAAGCATAAATACTAACTCTTGGAGTTGCTAGCATCTACTTGGCCAAGATAGCTACTAACAACGGAAAGCATGCAAGATCTCAAATAACAAAGACATGATAGAATCAATAATCAATCTGAAATAGCATCTCAATATCCATCGGATCCTCGCAAACACAATATGTATGAATTACAAATAGATGATCTTGATCATGAACGGAGCTCACAAGATCTAAACATGAAAGCACAAAGGAGGAGAACCAGCCATCTAGCTACTACATGGATCTGTAGTCCAAGGATGAACTACTCACGCATCACACTGGAGGCTTCCATGGTGATGAAGAAGGCCTCCAGGGTGAATTCCCCTCTCCGGCAGGGTGCCGGGAAGAGCTTCAGATCCCTCCCGATCTAGGGATGGAGATGACGGCGGCTACATACTCTTTCGTGGATTTTTGATCGGGTACCTAGGGTTTTCGTCCCGAGGGCAAAATATAGGCAGAAGGAGAGGCCGAGGGGGTGCCGGGAGTGGCCACACCACCCCCTAGCGCGGGCCAGGCCTGGCCGCACGGCCAGGTGGCTCCCTGGCCCTTCTCCGTCTCGTATTCTGGCACTTGATCACTTCCAGAAAAATAAGCACTTTGGCTTTTGTCCCGTCCAATTCCAAGAATATTCATTTTCTGACTTTCCTGGAACCAAAAACAGCAGAAAACAGGCAGCTGGCACTATGTCTCTTGTTAATAGGTTTGTCCAAGAAATCATATGAAAAGTACTCCAAAGTTGGAACAAAATACAAGAAAGTGGATAAAACCAAGCATGGAACATCAAAAATTATAGATACATTTGCAATGTATCATCGAGTAATAACTTAGTTATCATCGTTGTGGTTCCATATTCATAGGTAAGACCGGTTCTATCTCCCAAAGCCCTAAGCCACGTAAAACTTGCAATGGATAAATTAGAGGCGTCTAGTTTAGATTGTTGCTGGGCTAGTGTCATGATATGGTAATGTTGTAAGTTGATGTATAGTTGATACCCTTACAACACACCTAACGTGTAAGTTCCATAGACCTTGGCCTTACACACAAATGAATGATAGAGATCATACCACGATGCACATGATGGTGATCAAATGCATGGACCATATCATTCCACTTTACACATATGATGTTTGCATCTTATATTGTTAGTTTGGCGTTTTAGTAGCATTATAAGATGATCCCTCATTTAGATATCAAGATAAAAATGTGTTCTTCCTTAAGTATTCACCGTTCTATGGATTGTGTTTCGAGACATCACGTGATGATCGGGTGTACTCGATTCTACGCTTTCATACAACAGGTGTAAGACTGTTTTACACACACAAGTACTAAGGTTCTTACTTGGCGAGCCTAGCATGTAAAGACATGGCCTCGGAACACGGGCCAAAAGGTTAAGCATGAGTCATATAGTTGATATGATGCCCATATTGATTCTCTCCTTTGAAGCCACACCGACTCACGTGATGATCGGACTTGGTATAGTGGATTTGGTTCATGTAATCACCAAAAAGACATGAGGGATGTTGTTTTTGAGTGGGAGTTCATTTGTAATTTGGATTAGTTGAACTCGATCTATCATAAACTTAGTCTAAACTTTACAAATTCTGTTGTAGACGGCACCACCTTCTTTTAATTTCAATGTGTTCATGGAGAAAGAGAAACTTGCAACGAATGGTAGCAACTTTACCGACTGGGCATGAATTTGGGGATTCTACTCAATGCTACACATAAGCTATATGTGATAGAAGCACCGCTAGGCCCCCCACCAGCTCCAGATGCCCCTGGCGAGGAAAATAACGTCTATCTGACTCGTTAGGAGGACGAGAAATTAGTTCATTGCCGCATACTGTATGGGCTAGAGCTAGAACTTCGAAAGCGTTTCGAAAATGACAATGCTTTGATACCATGGGTGAATTGAAAATGATTTCTGATACCCATGCTACCATAGAGAGTTATAATGCTTCTGAAAAGTTCTTTAGCTGCATGATGGAAGAGAACAGCTTCGTTAGCGAGCACGTACTCAAAATGTCTGGGTATGCCGATAGGCTTGTGTCCTTGGGAATAACGATTCCCATTGACTTAGGCATACATCGTGTTCTCCAATATCTCCCACCTAGCTACGAGAGCTTCGTGATGAACTACAATATGCAGGGCATGAAGAAGTCTCTCCCCGAGCTTCTATCAATGCTTACTGTAGCGGTGGAGATCAAGAAAGGACATCAAGTGTTGATGATCAATAAGACCACTAGTTTCAAGAAAGACAAGAAGGGTAAGCAAAAGGGAAAGAAGGGCGACAAATCTATTGCCACACCTAAAATCAAATCCCAAGCTGGCCCTAAGTCTGATACCGAGTGCTACTATTGCAAGGGGACTAGCCATTGGAAGCGAAACTGCCCCAAGTATGTGGCAGACAGGAAGGCCGACAAGGCAAAAACAAAGGTATATATGATATACATGTTATTGATGTGTACTTGACTAGTACTCACAGTAGCACCTGGGTATTTGATACAGGATCGGTTGCTAATATATGTAACTCGATTTAGGGGCTGCGGATCAAGCGACAACTAGCAAGGGATGAGGTCATGATGCATGTCGGCAATGCATCAAGAGTTGATGTGATCGCCATCGGAACGCTGCCTCTCCACCTACCATCTAGATTAGTTATAAACTTAAATAATTGTTATTTGGTGCCTGCACTGAGCATGAACATTATATCCAGATCTTGTTTAATGCGAAGTGGTTATTCATTTAAGTCCGAAAACAATGGTTGTTCGATTTATATGAATGATATCTTTTATGGTCATGTACCTGTGATGAATGGTTTATTTCTATTCGATCTCGATAATAGTGTCACACATATTCATAATGTTGATGCTAAAAGGATTAAACTTGATGATGATATATCTGCATATATGTGGCACTGCCGTCTAGGTCATATTGGTGTTAAACGCATGAAGAAACTCCATTCTGATGGACTTTTGGAATCACTTGACTTCGAATCATTTGATACATGTGAGACATGCCTTATGGGAAAGATCGTCGTTTTCCGGTTCAATGGAACGGGCGACAGATTTATTGGAAATCATACATACTGATGTATGCGGTCCAATGAGTGTGTCAACGCGAGGTGGATATCGTTATTTTGTTACTTTCACGGACGATTTGAGTAGATACGGGTATATCCATTTGATGAAACACAAATCTGAAACGATTGAAAAGTTCAAGGAATTTCAGAATGAAGTGGAAAATCATCGTAATAGAAAGATCAAATTTTTGCGGTCTAACCATGGAGGTGAGTATCTAAGTTACGAGTTTAGCACGCATATGAAAGAGTGTGGAATAGTTTCACAACTCACACCTGCCGGAACACCACAACGTAATGATGTGTCGGAACATCGTAATCGTAGTTTATTAGATATGGTTCGATCTATGATGTCTCTGACTGACTTGCCACTGTCATCAAGGGGTTATGCACTGGAAACTGTTGCATTTACTTTAAATCGGGCACCATCTAAATCCGTTGAAACGACACCATTTGAATTTTGTTTTGAAAAAAAACCTAAGCTGTCATTTCTTAAAGTTTGGGGTTGCGATGTTTATGTGAAGAAACTTCAACCGGATAAACTTGAACCCAAAGCGGAAAAATGCGTCTTCATAGGATACCCAAAGGAAACTATTGGGTATTCCTTCTATCACATATCCGAGGGCAAGGTTTTCCTTGCCAAGAATGGATCCTTTCTAGAGAAAGAGTTTCTCGCGAAAGGCGTGTGTAGTCGGAAGGTAGAACTCGAAGAGATTATTGAACCTTCTCTTCATACAACGGCGAGTAGCGCAGCACCGGAAATTGTTCCGGAGTTGACTTCATCGAATGAAGAGGGAACTAATGATTATGATCTTGAAACTCCGAAAGAGGACACTATCGAACCTCGCAGGTCAAGCAAGACACGTGCAACTCCTGAACTATACGGAAATCCTGTTATGAATTTCATGGTTGATGAAATAGATGACCCGGCGACGTATGAAGAAGCGATGATGAGCCCGAATTCCAATAAATGGCTGGAAGCCATGAAATCCGAGATGGAATCCATGTACGAAAACCAGGTTTGGACCTTGGTGCACCTACCTCACGACCAAAAGGCCGTTGAGAATAAATGGATTTTCAAAAGAAAAACTGATGTTGATGGTAATGTAACCATCTATAAAGCTTGACTTGTCGCAAAGGGGTATCAACAAATTCAAGGAGTTGACTACGCTAGGACATTCTCTCCCGTAGCGATGCTAAAGTCGGTTAAGATTATGTTAGAAATTGCTGCTTATTTCGATTATGAGATATGGCAGATGGATGTTAAAACTGCATTCCTCAATGGTATCATTGAAGAAGAGTTGTATATGATACAACCAAAGGGTTTTTTCAATCCAAAGGATGCTCACAAGGTGTGCAAGCTTCAGCGATCCATCTATGGACAGAAGCAAGCATCCCGGAATTGGAATCTCTGCTTCGATGAGGTGATCAAAGAGTTTGGATTTGTCCAAACTTATGGAGAGGCTTGTATTTACAAGAAAGTCAATAGGAGCAATGTGGCATTTCTAATATTATATGTGGATGACATATTATTGATTGGAAATGATATAGATCTTTTATACAGTGTTAAAAGTTATCTAAACAGCAAATTTTCAATGAAGGACCTTGGTGAAGCTTCATACTAGGCATAAAGATCTTTAGAGATAGATCAAGGCGCCTGATAGGGCTAAAACAAAGTACATACCTTGATAAGATTTTAAAGAAGTTTAAAATGGACGGAAGTAAGAAGGGGTTCTTACCAATGTTGCAAGGGAAGACATTGATTAAGACTCAAAGTCCGACTACGGCGGAAGAAAGAGAGATAATGGATAAAATCCCCTATGCTTCGGCTATAGGCTCTATAATGTACGCCATGCTATGTACAAGACCGGATGTGGTACATGCTATTAGTTTAACTAGTAGGTACCAATCTGATCCAGGTTCAGAACAATGGATAGCGGTCAAGAATATCCTTAAGTACTTAAGAAGAACAAAGGATATTTTTCTTGTATACGGAGGTGAAGAAGAGCTGGTCGCTAAGTGTTATGTCAACGCAATCTTTGACACCGATCCGAATGACTCTAAGTCTCAATCCGGATACGTATTTCTCTTGAACGGAGAAGCAGTTAGTTGGAGGAGTTCCAAACAACCTGTGGTGGCTAGACCAACGATGGAGGCGGAATATGTTGCTGCTTTAGAAGCGGCGCAGGAAGCCGTTTGGATGAAGGAGTTCATAACCAAACTAGGTCTGGTTCCTAGTGCGTTGGACCCAATGGTTATCTATTGTGACAACAATGGAGCCATAGCCAATGCCAAGGAACCAACGTCTCACAAGAATTCCAAGCATATTAAGCGCCGATTTCACTCCATCCGTAAGCATATCAAGAATGGAGATATAAAGATTTCTAAAGTACACACAGATCTCAATGTTGCAGATCCGTTGACTAAAATTCTCCCTAGGGCAAAACATGATCAGCACCAGAACTCCATGGGTGTTAGATTTATCACTATGTAACTAGATTATTATCTCTAGTGCAAGTGGGAGACTGAAGGGAATATGCCCTGAGAGGCAATAATAAAGTTGTTATTATGTATATTCCAAGTATATGATAGATGTTTATTCTGCATGCTATAATTGTATTAATACGGAAACGTTAATACATGTGTGTTTAATAAACAAATAGAAAGTTCCTAGTTATGCCTCTCTTCAAAACTAGCTCGTTGATTAACAAGATGATCAAAGTTTCCTGATCATGGACATTGGATGTGTTAATAACGAGGTCACAACATTTGTGAAATGATGTGATGAACATTCATCTGAAGTGAAGCATTATGATCAAAGTTATTATGTTTATATTGCTATAATATCGTACGAAGTAATCCTTGTCCTTAGACCATGAGATCATGTTAATCACGAACACCAGAAGAGTATCTTGATAATATCAAACGTCACACCGTAAAAGGGTGACTATAAAGATGGGTTCAGTGCTACGAAGGTGCTATGTAGAGGCTCATGGATCAAGAGTGGGATTTGTCCATCCCGATGACGAATAGATATACTCTGGGCCCTCTTGGTGATATCACATTAAGAATAGCTTGCAAGCAAGTGATGTGATCACTAGAATGTTATACCACAGGAACGAGAAAAGAGTGCATGTCGGTAACGAGATCAAACTAGGTATTGGGATACCGATGATTGAATCTCGGACATGTAATATATCGTGAGACAAAGGGATTAAGTTACTAGCTGTGAACACCCGGATTTTTAAGTCCAAATGCCTGTTATGCTGTACATCGCAATCCCTAGAATACCATTTTTGCGAGACATAATAGAACTAATAGCACATTACCTCATCCATTACAAACCATAATAGTCTTACAAATATTTGAACGCATGATCAAGTCTTAATACACATCAAAGTAGCGGAAATAAACATAGTAGAGACTCCATCTTCATTGTCACAAGTAATGCTGACGATGGGAGATGATCCTAGTTATCTTAGACATACTGTTGTCCATCCTCCGGATAATCCTCTTCATAGTCTGGCCATGGGAATAGCTAGGGACAAACCCATGAGTACTTTTAAAGTACTCGCAAACTATCACTAATGCAAGTAAGACAATTCTAGTAGGAACCATAAGCTCTAGTCTTGTTTGAAATAAGCTAGTTTTATTTCAGACGTACTTAGTAGTAAAGACCTATTTTAGTTGTCTAGATTACTCAAGTGGAAACATAGTTTTCATTTCCACAACCCTGTTGTGGTCAAGTCAAAGTCATATTTCAAGTCACAAGTCATTTTGAAAACATCTGACAACGGAACAGTATGGCCATCCGACTGTCCATGACGTGGACGCGGCTATTCGAATAGTTTGACACTCTGCAGAAGAGGTACACTTTCACCACAAAATTCGATACATCCGTCAGGGATAGCCCTGAATCATCATACTTGGTATGCAAATAATCAATCATAACCTTTCAATTACACACCCTAGTATAGGCACCTCCCCTATGAGCTTGGCCTCCCAGCCATGGAAATCCGCCATCCTAGGAACTGCATAGGTGGTCACTTCTTTCACTCACAGTCACGAGGTAGCCTCAGCTTAACCCTTTTTCTGTGAGGGAACCCATACTAAAACAAATAAACTTCTAATTAAGCCCTACCCAAATCAGGTATTCTGGTTGTACGGTAAAGCTGGAATGGTATCGCATCTGAACCCAACCATCAGTTTTTATTCAATGTCAAGTCACAATTCTCATTCATCATCATCTTCAAGTCATTTTGTTTCATAACCCATGTCAAAACATTTCAATAGAATGACTCATAACTCTAAGGTTTTCATAATCATTTGCTCCAAGTGTTCCCATCTAAAGTGGTCAATATTAGTTTAGCACTACCAACTATCAATGAGGGCGTCACTATTGAGGGGTGCTAACCAAGTGTAACTACCTAAACCTAGTTCTATGCTCTTGATTGCATCTTTCCTATTTTTTCCACTAATCACCAATAATTAACTATTTAAGAAACTTTGGTAAAGGAAAAAATAAAGCTTGTAGGTAAAGCTTGGGCTTGGTATAATAAAGATTGCATCACAATAGCATGCATAGTTTAACTTGCATAGGTTAGCTTGCATAGTTGAGCTTGCCTTGGTTGGTACAGTGGTCAAAGTGCTCCTCTTCTTCTTCGTAGAATTCTTCTTCCTCGTATCCCGGGTTGGTACTAGCATCTATAAATAAATACGAGGTACACAATCACCAAATAATACTTAGCTACTTCTATTCAGCACACAAAGGCTCACACTAGATGATCTAGCATCATCTCAATCACCACATGAAATAGTGACATAGTCTTATTTATCTTATTTTAGAAATGCAATTTCTACTCATTGAAAAATACTTAAGATTTAATATTCTCCAATTATAAAATATGGGATCATGTTGACACATGTCATCACCACATATTCCAATACTTGGGAATGTGATTTAAAGTATATGGCATATATTACAAAGTTTAATATTGCTCTTTAATATAATTAAGATGACTAGAAATGACTATATAGCCATTCTTTTAATCTTATCCCATGACTACTGCATGTAAAACTATATATTTTTGGCATATTCAGATAGATCATGGCAAATGTGATTTTTGACAATAATCAACTCAAAAGCATTTATGGTTGATTTTAGAAAAATGTTTGAAGTTGGAAAAGTCAATCCCTTGTGATTTTTACTGTGGGTGATCTATAAATCTAAAATGTTTAAATCCAACGGTAGTGTTTAGAAATTTTCATTTCCTTTCTAACAAAATCGAAACGGTATGCGCTAATCCTAGCCGCACGATTAGAGCACAATTGACGGCTCCGCGTCGTCGTCTCCCTCGCACGATGTGCTCGGGATTCAACCCTAACTCTCTGGTGAGGGTCGTCGGGGGCTTACTAGGGCTCTATCTAGGTACGGCGGTGTAGGCAGATGAACTGGTCGACGATGGCGGTTCGAACGGTGGTCGCGGCGGCTCCTAGCACTGGCTCCGTTCCACCACTACTGCGGCGAGCTCCAGTGAAATTCTGCCGCTGCCTGCTTCGTCTTGCTCCAGGGATGGGTCAGAGAGGTTGCTGGGTGAGAGGTGAGTCAAGTAGGGTGTGTTTTGACGCAAGGGGAGGGGTCTATTTACACCCCAGTGAGGGGAGCATTGGGGCATGGCTCGGGCTCATCGGCGATGTCGTGATAGTGAGCTATGTGCATAGAGGAGGGTAGGCCGACGCAGTGCTCCCTGGCAATCGTCATGCGCACAGTGGCACGGCGAGGCGCGGTATCCATCGGTCGGGAACGTCCATGCCATCCTCGGGTACCGTTGGTGTTCTTCACAGCGTACGGCGTGTATAAGTTGCACGGGGTCAAACGGGCATGTCTGGGAGGTTGCTGGTGTCGCGACGAATGCATTGATGCGAGGGGAGAGAGAGGCACAGCGTGGTTGCATGGGATTGCTTGGCGCACTGGCGTGCGGATTGACATGGCAGACAGAGAAGTGGGCGTGGCTGTGCTGGCATCTCCACGGGCTGGTGTTGGTCGAGGTGTATACGAGCGGGTGCGGTGAGGTCATGGCTAGCTCCTAGCGGTCGTGGGCAAGGGCAGTGAGGCGTGTAGCGTCGAGTCCATGTCGGGTCGGCATGGTGAGATTGGGTATGGGTTGGCACTAGTCCAAAGGGCGAGTGAGCAAGGCTTAGCAGCACGGGCTTGTACTAAGGTGAGTGTGGGCGAGTGGTGGAGGCCGAGTGAGGTACAAAGATGATCACAAGAATGCTCTAAACAGTGTGGAGTAGGTAGCTCTGTATTGTTCTCGTTAAGTGTTCGATCAAATGGCCGCAAGAGAAAAAAATTTGAATTATCAAAGTATATTTAGTGGGTTTGTTAATCATTAGCTTAAGAGTCTCTAGTTGCAAGGGTTTGTCAAGTGGAGAAGGTTTTGATGGTTTTGAAAAGTTGCTATCTTGATGCCTATGATAGATTCAATTTTGAAAAGTCCTCCAAAAGAATTTGAATTTGTTCCTGTAGGTTTTGAAAGCTCACTAGTGTTCATTGTCACTTGGTCTAGCAAGGTGAGAAAAGAAATGGAATTGTTTCTATTTGAAATTATTTAATAGAGATGCCCAAAGTGAGCTAAGTGTTAACATTTGCAAAAGTGACCATTAGCTCATATGCTTTATAATTTGATTTTCTTTTGCTTTGGTTTGGTTTTGATTTGACCTAGATGATATTGTTTTGATCTTTAAACTAATTCTCATCATTTATAACAAACAAACATGGCATATCATGCATTCATACATCAATAACAAGCACACACTTGCATTCATATAGTTTTTAAAATTAAAAGTTTTTGTTAACCCTAATTTTGGTTTCTTGGAAATTGATATCCTCATTTTAATATTTTTGAGATGTTACACTAGCGTGAAAGGTTCTCACGATCATAGAAGTCATCGTTGAAGGTGTAGGGGTCAGAATGGATCTCCAGGTCCCGCTTCTGATTATTGATCTGAGAGGGGTCTCGATCATGTCTGCATTATTCGTGAACCGTAGGGTGACACACTTAAGGGTTGCTAAACACCATTTGGAGCAAACATGTTTCAGACGAAAGAATTGCAAAGCGCTGGAATTATTTTGAATGGACACCGGAATTGTTTCGGGTGAAATTGCTGAAATTGGTTCTACATGTGATATTGAAATATTGCAGGAGGTTTTATGTGAATGTTTGTTAATTAAAGTAATTAGCAAAATTCTAAATAAAATAAATAAAAGAGTTTTATTAAATGAGAGTTGCATTAAATTTGGTGGAAATTTAATGCATGTGAGTGAACTTTGAGTGGAGACAAAATTGATGTGAGTGGAGCTTCCATCACATGAATGAGGAAGAGGTGGGGGCACCCCCCCCATGGGCACCGGCCATGGGAGGGGAGGATCCCTCCTCTCCTATAAAAGGCCCCCCTCTCCTCCCTCACAAAGCAAATCTCCTCGTGAAGGATCTCTCTCCCCCTCTAGATATATTCTCCATGGCCTCGGATTAGCGAGATACATGTTCCCGGTAGCATTTCGTCTGGAAGGAGTTGTTGCTTCCGCTGATTCGCTGGAGCGAGGAGGTGGATGTTTTTCGGTGGCCTGAACGTGTGTGCGAGGACGGATGCGCTGCTGATTTGCGGCGCTAGGACTTCCACACGATCTTGAGATCGGCAAGCGTTCTACTACATCATCCACGAGTTCCATCTCATTAACAAAGCTGTGTTGTCTTCGAGGGTAAGTTCTCTATGGATGTATATCCATCCTTTGCTTGTATCTAGTAGATAGATCTTGGCGTATAGTCCAATCGTAGGAAGGTTTTGTTTTCTATGTTGCGAACGCAATATCGTCACCATGACTGAAGTGATGAAGAAGTGCCTGGAGCATGATCCAGCCCTTGCCATGATCGACGATTATAAGCTTAATTAGTTTGTCTTCGTTTATTGTGAACTTTGTCTTTATGTCGTGCGGTTGCCTTGCTACAATCTTGCTGCTATATATTGCAGCGTCGTTAAATATGTTGTGCTAATATATATTTTGCTCGTTCTATGCATATTGGTGTATGCCTGTTGTGGCTTAGTATTACTTGTGATGTCTGGTAAGCTCAACAGCTGGGGATGATGTTATTAGACCGCACGAGCATGCTGAAACCAAACATGCGCTATCTATTCTCCCTGGCCTAATACAGCCCACCAAATGACACAGCCTCATTTCTGTCCAAGTCCTGAATAGTGTCAATGTGGATTACCAAATAACTGGGAGATTTTGGCCTAGAGCCCGATCTGCGCGTGTAGTCCTCGCACGTGTAGGTTGCATCCGTGGGAACAAACTCGTACGGAAACCAAACACGCCCCAACAGGGGCGGAGCTCCTAGTTGGGAAAGGTAGGGCAGCCGCCCTACCATGATTTTTGGCAAAAAGCGTTAGATGCATATGTTTTTCTGAACAATTTGAGTGGTCATATGCTGAAAACGGACTTCGTATGTGAAAGTTATGCTTGTTTTAGTGAACACTACGCTAGGTGTTGTCTTGTTTTAAACCAACTCTTGCTCTTTGCAATGTTCTAAACAATGTTCTAAGGTGGAGCCGAGAGTATTTTAAACACCCTATGGCGTGTGGCCAAAATCAAATCTAATTATATGACATTTATGTTTTATGTTTCAACTTTGGCTTGTACTATATTATTGATAAAAAATTCTAATTGACATGCTTGCTCAATTTGAGAAATGATGGTTTGGAGCCTTCCTGAAACACATGAATTCACGTAAATAATGATATCAGAATCCTAAGTATACACGAAGTAGTAACAAAATGAGTGAAAAATCATTAAAGACAAAAAGACATAGGTCATTATTGATTATTTTGGAGGTGGTCACCTTCTAATTTCCTATAAAATGTATTACAACTAATTTTGACTATTGCTTTGACGAGTTGTCGTTAGAGTTGCTTTATAGTTTCTTATCTTGACTCAAGTGACTCATTTTATAGGTTTAATGCGAATAAAATTTCTCGATTTACAGAGATCTATCTTATTATAAGCATGAGTCTATATAAGATAACCTTGAGATATTCGTTGTAGAATTAAATACTTCAAAAATTGTCTTAATATTTGAATGATACATCATGCTTCCTATTGTTTACATCCCTATTGAGTTGTCATTGATTTTACTGTTGGAGACAACAACAGTTGAAAGCACTTTCTTGATTTAAAAAATCATCAAGACGGAGTGGGCATTCACATTTTTTTGTCCACTCTACCACAATTTTTTCCGTCCTCCTCCACTGCGCCCCAAGAGAAGAGGAGATTAATCATCGCCATATGTCAAAAGAGGAAGATCTGCACGACAACATGGCAATTCAGAGAACCAAAGAATAGATGCCCTGCTCCTCCGATGTTTCCTGTAGATGAAGCACAGCACTAATTGCAGCAGAAATGAACAGTGCCACAGCGTCCAGGTCGGAAGAGAAGCTTTGGCGACTCGTGTCGTGTGGGGTGCGCTTGTCAAAATATTATTCGGACAGCATTGCATTTGCATGGGTAAGTTTCAGTCTCCATCAGCCATGCATGGAGGAGCAGCACAGTAGAGCATCACCATCTTACCTTTGTGTGAATCTGAATCTTCATAGAAATCTCAAATTTGTTTCAGGAGACGCGCGGGAAACAGAGCGGAAACTCCCCGGACAAGCCATGGTGGCCATCCCGCCGAAGTTGAGACAAAGACCAGCGTCTTGTCCGGTTTACCCGACAGTTGAATTTTACAGAGTTTTCTTGCAGATGTTGGACCGGATTAGGTCTTGTTTTCAACGTGGAACAATCGGAGTACTACCGTCCTGTAATCGAACTCTTCCCACCATGGCAAGAAATATCTCGATTCTCAACGCCACTTATCCTCGATCAGTCAGTCCGCTCACGAGCTTTGCGTAACTCGTAAGGAACTGATCTGATCGCGTCTTGCTTCAATTGATTTATCCCCTTTTCACCAGATGCAACCTACCCCTATTCGATCGGCACTTGATTGTACTGATGTGCAAGCCACCAAAACCGATCCAGCAATCGGCGGATCACTTCATCGTCATTTCTCACTAAAATCTACTACTATTGCATTGCATTAATCTGAACAGAACGGGAGAGAAGGCACACTATGAACAAACACATGCATGTACTACTAGCAAAGTTCAGTCTAAAACGCACACACCGACGCAGAAGAAAAGAAAAAAAATCGAATTTCACCCGACGCAACCACGCGACGGGTGAAACGCCTAGCTAGCTAATGTCCACCCACGGGTAGGGTAGGTAGCGAGGTGAAATGAAATCTACTAGGAATCCTTGGCACCGCCGGGCCGGGCGGTCAGTCGAAGCGGCGGCCGCGCCAGGCGGAGACGGAGAAGAGGGCGCGGTCCTGCCAGCAGAGGAAGAAGACGCCCTTCTCCTCGCGGACCTTGAACCCGTCGCACCCGAGGCCCTGCGCCGCCCGGCGGGCCTGCAGCAGCGAGTAGTAGCTGAGCGGGACGCGGCCGAACCCTGCGCCCTCCATCCTCGCCGCCCAGCGCTCGTGCCTCTCGTGGCGCTCCCTGCGCTCGCCACCGTCGCATGCGACGATGTTCTTGATCTCCTCGCCGAGGAGCCAGCGCTCGACGCGGGCCCGCTCCACGGAGCCGCGCGCCGCGCCCACCTCCAGGCAGTCGAAGAGCGCCGCGTAGTAGTTGAGCGCCTCCACGAACCGCTCCGTCAGGCCCGGCGTGTTGTGGCTCGCCTCCTGCTCGGTGACGACCATGATCTTGGGAGACAGCCCCCACAGCGCGCCCAGGAAGGCGTCGGCGCGGGAGGTGGACGGGGAGAGCAGCCCCGAGGAGTCCTCCGGGCTGCTCCGCCCCCGCTTCTCCTTGTCGACGACGGTGGTTGAGGTGTCGTCGTCGGTGGCGAGGAGGCGGTGCAGCTGCAGGCTGGATGTGATGGCGAGCGCCTCGCCCGTCTTGACGCGGAGGGACTCGACGTCGAGCGCGTCGAGGCGGGTCGCCACGGGGTTGAACTGGAACGGCACGTCCAGGCGCTCGGCTTCTTTCGTGAGCACCATGGCCGTCTGGGCGAGCAGGTCCTTGTGCTCGTGCACGGCGGTGAGGCGGAAGTGTGGAGGGCCTTCGGGGCGCGCGGCGAGGAGGTGGAGCAGCTCGAGCCACTGGGCGGCGTCCGCGCCGCCGAGGTCGATGACGTGGACGATCTTCTCCGACTCCATGGCCTCGAGCACGGCCTGGTTGGCCGCGGCGCCGGCGAGGCGGAGGAACGGGCAGAGGTCGAGGAAGTGGCGGCGCGCCACGGCGACCTCGGCCGGCGTGGGGGACGCGCGGGGCAGCAGCAGCGCCCTGCATAGGCCCGGCCAGGCACGGAGGGCGCGCCGTGCCAGGGCCTCCGCGAAGGCCGCCGCGACGCGCTGCATGGCGTCTCCGTCGGCGGACGCCAGGGAGGCGATGTGCTCGAGGGCGGCGTTGGCGGCGTCGAGGCGCCCCGCGGCGGCCGCGGCGGCGCAGTTGAGGAGGAGGTGGATGAGGCAGAGGCCGCGCTCGTCGGAGCGGAGCTCCCGCAGCATCCACGGCGGCGTGGACGCCGCGGTGGCCGGGTGCAGCGGCATGTTGGAGAAGTTCTGCAGCGGGGACGAGGTTACCGACGAAGAGGAGCCTTCGTCCTGCTGGTGGATCATCAGCCTCGCCAGCGCTGCCTGCCCTTCTGAATTCGCAAGAGCTGAAGCTGGTTCGTTTTGGCCCGCGGTGTTGTGGATGAGGATGATGGATTTATACGGCTCCGGAAATGGTATGGCCTTTCACGGGCACGGGCTCGTTTGAGGTTCTTGGAGGTTTTTTCGTCTGCACTCTGCAGCCTGAGAGGCTATATTGGGAATAGTAGGAGGTAGGAGAGGAGAGCTGCAAAAGCCTGCGTGCGTGCTGCAAAGAGAAACCCCAATTAACAAACTAAGCAGCCTTAAATAGAAGGGAGCGACACGGCAGAGGAGCCAGCGAGCGAGCGAGCGAGCGAGAGAGAGGACAAAGCAAAGACAAGGAGAGAAGAACAAAGGGCAGAGAGCCAAGCAGGTCGCAACAAGCGGCAAGAGGTCCAGAAACAAAATTACAATTCCCTCCACTCCCATCCCCTCCCGTTCAGGCCAGAATTTCTCAGGTTGGCCGGTGAGGACAAGGGGAAAATCAAGGCCATTTATTTCTGGACTCGTCGGGCATGCATGCATCAGTGGACTTTACTGTACGCAGCATCAGACTACCATACTAGGGGCAGCGAGGAGGGCGAACACAGCATTCTTAGATGAGAAAAACACCCCAAAAGATGGCACAAGAAACGCTCACCTCAAGGACAAGCCAATCCAGGAGCAGCAGCCGTACGGGCCACCCGGCGCAAGGGATCGACCGACGCAAATATAGAAGCAGCAGCAAGGTGAGAGAGACGTGGATGGTGTGGAAGTGGGAAAGAAGGAAGGGGACGAGGAGAAGAGCAGGGAGCGTTTTGGAGTTTTCTGTCCGTCGGCGACAAAAGGCGGGGGGGCCGCGGGAGGCTTTTGTCTTCCATCGAATCGCGCTTGGCCTCTACCGGCGCGAGCCCACGCTCGTGGTTTGGACTGGAGCCGCGCGACGGAGGAATTTTTCTGGATGTGTGCACCGTCCCCCTTCTATTCTCGCGTAATCATAATCTAGACAGGGTTTGGTGGACTCTGCAGGACTGCAGGCCACCTACACACAGGAACAATTACTACCCGTGTAGACATGCAGCTCGTCCTTAGCAGCCTCTCCGATTTGTTTATTAAACCATCGCTTTTCCTTTCGAGCGGATTTTTTTTGTCTCTACCGTTATTTTAAAAAAAAATTCAAAATTCATATCTATGAGTGTCAATTTTTTTAACAAAAAACTAGATGTACCAAACTATTCTTCTCACGGAAGTAGTATCATACTTTTTCCCTAAAAACCGTAGGTTTAATCGAACCTTAGAAATCAATGTAAAATGAAATAAAAAGAACACGTCTACAAAACTTTGTTTTTTTACCTTTGTTTACCGGATCAATCTAGTTTACTTTTATAGTGGGTAGAATCAATGGATCGAGATAGGACAGGGTTCAAGATCCACCTTCAGTTGCACATCATATGGGATGAAAGATCATAATAAGCACATCCATTGTAAAGTTTTAATAGTGATAATCTCTTGTGGGCAACACATCCTAATATACTAGAACCCCATGATGCAACGGACATAGCAAAAGTCTTTTAATCCAACTAAGTGCACCACGAACGGGCTACAAACGATTATTAAGTGTAAAACATAGATCAAAGTATTAAGTGGTGATGTTGTTGTAATCCCGAATGGGTCGCTAAGCAAAGACCGTACTATATTTTCTATCACTGGAGTTCCTATGAGATCGCCGCTAGCCAAGTATCTCACCTCAAGCCTTTATCAATCTATGGGATCTTGGGTACCTATAAGTCCATGCTCGAGACAAGAGACAAAGAACAAAAGATACAATCGCTATTTCAAATAATACACAATTCTCCCATGAATTAGATGCACATAATCGCTGCAAGGTTTCTCCACAACCCGCAGCCCGTGAGGCCTACTTACTCATAACAATAACATCAAGGATAGAAACCATTGTGCAAAATATTTAGATTGAAATCAAATATTCTTACAATGATCGCTGAATCACAAGGAGATCTAAAGTACAAAGCAATGACTATGTCTAATGGAGGGGATTGATGATGGATGGATGAACAATGGTGTAGATCTCCTTTGGTGGTGTTGTGATGCACTCTCGAAATGGTGGCTCTCTGGTCGGTGGCTGGAGCCTCAAAATATATAGCTGTCTTCACAAAAGTTGTAGGCTTTTACAAGATGAAGCCGTCGCCACATGGTACGGGCGGGCCATGCCCGTACCAGTGGTCGTTACTGTGTCTAACTCCTTGAATTGACTCCACAATTACTTGGTCGTGTGGACTTTCTCAAAACCTTCATTAGGACTCTGGATTTCGCATTAAAAAGCATGATTTCTTGCACAACACAATTCAAAGCAAGGTTTTGCATATCTTTGAAATTATTAGTCATTAGTGGCAAGGATTGCGAGTTTCTTGTCAATTGCTTCACCGAAAACAATGTTTAAACATGGTGGAAGATGGCTATTTTTAGAGCCATCAACCTCCCCAAAGCTCAAACCTTGATCGCCCATGAGCAAGAAGAAACAAAAAAACTATAAGCAATTCAGCATTTAAACTTGAAACAACGAGAACAAAATTCACTTATGGTTGGTAGTCATATGCGCTCAGTACTTAATCCATTTGAAAAGCTTATCAAAGTTAGAGAGATGACAAGAGTACTATACAAGTTTTGGCAAGTCAAGACAATCAGTTTAATATAAGTATAAATAATTAGAAGTGTAGTAATCAATCCAATTCTTCTAGTTAACTCTTAGCTTGTTAAGGAACACTAGGATGTTTTTAATATCATAATTGAGTAAGAGAGTTTATGTCATGTGTAGCATATCACTGAAGTGTCTTATTTACGCTCACATCAATAGATTAAGTTTATAAAAACACTTCTAATTCAATCATTATCTTTTAAGAAAATTCGTAAAGTAGTAATGAGACCATGTCAATGACTTGTTATGTGGATCTTCATACATATCTTTTTATTCTTATTTTTTCTTTTTTTTCTTCCTATTTCAAGGATCATTGGCTATTTCTTTTATAAGTGCTTGCACAACCTTTAAGAGTACCAATACGTTTGCCCATATATTGACACGTATGTCCTCATGTCATCAACTCATAGCCAAATCCGGGGTTATACCATACATCGTTCAAAAGCTAGCGGAGTTGTTGGCATCCCAAAGGTGTGCATGAGAAATATATAACTTTTTATTTTATCCTCTTTTTTTATTGATAGAACCATGGTTTGATCCACAAGGTTAGCTTTGGCATGCATCACAATTACCATTAGACTTTATTTCAATCAAACAACTCCTTTCAAGAGTGTCGTCAAGACAATCAAAACATCTATGGGGTTAAGTATCTTTAAGGGTATACTCTTAAGACAATCATTTATCAAACAAGTTATAAATTTTAGACTTTTTATTGTACTTGTTTGGCAATATTATTTCCAAGGCAAGACTTGGTTAGCTAAAATAACTAGAGAAAAATCTTCCACAACTAATGATCATCCCAATAAAAAGCTCTACTCTAACTGTATTAAATTACTCTCACTAGCGTGGCATCTTAGCAAATCAACCAACTAAGATAAACAACTCAAACTTCAAAAGTGAGAGACATAGAACATGCCTTTTATAAGTGACTTCATAATCCTCTTCCTTATAGGGATGTGTTCCTTCAAAACTCAAGCACGATTATTCCCATAATAATATTAAAGCAAAGCGGCAAAGTACGAATCCACATTGATGAAAAAAGGAAAAATGGAAAAATCTTTTTGTATTTTTAGGATAGGGATTAAAAAATAGAAAAGAACTTGGGACCAAGCAAGGAACTAAGAAAATAAAAACAAACGAAAAAAAGGAAACTAAAAGGGAAAGCAAATGGAAAAAACGAAAAGTGTTGGAACAAGCCAACACGAGTGTTTCAAAACTCCCAAGGAGTTAGAGTACAACCTTGTTATTACACAAATAAAATTGTTGGGGGAACGCATCCTCAAGCTCAGGCTTTTGCAAGACCTTTTGTTGATCATTGTGGTGGCGGTGGATAATCTCCCATGTTTCATTGGCTGCTCCAATCATGGAACTGGGTGGCGAAGTTTGTAGAAGCATCTCGAAGGTTGATGGAGAGATTGTTCATGTTTGGGATATTTCCTTCGAGTGCATAAATATCTTCATAGGTAGTGTAGTAGTTTGGTAGCTACACATCTTGGTCGGGTCCTTCTTGTTCTACTTCTTCATCTTCTCCTCCTCCTCCCACGGGTATTTCTTGATCGGGTAGACTTGCCTTAACCTGCGCGTCAAAACGCAAACGTCCATCCTCGATAGAGAATAGACCATTAGGCAAAGGAGCTGGGATCAAGTGATCCGCTCCAGGTATATCAAAGAAGTGTCTACTATTAGTTCTAAAAATTATACCACATCCTCTTAGAGTAGAAAAACCGAGACGGTTACTTCCTGTCAATGGTTGCATATTACCTAGATTGATGTGAAGTGCGCGTGCAAGAATAGTCACAACTCCTCCTCCGTATATGGGTCCTCGAGAATGCAGAGTTTGATGATTAAGGTAA
The DNA here is from genome assembly GCA_910589775.1 of Avena eriantha. Classification (NCBI taxonomy): domain Eukaryota; kingdom Viridiplantae; phylum Streptophyta; class Magnoliopsida; order Poales; family Poaceae; genus Avena; species Avena eriantha. The sequence continues at coordinate 336,768,859 of OU342746.1, forward strand.
AACACAAGAAGGACCCAAATTTCCAGTTAAGTTACAATTAATAATAACATATTTTACGAGGATCATCATGTCTTCCTCATTGACTCTAGTAAACTCACCACATGCCTACAAGGTGTTTGCAATAATATAAAACAAATAGCGAATAGCAGGATTGTCGATTTGGTTCCCCTTGGGTTTGTATCCATGAATTCTCATTAAATTAAAGTACTGCCAAGGTGCAGGGTTTTAAACAAAGGTGGAGGAGCGTATGTCGATGGTGTTGTTGGCAAACCCAAAACATTGAGTCCATTGGTCGAGTGTCAAGGATTACTCATAGTTCATAAGACGGAAATTGATACGGTCAACTCCAGATATTTGATTCTCGGAACAATAGTGTGAGCCCACCATATGCGTCAAGGTGCTGAGGAGCTCAACCCTCAAGCAGCGATACGTGGCGACATCCTGGAAGACAAAGTCCTACAAACCAACATTATTGCAAAGTAAATCAAAATCAGCACAAATGCCAAGTTGGTTCAGGATATAGGTACACGCTCACTTGGTGGATTTGATTTCTCGAAGCTTGAGACGGTCAAAACGGTTCAGCTGAAACTCCTCGGTGAAATCGATACCAAGTGACTCGAGGGTCAAAGTATCAACGGGTGGTGCGAAGGTTCCGCAACCATCGCATACGTATGGCTCCTCGTGTTCATCTAAAACAAATTAAAAAATGCTAATTGATTTTTTTAGTCCAATAGAAACATAGCATATGTGATCCTCTACACTAGTTACAAAAGAAACTCCTCTAAAACAATAGTAAGCATGCACAATATCAATATTAGATCAAGAACAAGACCTAAGTCTAGATTGACAATGATGAATGATTGAGTGAAGTTTTGGTACAAATAAGTTGGGGATCGGAGGAGAATCATACCTTAGATCGATTAGGTGAGACGAAATGAAGAAAGATTGAGTAAATTTGAAGATCGAATGGAGGTGGTTTGGAGTTTGGACGAAGAAGAAGAAAGAGAAAATTTGTGTTTGGGGGATTTTTAGGTTACCTCATCGTGGGGTTATGACGGCCGTGTACATGTTACATGCGTGAGGTACAGCCGGGGCCTGCTCGTATCGGGTGACATACCTTCGGGGTGATGAATCCCTTCCGGTGGTGCACTCGATACGGGCGTGCGGTAGGGTCGCGCGTGCTCGTAGTACTGGTCGTTATGCGTTCAGTTCCTTCACTTGAAATCTGATGTTTTGTTCGAGGATATGGTACGGGCGCATCCGCCCATACCAGTGCTTGTTATGACGCATGTGTCCTACGGCAAAAATCAAAGTTTCTATTTTCCGATTCCTCGAGGTGGTACGGGCGCACGATACGGTCCCTTCCAGCCGTAGCACTGGTTATATGCGGCCAGTAAGCTGAAAAACTCAATTTTCTATTAGTAGCTTCATGCGTCTTTACACATCTTATCAAAGGACAAAATAACATCAAATAGACTATAAAAATCAGTAATACTTCTTAGGCCATGTGTTAGTAAAAATAAAGGATAGAGGATTGCCTTATTTCTTCTCCTCTCTCCAAAGGTCTTCTTGAACACTCTTTATTAAAAACAAAACAAAGCAAACATTAAAAAATGAAACTAACATAAGAGTAAAAACTTTTATTTTACATGGGTTGCCTCCCATGGAGCGCTTCTAGTTAAGGTCAATTAACTTGACCTAGATGGTGATCATTTAGGTTTAATGAGTAGAACACCCACTCCAAAGTAATTAGCTTTCAAAGTAATTATACCATCGTCATCATTAGGCTTGGCCTTCTTCTTTCTAGGGAAGTGTACTATAAAAAGATCTCTAGATGGTAGTCATATTCTCACATTCCCTTAATGTAAATTGATTAGTGCTTTAATAGTTTTTAGGAAGGGCCTACCTAGGATTATAGGTGCTATGGGATCATCAGACATGTCGACAATAACAAGATCAATAAGCGCGGGACTACCTTTAATTTCAACAACTACATTTTCTTTTATCCCAAAAGCTTGTTGATAAGTTGAATCCGCTAGATGGAGTCTTATTTCAGTAGTTGCATATGGCCCCAAGTATAACTTGGCAAATAGGCATTTGGAAATCTTTGAGACACTTGCACCAAGATCACAAAGTGCAGATATCTCATTAACCCCAACCTTAATTTTAATAGTAGGCTCAAATATATCATCTAGCTTAGCAGGAAGTTTATCAGCTAGTCTCTTATACTCCATATCTAAATAACGAACTTTAGATGCTACTTGTTGAATAAATTGTTGGTATATAGCATCATTACCTTGTTCTATACCGGGATTCTTTACGGTGATCATCTTGACTAGATCTTCCACGGTATATTCTGGTGTTGGTGCGTTGATGTAATCTAGCTCTTTACGCTTTTCCTCATTTGGTACCATCATCATCATTTTGAGGGCTTCCACCGGATTTGGCTCAAGCTTCCTAGAAAATTTTGCTACTATGAGAGATTGGCTCTCCGCTACCTTGCCCAATTGAGCCTCCATGGTCTTTGTCCTTTCCTATAGATCATGCACATCATTTCTAATTGCAATGGCTTGGTTAGATAATTGTCATATACTACTTTCATCGTTCTCCGTGATTTTAATGAGCAAAATTATTTTTCTCGGTCTGAGATTGTATAAAAGTTCTAACGGTTTTCTCAAACGAGGGATTGCCATGATTTGCTCCATTATGATTATCATAATTATTTTAGGGAGCTCCTGCAGGATTAGAGTAATGTTTTTGAACATTTGAAGCATAATTTTGGTTTTTCCATGCAGGATTATAAGGAGTGCGAGCTATAAAATTAATATCATTAACATCAGTAGTGATAGCATTAACTTGGGTATCTTCCTTACCCTTTACTATGTTGAGTAACTTGTCTACCTTAGATGTAAGCTCTTCATTGTTTACCTCGGTGATTGAACTCACTCTTTTCGAGGGTCTCTCCACATGTCATTGGGCATGGTTATCTTGAATATCATCAAGTAATTTGTTTGCAACACTCACTTACTTTCCCATGATTGTTCCTCCTACTACAGTATCTAGCATAGACTATGACAATGGGTTAAGGCCATTATAAAATAAATGTAATATAAGCCATTCTTCCATCCCATGGCTATGACAGTTCATTACGACTTCTTTCATCCTTTCCCATGCAAGTGCTGGCTGCTCGCGATCTTCTTGTCTAAAGCTTGTAATGTTGGATCTTAGTTGCATAGTTTTAGCTGGGGGAAAACTTAGTCATAAACATATTAGTGCATTCCTCACAAGATTTAATAGAGCCCTTATGTAGAGCTAGCAACCAGTACTTAGCCTTTCCTCTAAGATAGAAAGGAAACAATCTTAATTTAACAGCATTTGAATCTACATCTTTAATACGCATCATGTCGCAAATTTCAGTAAAAGTTTTAAGTGCAAACCTGAATCCTCAGAAGATGAGCCTCCAAATTGGTTTTGCTGAACCAAACTTAAAAGGTTAGGCTTAATTTCATAAGTTTCCGCATCAACAGCGGGCTAACTGATAGGTGCATGAATAAAATCATCAATGGGAGTAGCATACTCTCCAAGTCTCTTTTGAGCCATGGCTCTTTATTTTTTTTGTATTTTTAAGTAAAGTAAAAAAAATAACAAGTATCTAATTTTTTGGGTTTTCAAATAGATAACTAGAAAGTAAACTAATAACAAGAATAAAACTACAAACAATAATAAAACTAAAAACAAGGTCTCTAGTGACCTCACCAGGATAGCAAAATTTCTTCCCGGCAACTCCGCCAGAAAAAGGGTTGATACCTTCGATCTGAATTCACGGATGTAGTATAATAGCTTTTTCCCTAGAAGATCTAGGTTTAATCGAACCTTGGAAAGCAATACTAAAAGGAAATAAAATGGACACGTCTACAAGACTTTGTTTCTTTGTTTTACCTTTGTTTACCAGACCAATCTAATTTAATTTTATAGTGGGTTGAATCAATGGATGGAGATAGGCCAGGGTTGAAGATCCACCTGCAGCTTCACATTATATAGGATGAAAGATAATAATAAGCACATTCATGTGTAAACTTTTAATAGTGATAATCTCTTGTGCGCAACACATCCTAATATACTAGAGCCCCATGATGTAGCGGGCATAGAAAAAGTCTTTTAATCCAACCGAGGGCACCACGAAGCAACATGCTACAAAAGATGATTAACTCTAAAACATAGATCAAAGCATTAAGTGGTGATGTTGTTGTGATCCCAAATGGGTCACTAAGCAAAGACCCTACTATCCTTTATGTCACTAGGGTTCCTATGGGATCACCACTAGCCAAGTATCTCACCTCAAGCCTTTATCAATCTAAGGGATCTTGGGTACCTACAAGTCCACAAATTGAGACAAGAGACAAAAAACAAAAGATACAAATCTCTATATCAAACAATACATAATGCTCCCGTGAATTAGATGCACATAATCGCCGCGAGGTTTGTCCCCAGCCCGCATCCCGTGAGGACTACTCACCCATAACAATAAGATCAAAGGTAGAAAACATTGTGAAAAATACTTAGATTGAAATCAAATATTCTTACAATGGATGCCGAATCACAATGAGATCTAAAGTACAAAGCAATGGCTATGGCTAATGGAGGGGATGGATGATGGATGGATGAACAATGGCGTGGATCTCCTTTGGTGGTGTTGTGATGCAATCTTGGAATGGCGGCTCTCTAGCTGGCAGCTGTAGCCTCAAAATATATAGGCATCTTCACGAAAGTTGTCGGGTTTGACGAGACGAAGCTGTCGCCACATGGTACGGGTGGGCCCTGCCATACCAGTGGTCGTTACGGCGTCTGACGCTTGGAATTGACTCCACAATTACTTGGTCCTATGGATTTCCTAAAAAACTTTCATTATTACTCCTGATTTCGCATTAAAAAGCGTGATTTCCTCCCCAACACAATTCAAAGTAAGGTTTTGCATATCTTTGCAATTATTAGTTATTAGTGGCAAGTATTGAGAGTTCCTTATCAATTGCTTAACCGAAAACAATGTTTAAATGCGGTGGAAGATGGCTATTTTTAGAGCCATCGGTAATCTTGCACGAGATGGCAGTCATGACTTTGTCAAGATTGATTTGTCCGCATTGCACCTGGAATACCTTGGTCTTGGCCATGTTTGTGACGAGGCCACTAGCCTTGCCGAAATAGTGCAAAATGTCCCTGATGGCGTGCAAATCCTCTCTGGTAGGATTGATGAAGATACTAGCATCGTCAGCATAAAGGGAAATTCTGGATTTGTTCATGCGCGAGCGATGGGTCTCAGAATTCCACAAAGGGTCGCCTCAGACAGTATGCATTGCATGGGGTCAATTTCCAGGATGAAGCGCATCGGAGAAACATGATGTCCTTGTCTGACCCCCTTAACGTGCCAAAAGGCCTCTCTAGGGTCGCCATTTAGAAGAACACGAAATGACAAAGAAGTGAGGGTGAGGCAGATCCACTCGCACCACATCGGGCCAAAACCCATGGCCGTGAGCACCTCCAGAAGATACGCCCATCCGACATAGTCAAAAGCTTTGGAAGTGTCCATCTTGAGGAAGAGGCTAGGATTCTTCGAAGAATGAAGATCTCTAATAAGATTTTGCACATGCATAAAGTTGTCGTGGATGCTCCTCTTTTTGACAAACGCACTTTGGCATTTGGAGACGATGTCAGGTAGAACGGGCGCCAGCCGGTTAGCGAGAAGTTTGGAGAATTTTTTTACAGACTATGGATGAGACAGATGGGCCTATAGTTGCCAACAGCCATGGCGTGCGGCTTCTTAGGGATGATGACGATATTAGGCGACTTTATGACATGGGCGCAGTTGCCCCTGAGATTAGAGATGTGAGTGATGGCGTTGATGATGTCGACCTTTATAATTTCCCAACATGATTTGTACAAGGCTCCAATAAACCCATCTAGGCCTGGTGCTTTGACTGAAGGCAGGGGGACCCCGGCTATTTTATCTCATCGTCGTCGAAGGGGGCATCAAGGTCTGATAGATCATGCGGAGGGTAGCCCAGGCCATCCTAGTCTAATCTATTTTGCCTCCGGGCCATTGTACCAAGCTGCCCCTTGAAGTGTTGTAGCAATTCCTCTTCTTTGTCCTTTGTAGTGATAGCCATTATTCTTGTGCATGTGGTAAGGGATTGGATGTAGACCCTCCTCCTATGGGAATTAGCCCTAGCATGAAAGATCTTCGTGTTGGCGTCTCTCAAGCGAATCCAAGTTAGTCTCGATCTTTGGCATAGCTTGATTTTCTGAATAGCGAGGAGGCCCACATAGGAGGACTTGAGACGGCGGTGTAGCTCTCTTTCTTCTTCCAATAGAATTCTAGATTCCTCGGCGACGTATTGATTCGAGCCTGCCTTATTCTGGAATTTACCACATTTTGTGTAACATCCCAGTGTTTAGAAACCAACGAAGGGTAAAAATAAGAATATGTGCATGAGCATGCATTCATCTGCAAAATTGGGGTAATTTTTTCGCAAACTAAAACCCTGTAGGGATCAGAGTTTCTTTCGCTGTTATGAGTTAGGGTTTAACTCATCCTGGCGATCGTTATAGATTCTGACATGACCTCTAGGTATTTTTTGTCATTTTGGGGTAATAATTTAAATTGACATTTCAAATTGAATTGACTTTTGAAATAATTCAAACCAAAAGCAATTAGATGTTAATTGTTTTGAATAATACATTTGAGTATTTTAATGTGCAGTATTATTATATTATATAAAAAGTATACAATTTAAAAGAATTCAATTAAATAACGTAATTCAAGTCAAGTCAAGTAAATATAAATCTTTATTTATTTCGTATTCAATATTTCAAAGATTCAAAGAATATAAATAAATCAGACAATATTACACAAAGTAATAATTAGAAGTAAAGAAAAACAAGTGCTTTATTGAAATATATATATGCCATTGTTCTTACAATAGAATAAAAGAAAATTTACAAAATAATAAAGGAAAGCAAATGCTATTTTCCTAAACTAAGTCTTATATCTTCATCTTCTTCTCTGTAACATTATGTACATGCAAACAATTAAAGAAAACATAAAAGAAAATGAAATGGGTTAATTGTTAGTAGTTTTGCTCTCATATTTCAATAGTGAAGTGCACTGTTGCACTTCATCACTGAGAAAATATGAAAGCAAAGGGGCAAGTTTCACCAAAAAGTCAGCATCTGTACTTAATCACATTTTTATCAGAGACCAACATCATTGACAGGGGCAAGTTTCCCCAGGGAATTAGTAGTAAAAGGGTAGAAACAAAATATCTTCACTTGATCTGATCCACAGACCTAGAAAACAAGCATACAACTTACACACACATGTAGGAGTGTGGTGTTGTCAACACTAGGGAGAAAGGAGGCAGTGGTTAAAAGCACACAACCGTGTTAGTAGAGATCCTCTACTACACATTGTCTCTACACCATCAAGAACAACAACAACACCATCTTATCCTAGTCAGATTTCTACCGGATCAAACCATAAAAATCCAAAGAAAACCATCAAGCTAACAAGCCTAGATGGTCACTTAAGGAGGGGGTGGATCAGGTGTTGGGCAAGGATAGGCTAGGAGGAGAAGGACAAACCTTTCACGAGAAGGAGCAAGACAAGATCACCCCTAAAAGCGAAGGCAGTATAGCCACCACAACAATATCACCATCAACCTCAAGGGCATCAGAGGCACCAAAACAATATCACCATCCACATCAGGTTGGATATTTCCCAACTAATCTAGCTTTGTATCTATTTTTATCATTTATAAGGCCATGATCTGTTGGTTTGGATAGAATCCTCAGAGTTACACCAAAATGGGTGTATAGTGTTCACGGGATGGTAAAAGGGCTAGTAGTAGTATCTATTATTTATCTATGCATTACATTATGATCTCAATCTATGTATCCTTGATCTAAATCCAGAGAAACGTCAACGAACAACATGATATAGGCCTCACAATGGCATCCATCCTAAGCTAGGTCATGTTCAGATCTAGGCAACTTAAGCAATAATTTTCCTAGAATGCTAGGAATCATTAATGCTTAATACTCTATCTTAGGATAGCAACATCAGGATAGTTTGATCATCACTGATACATCTACGAGATCATTTCAAGACTATGTCACCTATTAATAAATAGAAATCATTTATTCCCAAGACAAATCACCATCTGAATCTAGATGTTAATATACCTTTTCCAACTAGATAACCACACTATCCTTAACACAGACGTTCTCACATATGTGGTGTTTCCACTAGAACATTTTCTTGACAGTAAATGAATTAAGCATGAATTCCATGGCAACATCAATATCCACCAGAATTCACAATCTAGAGCCAACTAAGATCATTCAGATCACCACAACTGACAGTACTGAGTAAGTGAGGCCACAGATCAAACTACAGGGCAACACATAAATTAACCATAGGAAATGTTTAAGGCCAAACTCAGCTAAGCAGCATAAGCATACAATATAGGCAAAGAGGGAACCCTAGAAAAGGGACAAACCCTAATTAGGGTTTTAGGTTTCAGTATAATGAGAAGCTGAGAGGAGAATAGAGAAGGCGAGAGAAGGACTTACATGTGGTCCTCATGCAACAAGTAGAGGAAGCAGAGGCGGTGTTGCTGGTGGAGCGAAGGCACGGCGGAACAATGGACACTTGCACCGTGCCGAGCCATGCCAGTGGCCGTAGCAGCATGAGGAAGGCGGCGCGGGATAGCACCTCACCGCCAGGTCACTAGGGCGGCACCATGAGGTCGCCGAAGCACAACACTACGAAGAGGGCGAAACCAGTGAGGGGACAACACGGTCGAGAGAGGGCACACACGACGAATCAAGTGGGACCAATAGATGCAGCATCAGTCGACTTGGTCAGCAAGCATGGAGGTGGTGCCCGGAGCGGCCGAGGATCGTCGGAATCGAAGGGTGATGGCTCTAAAAATAGCCATCTTTTTCCGCGTTTAAACATTGTTTTTAGTCAAGCAATTGACAAGAATATATCTAGCCTCGCCACTAATGACTAATTACTGCAAATATATGCAAACCATTGCTTTGAATTGTGTTGTGCAGGAAATCACGCTTTTAATTCGAAATCAGCAGTCATAAATGAAGATTTTTAGGAAGTACACACGACCAAGTAATTCTAGAGCAATTACTAGATGATAGCAGCCGTAACAACCACTGGTACTGGTAGGACCTGCCGGTACCATCCACTCGTATCATGTGGTGGCGGCTTCGTCTCATCAAACCCTACAAGTTTCGTGAAGACACCTATATATTTCGAGCTCCCAACCGCCGCGTAGAGAGCCGCCATTCTCAGATTGCATCACAACACCACCAAAAGAGATCCACAACATAGTTCATCCCCTCCATCTTCCATCCTCTCAATTAGCCATAGCCATTACTTTGTACTTGAGATCTCCTTGTGATTCGGCGACCATTGTAAGAATATTTGATTTCAGTCTAAGTATTTTTACACAATATTTTCTATCCTTGATCTTATTATTATGAGTGAGTCATCCTCACGGGATACGGATTTAGGAGAAACTTTGCAGCAATTATGTGCATCTAATCTATGGGAGTATCGTGTATTGTTTGAATAAGGATTTTGTATCTTTTGTTTCTTTATATCTTGCCTCAACCTTTGTACTTGTAGGTACCCAAGGGTAGTGATAGGCTTGGATCATATACTAGGCCCCACATCACGGAATTATGGACGGAAAATTACACCCAGTTGTGCAACAAGGATTTGACCTCTTATGGGTAAAGCAACGCACCTCTGCAGTGTGTAAGAATTGTGACATGTTACTCCCTATTTCGGGAAGGAGCAACAAACGTGGCAGGAAAGGAACCTCATGAAATTCTGGTAAACCTATGAAGACTGACGGGCATAGTTTTTATAATAAAAGCAATCTTTGAAGAAAGATTTACGAAAATTAAATAACACCTAAGACTTATAGTATGAGGTGGTAGTTAGTGCATCAAACTTCCCACTTTGCATATAATGAACTTGCTGGATAATGTTGTTACTCACGCGTTTTTTTGATCCCCTGTTTATACTCGAAAGAGCCAGAAGATACGACGATGTATGCTACCGAGAGCCGAGATGATATCTACTATGAAGAACGTGACTTGCCAGGAGGAGTTGATACATTGCAAATGTATCTATAATTTTTGATGTTTGGTTTTATCTACTTTCTTGTGTTTTATCCACACTTTAGAGTACTTTTCATATGATTTCTTGGACTAACCTATTAACAAGAGCCATAGTGTCAGCTGCCTGTTTTCTGCTATTTTTGGTTCCAGGAAAGTCAGAAAATCAATATTCTCGGAATTGGACAGGACAAAAGCCAAAGTGCCTATTTTTTCGGAAGACATCTGAAGCCAGAATACGAGACGGAGAAGGGCTGGGGGCCGGCCACACCACCTGGCCGCGTGGCCAGGCCTGGCCCGTGCCAGGGGGTGGTCTGGCCGACCCCAGCACCCCCTCGGCCTCTCCTTCCGCCTATATATTGCCTCCAGGACCAAAACCCTAAGTACCCGATCAAAAATCCACGAAAGAGTATGTAGCCGCCGTCATCTCCATCCCTAAATCGGGAGGGATCTGAAGCTCTTCCCGGCACCCTGCCGTAGAGGGGAATTCACCCTGGAGGCCTTCTTCATCATCATGCAAGCCTCCGGTGTGATGTGTGAGTAGTTCATCTCTGGACTACGGGTCCATGTAGTAGCTAGATGGCTGGTTCTCCTCCTTTGTGCTTTCATGTTTAGATCTTGTGAGCTCCGTTCATGATCAAGATCATCTATTTGTAATTCTGCATGTTGTTTTTGCGGGGATCCGATGGATACTGAGATGCTATTTTAGATTGATTATTGATTCTATCATGTCTTTGTTATTTGTGATCTTGCATGCTTTCTGTTGTTAGTAGCTATCTTGGCCAAGTAGATGCTAGCAACTCCAAGAGTTAGTATTTATGCTCGATAGTGGGTTCATGCCTTTGGTAATCTGGAGAAGTGACAGAAATCTCTAAGATACTAGATGTGTTGTTGCTACTAGGGAGAAAACATCAATCCTTTGTTCATAGAACAATCGTCTTGTTTACATTACACGCAATTCGTAAAACAATAATCTGTTGCTTACAACTTAATACTGGAGGGGGTTCGGATGATAACCTGAAGGTGGATTATTAGTCATAGATGCAGTTGGATGGCGGTCTATGTATATTGTTGTAATGCCCAATCAAGTTCCAAAGGAGTCAGGATGATTAGTATATGCTTGTATGCTTTCTTGATGTTTGTCAATTGCCCCGCTATAATTTGTTCACCCAGCATGTTATCTATCTTAAGGAGAGCCACCTCTAGTGAACTATGGACCCCAGTCCTTTTTTTACATACAATCTATAAACTGTTTACTGCTTTGTGTTACTTTCTGCAAACTATTACTTCCTTCCATTCGATACGTTTAATCCTTTGTTTTCAGCAAAACCGGTCAGATTGACAACCTCATCGCAGTTGGGGACACAGTTCTGTGGTTGTGTTGTGCAGGTCTCCACGTTGCTACTAGCACCGGTAGTGCGCCCTGCCAAAGCTCAGCTAGCAACACCTTTGGGGTGTTTCCTTGCTCCTACTGGTTTGATAACCTTGGTTTCATAACTGAGGGAAACTTACTTCTGTGCTCATCATACCTTCCTCTTGGGGTTCCCCAACGAGCTCATCAATCACGAGCCATCATGAGTAGAAGGGGTGGATTATAAAATCCACTATGGAGCTGAAGGCAATGAGTCCGAGTAGTTTCTATAGTAGTACTTAGCTCTTGAGTTGAGCCGAGCAGCATGAACTCCATATAATAAGCTGTTGAGATCACGCTATGTAAATTAATTTGGATCTTTCGTTCTTATGTTGATACTCTATAAGTAAGTTGCTCAAGGTTTGTAAGTTTGAGGTACTGATGTTTTGGTATTGTAATAATTATAATGTGTGTATGTTGTAATATGAACCCGGAATGTTTCTGTTGTACCACTCTAAGGGACGTGATATTTGCGGAATGGTGTTCCGTGAGTGCTATGTCAACGAGTATAGTATACTACAACATGCAGTGGTATGCTGGGTCACCGTATTTTATCACTCCACCGCCCACTCCGCTCTACTACTCTAGCCCAAACCATCGCCACATCATTTTGTCGTGCACCGCCCCACACCTCCACTTCCCTCCCTTTGGCCTCTATTCATCTCCCTCACTGACGTCGCCTCCCTGCCCTCTCTCCTTCCCGCTGTGACGTGTCCTCGTGTGGTTAGGGGGCTGGAAGTGAAAAGCTAAGCCGAGGATGGACATGAAATGGATCTGACATGGAGATGGATCCCGCACGTTAGGATATCACAGAGATGGATCCTGTGAGGTTGGAGAGCGCGTGGGCAGGGGCGACAAAGGGATGGAAATATAAGATTTTTATGGAAGTACTTGTGCAAGCTGAGAGTTTCATTAAAGATAAATATTTTTATGTGGTTTCTTAATAACAAAGTCCTATTAACCAAAGATAATTTGTCAAAGAGAAATTGGAATGGGAGTCAAAGTGTTATTTTGTGACTCTTTGGAGATTATTCAACATTTGTTCCTCTCATGTCCTTTTGCGCGTATAATATGGTGTATGATTTATTTTACTTACAATATAGCCCGTCCGACTAATATAACTAATATGTTAATGGTTAAATGGGGTTGATAGGGAGAACAAAGCTAGATTACGCATTGGTATTTCAACTTTATGTTTGTCCATGTGGATGTGCATAAATAATATGATTTTTAACAAAAAAAAAGGTTACAAATATTTTACCGGTTATTCGCATGGCTACCCATTGGATACAGCTATGGTCCTATTTTCTCACGGTGGATGAGCGGAGACATCTGGACACTGGATGCAGCCGACTACTCAAGGTTGCGCAAGATTTCGGCTACCTAGCTATTGGCTGGGGGCACACTAGTAGATTTTAGAATAGATATTTTTTTCTTCTATTGTTCAACTGGTGAATACATGTGTCAATCCTTTGCGATCCCCGAGTGTATAATACTGAATTTTTGAACTTCTTACTAAAAACAGGATGTGTGCATCGCCATGATGCAGACGCCGGGGCCTAGCTCCCATTTTGAATAAAAAAGACGGCTGGAAACCACCAAGATAGAACAAGCCGGCCTATAAATAAAGAATTCTAAATTGGCAAGCAAGATTTCAAAGAATTCCGACTAGTTTAATTTCCTTGGTCATATCTTTTTTTTTTTGGAAAAATATCCTAGCTAGTTTTTACATAACTAATCATGGCAACACTGCTGTTGCATGTATGGGCAGAGTCTACAATTCTAGATTAGCTTAGCATCGATGATCAAGGCGAGCACATGCATGCGCCACCGATGGAGAACCTGTCTGTGCCCATAGACCATAGAGTACGTATCTTTTTTGCGGTCGACTTAACTGTTTTCGTCCGGTCCTTTGCCACGTCGATCGTTTTTCCCGTTTCTTTTGGCTACGCTGGTATGGTTTCGTACTGCGTGCGTTTGCCTTTGCCACTCTGGGTGAGGACCGACGCTATGCACTGCTTTTTCTTTGAAATTAACGCTATGCACTGCTAATCTGCTAGTAGTCTGCTAGTAGCTCCAACAGTTGTCGACGACGATAGGATAGCTTTTGGCGCCACCCAGTAAATGGGCACTACACCCCACGCACGACCCTTGTCGCGGTGTGGCGGGAAGGCGGAATAAAGGATCGAGCAGGAGGCATGGCGTGTCCTCCTCGTTATTCCTCCGCCCCGCGCTACGCGACGACCCACAAGCGCCCGCAAGAAACAAAACTCCCATCACGCCACCACCACCACTTCGTCCTTTTTTCCACAGTAGGTTCTTTGAGAAAACAAAGCTAGAGCCCACGCGCTAGCTGGTGAAACGGACCCGAGTGTTCTCTGTGCGTGTACGTACGTTCTTGGACGGCGACGACGAAATTAATACGTACTTTTGTACGGGATACGGGGCTTGCTAGCTGGGGAAACAGTGGTCCGCCCGGCTTATTGTCCGGTAGTACCGGTGCGTGCCTAGAAAATGCGGTGTGAAAGCGAAGCTCCCTGCTCTAATTTCAAATTAGCATTGGTTTTGTTTTGTTTGACGTGGGGTGGGGAGGGAACAATCAACGCTCGCTCCATTGTCAAAACGCAGGAGGTCACACACACAAAATAAACGATAGTATAGCATAGGAACAGTAGACGGCTGAGCTAAGGTTGGAGCCATACCAGAAAGAAAATAAAAGCGAGCACGTACAGGACAGGATCTAGCGAGGGAGCACGTCACTAGCGTCCAGGACCCAAATCCAAAGCAAGGAACACGTAGACAGAGGGCAGTGGGCGCCACCCCCAGCTAGCGAGTTTTTAAGGCAGGCGGGATCGTCGCGTAGCGCGCTGGCGTCGCGTGCGGTGGCCGCCTCCGCCTCCGGGTACGTATTAAAAGACGAGACGACAAGCTGGTGGTTTTGACGCTTGCCAGCGCGCCCTTTGAGTTTCGTTCGCCCTTTTTGGCTTTTGGGCCGTTCTGTGGCCTACGTCGTCGTCCGATCCGTGGCTACGACGCCAGGCGAGGCGTCGTGAAGGTACGTCCACGTTTTCTGCGGAGTTCACTTTGCTGCAATGGCCGGCGCGTGATTTCGGATTAGTGCTTATCCTGAACTGTGCGTGCTTATCCATAGTCTGCATTGCCAAGTCATGAGCTGCCTCTGCTTTTCTTCGCCACGTCTGCTGATCGTCCCAGCTTCCAGGGGCGGTTTCTGCAAAACAAGATGGCTTGCCATGGATCCGTGTAGTAGTACGAGCAATTAATATAGACTGGTGGAGAGAAACAAAAAAGAAGAAGCGAAATTCCTCCAAGCCGGCCGCGCCGGCAGGCAGGTTGCCAAGAAGCGCACGCGAAATGAGCTACTCCATGCATGCGTGTACTGTTTGCATGCAGTGCAGACGGTTTGCGGCGGCAACTTGCATAAAAATAACCTAAAATCGAGAAAAATTATTTTACGGGTCTAACCCATTTTCATCGCAGTATAAGGTGACGCCGCACCACACAGAGCAACACTATATACTGAGGCGCCACACGTACTGACAACGTGGCGTAATGGGGCCCACTTCCGTAAGTGCGACACATGGCGCCACACTGTGATGTGTAGCGCCGGCGCAGTGGCACCGCACATTGCATCTATCAACACAGCGCGAGGCCGGCCACCCGACCTCAATCCCCACCCGGCATCAAACAGAGAAGGTCCATGGCGGCTAGGGTTTAACGTATCCTTTGATTTTGGCCCAATCAAATCGGCCAGATATGAAGAATTACTCCAAGGATCTCTGTCCCACTCCCTTCCATCAGTTTTGCGCTCTCAATCATCTCAATTTCATCCATATATTTCAATCATTTGTCCTTTATTTTGCAATAGTCTTTGAAACCCCGGACTCTAGGGGATTTTGAAATTGATATGAGTCATTGGCAAGTTTTCTGATATTTAGGTTTAGGATGACATACTACTCACTCGTAAAAATATAGGTAGAGTACATGGTAGGTTAGTTCTTCAGATTTGTAATTCCCTTTCATTATGTTAGATGTTAGAACTATAGGTAGAGTAGGATGAAATATTTGTTTATGTTACAACTATAGGTAGAGTAGAATGGGCTTTTTGTAATGTTAGAACTGTAGTTAGAGTTAGATGGGATATATGTTCATGTTAGAATAATTGTTTGTATTGTTTTGAATATAGGATGGAACTTCTCAATCCTCACTACGATGTTCAACACCATGCCTATAAGTTGTCCAGGAAGAGAGAGGTACTAAAACCCACATGCTAGTTCGTATTGTTCCGGTATGTTGAGATGGAAATGTAACCTTGGCTTGCAAGAGCTTCTACCTCTTCGACTTAGGTATCATGAGGTCTATAACACCCTCATTTACAACCACCTTGATTAATTGTCCAGAATGCAAAAACCAGGGGGAACAAAAACTTTTTCTTACTAGTTGTCTGATAGTTGTTTGCTTGCTTGTGCATGTGTTCCTACTTAGATAGTAGCTAGGATTACTTCCTCATCTTCTCATCATTTTCAAAAGCTATTTAATAGAAGAGATGTCATGGCTTATTTTACATATTCTCAAATGTTCTGGCAGTTTCAAAACAAGTGCCAAGATACCTTGCAACCACAAATGTTGTGGTGCCTCCTATTGATAAAATCATGGAGATCTATAGGATAACAACCTTATGTTTTCAAGACAAAACTTCCAAATAAGCTTACCCCCTAGCTTTTCCAAAGCTCATTTCTAAAACTTTTGACTTCCAATCTTGGTAGAAGTACCAAGGGACTATTACCTTCTTCAAAACCACAACCCTTAAAAATATCTCTCTATATCTTAAGCTAGGCTTGATGGTATCCATAGCAGTAGTTTTAATCTGCTTGTTAAGATGAATTGCCTTGATCTGCTATCTTAAACTAGATGGCCTATACTTGCTTGATTAGGAAGTAATATGAGCTACCCTAGGTGCTCATACTTTAGTAACAAACTACCCCAACAATGCAACCTCTAATCCCTTGAGGAGAAATCATCAACCCTTAGTAGGAAGATCACCTCTCTCCATGCTATCAGGATCATCTCTTGATAATCTACCTAAAAACCCTAACTCCTGATCTAGGGCCTTGTGCCTCCTCTACACTCATCCTTGGGATGTGCTCTATCATCCAATACCCTCCCTTGATCAAGGAACCCACTACCCAAGTTTCCCCAATATTGTACTGATCCCTAATCATGCAAGTGACCATCTGTGCTCCTTATCAGACTCAATTTTGAGTCACTTCTCTTTTGTAGTTTCCAAGGTAGAAAATACCTACTCAAGCCATGGATCCTTTCACTTAATCTACTATTCAACATCATCCACTTGATGATGAGTTTGGAACCTTGCATCCCATGAAAACCACTACACCTTGTACCCTATCCTAAAACCCTAAAACAGTCAAAATATGACCAAGTCTGAAACTGTTATCCTGAACCCCTTTTTGAGTCTCTACCTACATCAACCGTTGTGCATTTTCGAAAATGCACTCAAACCATCTTGTAAACAATTATGAGTACTTACAAATCACACCCTTGCCCTTGTCTAAATCATTCTTGGACCCACGTGTTCTTGATGGTTTTCCAGGCAAGAAAATAATCGGTTTCAATCAATCTTATCAACATGCCTACTTTGGCAGAAGCTCCCATCTCCATGCCGTACTCCGTTGACCAACTCCTTGCATGGTTGTGCTCTACTCAACTTTGTACATCAACCCCACTTACCTTGTTTCAGTTGGAGACTTGTGCTTCTTAAACCCACATGGTTTTGGAGGCTAAATAATACTTCCAAACCAACTTGTCAGCCAGTCGACGCCGAACATGAACCATGTTACAATAACCATGCTTGTCAACCTGTGAAGGCTGGATACAAACACATTTCACCTCCTGACCAGGGAGATGACCTCGACTCTTAAAGATATTTCGATGATTTTCGCACTTCCCACCGAGGGAGCTCCTCTGTATATGAGCACAGATTTTGATAACTGGCGCGGGAGCCTGAGGACAAGAGTAAAGAAAGAGTCCCTCCATCGTTACTTATACTTTTGTCATACAAAACTTCAAGACGTGCCTCGCTGAGACTGATAAAGATGATATTCATCAGTACGCCCATATGTACGTGTGGAATGTTACCTCAAGGACTCTGTTTGCCGACGACGGTGGTAGGATAGATCACAGGAATTGGCTCAAGGCGTTAACTGTATGGGATGCCAAATGGGATCTGGGGTTCGACACCATTGACCTACTTGTAACGCCAAGTAATCTCCAGCACCCTCTTTTCTGCACTACCTCTCTTAAACATCTTCTTACTGAACCGTGTTTCTCTTCATGTGCAACTGGATGATACTTGTTTTGGGCATGGAGGTGACAACGGTTTTGGTGGTGCCTTGCTCCTACTTTCTATCTAGAATTGGGAACAGGACTTGGAACGATCATGGCAACCCGCTGCAGTTCCGCACGTGGGCTTACAAGTGGGACGTGATGTCAGAGATGATGAGTGACCCAGATATTAACTACAAGAACTACACCAACGAGTTCGATATGTTTACCGTCGAGCAGGTAAATGTTGCCTTGGCTTCACTCACTTCCATGCTCTCTATCAAAACACCAAATCAATATGCTTCTCTTATGTTGAAGGCGGAATGATAACCAAAATGGTGGCATGGATAGTTTTGGTGACCACTTATCTGTGGCGCACCCAATGGTGGTGCGCCACGGATAACCTAGGCGGGATTCGAAATTCAAATCGGTCGGCCACCTAACCCATCTACTTCTTTCTTCTCCTTCATCCTTCTCCATCTACTTCTTCCTTCTCCTTCTTCCTTCTCCTTTCTTCCTCCCTTCTCCCTTTTTCTTTCTTCCTTCTCCCTTCTCCCTTCTTCTTTCTTCCTTCTCCTCTCATTTTCTTCTTTTCTCCTTCTCCATCTCCTCTCCTTATCTTCCTCTTCTTTTCTCCTTCTCCTCTCCTTCTCCTCCCCTCCCACCTCTACTTCTCCTCTCTCCAGAAACCGGCCGCCACGCCGTCCTCGAGCTCCTCCCCGCCCCCCGCCTCCCACTGGCTCGGCCACGGCCTCCCGCATCTACCTGCGGTAGTAGGCTATGGCAGCAGCGAAGCGGCGCGACGTGATGACGATGAGGCGATGGCGGAGAGGCGATCGCGGCGCCAGATCTAGATCCAGATTTTTTTATAAAATTTGAAAATTTTATCAGTGGTACATCATGCCCACAGGCGTCACAAATAACTTTTTATATCCTACCTTTAAAAAAAATTAAAATCGCTATTAGTGACGCGTCATACCCCCGTGCGGGGTTATCCGTGACGTACGGGCCCATGCCACGGATAAAAAATATCACGTGATGACAGGCCGTGCGCCACTGATAGAATATTAAGTGCGTCATAGATAGGCCATTCCGTACTATCAATGCATCAGTGCATGGATGCACACGCAGTGCACACGTTTGCCGCTCGTCACGCTAGCTGCCGCTCCGTGATCTTCAATCGTGGATATCATTGAGTCTCTGTTTTTTTGTTTGTTTGTTTGTGACGTTTTTAGGGGATTTTGGAGCATTCGTTTGGTTTGCATGTGAGGCGGCTGAGTTTTCTACGGTTTGACTAGCTACCGTGTCCGCATTGCGCCTAGTCATCCGGTGACTAGTGGTCGTACTTGCATTGATCGATCAATCTGGTCACATGGAGGGTTTAATTACAGTCCATGTGATCGTGCCGTGTGGCTCTTCCGCAGCAAACAACTGTTTTTTTTTATCAGAATAACAATGTTGGCCCCAACCGTGTCATAAACTCAGATTATGTTATTACGGCCCTACTGACCCCTTGTGTGACCGGTCAAAGTGCGTGTGAGGCGCTGTTCGATTCGATTGGCTTGAAAGTAAAAATCAAATCAGTTACTCTGTGTTGTTACTTAGAAATTTGTCATCTACTTAGAAAATTCCAATTCGTTACTCCCGATGGATGCATCTTTCAACTAGTACTTAGAAAATTCCAACACGCGTGTTCAACTTGTTAACAAATGATCGTTCTTCATAGGCGGAAACCGATTACTGAACCATCAGTGGACATGTCTGGTTCGGCGGAAACAAAAAGGGACACGGAGATTTTCCTCTCCTTTTCACGGTCGTAGCATACAATGGACTAGTCGATTTCCATATGCATACTCGTGAAAGGGGCCAAGTAGCAACAGATGTACTCTCTCCGTTTTAGAATATAAGATGTTTTATCTTATTCTTTTTGGTGTCTAGATTCACATAGATTTGGAGCCAACGCACGCACTAAAGTGGTATAGATATACTTGCACTACAGGAAAAACGGAAGACGCTTGCGGCCGGCCCGGCTACGCCCACGGCCAAATGTCGGGGCCATCGACGTAGCTGCCTCCCGTGGCCAGCCATCCAGCCCAGCCGTCGGCGTAGGAATGACCGTCGGTGTAGGAACGGCCGTCGGCGTAGGGAAAGGTGCCAAGGATAGCCCTCGGCGAAGCTCGTCCGTCGGAGTAGAAGAGAATACTGTGCCGACGCTGGCCCTCGGCGTATGCCCAGCCCTCGGCGTAGCCCTAGTTCAGACACGGCGGCGAGAACGGCGTTAGGAAGCCCAGCCTGTGTCGACGGCCTGGCCGTCGGCGTAGGCCTCCGGATATTTTTTTCATTTAATTCTAGCCATATATTTTATAGTAATTTATTTATTACACCCAATAATTTAATGTTGATATATTTTGTATTCCAATTCTAGGCATTTGTACCGACCAAATAGCGATCTCCATCGTCGCGATTCTCGTCGCTCAAAAATGACCACCTGAGTGCCGGAATCCCACGAGAACTTGTGTGTAGCCCTAGAATACATGAACAAGTGGGGTTTCATGGTCCCAACCTTGGGTTTCCATGTAGGAATAGACTAAACAAGCCTAAACAAAGAATAAAAATACATTTGTCCACCCTCGTATGGAGAAAGCTATAGAGGTAGACATTCGGGTCCCACTTCCTATGGTTTCGGTGAAAAAGGACTAACGGAGCGCCGGATTCCAACAAGAACTTGCATGTAAACCTAGGATATGTGTACACGTGTGATGTAAGGTCCATAGATGCAATGTCTAGTATCCCGGTGTGAGCTTCTCCAGATGCGTGAGGTAGCACTTAGAAAAATCCTGGACCTATAGGTGTAACTGTCTCGCTGCGGGTATACCGGGGGCTAGAGTGGGGTTTCGTGGTCCCAACCTTGGTTTTCCATGTAGGAAAAGACTAAACAAGCCTAAACAAAGAAAAAAAATGCATTGGTCTACCCTCGTATGGAGAAAGCTATAGGGGTAGACATCCGGGTCCCACTTCCTAGGGTTTCGATGGAAAAGGACCGATGGAGCGTCGGATTCCCACAATAACTTGCATGTGGACCTAGGATATGTGACCAAGTGTGTTGTAAGGTCCATAGATGCAATGTATAGCTCCCCGGTGTGAGCTTCTCCACATGCGTGAGGTAGCACTTAGCAAAATCCTGGACCTATAGGTGTAAATGTTCCGCTACGGGTATACCGTGGGCTATAATGTGTTTCATGGTATCAACCTTGGTTTCCCATGTAAGAATATGCTAAACAAGCCTAAACAAATAAAAAAATACATTGGTCAACCCTCGCACAGAGAGAGCTATAGGGGTAGACATCCCCGCCCCACTTCCTAGGGTTTTGGTGGAAAAGGACCGACCGAGCGCCAGATTCCCATAAGAACTTGCATGTGCACCTAGGATATGTGTCCAAGTGTGTTATAATGTCCATAGATGCAATGTCTAGCTACCTGGTGTGAGCTTCTCCAGATGCGTGAGGTAGCACTTAGCAAAATCCTGGACATGTAGGTGTAACTGGCCCGCTGCGGAGCTACAGTGGTGTTTCCATGTAGAAATAGACTAAACAAGCCTAAACAGATCAGACTCGCAATTGTTGTTGCTATTTGTGTCGTAGGTTGGCTCGAAGGCATTGAGCTTGCTAAGGGTGCCGATTGGTGGTGGGAACCACGAGGCAGGTACAATCGATGGTGTCGTTGACAGCTCAGGGAAGCGAAGAGTGTCGATCTTGCCAACCTGGAAGCGTAAGCTCCCGATTGTCATGTTGGATCCGTATCCTACGGAGTCGAATGCCAGGCATGTTGTCGGCGAGTGGATGATGAAATCGTAGGTGCCGAAGATTAGGCGGTTCTTCAATGCTGATGAGTCGTAGATCATGGATGATGGAGCCGCCGAAGCCGTGACATCAACACGCCAACTTCCCATAGATGGCACAAATTGAAGTGGGGTTAACACTGTTGGGTCCGCATCATAGAAAACAAAAAAATTCCTACGGTGTGAACTACACACCAAGATCTATCTACTAGATACAAAGCAACGGGTGGACATACATCCAACGAGAACTTACCCTCGAACACAATGAGTTTTGTTAACGAGTAGGAACTCGTGGGGTATGTAGTCGTACACTTGCCAATCTCAAGATCATGAGGAAGTCGGAGCGTCGCAACTTAGCAGCGCATCCGCACTCGCACACACGTTCAAGCCACCGGACAACCTCCACCTCCTCGCTCTAGCGATCCAGCAGAAGCAGGAACTCCTTCCAGACGAAATGCCACCAGGAACATGTATCTCTCTAATCCGAGACCATGAGCGAATAATTCTAGAGGGGGAGAGAGATCCTTCACAAGGAGGTGTGTGGATGAAGGAGGGAATTGGTGGCCTTTTATAAGAGGAGGGGGTGCCCCCTCTCTCCATGGCCGGCGCATGGGGGGGTGACCCCTCACCTCCCCCATTCATGTGGTGGTAACCCCTCCATATTAAAATGCCTCTTCACATTCCCTTTTAAAGTCTCCACTTTAAATGCATTAAATTTCTCCAAATTTAATGCTCTCTCATTTAATAAAACTCTTTTTATTAAATTTATTTAGAATTTTGTTAATTAATTTAATTAACAAACATTCACATATAGGCCCTTGCAATATTTCAATATCACATGCAGAACCACTTTCTACAATTTCACCCGAAACAATTTTCGGTTTCTATTGAAACAATTCCTACGCTTTGCAATTCTTTCGTCTGGAACATATGTGCTCCAAAATGGTGTCCGGTAACTCTTAAGTGTGTCACCCTACAGTTCACGAATAATGCAGACATGATCGAGACCCTTCTCCGATCAATAATCAGCAGCGGGACCCAGAGATCCGTACTGACTCCTACACATTCAACGATGACTTCTGTGATCGTGAGAACCTTTAACACTTGTAACTAAATCCCTTTGTCTCTCGATATATTACATGTCCGAGATTCGATCATCGGTATCTCCGTACCTAGTTTGATCTCGTTACCGACATGCACTCTTTTCTCGTTTCCGTGATATAACATTCTAGTGATCACATCACTTGCTTGCAAGCTATCTTAATGTGATATCACCGAGAGGGCCCAGAGTATATCTATCCGTCATCTGGATTGACAAATTCCACTCTTGATCCATGAGCCTCAACATAACACCTTCGTAGTACTGAACCCATCTTTATAGTCAACCTGTTACGGTGTGACGTTTGATATTATCAAGATACTCTTCCGGTGTTAGCAATTAACATGATCTCATGGTCTAAGGATAAAGATTACTTCATATGATGTTATAGCAATATAAACATAATGACTTGATCGTAATGCTATACTTCGGATGAATGTTCATCACATCATTCCACCAATGGTGTGACCTTGTTATTAACAACATCCAATGTCCATGATCAGGAAACCTTGATCATCTTGTTAATCAACAAGCTAGTCTATAAGAGAGGCATAACTATGAACCCTTTTTGTTTATTAAACACACATGTATTGATGTTTCCGATCAATACAATTCTAGCATGTAAAATAAACATCTATCATATATAAGGAATATATAATAACAACTTTATTATTGCCTCTCAGGGCATATTTCCTTCAGTCTCCCACTTGCACTAGAGACAATAATCTAGTTCACATAGTGATAAATCTAACACCCATGGAGTTCTGGTGTTGATCATGTTTTGCCCTAGGGTGAACTTTAGTCAACGGATCTGCTACATTTAGGTCTGTGTGTACTTTACAAATCTTTATATCTCCATCCTTGACATGCTCGCAGATGGAGGGAAACCGGCGCTTAATATGCTTGAAATTCTTGTGAGACCTCGGTTCCTTTGCGTTGGCTATGGCTCCATTATTGTCACAATAGATCACCATTGGGTCCAACGCACTGGGAACCACACCTAGTTCCGTAATGAACTCTTTCATCCAAACCACCTCCTACGCCGCTTCTGAAGCAGCAACATATTCCGCCTCTATCGTTGATCCAGCCACCACAGGTTGTTTGGAACTCCTCTAACTAACTGCTGCTCCGTTCAAGAGAAATACGTATTCGGATTGAGACTTAGAGTCATCCAGATCGGTGTCAAAGCTAGCATCGACATAACACTTAGCGACTAGCTCTTCTTCACCTCCGTATATAAGAAACATATCCTTAGTTCTTCTCAAGTACTTGAGGATGTTATTTACCGCTATCCAGTGTTCTGAACCTGGATCAAATTGGTATCTACTAGTCAAACTAATAGCATGTGCCACATCCGGTCTTGTACATAGCATGGCATACATACTAGAGCCTATGGCCGAGGCATAGGGGATCTTATCCATCATCTCTCTTTCTTCCACCGTAGCCGGACTTTGAGTCTTACTCAATGTCTTGCCTTGCAACATAGGTAAGAACCCCTTCTTACTTTCGTCCATATTAAACTTCTTTAATATCTTATCAAGGTATGTACTCTGTGATAGCCCAATTAGGCGCCTTGATCTATCTTTATAGATTTTAATGCCTGATATATATGATGCTTCACCAAGGTCTTTCATCGAAAATTTGTTGTTTAGATAACTTTTAACACTGTTTAAAAGATCTATATCATTTTCAATCAATAATATGTCATCCACATATAATATCATAAATGCCACATTGCTCCCACTCACTTTCTTGTAAATATAAGCCTCTCCATAAGTTTGGACAAATCCAAACTCTTTGATCACCTCATCAAAGCAGAGATTCCAACTCCGGGATGCTTGCTTCAGTCCATAGATGGATCGCTGAAGTTTGCATACCTTATTAGCATCCTTAGGATCGACAAAACCCTTAGTTTGTATCATATACAACTCTTCTTCAATATTACCATTGAGGAACGCAGTTTTGACATCCATCTGCCATATTTCATAATCGAAATATGCAGCAATAGCTAACATAATCCTAACCGACTTAAACATCGCTACGGGAGAGAATGTCTCATCGTAGTCAACTCCTTGAATTTGTCGAAACCCCTTTGCGACAAGTCGAGCCTTATAGATGGTCACATTATCATCAGCATCAGTTTTTGTTTTGAAAATCCATTTATTCTCAAAGGCCTTTCGGTCGAGAGGTAAGTCCACCAAGTTCCAAACTTGGTTCTCGTACATGGATTCCATCTCGGATTTCATGGCTTCTAGCCATTTCTTGGAATCCAGGCTCATCATCGCTTCTTCATACGTCGCAGGGTCATCCATTTCATCAACCATGAAATTCACAACAGGATTGCCGTATAGTTCATGAGCTGTACGTGTCCTGCTTGACCTGCGAGGTTCTGTAGTGTCCTCTTTCGGAGTTTCATGATAATTATCATTAGCTCTCTCTTCATTAGGTGAAGTCAACTCCGAAACAATTTCCGGTGTTGCACCGCTCGCCATTCCATGAAGAGAAGGTTCAATCACCTCTTCGAGTTCTACCTTCCGACTACTCACACCTTTCGCGAGAAACTCCTTCTCAAGAAAAGATCCATTCTTGGCAACAAAAACCTTGCCCTCGGATCTGTGATAGAAGGTATACCCAATTGTTTCCTTAGGGTATCCTATGAAGACGCATTTTTCTGCTTTGGGTTCGAGTTTATCTGGTTGAAGTTTCTTCACATAAACATCGCATCCCCAAACTTTAAGAAATGACAGCCTAGGTTTGTTTCCAAACCATAATTCATACGGTGTCGTTTCAACGGATTTAGATGGTGCCCGATTTAAAGTGAATGCAATTGTTTCCAGTGCATAACCCCAAAATGACAGTGGCAAGTCAGTCAGAGACATCATAGATCGAACCATATCCAATAAGGTACGATTACGACGTTCCGACACACCATTACGTTGTGGTGTTCCGGCAGGCGTGAGTTGTGAAACTATTCCACACTCTTTCATGTGTGTGCTAAACTCGTAACTTAGATACTCTCCTCCACGGTCAGACCATAGAAATTTGATCTTTCTATTACAATGATTTTCCACTTCATTCTGAAATTCCTTGAACTTTTGAAAAGTTTCAGACTTGTGTTTCATCAAATAGATATACCCATATCTACTCAAATCATCTGTGAAAGTAACAAAATAACGATATCCACCTCGCGCCGACACACTCATTGGTCCACACACATCAGTATGTATGATTTCCAATAGATCTGTCGCCCGTTCCATTGAACCGGCAAATAGCGTTCTAGTCATCTTGCCCATAAGACATGGCTCACATGTATCAAATGATTCAAAATCAAGTGATTCCAAAAGTCCATCAGAATGGAGTTTCTTCATGCGTTTAACACCAATATGACCTAGACGGTAGTGCCACATATATGTAGACATATCATCATCAAGTTTAATCTTTTTAGCATTAACATTATGAATGTGTGTAATATTACTATCGAGATCCAACAGAAATAAACCATTCAACATAGGTGCATGACCATAAAAGATATCATTCTTATAAATTGAACAACCATTGTTTTCAGATTTAAAGGAATGACCACTTTGCATCAAACACGATCCAAATACAATATTCATGCTCAGTGCAGGCACTAAATAACAATTATTTAGGTTTATAACTATCCCGGTGGCAAATGGAGAGGTAGCGTCCCGACGGCGATCACATCAACTTTTGATCCATTGCCGACCCGCATTCTGACCTCATCCCTTGCTAGTTGTCGCTTGTTCCGTAGCCCCTGAACTGAGTTACATATATTAGCAACCGATCCCGTATCAAATACCCAGGTGCTACTGCGAGTACTAGTCAAGTACACATCAATAACATGTATATCACATATACCTTTGTTTGCCTTGTCGGACTTCTTGTCCGCCAAATACTTGGGGCAGTTGCGCTTCCAATGGCCAGTCCCCTTACAATAGTAGCACTCGGTGTCAGACTTAGGGCCAGCTCGGGGTTTCTTTTCAGGCGTGGCAACAGACTTGCCACCCTTCTTTCCCTTGTGCTTGCCTTTCTTGTCTTTCTTGAAACCGGTGGTCCTATTGAACACTTGATGTTCTTTCCTAATCTCCACTTATGTAGTCTTAAGCATTGACAGAAGCTCGGGAAGAGACTTCTTCATGCCCTGCATATTATAGTTCATCACGAAGCTCTTGTAGCTAGGTGGCAGAGATTGGAGAACACGATGTATGCCTAAGTCAATGGGAATCGTTATTCCCAAGGACACAAGCTTATCGGCGTACCCAGACATTTTGAGTACGTGCTCACTAACGGAACTATTTTCCTCCATCATGCAGCTAAAGAACTTTTTTGTAGCATTATAACTCTCTACGGCAGCATGTGTATCGAAAATCATTTTCAATTCTCCCATGGTATCAAAGGCATTGCCATTTTCGAAACGCTTTCGAAGTTCTGGCTCTAGCCCATACAGTATGCCGCAATGAACTAAGTTGTGGTCCTCCTGACGAGTCACATAGACATTCTTTTCCTCGTCAGGGGCATCCGGAGCTAGTGGGGGCCCTAGCGGCGCATCTAGCACATATTGCTTTTGTGCAGTTGTGAGGAGAATCCTCAAATTCATAGCCCAGTTGGTGAAGTTGCTACCATTCGCAGCAAGTTTCTCTTTCTCCATGAACACATTGAAATTAAAAGCAGGTGGTGCCATCTACAACAGAATTTGTAAAGTTTATTTAGACTAAGTGCATGATAGATTGAGTTCAACTAATCCAAATTACTAATGAACTCCCACTCAAAAACGACATCCCTCGTGTCTTTTTGGTGATTACATGAACCAAATCCACTACACCAAGTCCGATCATCACGCGAGTTGATGTAGCTTCAAAAGCGAGCATCTATATGGGCATCATATCAACTATATGACTCATGCTTAACCTTTCGGTCCGTGTTCCGAGGCCATGTTTGTACATGCTAGGCTCGCCAAGTAAGAACCTTAGTATTCGCATGTGTAAAACTGTCTTACACCCGTTCCAATGAAAGCGTAGATTCGAGTACACCCGATCATCACATGATGTCTCAAAACACGATCCACAGAACGGTGCATACTTAAGGAAGAACACATTTTTATCTTGATATCTAACTAAGGGATCATCTTATAATGCTACCAAAAGCGCCAAACTAGCAGTATAAGATGCTAACATCTAATGTGTAAAGTGAGATGATATGGTCCATGCATTTGATCTCTATCACTTGCATCGTGGTATGATCTCTATCATTCCTTTGTGTGTAAGGCCAAGGTCTATGGAACTTACACGTTGAGCGTGTTGTAAGAGTATCTATCATACATCTACGTACAACAATACCATATTAATACACTAGCCCAGCAACGATCTAAACTAGACGCCTCTAATTTATCAATTGCAAGTTTTACGTGGCTTAGGGCTTTCGGAGATAGAACCGTTCTCACCTACGAACATGAACCACAACGAGGATAACTAAGTTATTAGCAACTCGTTGTAAATCAGATATTGACTATAGTAGGAGAGACAGACACCTGCCAGCCACTTATGCAAAACAAGTTGCATGTCAGTCGTGGAACCGGTCTTATGTACAATGACATGTAAGGTTGGTCCGGGCCGCTTCATCCCACTATGCCACCAATATCCAAAATACATAGAAGATACAATATCATGATCATCATCGCCCACATATAAACATATGTGTACTACCCGTGCAAAGCACCTATGCATAGATCAGGCTCTGATACCACTGTTGGGTCCGCAGCATAGAAAACAAAAAAATTCCTACGGTGTGAACTACACGCCAAGATCTATCTACTAGGTACAAAGCAACGGGTGGACATACATCCAACGAGAACTTACCCTCGAAGACAACGAGTTTTGTTAACGAGTAGGAACTCGTGGTTGATGTAGTCGTACACTTGCCGATCTCAAGATCGTGAGGAAGTCCGAGCGCCGCAACTCAGCAGCGTATCCGCACTCGCACACACGTTCAAGCCACCGGACAACCTCCACCTCCTCGCTACAGCGATCCAGCGGAAGCAGCAACTCCTTCTAGATGAAATGCCACCGGGAACATGTATCTCGCTAATCCGAGACCATGGGGGAATAATTCTAGAGGGGGAGAGAGATCCTTCACAAGGAGGTAGACATCCGGGTCCCACTTCCTAGGGTTTCGATGGAAAAGAACCCATGGAGCGTCGGATTCCCACAATAACTTGCATGTGGACCTAGGATATGTTCCAAGTGTGTTGTAACGTCCATAGATGCAATGTATAGCTCCCCGGTGTGAGTTTCTCCAGATGCGTGAGGTAGCACTTAGCAAGATCCTGGACCTATAGGTGTAACTATCCCGCTACGGGTATACCGGGGGCTATAATGTGTTTCATGGTGTCAACCTTGGTTTCCCATGTAGGAATATGCTAAACAAGCCTAAACAAAGAAAAAAAATACATTGGTCAACCCTCGCACAGAGAGAGCTATAGGGGTAGACATCCGGGTCCAACTTCCTAGGGTTTCGGTGAAAAAGGACCGACCGAGCGCCAGATTCCCACAAGAACTTGCATGTGAACCTAGGATACGTGTCCAAGTGTGTTGTAAGGTCCATAGATGCAATGTCTAGCTCCCTGGTGTGAGCTTCTCCAGATGCGTGAGGTAGCACTTAGCAAAATCCTGGACATGTAGGTGTACCTGGCCCGCTGCGGGTATACCGGGAGCTACAGTGGTGTTTCCATGTAGAAATAGACTAAACAAGCCTAAACAGATCAGAGTCGCAATTGTTGTTGCTATCTGTGTTGTAGGTTGGCTCGAAGGCGTTGAGCTTGCTAAGGGTGCCGATTGGTGGTGGGAACCACGAGGCAGGTACAATTGATGGTGTCGTTGACAGCTCAGGGAAGCGAAGAGTGTCGATCTTGCCAACCTGGAAGCGTAAGCTCCCGATTGTCATGTTGGATCCGTATCCTACGGAGTCAAATGCCAGGCATGTTGTCGGCGAGTGGATGATGAAATCGTAGGTGCCGAAGATTAGGCGGTTCTTCGATGCTGATGAGTCGTAGATCACGGATGATGGAGCCACCGAAGCCGTGACATCAACACGCCAACTTCCCATAGATGGCACCAATTGACGTGGGGTTAACACAGTTGGGTCCGCAGCATAGAAAACAAAAAATTTCCTACGGTGTGAACTACACGCCAAGATCTATCTACTAGATACAAAGCAACGGGTGGACATACATCCAACGAGAACTTACCCTCGAAGACAACGAGTTTTGTTAACGAGTAGGAACTCGTGGTTGATGTAGTCGTACACTTGCCGATCTCAAGATCATGAGGAAGTCCGAGCGCCGCAGCTCAGTAGCGCATCCGCACTCGCACACATGTTCAAGCCACCAGACAACCTCCACCTCCTCGCTCCAGCGATCCAGTGGAACCAGCAACTCCTTCCAGACGAAATGCCAACGGGAACATGTATCTCGCTAATCCGAGACCATGGGGGAATAATTCTAGAGGGGGAGAGAGATCCTTCACAAGGAGGTGTGTGGATGAAGGAGGGAATTGGTGGCCTTTTATAGGAGGAGGGGGGGTGCCCCTTCTCTCCATGGCCGGCGCATGGGGGGTGACCCCTCACCTCCCCCATTCATGTGGTGGTAACCCCTCCACATTAAAATGCCTCTTCACATTCCCTTTTAAAGTCTCCACTTTAAATGCATTAAATTTCTCCAAAAATTAATGCTCTCTCATTTAATAAAACTCTTTTTATTAAATTTATTCAGAATTTTGTTAATTACTTTAATTAACAAACATTCACATATAGCCCCTTGCAAAATTTCAATACCACATGCAGAACCACTTTCTGCAATTTCACCCGAAACAATTTCCGGTTTCTATTGAAACAATTCCTGCGTTTTGCAATTCTTTCGTCTGAAACATATGTGCTCCAAAATGGTGTCCAGTAACTCTTAAGTGTGCCACCCTACGGTTCGCGAATAATGCAGACATGATCGAGACCCTTCTCCGATCAATAATCAGCAGCACGACCTAGAGATCCGTACTGACTCCTACACATTCAACGATGACTTCTGTGATCGTGAGAACCTTTAACGCTTGTAACTAAATCCCTTTGTCTCTCGATATATTACATGTCCGAGATTCGATCATCGGTATCTCCATACCTAGTTTGATCTCGTTACCGACATGCACTCTTTTCTTGTTCCCGTGATATAACATTCTTGTGATCACATCACTTGCTTACAAGCTATCTTAATGTGATATCACCGAGAGGGCCCAAAGTATATCTATCCGTCATCTGGATTGACAAATTCCATCTTGATCCATGAGCCTCAACATAACACCTTCGTAGTACTGAACCCATCTTTATAGTCACCCTGTTACGGTGTGACGTTTGATGTTATCAAGATACTCTTCCGGTGTTAGCAATTAACATGATCTCATGGTCTAAGGATAAAGATTATTTCGTATGATGTTATAGCAATATAAACATAATGACTTGATCGTAATGCTATACTTCGGATGAATGTTCATCACATCATTCCACCAATGGTGTTACCTTGTTATTAACAACATCCAATGTCCATGATCAGGAAACCTTGATCATCTTGTTAATCAACAAGCTAGTCTATAAGAGAGGCATAACTAGGAACCCTTTTTGTTTATTAAACACACATGTATTGATGTTTCCGATCAATACAATTCTAGCATGTAAAATAAACATCTATCATATATAAGGAATATATAATAACAACTTTATTATTGCCTCTCAGGGCATATTTCCTTCAAACATGTCAATGCCCATGGGTTGGCGTATGCCCCTTGGGGTTGCCTGATCTTTCACGAATCCCCGGGAAAGCCGAGAGGGAGGAGATTGGAGAAGGGGAAGCGGATGAAATCCACGAACACACATGCGAAGATCTCGATGAACACACACACACACACGAAAACACGATACAAACCAATATCTCACGCCAGCAGCCACCAGTCCGACGCAATCCCTAGGATCGACGCCGGACAAGGATCTCTCTCTCTCTCTCTCTAACCGGCACGGCGAGCAGGAGGCTTGGTGAGATCTTGACATCTTGGCGAAGGACTCCGACGCCAAGGCCTTGTACAATGATGGATGCACGTTGCAAAGTCCATTGAGGTGGGGGATATTTGGTGCTCCTTTCCTTTAGCAAAGGAGCATGAGACTAGAATTAGGGAGATCCACAAGGGTTTCTTCTAGTTCCTAATTCAAGTCTAGGGTTACAATATGAAGGGGTGGGACTATATATAGGTCAGCCACATAAACAGGGGTAGTTTGGAATAAAAGGTAAGTTCTGGACAGATTTGGGGTACATGGGCCCAAGGCCCAAAAGGCCTTAACATGCCTGATCTGACTTAGGAATGAAGAAGTCCGTAGGATTTTCGCTGAGGAGCTCGAACGGTCGTGCGGTGAGAGGAAGAAGACGATGCAGGGAAGAATGCGGGTAAAAGAAGATATTCTCGCCGCAGTAAAAATTTATAAACCCATGCATCAAGATTTGTGCACGGAAGATCTGACGGCTGCAGCGTTGACAACATGTGTGCGAACGTGCGCGGTAGTTTCGCCACGTCCCCCTTTTCCGCTTAAAAGTTTCGGATTTTGCGCTCACGAAAATAGCTAATGATTAATTCACTACCAATGTGAGTTTTGAGATAGCATATGCTATAGCCTATGTCATCCTACTGATCATGGCAGTGGAGAAGTCACGTCTGAAGATTCCATGGAAAGTGGAAACTATCCGACTCTGGAAGAGAAGACTCGAAGAATCTACGACTTATACGATGAAGATTGAGAGGATTGCGGGGTTCTAGACGGAGCATTCAAGACTAAAGGGCAAGATAGTGCAAGATCTCAAAATCCTCACGGGGCTACTATTGGGGATATGCTAAATGGCTATCACCATTGCATGTCTCTAATCCGGAT
Source organism: Avena eriantha (assembly GCA_910589775.1). Taxonomy (NCBI): domain Eukaryota; kingdom Viridiplantae; phylum Streptophyta; class Magnoliopsida; order Poales; family Poaceae; genus Avena; species Avena eriantha. The sequence continues at coordinate 336,801,739 of OU342746.1, forward strand.
AACCCGAGTTGTACGCAGTTGGTAGCACGGCCGATGGCCTGTTGGGTGGTCCAGTTAGACGGATCCAGAAGGGAGGCCCATGCCGGATAAAGGAAGCCTATATTGCAGTCACCGACCGACTCGGATCCTTAGAGTACAAGACACGAAGACTAGTTAGTATTAGTGTAGGACTCTGTAACCTGTCCGGTAAGATCCTTTCCCTGTAATCCTAGGTTCTGGCGCCTTTATAAGGCGGGCCTGTGGGAGCCGTTAGGGCACGATTCATAACACCTCGCACAGCGAATCGATCGCTGTAACTCGGCGTATTGTCATTGTAGTGGTTTATAGCAGGATTAGAGTTCCACCACCACCGTGGGACTTGAACCTAGGTAAGCTGTGTTATCTCGTACCCGTCAACTCACTGTCTTCTCCCATCTCTCTAAACACGCTCTGTGAGACCGACGCTATGCGCTTCTAGCCCCAACAGTTGTCGACGACGATAGGATAGCTTATGGCGCCACCTAGTAAATGGGCACTGCACCCCACGCACGACCCTTGTCGCTTGTGGTGGGAAGACGGAATAAAGAATCGAGCAGGAGGCAGGCATGGCGTGTCCTCCTCGTTATTCCTCCGCCCAAAGCTACGTGACGAACGACGCCGAAACGAAACAAAACTCCCACCACGCCACCACCATAACTTCGTCCTTTGAGAAAACAAAGCTAGTAGAACCCACGCGCTAGCTACTACCCGAATGTTGGACGGCGACGACGGATGAAATTACTTCCTCCGATCCAAATTAATTGACTTGGATTTATCTTAATTTAGATATATCTACTAATAAAACATGTCTAGATACATCTGAATCTAAACAAATCCGAGTTAATTAATTTGGATCTGAAGGGAGTAATAGTTTTGTAGTAGTACGGGGTACGCTTGCTAGCTGGTGAAAAACCGGTCCGTCCGATCCGGCTCATTGTCTGGTAGTACTACTACCGGTGCCTCGAAAATGCGGTGTGAAAGCGAAGCTCTCTCTAATTTCAAATTATTAGCATTGGTTTTGTTTGACGTGGGGTGGGGGGAGAGAATAATCAACGCTCGATCCATTGTCAAAACGGAGAAAAATTAAAAGCAAAGCAGCAGCAGGATCTAGCGAGCGAGCAGGTCACAAGCGTCCAGGACCCAAATCCAAAGGAGGGAACACGTAGACAGAGGGCAGTGCGCCACCGCCACAGCTAGCGATCGAGTTTAAGGCAGGCAGGATCGTCGCGTAGCGCGCTGGCGTGGCGTGGCGTGCGGTGGCCGCCTCCTCCTCCGAGTATTAAAAGACGAGACGACATGCGGAAGGAGGGTTTGTTTGACGCTTGTGTTTCGCTTTGGGCCGTTCCGATGGCCTATATACAGTACGTCCTCCGTGGCTAGGACGCCAGGCGAGGCGTGGTGAAGTGAAGCTAAACCCCCACGTTTTTCTGCCGTGACCGGTGCGTGGGTTCGCTACTTATCGTCACCACCAACCGATGCATATCCATGATCTGCATTGCCAAGTCACGACCTTTTCTTCGCCACGTCTGCTGTTCGTCCCAGCTTTTAGGGGCGGTTTTTCTGCAAAACAAGATTAGGTGTATACCGTATAGTAGTACTCCATGCATACACAGCTTTGCCATGCATGCGTGTACGAGCAATACAAGTAGACTGGGCGGAAACCAAGAAATGGAGTGAAATTCCTCAAAGCCGGCAGGACACAGGGCAGGTTGCCAACAAGCGCACGCGAAATGAGCCAGTAGTTCATGTATGCGTGTACGCGCAGTGGATATGTTTGCGGCTCGTCACACTAGCAGCTAGCGGCCCATAAAATTAATACTCCGACCTATATTTGTTGATTTAGATTTGTCTAAATTGGATTGAATTGAGATAAATTTTAGTACTAGATATATCTGTATTTAATAAAATCAAGTCAATTAATATGAGTCAAAGAGAGTATAAAAAACATAGAAGTACAAATAATTTAAATACTCCCTCCATCCTAAAAGGACGACGTGATTTTTTCTAAATTTTGCTACTCCCTCCGTTTCATAATATAAAATGTCTTAGATTTGTGAAAAGAGTGTATCCAGACTCTTCAAGTGTGTAGACTCACTCCGAACCTACACACTAAAAGAGTCTAGATACAGTCATTTCACAAAACTAAAACATCTTATATTATAAAACAGAGGGATTATATATATATATATCTAGATAAATCCGAATTTGGATATATCTGCGACATATTTTTCAGGAACTAGCCCTTCTGAGTAGAACCAAGTGATGAAATTCACGGAACTACCCTCCTGCCAACATCGCTAGGCGTATTCTGGCCAGGCCACACTCACAGTTATGTAGCGCCTTTCTCCAAGATAGTATGTACACTATGTGGCATAGAACCTTCGGAAAAGGGTGCTATCCTCCTGTGCACTTAAGGCATCACAATGTTGCAATTGCCAAATCTGACATAAAGGTGAATTTAGCTTTGGCATAAAATATAGTAAGAGCTCCACAATGTAGTGGTTCTAAATATTTATAACATGGGCCTCGTCATCAAGATAAAACAACACATGCATCAAATATGGAACTACCCTCCTAGTGTAGAGAACTAGTACTAAATGTCAAAAGGCAAATTTGCCATCGGAGCAACTACTTGCCCCGGTCCCAGTTTTCTTCTATTTGAAACCCACCTTCATCGTGTAGGAAACTAGTTTCAAAATCCAAATAAGAACCGGTTCCCTCTTTTGCTGGTTGTTCCGGTTCCCTCTTTTGCTGGTTTGGGAACTACCTCCATAGTGTAGGGAACTACTTCCCAAAGCTAAATTTCCCTTCCAAAACTACCTTTGGCTACACACCGTGGGCGCCCTTAGGGAATCTCCACCGGGCTGACCCATTTCGGACACAAACGATGTCCGAATCAGTTCGTTTGGGTCGGTCCGTGGACACAAAATGAGGCCTTTTTTACGTTGGTCCGTTTAGGGTGTGGAGTGCCCCTAGTGGGCCGACCCATTTGACCGCCCCCACCCGCACCATTATCGTCATTAGTGGCGGTAATGATCATTGATGTCTCGTTGACCACCGCTGGCTTGTCTTCCCGCCCGACCGGTGGGAAAATTCATTCCCACCGAGGTTTTCCCGCGCGTGGCAACGTGTCGCTTTCCGTCACGCGGCGGGGCTATATATATAGCCGACACGGCGAGGGGGGGGGGGGGGGGAGGGGGGCAACCCCAAAGCCGCTCACACACCAACAATGCATCGCTGCAAGATCACCACTTAGGCAAGGATTGGCTAGCCAGCTTGCCGCCGCTGCCCCGAGGAGGAAGAGGTGGCCTTCATCGCCTCGCTGAAGCGGGAGGAGGAGTTGGTGGCGTCGGAGAAGGAGCTGGCCGCGATCGAGGTGGAGGCGGCGCACGACGTGTCTTTTGGCATTTAGAACTAGATCCCTACACTATGATAGTTCTGTAATTTTGAGGAAAAAAAAGCTACTAGCTTATGCATGGATGCACACGCAGTGCATACGTTTGCGGCTCGTCGCGCTAGCAGCGGGGCTCCTGTTATCTTCAATCGTGGATATGCAGATCAAGCAGTTTGTGTCTGTTTGCTTGTGTCGTTTCTAGGAGATTTTGGAGCATTCGTATTGGTTTGCATATGCAGGCGGCTGTTTGACCAGCAGCCGTGTCCGCAGTGCGCCTAGTCGTCCAGTGATGCTGCGGTGGTCGTCGTACTTGCATTGATCTGGCCATCTGAAGCGTTTAATTACACCCCATGTGATCGTGCCGTGTGGCTCTTCCCCAGCAAACAATTGTTTTTATATCAGAAGAACAATGTTGGCGCCAAACGTGTCATCAACTCAGAATATGTTACTATGGCCCCTACTGACGCCTGTGACCGGTCAAAGTACGTGCGAGCGAGTAGCTGTTCGATTGGCTTGGAAGTAAAAATCAAATCAGTTTCGATGTGTTGTAGGAGTACTCCACTTGGAAAATTCCAGTTCGTTACTCTCGATGGATGCATCTTTCCACACTAATTAAATGTTTCTAGCTACTAGTACACGCGTGTTCAACTTGTTAACAAATGATGATTCTCCATAGGCGGAAACCGATTACTGAACTATCAGTGGCCGTGTCGGGTTCGGCGGAAACAAAAAGGACATCAAGATTATTCATAACGGGAATGCGATTGCATGCCCTGTTAAAGTAGTCGCAGCAATCACACGGAAGCTGTCACAGAGTGGTTTGAAGTTAAATCACGCACGTGAAAGAGAGTACTGATGAGAACGACATTATGCACAGGGTTTGATCATGTTTTTGCTGCGCTCCATGTCCATACGCATACTCGTACAAGCGGCCAAGTACCAACACACGCGCGCACGCACACACGCATATATCTACTCCCTTCAGTCATAATAAGTGTCGGTAATTTTGTACTAACTTAGTACATAGTTTGTACTATGTCTTCGACATTTATTTTGGATCGGAGGGAGTAAATTAATTTGAGGCAAGGACGGATGATCTTCCAAGCAAATCCTTACGGACGATATCCACGGAATGGCCACTATCGAACAGGCCAAATTTTGGCAGCACAAACCGAAGTAGTGTGTCTCGCAAAAGAAAAAAAACACGAAGTCGTGTAGCGTTGAGCTGATTAATTAGCAATTTAGCTAAACTTTTTTCTTTCTACCATACGTGTTACTGATCGGGAGTACTATGCCAACTATTTTAAAGAAGCCCGTGAGGATCTGTCAGTTAGCCTCCTGATGCACCAAAGAGCAAACATCAAACAAACGAGATCCTGGTCTCTAGTAATACAATGTAGTGCATTGATGTTCGGGCGGTGCAGCAACAACGTGGCTACTAGCTTAACTGTTTCCAAACATGGAGGCCCATAATTTGGCAAAAGCTGCTTTTTCTTTACCTTCTGGCCGACATATTTGGCTTCAGAATCCTCCTGAAATTTGTTGTATTCCTTTGAACATTAATCAATAAAGCTCATGATCATGCTTAAAAAAAAAACTGTTTCCAGCTAGCTTGTCACACACCTACCGTACCATGGATCCATAAGACATCTCACGTGCAGGACTGCTCACGTGTACGCGCGCACGTCCATTTGTTTTCCGTCGAGGCTCCCGTGACCAAAAATATGGACACGTGCGACCCAAAAATTGCGCTAAGCATGATTCTTGTGATGCTATGTTTTCCGTCGAGGCTCCCGTGACCAAAAATATGGACACAAAATTGCGCTAAGCATGATTCTTGTGATGCTAAGCATGATGGCTACAAAGAAATTGAGCTACACAAGCTTACAGTAACTACCAACAAGCATACCATCAGAAGTTTACACAACAGTGATGAACATATGGTACATGGTCACACTAACTACGATATAATTCACATAAGATGATCTGTATACTTGTAGCCCAAAGTGAGAGGTTTCTTACAGCAGCTTGCAGGCGATGCAACACAGAGGTAGAGGACGAAGGAGATGCCGGTAGGCCGACCAGCGTCGTGGTTGAATTTGAGCCCGCCAAGCTGACCATCGCCCCAGTCGACTTTGAGGTCGCCAAGCTCACCGTGGCCGCATCCTAGGCGGTGGGCGCCAGCAGGATCGCCTTCGACGAGCTCCTTGGTGAAGCAGGACTAAGAACTAACGCCGTGCCCGCCAGCGAAGACGGCAGGACGAGTGTCCTCATGCTAGAGGCAGATGAATCGAACTAGATCTGATGGGTGAAAAGCTCAAAGGGAAAGAGAATGGTGGATTTTGATTTGGATTGCGCTGTACCTCCATCTCTAAATAGGAAGAGGAGGAGGAGGGCGTAAGCGAATTCCTCTCGCCAGAATTTTGAGGCCGCGCGTGGCGTCTCGCCATCTTCCAGCCAGCACGAGCTCGGCCGCTGAGTTCCCCTTTGTGCACGCAGCGAGCGTGGCTCCGGAGAAACGGGCCGAATCGAGAGTTGTTCCTAGACTTGGATGAGGGGTGCTTTAAGGTTCAGACTCATGCAGACATACATTATATGAGGGCAACCAATCAACCCTATTTCATCGTCCACGGGCCTGACCGCACCATCCGCAGGCTACCAAACATGCGTCCCATTATATTACACATGCATTAATGTGTGGATGCATAGGTAGTGCATACGTTTGCCGCTCGTCACGCTAGCTGCGCCGCTCCGTGATCTTCAATCCAGATCGATCAGTCATCAGTGAGTCTCTGTTTGTTTGTTTGTTTGTGTCGTTTTTAGGGGATTTTGGAGCATTCGTATTGGTTTGCATATGCAGGCAGATGAGTTTTCTACGGTTTGACTATCGGCCGTGTCCGCAGTGCGCCTAGTCTTCCAGTGACTAGTGGTCGTATACTTGCATTGATCGATCGATCTGGCCACATGAAGCGTTTAATTACAATTTTTTTATCAGAACAACAATGTTGGCCCCAAACGTGTCATAAACTTTGAATAGTACTCCTATCCTTGTCGTTCAGAAATATAGACATTTTAGTAGCTTTGTGAATCGGTCGTATTTAAATATTAAACGTCATTTAGTGTATAAGTTCATAAAAGTTTAAAGTAAACCTATAGAATAATAAAGTCAAAATATATTTATTTCACAAAATTAAAATGTTTTATATTTCTAAACGGAGGGACTGTAGTATATTATTACGGCTCCTGCTGACCTGTATGTGACCGGTCAAAGTTCCTGCGATGAGCTGTTCGAAATCAAATCAGTTTTGCTGCGTTGTTACTTCAGAAAATTTGTTACTAGTACTTAGAAAATTCTAATTCGTTACTCTCGATGGATGCATCGTTCAATGCTCAATGTTTCTAGTACACGCGTGTTCAACTTGATAGATTAGGTGGAAACCGATTACTGAACCATCAGTGGCCGTGTCTGGTTCGGCGGAAACAAAAAGGACATCAAGTTTTTCTTTTCTTTTTCTTGGCCGTACGTAGCATGTACCCTCTTCGTCCCAAATTAAGCGATTTTGATTTGTGTAGATTGGTATGAATTTACGTTCTAAAACATGTCTAGGTGCATTCAAATTTAGTCAAATTCAAATCACTTATTTTATAACGGAGGAAGTATATTCATATCGGGAATGCAATGGCATACCCTGTTAGTCATCGCAGCAATCACGCGGAAAGAGACAGAGAATGTTTTGAAGTTAAATCACGTGAAAGAGTATTAGATGAGAACGGCATGCAGGGCTTGATCCTTTTTTTTGTTTGAATGGGGTTTGATCATTGTTTTGCTGCGCTCCATATCCATACGCATACTCGTACAAGGGCCAAATACCAACACATACAGTATATCTCAACTAATTTGACGCTAGGACGGATGATCTTCCAAGCAAATCCGTACGCACGAAATCCACGGAATGGCCACTATCGAACAGGCCAAATTTTGGCAGCAGAACCCCAAGTCGTGTGGGTCAGCCTGATTAATTGGCACTCTAGCTATAACTTTTTTTGTTTCCACCGTATGGTGTTACTTGGGAGTACTATGCATTCTAAATGCCAACCACTTTCATTTTAAAAGAAGAAACGTGCTTAACCATCATGTGATGATCTGTCGTTAGCGATGCACCAAATGTCAAATAGTGTGAGATCCTTCCCGCGGCCACGCCGGCGAATAGAGGAGTGGGGACCCGTTCTGATCTTGATTCGCATTTTATGGATTCCCTCGCCTGAGCTTGATTCTATCCATATGTGGGAGACTCTATGGATTCCCCTTCACCTAGGGATGTAAACGGATAGGATAATTTTCGCACTGAAACCAGCTTCAAAACCATTTTAAGGTATCCATATCCGATTTTATAGAATCCGGCGAATAAGGATATCCGATTCCGAAGTGACGCCCAGGATATGGTGTAGGATATGGTATGGAAAATAGCTTGCGGATATGGATTATCCGAAAATTAATTAGGATTATCCGAGTGTTTCAAACCGGATAATCCGATTTTAGAGTCAAAAGTCAAGGAAAATATCGCAAAGCAAGTACTTATTTAGTTACTGAGTTCATTTGGCGAACATGTCTAACTCTGACTTTAACACCGTATCTCTATTATCTTATCTAGTTGATTCATTCAAGGACGAAATATTAAATCTCTCTCAAAACATTGATAGAAATATAATTATCTACCTATGAGAGTATTTATTCGACTACTTTCATGTCCGGTCCAAGTCTGCTCCATTTCCGATTCGAATCCAAGATCCAATATATCCGTATTCGAATCCGCAACCGGTCATTATCTGCTCCGCTCCGAATCCGAGAAACTATTATGGAAAAGGATATGGTACGGTCAAAATCCGATCCGATCCGATCCATGTACACCCCTACCTTCACCTGAGCTTGATTCGTACTTTATTTCTTGGGGCCACAAACTAGTTTAGGCTTATTACTATCATGTACTTATGCCATGCTTTACTGCTTTATTTACGATTGCCCGTGGACCACCTGTACTATTTAGGATTATGCCACGATTTTGCGCTATCGACAAGCCTAGTCACACTTTCGGTTTTCCAGTCGTTTACAACCGTTCTCCATACCCTGGGTCCATCTCGAAGCCAACCAACTTCATTGCGGATAGCTTATTTGGGTGGCCCTTAAATAGTTTATGAATCCTATGAATGCATTATCGTGAGGCCTCGTTGCTTTTTATTTGGTTCTTGCCGAGGTTGATCGTGTGTGTGTTGCTATTTATACATCCCTGCAGGATAAATCTTTCTGAAAGCCGTGTCCGCGGTTATGAACGATTCGGAGCACAGTTTCTCGATCATAGATAACTATAACAAAAGTATCACCTTTAATTTGACTAAAATATGACTAGTAAATAGTGCAACAATCATGAAATGGTTAATAAAATTGCCAACGAATGGGATGTTCTTCCTCCTTCTTGTAAGTAAGCGAGAAGGAGGGCGAGCGATGTTTATTTATGTTACTTATATAACTGTCATTACTAATTAATGAGTGTTTGTCCATCTCTGGTTGGGCGGATGTTGTAGCGTGTCTCTATAGAACTGTGTAGATATTATCTTTCGCTGCAATTGTGTCACTCCTAGGTTGTTCCCTTTAGATGCACTAAGGCTTGCTGAGTATCCATAGGGTCTCACACGATAAATATTTGATTTATATAGACAAGTTTAGTCATAAGAAGGTGACTGGGTGGAGGAGACCGATGATGGTGGCAACGATCATCGGTTGTAGATATTCCGGGGATGGAGATCCGTGAGATCTGTGGACGGGATGTGCTTATTTCTGTGGTATCTTACGCCGATTTGCTTCTTAATCCATACTTGGATCTTGATACTCTGATGTGTGATATATGAGGATGTATCCTAAACTATTATAGCTATCTAGGAAATTTGGATCTTGTCGTATGGTGTTGCAATATTTCTATTTCTTTTAGATGGTGTGACTCAGATGTACTATTGTATGTCGCTGACATACATATTCATTTGTGTATGTGTTTGGTCGCTTTACCTATCGACTACGCCAGTCGCTCTTGTCACGATGTCCTTAAAATTGGGTAGGGTGGTTGGCTGGTACCTTGCCCTGCTCCGCTTTTATGGGCCTACACGTGGGTGGCCTTGGGCCTCCACGGTAGAATTCCTTATCTATTTTTGAGTTCATCCTGACTTGTTGCTTAGAGCATAGAGTCCGAGGTATTACAACCATTTCCCTCTCAAGTACCTAGGTTTGCCAGTCAACGATAAGAAGCTGACGATAGTCGATTGGGATTTCCTAACGGAAAAAGTGGTCCATAGGGTGGACCCATGGTAGGGTTTGTTCTTAGCTTCAGCGGGTAGGCCGGAGCTAACCAAATCTCGCCTCTCGAGCCTACCAATGTTCACGATGAGCCTCTACATGCTTGATGAGGCCACACATGGCGGGATGAACAAAGTCCTCTCCCGCTTCTTTTGGGAAGGGTGGGAGAGAAATGGAAGTACCATATGGTGGAGTGGGCTACTGCATGCTGTCCACTGGAATTCGAAGGATCGGGAACCCTCAACACGAAGCGGATGGATATTGCCCTGATGCTTAAATGGATCTGGAAGCTGTATCCGAATGTGGAGGGCCTATGGCGGACCTCATTCTCGCTAAGTACCTGGGGAATAATGACTTGTTCTCTCCTGAAGTTCTAACTAGGGGATCGCAATTTTGAAATACCATTCAGAAGATCAAGTGGTATTTCAAATTAGGGGCAAAACATGGGGTCCACAATGGGAAGCGGACCTACTTCTGGCTAGACTGGTGGACTGGAAACAGGCCGCTAAGAGATAGGTTCCCTAGGCTATTCTAGTGTTGTGAAACCCCATTCTGCACTATGGCGGGGGTACGAGGCCAAGAAGAGTGGGGCCTTAGGTTCCGCCGTTCCTTTGTCTTGGTGGAATCGGCGAAGTGGGAGAACCTGTGCAAGAATTTCGATCTCCACCCCTTCTCGCCGGAGGAGGATGAGATTTCGTGGTCGCTCGAAGCTTCGGGGAGCTTCTCCATAAGATCGACGTATCTCAAGCTATCACAGGGAGCGGCAGTCACACACTTCAAGGAGTTTTGGAAAACCAGGATTCCACCTAAGATAAAGGTGTTCCTCTGGCAGCTTATTCGGAATCGACTTCCTTCTATTGTCCAGGTGGCTAAGAGACATGGGCCATCGAACGGGCGATGCGCCCTATGTGGGGAATTCGAGGACTGTGATCACATTTTCTTCGCATGTCATCTTGCCAAATTGTTGTGGGCATCAGTTAGGGAACTGCTGCAGTGCAATTGGAACCCTGCTGGGGCATGGGACTTTCTAGCTATTGTCCAAGGGCTCTCGGACCCCCTTCTTAGATTATTCGCAGCAATCTTACTATTGAAGGGACTCTAATCAACAACCCGGCTGATGCTATTTATAAAATACTAATTTTCATGTAGCAATTGAGGGTTCTGGTCAGACTGAAGGACTGCTAGACGCGGCGATGGACTGCTAGACGACTTGACGCGAGAACCAGGAGCTAGGAGCACCGTGCTAGCTTAGGATATGGTGTTTTCTTAGCCCGTGTTTGGTTGAGATTTTTCAACCAGATTCGCGTTGCGGCAGCTACAATCTAAACCAAACGATGTTTGCTGAACACCTAAATTTGGGAACGCGGCTGATTCCCATCGTGTAAAACGAAAGCGGGCGTATCCTCCGATTCCTCTGCGTCGTGTTGAGGAGAGTCGAAGAAAATTACCCGCCGTGCCATCCCAAAGTGGAAAATGGATGGTTCGTTTTGTTTCTTTTCTCCTCCGACCCAACCTGCACCTCCCGTGCCTTTCTTCCCCACGACGCAAGCATCAGGTAGAGGGGATCCCCGACTATGATTTCGCCTCGCCGGCCATCCGCGGCTTCTGGCGACGCGCCTTCAGTCATCAGCCCCTTCCTCCTCCATCCCATCCTCTTCCCACGCTCAAGAAGTCCCGTGCCCACACGGCCAGACTGCCACCGCCTCCACCTGTCAACTCGTCGAGCCGCTGTCTCCATGAACGACCTGGGCTCCCGGCTTGAGAACGACGTGCGTGTACTACAATTTCTTCTCCCCTCCACTCTCTCCTCGTCTACTTCCTAGCCATCTCCTTCCTCCGCCCACCCGTCCCTGCCATCTTTTTTCCCCGATTCTTGCTTGCCATCGGTCGATGCTTTCTGTAATTAGTCTATGCAAATGGCATGTGAAATTGGTCTGTGCAATATCGTAGTGATTATGGTGTATAGCGATTTTTATGATTACCTGTACGTAAGACCATGGTTTGGAGTATTTGCAATGTGTTTGTAAAAATGTTTGTAAGGTGTTTGTGAAAATGCTAGTTCGAAGATTATGCTACTAGCAAAGATGAGGAATTTGATGAACTTATGAAGACGAGGAATGGCCATTTACGCACCTATTAGTATATGTGTTGTTTTGCGATCAATTAGCGTATAAATAAGCTCTTGGGGTCTCAAGGGTGTTACATACATTTTATGTCGAATCCACATTTGACAGTTGTTTGAACCAAACAACTTCAAAATTTTCTACGGTTGTCAGCTCACGACAACTTTTTCACAGCAGATTTCTCACAACTGTTTTTTATGAATCTACAGCTGAACACACCCTTAGTCTCTTGCTCGTGGTGTCGCGTTTTGTCATGTATCTGGACGTAAGCCATGGGGCTTTGTAAGACTTATCTGTATGAACCCTTGTGACACCGCGTGGTGGCTTTATATATAAAGCCGGTCCTTGGGCTTTCGTTTAAAAAACTTTTTTGTTTCTACCATACGGTGTTACTCGGGAGTACTATGCAATCTGTATTTTAAAAGAAGAAACGTGCTTAACCTCCCAGTGATGATCTGTCGTTAGCGTAGCGATGCACCAAATGTCAAACAGCGGGAGAATTTGGTCCCTTGGTATTGGAAATGCAATGCAGTGCATTAATTGATGTGGGGGCGGTGCAGCAACGTGGTTAGTAGCTTAATTGTTTCCAGCATCTCCTAACCTCTTAGCTTGTCGCGCACCTACCAAGAGTCGATAACACAGCTCACGTGTACGCGCGCATGTCCTCTTGTTTCCCGTCGACGCTCCCGTGAGACGGTGGCCATGTGCGACCCCAGTCCATGCCTGCTGATCTATGCTACAGTGCTCGACTATAAAACGATTGAGTTCATCCGTTACACGCTGGGTTCGTAAGATGGGACATTTGAATTTAGGGACCCTAGGGCGCGTCTAAACAGCAAAATTACTGAGTAGATGGAGCTATTTAACCATTACCTGCAACATCGACGGGCGACGGTTGATGTGTGTGCATGTAATCTTCTCGCGAGTGGGAGTATAATTTCTTCCTGCCCGAACTGTACGACACGTGGTTGAACCATTCGGTCTTGCATCGACTAGCACGGGATCCTCTACAACCAGTCGATTCATCATCAGCGAAGTCTAATTCGAGTGAGGTGTCTGATTACAGCGACCCAGATTTTGGAAGTGAGACTGATCTTTGTGCATGCAGCAGGTACTGCTCAGTTTGGGAGTGACATACAGTAGATCTTTCTCTTTCAAGTGTACTGCTAATTAATTAGAGGACGTAAGTCGATCCAAAATCATGTGAAGGTCACTTGACCTACAAAGATTGCCAAACACAATAAGCATGCTTTTCTTTAGGAAACAACAAAGCATACTATTCTCGGTGGTTGAAAGGAACCGAATTGGATCAAACAATTTAGAATCGGAATAATCGTCCTAGACCAAGGAATTACAGGTACAAAACGCAACCTTGAAAAATTACCGGCTAGCTGCTGGTAATTACTCGTATGAAAATTATGGATGATAAAGTGTGACAAAAATTCCTGCGGAGGAATGTGAAAGAAACATAAAAATATATGGTTGATCAAATACAGTTAGAGAATATTCACTATAGCAAGTCGGGTAACTACCAGCGGGAAATTACGGCCTGGGAAGATGCGTAGAAGTACCTTCGAGTTGATAAAAAAAATGGATGTAAAAATAGTACAAACATACGGCAATTAATGTCAGGAGGCTACGACTGGAAAGTTGGACCCAAAAGTTACGAGTAGTTGAAAATATGAGCTACATAAGAAATACCGTCGTAGACGTAGGCTAATTACTGTTGGTAAATTAGTCGTAAGGTACGCGAAGAATTACCGTAAGACAACTATCATCGGAACGTTGAGGTCGGAAAGTTGGGTCCAAACTACCGTCGGAAAATTATAGCTGGCGAGGTACACGGAAAATTACTGTCTAAAAGTATAAATAGAGAAACATAAAAAAAAAGTCGATAGTTTGCAAAAACCAATCACCGTCAAGGATAAAAAAAGAAACGGTAAGAAAATTGTTGTACAAAAAATAAAGGGCACGCCTAGCTCTCGGTAGACCGGGATTTACTTTAGCTCTCGATCACTCTAGAAATCAACTTTTTCAGAATCTCTCCGGCTTTTCTTTTCTGGACTTTCCTGTGCCTGACTAGTAAGCCCAATAATAACAAACTAAAAAATAGACAACTAGAAGCCCAGTTACAAGTCTGACATGGGAAAGTCAAATAAAAATAGGTTATATGTAAAATTCAAAATTGAGTATGCAATTGCACATCTACGTGCAATTGCATATGAAAAAACTTATATCGCAATTGCATAATTGTAAACATATGTGCAATTGCATATGAAATAGTTTATATCGCAATTGCACACATATCATCGCAATTGCATAGGAAAAAAGTTTATACTCCCTCTGATCCAAATTAATTGACTTGAATTTGTCTAAATTCGGAGGTATCTAGACATATTTTAGTACTAGATGCATTCGAATCTAGATAAATCTAAGTCAATTAATTTAGATCGGAGGGAGTATCACAATTGCACACATATGCGCAACTGCATATCTATGTGCAATTGCATAAGAAAAAGTCCCACCACCCACCACTTTCAAAAAGGGATCGATGCAAAACGACCATGATCCACTTGGAGACAACACGTGATACGCAAAACCAACATTCATCGTGACTACAATCGAACAGCAAAAAAATGACCAGGCGCCATGATAAATTTCAAAAAATAAACATCAAGTAAAAAATATTTTTAAAAAATATATTACAACATGTACTTTGGTCCTTGTCCAATCCACATAACAACATTATTAGAAGCCTCAAAACCGTTGTTACCCTAAAAAAACTCAAACCATCTACGGGCCCTCTAGGACCAGCTACACGCTGAAAAAGAAACCAAGCTAACGGAACCAGGCCCTAAAATATTGATCGAGCTCTAGTTTATTTCTCGGCTAACCGAGAGTTAGCAATGGGGGAAAATAAAAACCAAACACCGGTGTGGTGCCTTTTTTTTTGTTTTTTTTTTGAGCAACCGGCAGGAGCACTGCCTATTCATTAAGTTAGAGGGAAACCCCAAACAAGACGTATATGGTGTGGTGCATGGTGAGATTCATGCCAGAGACGTCCGAGTGGGACACAAACGAGCCACAAACACAAAAAACCTCTAATCTGGCTCCGCGGGGATTGCCTCGCCTACCGTCGCGAAGGCCCTAGCCCGCTGCGTACTGTCTTCCCTAGCAATCTCCGCGACCTCAACGAAGGTTAGGCGTTTTCCCGTGAAGATTCTTCGATTCCTCTCCTTCCAGGCGTTCCATATGACGTAAAGCAGACGCCCGCTAATCGTACGCCGCTCCTTTGCGGGGTGACCATCAGTGAGCCTGTCCCACCAGTCTGAGATGGAGGGAAACCCCAGGCCCAGAGCCCCCTCGGTATTATTGCTCCAGAGCTGGGCGAGACTCCAAACCGCAGCCGTGAAGGGGCAGTCCTTAAGCAGATGGTTGACCGTCTCGGGGGCACTGAGGCAGAGGGCGCATACAGGGTCATGATCCCATCCTCGCAATGCCAGGTTGTCAGCCGTTAGCAGTTTGTTGTGTAGTGCCAGCCAAGCGAAAAGCTTGCACTTCGGCTCCGCGTGCGCCTCCCAAATTTTTTCTGCTTTAAACTTAGGGTGGCTCCCAAGGAACTGAGAATGGTAGGCAGAGCTGGCGCTGTAGTTTCCATCCGCAGTCAGAATCCACTTGATGGTGTCCGCATGGTCTGCCGTCAGGGTCGTGTTCTGAACAATCTCCCAAAGGCGGAGGTACTGGTTCAGCTGCGTCGAGGTGTTCAAACGTGTGATGGACCTGATCCATGTGCTCTCGTTGAATTCCTTGGCCACCACGCGATTCTTCCTTGTCGCGATATTGTAAAGGTCTGGCAGAAGGTCGCACATGGGGCCGAGACTGGACCAGTTGTCGTGCCAAAAAGAAGCAGTTTGTCCATTACCCAGGGTGACTTTAGTTGCAGCTCTGAACAAGGCCATGTCCTTCTTATTGCAGGGAAGTTCAGAGCCCGCCCAGGTGCGCTGAGGGTCCGTCCATTGCAACCAAGGCCACCGAAGTCTGAGGGCGCAGCCCTGCCTTAACAGGTCTGGCATACCCAGTCCGCCCATCCCTTTCGGCCTGCAGATCGTTGCCCAGCTGACCAAGGCCTTGCACTTAGCGGCGTGCTCCCCTTCGTCACCCGCCTAAATGAAATTTCTCGCGGCACGAGTGATCTTATCTCTGGCCCATTTGGAGAGGGGGATAGCCATGGCATGGTAAACCGTAGTGGCCATAAGGACGGATTTGGCGAGAGCGATCCTACCTGGGCGTGCGATGTTCTTTCCCATCCACCCAGGCAGCTTTCCAGAAATTTTGTCGATTAGGGGTTGAAGGTCGATCTTTCGAAGACGGCGGTAGTGAAGAGGCAGTCCCAGGTATCTTCCTAGGAAGCCGACAATCTTTGCCATGAAGGCGTGCAGTACGTCCTCGAGGTCGATGTCAGCACATCTGATAGGGAAGATCTCCGTCTTGGTCATGTTGGTGACAAGCCCGCTGGCCTTCCCAAAGCCTTCCAGGATGGCCTTCACAGCCAAGAGCTCCTCTTTGACGGGGCTGACAAAGATTCCCGCGTCGTCAGCATAAAGCGAGATTCTGCATCGGGGCGTGCGCGAGCGGATCTGGCTCAGGATCCCTTGATTTGTGGCCAGGGAGAGAATTCTTTGCAGGGGGTCGATGGCGAGGATGAAGAGCATCGGGGATAGCGGATCCCCTTGCCTTAGACCCTTGGCATGCGAAAAGGGGGTTCCGGGGTCGCCATTTAGAAGAACCCGAGAGGTCGCCGAGGCAAGGGATCGACATACCCAATCTCTCCAAAGCTGCCCGAAGCCGATTGCCGCCATGACTTCCAGCAGGTAGGCCCATCCCACCGAGTCGAAAGCCTTTGAGATGTCGAGCTTAAGGAAAAGGCTGGGAGTCCTGGAGGCGTGAAGCTCCTTGATCAGGTTCTGCACGTGGAGGAAGTTGTCGTGGTGCGTTTTGACTGGACAAAACTCGCACATGAACAGTGGAACAAGCGTGACCATCCTGGAGGGTCTTATCCGTCGTGCCGCAATTATAATGCGAGTCTGGCAGCAATATCTGCCCCCTCCACTTAAAATAGAGAGAGCAATATCTGCCCCGTCAACACGAATGTCTACAGTCAATTTTTCTACTGCGCCTTGAGAGTTTCTCGTGAGTTCCTGGGTCCAATCGAGGCCTCCCTCACTGGCTAAGGGGACGCATTAGGAGTGGTAGTGTAGATACTAGGTCAAGATGGTGTCCCTCGGTGGCGTCTGGGAGTAGGGTGCTAGATCTTGTCAGTCAGATCTGGTACAGGTTTGGGATGGTTTTCGCTACCGTGTTGCTTTGCTGCCGGAGCAGCGGCTGGCGATGGAGCTGGAACCAGGGATCTCCGCCAAGAAGACCGTGGTTTCGAGCTCGTTTGCTCTCAGGTAGGGGCACAATGTCGGGCGACTGCTGCAGGTCATCCTTGCCAAGTCTATGATGAGAAAGATGGGGGAAGGGATGCCGGCGCAAGCTGCTCCACTAAGAGCTTGTGCCTCCAACTCGATCATGTCAAGGTTCTTCTGCTGCTCTTGGCCTACCGCGTTGGCAAGGGAGAGGAGGAGAGAAATCTTGAGATGATTGGTGTTGGATGGTCGTAGGTGAACCCGCGTCTCGGTCCTTTTTATGAAAGTGTACCCACGGCCTAGAAATAAATGCAGAATTTATCTGGTCTGTCCCAAATTTATTCACTCAGCTTTGACATCTCGTATCAAAAAAAGCTAACTGACTCAGATACTCTGTATATAGAGAAAACCGAGTCAATTAATTTAGGAATTTGAACGTGATCGACTTCCCAGTTGAACGCGCGGGAGAAGAGAGGGAGGGAGATGTGTGGAGGTGCTACGCGCCAAACGAAAGGCAGCGAGAGAACAATATGGGAGCAGGGCCCCTGGTGCCGATCCATACAAACATAGACAAAGGATCGACTGGCACTTGGGAAAGGAAGGGTGAAACGAAAGAGAGCACGCTCGGTCGCGGGCGCTGTCGCGGAGCTCGCTTTCGGGGCGTCGGGTTCCCGGTGTCTCCTTGGACACATCGCAGGCTCTCGGTCTAAATTTCCCCACCACCACCACCTGCTTCTTGTCACGAGAGCTGTTGGACTTTTTTTTTTTTGGAGGTTTTGGAGCGTTGCCGCGTGCGGCCTCCACCATGCAGCGGGGCGGCTTGGTTTCCGAACCCAACAAAACACCACCGTGCGTACATGTCCGTCCGACGTTAGCTAGCGTCCCCATCCTGTTTGTAAGCATGCTATCCACCGCGAATTCGCCACGGCAAAACACAAACCGGGGTAAGGTCTAATGTGAGGTGAACCTTGTCTTTGCCAATGCTCTGAGTCTGGGTTGGAGGCTTTGTGCATTTGTTCGGATGTACGAGCATTTGACCGATCCTCCTCACCGGTGCACAAAGCACCAGAGACAACCGTGCTTGTCTTTGGAGTTGGACTTCTGGTGCCGCATGGCCCTGGAGTGTATGGACTGACGGGACGGATGGGTTTGTGTTGCGTTTGGCACCATGCGCCAAAGAGGTATGCTCTGCGATTCTTTACCATTTTTTCTTGTCTGCGTACCGTGCACATACATACATAACCCCTCCGTTCGCATATAAGTGTACTTCTAGACTTGTCCTAAGCAGTCAAAGTTAACAAAGTTTGACTAATTTTATAGAAAAATATAGCAATATCTATGGCACTAAATTGGTACCACTAGATATGTTTTCAAATTTAGTTTCATAATATATAAATTACTCCCTCCGTTTAGAAATATAAGACATTTTAGTTTTTGTGAAATGAATGTATCTAGACGCTTTTTAGTGTATAGGTTCCCTCCAAACCTCTACAAACCTATGCACTAAAAGACATATAGATACATGCGATTCACAAAGCTAAACATCTTATATTTCTGAACGGAGGGAGTATATGCAAAATATATATTACTATATTTATCTATAAAGTTGATCAAATTTGATAATGTTTGACTTAGCCAAAAGCTAGAAGTACAATTATTTGCGGATGGAGAGAGTACCGCAGTAGCTGTCTCCACTAGTCTAGACTCTAGACTATCACAGTCACTTCTTAATTCTAGATAATTACTCACAAGTGTCAGTAATTAAGAAGCGACGGTGATAGACAATCACCTACTACATACAAACAGCATACGAGTTCAGACCTGAATAGAACTGACGCTTACCCACACAAAAGAAAGAATAGAACTGACACTTGTGACTTGTGTGTTTTGGACTGAAAGAGCATAAAAGCATACGTGCTTACGAGCTGATGGCAAGAGGATGAGAGGGGAGGCATAAAACCTGGTGCGGGTGACGCCACAGGCCCCTCCACAGCTGGGACGATACTCTTGAGAGAATAGCGGGCTCTACGTAAAGATTCAGACCTGAATCAGATGGACAAGTGGTTGCTCAAAGTGGACTCAACATAGCAAGACAGAAAAAAGATAGGCAAAGATGGGCAGACAGGCTTGCTGGACATGACGCCGACCAAGGAAAGCTTTCTGGTTTTCAGCACATGTTGCAACCATGGGCTTTCGATCTTCTCTTTTTCACCGGATTGGCTCTGGATCTATGACCACGCACTGTCGATACCCAAGCAAACATGGTCGAGACAGCACAAGACAAAAGAATGATAGTACAAAAGTGAGTCAAGATATACTAGTATGTATGAAGTGCTAATGCACGATGGAGTACTAGTGGGAGGTGAGGCCACGCTAAGACACCTTCGTTTACGCTGGTGCATGCATGTTTGTGAAACTTTCAGTTTTCTAGTGCACCATTGTCTACACATGCGAATTGATATTTTTTTCCATAGGACTCCCAACAGAGCCAGATTCCATTAATAGAAGATAACAGAACAAATGTCTTGAAACAACTAAAAAACATGAACGAAAAGGAAAGGAAAAAAGGACAACTATAAAGCCGTAAGACAATATTCTCCACAACCATAAATTTAAGATAAGTTCTGACTAACAACATCCAGAGAAGACAAAAATTTAGGCCGCATGAACCCATCTTCCAGGAAAACGTTTCTTAATCACCAGTAGTGTCAACATCCTCATCTCCATCCCCATTCTTGACTCTCATCGTCGAAGCTTGCCTTGCCATCTCATGCACCCGACTATCCATACGTTAAAGACGGTCAACTCCCTGAACCATCAAGCCCCTGTCCTGCTCACTCTGGAGGCCTGCCCAGTAACAAAGGAAAGCACACATGTAAGAATGTAACAAATTAACCCTAGAGGGGAAGAAATCATCTTCCCTCCAAAACACGATCGATTCCTAGTTTGCCACAAAGCCCAACATAGAGCAGCAATGCAAACAATGTATGGTATGTTATCTCTAGGACTCTGTTTGCTAATGGCGGTGGCTGGACCGCTCAATGTCATTGGCTCAAGGTGCTAACTATATGGGACACTAAATGGTGTCGTGGTTCGATACCACCGGCCTACTTGTACCGCCAGGTAAACTCTCGGACCCTCTTTTCTATATTACTTCTCTTAAACATCTCCTAATTGAACTGTGTTTCTCTTTATGTGTAGCTGGACGATGCTTGTGGTAGGCATGGAGGTGACAACGGTTTTGGTGGTGCCTTGCTCCTACTTTTCATATGGAACTAGGAACACTTGCCAGTTGGAAGGGCGAGAGTGTTGCCTTACAAGCCCTAGAGCGATCACGACAAGCGCTCCAGTTCCCCACATGGGCTTATAAGTGGGATAGGATATTAAAGATGATGAACGTCCCAGATGTTATGTACAAGTAGTACACCAATGAGTTCCATACGCTTGCCGTCGAGAAGGTTACATATTGCATTGGCTTCACTCACTTACATGCTCGCGATCAAAACACCAAATCAATATGCTTGGGTTATGTTGAAGGTGGAGTGACAGCCATATGGTGGCAGGAATAATTTTCGTGACCCAGTCGAGCGAGTACCAGCTGAAATCCGAAGTGTTTGGATGAAGACCATCTTTGGCTAATGCAGTGCCAATTGGTATGCTTGTGTGCGGTTGAACACCGTGTGATGTCCTAGTTTGGGTTATTTCAGGCTCACCCCCCGAGAATGAGGACACGACCATCTAGCTTCATGGGATGTGTGCTTATGGGTTATTGTAGTGTCTAGTATGGTTCTGGGCGAAAGCTCGCACTGAATTGTGCTGGTGATGATGTCTCATATGGGTGTCGTCCCCTTTGTTAGAAGCATCACTGTGGAACCAATTCTATTGTTGGTTCTGGCTCTCTTGGCGGCATGGTCGTGCTCTGGGATCTCCAGTCATTGTTTTGTGCTCCATTATCCAGTGCAAAGTCCGGTACTCTGCCCCAACTACCCTATGTGTTGATAACCCTTTCTAGGGACGTTCGTGTTGAAGGTGAGGTCTCAGGTTGATAGAGGTCCTTCGACGGTGTTCGAGGTTTAGGTCACCTTGCATAGTGCTTAGATTGCTCATTTTATGGTGGCTACCAAGTTCGAGGTCAGAAGGAGATGCGGTGGTCATCTTGGTGGAATATCGCCCTTCGGTAGCATTAACGGCTCTCGGTGACACCATGCAGCCTCGATGCCTTGTTGTCTTTCGATGATGCCATTGGCTGGTAGTTCTTCATGGTGTAGAGTGATGATGGGCAAGCGGGAAATGAGTCTTTGCGATTTGTCGACTTCGAGATTCCCTTCGATTTATCCAACTACTCTCCTTCATGTTCTTCTCGGTCCTTTTCCCCGGTGTTGGTCGCTAAGTTTAAAGCTTGATGTTGCTGTCTTGGAGCTTGCTCGCTTCTGGGTCTGCTTTGCTTACGTTTTCTCTTTTATTTTATTTTATTTTATTTTCTTCTACTCCCTCCGATCCAAATTAATTGACTTCGGTTTGTCTAGATTCGGATGTATCTAGACATGTTTTAGTGTAAGATACATCCAAATCTCGACAAATTCGAGTCAATTAATTTGGATCGGAGGGAGTATTTTCTTTTCTTTCTTGTGAGGGTGCGACTTTGAGTAGCCGTTATGTTTGTATCTTCGTCCTTATGATTACTGCAAATGATTCAGATCGGTTTATGCCCAGTCATAGTTGGCACGCACAAAATCAATGCAGCTTCTCCTCCCTTTTTCTGGCGTCTCCGTTGTTTGTCTCCCAAGGCTTTTGGGGAAAAACTAGCTGGGCACACATAATGTAGTTGATGATCCGTATGTAGCTATGTAAAGTAGAACGGGTTTTTTTTCTAAATTTTTTATATTTTAAAAAAGATTTTCGCATAATGGATTTATTTGCACCCCTGTGCCGAATTGGATTTCCGTTTGTTCATCCATTGTATTACACTTGCATCAATGCATGGTTGCACACGCAGTGCATACGTTTACCGCTCGTCACGCTAGCTGCCCCGCTGCGTGATTTTCAACAGTGGATATCCAGATCGATCGACCCCTGTCTCTGTTTGCTTGTTCGTGTCGTTTTTAGGGGATTTTGGAGCATTCGTTTTGGTTTGCATATGCAGGCGGTTGAGTTTTCTACGGTTTGACTAGCGGCCGTATCCGCAGTGCGCCTAGTCAACCAATGACAAGTGGTCGTACTTGCATTAATCGATCGATCTGGCCACCTGGAGCGTTTAATTACAGTCCATGTGATCGCGCCGTGTGGCTCCAAACAATTGTTTTTTATCACAACAACAATATTGGCCCCAAACGTCTCATAAACTCAGAAGATGTTACTACGACCCCTACCAACCCCTGTGACCGGTCAAAGTACGTGTTCGATTGGCTTGGAAGTAAAAATCAAATCAGTTTCGTTGTGTTATTACTTAGAAAATTTGTTACAGGACACCGTTATTTTTAGTCATTTGCTGAAACAAACTGTCCGATTATTTCTTTGCCATGTACCATTATAATTTTTTTGGCGCATTTGCTAGAACACACCACGTGACCAAAAATGAAAAGTTTTGACATTTTTGCACGGGTGACCATGTTATGGCCGGGTTTGAAGAAAATGTGTCAAACTTTTCCTTTTTAGTCGTGCGGTGTGTTCTGACAAATGTGTTATAAAATTGTAATAGTACCTAACAAAGACATAATTATGCAGTGTGTTTTAGCAAACACCAGAAAATAACGGTGTTCTTTAGCAAATTTTTCCTAGAAAATTCTAATTCGTAACACTCAGATGGATACATCTTTCGACGCTAGATGTTTCTATAGCTAGTAGTAGTACAAGCCGTGCTTCTGACTCTGTTTTTTCCTCGCAATAAGATGGTGATTGAGCGGGTCTTTTCTCGTCGTGCTTCTGACTCTGTTTTTTTCCTTCCTTGCCTACCTTCAGCAATGGTACCATTTTCTAGACAGAGGGGCCGGGACAGCGTGGACGGGATCTTGCAGGCGCTCCGGACGTCGGCGCAACGCTTCACGGCTCCTGCCAGTACCTACATGTCGTCCTAGCGGGAGCTCCTCGCGAGCTCCTTTCTTCGCTTTCTTTTTATTCCTTGGGCATGATGTGTTGTGGCCCCAGCAGACTATCTTTTGTTTTTACTGTTTGAGGCTTGGTGTCGCCGACTCTGTTGTACTCTGTATGGTTGTGGCTTTATTTATAAAGCGGGTCGTAAAGGTTGTTTCGAGGAGTAGCAGTACACGCGGCGTGACGCGGGTGTCCAACTTGTTAACAAATGATGATTCCCCATAGGCGGAAGGTGAACCATCAGTGCCATGTCTGGTTCGGCGGAAACAAAAAGGACATCAAGATTTCCTTTCTTTATTTTATGGCCGTACCGTAGCATATATATATTCATATCGCGAATGCGATTGCATGTCCTGTTAAAGTCGTAGCTGTAATCACACGGAAACAGTCGTCAGAGGGTGGTTTGAAGTTAAATCCCGTGAACGACTAGTGGAATGGAACGACATGCAGGGTATTTGATCATGTTTTTGCTGCGCTCGATGTCCATACGCATACTCGTACAAGCGGCCAAAAGTACCAACACACATATGGAGTATATCTAAATTAATTTGACGCGCAAGGACGGATGATCTTTCAAGCAAATACCTTGTGCACGATATATATCCACGGAATGGCCACTACAGAACAGGCCAAATTTCGGCAGCAGAACCCCAAGTCGCGTGGGTGGGTCAGCCTAGTTAATTGGCAGTCTAGCCAAAACTTTTTTGTTTCTACCATATGGTGTTACTCGGGAGTACTATGCATTATAAATGCCAACCACTTTCATTTTAAAAGGAGAAACGTGCTTAATCTCCCGTGATGATCTGTCGTTAGCGTAGAGATGCACCAAATGTCAAACAGTGCGAGATCTTGGTCCCTGGTGATGCAATGCAGTGCATTGACGTGGGGGCGGTGCCGCAACGTGGTTAGCTTAATTGTTTCCAGCTCCTACAGTACTTCTCTAGCTTGTCACGCACCTACCCTACCATGGATCGGCCACACATCTCACGTGTACGCACGCACGTCCTCTTGTTTTCCGTCGACGCTCCCGTGACCAAAACTGGACACGTGCGACCCAAGTCTATGCATGCCGAGCGATGCTACAGCGCTTCACTGTAGGAACAGTTGAGAGTTGAGTTCATCCGATACAACTCCAAGTGGGTTTTGAATTTAGCGACAGATAGAAGTCCAGAGAGCAAAATGTTTGAGTAGCGGGAGCAAAATGTCCAGTAGCCTCAGATAGAATGAAGTCTATTTAGAGCATGGTACTACCTTACTACTCTCTCGGTTCATAAATACTCCCTCCGAATCATTGCCAAATATTTTCACTTATTACATCACCATCTTCAAGGTATCAGAAATAGAGGGTCACATATATATAGAGAGAATACAAGCATAAAAGAAGAGATCAAAGCGGAAGTTAAATGAGAAAGAGAAGAAATAGCGCAAGGAAAGCACATGGAAGCCCACTAAACACATTTGTGCCACCCTCGTGGACTAGATTCAAGCCACTTTCATAGACAAGTGCATAGACCAAAAAACCGAGTTAGCCTTACTTTTCCCTCCCACTTGGGGATATTATAGACTTTCCCTAAAATGTACAAGTTTGCCCTTACTTTCCCTCCCCACCAAGGATATCCGTGCGCATTTATACAAGACATTGAAAAAAAGGGAACCCCGTGGGGTTATTTATAACTCATTTCTCATATGAAGCAAATCCATCCCTCTTAAGGTGATGCCTTCTTTTTGAGTTCATCCTTTCGGACTTTAAGTTCGAGGCCAATTTCTCCAACGGAATCCATCCAAACTTCTAGTCCTCGAGAGTAATCAGAACGAAAAAGTGATACGCCAAGTCGTATCATAGGGTTGTTCTCCTTCAATGCCCGAGGTTCGCTCAACGGGATTAGCCCTCTCTCGCACGCGAGAAGGTTGAACCCGGTCAATAAAATATTGTGTCTCGCGTGTTGTGTTCGGCACCTAGCACCGTGGCCGCTCGGATACGACCTTTACATTACAAGCATCAACGCTATTTCACTCTATGTTTTTTTTTCACTAGAACAATACACGATAACAAGCTTCTTGGCTGATCCAAGTGGCCTAATCCCGGAAGTTGGCAGAGCTGGTTGTGGGTGAGGGCGGATCTTCGGCTGTGTCATGGACTTGATCATGTTTCTGAAGTCATTTGTAAGGTGCTCTGCGTAAACTTCATGGGTCTTGTTGTAATTCTGTTTCCTATGAGGCCCTTTATGTAAAAGTGTACCCGCATCTAGAAATTAATGCAGAATCTGAGTCGTTCTCCGGTACTGTCAACATCAAGATAATTTATTTTTCAGCAATCTGCGACACTTACAAACTAATTGACCCAGCTTTCATATCGTGTATCAGGAGAAAGCTAATTGACTCAGCATTGACATTCTCGTATCGATAGCGAAAACCAAGCCAGTTAATCGCTGCCTTCCCACATCGAATATGTAGGACGAGCCGCGCACAAAAGAAGAGACGAGAGAGATGGGCTCTAGGAGCTACGCAACAAACCAAAGCCAGCCAGAGAACAAAACGTGAGAACAAAGTTCGATCGGGACTTGGGAAGGGAAGGAAGAAACAAAGAGGTCGCTCACTTTCGGGGCGTCGGGTTCCCGGTGTCTCCTTGGACGCATCGCAGGCTCTCCGTCTAATTTCCCCACCACCACCACCTGCTTCTTGTCACGAGAGCTCTTGGCCTTTTGGGAGGTTTTGGAGCTTTGCCGCGTGCGCGGCGCGCGCCGGTTGGTTTCCGAAGCCCAACAAAACACCACCGTACGTGTCCGTCCGACGCTAGCTAGCGTTCCCATCCGGTTTTGGAAGCATGCTATCCATCGCGAATTCGCCACGGCAAGGTGAGGTGCATTTGTTGGGACGTTGGAGCGTTCGTTGGACCCATCCTCCTCACCGGTGCAGGAAGCGCCAGCGCCAACCGCGAGAGACAACGCTGCTTGTCTTGGGAGATGGACTTGTGGTGCCGCATGGCCCTGGAGTGTAGCGAGCGTGATGGGACGGCTGGGTTTGTGTTGCGTTTGGCACCACGCGCCAATGAGGTTTGCCGTGCGATTCTTCACCATTTTTTCTTGTCTGCCCTTGCACATACATACAAACCGCAATATATAGCTGCCTCCACGAGTTAGACTACCACCGTCACTGCTTCATTCTAGATAATTACTGACAAGTGTCAGCAGTTAAGACGTCACGGTGATAGATTATCACCTATACTACATACGAGTTCAGACCTGAGTAGATGTATAGAACTGACACTTGCGACCTGTGTGTTTTAGACTGAAACAACATAAAAGCACGTGTGCTTACGGGCTGATGACAAGAGGATGAGAGGGAGGTGACGCCACGGGCAACAGCGCTACTAGTCCTATGCAACCCGCCCCGGCTAGTGCTTAGGGTGGCAAACGGGACGGGTTGCGGCGCTGCGTTTTCACTAAGCTTCCTTTACTAAATTTGCTGGCACATGTAACCCATGTTTGCACACTAATTCGTTCGGCCCTCCCACAGCTGGGACGATACTCTTGAGAGAATAGCGCGCTCTACGTAAAGATTCACACCTGAATCAGATGGACAAGTGGTTGCTCAAAGTGGACTCAACATGGCGAGACAGAAAAAAGCTAGCCAAAGACGAGCAGACAGGCTTGCCGGCCATGTCGCCGACCAAGGAAAGCTTTCAGGTTTTCAGCACATGTTGCAACCATTGGCTCTCGATCTTTTTCTTTTTTTGCAACGGATTGGCTCTCGATCTGCAACCACGCAGCACGCATTCTCGACACCCAAGCAAGCATGGTCGAGACGGGACCCGACAAAAGAATGATACAAACAAGTGATTCATAAAATCGAGCTAATACTAGTACTAGTGTTCACACACATAAGCATACTATACAGTACAAACATGTAGCCCTATAACGCAATCGCACAAACCAAATTTCGGCACTACAAGTCTGACATCGTGGGTTTGTCTTGGATTCTGAATATCTGTTTGTGATGCACCAAATGTCAAACACACGAGATCTTAGTCTCCGGCAAAGACAATGCATTAATGTAGATGGAGCTAATTAACACACATGTGCGTTGCTGCACCTGCATACTACCAACAAGCGACGGCTAGCTAGGTGTGAGTGTCAAATTTGTTGCGTTCGATGCAACCGGATGGGCACCGACACGGAGGGTAGGTAAGCGGAACTTAGTTGCCCAATACAATCTTTCCTACATTTTTTTACTCCCTCTGATCCATATTAGTAGTGTTGTCAATTTTATCTATATTTGGATGTATCTAGTTAAATATAGCCTAGATTCATTCGTATCTAGACAAAGTTGAGAACGTTAATATGGACCATAGGGAGTAGGTGATTTCCCAATAAAAGTTTTTCCTCTGTATTTTGTCATCTCCAGCAATTCCATAATTATCTCTTCCCCATATGGCCATATATGCTACTCAACCAGATCGACCATCATGACAATCAACATGGGATCACATGAACATCACAAGCAGCAGCATGCTAGCTTTTTTTTCTTTTAAAATCGGCGAGGTCTGTGTTTTTTTTCTTCTCCTTGTATTTTTCGGCTGCGTGCATTCATAAAGTTCAGACTTGTTCTAGTGCAGAGGCTAAGTATAATTTATGTTATCTCGGTATTCTTTTTCGAGAAAATGTAGCTCCGAATGAGAAGCATGTTAGGTACGAGGCAAGCATAGTCCAATGCCATGAATGTCCAAGTCAAGTTTATCATATGCTTGTCATGATTCTCCTCAGAATATTCTCTTCTCTTGGATTATCTTTCAGCATGCTCCTAACTGCACGATACATGGAATCTTCCCTCGTTAATGCATCGATAAGCACATGATCCTCGGGTACCAATGAATTCGTGAGTAAAGTCTGAGTTATTTTTTGAGAGAGAAGTAAAGTCTGAGTTCAAGTGAGGTGTGTCCGATTACAACGACTTGAATTTTGGAAGCGATACCTGTCCTTTGTACTACATGTGGCAGGCATGGTCGTTGATGCCGAAGTCTTATTCTCTTTTAGGAAGTGACAAAACACTGGGTCTGGAAAGCACCCTCTTGTTAGGATTTCCTGTGCTCCGGCGGCGACTTCCGCCCCGTGAGATTTCCCGTGTCTCCTCCAGATCGATCCGCTCCCTAGTTCGCCCTGAGAGAATCCCGCCCCCTAGATCCCGCACTCCTCCACAGTTTGGAGTTTGCTCTCTCAACCATGTCGGAATCGGTCGATGCTGGCTCGGCCAGTGCGGCTACAGGAACGGAACCGGAGATCGATGACATGCTCGCGCATCTAGAGCTGCGCGATGATGAACTTGATGATGTTGTGATTGGTGCAGAAGAAGTAAAGGAGTACCAGAAGGCGGCAAGATGGATGGCGATTGGGAAGGTCCATACCTCTCGATCGTTTAGCTCCGAAGCCCTATTCGCTAAGATGAAAGCGATCTGGAATTTGTCTCGTGAGCCGTCATGCCGTGAGGCCGGGGAAAACATGTTTATCTTCTAGATGCATTGTCTGGGTGACTGGAAGAAGGTTGTACATCAAGGTCCATGGACCTTTCGAGGTTGGGCTCTGCTGATTGAGGATTATGACAGACGCGAAGATCCTGAGAAGGTCGTCTTTGGTGGCATGTATGTTTGGGCTCAAATTCATGGCATCCTAGAGTTGTACAGGAAGATTGAAGTTATTGATGATCTAGCTCGCCGTGTGGGGAAAACCAAAGAAGTACAGATGAATCCAAGACTTTATTTTGAAGGGAACTATGTGAGAATCAGGGTGATGATTGACATCAAAAAACCGCCGATGTGTTTCGTTTCTCTGTCGGTCCAAGGGGAAGGAAGGAAGAGATTAGTTGTAAAGTTCGAGAAAATTCCCTTTTTCTGTAAGTGGCGCGGCCTGGTAGGTCATGACTATGAGGAATGCGGTGATGGTGATTGGGTTGCAAAGGATCTTCAGTACAGTGAGTGGATGCTAGCGTCCCGGTGTGAAACTGTGGCCAGTGCGGAGCCTCGGCGCCCTATTCTGCGGGTTCCACTGCGTGGTGGCTTATCAAGCCGTGGTGGTCTAAGTCAGAAACCGAAGAAGAGATCATCTCAGGATGCTGCACTTGACGACAATGACACTACTGATTCAGCATCCAGCCCTTTAAAGGAGGTTAATATGGAGGAAGGTGATGATGGTCAAGGGAAGTCTATTGCAAGGAAGCACATCGAATTCGGTGCCCCTAAAAGCGATGGAATCAATGAACAATTTGATACGGCGAGCAGTGAACCAAAAATACCTCCTCCGCCTCCTGGTTATGTAGATCCTCGCGATCGTTTGAAGAGGGGGAAAACAGGTAGTCCTACAAAGAATTTGGCACCATCGGCGGCCTCCGGTTTGGAGGACCGCTGGGCCCAATGACGACATTAGGCTGGAACAGTCGCGGACTGGGGCAACCGCAGACTGTTCAAGAGCTGGTCTGTTTAGTACAGACACATAAGCGCTATCTGGTTTTCATCTGTGAAACTAGACAAAGCAAGGAACGAGTGGAAAATTTACGTCATCGTATTGGGATGAAGCATTGGTATCAGGTGAATGGAGAGGGTAAAGGCGGTGGCCTTGCTCTGTATTGGAAGGAGGATGTAACTGTGGATCTTCTATCATTTAGTAAGCGCCATATTGATGTCCATATTAGTGGCGGTCCGTTTGAACATATGTGGAGAGGCACATTCGTTTATGGGGAGTCGAAGGCAGGTGACCGTTATCACATGTGGACTGAACTTCGGCAAATCAAAGATAGGTCTGATAAACCTTGGCTAATGCTTGGCGATTTCAACGAAGCGATGTGGCAGGAGGAACATTTTTCCCAGACGGCTCGATCTGGATGTCTCATGATGGATTTTCGTGAGGTCCTCTCGCATTGTGACTTGCATGATCTTGGGTTTGTCGGCGCCCCTTGGACCTTTGATAATAAATAGAAGGGCGACAGAAATGTTAGAGTGAGATTGGATAGAGTAGTTGCCTCGCCGTCTTGGTCTACACTGTTCCCGGAGTACAGGTTGCGGCATATTGCATCATCACGGTCTGATCATAGCCCCATTCTCCTTTTCTTAGAAGATACTATCAACTTTAATTCAAATCAGCCAATTCTTAGATATGAGGTTGTGTGGTAACGTGAGCCGTCACTTGCTACAGCTGTGGAAGAGTCTTGGTCACGCTGAATACCTGGAAGGGATCTTGGTGATGTTTCCGCGTCTCTGAGATCGGTAATGGACAACCTACATCAATGGAGGAGGACACACTTCAAATCGGTACAAAAAGAGTTAAAAAAGAAGCGGGCTCATTTAGATGAACTCAGGCTGTTAAATGATAATGTGAGCATGGCTGCTCGTATTGGCATTGAGAAGTAGATGGAAACTCCTCTATCGAGAAGAAATTATGTGGATGCAGCGATCTAGAATTGCTTGGCTTCGAGAGGGGGATTGTAACACTAAATTTTTTCATCGGCGCGCTTCTTGGAGGAGACGTAAAAACAAAGTGAGCAAACTGAGAAGAGATGATGGCACGTTTACAACTGATAATGTGGAGATTGAAAACATGGCAAGGGATTTCTTTCAACACCTTTATATTGATGAAGAGAACATCAATTCTGTACCTGTCATCGACGCGATGGCTCGGCGTGTGGATGGTGATATGAACGACAAGCTGTGTGCACCCTTTACGGAAAAAGAAATTAGTGATGCCCTCTTCCAAATCGGGCCTTTAAAGGCCCCTGGACCCGATGGTTTCCCAGGGCGCTTCTTATAGAGGAATTGGGACCTTTTGAAGGGAGAGGTGGTGCAAGCGGTACAACTCTTCTTTACGACTGGTGTTATGCCCGAGGAGGTCGATGATACTGCTATTGTGTTGATTCCTAAAAAGAATGACCCTGAGGAACTAAAAGATTTCTGGCCAATAAGCTTATGTAATGTGATATTCAAGGTTGTCTCTAAGTGTTTGGTTAATCGACTCAGACCTATCCTTCAGGACATTATCTCTCCTACTCAAAGTGCGTTCATCCCTGGACGTCTTATCATAGATAATGCACTGATGGCTTTTGAGTGTATTCATACTATTCAGACTGGTTCAGCTTCCTGTAGGAATTTTTGTGCTTACAAATTGGATATGGCCAAAGCGTATGACCGTGTGGACTGGAGGTTCCTGGAAGGAGTTTTAGCGAAATTGGGCTTTCATTGACAGTGGATTCAGTGGGTGATGGCGTGTGTCACCACTGTTCGGTATTCAATTCGCTTTAACGTACATATGTTGGACTCCTTCTCCCCATCTCGCGGAATCCGTCAAGGTGATCCTCTTTCTCCGTATTTGTTCTTTTTTGTTGTTGATGGTCTGTCATGTCTTATTCGTAAGGAAATTGAGAGTAATGCTCTTCGAGAGCTGCATATATGCCGACGTGCTCGGGGGATTTCCCACCTCTTTTTCGCGGATGACATCTTGTTATTTTTTGAGGGGTCAGCTGAACAAGCAAAAGTTGTAAAATCAATTCTGGATTGTTATGAACAAGGAACAGGGCAACTGGTTAGTCTGGGCAAATGCTCCATCTTGTATGGGGGCAGGTGTACGGCTGAGGAACAAGCTGAGATAAAAGGAATACTTCAGTATGATACGAGCTATTTTGAGGAGAAATATTTAGGACTTCCAGTTCTGGATGGGAGGATGACAAAAGGAAAATTCAAAACTACTAAAGGCAAATTTACTAAGCATGCGACTGACTGGTCGGAAAAATATATGTCCTCTGCTGCGAAAGACACACTTATTAAAGCTATGCTTCAGTCGATCTCGACATATGCAATGGGCATCTTCAAATTCCCATTGGGGCTGATTGATGAACTGGAGCAAATTATTCGGAACTTCTGGTGGGGGATGAGACGAACAAACGGAAAATGCATTGGTTGGCTTGGGAAAAGTTGGCCCGACCAAAATCTTGTGGTGGCATTGGGTTTAGGGACCTTCGTGTTTTCAACCAAGCACTGCTAGCTCGGCAGGCCTGGCGGCTTCTCAAATTTCCGAATAGTTTGTGTGCTCGCCTTCTAAAATCAAGATACTACCTATCTGGGAACTTGCTGGATACGGCTTTCATTCAAAATCAGTCGCAAACTTGGCAGAGTATTGTCCATGGGCTTGATCTATTGAAGGAAGGAATTATATGGCGGATAGGTAATGGTTCCAGCGTGAGAATATTTCATGATAATTGGCTCCCTAGGCCAGGCGCCATGAAGGTTGAAGGAAAAAGTGGGCCCTCACGCAGGAAGTGGGTCTCTGAACTTATTAATAATGATTCAAGATCTTGGAACAAGGCGGTTGTTCGTGAGTCATTTTATCCACATGATGCAAGCGTGATCCTCAATATTAAAATCCCTGATCGCGCCTGCGAGGACTTTATTGCATGGAGCAGCGAGAGTAATGGTTCCTTCAGCGTTCGGTCTGCCTACCGTATTGGTATGCAACCAAAGTTACAGAGACTTAGCCCTGGCCAATCTAGCTCGGAAGCATTAGGTGATCGGAAAATATGGGATCTCATTTGGAAGTGGAATGTTCCTCCTAAGCTTAGAGTGTTTGCATGGAGGGTGGCCTCGGATTCGCTTGGAGTTCGCCAGAACCTGAACCACAGAATTCGCACGATCAACCCTACCTGTACCATTTGTGGCTGCCAAGTGGAGGATGCTCACCATGCCCTTATTTCATGTACTTTGGCTAGGGCATTGCGGGAGGAGCTGCGCGTTCACTGGGAATTGCCGACAAAAGAGGAGTTCAATAAAAGAGAGCATGAATGGGTCTTTTCCCTTCTCGGAAATTCACCTAGAGACCAAAGACCAAAGATTATTTTTCTGCTGTGGCGAGCCTTGCATCACCGCAATAACGTCGTTCACGGAGATGGGAAGGCGTCGGTGTTGGCTTCTGTCCCTTACCTGGTGAGTTATCTTCATTCCTTTTCAGGTTTGCAGTCTGGACCGTCGACTACTCCTGAGGTGACTTGGTCGTCTCCATGCGATGGCTCTGCCAAGGCAAACGTGGATGCCGGCTGGGACCCCACCTCGAAGAACGCGGGTATCAGAATCATTGTCAGAGACCATCGGGGCAAGCCTAATCTTGCAGAGTGGAAATTTATAAAGTTTTGTTCGTGTGCGGAAGAAGCTGAAGTTGTCGCATGCGTTGAAGACTTACGTCATTTGATATCGCTGCGTCGTTGGCACGCAGTCCTTGAGTCAGATTGCCAACGGGCGGTGACTGCAATCACCTCGAATTCAGAATAAGGTTCATCATGTTGGGCGGCCATCTTGGAAGCACGGGAGCTATTAAGAGTTTTTGATAAGATTTCTATTTCGAAGGTAGACCGTGTGTGTAATGGTGTAGCTCATATCTTAGCCCAACTAGGGAAATCCGGTATGTCGGATAGTTCTTGTGGTTCAGTTCCTGACTGTGTCCAGGACTTGATCACTCTCGATTGTAAGAACACTATGTAATCCTTGGGGCAACAGGTTTCTTACGTACTCTTTTCCCTACCAGAGTACCTACGGGGACTGGAGGGTTTTTAATGAGGCGGCCTGTTGCTCAATATAAGTGATCTTACTTAAAGAAAAAACAGTGGGTCTGGTTTGGAGCTACTATTCCTATTCTGATGGTGCTATACATTTTTCTTTTTCCTTACAAAAGAATCAGATATGTACTTTTGATTTTGTGGTTGGGATGTCGAAAGTCTGCACTAAATTGCGACAAGACAAATTCATGTACAACCGTACTACGGGTGACTCGTAACCCGACAAGAATATGTGGTACTAGCTGCGTTAACCGTCGGGCTAGATAGTAGCCTAATTAGTAATTGCAATGTGAGTTAGTAGAGTGACTGAGATATTTTTCCTTTCACCGTGTATCGATACCTAAAAGGATCAACATACAGTATGCGCATTTTTCCCCATGTTTTCGGCTTGTTTGCACCTTAGGCAAAACATGCCTCTCTGTAACGTGAACTTTTATTCACGCTTCTAATAGAAAATGGAGAGCGCACTGCCGGTTGCTTAAAAAAAAGCGAACTGTGCTCGACCAAGGAACACGGCGAAAGCAGAACAATGGTCCGACTGTTGTACTATTAGAGATGCATCTTTAACCAACAGCAATTTCTGCTGCGATCCTGGAAAGCATGGGTGTATGGTCAATAACGAATCGATTACGTTTTGGCAGTTTGAAACACGTACACGCAGCGCAGGGGCGCGGACCAGCGAGTAGAGTGGGGGATCCTTCAACTCATCACAAGCAAACACACCTCACGAAAGCTTCCAAAAAAGCAATAAGTTTGAGCTTATCGCCGCTTCCCCACTCGAGTTTGTCCAGCCAGGAAGAAGACGAGAGAAGTGTCCAGGGGGGTCATGGCCAAACGGAAGACGCCGGGAGACCAAAACGCGAGCACAACGGTACGTACGTGGTGCCGGTCCACAGTAGATAGGTATGGATCGGGACTTGGGAAAGGAAGAGCCAAACCGGGCGCGTTGTCGCGGGGCGTGCTTTTCTGCCGACGGCCTCCCAGTTGTCTCCTTGGACGCATCGCAGGCTGCCGCCTGCACCATCACAACCACCGCTCACGCCTCCATCACGAGTACTCTCTTTTGGAGTTCTTGGAGCGTTGCCGCTTGCAGCCACCACCTGGGCGCCGGTTGGTTTCCGAACACAACAAGCAAACACCACCCATTCATCCGACGCTAGCGACCCGTTGTTCCCATCCGGTTTGGACGCAAGCAACACAAGGATAGCAACAATGGCCACGGCTAGCATCCGACCAAAAACCACAGGGAAAACAGGGGGGTAAGGTGAGGATTGCGGTGATTTGCTTCTTGTCTTTTGTCTCCGGTGAGCTACGCACGCGTTGGCTGCATCCACGGACATGACTGGTGTGTGTTTGATGAGGCTCTTTGTAATTTGTACAGCTGTTCAGTACAAGTGTTTTGGGATATTGGAGCTATCCTCCGGGCCGGTGCACGCGCGCCAGCGCCAGCCGCAAGAAGACAACCGCGCTTTGTCTCTGGAGTCCGGGGTTGGACTTGTGGTGCAGCATGTCATGGCATTTAGCTGCGAGACGGGACGGGGTTGGGTTCGTTTTCCTTGTGGCGCCATGCGCCAAAGCGGCATGGCCTGCGATTCTTTACCATTTTTCCCTGTCCGCCCACATGGTACTCGTAAGGCGTGTTTGATTGCTTGGGTCGGATATTTTCACGTTTTCCTAGTTGGTCTAGCGAATGCTAATTGACTTCGGGTCTGAATAAAAATGTGTCCATATTTTCATTTCCCTACTAGGAGAGTCTATATGACCACTTTGTTTGGTTTTCTAGAATGCGCTCGGTTGGTACAAAGGTACACGTTCGGGAGCCCGTGTCCGGCCGGGTGTGGTTATCTCGCATGGCAAATGGTGAGCTTACCAACTAGTAATTAGCGTTTAAGATCTTACATGATCGATCACATGAATCAGAACAACTGGTAGTGCACAATCCACATGATCAGACCGATGATGATGATGTCTTTGATCATACTTTCAACCCGTATAGGTAGAAACTGTTCATGTGGACGAACCTGATGAGCTGCAGGCGGTGGAGTGAAATTGATATTCATATCTTGTAACGGCTGTGGCTTTTGTGGACGCTTTGCTAAGAATTCAGAGTAGGCTATTTGTGCATGCTCTAGAGTATTAAACCCTTATAAAGGTTGCGCTGGTAACCCATCACTTGTTAGCTGCACTACTCCTATGTCTTGTAGATTTCCGGCTTCTTGCCGTAGTACACCACGTACCAGTTGTATTTCTATGAGACATAGCACATATGCAACATAAGGATCACAACTAAAGCAGGCAAATCAAGTTTACAAACACAAGGTAATCAACATAAGTAATTTAAGGATGCATGATCATATGGGCAAAAGCATAAGAAGTTCATCTACAAGCTAGTGTGTGTTGGATTCGCAGCATAGAAAACAAAAATTTTCCTATGATATAAACAACTAAGCACCAAGATCTATCTACCTAGATACAATCAACGGGTGGATATACATCCATAGAGATCTTACCCTCAAAGACCAAAAAGCTTTGTTAACAAAATATGATTTCATGAATGATATAGTCGTTCACTTGCCGATCTCAAGATCGTGATGAAGTCCAACACCACAAAGAAATAGTGTATCCGTGATTGCACACACGTTTGGTACCCCGACCACCTCCGAGTCCTCGCTCCAGCAAAGCAGTGGAAGCAGCAAATCCTTCCAAAGAAAGCCACCGGGAACATGTACTTCGTTAATCCAAAGCCATGGGGAATAATCTAGAGGGAGAGAGATATCCTTCACGAGAAGGTGCGAGAGGAGAGGATGAGGAGGCCTCCTTCTATATGGGAGGGGGGCAGCCCCCATGCCATGGCCGGCAGCCATGGTGGGTGCCCCCACCTCTCCCTTATTCATGTGATCGGAGCTTCCACTAAGCATTCCCACATGAATTCCATCTCCACTCAAAGTTGCATTAATTTTCCACCAAAATTAATGCATCTCTCATTTAATAAAACTCTTTTATTTGTTTTATTCAGAATTTTGTTAATTACTTTAATTAACAAACATTCATATAAAACTAATTCAGCAATTTGACCCGAAACAATTCTAGTGTCCATCGAAATAATTCTAGCGCTTCAAAATCTTTCTCTAGTAACATATTTGCTTCAAATGGTGTCGGTATCCCTTAAGTGTGTCACCCTATGGTTCGTGAATAATGCAGACATGATCGAGACCCTACTCCGATCAATAATCAGCAGCAGGCCTGTGGTCCTCCACCATCTAAACAAAGTTGTTGCTCATAGCCCTAGTGTCGAAGAGGTGGCTGAGCGCCACCATTAGAGCCTTAGGGTTGTAGCCTCTTGTGCCCATGATGCCATCGTAGAGAGCTGAGTGCACATCAGGAGGGGTAGTAGTGGTGATGGCAGTCGCCACTGCTTTCATGGCCTCGGTCATGCACGTGATGGTGATGACGTCCTCCTCTCCTAGCAGCGACCTCTTCCTCTTCTTGGAAGGATCGAAGCCACCATGAACGTAGGCATTTGTGCTACCGCCATGACCAACACCTAGAGAAGGAGAACTAGCGTCGGCATTGGTCTCGGCCTTGTCATCAGTTACAACTATCTCGGACTCCTGGGTATGCATGCATTCAGGGCTTGCTACGCCAAGAGGCTCACTAGAGCCCATGGCAAACCTGCGAGTGGCAAGGCCGAACGAGAAGATGGTCTTCATCTGCCTATAGTTGGCATTTGGCTTGTTCAGATACTCTTCATCCTTGGGGTGATATAGAGACAGAGAATTTCAAGGAGGTTAGTGGTAGTTAGCGAGGTTACAAAAGGGAATTGTAGGGATGTTACTGCAAGAAATGAAATTAGTTAGTACTGAGATGTGTCCCTGTAGTGAGCCTCCTACAAGATGATGGTGCAACTCTCCTCATCCCAGCTAGCTCCGTTAAGGTCTTTGAGCTTGGAAACATGGATCCACCTAGTCCTCCACTTATATAGGTGGTTGTACACCTGCTGTGAGGACACCTCGATGGCACAAACCTCAAACACCTTGCGGACAACATTGTTCAGGTGCACCTCCTTGAACCCCTTCTTTGTCCTGACGCCTCTCTTGATGATCTCACACATCTGGTTGAGCACGAACAACGAGAGGAACGGTTCCCACTTCATGGTGCCCTTCTCCCCCTTTCAGTGGCATGTGTTGTGGGCTTTGCCAGCTTTGACGGCCTTTTTCTTGGCCACGATCTTGGCAGCTTGCTCAACAATCTACTCCACCGTGTACCCGGTCATCGAAGCCATAGATAAGATCTCCGAGCGTTGTGTATAGGTGAGCCTCAAAGGCAGGAGCTAGGGTTGGGTCTCAGCGACAAAGGTCTCCTGAGAATCCATGAGGGCCTGACTGAACTCATCAGGGGTCATGCCCTACAGATCTCACGGTCGCACATATCAGGACCTAGACTAGACATGAACACAAGCTTACAGGACGTAGACAAAAATATCTACCTAAACATGCAATAAGTCCAGAAAACACCGATCTATGACTACACCCAGTAGTTCATTAGGCATACTAACATAGATCTACCACAAACTACAATCAGATCTAGGAGGTGCTAACAGATCGAAGCTACTACACCTGGGGTTTGATGAAACACACCGGCATCGGAGGAGTGGAGCACGTCGCCACTGAAGATCTTGGAGAAGAATGCCTGCACCAGCTGATCTATAACCACCACCGCCGCTTACCTGCTGGCCGATGAAGAACTTTGCCGGCTTGAGAGCTCGAAGAATGGGGAAAATGGTGGCGAGGCACTATGTGGTGAGCCGGGTGGTGATATATACCGCCGCGCTTCACGTGCGGTGACGAATTATCTCCCGCCAGCTTTTGGGGAAACCCGCGGCTCGCGCCATCGCCGATCAAGCTCGCGCCATCGCCGATCAAGCTCGCACGGGCAGCGTGCGGTTTCCCTCAATTTTGCACGAGCGCAGCATGTCCCCGCGGAAACACTCGATTTGGATGTTTCCAACGGGCCAAGTTTTGGGCTGTTTTAAATCTCGTGCGATGAAAAAAACATGCGACCTAGAAAAACAAACAGACTTATTTCTCCCTGCCCGGTACACAATGACCAACCAAACATGCACTAAATACAAACAGCAATGGCTGCCCCTACAAGTCTACTAGTACTAGAGTGTATCGCTGTCACTTCTTAATTCTGGATAATTACTCCTGTTAATGGCAACAAAGAATAGACCTGCCACAGTGCCAGTTATGCGTGTTCGACTGAAAGAAAATAAGAACCACTGTGCTTACAGGCTGATGGCGACTCGATGAGAGAGGAAGTATCAAATCTGATACGGCGTCCATACTTGGTCTGGTGGGAATAAAAGTAAGCTCTATGTAAAGATCCATACCTGAATTAGAATAAGGGATTACTCAAAATGAAAGCAAGACATAAAAAAGAGTTAGCCAAAGATGACCAGACAGGCTCCGCACAACGGGCCGGACATGCCACCGACCAAGAAAAGATTACAGATTTCAGTAGGTCCTCTTCAGCGCCACACCATCAATACACTTTTACATTGCAGGCGGTGAAGGTGTGTGATTCCGACGCGTACTTGTATTCCATTGTACAATGATTGTACTAAGCAAGTCTAATGACTAACCATAGATTTAACTTTAAATTTGATGACGCTCTGTGATGCTATCGTACAAGTGTTTCTGGAGATTGGAGCTATCCTCCTGGCCAGTGAGCGCCATCCGTGAGAAGACAACCGCACTTGTCTATGGAGTTGGACTCATGGTGCTGCATGTGATGGCATTTAGCTGTGTGACGGGATGGGTTGGGTTCCTTTTGCTTCTGGCACCATGCGCCAAAGCGGTATGGCGTGCGATTCTTTACCATTTTTCCCTATCCGTTCGTGCACCTAAATACTATGAACAACAATTTTGAATCAAAGCAAAAGCTAGTGGCATGTTTGGTAGGCTAAATCTTTGTTTCTCACATCCATCGTGCAGTAAAATGTCCGTTTAAAAGCTGGCCAAGTTTTGGTCTGCTGGGAACGCACAAATCGAGGGTTTTCATGGAGCCATGCCTTGGCAAGCGCCGCATGCGCTGCGGTTGCACGCGTTGGAAAACGTGGGAGACAGGGACGTTTTCCCTTAACTCCCACTCCACTCCCCCACCGCCGAAGCCACTCCCCTCACCGCTGAAGCCACTCTCTCACCCCTTTCGGCGTTCCCTTCCATGGCCGGTGCACCTCCTCCTCTTCCTCCGCTCCATTCCCTCACCATCGAAGAGATGGGCGGCCGCCCAGCTAGTCAAGCTTGCCACCGGAGGCGAGGTCGCCTTCACGAG
The DNA here is from genome assembly GCA_910589775.1 of Avena eriantha. Taxonomy (NCBI): domain Eukaryota; kingdom Viridiplantae; phylum Streptophyta; class Magnoliopsida; order Poales; family Poaceae; genus Avena; species Avena eriantha. Next base: position 336,842,032 of record OU342746.1, read on the forward strand.
GGCGCTCAGGGCTCCGTCCCCCATCTGCGCGGTTCCTCGAGCAAGTCGGGCGGCAACGGTCGCGGCGGTGGCGGCCTCTTCTTCCTCAGCGGTCGCATCTGAGGCCAAGGTGGCTGGAAAAGCCCCAACAGTCGCCGTGCTAACCCTCGACGAACTGACAAGGGTTTTTTCGCCCGTGCCGGAGGCCCTAGCCCCCGCACCCAACGCGTCGTCTCTAGCCCCGTCGGTACCTGTGGTTGTTCCCAACGCGTCGTCTCCCGCCGCATTGTCCACTATATGTCCCCTATCTTCCTAGATTCATGTAGCGGTTAGGGTTTGGCAGATTGGATTGCACAAATCGAATCGCAAATTAGGATTTGAGATTCAATCGACCAAGCCAGGATTCGAAAGCGTTCGGGAGTGAAATTGGGGGTTTCTCTACAGTTGCCATTTAGGGATTTCGTAATTGTGTAATCAAAATTGGGGATTCGAACTGCCAAAGTGCCCTAGATTGGGGATGTGAGTGCTACTAGTTCGTATGCTATATACTAATTCATTTGAACTACATTCTTGTGCCCCAGATTAGATCATGAGCATTGTACTTGTTCATGACAACTAGATTCACGTACATTGCCCATTAGGGAAACTTGATCGTGTGCATTGTACATGTTCATGTCAAGTAGATTCGTGAGGTAGTCTACAAGTACGACCTCCAGTGCGATGATGTTCTAGAGTTCAATCTCAAGGCGTTCGTCGTGCAGATGATGATCTACAGCAAGGCCGGCTCCTCCAGCGCTAGGCAGTACACCTTTCCTCTTTTACCAACCAGTCAAAACCAATATTTCAGGGAGAAATCAAACTACCTCTTTCTATTCCAATGTTCTATTATGTTTTTTCTAGGTAGTTGGATTTCTGAGTCCAATGCGCTAAAGCTTTCTTGCTCTTTCTCCGGGCTTTGACCATGTCTCCTGAACAATTTAAGTATATATGACGCGAAAAGGACTCTAAGCCTTCTAGCAAACAAGCAAAGTAGAAGCAAGACGAGGAAGCGGAGCTGTCGTAGAAGCAGTAGCTTTCCCCTTTTTGTTCGCCAAGTCCTACTCATAAAATAGAACAAGAAGATTTACCAACATCTATATAGAAGGAGAGTAGCAACAAAGTCTCACTGCGGATAGAATCAAGTACCATGGCTAGGCAACGACTAGGTGTTAACTTAGCTCAGTTAAGTATGTAAGTATGTAGCCTAGCTATTTAGTGGTGCTGAACTGATAACGGTGAACTGCTGCAATGTTTTTCCATCAGGGGTTAAATCCTTATTGGTTTCGGGGCATGGGATGCGCCTGTTGATGGTTCTTTTGATCAGTGGTGTTAGTAAAACCTCTAATTCTGGCTTGGAGGTGTCCTGAACCTGCTAAGTACTAATTAGTTATTCCCTGATGTGTGTGATCTATGTGCTGTGTGTGATGTGTAAAGTTGAGTGTTCATGTCAAATGCGGTGGTAATATCACCTAATTTGAAATAGGCAACCATAACCCATGTGATCTGGTGCAAGGAAAAGCACCAAGCACCTACTAATTGCATCTTAAAGCACACATGTGTGCAATCAAACAACTGGGCCGAATTGCATAAAACGAAAATGCAGGAAGTCAAACGAAAGACCATCCTTGGCCCAGACCTAATCTCGCCGGATGCAGCATCCAGCGGGCCAACTCCCAAATCCGGGAAATTGAGCCTGACCTACCAAACATGCCCTAGAAGCACACTTATTTGCGTACGGAGGAAGTAGGGTGTAGTGTTCGGATTTAAAATGTAGGTTTATAATATACCAATTTGATTGTGTATATGTGTCATTATCGTTGCTATGTTTTTCTATGAAATTAGTCAAACTTTGTTAAATTTAACTTTAGACAAAGACTAAAAGTACACTTATTTGCGGACTGAATGAGTACAAGTCTACTACAGTGTATCGTCGTAACTTCTAATTCTTGATAATTATTCCGGTTAATGGCAACAGAGAATAGACCTGCCATGGGGCCACTTGTGCTGTGTTGGACTGAAAGAAAATATAATACTTTCTCTGATTCAAATTAATGTTCTCAGATTTATCTAGATCCAAATGTATCTAGTCATATTTAAGTACGAGATATATTCGAATCTAGACAAATTTGAGAACATTAATTTGGATCGGAGGGTCTAGAATGAATATCACTATGCTTACAGGCCTAGCGTCGACTTGATGAGAGAAGAGGTATCAATCTGATTCGGCAACGATAGGCGGCCCGATAAGTATAAAGGTGGGCTCTACGTAAAGATCCACGCCCGAACTAAAACAAGGAGTTACTCAAAATGGATGCAAGACACCGCTCCATACTTATCCCCTTGCCCCGTCTTTTCCCCTCGCCCCATGAGAGTCCGCCGCCGGCTGCCGGTCCTCTCCGCCGAAATAGCCGGCCAGAGTAGGGAATGGAGAGGCGGCGGAGCTAGCTTTAGGTCGGGTAGGTTTAGAGTGCGGCTTGATGCCACGGTTTGGCATATTGCCGGGAGTTGGAGAGGAGTTCTTCAGGCCGAGCTCCTTCCTTGCCTGATGGTGGTGCTCCCCCTATTGCTGCCATGGCCGGAGCTATTGGTGGAGGGCGGCCATGGCAACTCCGTGAATAAGGACCTGGGCATCCTCCCTCTTGTGGTGCCTCCTCTGAATCTCCCTCCTCTGTTGGCCGGACGTGGCGGCGAGGGACGGGGGTGTGAGAGCAGGGCTAGGTGCCGGTGGGAGGGAGGCTGGGAAGTTTTGCCTGCGGCGGTGGTTGGGCGCGCGCTGGCGGGGAGATGCCGAGCTTCTTCGTCGTGCCTCCATGGAAGAGGAATACAAGGGGTGTCTCGGCGGCGGGCTTCCCCTAGAATAAGCGCCTTTGTGTTTCCTGCCTTACTCCTGGTGACGTGATGTGGTTCTCCCTCCTCTGGGCTCTTGATGACCCACAAGTATAGGGGGTGTATCGTAGTATTTTCGAGGGAAGTGAAACCCAATTTATTGATTCGACATAAAGAGAGCCAAAGAATATTTATAAGCCTTAACAATTGCGTTGCCAATTCAGCTGCACCTAGAAACAATCTTGCTCACAACAGTTTATCAGTAGCAACAGTTTTGTAGTAGGAGTAGTAAAGTAACGACAGTAGTAAGGTAAAGACAATAGTAACAATAGCAGTAAATAGTAGGATTCGAGTGTGGCAGGCATAGGGATGGATGGACGGACGTTGCATGGACAAGACAATTCACATAGCAATCAGAACATAGGGCAATTGCAGATAAATAAGATAAAGCATCCAAGTACTAGATAATCCTAGGCATGTGTCTCATATATAGTCATACGTGCTCGCAATGAGAACTTGCACAACATCTTTTGTCCTACCAGCCCGTTTGCAGCAGGGCCTCAAGGGAACTGCTGGCAATTAAGGTACTCCTTTTAATAGAGCACCGGAGCAAAGCATTAACACTCCATGAACACATGTGATCCTCACATCAAAGCCATTCCCTCCGGTTATCCCGATTTCTATCACTTTGGGGCCATTGGTTCCGGACAACAACGTGTGTATACAACTTGCAGGTAAGATCATAAACAATACTATCATAATGAATCAATAACATGTTCAGATCTGAAATCATGGCACCCGGGCCCTAGTGACAAGCATTAAGCATAACAAGTCGCAACAAAGTCAAAAAGCACTAATAGTAGATACTAGGCACGAAGCCCTAACAATCTGATGCCATTAGATGAACGATCTCATCCAATCCCTACCATCCCCATAGCCTACAACGGGGATTACTCACTCATAGATGGGGGAAACATGGATGGTCGATGGAGAAGCGATGGTGATGATGATGACGATGATCTCCTCCAATTCCCCGTCCCGGCATGGTGCCATAACGGAGTTTCTGGTTCCGAATCGTGGAATCCGGTGGTGGCGGCGGAGCGGAACTCTTTCCGGAAAAACGTCGAACCCCCCCCCCCCCCCTGAGTTTTTAGGTCAGAAGGCAACTTATAAGTGAAGAGGGAAACTGAGGGGGTGTCTCGGGCAGCCAGACCACCCCCTGGCGCGGCCAGAGCCAGCCCGCGCGGCCAAGTGGTGTGGTTGGGCCCCAGCCCCACTCCGTCTCGTATTCTGCCTCCAGGAGTCTTCTGGTGAAATAGGAGTTTGGGCATATTTTCCGGGATTTTTCCTGATAGTTGATTTTCTGCACAAAAACTAGACACCAAGGCAATATTTTGGTTTTAGGGAGTTGGAAACACGAGTAAAACATACTCAGTGTAAGTGAAGGCTAGGAATATTAAGGGAGCGACAAACGAGAGAGCAATAACTGTCATAATCATGCTTGCAACAAAACATGACTAATCATGGCATGAAAGTGATTCAAGATCCTCAAGGCAAAATAATTCATTGAGGCTTAATTAACTATTTCAGTCATATGCATACGTGAGCATGTGCCAAGTCAATTCAAATGAAACATTCAAATGAGGATACCAGGGTGTCATACCAAGTTATGAATAGAGTAATGTAAGCAAACATTCATATGACATGCTACAAACTATTAGCAAGCTGGAACTAATCATATGAAAGCAAGAACTATTAAGCATCCATGAATAACATACACCCTACACGAACAGGCTAAGCATGCCCACAATGATAAGTGTATATACAAATATGAAAACAAATAGAGTTCGTTACCAGCCTCTTACCACACCTCAAGTTGTCATTAATCCTCATTATTGCCCTTCACTCATGTGGCTTGAATAATAATATGAAACCAAATCCCACTGAGAACTGCTGAACCCTGCAATAAACTCACGAAACCAAAGAAGAACAACAAATATTTTTGGTGTTTTCGATTTTTTTTAAACAAGAAAAAAAGGAAAAACAAGATAGGCAAAATCTTTTTGGGTTTTTCAAATAGTTCAAACAAAGCAAAAAGGGAAAAGCAAACCAAGGCAAAAAGAAGAAGAAGCAAACAAAGAGAAACACCAGAAATATTTTTAGTCTTTTTGTGTTTTAGAAAGCAAAAGCAAAGAAATGACGGAAACTAAAAAGAGAATGAAACATGAATATACAAAGTACCGACGAAACATGATATGGAGATGAGTGTGATGTCGGTGTACCTCCCCCCAAGCTTAAGCTTTTGGCCTAAGTGGGTATCAATCCCAGGCTGGCCAAGATGGAGCGCCTCCGTAGTATGGTGAGGAGGTACCCTCGTCCTGGTGCGAGCTCGAAGACGTCCCACCGTAGTGTGCAGAGTAATCATAGGAGGGCACATCCTCCTGGTGTTGCCTGTGGAAACCCAGCAAGCGGAGCTGCTCATCCACCTCCTCCTTGGAGCGCGACCACGCCCTCCTGTGAACACTAAACAAAGTAGATTGTGGCAAAGGGATCTCCCTCTCATCCCCGTCAGTAAACAACATCCTATATACTAAACTGTCCATATCAGAATCAGTGGTCACGAAGTGATGTGTTTTCATGGCAGCAAGGTCAAGCCTTTATGGTGCCAATATAGTATCATTGGGATCCACCGAAAGCTCTAATGCATTGACCATACGCGAAGCGATGATGCCCCCATAGATAGGCCCCCTAGCAGCTAGGCGGCGAGCAATAAGCGAGCCAAGGTTGTACCGAGTATCATTGTTAAGCGCAGCAGCAAGGAAGGCTAAATGATAGTTGGAGATATTACTCGTATTCTCCCTACCAAGAACGCTAGTAGCAAGATAATATGCAAAGTATCTAAGAGCAGGGAGTTGGATGTTTCTTATCTTTCCGTGCTGAGCTACGCGGTCATCATCATTGGTCACCCCTCGGTAGAGCTCCAGCAAATCAGCGGGTCGCCCTTGAATCTTCTTCACGGTCCCCGTCATGCCCACACCTACAATACTACAAAATCTTTCCAATGGCATGGTAAAGGGCAGATTGTAAATTCTGAAAGAGACAGTTGACTGATAGGGCGTGTTAGTAAACACGAAGCTCTCAACAAAAGTTTTGGTGAGCCTAGCGTATTGCTCACTCTCATCTTGCATGTATGAGGTCAAACCAACCCTCTGAATCAGTAGCAAGAAATCATCAAGAATCCATGCAGCTTGTAAGAAAGTAAAACAAGGAAAAGTAGATGGGTGAGCATCCCCAACATATCCTTCATTACCAATGCGAGGTGCAATGAGATCTTTGTTGTATGATGGCCTAAACTGAGAGGTTGATCTTGAGGGCCTTGACCTCCTAGGCGCATCCCTCTCAAATATTTATCCAAAGGTATGGTTATTCATGTTTGATATTCTGAAATTTAAGCATCTATTAAACAAGTGATTGCAAAGTGAATATAATGAAGCACACCACTCATAGGGACTTGTAAGAGGCCTAAACATGCATCAAAACTATATCTCTAAGCATCAAACAAGCTTACAAGCTCTCATAACCTATCACCTACAGCAGCAAAATACTTAAGAAATAAACCATTAAACACAAATCTACTTGGACAAGCGAAGGAGTCACATACCGGAGAACAAATGCCCCAAATTTCAGCAGCAAAGATGGGCTGAGCAAGGAGATCGAAAAATCGAGGGCAAGCACAGCAAGAACGCGATTTCAAGAAATGAACTGGTGTTTACTCGGGAGAGAGAAGAAAGTGACAAGTGAGAGAGTGAGTGGTGGGCCAGGGTGGCCCACACCATAGGCAGGCGCGCCCCAGGGCTGGCCGCGCCACCAGGTGGTGTGCCTGCCTGGTGGGCCCCCTGGTACCTTCCAGGCACTCATCTGCCCCTTTTTCACGTAAAAATTTAATATGAATTTTCTGGAATTTTTCGAGACACTTTATTTTTGGGTATTTTTCAGGTATAGATGAATGATTTTCTGATAGACAGATTTTTTTGGAATGATGCAATGACAAAACAAGGCTAGAACTACAGAAGTTCTAAGACACTCTAACAAGCAAGCAACTAGCAATAGAAAAGAAAACTAAACGAAAGCAAAAACTAAAATGGATAGAATAGAAGTAAGCGAAGATAATCATGGTGAAAACATTGTTTTGTTCAATGAAATCCTTTTCGTAACAAGGTTGATCAGGTCTTGTTACCAAAAAAAATTATATGAAACAAAACTTTGTATTCCACTAATGATTATGTTACCTCAACCTTGATAGCAATGGTCCCAATCATAATAGTTTTAAATTTTTCTCTTGGTATGGGACAATATATTTCTCCAACTTGAATGCCCTCAACATGTTCGATTGAATTCAAACCATAAGTCCCATCAATCTTCTTGGGGAAATAGACAGTATGTTCCTTGTCATTAACATTGAAAGTCACCTTTCCTTGATTACAATTAATAACAGCTCCTGTAGTATTAAGAAAAGGTCTCCCAAGAATAATAGACATATTATCATCTTCAGGCATTTCAAGCACAACAAAATCAGTTAGTATCAAGCAATTATGAGCCACTTGAAAAGGTAATCCTCACATATACCAACAGGAATAGTGGTAGATTTATCAGCCATTTGCAAAGATATATCAGTTGGTATTAATTTTTCCAGTTGAAGTCTCTTATAGAGAGAGAAAGGCATGACACTAACTCCTGCTCCCAAATCACACAAAGCAGTTCTAACATAGCTATTTTTAATAGAGCAAGGAATAGTTGGAATCCCTGGGTCTCCAAGTTTCTTTGGTACCATTAAAGGAATAATTAGCAAGCAAAGTAGAAATTTCTTCGTTAGGGATCTTCCTTTTATTCGAGACAATATCCTTCATATACTTTGAATAAGGAGGCAATTTAATAGCATCAGTCAAAGGAATTTGCAGGAATAAGGGCTTTATCCACTCACAAAACTTATTATAGTGTTCATCTTCCTTTGACTTGTGTTTCTTATCAGGGAAAGGCATAGGTTTTTGGACCCAAGGCTCTCTTTCACTACCACGTTTCTTAGCAATAAAATCTTCTTTAGTGTATCTAGTATTCTTAGTGTGCTTTTCAGGTTCTTCTTCAAATTTTTCTTTATCAGGAACATCATTTTCTTCATTACCACTTTTAGTTTCAGCATCAGAGACAGATATACTATTAGGATCTTTAGCAGGTTCAGAGGGTTCTACAATGGTTTTATGTTTCTTTTTTCTTTTCTTACGAGTAGTACCACTATTTTCAGCTTGTTGAGAATCCCGCTCAATTCTTTTGGGATGCCCCTCAGGATATAGAGGATCCTGGGTAGCAGCACCACTTCTAGTTCTAATTTCATAAGCATGGCTTTTTTGGCAGCATTAACTAGCAAGTCTTTTTGCACTTTAATAAGTTGATTTGTTTGAGTTTGAACCATTTGAAAATGTTTAACAATCATTTAAACATCATTAGAGGTTATTTCCACAATATCTTTTAACTCAACAATAGCTCTAGTGTTTTCTATTAGATGATTTTGCACCCTTTTATTAAAATTATCTTGTTTAACAATAAAGATATCGAATTCTTCTAAGAATTGATTAGGAGGTTTAGAGTAAGGGATATCACCTTCATCAAAGTGTTGGAGAGAGTGTACCTCAATAGTGGATGAATGGGGAATTGGCTTATACAATTCTTCTATAGGAGGTAAATTCTTGACATCTGCAGCTTTAATTCCCTTCTCCTTAAGACATTTCCTAGCTTCCTTCATCACTTCATCATTCAATTCAATAACTCCCCTCTTCTTAGATGATGGTATAGGCGCCGGTGTAGCTGGTTCAGGTATAATTGTTTCAGGTATAGCTGATTCAGGAGGAGTCCAATCTTCATAATTCTTGCTTATTTTAGCCATTAATTCCTCAGCTTCCTTGGGAGTCCTATTCCTGAAAACACAATCAACACAACTATCTAGGTATGTCCTAGATTCTTCGGTTAGTCTATTATAAAATATATCAAGAAGCTCATTCTTAGGTAATGGACTTCCAGCCTATGCATGAATCAAAGCACAAAACCTTGCCCATGATTCAGGCAATATCTCTTTTTCTCCCTATTTAAAATCAAAAAGTTCTTGCAAAATAGCATGTCTAGCACTAGGAGGAAAATATTTCTGCAGGAAAGTACTAATCAAGCAATTAGGGCTATCAATAGATCCAGGTGGTAAATTATTAAACCAAGCTTTAGCTTCTCCTTTAAGTGAAAAGGGTAAAATCTTAGCAACAAAGTAAGTGCGCATCTTAATATCATCATAAAACAAGCCACTCATGGTAGAAATCTCAGTCATATGTGATATCACACTTTCATTTTTAGTCCCACAAAAAGGTTCTTTCTCAACAATAGCTATGTAAGATAGATCAAGAGAGAAATCATAATCTTTATCTTTAATGTTTATGGGAGAAGCAGCAAAGTTAGCATTAGGAGACAATTTGGGTCTAATAGTATGCCTCTCAAGGAGACTCTTAGCAGCGCTCCTATCATGGGTGTTTTTACATTCTTTAATAAATTCATCGGTCATCTCAACATAACCATCTTCAGTATCATAACTCTCACTAGACTCAGGTGAACTAACAGGTGTAGTAGTGTCTTCATTAAGAGTTTCAGTATTTCTAGCTATAGTTCTAGCAATCGTAGCATCTAGGAAAGGACCTAACGAACCACTCTTATCAAGCAAAGTAGAAGCAGCATCATAAGTATCAGAAGTTTCAGATTCAGCAGTAGTAGCAGCGTGTGTAGCATGTGTATGTGGTGGTGTAACGAGCTTACTCATAACATATGGTGAATCAAGAGCATCAGAGGTGTTCAGAACCGTACCTCTTCTTGTAGTGGATGGTAAAATAGGCACCTTGCCATCACGAGACTTACCCATAATGGATGGATGGCAGTGAACAATAATGATTCCAAGTGGACTTGATAAATAATGCTATGCTCCCCGGCAACGGCGCTAGAAAATGATGACCCACAAGTATAGGGGGTGTATCGCAGTATTTTCGAGGGAAGTACAACCCAATTTATTGATTCGACACAAGGGGATCCAAAGAATATTTATAAGCCTTAACAACTGAGTTGTCAATTCAGCTGCACCTGGAAACAATCTTGCTCACAACAGTTTATCAGTAGCAACAGTTTTGTAGTAGGAGTAGTAAAGTAACAACAGTAGTAAGGTAAAGACAGTAGTAACAATAGTAGTAAACAGTAGGATTCGAGTGCGATAGGCATAGGGATGGATGGACGGGCGTTGCATGGACAAGACAATTCACATAGCAATCAGAACATAGGGCAATTGCAGATAAATAAGATAAAGCATCCAAGTACTAGATAATCCTAGGCATGTGTCCCATATATAGTCATACGTGCTCGCAATGAGAACTTGCACAACATCTTTTGTCCTGCCAGCCCGTTTGCAGCGGGGCCTCAAGGGAACTACTGGCAATTAAGGTGCTCCTTTTAATAGAGCACCAGAGCAAAGCATTAACACTCCGTGAACACATGTGATCCTCATATCAAAGCCATTCCCTCCGGTTATCCCGATTTCTGTCACTTCGGGGCCATTGGTTCCGGACAACAACGTGCGTATACAACTTGCAGGTAAGATCATAAACAATCCTATCATAATGAATTAATAACATGTTCAGATCTGAAATCATGGCACTCGGGCCCTAGCGACAAGCATTAAGCATAACAAGTCACAACAAAGTCAAAAAGCACTAATAGTAGATACTAGGCACCAAGCCCTAACAATCCGATGCCATTACATGAATGATCTCATCCAATCCCTACCGTCCCCATAGCCTACAGCGGGGGATTAGTCACTCATAGATGGGGAAAACATGGATGGCTGATGGAGAAGCGATGGTGATGATGATGGCGATGATCTCCTCCAATTCCCCGTCCCGGCAGGGTGCCAGAACGGAGTTTCTAGTTCCAAATCGTGGAATCCGGTGGTGGCGGCGGAGCGGAACTCTTTCTGGAAAAACGTCGAACTCCGTCTCGTATTCTAGCTCCGGGAGTCTTTTGGTGAAATAGGATTTGTGGCATATTTTCCGGGATTTTTCCTGATACTTGATTTTCTACACAAAAACTCGACACCAAGGGAATTCTGTTGAAAATAACGTCAGTCCGTGTTAGTTGCATCCAAATCACACAAGTTTAGTGGAGAAACAATAGCAAAAGTGTTCGGGAAAGTAGATACGTTTTGGACGTATCACCGGCCGTGGCGGCGAAGGAGAGGGCGGAGACCTTGCTGCTGCTGCTTGGGCGAGGCAGGTAGTGGATGGGGTCGTCGGCTTGCGATTCCCCTCAAGTGTCACCTCGCCGGCAAGAGGGACGGTGCTATCTGCTCTCCTGGGTGTAATCCCGAGCTCCTCCTTGGAAGTTAGGAAGAAGCAATGGAGTTGGGAAGCAATCTTCTTGAGCACCACCTCGATGGCGGGTGATAGCCATTCGACATCCAAGGCCAGCGAAGGGTCCCGGCATTTGTCGAACCTCGGCGGCGGGTGAGCACCACCTCGGCGGCCGGCGAAGGGTCCCGACATTTGTCAAACCTCCTCGGTGAGACTCCTCTTGAGGTCTGCGGTCGCGTTTCTCATCTGCACGGAAGGAAGTGGTTTTGTCCCCGCTTCTGAGTTTGACGACGGTGTGTCCGACTTCCGGCTCGGCGGTAGAGAAAGAGAAGGACTGGATTGTTATTTTTCATCTTTCACTGAGGTCTTTTCTGCTTTTATCATGGACCTATGTTTTTTTCGTACTTTATGGAGTCCTTTGTAATCATTTGTACATCTATCGCTTGGATTTAATGAATGCTTCCCGTCACTTCGGGGACCTCCTTATTAATTTTTTTTGGATGCAAGACAGAAAAGTTAGCGAGAGATAACCAGACAGGCTCCGCACATCGGCCGGACATGACGCCGACCAAGAAGAGCTTTCAGGTTTCAGTACATGCACGGATGCCTATGTAAGCAACCGCAAAACTCATACAAACACGGTCGAGACAGCACGAGACAAACAAACTCTCATGATCTAATCAACCGAGCGAATAGTAGTGACGGAGTAGCGCAGCATCGTGACGGAGTAGCTCACGGTGTCCTCTTTAGACTGAACTTGCTGCAAGCATATGCATGTGGTGTGTCTCTCTTCGTAGCGCGCCACCTGCCTTTCCGTGCTGGTTCAGATTAGTTCATAGCGTGCCGCCCGATCCGATCCAGCATTTCCGAAGAATAACACGTGTGAAATTCAACTGTCGGGTAAACCGGACAACACATTGGCTCTTGTCTGACTTCCACGGAAATTGCCACTGGCTGCTCCGGTCAGCTTCCGATAAGGTCTTCTACTGTGGAGAGGAGCGGCTCAGGCACCATTGATGATCCAATTTCGGCTATGGTTTTTCAGGGAAAAGTACCGATGAGTAGAGGCAACATGCTGTACTGTAGTGCAGCTCCATTGCTCAAGCTGAATGAAACTCGACCTATGTAACGCTCCGATTGGTGCGACGCTGTAGATCTGTTGCAGGAGTTAAGTGCTGGACACGGGAAGGCACTGCCATGTTTCCGTTCCAGTCAGACGACAGGTGGAGATCCAGTCATCGGTTAGTTCGTCCGCAGATAAAGCTGCCTCCTTCATCTTTTGACATATAGCAATGTACCTGATAGTCGGATCCACGCACGGAATTCTCCCCAGGTCTATCCATTTCTCTTTGAGTTTTTCTTGTTCAGGCAACTCTGCTACCGAACTGTAGGTATATATATCTGCATGTATATGTACGCAACCTGTGGCAAACACTACAATTGACAGTCGCGTACTCATCTGTAGATGAGCTCCTCCGTTGCTCATTCTTGTGCTGCCACGAGAACACCTGGTTAACAAGGTGATAACAGAAAAGTCCAATAAACATTACGAAGTCTTCATAGTAGGTGTACAATAGGAATTTTTCTTATCAATGGTTAAAGGGAAATGATATCAAGAAGCGCCACACGCCGCGTCTCTTGTGCGACGGTTGCTTTGAGATTTACACGCGATGATCGAACGGAAGCGTGGAAGTTTACACATCGCACATCACTCTCATCCACTACATCATCGGGAGGGGATGTGGGCTCCATATGGCAGTGACTGGTTTTTGAATTTCGTTTCCATTGCCACCTGAAAATAATTTCAGGGGCTTTTTGGTCAGAACCAGTTCATTCCCCTCCGGTCGTCGTAGTCGGCGAAGAGGAGAAACTCCTCGAGGCGGAGCAGTCAGCGATTCGGTTCTTTCCTCTCCACCGAGCGTTAGATCTGGCGCAGCGGCGCACTCCGGTGAGTCTCCGCTAGTGTATTCCCCTGTTTAATCGAATTTTTGCGATAGTTTTTTACCGTTTTTAAATGTTGTCCGCGGCTCTGGTTTCATGTCGCCGTGAGATTTTCCCCGCCAGCGACGTGGGTTGCGTACCGCACACGATACCATGTGTCCTGCCTGAGGCATCGGCGGCGCCGGCCACGAGATCTAGGCCTATTTACCCTAGCACCACCCGCCGCACTCCACCTCGCTGTACGCCGGCCATCCACACCGCCACCACCACCACCAATAGCTTGCACTGCACGTGTGTCTTTGACATGACCACACTGACAAGCGCGGCCACCACTAGCCCGATTTCTGCTGCCCCGACAACCGCGTGTTCCGATTAATTGCACGCGCACGCGCTAACATGTTGCGATTCGAAGATCTCGTGGCCTTTTCTGAAACGGGGGTTGGTGCATAGCGGCAAGGGCCGGCAGCATCCACGGGTATGAGTGAGGAGCTGGAGACAGGCCTGTGGTAGGGGCGGTTGGGGTTTCCTCTTGAGTTCCAGATAAGTGGGATGCGGGGTTCTCGGTCGAACCGTTCCTATCTGATGTAGTACATAGGATTATGATTTTGTATATGATTATTGTACCGTAGGAGAGAACAGTTCTAATGCAGGAAATGTGTAGATGTAATTCCTAGGTGCTCATTTATTCCAGTGAGACGAATTTTCCTCTATTTTTGGAGATGTCTATGCTCGTTATTTAATCGCTGGCGAATTTTTGTTTTGCCCCCAACGCCAACTGATGCATGTACTCCATCAAATCCAGATAGTTTGCTGTTAGATTGAGGGTTTTGTTTCTGGAAAATGTTTTAGATAATGGCTCTGTTTTTGTTGTTTTTTCACAAGTAGTTGATGCAATAGTTTTTGAGGTGCGTGGTATGTAGATGATCTGTGCCTTGTTTTAAGGGTTGGAAGTTAGAGGTAGATTTCATACAAGTGTTCTGGGGTGTGTTATATAGATGATGTGCCTTTTTTTGTTGCTTTCCTTTTGTTTTTTCTCGCAAATGGTTTCTGCCATTTTTACCTCATAACTATGGATGATAACAATGGATGGAGTCATTTTTATTGGTGTGTCAGGACAATGTGGCTAGCTGATGTGCATGCGTGTAAATTTTTTTTGTAATCCCTGAAAGGTGATTGCATATATGTGTTTTTGTGCGACCATGTAATTTAGCCGGGAGTACTCAATCTGCCAGTTATTAGTGACTACTTTTTTGCAGCTAATTTGGCACCTTGAGTTATTAATGTGGCAGTTTGAGTTTATTAACCTGTTAGGTGTGAGTCGTCAATGTGGTAATTGCGGTTAATCCGGTAGATATGACTAGTAATTTTCTGGTTCTGTGAGTTATTTAATCTGGCAGCTATGAGTGACTAGCGTGGTACTTTAATATGCGAAGTGCAACTGATTTTAATCTGGTAGGTGTGGCTATTAGAGCAGGTCACTTTTTTACACGCTAATGCCTTCTTTTGTAACGCCAGGTGGCATTTTTCAGATGCCTAGGAGAAAGACCAACATGACTCATGTTGATAGAAAAGGAAAGGACGTCCGGAAGGTTCGTCATGTAAGTATTTTATTTCCTGTCTTCCTTCTGCATCTCCACATGAAGCAGTATAAAATGATGTTAGTTTGGTTGTTCAACATGCCACAGCAAAACCTGAGAAAAGTTTGCATGATGTAGTAGCTTAGTTGGAGCATCTCATTCATTTCCATATTAGTTTAACTAGCTGCCAAGTTAGTACTGATTAATTGCCAGATTAGTACTATCTGATTGGATGGTTAGTTTTACCTAGCTGCCAGATTAGTATTCTCTAATTGCCATGTTAGTTTTTACCTAGCTGCTAGATTGATGCCAGATTAGTACTATCTGATTGCCATATTAGTTTTTACCTAGCTGCCAGATTAGTATTCTCTGATTGCCATGTTAGTTTTTACCTAACTGCCAGATTGATGCCAGGTTAGTACTATCTGATCATTTTTGTTGAATCATTTTTTTCATCAGTTCTTATTTATTTTTCCTACAGGTCTTTAGCGGAGACAGGAACCGTCCTTCTCCAGCACCCATCATAAAATTGTACAAGAGTTTAACTCCAGCCCAGCGCAAAACTATAGTTGCAATGGGACATGGAAGTTTTCTCGATATCAAGTGCGAGCATCTGCATAACCTAGTTATCCACTAGTTTACTAAGTGCTACGAACCTGCTAGGAGAGCTTTCGTCATTCCTCGTCGCGGCGTGATACCATTGACAGCAGAATCTGTACATTCAATGACGGGTCTCCCACAAGGTCATCTTCCTGTAAAATACTATGCTGATCATGATATGGAGAATGATATATCTGCTAGGCTCTTTCCTGGTGGAAGCAGCAGACCTAAAGTTTCAGAGATTGGCAAAATGATTGAAAATTACAAGAGGGACGATGATACATTCAAGGAGCTCTGGATGTTGTTCAGTGTATCAACAGTAGTTGCCCCCACAACTGGTACAAAAATTAGCAACAAGTGTTACCCAATGCTGGTAATAATATAGTTCTGTTCGTTCATTTGTTTTTTATTAATTTTTGCATTTTCATTCCATGTGCTAATTCCCCTCTTTTTTCCTAATATGATGATAAATATAACAATGCTGACATTAGGGAAGCACATAACATGAACTTATGCAAGTTTATTGCTGATGATCTCCATGAGAACCTATCAAACGGGAAGTATACGAAGGGTTGTTTACTGTACTGCATGGTTAGTTTATCTCCTACTATCTTTCATATCACTACCATATTTCTAATGTATAACTACCAGTTTCTTTTTCTTTTTAAAGTAATCACCGGTTTATGTTTTTGAGATATTTTGAAAAAATGTAGCATATATTTTAAAATAATAGTTATTTTTGACAAAATTAATCAATAGCTTCCTTTTTTGATAGAACTACCTAATTTGGTTTAGCAAATAATTAACTAATTGCTTTCCCCTTTCTTAATACATAGCTCCGCTATTTCTCTGCACTTGATACCGACCATCTGGAGCTTGAGCTGGGAAGTCATATTGAGTCAGGAAAGGAACGATTTTCTATTAATAGATGGTCAAAGATCGCTATTGATGTCATTGCAGATATGGATGCACAGCGGCATGATTCAACCACTTTTGGGGCCATGCAGGTTAGTTTTTAATGCTTTCAGGTTTCTTTACTTTTTATTGGTTTTCATGATTTTATTATTATTCTCATATAATGCAGTTAAAGGATGAATTTAAGGACAAATTTTCTCAAAAAATGGGTCTGTTAGGTGGATCAGAGGGTTTTGAGTCTTGGATGAATTTAAACAACCATCCTACATGCACTCCAAAGGTATTTTAGTTTCTGAATTTTTTAACTGGCAACTGTGTATTTTATGTGACAGCCACATATTTTTTATCTGGTAGCCGTGTGTATTTTTTTACGCGGCAGCCGTGTGTATTTTACGTAGTAGCTTAGCCACATGTTTTTTACCTGGTAGCCACATGTTTTTTTTCAAATGCTTTATCAAATTAGTCCTTTTTCTGAAAGCTTTTTTCCTTTGATGATGTTCCTTTCTCTTTCTATCTCTTTTTGCAGATGAGGATAAAAGTGTTAAATGTTATGCAGAATTTGGCATCGTCTCTCAATGGTATCCTAACAAACCTTGTCCAAGAGTTGACTGATTGTATAGAGGAAGAAACCAACAATCAATTAAGTGATGATGGCATAGATGCATCAAATGAAGATTTAGATGATGATGCTTATTCATCAGAAGGAGAGGATCAAGACAGAGTACGTTCACCCGATGGCACAAACCATGATGCTACAAGGATAGATGTCGCTAATAAAAGAGGTGGCCAAACACCAATCAGAGGAAAACAACCAGAAGGCAATAGCAGTGCTTTTGTCCCTCCTATGCACTCCCAGATTCATGTCTCGTCTGATAGTGATATGGACACATCTGATGGTGCCACATGTAATGTTGGACTTGTGTCAGATTCACCAAATCAGTGCACACAACAAGATGATGAGCAGATAAGGGGGATTGCAGCTATTCTTGCTACTAAGTTAAGCAATTTGAAACACAAGCATGTTTACTCTACATCAACAGAATCAGATACACATAATAAGATTAAGTTGATAGTCGCGAAAGAGATTGGAATCCCCATTCATGCAAGGACTGATGATATGGCCGTAAATGATTTATCTAGAGGAATCAACATTAAACAACACAATTTGATAAACCCGAGTTGGAGGTAATAAAATAAGTTTTTTCCTTTGTCTTTTTTCTTTTTTTGGAAATAGCTACATGTAGGTGTATTTCTTATAAGCTTTACATTTTCTATTGCATACCAAGCAGAAATCTGAGCAACCTGGAACCTGAGCAATCTGGAGGCATCAATGTTCAGAAAGAATCTGGTCAGCTTGGAGGCAACAATGTTCTTGCAGTAAATGAGAAATCAGAGATGTCAGAAATCCCAGTTGTCAACTTTGAGGTGAAAAATCCTTTTAAATGGTATGCTAAACGAACTACTTTTATAGAAGCTCACTATGCTGCAGTAATCACATGTGAGTGTGTGTAGCTACTAGATTATTCTCAACATTTTTGTGATAGCTACCAGTTTTTGTTGGGAAAATCCAGTGTGCATTTAGAACGTGTCAACGCAACGCTAAAAAGGGTGGTTGTACAGGGGAAACATGGCAGGTGTTTCTAAACAACATGTATACATGATGGCTGCATCTAAAATTCTGGTAGGTGTTCCTAAACAATCTGGTAGCTACATTTTTGAAAAACTTCGTGTTTGTTTTGAAAAAGATGGTTGTTATATAGTGCAAACTTATGAGGTTTTTTAAGATATCCTTTTTATTTTCATTTCAAAAATCTGGTAGCTATATTCGTATAACCTAACAAGTGTTCATAAACAACCTGGTAGTTAAATTTTGACAACATGGTAGTTGTTCACGGAAAAGATGGCAGATATATAGGATAAACCTTATAGCTATTCTTGTTAGCTCTATTTTTAGAAAACATGGCAGCTATTCCTAAATAACCTCATAGCTATGTTTTTTATATATGTTAAATATGGCAAGTGCCTAATGTATGTTTGTTGATCTCAGGAAACATAGAAGTTTATTGAGCACAACTGTCACAAGGGAATATCCGAGAATTGAAAAAATTCATAGTCAGAGTCACCATTCAAGCCCAGCAAGTGTTTCAGATAGGAAAACTAGCAACAATTCTATATGTGTGGCTTCAGAAGATGGAAAAAGTTCAAGCACTGCATTTGTGGTGTTGCCCAAGGTTTCCAAGCCACCCATTGTTTATGAAAAAGGAAAGCAAAAGAGTTCTTTAGCTAATGATGGAAAATCAATGACAACTGCTATTGCTATTTCACCCAACAGTACCGATACTGGTTACCAATACATGGAGTATTAGTGGTGGAAGTAAGAGCTTAGTTGGTACTGATTGAAAAACGAAGAGTAGCGTAATTCCAATTTCTCCCATGGCCAACACTACTACAGCTTCGAATAATGCTGCCAGCATTGTTTCTGGGAACAACAACATAAAGTGTGATGATGGAAAAACTAAGAGTACCGCAATTGCAATTTCTCCCATGGTTTCCAACACACAGCCAACAAATTGTCCACCAGGGAAGAACATGTGCAGATCGTTGGTCGTGTCACCAATAGTGATAGGGAATTCTGGCAAAGCAAGTAGCAACAGTAGAAGGCCATGGACATTATCACCCCTAGTTGGTGCACACTTAGGGATTCCGGTGATAGGGAGTGGCAGCCTAGTGAGTGTACCTCCTATTGTCCGACATCTTGTTAGTGGTTTATCAAAGTCAGTAATCAAGCAAGGAATACTGCCCAACTTAAATGAACAAGAACAAAATGTTGCTACAGTGAGAGGACATAAAAGGAAGCTTGAAGAGTCATTTACATCTTCATGCAACAGAAAAAGAGATAACCGTGTTGGAATGTTCACTCCTCCACCCTTTGACCTAGGCATTAGTTCACAGGAAACATCAGACCTTGATGGGGTTACATCACAAGAAGATGAGAGACCAGTATTTGCACTTGATGTTGCTCCTGTTGCTTGGGCTGAACCAAAAGGTAATTGTTTTCAAAACAATCTGGTAACAATCTAGTAGCTGTTTTTTCAAATAATCTGGTAGCTGTTTTCAAATGATCTGGTAGCTGTTCTGGTTGTTGACTCATAGAATCTTGTACTTGTTTTTGAATAAACTGATAGCTTTTTTCCAAGAATCTAGTAGTGGTATTCCCAATAATATCGTAGCTGTTTTTCAAATAATCTGGTAGTTGTTATTTAAGAATATGGTTGTTGACTCATAGAATCTGGTACTTTTGTTTTTGATCAAACTGATAGCTTTTTCCCCAAGAATCTGCTAGTGGTATTCCCAATAATATGGTAGCTATTTTCAAATAATCTGGTAGCTGTTCTCTAAGAATCTGGTAGTTGTTCTCTAAGAAATCTAGTAGTTGTTCTCTAAGAATCTGGTATCTGTTCTCTAAGAATCCGGTACCTGTTCTCTAATAAAGCTAAGCCGCACCTCTTGGGGCGTTCTCTAATTTTTTGTTCATGTTTTTTATTGTCAACAGAAGGACCAGACAATTATACTGAAGAGGAAGCCAATGACAATGATCTAGAACCGTTTGATTTGTCCAAAGAGGTTCAAATGTTTATTTTAGGTAAAACAGATTTCCTTAGTGAGAGGGGTAAAGCAGAGCTCGTAAAATACGAGAACTATTGTGCAGCATATTCAAAAAGAAGAAGAGCCTTGCTAGAGGCTGCAGCTCTTGAAACATCACAAGGCAGCAATGCTATTCATAGCATAACTCCAAAAGTTCACTCTCAGAAAGCAAGGGTTAGGAATCCATCTCGCTTTGTGTAATCTCCTTTTCATGAACCATTAAAAGTCACTGCCGAACAAGAAGAGCTACATCAGAAGATCATGCTTAGCAATAAACATCAGAGGCCAAGTAAATCAAAAATAAAGAAGTACTCCCTCTGACCCATATTACTTGACTTGGAGTTTTCTAGATTCGGATGTATCTAATACTAAAACGTGTCTAGATACATCTGAATCTAGACAAATTCGAGTCAACTAATATGGGTCGGAGGGAGTAAGTACTTTTCTGCAATATGTGTTGTGACATTTTTTCTGTTTTTTGAATAAAACTTTTATCTAGCTGAAAATTAACAGTACATTAGTGACGGGAAAAGCTACTCGCAGGTCCAACAGGAACTAATCTGGCAGCTAGGTAGAGAGAACCTGGTAGTTGTTCAAAATTAATTCGGCAACTAAATCAAATAGCCTGATAGCTATGCAGTCACAACTAATTTGGAGTCTAATAAATATATTTTTAAAGGATTTTGTTAGATATGCAGTCACATGTTTTTTTATGACATCATATAGTGTGTGCATTAATGAGCAGCCACGCAAGAACTTTTATGGTGTGCTTCTGCCACATAACACATGTTTTCATTACTTTTTTGTTTACTCACATTTTTTTGAAAAACATCTACCAGATTATCAAATATCCAAATAGCTAGGTGTTCACTGGTGATCTTGCTGATTTTATACACGCTAGAGGAGAATTATCAAATCATTGTATGGAAGTTGGTATTGAGTACCTGCAGTCAATAAACAAAGTGGATGGGAAGATGATTATGCCTTACCAGCTCTCTGCATACTTGCTAGCTGGGGAGTTCCATAAGAAGCTTGTTGTATCAAATTTCAAAAGGCGATCAGATCACTCACTGAGTGTTATGAAACTTGTAAGCATATGTTCCTCTTGTTTACTCACTGAGTGTTTTCTCTTCATCATTTTCCTTCATTTCCAATTTGGCACATTCCACATTTGCACATTTTTCCAGACTTATGAAATCTGGTAATCACCAAACTTTTATGTTCATTTTTTAAGGTCTCGTTCCCAGTTTTTGATGAAGCTGGTTGAGGATCAAAAGAGGGAAATCATTGGTACGTGTTGAGCATAAATTTCGTGGCTGGAAGATTTGAAGCTCTAGACTCAATGAGAGGTGAAGATAGTGAAAGCCTCAAGGCTCATGCAAATGCAATCATCACCAATATCAAGGCAGTTTGGGGAGTTTATTATGTTGAGTCAAAATTTCAAATTCAAGACTACAATCTTCAGATAATTAATGTCCCAAAGTAATGCACAAAGTGAGTGAAAAGCTATTTTGTGGATGTTTTATTTCCTAATTTTCTCAGTTTGTTTTTTTGTCTTTTTATGTGCTTACTTGCCATCTCTCATGTCCCAGCTTTGATTGCGGATTTCATGCGCTTTACAACATAGAAAAATGGGATGGATAGAATATCCCTCCAATCAATACAGGTAATTTGCCAAGCATGAGGAAAGTGTTCTCATACAAGTGGATTACTGCAGAAATGAATGAGTCAAAGAACTGGAAGTGGCACCTAGACAATAATAAAGGTAATATCTCATCTAGTCGTATACTTGTTCAAAATCATTGTAACAAGAAGTACTAGTTTGCATAGTCTCTATTTTTATTGGGCAATTGCCCTCTTTATGGACATGTCCTGAAGTCATGTTGTGTGGAGCCACACTGCTTGCATGTTCGAATTTCCTTCCTGCGAATATTCAATGGGTTCTCAAATGCATTTTTCCTCTTCCTGCCTTTTGTGTTTGATATATGTGGATCACGAATGTTAAGGATTTATGATGTCTCTGAGTTTGCTACAATGTTTAGGTTAGGATCACATGCTGGTGCAGATGTAGTTGGCACGGTTTTCTGTTGCTTGGGAGGACAGGCTTGTGGACCCGAGCTTGCACATTGTGTATTCATTTTTTGCACTGGACCATCTGCTTGGTCAGCTAATGGCGGATGATCTACATCAGGAGCAGACATATCAGCGGCTCTTTTAGCTCTTTTTTCGGTCTCTCTTTTAAGGCAAGCCAAGTATTTTTTCATAGCTTTCAAGTGCATGCGAACTATCTTTCTTCCATCATCTGTTTCATTCGCATAGTTCGCCATCCCTTTGAACTCATTGCATGTTACTGCTAGCCACATTTTCTTTCTTGATTCTTGTGGCATGACAACGGGTTGTCCTGGTATTTCTCCTACTAAGTTCTCCTCCACGCTCCATGTCCACCTTCTAAGCACATATGCAGACGGCATCTCGGTCACTCCCAGCTGGACCATGGCCTGCATTGTTTTTTTCAAAAACCAAAAGAAGCTGTTACATGGACACTTTATAGTTTATTTCAAAAAATTAAACTTATGTCTGAATTTATTTTTTCTAGTAACTACATTTTCATAAAATGTGCAACACCGTAAAACTATTATGTTAACTATGTACATTTTTAAAATGTGGCAGCTGAAAAACCTGGCAAAAACCTGGTTTGTAGGTAACTATACAAAAACAATCTGGCAAGTGTAGTTTTTTCCATACCTTTAGAATATGGCAGCACACGATACCATCCCGTTCAAACTTGCAGCATGCACATTTGTACTGTCCATTTGGAGGATCTGCATAAACTTCATATGTACGGTTGTAGTAGTTTGGTACCAATTTTACTATGCACTCAACCAGATAAGTATAAGGGGCAGTTTGTCGTATGTTGAATCACATGCTTGATTGCATTTCGTCTTGGAATCGGTTGTAAATGTTTCTGGTGTAGACTTTTGCCATTTGCTGCTCAATTGGGTGCCAACACCAAGTCCTAGCAGTAGTTAGAGATGAGTCTGCTTCTTCTTTGTCTTCTACTTTCATAATTTTTGCCTGTAAAGCAGTGTATTGACGGACAAACTCAATTATCGACTTTGAAGGTTTTACATACTTATTTAGGACAGCATTGAAACCTTCACTGTGTTGAGTTGTTTGTAAGAAAGGGTAGAAATCATGCATAAAGTATGCAGGGACCCAGAAGCTTCTCTTGTTGTACAAAGCTGCAATTTTTTCATGATTCTGTAAGCCATACTTTTGAATCATTTTATTCCACCTTGCTTCAAATTCTGTCGATGTCAAGCTGCAATTGATGCAGTTATTGAATTCCTGGCGTAGTGCTTCATTACTGGCAACAATTGGGCCGATTTCCTTTGTTGCTTTCCCTATAATATGCCACCTACAATTCCGATGCCTTGCATTTGGGAACTTACTATCAATACCAGAGCACATCCCAAAATCCCGATCTGTAATTATGTTCAGTGGTGCTAGCCCATCCATTGCAATTAGGAATGTCTCAAAAAGCCAATCGAAGCTAGTGCTTAACTCATTCCTTATAAACCCACAACCAAATTGTATAGACTGGTCATGACTATTTATTCCAATAAATGGTGCAAACGGCATCTTGTATGTATTAGTCATGTACGTCGTGTCAAATGATACACAGTCATTGTAGTATTTGTAAGCTCTTCGTGATGCACCATCTACCCAAAACAAGTTTGCAACCCTATCCTCATCATCAAGCTTGAATCTGTAGTAGAAATCTTTGTCTCAAGTTTTCAATGCTTCGAAGTATGCCATTGTGTCTTGCATATCAGTGTACTTGTTCTCAGCTCGGAGTGTTGATCTGAGGTTGACCATGTCTTTTGTAGTGTAAGGCACACCCTCAAGCGACTCATACAATGTTGCCATTATTTGCATCATCCTGCTGGTCTCCATATTTACTAAGTGTAGCACCTTGATAAAGTCTTGGTCTTCCTATGGTATGTCTCTGTGTGATCTCAGAAAACCAGTAAGTGACCATTTTTTAATTAGTGGATGGTTGTGTTCATCACTAAATTCTGTAACCAACCAGTTGCCATCCCTTAGATTTAGTAGCATTCTTGCCGGATAATTAGTCCTTGCATTTATACTCTTATTCCTCTCTGCGACAACTGGTTTAAGGTTCTGCGTATCCTCTTTCTCCTTCGCTTGATGTCCTGCTTTGTGACAAACTATAGCTGCTCTTATAATAGCACCAGTCACTTCTGATTTTTTTCTATAGTTGTACCTTATGCCAAAGCCTCTTCTCCGTGCATACATTTTGTAATGCCTTTCTACTTCCTCAAGAGTGTCAAACGTCATCTGTGCACTAGGTGGTTGTGGTGTCGAAATAACTTCTTCATTGCACTCATTTGTAGTATTATGTCATGTTGGGGGAGTATGAGCTGCACTTGATTGGGGTAGAGTTATCTCAGTGCATGCAACATCAAGCAATGCAGGCCTGGAAGTAGCTCCTTCATTGTTTTTGGAGGAATCCAACTCTGCATATTTTCAAAATGTAGCCATTTTTCAGTTTTCTGTCAACATAACAATGTAGAAAGAACGTGGCTTGTTTCAGTTTACTAGTCAGGAACTATTGCATGGATGCCAAGATTTTTGAGTGGTACTTGCCAGTTTCATTGCACATAGTTAACATGGCAATGTAGACACCCCATTACAGTTTTAACCTAGAAGTTAATAACCTGGCAGTTGTTGAAAATTAAAATGGCAATGCGGACACTACTTTATAGTTTTAACATGGCTAGTAGTTTGGGATGATTGTGGCAATTGGAAGTTAATAACCTGGTAGTTCTTCAACATTAACATGGCAATGCAGACACCCCATTACAGTTTTAACATGGCTATTAGTTTGGAATGATTGTGGCAATTGGAAGTTAATAACCTGGCAGTTGTTCATCATTAACATGGCAATGCAGACGCCCCATTACAGTTTTAACATGGTACTTTTTTGTAATTCTGTTACCTTTGTTGATTGCTTCTTCATTAACTGACAAACTTGCGTTAGATCCATGAGTTGCTAGAAGTTTGTCAATATCCATCTTTGTTTTCTTTCAGTCAACCTGCAAATCAAACAATACTAATTTCATTTTTTATGTCCATATACAGTATGATGAAAAGAAAAAGCATAGAAGTTCTTCAACAGAGAGGGAAGTGGACTGAGCAATGCTTGAATAGAAGACAAAAGGAAGGGCCATGAACTACATGTTTGAGAAACCTTGTAGCTAAAATCTTTTAAGAACAATAGGCTGAGCAGAACTAGTTCTTGTCTATTTAGACCTTTTCCTTTTTCTATGCACATGTTCTCTCCCGAAGAACCAAGTAGATGTTTTTGTTTCTTCTGTGCACATCTACTGTTATGCATGTTTTTTTTGTATAAAATTTACTTGTTCTGGAAACAAGATTTGGAAGGGGGAAGAAGGGGTAAAAGTGGATAATGGTAGTAGTGATTACCTGTCAATTTTTCTCCTAGTTGTGCATGTTGAAGCATAACATAGGCACGATCAAGATCTGGCTGTTCTTGTCCATATATCCTTTTTCCTGATGGTGAGGCAGTGTCAAATCTATTCGTAGCTTGAGGAAGAAGAAGGTGGTAGTAGTTGGGGTGTGTTTTGCCAGCTTTTGTATGTGGGCTTATGCAGAGAGAAGCTTTGTGGCCTAGAATCACGCAGACACTTTTGCATGTCTGGTTACCAGTTCTGGGCTAGAAAAGCCAGCTAGCGATTGTTTGGCCCAGAATCATAAAACAACACAGCCTAGCGGGCGCGCGCGTGGCTGTTCGGAAAGCAGAGCGTGATGTCACCCACCGCACAGGTCGAGCTCCGCCGGGTAGCAAAGTCCATGGTTAAAACGTCGGAAGCGGCTGAGAGACAAAAGCATGCCTAACAGACGGCAGAGGCGCTTCCTTATCTTATGTGAAAAAACAAAGAGGCGCTACCTTATCCCTCAAAGGAGGCCCTCGTGGCTACGTTGCCGTGACCCTAGATGGCCCACACATCGGAGGATGTGGGATGCCATGGGAGCAGCCCATGCACGAGCATCGCCGCCTTACAGAGCAGAGAGTGGGCAGCATCGTGCTGTAGGCCCGTTAGTCAAGAGGCACTCACGAGCACGATGGTGGTCTAGTGGCCCGCATCCTGAGAAGTCATGGTTCCCCAACAGACGGATGCCCGTGGGATAGACGCTAGGTGGGCCGCATCTGCCTGACCTAGCACATGTAGGGGTTACAGTAGGTCCATGGACCAGGAGATGCAGATATGACATTTGAGTGGAATGGCTGACCGTTGCTTCTACCACCTTTGTGGTCTCCGCCATTTTCATTGTTCATGTGTTCTACTTCTTTTTTTTGGAAATGTCCGTTGCCACCGCCACCCTCGAAGTTGTGGAAGCCGCCGTTATAACTGCTCGAGGAGGAGCCGTTGGAGTTATCCTAGAGGGTGGCTTGCAGGGAAGGATGGATCTGTCCAACGAGAAGGAGGGTTTGTATCTGCATGAAGGTGGGTAAATGTCCATGAAACTAGGATTTAAACTCCAAAGGAAGGTGAGGACTAGTTTATGGTCGCCGGTCGGACACTAGTTGTCCAATGTTGCATAGATAATCAGAGAGGGACTTAAGACGGCGGTGGTGAGGTATCCTTAGACAATGGCACGAAACTCCACCTCGAGCTATACAACCACTACAACTGTGCAAGGCCTTGGAGGGTATAAACTCCGAGGCACACGTCTAATCGACGCGCTCACGCTAAGGCGGCAAAAAAAACTACCAGCAATAACTACAACAGTAAAAGTGAACGCTCGACACTTCCTTTCGCGCGACAGATCGGATCTGCCGTGCGATCTAGTTAGCTGCACCAACAAGATCCACCTTGGTACATGAAACTATGGTGCAATATAGTCGTGAGAGATAAGGTGCGGTACAATATTTTTCCATGTTTGATGGGTTATTTATTCGTTTACCACTTGAGGCTTCTATGTACTCAGTTTTGCCACTAGAGCCAAATCGTCCTCAGTTTTACCACTGCCTCGGGCGCATCTGCTCTGGTGATGCCAAACGACCAATTTTGGCCCGATTCCGTCTCGTGACGTTAGTGGTCGGGTGGGTCCAGATCTTCTAGGTGGGACCGCGCAACGGTGCTCCCGCCCCTTTTCTCGCCCCTTGATCTTACAGGTGGGACCACGAGCACCATCGCCCCCTATTCTCGCTCTCGAACCACCCCTGCTCCCGCCACCACTAGGGCCGCCACGGCCGTCTGGTGTGTCCACCTGCTGCACCGCCCATTCCTCTAACACCACCTGCGCCACCTCCACTTTCTCCACCGCCACCTGCTCCGCTACCGCCATCTTGAGACGCCATCGATAGGGCGCTTGTTTCCGTCAGTGCGCCTGCCACCTGCTCGACAGAATGGCGAGCGGCAGCGATGACCTTGACGAGGCAGGGGTCGGGTCGGAGACCCTCCGCATCTATGACTGGGTTCCCGAGGGGTAAGTATTATTACCATTGAGCATTTTTGTGCATTGCAATAGTCGATTCCACATGGTTTAATT
Source organism: Avena eriantha (assembly GCA_910589775.1). Lineage (NCBI taxonomy): Eukaryota > Viridiplantae > Streptophyta > Magnoliopsida > Poales > Poaceae > Avena > Avena eriantha. The sequence continues at coordinate 336,869,579 of OU342746.1, forward strand.
AGTTTTTTGCTTGATTTTGGTATTGGTGTGCTAATTGTCTCTCTGTTTTTTGTGGGTTAGGATGGAGTTGTGGTTTGCTTTCTTGGTGAATATTAGAAGGGACCGGTACATCGTGGATGCAAATGATAACACGAAATTCCAAGGAGGGTTCGATTATCCATTGCCAATGGATTGTAATTAGAGTTTTAGACAGTTTGGGGAGGTAATTTGTAGTCCATATCCTTGGGGTTTGCATGATGAAGTGGAATTCAGATACTATGCTGGAGGAACTGAATGGGTGAAAGTTAGCAATGATGCAGAGCTCGCTACCATGTTTACTAAGCATAAGGAGAAAGGAAAATTTCATGTGAGGCTGCAAAATGACGTGGTTGTGCCAGCACTTGGACCTTCTCAGGCAGAATCATGTCGTCGTAATGGTAGCTCTAGCCAGAATAGTTCAGTTAGAGGACCTTCAGTTAGTGCACAACGACGTGGTGGCTCGACAAGCGTGGGCACCAGCATTAGGGTCCCCCGAGAAGTGGAGCCTGACTATGTAGATGATGAAGAGAGGCTATATTCTGATGTTGTTCAGAATTTACGACGGGCATGTCATGCCGAAAACCAAGATGAGGCTGACAATGATGCTTCTGTAATTGATGACGAGGAGGGTGAGCAGGAAGACCTTCCACCTGTTCAATGGGACCCTGAAAACCCTCAGATGGAAGTGATGACCCACAAGTACAGGGGGTGTATCGTAGTATTTTCGAGGGAAGTGAAACCCAATTTATTGATTCGACACATGGGGAGCCAAATAATATTTATAAGCCTTAACAGTTGAGTTGTCAATTCAGCTGCTCCTGGAAACAATCTTGCTCACAACAGTTTATCAGTAGCAACAGTTTTGCAGTAGGAATATCAAAGTAGCAGCAGTAGCAAAGTAAAGACAACAGTAACGGAAGCAGTAAACAGTGGGATTCGAGTGCGGTAGGCATAGGGATGGATGGACGGGCGTTGCATGGACAAGACAATTCACATAGCAATCAGAACATAGGGCAATTGCAGATAAATAAGATAAAGCATCCAAGTACTAGATAATCCTAGGCATGTGTTCCATATATAGTCATACGTGCTCGCAATGAGAACTTGCACAACATCATTTGTCCTACCAGCCCGTTTGCAGCGGGGCCTCTAGGGAACTACTGGCAATTAAGGTGATCCTTTTAATAGAGCACCGGAGCAAAGCATTAACACTCCGTGAACACATGTGATCCTCACATCAAAGCCATTCCCTTCCGGTTATCCCGATTTCTGTCACTTCGGGGCCATAGGTTCCGGACAACAACGTGTGAATACAACTTGTAGATAAGACCAAAAACAATACTATCATAATGAATCAATAACATGTTCAGATCTGAAATCATGGCACTCGGGCCCTAGTGACAAGAATTAAGCACAACAAGTCGCAACAAAGTCATAAAGCACTAATAAAAGATACTAGGCACCATGCCCTAACAATTTGATGCCATTACATGAACGATCTCATCCAATCCCTACCATCCCCATAGCCTACAGCGGGGGATTACTCACTCATAGATGGGGGAAACATGGATGGTCGATGGAGAAGCGATGGTGATGATGATGGCGATGATCTCCTCCAATTCCCCGTCCCGGTAGGGTGCCAGAACGGAGTTTCTGGTGCTGTTTCATGGAATCTGGTGGTGGCGGTGGAGCGGAACTCCTTCTGGAAAAACATCGAACCCCCCCAAAGTTTTTAGGTCAGAAGGCTCCTTATAGGCGAAGAGAGAGGCCGAGGGGGTGCCTGGGGGGCCCACACCACCCCCTGGCGCGGCCTGGCTTGGCCCACGCCACTGGGTGGTGTGGCCACCCCTGGCTCTTCTCCGTCTCGTATTCTGGCTCCTGGAGTCTTCGGGTGAAATAGGATTTTTGGCATATTTTCCGGGATTTTTCCTGATAGTTGATTTTCTGCACAAAAAGTAGACACCAAGGCAATTCTGCTGAAAACAGCGTCAGTCCGCATTAGTTGCATCCAAATCACACAAGTATAGAGGAGAAACAATAGCAAAAGTGTTCGAGAAAGTAGATACGTTTTGGACAATTCAGTTGAAAACCGAGTGCTTGTGCTTAAGCAATTCAGTTGAAAACCGAGTGCGATAAAATAAATTTCACGAACACATTTGCTTCATTCGCAATGTGATCAACTACTTAGACAGTTCATAATAAAGAGTATGCAACTGAGTCTACTTAATAGTCATTGCAAGCTATGAAGAGATTCCAACTCAAGAATAATAAGTAGGATGAGGCACAAACATAAGCAACATTGCAATGCTCATAGAAAGGTATGATAGAGTGGTACCTCGCTTGCCTTTGATTATGAATGCCAAGGCACCTCTGAAGTTCAAGTGATGACTAGAAGTAAAGATATCAAGGATACAAGCATCAAAGTCATAACACAAATAATCAAGTAATGGAACAAACACAAAGAATGACAACTATGCTCTCAAGAAGGTGCTCGGAGAATATGTGGAGACTTGACAAGTAGAAGAAAAGGTTTTGAATAATTTGAAAGGCTTCCAAATGCTGAAAGTATGGTACTCATTAGCTTTGAGCTCTCATTGCCCCTATCATAAGCATCTTTAATGTGGTTAAGGTGAAACTGAGGTTCAATCTGAGTTATATGCTTGGCAGACTATAAACTGAAAATCCCAAGTCCCTTGAGTACGAGGGCCGGTCCTCATGCTACTCAACTTTAGTTACCGGTAAGTTCTTGTCATCGTAAGTATGTGCGTATCATTGAGAACCGCCAATGGGGTACCCCTTGCCCGATGATACGGAAGAATCCCCATATCAAAATGACAAGGCAAACAGACAATGAGTATCTCAGCAATCTTCTTATTTACCATGGGAAAATGGTGCTTTTTTCTCTCTTTCCTCTTTTCATAAAACTCTTTTTTTTTCTTTTTCTCAATGGCTATCTCTCTTTCTTTTTTTATAAGAAGAATGCTTCATAGATATCATTATGGTTACGCTACAGGTTTCCACCATGTCAGCATGGATTAGACTAGTGGCCCAGGCGTTTCTCTAACACACATAACTCCATGGACTTACAAGCTCCCCTTTTATTTCACACCGACGACATCCGCAAATAAAAGAGCAAGGTATCAACTGGGTATATATTTACAAGTGTTGAAAGCATTCCCTGTGACATCACGTTTCTGCTAATCCCCAGCCTATAATTTGCAAGAATATAACTTTCATGGAGAGTTCACAATGGTTCAGGTTTATTAAGTGCAAGTAATAAAGTGTGCCATCAAGTTCGTGAGAGCTTTACTAACTAATTTTCCCATAACAAGCAAACATTTTATTCGAAAGAAAACAAGGCATATTGAATATGCACGGGAGTAGCAAATGATGCTAATAGGTAGGTATGTTGGACACTTTGGAAATATTTGGTTTAGGGAGTTGGAGACATGAGTAAAACACTCAGTGGAAGTGAAGGCTAGCAATAGTAAGGGAGCGACAAACGAGAGAGTAATAGCTGTCATTATCATGCTTGCAACAAAACAGGACTACTCATGGCATGAAAGTGATCCAAGATCCTCAAGGCAAAATAATTCATCAAGGCTTAACTGATTATCACAATCCTGTGCATGTGTGAGCATGTGCCAAGTCAATTCAAATGAAACATTCAGAGGAGGATACCATGGTGTCATACCAATTTATGAATAGAGCAATGCAAGCAAACATTCATAAGACATGCTACAAACTATTAGCGAGCTGGAGGTAATCATAAGAAAGCAAGAACTACTAAGCATCCAAAGATAACATACACCCTACACAAACAGACTAAGCATGCCCACAGTGATGAGTCTATGCACAAAAATGAAAACAAATAGAGTTTGTTACCAGCCTCTTACCACGCCTCAAGTTGTCATTGATCCTCATTATTGCTCTTCACTTGTGTGGCTTGAATAATAATATGAAACCAATATCCACTGAGGACTACCGAACCCTATAGCAAACTCGCAAAAACCAAAGAAGAACGACAAATATTTTTGGTGTTTTCGATTTTTAGATAAGAACCAAAAGAGAAAAACAAGCAAAGCCAAATCTTTTTGGGTTTTTCGAATAGTTCAAACAAAGCAAAAAGGGAAAAGCAAACCAAGGCAAAAAGAAGAAGCAAAGCAAAGAGAGACAACAGAAATATTTTTGGTATTTTTGTGTTTTTAGAAAGCAAAAGAAAAGAAGGACGAAAACTAAAAAGAGAACGAAAACATGAATATACAAAGTACCGATGCAACATGATATGGAGATGAGTGCGATGTCGGCGTACCTCCCCCCAAGCTTAGGTTATTGGCGTAAGTGGGTATCAATCCCAAGCTGTCCAGGATGAAGTGTCACCCTGGTATGACGAAGAGGTCCCCTCATCCTAGTGCGAACTCGAGTACGTCCCTGATACATTGCAAATGTATCTATAATTTTTGATGTTCCATGCTTGGTTTTATCTACTTCTTATGTTTTGGCCACACTTTGGAGTACTTTTCATATGATTTCTTGGACTAAGCTATTAACAAGATGCCACAGTGCCAGTTGCCTGTTTTCTGCTGTTTTTGGTTCCAGGAAAGTCAGAAAATCAATATTCTCGGAATTGGACTGGACAAAAGTCAAAGTCGATATTTTCTCGGAAGATTCACGGAGCCAAAAGGAGAGCCGGAGAGGGGCCACATGGTGGCCACACCACCCCATGGCGCGGGTCCACCTAGGCCGCGCCAGGGCATGGTGTGGGCCCCCTGGCTGTCCACCGACCTTGCCCTCTGGCCTATAAGAAGCCTCCGAGGCATAAACCCTAGATAGTCAAGCCTCCAGCCACGAAAAGTTCCGCAGCACCGCCGCCACCGAAGGGGAGATTCGGGGGACAAAAAGTCTCTATTCCGGCACCCTGCCGGGACGGGGAAGTGCCCCTGGAGCCATCTCCATCGAGCTCCACCACCATCTCCATCACCATTGCTGATCCCATGATGAGGAGGGAGTAGTTATCTCTCGAGGCTAAGGGTTCTACCGGTAGCTATGTGTTCATCTCTCTCTCTATGCATGATCATATTGTGATCATGAGCTTGTAATCTATAGATCTACCTTGCTAGTCAAGTGCTTTAATGAATCCTTGCTCTCCCCATGTGTGTGAAAGTGACAGCGTGCTCACCATGGTGGCACTTAGGCTAGAGATTACAAATACTTGTTATGAGTTATATTTGGAGTTCGATGTCTTTATGAAATTGTGGTGTTTGTTGGACTCATCTAGTACCCAAGGTGACAGTGTGTGGTTTTCTAGATGGGAAAGGCTTACTTTGAGGAGTGCTGTTATAGCCCTACCAACGATTAGTGTGTTCAACCGGAGAGTAGTTAAGAGTAGTATCATAAAGAGAGGATATATTTATGAGAGAGTGTTCACTAGTGAAAGTATGATCCCTAGGCCTTGTTTCTAAGCATTGATACACTGTTTGCTATTAGATCTGTTACATGTTTGCTTGCTTCCATCTTTATTTCAGTTTGCCTTTAGTATTTTCCACGCCATCAAGTTACTTTCTAGCACCGTTACCACTTATAATTATCCATACCACTTGTATTTCACTATCTCTTCGCCGAACTAGTGCACCTATACACCTGACAAGTGTATTGGGTGTGTTGGGGACACAAGAGACTTCTTGTATCTTGATTGCATGATTGCTTGAGAGGGAATAGCTTTGACCACTTCCTCCCTGAGTTCGATAAACCTTGGGTGATGCACTTAAGGGAAAACTTGCTGATGTTCTACAAACCTCTGCACTTGGAGGCCCAACAACTGTCTACAAGAATAGAAGTGCGTAGACATCAGTCCCTCCGTAATGCCCGGAGTAATCATAGGAGGGCACATCCTCCTAGTGCTGCTCATGGAAACCCAGCAAGCGAAGATGCTCGTCCACCTCCTCCTTGGAGCGCGACCACGGTCTCCTGTGAACACTAAACAAAGCAGGTTGTGGCAAAAGGATCTCCCTTTCATCCCCGTCAGTGAAAAGCATCCTATATACTAGATTGTTCAAATCAGAGGTAGGAGTGACAAAGTGACGAGTTTTCATGGCAACAAGGTCAAGCCTCTGTGGTGCTAGCATAGCATCAAAGGGATTCACTGAAAGACCTAATGCATTGACTATACGCGAGGCAATGATGTCCCCATAGATAGGCCCCCTAGCAGCTAGGCGGCGAGCAATAAGCGATCCAAGATTGTACCGAGTATCATTGTTAAGCGCAGCGACAAGGAAAGCTAAATGATAGTTGGAGATATTACTTGTGTTCTCCCTACCCAGTACACTAGTAGCAAGATATATGCAAAGTATCTAAGAGCAGGGAGTTGGATATTTCTTATCTTTCCGCGCTGCGCCATGCAGTCATCATCATTGGTCACCCCTCGGTAAAGCTCCAACAAATCAGCGGGTCGCCCTTGAATTTTCTTCACGGTCCCTGTCATACGCACACCTACAATACTGCAAAATCTCTCCAAAGGCATGGTGAAGGGCAGATCATAGATTTTAAAAGAGACAGTAGACTAATAGGGAGTGTTAGTAAATGTGAAGCTCTCAACAAAAGTTTTGGTGAGCATAGCGTATTGTGCACTCTCATCTTGCATATATGAGGTTAAACCAACCCTCTCATCAGTAGCAAGAAATCATCAAGAATACCTGCAGCTTGTAAGAAAGTAAAACAAGGAAAAGAGGATGGGTGACCATCCCCATCATCCCTTTCACTACCAATACGAGTTGCAATGAGATATTCATTGTATGATGGCCTAGCTTGAGAGGCTGTTCTTGAGGGCCTCGACCTCCTAGGTGCATCACTCTCAAATATCTCTCCAAAAGTATGGTTGTTCATGCTTGGTATTCTGAAATTTAAACACCTATCAAACAAGTGATTGCAAAGTAAATATAATGAAGGATTCTACTCATAGGGACTTGCAAGAGGCCTAAACATGCATCAAAACTATATCTCTAAGCATCAAACAAGCTTACAAGCCCTCATAACCAGTCACCTACAGCAGCAAAATACTCAAGATACAATCCACTAAACACAAATCTACTTGGACAAGGGGAGGAGTCACATACCAAGTTTCAGAAAGAAAGATGGGCTGAGCAAGGAGATCGAAAAAATCGAGAGCAAGCACAGCAAGAACGCGATTTTGAGATATGAACTAGAGCTTACTCGGGAGAGAGAAGAAAGTGGCAGGTGAGAGAGTTAGTGGGGGGCCAGGGGTGGCCCACACCAGGGCATGGCGCCACCCAAGGCTGGCCGTGCCACCATGTGGTGTGCCTGCCTGGTGGGCCCCCTGGTACCTCCCAGGTACTCCTCTTCCCCTTTTTTCATGTAAAAATTTAATATGAATTTTCTGGAATTTTTCGAGACACTTTATTTTGGGGAATTTTTCAGAAATAGAAGAATGATTTTTCTGACAGATAGATTTTTTTTCTTTTGGGAAACATGATGCAAGGACAAAACAAGGCTAGAACTACAGGAGTTCTAACATGCAAGCAAGTAACAACAAAAAGAAAACTAAAGGAAAGCAAAAACTAAAATGCAAAGGATAGAAATAAACAGAGATAATCATAATGAAAACATTGTTTTGTTCAATGGAATCCTTTTGTTAACAAGTTTGATCAAGTCTTGCTACCAAAACAATTGCATATGAGAAAAAACTTTGTATTCCACTAATGATTATGTGACCTCAATCTTGATAGCAATGGTCCCAATCATAATAGTTTCAAAATTTTCTCTTGGTATGGGACAATATATTTCTCCAACTTGAACGCCTTCAACATGTTCAATTGAATTCAAACCGTAAGTCCTTTCAATCTTCTTGGGTAAATAGACAGTATGTTCCTTGTCATTAACATTGAAGGTCACCTTTCCTTGATTACAATTAATAACAGCTGCTGCAGTATTAAGAAAAGGTCTCCCAAGAATAATAGACATATTATCATCTTCAGGCATTTCAAGCACAACAAAATCAGTTAATATCAAGCAATTGTGAGCCACCTGAACAGGTACATCCTCACATATACCCACAGGAATAGTGGTAGATTTATCAGCCATTTGCAAAGATATATCAGTTGGTATCAATTTTTCAAGCTGAAGCCTCTTATAGAGAGAGAGAGAAAGGCATAACACTAACTCCAGCTCCTAAATCACACAAAGCAGTTCTAACATAACTATTCTTAATAGAGCAAGGGATAGTTGGAATCCCTGGGTCTCCAAGTTTCTTAGGAACTTTACCATTGAAGGAATAATTAGCAAGCAAAGTAGAAATTTCTTCATTAGGGATCTTCCTTTTATTCGAGATAATGTCCTTCATATACTTTGAGTAAGGAGGCAATTTAATAGCGTTAGTCAAAGGAATTTGCAAGAATAAAGGCGTCATCCACTCACAAAACTTATTATAGTGTTCATCTTCCTTTGACTTGTGTTTCTTATCAGGGAAAGGCATAGGTTTTTGGACCAAGGTTCTCTTTCACTACCATGTTTCTTAGCAATAAAATATTCTTTGGTGTATTTAGTATTCTTTGTGTGGTTTTCAGGTTCTTCTTCAAATTTTTCTTCATTAGGAACTTCATTTTCTTCATTACCACTTTCAGTTTCAGCATCGGAGATAGATATACTATTAGGATCTATAGCAGGTTCAGAGGGTTCTACAACAGTTTTATGTTTCTTTTTCCTTTTCTTATGATTAGAACCTCTATTTTCTTGTTGAGAATCCTGCTCAATTCTTTTGCGATGCCCCTCAGGATATAGAGGATCCTGGGTAGCAGCACCACTTCTAGTTCTAATTTCATAAGCATGTTTTTCTTTAGCAGCATTAACTAGCAAGTCGTTTTACACTTTAACGAGTTGATCTATTTGAGTTTGAACCATTTGAAAGTGTTTAACAATCATTTTAACATCATTAGAGTTTCTTTCCACAATATCTTTCAACTCAACAATAGCTCTAGTGTTTTCCATTAGATGATTTTGCACCCTTTTATTAAAGTTATCTTGCTTAACAATAAAGATATCAAATTCTTCTAAGCATTGATCAGGAGGTTTAGAGTAAGGGATATCACCTTCATCAAAGTGTTGGAGAGAGTGTACCTCAATAGTGGATGAGTAGGGAATAGGCTTACATAATTCTTCTATAGGAGGTCAATTCTTGACATCTGCAGCTTTAATTCCCTTCTCCTTAAGACATTTCTTAGCTTCCTTCATCACTTCATCATTTAATTCAATAACTCCCCCTTCTTTGATGTTGGAATAGGCACAAGAATAGATGGTTCAGGTACAATTACTTCATGTATAGCTTGTTTAGGAGGAGTCCAATCTTCATAATTCTTGCTTATTTTAGCCATGAATTCCTCAGCTTACTTAGGAGTCCTATTCCTGAAAACACAATCAGCACAACTATCTAGGTATGTCCTAGATTCCTCGGTTAGTCCATTATAAAATATATCAAGAAGCTCATTCTTAGGTAATGGACTTCCAGCCTGTGCATGAATCAAAGCACAAAACCTTGCCCAAGATTCGGGTAATACCTCTTTTTCTCCCTGTTTAAAATCAAAAAGTTCCTGCAAAATAGCATGTCTAGCACTGGGAGGAAAATATTTCTGCAGGAAAGTACTAATCAAGCACTCAGGGCTATCAATAGATCCAGGAGGTAAATTACTAAACCAAGTTTTAGCTTCTCCTTTCAGTGAAAAAGGGAAAATCTTAGCAACAAAGTAAGTACGGATCTTAATATCATCAGAAAACAAGCCACTCATGGTAGAAAGTTCATTCATATGTGCTACACACTTTCATTCTTAGTCCCACAAAAAGGTTCTTTCTCGACAATAGCTATGTAATATAGATCGAGAGAGAAATCATAATCTTCATCTATAATGTTTATGGGAGAAGCAGCAAACTTAGCATCAGGAGATAATTTGGGTCTAATAGTACGCCTCTCAAGGAGACTCTTAGCAGCGCTCCTATCATGGGTGTTCTTACATTCTTTAATAAATTCATCAGTCATCTCAACATAACCATCTTCAATATCATAACTTTCACTAGACTCAGGTGATCTAACAGGTGTGGTAGTGTCTTCATTAGGAGTTTTGGTATTTCCAGCTATAGTTCTAGCAATCGTAGCATCTAGGAAAGGTCCTAATGAACCACTCTTATCAAGAACAATAGAAGTAGCATCATTAGCACCAGAAGTTTCAGATTCAGCAGTAGTAGCAGTGTGTGTAGCATGTGTATGTGGTGGTGTAAGGAACTTACTCAAAACAGACGGTGAATCAAGAGCAGCAGAGGTGTTTAGAACCATACCTCTTCTTGTAGTAGATGGTAAAATAGGAACCTTGCCATCACGAGACTTACCCATGATGGATGGAAAGCAGCGAACAATAGAGAATCCAAGTGAACTTGATAAATAAAGCTAAGCTCCCCGGCAACAACGCTAGAAAATAGTCTTGATGACCCATAAGTATATGGGGTGTATCGTAGTATTTTCGAGGGAAGTGAAACCCAATTTATTGATTCGACACAAGGGGAGCCAAAGAATATTTATAAGCCTTAACAACTGAGTTGTCAATTCAGCTGCACCTGGAAACAATCTTGCTCATAGCAGTTTATCAGTAGCAACAGTTTTGTAGTAGGAATAGCAAATTAGCAACAGTAGCAAAGTAAAGACAACAGTAACAAAAGCAGTAAACAGTGGGATTCGAGTGCGGTAGGCATAGGGATGGATGGACGGGCGTTGCATGGACAAGACAATTCACATAGTAATCAGAACATAGGGCAATTGCAGATAAATAAGATAAAGCATCCAAGTACTAGATAATCCTAGGCATGTGTTCCATATATAGTCATACGTGCTCGCAATGAGAACTTGCACAACATCATTTGTCCTACCAGCCCGTTTGCAGCGGGGCCTCTAGGGAACTACTGGCAATTAAGGTACTCCTTTTAATAGAGCACCGGAGCAAAGCATTAACACTCCGTGAACACATGTGATCCTCACATGAAAGCCATTCCCTTCCGGTTATCCCGATTTCTGTCACTTCGGGGCCATAGGTTCCGGACAACAACGTGTGAATACAACTTGTAGATAAGACCAAAAACAATACTATCATAATGAATCAATAACATGTTCAGATCTGAAATCATGGCACTCGGGCCCTAGTGACAAGAATTAAGCACAACAAGTCGCAACAAAGTCATAAAGCACTAATAAAAGATACTAGGCACCATGCCCTAACAATTTGATGCCATTACATGAACGATCTCATCCAATCCCTACCATCCCCATAGCCTACAGCGGGGGATTACTCACTCATAGATGGGGGAAACATGGATGGTCGATGGAGAAGCGATGGTGATGATGATGGCGATGATCTCCTCCAATTCCCCGTCCCGGCAGGGTGCCAGAACGGAGTTTCTAGTGTTGTTTCATGGAATCTGGTGGTGGCAGCAGAGCGGAACTCCTGCTGGAAAAACGTCGACCCCTCGAAGTTTTTAGGTCAGAAGGCTCCTTATAGGCGAAGGGAGAGGCTGAGGGGGTGCCTGGGGGCCCACACGTCCCCCTGGCGCGGCCTGGTCTGGCCCCCGCCACCAGGTGGTGTGGCCACCCCTGGCTCTTCTCCGTCTCGTATTTTGGCTCCTGGAGTCTTCGGGTGAAATAGGATTTTTGGCATATTTTCCGGGATTTTTCCTGATAGTTGATTTTCTGCACAAAAAGTAGACACCTAGGCAATTCTGCTGAAAACAGCGTCATCCGCATTAGTTGCATCCAAATCACACAAGTATAGAGGAGAAACAATAGCAAAAGTGTTCGAGAAAGTAGATACGTTTTGGACGTATCAGGAAGAAGGTTCCATTTTTTCATCCATGAGTGAGTGTAGAAATGCACTTGTGACGTACTGCATCAAAGCAGAATGTACATTCGTAGTTGACCATAGTGACACTATTCGTTATAGAGTGCACTGTCCGACTGATGATTGTCCATGGAGGATGCATGCATCTAAAATGTGAAATAGCACGAATATTCAGGTCAAAGTGAACCCTTTTAGGCACACATGCCTAGAATCAACCCTTAGAAAGGAAACAATCAGTAGAGCCAAGTCAAGATGGGTGGCTAATGAAGTAAAGCGGTGGGTGACAGAAAACCATCAGGTGGGTACAAAGGAGTTGCAGAAGAACCTTAAAGAAAAGTTCAAGATAGAGATACCATACATGATGGTGTTCAATGGTAAACAACATGCTATGGAATCTATATATGGTAATTGGCAGGAAAGTTTTAAAATGTTGTATTCATTCAAAGGTGAAGTGGAGAGGACCAGCCCAGGTAGTATTGTAGATATTGTACACCACTCCGTGGAGTACACGTTGAGGGGAGTCACAATGACCAAGGAATGCTTCAGGAGGGTTTTTTCTGCTCTGAGGCTTGTCGCCGGGGTTTTTTGGAAGGCTGTAGGCCTTATTTAGCTATTGATGCAACTTTCCTCACATGGAGGTTTAAAGGACAGTTAGTAGCAGCTTGTGCAGTTGATGGACACAATTTTGTATTTCCAGTTGCGTATGGTGTGCTAGAGACAGAGTTTGAGGAGAGCTGGACTTGGTTTTTGCAGAATCTGCGCCAGGCTATTGCACATCCCAATGGGTTGGTAATTCATACAGATACCTCCAAGGGTTTGGAAGTGGTCGTGGACAATGTGTTCCCTGGAGTAGAGCATAGGGAATGCATGCGTCACCTTGCTGCAAATTTTGGGAAGAAATTCAAAGGAAAGGTGTATGCATTTGTGGCTAGCATCTTGGACTTGTAGTGTGAAGAAGCACAACTACCACATGAGGCAGCTATACAAGAATGGCAAAGTGAAGGAATACTTGGAAACACACCACTCCAAGTTATGGGCCAGAAGCCAATTCAGTGAACTGAGCAAAGTTGACTATGTGCACAATAATCTTGCAGAGTCTTTCAATGCAACGATGCGGAAACTAAAGGGTCTTTATTTGGTGGATTTGCTTGACAAGATAAGGACAGAATACATTAAGAAGTCTCATGTTCGTGCAGGAATAGCTGCGGCAAAATTCATGGGCCACATTATCATCCCTTCCGTGATGAATGAATTGAAGCACAAAACAAGAGGCTTGGAAATGGACATGACTCTTTTCTCGGCCACCACAGCAGAGGTGTCATTTTTGGATAAAGAGAAGAGGGAATGGAGATATCCACTGGATTTAGAAGCTAGAACTTGCAGTTGTAGGCAATGGCAGATAACTGGGTTGCCATGCATTCATGCCTTGTTTTTCATCACAACTCTCTCTGGTCAAGCAGGGAACATACAACAGTATGTGCATGAATACTACTCTGTTGCAAGGTTCAAAGCTACATATGCACATGCCTTACCTGCTCTGGAGGGTAAACAACAATGGGGCACAGTGGACCCTGGTTTCAAACTTTGTGCTCCAGTTTTGAAGAGAGCAGCAGGTAGACCGAGGAAGAGTCGAATAAGACCTCGCAACGAAGGAGCTGTACTTGGAGCAAGGAAGCGTAAGTGCACAAGGTGTGGTGGGTCTGGTCATTTTGCAATGTTTTGTGATAATGCAGTAGATCCAGCGTTCAGAGAGTGGTTCAATGATGAAAATGATGGTCAGCAGCCGGTTGCAGACAATGATCAAAATGAGGCTCCAAATGATGATAAAAATGAGGCTTCAGATGATTATCAAACTGATGATCAAATTGAGGATCCAAATGATGATCCAATTGAGGCTCCAAATGATGATCAAATTGATGAGCAAAATAATGCTCCAACTGAGGCTCCAAATGATGATCAAATTGAGGCTCCAAATAATTATCAAACTGATGAGCAAAATAATGCTCCAACTGAGGCTCCAAATGATGGTGACCAACCTTCTATGGTTGTGAGTTCTACTTGGTATGTAAATCTTGCCAATACTATTTTACATTTATCACTTGACATGATCTCACAACCCTTTATGTTTGGGTTGTATAGCTCTATGGTAGGTTCGAACAAAGTGGTGGCAATGAGCTCTGAGGTACTTGACGTGCCTCCAACAAAGAGGATAAGAGTAGAAGGGAAGAGCACAAGGAGCACAAGGAGGAAAGTGGTGGTAATAAGCACAATGATCACAAGGAGCAAAGTGGTGGCAAGAAACACAAGGAGCAAAGTGGTGGCAAGAACCAAGTATAATGTTTGAAACATTATGAATGTTGTTGTATTTGTGTTGAATAATGTTGGATCTATGTTAATTGGATGTTGCAATGCTTATTTGGACCAATGTTGTTGTATTTGTGTTTCCAAGTATGTAGACTTTGTTTATATGACATAATAAGACTATTTGGTTAAACCTAACTTTGTTTATATAAAGCTTTGGTGTGGTTTTTGAAACTTTTCATGATCCAAACCTAAACCCCTTCTCTAAACCCTTGACTTCGTACAACAAAGTTCGAGATATCGCATATTATACATGAACCTTATGTTTGAAACTATGTAGACCTTGTTTATCGACGTGAATCCTAAGTATATGACAAAAGAATACTATGTGCACAGATTTTTCATTTTTTTTGATTTGTTTTGAATTTTTTATGCTCTTTTGACTATTTGGTCAAACCTAACTTTGACCAACATTTAAACAAGTTTTTCAAAAGATAATGCAAAACTAAGCCTAGATCCTTCTTAGTCACTCCAAAATGAAGCTTTGGTGTGTTTTTTCAAACTTTTCATGATCCAAACCTAAACCCCTTCTCTGAACCCTTGACTTCGTATAACAGAGTTCGAGATATTGCATATTATACATGAACCTTCTGTTTGAAACTATGTAGACTTTGTTTATCAACTTGAATCCTTAGTATATGACATAAGAAGACTACGTGCGCAGGTTTTTCATTTTTTTGATTTTTTTTGAATTTTTTTGAATTTTTTATGCTCATCTGACTATTTGGTCAAACCTAACTTTGACCAACATTTAAACAAGTTTTTCAAAAGAAAATGAAAAACTAAGCCTGGATCCTTCTTAGTCACTCCAAAATGAAACTTTGGTGTGGTTTTTGAAACTTTTCATGATCCAAACCTAAACCCCTTCTCTGAACCCTTGACTTCGTACAACAGAGTTCGAGATATCGCATATTGTATATGAACCTTCTGTTTGAAACTATGTAGACTTTGTTTATCGACTTGAATCCTTAGTATATGACATAAGAAGACTATGTGCGCAGGTTTTTCATTTTTTTTGATTTTTTTTGATTTTTTTATGCTCATTTGACTATTTGGTCAAACCTAACTTTGACCAACATTTAAACAAGTTTTTCAAAAGAAAATGAAAAACTAAGCCTAGATCCTTCTTAGTCACTCCAAAATGAAGCTTTGGTGTGGTTTTTGAAACTTTTCATGATCCAAACCTAAACCCCTTCTCTGAACCCTTGACTTCGTACAACAGAGTTCGAGATATCGCATATTGTACATGAACCTTCTATTGGAAACTATGTAGACCTTGTTTATCGACTTGAATCCTTAGTATATGACATAAGAAGATTATGTGCGCAGGTTTTTCATTTTTTTGATTTTTTTTGAATTTTTTATGCTCATTTGACTATTTGGTCAAACCTAACTTTGACCAATATTAAACAATTTTTTCAAAAGAAAATGAAAAACTAAGCCTGGATCCTTCTTAGTCACTCCAAAATGAAGCTTTGGTGTGGTTTTGAAACTTTTCATGATCCAAACCTAAACCCTTTCTCTGAACCCTCGACTTCGTACAACATAGTTCGAGATATCACATAATGTACATGAACCTTCTGTTTGAAACTATGTATACCTTGTTTATCGACTTGAATCCTTAGTATACGAAATAAGAAGACTATGTGCACAAGTTTTCATTTTTTTGATTCTTTTTGAATTTTTATGCTCATTTGACTATTTGGTCAAACCTAACTTTGACCAACATTTAAACAAGTTTTTCAAAAGAAAATGAAAAACTAAGCCTGGATCCTTCTTAGTCACTCCAAAATGAAGCTTTGGTGTGGTTTTTGAAACTTAAAACTATTTCAAACTCATTTGAGTATTTGGTCAAACCCTAGTCAAAGTCGCTTCCAAACCCTGAACAATCTAACCCTAGCGCTGAACAATGACCGTTGATGTAACCCTAAGGCTGAACTGCAGCCGTACGATCGTCCTTCTAGAATGAATCTGTGGACAAGCTTGGGCGATCCGCGAGAAGCTCATTCTACTATCTGATTGGCTGGACGCTTTTTTTTCGAGCGGGCACGCTAGATGGACCGTTGGGCCATGTCACGGTCTGTGCTCGTGTATGTTGTGCAATGCGCGGGCACGCTAGGTCTCAGTCTTTCCAGGCATGCGCGGGAAGCGACGACGTGGCCATGCATGCGCAGGAAGCGAGGATGTCGCCATGCATGCGCGCCTCACCGCAGCGATTCGTCGCACCAGACCCATTAAGTCGATTCAGATGCGCCGTCCGCATGCATGCGCGCCTCGCCACAGTGACTCAGCCACCTCCTCGATTCAGATTCACGCGCCGTCGCCTGCTCGATTCAGTTCCACACGCCGCCGCCTCCTCGATTCAGACGCACGGATACACACGTGTTTATACGCCCATCGTTTCATTGCCTAACCCTAACACACTGTTTCTAGCCTATTTATACAACCCTTTTCCTCTCCCACACACCACCCAAGCCAGAGCAGAAATCTCCACTCCAAACACCAAGCGAGCCCTCCATCCTCTCGCCCCAAGCACCACCGAAGATGCAGTACAACAGACCAACTTTTCGTCGGCCGCCTACCGTGCCAGAGCTGCGCTACCCGACGAGTGTCCTTGTGGGGAGCACGCTCTGTGTGTGGGCGCAGTCGCGGTGGAAGGGCTCCGTCGAGCTTGCCCGCGGCTTCCTCACCGCTGGCTTGGCCCACCTCCCACGGGGCTCACCGGTGATGTACCGCCTCAACGACGTTTATGATGGCGTTGCCCTCAAGGTGCTCACGATCACCTTCGCCAACCCGTTCGACGCGTACGCGCTGCTTGACCAAGTCTTTTGGTGTGGCTGTGAGTCAATCTTCCTCACGACGTACAACATCTTCACCAATATTGACTGCATCTTCCCGACCCCAAACCAGATGGACTACCTCCGCTACGAGGAGGATGAGTGAAGTTGAAGACGGCAGTGGTGAAGGTGTCCAAGGTGCAAGATGAAGGTGTTCGTGAAGCTACCCTCGAGTTTTTAGTTTCATCATGTTTATTGTGCTTTTCTATGTCGTGTGTCGTATCGTGTCTGTGGACTTATCTATGTAATGGTGATCGCATTTGCATCTTATTTATCTTGTGTAACCACTGGTGTGTTCAAAAGTGTTCGTGTTCGTGCCCAAAGATCCCGTCATTATGTGTTGAAAATTTTCACATGGCTACCAAACTAGACTATAAATTGGGTAACAACTAACAAGTAGTGGACATGTTAGGACGTTTATTACCAAGTTAGTCTACAAATAAACACTAGCTTCATTACATGGCTAGTCTACAAATAAACACTACCTTTATTACCAAGCTAGTCTAGAAATAAACAATACCTTAATTACCAAGCTAGTCTCATCATCAAGTTATTAGAATGAATGGTGTGTTAAAGTGCCCAAAGATAAATAAGTGGTGTGTTGAAAAATGTTTGTGCCCACATGATCTTTATGTGTGTTGTATAAAAATACAACATGCTCGTGAAAATCACAAACACGACATGTGTTTTAAAACCCTAAACCCAAGCACGATGTATATGTAGCGTTCTTCTCTTTCTTTCTCAACATCTTTCTATCTGTCCCACTGGTTACCAGCGCAACCCTTCACACTACCAAACCACACGGTTGTGAGTTCGAATCCTAACGGCACCCAACCTTTTTTGTTTATTTTCTAACCCTTCTCATTTGCCCACTCCGAATGGGCCTAATTCGATGGAGTTGGCCCATTAGTCAAGCCGACACTGGCCTCTCGGCTCTGGGATACTTTTTTTATAGAAAGTTTTTTCCATTTCTTTTTTCCTTACAAATGATAACAAGCCATTTCTTATTTCAAGCATTTTTCATATTATTTCAAGCTTAGAAATTCCTCCGAAATTCATGAATTTTCATACAATTTCAACATTACACCCAGTGCAATTACCATACCACGTACAAATGTCCAAATGTAATTGAAAATTTGTGATTTCTCTTCGAGCATCCTAATCTTCTGGTTCATCCTAATTAGCTCAGTAACTACCTCCCTATCAATGAGTGCTCCACCCTCTATCTCCTTTGCCAGAGCTCGCGCTGCGGCTGCTATCGTTTGTGGCAGGATTGGCAACCATTCTTCATGCTCTTCGACGAGCTCATTCATCAGCTTCTGTGCTAGAACATCAACCCAAAGGAAGAAGCATTTCATCTGCAAGCACGCTAAACAGATCAACCCCCGTATTTCTCAAGGATCCCGATCACAAAAATTGCGAAAATACGCTTAATTCTCTTACCCCATTCACGCTGCACACGTAGAATAGACGATTGGCATTCTTGGATGTGCGCGAAAGCTTCCGATCAACGCCCGCCCAGCACCGTGGACAGAGGAAGATCGGCATATCCACGCGCACTGAATTCTCGATCCGCGAGGTGGTGCGAGAGCTTGAAGAAGACATGGAGATCGATTCCTACTCACCGCTGCGAGCTCCTACCCCGTCCTCCACCTCCAACCCCGCCCCCCGCCTCCAATTCCTGCTCAATGCTGTGATCTCCGCCGACGCGTTCCGCCGGTTTTAACACGCGCGGCCAACGTTCTGCAGTCCCACAGGCGGCAACAGTCGTATTTTTGAAATGTGTCTCTACTCAGCCCACGCGCGCGGTCCCACGGCAACAGCTAAGTCAAGAACGTTGACCTGGCAGAAACGGCAGCAGCGACGGAACGAGTTCGGGTGCCCGAAGTAGTGGTAAAACTGAGGACGATTTGCTCTAGTGGCAAAACTGAGTACATAGACACCTCAAGTGGTAAACGAATAAATAACCCATGTTTGATATACCTTTTGGTGGCAATTTTTTTACCACAATCAATGTAAATATAGTTTATTTGTGCCATTCAAATGAAAATTCCATTGAGATGCATTTTTTCGGTTATAGGATTTGAGCCCTCTCTGTTTGTTCCTCACTAATAATATAAAAAACACAAATAAATCCTAATATGCTAAAAGAAAGGAGAAACTATCTACAAAATCTAACTCAATCCCTAATATTAAGCTTCTCCCTATTCTGCATGAGATCTCCACATCATGGCCGAGGTGGAAGATATCCATCACCATTGGTCTGACCATCATCCTCTGTGCGGTATTCGACACCAAGGTCATGCCGGCGAACGAAAGTTAGTCTGGGGTCATTATTTAGGGAGATGCGATCTCTCTATACCATGCGGACGAGAGAGGGAGATTGGAGAAACACAACAAAAAGGACAACTGGTTCATATTGATTATGTTGCACATGTGCAAGTGCGTTGCAAGGCAAGGAAACAATTTAGTCCTATCAAACCAAGAGTGTCTAACAAACTATACGAAGATAGATATACTCCAACGTTGATTACACGTAGTTAAAAAATCTTCCCTATTTCTTAATATTGTAATTGGTGGAGGTAGCTTAACCTTCTTTCTCGAAACAGGCCGTGCTTTATAAATAAAGCAATATCCAGGTACAAGCCGGACATACAACAAGTCCGACGCTAACTGAGTCAAAAGGAAAAATAAAAGGGGTACCGCTAGGGCCTCAACACAACATAGCCCAAAGCAACCGAAAAAAACGAAACAACGACCACCAAAGCTGGCACAAAGCACACGCCACCAGAGCCGGAAAGAGACTGGCCTGTCCGCGCAGCGACCGAAGAATGTTGTCCAGGTGCTCCCGGTCCTTCTGCCTAGCTAGTGGGGACCATTGCTGAAGGAAACCAGGAAAATAAAAAATGGAGTCAGAAGCCCATTGCGGGTACACGTGCTCAATCACAATCTTATTGCAGATGTTCCACAGGTCCAGGTCAGGGTCACAAACACTAGCCAGAAGAGGCGCCGCCTCCTTCCGGCACGGTTTGCATCCACTTCTAGGAACCCCCCTAGGTCCTCGGCATGCCAAGTAGGCCCCAGGGCATCCCGGATGAAGCTCCACAGAAACTGGGTGGTGGACAAGTAAATATAATATGGACATAGGTTTTCGGTGTCCCACATAGGGGACACAAGCCATTTCCCATGCCGTTTCTCTTAGAAACCTCCACCCTAAAGGAAGACGGTCATGGAGAAGCTGCCAGACAAAAATCTTCTGACTAAGGGGGCCAGGGTATTTCCTGAGTGGGGTCTGATGGGTTCGTAGCATGGAAAACAAAAAATTTCTACCGCAAGAATGAACAAAACCCAGATCTAATCTAGATAATAGCCAAGATCTAATCTATTAGACATGAGCAACGAGATAGATAGGAACTAACCCTCGTAGATCCGAAAGCGTTAACGAGATTAGATCTCGTGGTTGATGTAGTCGATCACTTGCCGATCTCAAGATAGTGTGGACGATCCTTCCGGCGTCGCGTTCCGGCAGCGCTTCCGCAGTCGGTCACACGTGCGGAGTCGAAGCAGACCTTCCTCTCCCCGTTCCAGCGAGCATCGGAGGTAGTAGATCTTCTCCACGGAATCCCAGCAGCACGACGGCGTGGTGGTGGAGTAGAGAATTCTGCAGGGCTTCGCCTATGCCTGTGCAGAAGAAAGGTGGAGGAGAGAGGCGGCAGAGATTGGAGTTATGGAGAGGGCTTGGAGGGGGCGCCCCTGCCCTTCTATTTAAGGGGGGGAGGCGCGCCTGGGGAGGGGGAGTCCTAGTAGGACTCCCCTCCTATGGCCGGCGGTGGGAAGGGGGGAGGAGTCCTCCTCCCCCACGAATCCGTGTCTTGCCCCACTAGGTTTCCTTTGACCCTTTCTTGGTTTTCAAGCAAACTCCAAGAAATCCTCTAGAACCTTCCAGAACATTCCGAAACCTTCTAGAACCCTCATACAAATACTCCGGAACATTTCCTAACTCAGAAAATGATCCCCTATATATGAATCTTATTCTCCGGACCATTCCGGATCTCCTCGTGATGTCCCGGATCCATTCCGAGACTCCGAACAACATTCGGTCTCCAACGCACATTCCATATCTACTTAAAACAACTTCGAACCTTAAGTGTGTCACCCTACGGTTCGTGAATATGTAGACATGACAGAGACACATCTCCTATCAATAACCATCAGCGGGACCTGGAGATCCATAATGGCTCCCACATACTCAACGATGACTTCGTGATCGATTGAACCATTTACATACGAAACCAATTCCCTTTGTCACGCGATACTATACTTATCCGAGGTTTGATCGTCAGCATCTCCATACCTAGTTCTACCTCGTTACTGATAAGTACTCTTTACTCGTTCCGTGATATGTCATCCCTTGTGACCCAGTCACATGCTTGCAAGCTAACTAGATGACATTCCACCGAGAGGGCCCAGAGCATATATATTCGCCATATGGATGGACAAATCCCAATCTTGGTCCATGCGCTTCAACACATACTTTCAGAATACCCAATGACACCTTTATGACCACCCAGTTACGAAGCGGTGTTTGATGTCATCAAAGTACCCATCCGGTGATGGTGATTAACACAACCTCATGGTCGAAGGATTAGGTTACTATGCATTTAAAAGCTTACAGCAATACGAACTTAATGACTTGATCTTATGCTACGCTTACTATGGGTGTGTGTCCATCACATCATTCTCCTAATGATATAACCTTGTTATTAATCACATCCAATGTCCATGATCAGGAAACTATGATCATCAATCAATCAACAAGCTAGTTCAATAAGAGGCTTACTAGGGACTCTCACATGTTTACAAAACACACATGTATTAGTGTTTCCTAATAATACAATTATAGCATGGGATGTAAACATTCATCATAAACACAAAGATATAATAATAATCACTTTTATTATTGCCTCTTGGGCATATCTCCAATAGGGTCGTCCAATCCAGCTCCGGTCCCTAGAACATGGACCGGTACGCCGAGCCCACGGAGAAACCTCCTTGGGGGAGGGCCTCCAGGAGATCGAGTCCCTATCCCCGAGAGGGAGGCAGGGAGGGAGTCCCGCAGTCTATCAAAGTCCGCGGCCTCCTCCACACTAAAGGTTCTCCAGAACGGAATGTTCCAGATCCCCCGTACCATCTCTGCCACCAACCCCAATAGGGAGGCGCAAATGGAAAAAAAAAGGCAGGAAAGGTCGCGCTAAGGGGCGAGTCAACAAGCCAGGGATCTAGCCACAAGTGAACCTCTCGTCCATTGCCTAGGGTGAAAGAAGCCCCATGCCAGATGTCATGTTTGATGTCTTGGATGACTCGCCAAAATTGGGAGCCCTCCCGACGCTCATAGGCCAAAAGGGGATGGCCTCGCAGGTATTTTGCTTTAATGAATTGCAGCCACAAGCCACCGTCATCCTTAAGGATGTGCCACACCCATTTGAGCATGAGTGCCACGTTTAAGCGGCGAGAGCTCTAGAAGCCTTATACCCCGAAGGATCTTGGGGGCGCATAAGTTGTCCCATTCAACCATGTGATATTTTTGGTGGTCGTCCCTTGCTATCCAAAAGAACCTAGATAACTCTCTGGCAAAGTCAAGATGGGTTTCCTCGGGCAGTAGGTACAACCCCGTCTTGTACATGGGGAGGCTAGATAGGCAAGAATTGATCAGAATCATCTTGCTTCCCTTGGTCGTGAGTCTAGCTCGCCAGGGTTCAGCTTTCGACTGAACCCTCATGACCAGGGGTGCTAGATCCTTGATCAGCACTCTGGTATCTCGCATCGGCATCCCCAGATAGGTAATGGGGAAATATGTACGACGACAGTTAATTTTGTTTGCAATACGCTCTCTGTCCTCATCAGAACAACCTAGGATCATTACCTTGCTCTTGTAGAAGTTGATCTTAAGGACGAACATGGATTCAAAGCATAGGAGATGGAATTTGAGATTAACAATATCGCTCTCCGTGCCTTGGACCATGATCATGGTATCATCCGCATACTGGAGGTGGGAGATGCCCTACCACATGTGTGATGTGGCTAGAATTTTTGGCTCTATCCAAAATTTCTGCAAGGACATCCACCACGGAGTTGAACAGAAGAGGTGAGATCGGATCTCCCTGTCTCACTCCACAGGTCGGTCTGAAGTATGGACCCACCTCCCCATTTATATTAATGGTCATGCTTCCACTCATCACGAACTGCATTATCCAACAAATCAACCAATCACCGAAGCCCCTCCTCTCTAGAACCAACCAGAGGAAGGCCCGGTCCAAGCGATCATAGGCCTTCTGAAAGTCGAACTTGAGGAACACCCCTTTATGACGCCCAACCTTGACCTCATGAATAATTTCATGCAGGGCAAGGACCCCGTCGTGAATGAGGCGTCCCTTCAAGAAGGTGAACATGAGAGGGTGGGTGAGGTGCTCCATGACTGGTGCCAATCTGCTGGCACACACTTTCGCGAAGATCCTCTAGATGACATTGATAACCGTGATCGATCGGAATTGGCAAATATCCGTAGCCCCCTTAAGTTTTGGGATTTTAATCACCCCAAAGTTTAGTCTAGACTTGACCAACGTCCTAGAGTAAAACTCCTAGAATGTTGGCATGATGACCTACTGCAGCTCATCCCAGGAGGTCTGGAAAAAGGCCAATGGAAGACCATCTAGGCCGGGGGCCTAGTTGGTCTTCATGTACTTGATCGCTGCGGCCACCACCTCTTGGGTGAATGGAAGTGTGAGTTCTAAATTCTCAGCGGGGGTAACCGTCGCTCCCAAGGTCCCAAAGTTGTGTGTCAGAGAGATCCTAGACCGGAGACTAGCTGAGAAGAGATCCTTATAGAAGGCGTAAATATGGGAAGAGATCTCCTTTGGGATGTCCAGAAGGGAGCCCTCCTCCCAGAGGTAGGGGATCGAACACTTCCTACACCTTCCATTGGCAATAGCATGGAAGTAGGGCGTGGTCAATTCCCCTTGGATCGTCACATGTGGGGTATTATGTAAACAATAGGTGGAATTAAAATATTGGGATAGTAGAGAGATAGGTCAAACTCAGACACCTTATCTATAGTTTTGTACGGTAGCATGTTACCATCAAACACCGATTCAGGGGTATGACAAAGGATCGGATGATATTTATTAAACTAGGAGGCACACATTTTGTCATGAGTTTCATTCGAAGTACCCCCCCCCCCCAGTTATTCTGGTTTAGTCGCCTTTCCTCTCCAGTCGTCGTACTTCATACACCTCTCCCATGGATGCTAAAATTACTCATTTACTCTAGCACCCCCCAATGAACCCTCTTTGTATGTTCACTCCTTTTCTCTCTACCGTAAACTGAAAAGTAAGTAGTGTGTTTAATATTCTCTTTCTGTTGAGATTACTGTTGTATAGTTGAAGATGAGTAAAATTAGGGCTAAACCTAACATGTTGATATGTTCTACAACATAAACTAGGATGGAGCCTAAGAAGTTTGAGTTGCATAAATTATTGAATTGTTTTTCAGATTTGTGAGTACATGTTGATTTATGTTGGATTTGATGTGGCGCATAGGCACTGTACGGTAGTACATACAACACATGCCACAACTGGTTAGCTTGTAACGGGTGCATGTGCTAAAATTGATAACCAGGCAGACATACACGCCAATAAAACGCACAAGGTAAGGTGCCTTCGCATTCGCAATGCTCCACTACAAATTTAATTCATCCATTTAAAATCCTTTTTGTTGTGAAATCGTTCTAGAGACGACGGGAATGCATCTTTCTTACAACTAGCAAGGTGGATTACACATCAATAGAAACTTATATTATGCCAACAAAGTTTAACTATAATCACCATGAATATATTAAGCGTGAGAAATCTTTTAATTTATGGTAGAATAGATACTGATCGACTAAAAAGTATCTTATCAATGGCATATATATGTGCCATTTGTACATGGTGATATAGATAAGTACATAGAATGAAATTTACATAATCACCTAGGATATAGTTTTTATCCATTTACACCAATGTGAGGTTAAGATTACGCCTGATATTTGTTGCTCGCACTGCCGATTTGCCTTCAAGGAGTAAATCCCATGGGAATTATCTATGGAGGACTGCTCATGGTTGATTTGCATGAAGAGGCTAGATTAGGTTAATTGGTGGAGCTATTGCACCCACATGTATACATGATTGTCTAAATAAATCCGAAATTTCTAGTTGTTGTATCATTTCTAGCTAGGGATTTTGTTTTAACGGACATGCCTCGCCGTATTAGTTAGCTGGGCATTTGTTTAACTGACGGACCTAGAGTTCAATGAAGATATGTCACAGTATTGACCAAATTGTTTTCACATGGAAATTTAGTTTTGTTTCAATTTGGTACGTGTCTATATAACACAGAACGTGTCAAACCCCGATTACATTGTTACCTAATTATTAATCTCATGTTAAATCCTAACCAAAAAATGTAGATCTAATTATCAAAATTATTTGAGTGATATGGCTTAACATGGTGTCTCGTTTCACATCCGTATATTTCCTTTAGTATATAACAAATTTCTGATCATAGTTATTAGATCCAACTATGATTAATAATTTTAATGATATGGATTAACCTAGTGCCTCGAAAAATACCCGTATATATCTGTGTGCATCACCATTTATTGTTTGACCGTTTTTATAATTAAATTATTGCTTTTAAAATTTCACATTATGTCATTGGCAGCAATACGTCTTTAAAACTTTCATAAATAAAGTATCATATATGCAACAAATATATTTAATGATAACATTTCAACAAATGATTACTAAATTATTGTATTAACACTGATGAATTTTTTATATGTGATATTAGATCAACAAAGAGAACAATAGTTCTTAACATGAGACCAGTTATTGAGGTTGGTTAAGATATATATATTTTAACATATAAATTTTTCGTATGACTTTATTCGATGTAAAAATATATAAAAAGTCTATCCACTATGGTCCAAATAATAAAGAAGCGTCCATCGGAGCCATGTCCAACTGAAGTTTAAGTAATCTCTCGAATAAAACACCAATATTAATTTGGTTTGATAATTTCAACAGAAATAACTTATCCTTGTTATATTATAGGCCCAATGTCTTTCTGAATTTCCCTTCCTATCATTTATTTACTCAGCTGACAAATGTGTTGCTTTAGACATATAAAGTCTCCATGCTGAAAATTTAACAATTATATTGTATATGAATATGCTGAAAAAAATATGAGATTTTTCTTTTGGTCGGATAAAATATTTCATATATACCCATAGTCAAAGGTGGAGAGTTTTGGGGTGTCTATTGTGACATGGATACAAATATTTGTATTTATATGTTCTTCGGTCTTGTGGTTCTATACTCTAGGATAGCGACATTGACTATGTTGTAGATTTAAAACGTAAATGCATATACACTTTCTTATTCTTTTCAGTTTTAATGCATATGTGTTATAGGAATATACTTTTCATAGTTTCAAATCCATTGAAATTGGAATTTTGTGCATTTAATCACCATACACCTATGAGGGTGGATTTTGTCATTTTGTAGAAATTTCTGATATATCTCTTTCTTCTAGACTATTTGTGATTTGAATATATAACAAATCGAGCAAATATTCTAAGGTCATGGCATTCATGTGACAGTTTCTAGTTCTTTTAATAAAAATCATTTGGCTGTACGGATGCCCATATGTTTAAACTAAACAAAATAGACAAATGCATGGTTCTTCTCGAGGTGCTCTTTTGTCATGTAAGTAAAGATGCACTCATTATGAAAAATACATAAAAGACATATTTGAAATTTCCAAAAGATACAAAAAAAATCATGTGTACATCTAGACATTCTATATTGGTACACCGAGTATCGCATGAAAAATGATATTCCTATGACCTGTGTTAAAAACACAAAACAAATCCTCATCCGTAGTCATATTGGAGTATTGTCTTTCTTACATAGAATATTTGGATACACAAGCGAAACAATTTATTTTATTTTATAGAGAATTAATAGGTGCATCTACACCCACAATCCAAATTGGATTTCCAGGTTCTTTTGTGTTAATATTTCTCATTTCACTATGGAAATTTCATGGTTTCCTATCATCAGATAAGGTGTGCAGCCTTGAGCGGAATATTTTATAAATTGGTTTCTCTTTTTAGTTTGTACCTCGTATATTTTGTATGCATAAAAAATGTAGTTATTTTTAGATAACCTTTTGATATTTAACCCTTCATATTTATACGTCAAACATAGTTAACTACGTATGTCTTGATTTTGTTTATACTTTATATCCTAGAACATGTACCTTACAAGTTACAACCACGTTCTAGCTGTATACCTAGGTTTTCTTATTTTTGTAACAGACTCAGCTAGCCTCTATGCAGATATGCCTGGCCCTAATGTGAGTTTTTTTACACTTTTCCTAAAAAACAGCTAGCTGTTTTCTAATTGGAAAACATACACTTTTTCTACGGTCGAATATCTGTCTCGTTTCCGAATCTCAGCGTGTCTCTTTTCCCCTCGTTTCTGTCCGGCGCGTGGTTGAGTCAAATATGTTTTTTTTTTGAAAATCAGTCGGTACTCTTTGTCTCTTTCGGCTTGCTTGGGGAGAGGTGGCGTGGCCATGGCGGAGAGGTCTGCGGCGACGCTGCAGCCTACTAGGCCAGCGCCGGAGGGAGCGGGTGTTCGCGAGCGAGGGATACAACCGATGGAGAGACTGGCAACCCTCCAGCCAGAGGTAGCGGCGACGGACAGCTGCGGCTTGCGTTCCTCCTCGACCTACTGTAACAAGAGTGGCGATTCGACAACAAGGAAGGCAGGTGCATCACCGGGAATATGGGTATTTACCTGAACTTGTTACTCAGTTCAATTTCTTTCTCTTGTTTCGTTCAACTTCGAGTTTGTATTTGCACTGGTTCCGTTCGATTTCGATGATGTATTCGTTCTATTTGCCACGAGATCCAAGGAATCAGGCACCCCTGCTTGTGGCATGGACGTGGTGAATGTTAGCTCGTATTTTTGGATGCAGCACGGCGAGGTGTAGGAGGAGAGCTTGGATGTGGCCTTAGGGACAGTAGGGAGTAGCTCGAAACCTGCTGTGCTTTCTCTGTTATGCAGTGCTTGCACTTGGCTTCCAGCTAGGCAAGCAAGTTTTCCATCTCATAGATAACGGAGTTTGTAGTGTTTGCCGTTGTAAATAATACAAATTGTTTGATGTGCAAACCCCTGCGGCAAATTAAGGTCTCAGTTTGCAACCTGTATTAATTTCTCATACACTTGGGATGAAAGCAGTAGCAGAAGCATGTCATGGCATTGCAACAAGAGAATAAGGGGTAATTTGATGCAAAAAAAAGAAAGAGAGGAGAAGGGGTAATTTAAACTAGGAACTGATTCATGCAGATATGGAGATGTTAACATTACTCCCCATAGGAGCATATACAATATCTCTCGTGTGCACGGATACCAACTTAACAAGCTTCTCAGCTTCAATTTCCCCTGTTGGTCAGTTATGTGGTGTTTTGTTGTGTGAACTGTAGGGGAGTTCTTCTTGTCTGCTGCAATTGTAAAGAAGATTTTGTATTCTGCGATGATGTATATTTTCACTGATCTGGATGTCCTCATGTTGTCATCTCGATTGGTTTTTTCAGCACCTGGCTACCCAATATTTTTTCTTGTCTAGATGATTGTTACCTGAATAACCAAGACATATATTTCTTTGATTCAAGGTTGGAACTCATGTTCGTTTGTCCAGGAATGAAGGGAACCATGAAATCACTCACACAATCACCTAACTTCATGTACTCATGTTCTTTTCATTTTTTAGGAAGTAAGGTCATTGGTTATATTAGGATTTTTAGTTGATTTTTCAGGTTAGAGAGATGATGGCGTGCTCACATGTTCGATTATCTAGCTTATTTGTCCCGCATTTTTTTAGTGTTTTTATTTGATTTCTGTTTCCATTGTAATACTTTTCGACACCGATGACTTTTTTGAGCGAGGTAGGTTTTTGTGTTTATATTGTTCAGTTTATTTCAAAATCATCTTGATCCTGGTTCTGTAGACTTTTGTGATTTATGCTTGGCTCTTTTTGATTGTTTGCATGAGGTTTAGTCCCTTGTTGACATGATAGTTCATATTTTTACTGCTGTACAACTACTCAACAAAAAGGTTTTGGTGGTAGTTCATATTTTTTCTTTCTCTTATTTTTCATTCTTTTAGCATTTCATTCTATCATCTTATTTATATCATATTTCATCTTATTAGTTTCTTTTGCTCTGTCCTCATGTTATCTCTCTTTTTTCCTCATAGCTTTTCATTGTCATAGAATTTTAGTTTTTCTTGTTATTTTATCTCTTATCTTTTCATTTTATCATAATCTCATTTTTGTTTCCTTTTCATTTTCTTCATTACTCTTCATGTTATTTTAATTGCTTCAGCTTT
Organism: Avena eriantha; assembly: GCA_910589775.1. NCBI lineage: Eukaryota > Viridiplantae > Streptophyta > Magnoliopsida > Poales > Poaceae > Avena > Avena eriantha. The sequence goes on from OU342746.1 coordinate 336,899,174, forward strand.
CTAGTATATCATCTTATTTGATTCATTTTCTCATTTTTTTGTCAGTCTTTAGCATCTCTGTTTTTATATTGGGAAAACGTGAGGAGTTTTCTTGGTCATCATTTATTTTGTTCAGCCTCTCAGTTTTCTTCTTCAGTTCTTCTCTCTCTTGTCATTCTCGGATTGGGGCCTTTTGCACTTTCTACATTCATGTTTCTTCCTTGTCTCCTTCGTTTATTATTTCATTCCCTCTTTCTTCAGTTATCTATCTTCATTTCCTTAAGTTATTTTTGTTAATCATTTCTTTAGTTTTTTATTTATTAATTTCTTCAGTTATTTATTAAACTATTTTCTTCATTTTTTATGTCTTTTGTATTGAACAGTAGTGTTTAGTTCACGATCTTTTGTTGACTAGAGCAGAGCCACACGACAAGGTCATATTTGTCATAAGCTGCCTGCATGCTATTCTGCACATGACGGAGGCCTAGGTTCTGACCGTTCGTAGGGGTTCTAGGACAGACTGATCAAGGAAAAGTATGTTTATGAACTGTTCATGTGGTTTTTATGCAGCATCGAACTGAAACAGAACATCTGCTCTTGCTAAACCCTTATATGTTGACAGCTACATGTGAGTAATGGGACAGACAGGGGCCCTCGAAAGGGCTTCGTCTGTCAGGTTCCCTTCATGTGAGGTGGTAGAGTAGCCGGTAGAAATGTGGGAGACGGAGAGAGCTTCCTTTTGTCGTTGGGCTTGAATGAGTTAGCATGCCGTGAGTGGTAGGACTAGTGATGTGGGCACTCACGGTTGAGTGCTTGAGTTCTTATTTTTTGCTTAGTCTATTGAAATAATCAGTTAGCTACTGTTGGAAAATTAAGTTAGTGCAGACTTGGTCATTTTTCAGTTTGCGGTTTGCTACATTCAATTCGCCGTTTGGGAACTCAAAAAGATTACTCAACGCCAGGCTGAGAAATGTATCTGTTTATAGGACCGAAAACAGACAGTTTTCACTGGTTGTCAGTTTGCCAGTTGTCATTTCCTCATTGGTTTAAAAAATATGTCTGTTTCTCAATTGAGAAACAGCTAACTGTTAACTAGTCACTCCCTTTTTTTAACATGGAGAAACTACAGTCTGAGAGTTAAAACACTGGATGAGAGTTAAAACACGAACCGAAGTACAGAGTATTTCTTGTAACAGTCAGAAGCGAAATATATCTACCGGCTTGGCTTTCCATGTTTGATCTGCCATCGTTTTTTATAGCCAGGTTGTGCCTTTTTCCTAATCACAACTTCCACGTTCCAGCCATGTTTTCTTGGCATGTAGTAACATGTTGTGGGTAGCGTGTACGCGTTTTTTCACAAAAACCACGTTCCAATCTGTTTCTTTACATGTAACACGTTATAACCTGGGCAGCGTGCACACGTTTTTTTTAGCCGATGTAGCTTTTGGAAGGGAAGCACGATTTGAATGTTGATTGCTTATTACGATTTAGGGGAGTCCACGCCCGCAAAAAAAAAGGAGTCCACGTCCAACACTATATATAGACGTGAAAAAGACTTAGATTGTGTATGTTGAAACATAATTATGTTACGTTATTTTATCAAATCATGACCATCGATATCAGATCCAACCATCATAAATAATTTTGATGATGTGGATCAACGTAGTGTCTCGAAAAACGCTCTTATATTATTTTTAGTATATAATAGATAAGAAAGTGTGGATTTTAACATATTTATACTTCCATTCTTACAATAAGAATGTGGGGAATTTTCCACATCTATACTTATTGCTTAGGCTTGGAAGGCACCATGACTTAATCTTTTGATGCATCCTTTTACCACATGAGCAACTTGGTTCCTTCAACCTTGTTTAGGGGGAATAGTTGGGTGTTTGATACATTATTATCATTCATGTGTACGGTGTAGGGACACATTACTGTGGATAGAGTTGTCGTTTTCCTCGGTAGGTATACGTCGGACAAACAATGGCCACATTGTGGCAATTCTTGCCGCGGCAGCACATAAGAGGTCCTTGCCACGGCAACACACGAGTAGGGAACACTTTACTCTTGTCCTAAAAGCACTGAGCCTAGGGATCATGATATTTAGATCCTATTGATCAGTAGGACGATACGGGAAACATCATATGTGTCTCTAAATACAACATCATAGATAGGATAATGATGAAAGTGCACACATATGAAATTAGCAGAAGACCTAAAATGAATGGTCCTTCGAGTTGAAGGATCTTCATAAAAATATGTGTAGGACTTTTAATGTTAAGGCATATTCTATATGGAAGTTGTTCGGGCAGAAGATGTGTTATTTGGGGTGTGCATCTTCTTTGAACCATAAAGCTGGAAGACTAAAAGAGAACCATGTCGATCTAGGCATCCGTTGCTTCTTGTGTCTTCCTTTGGTGTTCGTCCCTACAGTGGCATGCACTTGGCTAGGTGTGCTCGCAGATTTCTGTTTCGTTTTTTGGGGTTGCCTTTGCAAATAGGTCGGGACGCCTATGCTCTGTGACTCTGTCCTTCAAATGATCCGCATGGTGCTGTGTCTGTTCATATTGTACCTTCCTAATCCGTGCCTGATTAATGCATAGAGTTGAGCAGGAATCCTTAAGTGATAATACGATTGGACTGTTGGGTGATTCCTCGATGTGTCCATCTTCAATCGAATGGAATTGTACTGAAGAGAGCATGTTACATTTTCTGAAAGGGATTAAATCTAGATGCGATCAGATCAATTACTTATGAGTCACTTAAAGCTTGTGAACTGACTGAATGACTGATCAAGAACAAGTGGTAACTGGCGTTGAAATATTTCTTGTCACGAAAAGGGTGTGATTACAACATGCTACTATGTTTCCACATTAAAAACAAGACCCGACCCCAATCCAAAATTTCAAGAAAACTCATGTTAAATTAAGATGTCAGTTAACAGGACATGAAACACTCATACAAAATATAGGAACTTCCATGAATTCCCATAGTGGCAATTCGAGTTTCCTATGGTGGAAAGAGCGGTTCGGGCACAATTGTATCATGGATCCAGTTTGACGCATGATGTTTGAGGAGAAGTACGGGAAAAGTAGTTGTAATGTGTTGCACTGTTCTGTTCCATCCATGATCTCCTCACGGGTCATGGAAGCTCACCGTTCATTACTGTTCTAGTTCATTCGGAGCGGAGGAGGAGTCATTCCTTGATCATTCTAACTTTTTTTTCGAGTAGTCGCGTAGCTACTTTGTAGAAGGACTCGTTCCTTGATCATTCTACTGCCTCCAAAACAGATACTCCCTATGTTCTAAAATATAATAGTACTAGACGTACAAGCGCGCTTCGCCGCGCCGCCTTCATGGCGTCGTTGCACAATGTGTCCGCTATGGTAAAATCGGAGCGACTTGATCCGTGAAACAGTTAGGCATATCATATCCCTGGTTTCGGTTTATCCCTTTAATGGTATATATGCACAGGTCAAAAGGCAGCCGCTCCGTGAAACAGTTAGGCATATCATATCCCTGTTTTCGGTTTATCCCTTTAATGGTATATATGCACAGGTCAAAAGGCAGCCGGTCGGGATGGCGGATGTGGTAGTACTGATGCGATGGAGACATAATCATAAATTATTTACACTAGGTAAGTTGGTGCGGCACCGCACCCGTGGCGTTGATTCATCTATGTATATGTCAGGCATTTTTTTATTTTTCTACATATTGTCAAATAAAATTAACGCATGTCCTGATGTTTAAGGAAGTAAATGATCAAAAGTGATGGTTTATTCTCTAAGTAAGTCATGGTAGGCGATGGAACGACCATCAATTAATTTTTCTACCAAAGACTCGCCACAACTCTAGACATCATACTAAAAAACGTTACACTAAACAAAAAGCCCAACTATAGCTGTATTCAATATTCTAAAGACAGAACTGGCATGTGTTATGCTGTAACATAGAGGAATACAGGTATGCAGGCATGAGATGTATCTTTCCACCGGTTTTCCTCTATACACAGGTACTAACTTATTAATGATAATAAGGTGTTACTCTGCAGCTACATCTGTCAGGGCTACACCTCTGCTGCAAGAGAATGATAGCCCACAAAACAATCTGATACTGATATGTGGCCCATAAAAGACCGACTTCAGAGATTAAAAGTCTAATCCCATAGGAATAACCAGAGCTTAAGAATTCGGTTAACAACTAACAGTACCACCTTGTAGGTCTGCACCAGTATTCCCCCGAACGGAAGCACATGACGATTAATTAGAATGACTCTATTCTCATGTGCTCCATGCTCTGAAGGAACTGCACTAATGTCACAAGTCTAGTTCCTCAACTTGGGATCATGTCGTGTTGGAGCCCAGTACACCTTCATGCTGCTCTCAGACACTAAAGACTGTTGGCAAAGGTTAATGTCGAGACAATCAACGCTCCTGTCTACTGGTGCTTGTACAATTGTCTGCCACATGTAAACAATAAAATTAATGTAGCATCCATCTAATGGTACCTGACAAACCGATTGAGAAAAACTGAAGGAAAAGGAGGATAAATAATTACATCATTGTTTGGCCAGATCAAGAGTTCATTGATGAACTGCAAAGTCGAACTGCTAATTCCCATAAATGACCAAAAAAATTGGAGCCTGTGGGTTGATATTTTGTTTGCAAGAATTGTGTAGCAGCACTACTAAATAATATAGTTTCGGAGTAGTGCACATGCAGAATTGTAGATTAGATCTGAGTAATATGACTTACAACAAAGCTTGCGAGACCGCGTCTGCATAAACATGAATGCGATGGTAGTATTAATTATATGCACTTTGCATGTTCAGTAGCAGTTATAGAAGTTAGTGCGTGGTATTTCAAAATTAGTATGGATAACCAAATCATGATGAATGCCCATGAAACAATACACCACTCTCATAGCCTTCTCGTGCATAAAAATATATTTTATTGTCATAACCATAATTCAATAGGAAATTAGAGAAACAACCATAGGTAGTGATCAGGTGTCAAACACTTAGGATGAAGAATTGGCTGACATAACCCACAATGCACCAAGGCGAAGAAATTTCAACTGGCCTTGGCCTCCCATTTGTGAAGATTCCACTATAAATAATTACTTTTGCTAAAGAAGAATATAATATATTTCCTAAAAAAAGAATAGACGATAATTAAGTTAATAGCACTAAGCCTGCGCACAATTGAATAGTTCCCTTAATGACAACTAAAAAAATAAGCTTGGTGACATGTGAAAAAAATCAAAATACCATTGTGATTAAACAGAGGAAATGTTCTACTCCCATCAACAGTAGCAAAACCATGCTTTCATTGGCACGTACTAACTCACCCATTTGTGTTCTTGCTTATAAAAATTGCGTATACTGAATAGTTCATACAATAGTAATATTAATATCAAATTAGACATTTTCATTCACGAGCACCTACTTTCCAAAGAAGAAAACATGATGTGATGCATCACTTACCACAATTAATATACCATGATAAAAATACAATCCATGCACATGAACCGTGACTTCCCACAACTCACCCACAAATAAGTTCTCTGGTAGAAATAGTTCATATATTGTATGATAGATGTCATTTCATCTTATCAGGGACACGCATTCCTGATTCATTTGTAGGTGTGATCTGGTCTTTCTTTGATCAACATCCACTGATGATAAACTCAACCATACAATTATGTATTAATGAACACCTGCAATAATATAAGGAGAGCTTTAAGCTGCGAGTTGACTGCTTTGTTCGCTAATCTGAATGAAGAAGAGAAGGTTCAAACATTTTTTGCTCCATTGGAATACATAATTGAACAACCAGATGAGAGATGGAACATGAACATCAAACAACAAAGAGCAAGACCATAACTACCATATAAGCTTATTCTTGTACTCCCAATGGGAAGTAGAAAACACATAGACATCTGATTAGATGAATCCTAAACAATGGTAGGTGGCAAAGGACATTCTTGTAACTTTAGTTTCCTAGTGGTTTCTCGAATAGTGACTATCTTAAATTCCGCCTATTCCTGAACTCAAAAGAATCATGTCATATCATTATTTTAATGTACTTCTAGAATTGCCGAGAAAAAACAGATATCAAACCAAGCAAAGACAGTAAATATGACATAATAACCTGAAGAGTATGTAAAATGAATCTATGATTTGATTCTGATGTAAGCCGCCATTGACTCTACGATTTGATCCTGATGAAAGCCACCATTCACTCTAAGATTAGATCCTGATGTAAGTCGCCATTTACTCTATGATTCAATCTTGATGTGAACGGCCATTCACTTTTTGAGCAACCTATTATACTTTCTTCATAGCATACGAACCTCTTTTGAGATGATGTGGATAAAAGAAGTACAATTTTAGCTCGACTACTTCCCCTACGCATTGTATGATGCAAGTGTTAGTTTAAAAAGCTTGGGCCACTTGTTGAACAGAAAACAATGGGAGTGGCATGTTCTTAGATCAATTTGTCAACTCAATAAACAATTCTTGTCTATGACAACATCAGCCAGTCAGAAACATCTCACCATGGCGTGGAGTGAGAGAATGCTTCTCTCGAAATTCAGAATAAGAAATGGAGCAACTACCTATCCTTTGTCTAATAATCAAGTAGCAGTACAGTCTAAAACCAAAGAACACACAATGTAAACATAGAATAAACCTGACTGCATTTCTAGTTCTGCAAACCAGCGGTCCATGCTCCCAAACTTACAACAAATTTCAAGTCTTGGATGGTACAGAAAATAACCATTCAAACCACTTCTTTGACTGAATAAAGAGAGAATAGATCTTTATCACCTACAGGTTAAGACCGTGTAACAGGAAATGGTGTGAAAGCAAAAAAAATAGCAATCCAAGATGTTTAAAGGCACCGTACTTGATCATTTTATCAGCAAGCGGTCTGAACCTCTACAGACTGGTGAATCTACAAGAAATGTATCTCTGAGTGATATTCTTTCATAAAATCCGTAACATGGTAAGTAAGGACGACAGACAGAAGGTGGTGTTCAGAATGGAAACGATAATTAATACTCCCTCCGTCCTAAAAAGGATGTCGCAAGTTTGTCAAAATTTGGATGTATCTATATACTAAATAGTGTCTAGATACATTCAAGTTTAGGCAAATTTGCGACATCCTTTTTAGGATGGAGGGAGTATGTAGTTTTTGCTTGTTGTCACCACCACATATTTGATACAAAAAGGTACCATAAATTATTACAATCCATCTATAAGATTCTTAAAGCATGTGAGTTAAGAATAGAAGATGAAGCTTCAGTTAATGGAACACCAAATTAATAATAAATTATTGTCTTCATTAGTAGTAAGAAGCATCAGGCAATAAGATGGCGTAAAAGACTTGGCAGTAGTTCTATTTCAGTCAGCAAGTTAATAGGCGACAACATATGAATTAGGTCCTAATGAAGCTGAGTTCAATCACAACCTTTTGAAATGAAAAGGGCCAGATCCAACACGCGTCTCCCTCCAAGTCCATTGGCGTTTTCTTTTAGTTTCCAAGATAACTGATCTGTTTTGCTGCATACTAAAATGGTGTGCATCGCCTCAGACTCGGACCACCACCACTAACACAGTCTGCTTGTTCACATGGAAAAAAAGATGCAAGGGGGGTAAAACCAAAAAGGGTGAACGCAAAAGAAGGCACCGCTATATGAGAAGACTGAGCGACATTCCGGCTAGTTATGTACAGTTGACAATAGCGACGGTGGATCGGACTTCAGCGAGATAGCAGCATGGCAGGACGTGAATCCGCATCTCGTTGCCGTCAGCTTCGTTAGCACAACAGGCTCTCATACAAAGACACCACGATATTGCAAGGCGGAAGTCGTCCGAGTACTGCTTCAAGGAGGGCGGAGGTTCTCAAAAACGTCCTAACGATCATGGCAGGAACCCAACTTTTGGCCATGCCAGTATCCGGTGCACTAAAGCTGCCAGAACACATAAGCGGATGAGAAATTGATTTGTGGAGCAGCAGGAGAGTAGAGGAAAGAGAGAGGCTCACATGTCGCCGTCGCTCTGTCGACGTCGCCGTGTAAAACTCCGATGCAGCTGGCGCAATACGGGACTTGAGATGGAGGTTATTCATGGCGGTCAACTGGGGATACGTATGCCATCGGCAAAGATGACCCTGATCTCCTCAGCGGTCCAATGGGCACATAGTTGCGGCAGCATCGAGGATGGAGTCTAGTCGAAAATAAGGAGATACGAAGATCGCTAGGAAACTGGGGAGGAGAAAAAAATGAGATGGACCTCTCCACATCGCATGAGATGGCGGCATCAGAGGTGCTTGACGGCCTCTTGGCGCCCTCCCCTTTGAATCCTGGCGCCATCGCCGTCGATTGGAGGTCGTGGCGACTTCCCCGGGCCGTCGCCGCCCGCCTTCACCGCGTCGTCCTCGACCTCCCGCGCCGCCCGCGCACCGTCCGCCTTGCTCTCGCGGGCTAGCTGGCGCCACCGCCGGTCCGCCGCCTCGAATCCACCGCATAGGGTCGGCTTTGGCCATCTGTGGCCGGCCACTCGACATGGAGTTGGCGACAGGGGACGCACGCTGCCGTCCAAGAAAGGCCATGAGCACAGAAAGAGGGAGGAGACTGGCTGGGTTAGGGCACCAGGCCGGCGACGGCCGAGTTTTCTCAAGACGGCGTGGTAGGCAGCAGCATGGGAATGGAGAGGTTCTCTCCGTCTCCGGCAGGCGATAGAAAGGATTAGATGGAGAGGAATTAGAGGAAAGAAGACGACACGTACCGGCAAATTAGAAGGAGAGAGGAGAAAGAACACGACCGTCCACCGCCCATCTGCCCAGTCAAAGCCAGCAACACGCAGCGCGATAGGCCCATATGCAGGGATAGAAAGCAACGAAGGCCCACAGCCATGGGCACACGATCGGCAAAACGTTCGCATGTGCTCTCAGATTGCTCCCTTTCTTTCACGCTTAAGCTATAGAAATATGTTTTAGGTTTCTTATGAAACGCACGATCTGAACCTACACACTAAAAAAGTTCTAGATAACATGCTATTAAAAAAACCTAAAACATATTTAATTTGGAACGAAGAGGTAACTGTTGAAAACTCCAACAGGAAAGGCTAAGCATTGCCTGGAATAGTTATAATTTTAATGTGACTGCGTGTATTAGGTTTTACACAATATTCATTTTTCGGAAAGCGTTATAGAGATGATACTATGAAACGAAATTTTCTGAAACGTTTGAGAGTCAAAAGTTTCATTGCTTGGATATATTTCTGTGCATAACTTTTTTTTTCCAGAAATTCATCCTATCACATACTATAATTACATATACCATTTCGTTTTGTTAGTGGCAGCACGACTGAACAGTCACTTCTAATTTTAAATTGTTGATCAGAAAAAAAAATCAATGAGGGCCTCACATTTCGGGAGAGAGAGAATACATTAGTTAAAAAAAACGCCGCTGCTGATTGATGAGAAATAATTGCATGCATGTGCTAAAATTGAATAACCATGCAGAAACACAAGCCAATATATATGAAGGCAGACAGCGAGGTGCTTTCACGCTCACAATGCCCAACTATACACGCAACTATGGAATTCCTTATTTTCAAAACCTCTCGTTTGTGATTATTGTCGAGACGATGGATATGCATATTAATACATTGAGTTAGGATTGCACCACACGCACACTAGTTTCTTAGGCTTTGAAGACACCGGGACTTAATCTTTCACGCAGTTTCCTTATTCCACGATCAGCCTGGTTCGTTCAATCTCGTCAAGGAGTAGGTAGAGTAGCATTTGTGCCTCTACGAGATAGCACAAGGCAATTCTTTCCCCGTAAACTACCTTAGAGCTTCCTGGCATGGAACCCACACAGTAGAGCAAAACTTGAAGAAGGCAAACATGCATACTCTTCCAGTTCGAGCAGTGATGTGGCCTCCTAAACCTTCCTTTGACCTTCGTCTCGTGGCATTCAGAAACATGCGCTCGGCTAAGTTTGCTCAAGATTTCGTTAAGGGCATGTTTCTATTTTTTTTTGTTATTAGGGATCTTCTTTGTATATATCTTTGGACACCTATCATCTCTCAAATTTTCTACTATGTTTTCACATTAAAAACAAGACCCGACCTCAATCCAAAATGTCAAGAAAACTCAAGTTAAATTAAGCTATCAATTAACAGGACATGAAAGTCATACTCCCTCCGTCCTAAAATAAGAGACGTGAGTTTGTCTAGATTCGGATGTATCTACACATGTTTTAGTATATAGATACATACGGATTTAGATAAATTCAAGTCACTTATTTTGAGACGAAGGGAGTACAAGATATCTGAATTTCCACGAATTCCCATAGTGGCAATTCGAGTTTCCTATGGTGGAAAGAGCGATTCGGGCATATAATTGTATCATGGATCCAGTTTGACGCACGACTTTTGAGGAAAACTAGGGGAAAAGTAGTAGTAATGTGTTGAACTGTTTTGTTCCATCCATGATCTCCTCACATGTCACGGAAGCTCGCCGTTCATTACTGTTCCGGTTCGTTCAGAGCGGAGGAGTCATCTATACTTGACAGACACACGTCTAACTTTTTTTTCGAGTAATCGCGTAGCTACTTTGTAGGACTCATTCCTTGATCATTCTACTGCCTCCAAAACAGATAGTCCCTCAACTCTAAAATATAATATGTTTTATGTTTTCCTGAAAAACACGGGCTGAACCTACACACTAAAAAAGTTCTAGACAACGCTATTCAGAAAAAACCTAAAACATATTTAATTTGGAACGAAGGGAGTAGTTAACAAGGTAACTGTTGAAAAGTCCAACGGGAAAGGCTAAGGCTTACGTGGGTGTATTTGGTTTTACACAATATTCATTTTTAGTTTTCTGAAACGTTTGAGAGAAAAAAGTTTCATTGGTTGGATATATTTCTGTGCATAACTTTTTTTTTCCAGAAATTGGTCCTATCAGATACTAAGATTCACATATACAATTTCGTTTTGCTTAGTGGCAGCACGACTGGACATTCATTTCTAAGAAAAGTTGTGAAACTTCTCAATTTTTGCGGAAGCAAAATTGTAGAATTTTGGATCATGTTTATTTGTGACTTTTGGCCCCAAGTCATTCATGGCGAATATCTAGTTGGTCATACTATGTATCAAATTAGGATTTGGCTCACAAGCCGTATATGTGCTCGACCCCTATTCCCCGCTCTAAGAAGAAGCTATGTATGAGGCTAGCCGAAAGGCGAACGATGTGTCGTCTGCAACCATTTAGCATATATGCTTTTACTTCTCCATAGAAGTTGTTTATAGGTTTTGTAAATATACACATTGGTAGAAATAGAAATTGTGCAACCACCATTAAAAAAAGGGTGAAACAACTAGAACTGGCCTGAGATCCTCCACAATATATGTACTAGCTTCTATATGTAATAGCTTTTATATGATACTCCCTCATCCCAAAATGTGCGGCATACTCTATTTTGCACGATCTTTAAACCACGCTGTTTGACCACAAATGTATAGCTAATTATATGAATTGAGGATGTATAAATAGTCTCGTTGTATTTTTCTTGTCAAATCTTTCATTTTATACATCATTACGCTAATTTTGTGGAAATATTATAAGTACAAATAATAGTCAAAATTTTAAATTGTTGATCATCAAAAATCAATGAGGGCCTCACATTTTGGGAGAGAGAGAATACATTAGTTAAAAAAAATAACGCCGCTGCTGACTGATGAGGAATAATTGCATGCATGTGCTAAAATTGAATAACCATGCAGAAACACAATCCAATATGAAGGCAGACAGCGAGGTGCTTTCACGCTCACAATGCCCAACTATACACGCAACTATGCAATTTCTTATTTCAAAACCTCTCGTTTGTGATTACTGTAGAGACGATGGACATGCATATCAATACATTGAGTTTGGATTGCAAGCCACACGCACATTAGTTTCTTAGGCTTGGAAGACACCGGGAATTAATGTTCCACGCCATTTCCTTGTTCCACGATCAGCATGGTTCGTTCAATCTCATCAATGAGAGGGAGTTGAGGCAACATTTATGTGTTTCTAGGGAGTAGGGACACATTTGGTGGATGGAGTACCATTGTTCCTCTGCGAGATATGTGTGAGGGCACAAGGCAATTCTTTCCCCCATAAACTACCTTAGAGCTTCCTGGCATGGAAATACACAAGAGCAGAGCAAAACTTGAAGAAGGTAAACATGCATACTCTTCCAGTTCGAGCGATGATGTGGCTTCCTGCACCTTCCCTCAGCGTCTCGCGGCGGTTAGAAACATGCGTTCGGCTTGCTCAGGATTTCGTACGGGCATGTTTCTATCTTTTCTTTTGTTGTTAGGGATCTTCTTTGTATATATCTTTGGACACCTGTCCTGTCGTCGTTCTCTCAAATTTTCTATGTTGTGATGCTTGTGACCAACTTAGATTGGATAATAGACATGCGGTAAATTTGTAAAAAAAAAATGGCACCAAAATTTAAATGAACTCATTTCCTTCACTTTACCTATAGATAATTCTTCCGATAAAACAATTCACATGTATTGACACAGTGACAATGACAATTTGTGACATAATCAAACTCACATTGACCTGTCGTACCTTTATTATGAACACCTGAGATGACATGATTATAATTGTATGGTTCAAGACTACCTACGAGAATGCACCAGCCTTCCTTGAATAGCAGGACCCCGCCCACTTTTCTGAGAAAATTTCCGTTTTTATCGAATCTTACCGAAGAGGGCTGGTTGCATTTGGTGAGAAAGGGATTACTCTGAAGGTGATCATACCAATTCCTTATGAGTTGCGCAAGGTTCCGGACTGATTGAGAACTAATTGTAAGTGGCGTTGGAAACTTCTTGTCATGGGAAGAGTGCAATTACGAAACACTACTCTGGTTCCACGTTAAAAAGAAGACCTGATCGGATCCAGCACCCCAAAATCAAACTAGTCTAAAATTCAACAGCCGGGTAAACGGGACAAAAGCCAGCTGGGATGCTCCGGGGAGTTACCGCTGTTAGACTTACCATGATTCAGTTCAACTCGCATGTTTTTTGGGAACTGCTACGCGTCCCCGGGGATAGATCCCCGCGATTCCATGGGTCCTCAGCCGTTCGATTAGACTACTCCCATTCTTGCGTTTATCTAGGTTGTCATTGAAAACCTCAAATAAGAGCAAAGGATTGGTAGTACAATAAAACCAAAGATTTGCTTAAGCAAAGGCTAACACTGATGTACCGCATTTCACTTTGCAGAGTACATGCCAAGTCAGTGGGTTTATGTTTTTTGTGCAAAGGTTCGATCTCCTAAAAATCCTTTGAAGCAAAACTAGAACTTTTGAATTGTGTCTACTTGTGAGTGTTAGCCCATGGTTTTTCTATAAAAGGGAATTGCATCCAGCCTCTGCACCAACAAGACGCGTGAAGACATCCAGGATGCACACAGCCAAAAAGAAAAAAATTAAGAAAAATGAGAAAACTTAACCCTGCCACAGTGATTAATTACTCGGAACAGCAGCAATGTAGTCACTACTAAGACAATACCCGGACTACAAAACAAGTTCTCCAGACGCAATGCCTCTATGAAGGGAAACATGCACAAGCGTTGTTGTCGCTCGATGAAAGATAATAGGTTTTCACACTGGATAAAGTCCAAGTTCCAAAAATAGTGCCTTAAACAAGGCAATTGCCAAGTACAACCAACAAATGCCAGAAATTGTATTTTCATATCCTGAAAATCATGACACGGTACTTGAGACGCCCCACCAAAAATGTAGTCCTCTAGTGAAACCTCCCAAACTTTCCAAGGCTGCTGCTGCGAGTCACCAAACACATGACACACAAGAATGACATAGCCAGAATGGACAGGAACGCCCCAACTGGAAGCCAATTCCGTACACCAGCATGTACAACATAGTCTTCATCGCATCAATACACCACTATGGCATAACTTCAAGATCTCCATTCACAATTGCAATCGCCATGACTTTTTCCATCTCTGTCAATACCATAGGAATCAAGATTTAGGCATGCGATAACCCACAAGAGCAGGGAATCGTTGTAGCACCTCAATGTGGAAGTATGTGTATCGATCCGCGGGAGTAAGAAGAAAAGTTATTTAATCTCTCCAACTAGATTGTCACAACTCTAGTTGTCTATGCACTAAACAAGTTAAAGAAACAAGGGGTTGATTTAATGCTTGGAAGTAAGATGCAACAAAAGTGTCTCAATCCTATAATATACAATAAGATAAGATGAAGTTTTACTCTTATAGGAGCAATGGACATGGGTTCATGGTTTCAATTGATCTCTCTCTATCTCTCTCTCCCTCCCTCTCTCTATCTCTCCAAAAATTGTGGCAATCATGTTACAAGATGACAAAAGACACACAATTTTCAGTTCATAGTGGATATATGTCCTAAAACACATGTTGAAAATAAATATGCATATGTGTGATGTTGTCACTCAGCGTACAATTTATGCCACTCTGCCATGTCATACTTCTCCCCTTTTTACCCCTAGACAAAGGATGGGATGCTAGTTGTCACTCTATCGGTACCTTTTCTATCACTCGGCTACACCCCTAATCTACATATATCATGCTCATTTTTATAAAAACATGCTACAACACTATGATAATGGTTTTTTTGCTGTGTGAATACTACATCTCTTTCATCTTCCTACACTCAATGTTGTCAATCACCTCGTGATGTGGGCAGACAAGGCATTACCACTAGCATTACCATGATGCTTCTATGACGTATAATAAAAAACCAATGCATAGATATCACAACCATGCTTACAAAGTATGACAAGCTATAAAGTCTCAACATAAATGTAAATGCATAACATGTACCATCTCATACCACAATATCCACCGTAGTAATTACATAGATATCACCGTAGTCATGTAGGAGAACTTATACCGACTACAACAATGATCATACATAAAGAGAATGGATCAAGTTACCACCACAAACCCCAAGTACAGGGGATGTACTACTCCCCTCTCATGGTCGAGAGCGATGAGTAAGCATTGGTGAAGAATATCAGAAGGTCAAAGGTGATTCCAGCAGCGGTTCCCCCTACAAACTTCCGCCGGCAGTGGACTATAGACTCTCGCTACAACACGGAGAACTGTTATTCACCGAGCTAGTGCTTCCGCGGTACCACAGAGGATGCGCCTTGGTACCTTAAAGAAGACATCAGAGTATTAGTGTCGTGTAATGGCAAGATGCGACGCATTTTTCTACCATGATTAGTACATGATCTGCACAAAACTTAATGAGAATCATAGTTAACAAATTTGTTTTGCTCAAACACAAGTAAATAATAATTTCTATAATATTTAAGATTAAAATTCCAGTTTCATCCATTACATTAAAGATACAAAATTTAATTTCCTAAGATACAAGCTCTTGATTTCCTATATTTCTAGCTAGAGAAAATACAAATCCGAGATTATTAAGAAAAAATATCCATTTTTTGTAGTTCTTGAGCATCTTGTCATTCTACACAGATTATGCATAAATCAGAGTTACAAGATTTTCATGCTACAAACAACCTAGCTACCAATCTCCAAGGCTTCATCCAAGCGGATCTAGCAGTCGGCCTCCTCATAGCAGATCTAGCAGCCGATGTCCTCGTAGCAGATCTAGCAGCCGGCCTCCTTGCAATAGATATAGCAGCTGGTCTCCTCGCAGCGGAACTAAAAGAGCAATAAAATTGATTAACGAACAGATAGAAAAAAGTGAATCCCAATATGTGGAAGGGATGAAGAAGATACTTGTGGTACGATACCGCCCGATGCCAACCTACAACGCTTTTGCTTGGTCACTACTTGCGGAAAAATATGATGGGATCTTTGGGAATAGTATTGCACACTATCAGGGAGAGATGGGATCTTGAGTTAGTTCTTAACACTAGCGCATACTAGAGAGGGATGGGGATGGGATATTGTGTTACTATGAGACTAGAGAGGGATGAGATGGGATCTTGGGTTTGGAGGGGAGAGAGTGTGTGTGGCGGTGTGTGGTTAGAGGGCAAGTGTTCCCTCTATTATGTAGGAAAACGCTAGGAGGGGTAGGGTTTGCTTTATGGGCCCATGAGAAACTGTGGTAGAACTCTGAGCCTCACTTGCTCAAAGGCCCATAAGTCATAGAGACCCACGTGTGTGGTATATTTTGTGGGTCCAACTAGTTAGCGACACGACTAACTCATGGTTATTCATTTTCATCTACTATCATAAAAAAGTCCCCAACGCATCTTAATATCGATGAGTAAAAATATTTATTAACAAGCTTATGATAGCCGTACAAGTCGACCGAGCCCTAATACGCTGGCACTAGTCAATGGAACGTGTTTGACCATTCGCCCAGATTTAACAGATGCTTGCAATGGATAGCACAATGGTAGAATGCCTCCGATGTCCAAGTGTGGCAAAAAGAACCACTTCCCTTGCGTACCACATAACACGGCACCAATATCCGCCGGTATCGAGTTTGGCATGGTGTATACATCGCTACCACGAAAAATTGGTTCTGTGAGTGCTCATCTGCTTGGTAACCAACTTTTGTAGGTCCTTTTAGCGTGTGCCGCCCCAAAAAAGTGTCACACACTGTCAACACCCGGAATTTTAATCCCAGATGCCTGTTATGCCATACCTCGCAATCTCAGGATTACCATTTTTGCGAGACATAATAGAATGGATATCACAGTACATCATCCATTACAAACCATAATAAGGTCTTACAACCAATAAAGGATCTCACGATCCAGTCTTAGTACAATCAAGTATCGGAATAATTAGCATAGCGGTGGGGTCCATCTTCAGAGGCACAGGCAATACTGACGATGGAAGATAGTCCTAGTTATCATAGCCGTCCTGCTGTCCTTCATCTTGGTAGTCTCCTTCATAGTCTGGCCATAGGAATAGCCAGGGACAAAAGCCATGAGTAATCTTTAAGTACTTGCAAACTATCACTAACAAGTAAGGTGGTTCTAGTAGTAGTGCTAACTCTAGGTTTAATTGTAAAGTTAAGTTTGAAACCTAAGCTGAATTCTGAAACAAAGAAAGATAAAAGCAGTTTGAAAACACCTAAGTGGGAACTTAATCATCAGTCACAACCCTGTTGTGGTCAAGTCATGTCACAATTCATTTTACAAGTTATTTTGAAAATATCTGACAACAGAACAGTATGGCCACTCCAACTGTCCATAACCGCAGACGCGGCTATTCGAATAGTTTGACACTCTACAGAGGTGGTACACATTCACCACAAGATTCGATACATCTGTCAGGGATAACCCTGAATCATCATACTTAGTATGCAGATAATCAAACATAACATGTCCTTTACACACCCTAGTATAAGAACCTCTCCTATGAGCATGGCCTCCCAACCATGACCATCTGTCATCTTGGGCACTGCATAGGTGGACAACATTGAGAGGTAGCCTCAGCTCAGACCTCTCCAGCGAGGGAACTAATACTAATGCATATAAACTTCTGGCTAAGCCTTACCCAATTCAGGTATTGTGGTTGTACGGTAAAATGGAAATGGTATCGCATCCGAACCCAACCATCAATTGTGTAAAAGGGCTAAGGCTCATGCCTCAACATTTTCATCATCATAAATCATTTGTGTTTCTCAACACATGTCAAAACATCTCAATAGAATGACTCATCATTCCAAGGTTTTCACAATTCACTTTCACCAAGTATTCCCATCTAGAGTGAATCAAGTTTTTGGTATAACTCTAAGCTACTAAGTTAAGAGTGTTCACTAATGTGGGATGCTAATCTCAATCTCATGCCATAGAATGACATCTAAGTCTAACTAGATAGGCCAAGTTTTATACTTTTTATGCTACCTTCAAACAAGGTAAAAGACTTTGGTAAAGTAAAGAAAGTAAAGCTTGTAAATAAACTTGGAGTAGGTATATGTCAAAAAGGGGTATAACCAAAGCATGCCCAATGCATCTTGCTTAGGTTATCCTGTTTAATTCTAGCTTTCTAACAATAGCTTGCATTGTTAATGATGGCTTGCCTTGTGCAGTGCAGTGGTTGAAGTTTTCTTCCCCCTCCTCTTGGTAGAACTCCTCCTCCTCGAAAGCTTGGTCGGTACTATCGTCTATAAATACATACGGAGTACACAATCACCAAACAATACTTAACTAGTCTACTTAGCACATTAAGGCACACATTTGATGATCTATTATCATCACAAGCATCACAAGGTTTAATTCACTAACTTCATTCTTTTTATTTGAGAAAATTAATTTCTACTCATTGAAATTAACTAAGATTTAATATTCTCCAATTAAAATATGGGATCATGTGGACACATGTCATCACCACATATTCCAACATATGGGAATGTGATTTAAAGGTTGGATCACAATTTATTAAGTTTAAGTTTAATAATTAATGATTTAAAGTGACTAGAAATGCCTATATAGTATTTTGGTACTAGTCCAAAGTCACTGCATGTAAACCTTAATATTATTATATATTCAGATAGGTATGGTTAAATGTGATTTTTGAGAGTTGGAATCAACTCAAAAGCTATTAGGGTTGATTTTATAAAAATGTTTGAATGTGCAGAAGCTTCTGTCTTGTTATTTTTACTTGGAGAGATTTCTAACTCTAAAGGAATTAAATCCAACGGGCTTGGATAGATCTTTTCAGAAGCTTTCCAACATAATTGGAATCACTCAGTTTGTATTTGTAAATCTTCCTGAATTGATGTTTGAACTAAGGGACAGAACTAGGTTTGAATTAAATTAGCAAAACCTATTTTTGAATCTACGGGCTTAGGCGGGAAAATAAATGGGCCGGCCCAGTGGCGCTCCGCGGCGCAGAGGGCAACTGACAAGGGGGTCTTGTCTGTCAGCGACACTTAAAACCCGAAACGGTATGGGACGATCTGGGCCACATGATTAGAACAAGGATCAATGGTCCACAGTCGTTGTCGACGACAGACTCGTCGTCGGCGAGATCGAACCTTAAACGGCCGGTGGGGGTCTACTGGGGAGGTACTAGGGCTCCAGCTAGTGCGGCAAGGCAGGCGATCGAACTGGATGGCGACGGCGAGCTCAGGCGAAGTCGCGGCAGGGGCTGAGGTGGACGGAATCGACGGCAGCTTCTCCTCCTCTGAAGCGGCCTCCTCCGGTGCAATTCCAGCGAACTACGACTCGAGCGGCTCCGGTGAGAGGGGGAAATGATCAGTGGCGAGAGGGGAGTGGAATGGTGTGAGGAGATGGTGCGGGGGTGGCCTCCTTATATAGGCTCGACGGTGAGACCGAAAGGCATGGGCGTGGCTCGTCGGTGACGGCGAAACAGGGGGGCTACCGGCGTGGCGAGGTAGGCGGACGGTGGGTGGTCTGCTGGTGGTCAGCTACGGCGCAATGGCGCGTCTAGGGGCAGTGGCATATGGTCGGGAGCTTCCCGCGCTCTAGCAGACAGAGGCGGTGCTCGACGCAGTTCCCGGCGACTATGGGCCGCGCGGCGGTGCACGGCCATGTCTGGCGGGGTTCTGGTGTCGAGGCGGAGCGGCGTGTGGGATTTTGTGTCGAGGCGCGGTCTGCTGCGTGCTGGTGGCGATCGCGCTCTGGCGCGCTCTGGCTGCGTGTAGAGAGAAAGGGCGATGCGGTGCTGAGGTGGTCAAGGGGCTGGGGTTGATCGAGGGGTGGACCGTGGGCGGCGGTGGGGTTGGGCAGAGCTAGTCGGCATGCTGGAATGGCGCGGCTCGGTCTCTGGCTTGCTGCCCGCGTTCGGCCGGCGGTGACCTCATTTGGGCGGCGCTGCGCTGGCGCTGCGGGGGAGGGGGGTGCTGGTCTGGGCTTGGTTAGATGCTAGGGGGACTGGGGAGTGCAGAGAGGCTTCAGAGGGGGACAAGGGATTAACTAGCAACCGTAATAGGTAGGCCACTTTTTATCTACATGCCAGGTGTTCGACACAATGACCGCATGAAGAAAATGTTTGAATTTTGGGCTGATTTTTTGTGGAGTGATGTAACTTATGCTTAAGCATCTAGTGTGCTTGGGATTAAAAATGGAGTTCATTTGAGTGGTTTTTGAATAAGTGTGATCTATACATATGAACTACATTCCATTTTTAATTGTCATTTAAATTTAGTGTTTGAAAGTTTTTGGGATGAAACAAAGTGGGCCTTGGCACATCACTACTTGTACTAGCAAGGGGTGCAAAGAACCACAATTGTTTCTGTTAATATTTGAGTTGTAGGAATAGCCACAGTAGGCTATGTGATTAAAATGGCAAAAGTGACCATTTGCTTAATTAATTCTTTTTGATTTCTTTTTTCTTTGGGATTTGTTTGGGAATGATCTAGATGATGTTTAATTCACCTTAGAATCGTTTTACAATCATTGGATCACTCAAACATGGCAATTCAAACAACTCCTAAATTAAATGCACACACATATGAATGCTTAATCATTTTTAAATAGAAAAAGTTTTTGTTAACCCTAAATTGGGTAGATTTGATCTTGATTAACTTTGGATTAAGTTTTGGGATGTTACAAACCTTCCCCCCTTAAACAAAATCTCGTCCCGAGATTTACTAAAGAAAACTAGGAACTAAAGAGATCTGGGAACTCCGTCCTAATGTAATCTTCTTGCTCCCAAGTGGCTTCCTCTTCGGTATGATTGCTCCATTGGATCTTGAGAAACTTGATACTCCTGATCCTGGTGGTTCGGTAGGCTTCCTCTAGGATACGGATGGGCACTTCACGATACGTCAGGTCCTTGTTAATATCAATAGCTCGGTGATCGATGTTCTTGAACACTTCGGTCTTCTCCGACACTTCCAAGCATTTGCGAAGTAACGACATATGGAACACATTGTGGATGGCAGACATCTCTTCAGGCAGTTCCAGTTGATACGCTACTTCTCCTCGGTGATTCAGAATCTTGAAAGGCCCGATATATTTGGGGGCTAACTTTCCTTTCATACTAAAATGTTGGGTTCCCTTCAATGGAGAAACCTTGAGATACACAAAATCTCCGACATTGAAAGTCAGGTCTCTCCTTCTCTTGTCAGCATAGCTCTTCTGTCTGGATTGAGCGGTCTTGAGGTGCTCCCGGACCTTGAGAACCTTCTCTTTGGCTTCTCGGAGAATGTCGGGTCCAAAGATCTTACTCTCTCCTACTTGCGACCAATTTAAAGGGGTGCGACACTTTCTTCCGTATAGGAACTTAAATGGTGCCATTTGCAGACTAGCTTGATAACTTTTGTTATATGAGAATTCTACGAAAGGCAGACAATCTTCCCATTTGGATCCATACTCTAAAACATAAGCTCTCAACATGTCTTCTAAGATCTGGTTGACTCTTTCAGTCTGTCCATCAGTTTGTGGGTGATAAGCGGTGCTAAAGTTCAATTTGGTTCCTAATCCTTCTTGGACTTTCTACCAAAATGTCGAGGTAAATTGGGTTCCTCGATTTGATACTATGGTCTTGGGGGTTCCATGCAGACTAACAATTCTAGCAATGTACAACTCTGCTAGCTTCGAACTCTGGTAGGTTGTCTTGACAGGTATAAAGTGAGCTACCTTGGACAGTCTATCAACTGACCCAGATTGAGTCATTTCCCCTACTAGAAGTAGGCAAACCGGTGATAAAATCCATTCCGATAGAATCCCATTTCCATTCCGGAATCTGCATTGGTTACAACAGTCCTGCGGGTCTCTGATGTTCTGCTTTGACTCTTTGACAGATGTCACACTTGGCGATGTAGCTTCCGATTTCTCTCTTCATCTTGCGCCACCAAAATTGCTCTTTCAAATCCTGATACATCTTCGTTCCTCCGGGGTGGATAGAATAAAGAGTATCATGGGCTTCCTACATGATAACTTGCTTCAGCTCCGAATCTGCTAGAACACAGATACGGCCTTTGTACCACAAACTCCTTCTTCGTCTTCGGTGAATCCAGGTACCTTTCCTGTACTAATATGATGTTTGATTCCGTCGATACTTTCATTTCCCTTCTGAGCTTCCTTGATTTGGCAAATCAAAGTGGGTTGAAGTTCAATGCTAGCTAGAAATCCTTTGCTAACAAGCTCAGCTCTAAGCTGCTCCAATTCATCATACAAACTTGGTTGGTTTTCCTTGATCATGGTGTTTATCCTGCGCGGCAATCTGCTAAGAGCATCCGCTACCACATTGGCTTTGCCGGGGAGATAGTGAATGTCAAGGTCATAATCCTTGATTAACTCTATCCATCTCCTTTGCCTCATATTCAGCTCCTTCTAAGTGAAAATATACTTCAAGCTTTTGTGATCTGAGTAAATCTCACAGCGATTTCCTATAAGATAATGACGCCATGTCTTCAATGCCAAAACTACGGCTGCTAATTCAAGATCATGGGTCGGATAGTTTTTCTCATGCCGCTTCAGTTGTCGAGACAGATAGGCGATGACTTTGCCTTCTTGCATCAATACACATCCGAGACCAATCTTGGATGCATCACAATATACATCAAACAGCTTCTTGATATCTGGCATGATCAATATTGGGGCTGAAATCAATCTCTTCTTCAGTTCTTGGAAACTGGCTTCACATTTGTCGGTCCATTCAAACTTCTTGTCCTTCTTCAATAATTGGGTCATGGGTCTGGCGATACTAGAGAATCCTTCTACGAACTTGCGATAATATCCTGCTAATCCGAGAAATGCACGGACTTGGGTTTGAGTGGTTGGGGCTTCCCATTCTTCAACATCTTTAATTTTGGTGGGATCCATAGAGACTCCTCTGACAGACACAATATGTCTTAGGAATCCTACTTCTAGCCAGAACTCACATTTGCTGAATTTGGCATACAACCGGTGCTCTCTAAGGGTTTCAAGGATGATTCTCAGATGTTGCTCATGCTCTTCTTCTGACTTGGAGTAGATAAGGATATTGTCGATAAACACCACGACAAACTTATCCAGGAAATTCATAAAGATCGTATTCATGAGATTCATGAAATAAGTAGGGGCATTGGTTAATCCAAAAGACATAACCGTATACTTGTATAAACCATACTGAGTAGTAAAGGTGGTCTTCGGAATATCCGTTGCACGAATCTTAAGCTGGTGATAACCGGTCCTAAGATCAATCTTTGAGAATACCTGGGCACCGGTCAACTGATCAAATATATCTTCTATCTTTGGCAAAGGGTACTTGTTTTTGATGGTGACGTCATTCAGCTTTCTGTAATCGGTGCACAAACAGTTGCCTCCATCTCTATTGTCGACGAATAACACTGGCAATCTCCATGGTGATGCACTTGGTTGAATCAAGCATGTTGCCAACATCGCATCCATCTGCTTCTCCAGTTCCACTAACTCTGAGGAGTTCATTCTATAGGGTCTCTGGACTATGGGTCCGGTTCCGGGGATTAGTTCAATAATGAACTCAATATCCCTATCCGGGGGCATACCGAGCAATTCATCTGGGAATATGTTAGGGTATTCACAGACTACTCTAACTTGGTCTATGGTGGGTAGGGCTAGACTCTTGTTGCACTTGAATTGACAAGGTAAGGTTTCAGATATATGCTCTGCTGTTACTCCCAAGCTACTGGTCATGGTGGTGGCTTTCTTAGGACAGTCTATCAGTCCTTTATGCTTTGACATCCAATCCATTCCTAGTACTACTTCCAATCCTTTGGTTCCAAGTACTATTAGATTAGCATAAAAATCTATTCCATGTATTCTGATAGGCACAACTTTGCAAATTTTTCTAGCTTTTGTAGTTGAACCAGGAATTTGAACTATCATGACATGCTTCAAGTGGGTTGGGTGAATCTTACTAGTGCATGAAAATTCTTCGGTGACAAACGAGTGCGATGCTCCAGAATCAAACAACACTCTTGCTAAAACTGAGTTGACAGAAAACATACCCAGCACTACATCTGGCGCTTCTTGGGCTTCTTCAGCGTTCATGTGGAAGAGACGGCCATTGTGGTTGTGAGGGTTCCCTAGGGCAAATCTTCTTCCTGGTTGAACACGACGCTGCTGTTGAGATGGGGTATTCACATTGGAAGTGGCAGCAATCTTCTTGGGGCACTCATTGGAATAGTGACCCTTCACTCCACACTCGAAACAAGTGATCTGAGACTTGTCTTTTGCTACCACGGGCACCGCATTGCTTCCGGTTCTAGGTTCAGTGTTGTTGTTGTTGTTGTTGTTGCTCTTGGGAGGGGCATGGTTGAAATTGCTGGTGTTGCCGGTGTTGTTGTGGTTTCCTCCGGACTTCACGTTGCCTCCGCTACGGTTGGGGTAGCTTGGGCGAGACATTGGGGGTCGGCTGTTTCTTGGTGCATACCCTGCAGACGGGTTGGGACGGTACTTCTGGTGACTGTTGGACCCAGCCAGGTGCATCATATGATGTTTGCGGTTGTCGTTTGCCTGGTTAATCTTCCCTTCCATTTGAATGGCAGAGTCGACTAGCTCTTCGAGATCCTCGAAACGGATGTTGACGAGGACAGTCTGCATCTCATCATGTAGTTCGTTCAGGAATCTCTCCTTCTTCTTGGCCTCCGTGTTGATCTCATCAGGTGCATACCTGGCAAGGGACAAGAATCTGTCACAGTACTCCACTACAGTCATTCTGCCTTGCTTCAGCTCTCTCAATTCATCCCTCATTCTGGTGACTAGACCTTGCAGCACGTGGGTGCGGCTGAACTTGATTTTAAAGGCTTCCCATGTCATCACTTGACCATGGTTCATTGTGCGGATACTGTTCCACCAAGCTCTTGCATCTCCTGCCAAATAGTGGGTGGCAAAAAGAACTTTCTCGTTGGCATCCACTCCTACTACTTCTAAGTTGTTCTCCATTGTTTGTAACCAGTCATCAGCATCCAGTGGGTTCTCTGAAGTACTAAATATTGGGGGATTGGTATTCTAGAAGTTTTTGAGTTTGGATCCATGATGATCTTGATTTCCATGCCCATGGTTGTTTCGGGCCATCTGGGCGATCTGCTGCAGTGTTGCTAAGTTGGTCTGGCGCTCTGCCCTGCTTGCTTCATGGTCTGCAACCAGCAATTTGCATAATCTGCAGCATTGGGTCCTGTGATGAGCTACTCCCTCCGGGGTTTCCACGAGTCATCTGAAGATTGAGATGGATAAAGGTGTAAGAGGGAAAGTTCTAAGGTTCATGGTTTTGGTTTTAAAGCTAAAACTTTGAGTTTAACTCGGGATTTGTAACTAACTTCTTTTCATTCATTCAAGCAAAGCACACGATACAAACACACACGCACACCACAACATCAAACGAAAATAGATGGTTTTAAGAACCATTCTGTAAGCTATGATACAATGGGACCGATAAATCTCATGCTACGACAGTGCTCTAGTGCATCTACTCATCATCGATGAAGTCGGAGTCATCATCATCGGTGTAGAAGTCCACGGCATCTTCCTCCAGAAAGTCATCATCATTGTTGAGGTAGGAGTCAATATCCCCTTGGATATCTTCACCTTCCTCCTCTTCTTCCTTTACGGCAAGATGAGCTTCTTGCTCCTTGATGGTCTTCTCGAGGTCGGCAACCTTCTTGCAAAGACGGTCAATGGTGCGGTCCTTCTTGGCATGCTGTCGGCGAAGAGACTGGCGATCCTGGATGAGCAGTGAGAAAGTCTGGGCCTTCTGGGCAGCAATAGCGAGGTTGTGGTTGGCGAGCTCTCTTGCATTGTCCAACTCCTTCTGGCGGTCGTACAGCAGGAAGTCGAGGTTCTCCACTTGGCGCTTCAGTATTGGGTGACTTGGCATCTCGAGCGGCATTCCCATGGAATCACGCCTTGCATAGTGAACAAAGCGGGTTCCTTGGATTAGGTTGACACTGAGGGCACATAGACGTGCGAGAGCTTAATGCATTGCCCTGGCTAATCCATATAGCCAATTGTTCTCTCTCACTGAGAGCTGAATCCTCCTAGATACTGGTGCTTCTATCTTGCCTCGAAGATCAGCAGTCACTAGCCATTACAAATCTCCTCCTGGTGGACCCGGGAGTTGAGCTCCAAGGAATTCCAGATGAGGACGCTCCAAGAACTCAGACAGTGTATCCAAATCCCTCTCAAAGATCAGTTGGCCTCCATTGCCCAACTGGTAGAACTTGTTGTATTAGGCTTCAATCTATAAGAATTTAGGATGAGGAAGTTAGTGAAGTGATCACGGGTGTCAAATTTTATGTAGTAATGTAAGAATTTGGAGGAACATGAATGTTTTTGAAAGAAGGAATTCCCAAGGGTAAGAGAGGAAATAGTTTTCATAAGTACTCACTTTGGTTTTTGAAACTAAGTTTTTGTTCGGATGTCCATTCTAACTAGGGTCTCCTATGGTCAAGATGGCTCTGATACCAACTTGTCAACACCCGGATTTTTAATCCCTGATGCCTGTTATGCCATACCTCGCAATCCTAGGATTACCATTTTGGGATACATAACAGATTGGATATCATAGTACATCATCCATTACAAACCATAATAAGGTCTTACAAGAAATAAAGGATCTTAGGATCCAATCTTAGTACAATTAAGTAGCGGAATAATTAGCGTAGCGGTGGGGTCCATCTTCAGAGGCACAGGCAATGCTGCCGATGGAAGATAGTCCTAGTTATCATAGCCATCCTATTGTCCTTCATCTTGGTAGTCTCCTTCATAGTCTGGCCATAGGAATAGCCAGGGACAAAAGCCATGAGTACTCTTTAAGTACTCGCAAACTATCACTAACAAGTAAGGTGGTTCTAGTAGTAGTGCTAACTCTAGGTTTAATTGTAAAGTTAAGTTTGAAACCTAAGCTGAGTTCTGAAACAAAGAAAGATAAAAGAAGTTTGAAAACACCTAAGTGGGAACTTAATCATCAGAGTCACAACCCTGTTGTGGTCAAGTCATGTCACAATTGATTTCACAAGTTATTTTGAAAACATCTGACAACAGAACAGTATGGCCACTCCAACTATCCATAACCGCGGACACGGCTATTCGAATAGTTTGACACTCTACAGAGGTGGTACACTTTCACCACAAGATTCAATACATCTGTCAGGGATAACCCTGTATCATCATACTTAGTATGTAGATAATCAAACATAACCTTTCCTTTATACACCCTAGTATAAGCACCTCTCCTATGAGCATGGCCTCCCAACCATGACCATCTGTCATCTTCGACACTGCATAGGTGGACAACATTGAGAGGTAGCCTCAGCTCAGACCTCTCCCGCAAGGGAACTAATACTAATGCATATAAACTTCTGGCTAAGCCTTACCCAATTCAGGTATTGTGGTTGTACGGTAAAATTGGAATGGTATCGCATCCGAACCCAACCATCAGTTTTGTAAAAGGGCTAAGGCTAATGCCTCAACATTTTCATCATCATAAATCATTTGTGTTTCTCAACACATGTCAAAACATGTCAATAGAATGACTCATCATTCCAAGGTTTTCACAATTCACTTTCACCAAGTATTCCCATCTAGAGTGAATCAAGTTTTTGGTATAACTCTAAGCTACTAAGTTAAGAGTCTTCACTAATGTGGGATGCTAATGTCAATCTCATGCCATAGAATGACATCTAAGTCTAACTAGATAGGCCAAGTTTTATACTCTTTATGCTACCTTCAAACAAGGTAAAAGACTTTGGTAAAGTAAAGAAAGTAAAGCTTGTAAATAAACTTGGAGTAGGTATATGTCAAAAAGGGGTATAACCAAAGCATGCCCAATGCATCTTGCTTAGGTTATCCTGTTTAATTCTATCTTGCTAACAATAGCTTGCATTGTTAATGATGGCTTGCCTTGTGCAGTGAAGTGGTTGAAGTTTTCTTCCTTCTCCTCTTGGTAGAACTCCTCCTCGAAAGCTTGGTCGGTACTATCGTGTATAAATACATACGGAGTACACAATCACCAAACAATACTTAACTAGTCTACTTAGCACACTAAGGCACACATTTGATGATCTATTATCATCACAAGCATCACAATGTATAATTCACTAGCTTCATTCTTTTTATTTGATAAAAGTAATTTTTACTCATTGAAATTAACTAAGATTTCATATCCTCCAATTAAAATATGGTATCATCTGGACACATGTCATCACCACATATTGTAACATATGGGAATGTGATTTAAAGGTTGGTTCACATTTTATTAAGTTTAAGTTTAATAATTAATGATTTAAAGTGACTAGAAATGCCTATATAGTATTTTAGTACTAGTCCAAAGTCACTGCATGTAAACCTCAATATTATTACATATTCAGATAGGTATGGTTAAATGTGATTTTTGATAGTTGGAATCAACTCAAAAGATATTAGGGTTGATTTTATAAAAATGTTTGAATGTGCAAAAGCTTTTGTCTTGTTAGTTTTACTAGGAGAGATTTCTAACTCTAAATGAATTAAATCCAACGGTCTTGGATAGATCTTTTTAGAAGCTTTCCAAAAAAATTAGAATCACTCAGGTTGGATTTGTAAATCTTCCTGAATTTATTTTTGAACTAAGGGACAAAACTAGGTTTGAATTAAATTAGCAAAACCTATTTTTGAATCTACGGGCTTAGGCAGGAAACTAAATGGGCCAGCCCAGTGGCGCTCCGCGGCGCAGAGGGCAACTGACAAGGGGGTCCCATCTATCAGCGACATTTAAAACCCAAAACGGTATGGGACGATCTGGGCCACACGATTAGAACAAGGATCAACGGTCCACAGTCGTCGTCGACGATAGACTCGTCGCCAGCGAAACCGAACCCTAAACGGCCGGTGGTGGTTTACTGGGGACGTACCAGGGCTTCAGCTAGTGTTGCGAGGCGGGCGATCGAACTGGACGGCGATGACGAGCTCAGGCGAAGTTGCGGCAGGGGCTGAGGTGGACGGAATCGAATGTAGCTTCTCCTCCTCTGCAGCGGCCTCCTCCGGTGTAATTCCGGCGAACTACAGCTCGAGCGGCTCCGACGAGAGGAGGGAAATGATTAGTGGCAAGAGGGGAGTGGAATGGTGTGAGGAGATGGTGCAGGGGTGGCCTCCGTATATAGGCTCGATGGTGAGACCAAGAGGCATGGGCGTGGCTCGTCAGTGACGGCGAAACAGGGGGGCTTCCGGCATGGCGAGGTAGGCGGACGGTGGGTGGTCTGCTGGGGGTCAGCTACGCTGCAATGGTGCGGATAGGGGCGGTGGCATATGGTCGGGAGCTTCCTGCGCTCTGGCAGACAGAGGCGGTGCTCGACGCGGCTCCCGGCGACTGTGGGTCGCGCGGTGGTGCATGGCCGTGTCTGGCGGGGTTCTGGTGTTGAGGCGGAGCGGCGCGCGGGATTTTGTGCCGAGGCGCGGTCTGCTGCGTGCTGGCGGTGATCGCGCTCTGGCGCGCTCTGGCTACATGCAGAGAGAAAGGGTGGCGCGGTGCTGAGGTGGTCCAGGGGCTGGGGTTGATCGAGGGGTGGACCATGGGCGGCGGTAGGGTTGGGCAGAGCTAGTGGGCATGCTGGAATGGCGCGGCTCGGTCTCTGGCTTGCTGCCCGCGTTCGGCCGGCGGTGACCTCATTTGGGCGGCGCTGCACTAGCGCTGCGGGGAAGGGGGGTGCTGGTCTGGGCTTGGTTAGATGCGAGGGGAAAGGGGAGTGCAGAGAGGGTTCAGAGGGGGACAAGGGCTTAACTAGCAACCATAATAGTTAGGCCACTTTTTATCTGTCTGCCAAGTGTTCGACACAATGACCGCATGAACAAAATATTTGAATTTTGGGCTGATTTTTGGTGGAGTGATGTAACTTATGCTTAAGCATCTGGTGTGCTTGGGATTTAAAAATGGAGTTCATTTGAGTGGTTTTTGAATAAGTGTGATCTATACATATGAACTACATTCAATTTTTAATTGTCATTTAAATTAGTGTTGAAAGTTTTTGGGATGAAACAAAGTGGGCCTTGGGACATCACTACTTGTACTAGCAAGGGGTGCAAAGAACCACAATTGTTTCTGTTAAGATTTGAGTTTTAGGAATAGCCAAAGTAGGCTATGTGATTAAAATGGCAAAAGTGACCATTTGGTTAATTAATTATTTTTTATTTATTTTTCTTTGGGATTTCTTTGGGAATGATATAGATGATCTTTAATTCACCTTAGAATCATTTTACAACAATGGATAAAAAAACTCAAACATGGCAATTCAAACAACTCCTAAATTAAATGCAGACACATATGAATGCTTAATCATTTTTAAATAGAAAAGGTTTTTGTTGACCCTAAATTGGGTAGATTTGATCTTGATTAACTTTGGATTAAGTTTTGGGATGTTACACACACCGGGGGTACTTTTTGTAGTATCTCTTTTTTTATGTTTTCAATATCTACCTCCGTTCGTCTCGAGATCATGATTATGACCCTTTTTATAGATGGTTTAGGTTAATAATAAGATATGGATGCAAATATAGACAACATGGGGCGCTCGAGGCTCTAGATGGGCCCTATCGTGCGGCTGACGTATCTAGACGTGTCGTGGGCTCCCATTTGCAGTTTTTTGATCTCCTTCTAGATAATGTTAGCTTGTTGTTGATGGCAACATCTCCGTGTGAACCAACTCATTGGGAACCCAAGTGCAGAGTGTTGTACCAAGCGTATTTTCCCCACAAGGTTGACTCGAGGGTTTATATCGAACTCTTGGTGCCTTGAACAAACAAGGTAATTATAGCACATGAATTCACTTAATCCCTAATGAGGTAAAAAATAAAGGTGAAGCCATAGTAGATCTTGAATTTTTTTGTTACTATTCAATCATAACCACCATGTTACTCCATCTAATACACACTTCCCCTACACACGCTCTTACATACAAGTTGGATCAAAGTAAGTAATTAAGAATGGGGTACATGATATGTGTCTATCAATACATCTTACACATAGATAGGTTCCAATCTCATATATCAAATCATAGAATAAAGATCCACCACATAGGAATTACATATATGACCATAATCATGTTGGGTAGTGATACATTGAAAATGTATCTATAATTTTTGATGTTCCATGCTTGGTTTTATCCACTTTCTTGTGTTTTGTTCCAACTTTGGAGTACTTTTCATATGATTTCTTGGACTAACCTATTAACAAGATGCCACAGTGCCAGTTGCCTGTTTTCTGTTGTTTTTGGTTCTAGGAAGTCAGAAAATGAATATTCTCGGAATTAGACGGGACAAACGCCAAAGTTACTATTTTCCCGGAAGACTCATGGAGCTAGAAGGAGAGTCGGAGAGGGGCCACAGGGTGGCCACACCACCCCATGGCGCGGGTCCACCTAGGCCGCGCCAGGGCATGGTGTGGGCCCCCTGGCTGGCCACCGACCTTGCCTCCTTCGCCTATAAGAGCCTCCCGATACCAAAACCCTAAATCGTCAAGCCTCCAGCCATGAAAAGTTCCGCAGCGCCGCTGCCACCGAAGAGGAGATTCGGGGGACAGAAATTCTTTGTTCTGGCACCCTGCCAGGACGGGGAAGTGCCCCCGGAGCCATCTCCACCTCCATCACCATTGCTGATTCCCATGATGAGGAGGGAGTAGTTCTTCTTCAAGGCTAAGGGTTCTACTGGTAGCTATGTGTTCATCTCTCTCTATGCATGATCTTATTGAGATGATGAGCTTGTAATCTATAGATCTACCTTGTTACTCAAGTGCTTTAATAGATCTCTGCTCTCCCCATGTGTGTGAAAGTGACAGCGTGCACACCATGGTGGCACTTAGGCTAGAGGTTACAAATACTTGTTATGAGTTATATTTGGAGTTGGATGTCTTTATGAAATTGTGGTGTTTGTTGGAACCATCTATTGCTCAAGGTGACAGTGTGGAGTTTTCTAGATGGGAAAGGCTTACTTTGAGGAGTGCTGTTATAGCCCTACCAATGATTAGAGTGTTCAAACCGGAGAGTAGTTAAGAGTAGTATCATAAAGAGAGGATATATTTATGAGAGAGTGTTCACTAGTGAAAGCATGATCCCTAGGCCTTGTTTCTAAGCATTGATACACCGTTTGCTATTAGATCTGTTACATGTTTGCTTTCTTCCATCTTTATTTCATTTTTCTTTTAGTCTCTTCCACGCCATCAAGTTATCTTCTAGCACCGTTACCACTTATAATTATCCATACCACTTGTATTTCACTATCTCTTCGCCGAACTAGTGCACCTATACACCTGACAAGTGTATTGGGTGTGTTGGGGACACAAGAGACTTCTTGTATCTTGATTGCAGGGTTGCTTGAGAGGGAATACCTTTGACCACTTCCTCCCTGAGTTCCATAAACCTTGGGTAATCCACTTAAGGGAAAACTTATTGCTGTTCTACAAACCTCTGCACTTGGAGGCCCAACAACTGTCTACAAGAATAGAAGTGCGTAGACATCAAGCTATTTTCCGGCGACGTTTCCAGGGACTGAAGAAGAAGAAGCTCCCACGTCAACCACGTGCCATCAAGCTATTTTCTGGTGCCGTTGCCGGGGATTGAAGAAGAAGAAGCTCCCACGTCAACCACGCGCCAGCAAGTATTTTCTAGCGTCGTTGCCAGGGGGTAAGGTAAAAGGTACTCACATCCTCTAGCTACTAAACTATCTTCTAGTGCGGTTGCTGGTGTGTGAGTACTTGAAGTTATTTCCTTTAGATTCTGCAATTATATCTTTTTGTTTCTTGTTTTTATTTTCACTAGTTTGGCTTAATGGAAAACGACAAAAAAATTAGAGAGCTTTATAGTATTTATCTTGAGTTAGGACATCAAGTGTTTGAAGAGAAAATTTAAAAACCCATGTAACTTTCTTTGCATGCTAATAGCAATGTTGTTAGTATGAATTCTTTGGACACCACTATTGCTAATGCTATGGAAAAGTCTAAGCTTGGGGAAGCTAGTTTTTATGAAAATGATATTTTTAGTTCCCCAGCTTTGGAAGATAGATATTCTATTGCTTATGATGATACAAAACCTCCAATATATGATGATTACAATAATGAATATGATATTTTCAGTCCACCTATACTGAGGAGAAAATTAATGATTACAATATGCCTCCTATATTTGATGATTATGGTGATGAGAATAATAATGATAGCTATTTTGTTGAATTTGCTCCCACTATAATTAATAAGAATGACTATGCTTATGTGGAGTCTTAATTCTTTTATGCATGTGGCTCATGATAAGAATGTTTTATGTGATAGTTATATTGTTAATTTTATTCACGATGCTACTGAAAGTTATTATAAGAGAACATGGTTTTATGCATCTCTATAATATTAGGTTTCCACTCTTTATGTTAAAAGTCTTGAAGTTGCACTTGTTTTGCTTTCCTATGCTTGTTGCTTTGTGCTTGCATGACTTGTTTCTTTACAAGATTCCTATGCATAGGAAGTGGGTTAGACTTAAATATGTTTTCCATTTGCTTCTTGATGCTCTCTTTTACTTCAATTCATATTTCCTATGTGAGCATCTTCTCAAACTATCATGCCTAACTTAAAGGCGTTAAAGAAAAGTACTTATTGGGACACAAGAGACTTCTTGTATCTTGATTGTTTGAGAGGGGATACCTTTGACCACTTCCTCCCTGAGTTCGATAAACCTTGGGTAATCCACTTAAGGGAAAACTTGCTGCTGTTCTACAAACCTCTACACTTGGAGGCCCAACAACTTTCTACAAGAATTGAAGAGCATAGACATCAAGCTATTTTCTGGCGCCGTTGCCGGGGAGGTAAGGTAAAAGGTATTCACACCAGAGGATTAAAGAAGAAGAACCTCCCACGGCAAACGCCTATTTTCTGGCGCCGTTGTCGGGGAGGTAAGGTAAAAGGTACTCACATCCTCCGGTGTGAGTGCTCGAAGTTATTTCCTTTAGATTCTGCAATTTTGTCTTTTTGTTTCTTGTTTTCACTAGTTAGGCTTAATGGAAAACAACAAAAAAATTAGAGAGCTTTATAGTACTTATCTTGAGTTAGGACATGGAGTGTTTGAAGAGAAAATTAAAAAACCTATGGAACTTTATTTGCCTGCTAATAGCAATGTTGTTAGAATGAATTCTTTGGACACCATTATTGCTAATGCTATGGAAAAGTCTAAGATTGGGGAAGCTAGTTTTTATGAAATTATCTTTTTAGTTCCCCAGCTTTAGAAGATAGCTATTCTATTACTTATGATGATACAAAACCTCCAATATATAATGATTACAATGATGAATATCATATTTTCAGTCCACCAACTATTGAGGAGAAAATTAATTATGACTATAATATGCATCCTATATTTGATGATTATGGTGATGAAAATAATAATGATAGCTATTTTGTTGAATTTTCTCCCACTACAATTAATAAGAAAGACTATGTTTATGTGGAGGGTGATAATTATTTTATGCATGTGGCTCATGATAAGAATGTTTCATGTGATAGTTATATTGTTAATTTTATTCAGGATGCTACTGAAAGTTATTATGAGAGAGGGAAACATGGTTTTATGCATCTCAATAATATTAAGTTTCCCCTCTTTATGTTGAAAGTCTTGAAGTTGCACTTGTTTTGCTTTACTATGCTTATTGCTTTGTGTTTTCATGACTTGTTTCTTTACAAGATTCCTATGGATCGGAAGTGGGTTAGACTTAAATGTGTTTTGAATTTGCTTCTTGATGCTCTCTTTTACTTCAATTCATATTTCCTATGTGAGCATCTTCTCAAACTATCATGCCTAACTTAAAGGCATTAAATAAAAGTACTTATTGGGAGATAACCCAAAAGTTTTAGTTGAGTCTTGGAACTTATTACCTCTGTAATAACCGCTCCTTATCCTTTTTATTTGCTTTTTGTGCCAAGAGTAACCTCTAATGAGAGAGTAGTAATGATTGGGAAAGTTGCTGTCCCGAAACAGATTTCTGTGCTTCACCGTAAAAATTCGTGTAAAATCTCTGAACGTCTTTTTGAGGCGTGAATTTTTGTGATTCTGCCCCAGGTTGTTATCTATCTTTCGTTCGTTCAACACTTTTTGATTTGAGCAACAGAAGGTCTTCAAAAAAATTGTCTTTACCTGCTGGTCTGTTTTGACAGATTTCTGCCATTATTTGCATTTGCTTCTGGTTCCTTTTTGAGTTCTTTTGGGGAATTGAGCTTTTTGAGGGAAGTGCTACAATAGCTGGTGTTTTATTGGGTGTTTTATTGGTGTTGAAACTGAACCTAAAGACTTATTATCTTGAGTGCACTAATGTTGCTAATAAAGATTGTGTGAAGTTTTGTATGAAGGAAAAATTTCAGGTGTATGGAAGGAATGAGTAATGAGATGAAGGATGGACTAAAGCTCAAGCTTGGGGATGCCATGCGTGTCACCCCAAGAAATATCCAAGAAGTACAAGCGTCAAAGCTTGGGGATGCCCAAGGCATCCCCCTTCTTCATCAATAAAAATCCCAGGTTTCTTCCAAACGCTTCATTTTTATTGTTTCATGCACAATTGTGTTTTTCTTGGAGCGTCTTATTTTTCGTTTTCATTTTGGTTTTTGTTTTCTTTTGTTTTCTTAGTTTTCTGAATAAATTGTTTGGAACCCCTCTTTCATGCATTGGTTTTCAAATAGTTTGGTTTGGATTGGAAAAGAGTAGGAAAGTTCATGCTTAAGTGGTAAAGAGAGCTTGTTTTTTTATGGTGGCCTATGCTTTGTCATGTCATGCTTGATATTTTTTTGGCTTTATGCTTAGTATTCTTTGTTGTAGCATGAATTGTTATAAACAATTGAGATTGCTTAATGTGCCTTGGATGAATCATGCGTTGTTTTAGCATATTAAAAGCATAGTATTGTGGTATTGTCCTTTGATTCTTTATTTGGGTTGACTTGGCGCATGCTCACACCATGTTATGACTATCTCAAGTCACCATAGCCTTTATGATCCTTTAGTTTTCAACTTGTAGTATCACTTTATGCTTTGATCAATGATGTTTTGTCGCTCTGCATGATTATGGCCATTATTGCTCTCTTAGTTTGTCGCTCCCAGTCTTTTGCTAGCCTCCACAACCAAGTATGAGTTCCACTCATGCATCCAACTCCTACAACCAAGTTATTCCAGAGAATCCACCATACCTACCTATTAGCATTTGCTATTCCAAGTATATTCATGCTTTTGTTTACCTTCCAAATTAAACTTGTTATGAGAAAACTAGTGATTAAAGCTCTCACGAACTTGATGGCACACTTTACTTTTTGCATCTAATAAACTTGAACCATTGGGTCCTTCTTTGTTGCGTATATGCTTGCGCTTTATAAGTTGAAATTATCAGAACCATGTTTCATGGGGAACACTTTCAACATTTCACTTGTACTTTGTACCCCGTTGATATCATGTTCTTTTGCTTACGGATCCTAGCGGTGTGAAATAAAAGTGGAACTTGTAAGATCATGGAGTTTGTATGTGTGTTAGAGAAATGCCTGGGCCGCTAGCCTAAGCCATGCCTAATCATGGTGGAAACTTGCAGCATCACCATAATGAGCACTCTATGAAGCATCCTCAATAAAAACCTATGCAAATAGCAAATAAAAAGATTGCTGAGATGCTCATTGTCTGCTTGCCTTGTCATTTTGATTATGGGAAAGCTCCCGTATCATGTGCAAGGGGTACCCCGTTGGCGGTTCTTAATGATACACATGTACTTACAATGACAAGAGCTTACTCGTGACTGAAGTTGAGTAGCATGAGGATCGGTCTTCGTAAGTAAGGGGCATGAGATTTTGGTTTATAACTTGTCAAGCATATCCTCTTAGTTGTGTCACTTTAATCTTAATCACCTTAAAGATGCTTATGATAGGGGCAATGAGAGCTGAAAGCTATAAGTACCATAATTTTTGGAAGCTCTTTATGTGACTTGAAACCCTACTTCCTTTTACAAAGGCCTTTCTTCCACCATTATATTGAGTCTCCACCTTCTATCTTTATGCACCTACTTTGAGAGCATAGTGGCCATTCTTAGTTCTATGTGCATTGTCCCAAGACTATTTGATTGATGCATAACTTGATATTGCTTGTTCTAAACTATTTGTATCTAGTCACTCTTATGAACTTTGAAGATGTCCTATGCATGTATATTTGCTACTCTATGAGGGACAAGCTGAATGCTATTATGCTATGTTTTCTTTATGTGAAACAAACAAACGTCTTGCAAAGCATTGTTATTCATGTCTTTTGTTTGTGCCTTTTCATTTTGCAACATAGTTTCTTTGTCTTATTGCTAGAACTTTGTCTTTCATGTTATGATTGAAGTACTACGATCCCAGCTTTGAATGTTTTACAAATACTTTGATAAAGTCTTTGATAGTGCATGTCACCTCAAAAATTATTCTTTATTTTTATCACTTACATACTCGAGGACGAGCAGGAGTTAAGCTTGGGGATGTTGATACATTGCAAATGTATCTATAATTTTTGATGTTCCATGCTTGGTTTTATCCACTTTCTTGTGTTTTGTTCCAACTTTGGAGTACTTTTCATATGATTTCTTGGACTAACCTATTAACAAGATGCCAGAGTGCCAGTTGCCTGTTTTCTGCTGTTTTTGGTCCCAGGAAGTCAGAAAATGAATATTCTCGGAATTGGACGGGACAAAAGCCAAAGTTACTATTTTCCCGGAAGACTCATGGTGCCAGAAGGAGAGTCGGAGAGGGGCCACAGGGTGGCCACACCACCCCATGGCGCGGGTCCACCTAGGCCGCGCCAGGGCATGGTGTGGGCCCCCTGGCTGGCCACCGACCTTGCCTCCTTCGCCTATAAGAGCCTCCCGATACCAAAACCCTAAATCGTCAAGCCTCCAGCCACGAAAAGTTCCGCAGTGCCGCTGCCACCGAAGGGGAGATTTGGGGGACAGAAATTCTTTGTTCCGGCACCCTGCCGGGACGGGGAAGTGCCCCCGGAGCCATCTCCACCTCCATCTCCATCACCGTTGCTGATTCCCATGATGAGGAGGGAGTAGTTCTTCTTCAAGGCTAAGGGTTCTACCGGTAGCTATGTGTTCATCTCTCTCTCTATGCATGATCTTATTGAGATCATGAGCTTGTAATCTATAGATCTACCTTGTTACTCAAGTGCTTTAATAGATCTCTGCTCTCCCCATGTGTGTGAAAGTGACAGCGTGCACACCATGGTGGCACTTAGGCTAGAGGTTACAAATACTTGTTATGAGTTATATTTGGAGTTGGATGTCTTTATGAAATTGTGGTGTTTGTTGGAACCATCTAGTGCTCAAGGTGACAGTGTGGGGTTTTCTTGATGGGAAAGGCTTACTTTGAGGAGTGTTGTTATAGCCCTACCAACGATTAGAGTGTTCAACCGGAGAGTAGTTAAGAGTAGTATAATAAAGAGAGGATATATTTATGAGAGAGTGTTCACTAGTGAAAGTATGTACCCTAGGCCTTGTTTCTAAGCATTGATACACCGTTTGCTATTAGATCTGTTACATGTTTGCTTGCTTCCATCTTTATTTCATTTTTCTTTTAGTCTCTTCCATGCCATCAAGTTATCTTCCAGCACCGTTACCACTTATAATTAACCATACCACTTGTATTTCACTATCTCTTCGCCGAACTAGTGCACCTATACACCTGACAAGTGTATTGGGTGTGTTGGGGACACAAGAGAATTCATGTATCTTGATTGCAGGATTGCTTGAGAGGGGATACCTTTGACCAGTTCCTCCCTGAGTTCGATAAACCTTGGGTAATCCACTTAAGGGAAAACTTCTATTGTTCTACAAACCTCTGCACTTGGAGGCCCAACAACTGTCTACAAGAATAGAAGTGCGTAGACATCAGGTAGCTAATATTGTACTAGATCTATGAAGAACAAGAGAGAGAGATATATCAAGCTACTACCACAAACCCATAGTCCAGAGGTGAACTACTCCCCCTTCATCATGGTGATGAAGTTGAAGATGTTGGAGAAGGTAGAGATCCCTTCGACGGAGGTTAATGCATGCATGAACTTTGTAGTTTGTTGATATGAATTCCCACTTATCTGCAACATATATGATATTATATCCATGTTTTACATTGATTTTTGGGATTTAATAATGATTCCCTTTATTTTGGTTATTACGAATACAAAACCTTGTGCTTGACAACCACATGGTGGAGTTGGGGGCACAAGATAAAAAGTTTTCTTTGCAGGTTGCAAGAAGAGGAGAAGAAGAATCAACCCTTTACTAATTCCCAGAGAGTTTGATATAGACCCTCGAGTCACCCTTGTGGGGAAAATAAGATTGCTACAATAATCTGCACTTGTTAGTCCCAACGAGTTGGTCCATGGAGTTGTTGCCATCAAGAACATTATTCAATGTCATTGTCGGGGAATTTGAGGGATACATCATAATGGTTGATGTGTAGTGAAGCACAAGTCAACTCCCACTGCAATTGCCAACACATTTTTTGGCTCTAGGGAGTTACAAGAGGGACATCACAACTACATATTAATCAAGTTGGATTGAACACATCTGCTGGCATCGTCAACACCAACTTTGTGCAAACACCTAACCTTGGGGAGGTTGCACCGCTATGAGATTTTTCTTCTCCTTTATATTTTCAAAGTAGTTTTATTTTGTCTTGTTTTTAGTCTTTTTAGTTTTCCTTAAAACACAAAAACACATAAAAAATAGTATCAACCTTTTGCTTGCAAACATGAGAGAAAGAGGTACAAAACTTTGTGACTACACAGACACTCTTAATGACCAATTCACTGCTAGACCTATCACAACACCTGAAATAATTGTTGAAAGCTTTGAAGTAAGTCCTGTTCTATTAAACCTCATAACTAAAGAACAATTTGGGGGAAGTTCTCGTGAGGATTCCTCCATGCACTTGCATGACTTCTGTGACATTTGTGACATGCAAAAATTTAAAAATATGGAAAATGACATTCTCAAACTTAAACTATTCCCATTTTAATTTAGAGAAAAAGCTAAAGAATGGCTACTGTCACTACCTACTGCTAGCATAAATTCTTGGGATGACCTCAAAGGAGCATTTATAAAGAAATATTACCCACCTGTTAAAATCCTACAAAACATAAAAAGTATCTTATCATTTAGGCAAAATGACAATGAACATGTAGCAATAGCTTGGGAAATAATTAAAAACATGCTTAGAACTTTTCCATCACATGGAGTAAATGAATGGACAATCCGCCACTCTTTTTACAATGGGTAAAACTATATGTCAAGAAGCATGATACAATATGTTGCACGGGTGCTTTTATTAGTAAAATTGTTCCCTAAGTTAAAGCCATCCTAGAAATCATGCTACACAACCATAGTTAATGGCATACTGAAAGAGCACCGAACCCATCTAGGAAAGTGAAATATATTGAAGAAGTAGATCCTTTATCTAATAAAATAGATGCCATATTTTTCTACATATCAAAACAAAACACTGATAATGTTCCCCTACAAGAACTAGTTGGAAATACCAATGGAAATGTAGATGTTAACTACATAAGAAATTTTGGTAACAATGGATATGGGAACTACAATAAATCTTATGGTATGCCACCATATGTTCCTAATAAATAAACTAGTGTTAATAATAACTCTAATGATTTAGAAAATACCATCTGACCTTTTATATCAACACAAAAGGAACTAAATAAAGAATTCATAGCTAAGTTTGAAAGACAAGATGCTTTAAATGAATAGGTGGACCACTTAACACAAGAAGTTATATCTTTAAAAAAACTCATCCAAGCCAAAAAGAATGATGAGGAGACTATTAAATATGTGCAAGAAGTAATATACAAGTCTTGGGAGACCCTTAATATGATGGTAGAACGGGAAACACTTATGATCACAAATGTCAAAAATGTAGAGGAATTTAAAATGCTAAGTGAAATAAAATAACGTATACTAGACCTTGATAAATGCAGCTCGTATGAACTTACCAATATCCTACAAAAGTTTTCTAATGACCCATCCATTGATGTTCATCAAGAAGGTTTTGGCTCCTATATAGCAAACTATGTCATCAAGGAAAAGATATAAAGATATAATAATGAATCCATGATACCACCAAATCTTGGTGATGCTTGGCTCTCCAAAATATTAGTCACTATTGGCAAAGAGACCCATCATGCTATTCTAGATCTAGGATCTAGTGTCTCTATTTTATCCAAAGAACTATATGAACTACCGGAACTCAAAACCATGGAAAATGCTCAATAGATCTTTTTCTTGATGATGACTCAACCAAACATGCTTTAGGAAAAGTAAATGATATTATGGCTTTTTACATATGAATTTTTTGCCTGTTGATTTTGTTGTAATGGACATGTGGAGTAAAACCTCTAGTCCTATAATTCTTTGAAGACCTTTTTTGAGAACTACAAGTGCGGTCATTGACTCAAAGGAAGGGAATATGAAGTTTTAGTTCCCATAAAAAAATGCATGGAACACTTCCCAAGGAAGAACGAGGTAGCACCAAGGTACAAGCTACCACATGATGTCCATATCACTTGAATCAAGTAAGTAAAGCCTAGCTATATAGCCATAAAGAAAGCGCTTTTCGGGAGATAAGCCAGTTATTTATTTTTATGCATGCTTGTTATAGTAAAAGTGTGTTTTTAGTGTATTTGTTGTAGGTTAGAAATAAAGTACCAAGTAGAACCTATTTTGGATGCTAGAAATTTGTTAGAACACATGGAGTAACAAATTCCTACACAAACACTGTTTAGTTGAACAATTCTCTGATTTTTATGTAACTCCATTTGCTCCAATATTTATTCTGTAGTTGTAACTTTTCGTTCTCTATATGCACAAAAATTGACCAAAATTTCTAACATTTCTTTGGGTCCCAAAATATTTTGCCATGAGTCTTTTGATATTTAAGAATGTGTAGAACACTATATGCTTGTTGGACTACTAAGTAATTTTTTGTCTTTGATATATATGGCAGCTATTATCATATCCTTGTACCACTAATGTCACCCCATAGAAAAATAAATGGGAGAAACTTTTGTGTTAAAGTTTTTTGACAGCGAATGGAGGAACACAACACCAAGATCTATCCAACAATAGTGAAGAACATAATATTGGAGATTCCCAAGACACCTCGCTGGACCTATTTAAACTGGCAGTTTGCAGACCTCTAAACTTTGTTTTTTGAGAAACATAGAATGATCATAGAAACTTGGATCATCTTTGCTTAGTGTTATGTTTAGTTTTGCTTGATATGCTTGCAAATAAATAGGAACACCATGATAGATATTTTTCATGCTTAGGAAAG
This sequence comes from Avena eriantha, assembly GCA_910589775.1. Classification (NCBI taxonomy): domain Eukaryota; kingdom Viridiplantae; phylum Streptophyta; class Magnoliopsida; order Poales; family Poaceae; genus Avena; species Avena eriantha. The sequence goes on from OU342746.1 coordinate 336,941,449, forward strand.
AGCTAGTGAAACAAACTATCCCATGAAATGATGCCATATTTGATTGGATACCTTGCTTGAAATAAAAAAGGGGGAAACAATGTATGCATGTTATTGCTTCTAGTTGAATTCTTCATATGCTTTATGGAGTGATACCTTACAAGTGTACAATCTAGTCCTAGTTTTTGTATTCAACATAAATGGTACTCAATGATTATATTGTCTTCTAGAAATGATCTAGTACTATGGGCACTTTTGCATTCTTGTAGAAGGTCAAATGGTTACTATTTCTAGCCCCACCATATTGAAACAATCTCCTTTATCACAACAAACTTAGCATTTATATAGGAAACACCTACTAAATTACCTCAAGCTTTATCCCAAAGTATACTATCATGTATGAGTTATTATTTAGCTTCCAAACACTATTATTATGGGTATGGGTGACATGGAAAAGTCAGTCGCGGGGTGATGATGAACTCATTGGGCATAGAGTACCCCTTCCCAAGAAGCAATAAAAGGATGCATACACTAAAATATGAGGGCAAAAATCTTCCATAGAAGGGGTATGGTCGCTAATATGAGGGCAAAACCCTCCAAATGTTTATATGATATCAAAAGGTGAGAAGAGTGAGTATGCAAAGGCTAGGCCTTCCCAAAAATCAAAAGAAGCAAAAAGTGACAAAAAATACGAAGGAACAACAAAGAGAGGAAAGAAGCAAAAAGTGCCAAAACAAGAATGCCAAAAAGAATCAGGTAATGAGGGGCAATGGAATCAAACACTAATGATGTACCATGCTTCAACCATAAACTTAATGGATAGTGTTTGGAAGATAACTTCTGTCTCACATATGATATTCCCTACTTTCTAGCCATGCACTTTTTCCAATCCCCTTTGCCAATATTCTAACCATAGGGCTGCCACTATAATATATTTATACTTTTCTCTATGCGAAGAATGCAACTATTGTTTCATGGTACTATATGCATTTGTGTTAGTCAATATAAATTGTGTTATCAAGTATGATATTATGAGAGGTATCACTTTATGCTATGCTTGCTTGTTGTTATTCTCTAATGAATGAACCGTTTATCTTTTTGTGATACTTGCTAGTGAAAAGAAGCAGCAAACTGCAAAGTCCATGTTAGTTTTATCACCATCATGCTCGAGGATGAGCATAGGTTAAGTTTGGGGATGTTGATGCATGTAAAATGCATGCATGGACTTTGTAGTTTGTTGATATGAATTCCCACTTATTTGCAACATATATAATGTTATATCCATGTTTTACATTGATTTTTCAGGATTTATGCCAATGATCCCCTTTACTTTGGTTATAACTCTGTAGGATAGGAAAACCATGTTTTGCGTATTTTTAGCTTTCGGGGACCTAAATGATGTAAAATGGACCTGGTTTATGGAGCATCAATATTTTGTCAAGAGAAGCATGTGGAGAACTTGGACCCCACGAGAAGGGCCAGGAGGTCCAAAAGAGCTTAGGTGGCGCACGCAGTTAGAGTAGGCACGCCACCCATGCTCTTTCCCTCCCCGGTCGTCCGATTCGCTTGATTCTTTCTCCCACGGGCTCCGTTTGACCTAAAAACCTCTATATAAAGGAGCCCCAAGGCTTCCTCGAAGAGAGCGCCGTAGAAACATAGAACACCATAACAAAGATAGAACCTGTGAACATTGGAGGGGAAACTCCACCGGATCCTCTGATGGAGGGATATCTACCTTCTCCAATGTCTCGACCATCATCACTATGATGAAGAGAGAGTAGTCCACTGATACCTTCGATCCAGATTCACGGATGTAGCAGAATAGCTTTTTCCCTAGAAGACCTAGGTTTAATCAAAACTCGAAAAGCAATGCTAAAAGGAAATAGAAAAGGGCACGTCTACAAGATTTTGTATGTTTGTTTTACCTTACTTTACCAAACCAATTGATTATTGGCTCAACACGTCGAGCTCGTTGGGAACCCTAAGAGGAAGGTATGATAAGCACAGCAGCAAGTTTTCCCTTAGTTATGAAACCAAGGTTATCGAACCAGTAGGAGCAAGGAAACACCTCCAAGGTGTTGTTACCAACTTGGAATCTTGCACAACACAACCACAGAACTTTGCCCCCAACTTACAGTGAGGTTGTCAATCTCATCGGTTTTGCTGAAAACAAAGGATTAAACGTATTGTGTGGAAGAAAGTAATAGCTTCCAGAAAGTAAACAGAAAACAGTAAACAGTTGTAGATTGATGGTAAAAGAAAGGACCGGGGTCCATAGTTCACTAGTGGTGGTTCTCTTTAAGATAGATGACATGTTGGGTGAACAAATTACAGCGGGGCAACTGACAAACATCAAGAAAGCATACATGCATATACTAATCATCTTGACTCCTATGAGATTTGATTGGGCATTACAACATTATACATAGACCGTAATCCAACTACATCTATGACTAATAATCCACCTTCAGGTTATCAATCCGAACCCCCTCCAGTATTAAGTTACAAGCAACAGATAATTGCATTACGCATTGCATGTAAAGTAAACAATACGATTGTTCTATGAACAAAGGATTGCTGTTTTCTGCCTAGTAGCAATAGCACATCTAGTACCTTAGAGATTTCTGTCACTTCCCCGGATTACTAGAGGCATGAACCCACTATCGAGCATAAATACTCCCTCTTGGAGTTGCTAGCATCTACTCGGCCAAGATATCTACTAACAACGGAGAGCATGCAAGATCACAAATAATAAAGACATGATAGAATCAATAATCAATCTGAAATAGCATCTCAATATCCATCGGATCCCCGCAAACACAACATGTAGATTACAAATAGATGATCTTGATCATGAACGGAGCTCACAAGATCTAAACATGGTAGCACAAAGGAGAAGAACCAACCATCTAGCTACTACATGGACCCGTAGTCCAAGGATGAACTACTCACGCATCACACTGGAGGCTTGCATGGTGATGAAGAAGGCCTCCAGGGTGAATTCTCCCCTCTGGCAGGGTGCCGGGAAGAGCTTCAGATCCCTCCCGATCTAGGGATGGAGATGATGGCGAATACAGACTCTTTCGTGGAATTTTGATCGGGTACTTAGAGTTTCTGTATCGAAGGCATCTTATAGGCGAAAGGGGAGGCCGAGGGGGTTCCCTAGGTGGCCACACCACCCCCTGGCACGGGCCAGGCCTGGCCGCACGGCCAGGTGGTGTGGGTGGCCCATGGCCCCTCTCCGTCTCGTATTGTGGCTCCGTGTCCCCCTCGGTGAAATACTGACTTTGGCTTTTGTCCCATCCAATTCCGAGAATATTCATTTTCTAACTTTCCTGGAACCAAAAACAGTAGAAAACAGGAAGCTGTCACTGTGGCATCTTGTTAATAGGTTAGTCCAAGAAAGTGTACAAAAATTACTCCAAAGTGTGGAAAAACATAAGAAATTAGATATAAACCATGCATGGAACATCAAAATTATAGATACATTTGCAACATATCACCAATCTAGTTTACTTTATAATGGGTTGAATCAATGGATGGAGATAGGCCAGGGCTGAAGATCCACCTGCAACTTCACATCATATGGGATAAAATGTAATAATAAGCATAGTCATGTATAATGTTTGAACGGAGATAATCTCTTGTGGGCAACACATCCAAATATTCTAGAGCCCCCGTGATACAGCAGGCATAACAATAGACTTTTAATCCAACTGAGTGCACACCGAAGCCACGGGTTACAAACGATTATTTAAGTGTAAAACACAGATCAAAGCTTTAAGTGATGATGTTGTTGTGATCCCGAATGGGGCGTTAAGCGAAGTCCGTACTACCCTTTCTGCCACTTAGATTCCTATGAGATTACCGCTAGAAAAATATCTCACCTCAAGCCTTTATCAATCTATGGGATCTTGGGTACCTGCCAATCCATAGATCAAGACAAGAGACAAAGAAACAAAAGATACAAATCTCTGTTGCAAACAAAATACAATACTCCCATGATCTAGATGCACATAATTGCTACGAGGTTTCTCCCCAACCCGCAGCCCATGGGGACTACTCACTCATAACAAATAGATCGGAGATAGAAACATCATACAAATACTTAGATTGAAATCAAATATTCTTACAATGGTTGCCAAATCACAAGGATATCTAAAGTACAAAGAAATGGCTATGGCTAGTGGAGGGATGGATGGTGGAAGTGACGAACAATGGATGAAAAATGGTGTGGATCTCCTTTGGTGGTGTTGTGATGTAATCTGAGAATGGCAGCTCTCTGGCCGGCACCTAGAGCCTCTCTATATATAGGCGTCTTCATGAAAGTTGTAGGGTTTGACAAGACAAAGCCGCCACCACCTGGTACGGGCAGGCGGTACAGGTGGACCCTACCCGTACCAGTGGTCGTTAAGCTTGTTGAAGCCCTAGAATGACTCCCCAATTACTTGGCCGTGTGGAATTCCTCAAAGACCTTCATTATGACTCCTTATTTTGCATTAAAACCCATGATTTCCTGCACAACATAATTAAAAGAGAGGTTTTGCATATATTTGCAATTATTAGTCGTTAGTGGCAAGGGTTGAGAGTTTGTTGGAAATTGCTTGGCCAAAAAAAATGTTTAAACGCGGTGGAAGATGGAAAATATTGGAGCCATCAACTTCCTCAAAGCTTAAATCTTGATCGCCCTCGAGCAATAAAAACCAAAAGAACTATAAGGAATTCAGCGTTTAAACTTGAGACAACAAGAATAAGAATTCACTTACGGTTGGTAGTCATATGCGCTCAACACTTCATTCATTTGTGAGACTTATCAAAGTTTAAAGAGATGACAAGAATACTATACAAGCTTCAGTAAGTCAAGACAATCAAAGTAAAGTTTAATATAAGTATAAGTAACTAGAAGTGTAGCAATCAATCCAATTCTTCTAATTAACTCTTAGCTTGCCAAGGAACACTAGGATGTTTAAATAGCATAATTGAGTAAGAGAGTTTTGAAGGGGTTCCGCTTATGAAAACAATAAAAATTTACTCTACGCCCCTGAACCCCTGAAGCTGCCAGGACCTATCTATTAGTAATACAGTAACGGGAGGGGCTTTTCGCGAACTTACCCTTGAAGACCGAAAAGCGTTGTCAACGCTCAGGAGAGCATTGTTGATGTAGACGAGCCGAAGCCGACCTCAAGGTCGTGATGAAGTCCTTGCGCTCCTTCTGGCTCCAACGACTTGAGTGCCTCAAGTGCGACACCTCGCGGGGATTTACACACGTCTGGTGCCTGACGATGACTCCCGCTTCCCCGATCTAGCAGCAGTTGCGGAAGTAGAGCTCCCAGATCCGAATCCCGCAGCGCGACAACGGTCCGCGGTGAAGATGTCTCTCATTCGCGCATTCCAGACTTGGGACCACGGTCATGAGAGAGAGAGGGGGAGAGAGAAAATATCAATTGGAGGTCCTCCCAAAATTGGGTAGACCTTTATTGATTATTGGTATATTTATCTAGGCCAAATACCCCACTATATATAGGGGGAGGAGGGGGTACACCTTCCCTCAAAGTCCCGGGGTGGGACTAAAGGAGAAGGAGGTGGGGGGAGGCACCGCCGGCCACCTCTCCATGGGCCCCACGTGGGGGGCTGGCCCAATAAGGCCGCCGGCCACCCCCTTGGACCCTCCCAGGGGTTCGGCCCCCTCTCCTTTTCCTAATGGGCCCTCTCCCCTCCGGGAATTGGCCCATTAAGCCTTTGACCATTTAGATTGATTTTTCTCTTTATTAAATAATTATGAATAAATGGTTAAATCAATATTTAACATTCATTCACATATTATTCAAACTCCGTGGCCATGGAACACCTTCCACCTCCACTACGAACAACCTCCGGACTTACCGAAACCCTTCCGGTTTTCTCCCTTCTCTTCTTCGGTGATTCCACCGATCCTATAAACACTCTCTAAGCATCATCAAGCCCTTAAGCGTGATACCCCGCAGTTCGGAAACACTCCAGACATGGTTAGGACACTCCCGCACCAATGATCGACAGAGGGACCTGGATGGCCATGTGACCCCTGTGCGTTCCACAAAGATCTTTCGTCGTTTGAACCAGGATAGTCGTGTCTTATTCCCTTTGTCACTCGATACTTGCATTGCCCGAGATCTGATCAATGACATCACCATGTCATGTTCAATCTCGTTACTAAACAATGCTACTTGACTCGTTCCGAAAAGTGATATCCCCGTGATCAAAATCACACGCTGCGCAGCTATTGGATATACCTTCTCCGAGTGGGCCCTTGAGTATCTTCCCGTCACATGGACGGAAAAATCCCGCTCTTGACATATATTGCCTCTACGGTTTCCTCCAAGTACCTAAACACACCTTTATAACCAGATGGCGTTTGATGCTATCTAAGCACTCTCGGGAGACAGTGATTGATATAGCCTCACGGTCTAAGGAATAGTCTACAAGGATCCTTTTCTAATCATCGTAACTTGAACTTCGTGACATGATCGGGTCACGATGTTTAGGTTGGGTATTGGTTCATCATCTCATTCCCGGAATGAGATGACCTCATTTCCAACTGGCATAAATGCCACATGATCAGGAAACATGATCATCTGTTGACCAATGAACTAGACACTAGAATTTCACTGGGAACCCCTGGTTTGTTTGTATATCACACGTGTATTGATGTTTCCACTCAATACAGTTATAGCATGATATAAAACTTAATCATAAACTATATGAAATATGATAATAGTCCTTACTACTATTTGTCTCTAGGGCATATTTCCAACAAGTTTCATATCCCAAGTAGTATAACAATGAAGTGTCTTATTTACACCCACATCAATAAATCAAGTCTATCAAAAACACTTCAAATACAATCATTGCTTTTCAAGAAAAACTCATAAAGTAGTAATGAGACCATGCCAAGGACTTGTTATGTGGATCCTCATTGATTTTTTCTTTCTCTCATTTTTTTCAAGGATCGCTGAATGTTTCGTTTGCAAGTGTTTGCACAACCTTTGAGAGTACCAATACTTTGGCCCATATATTGACATGTAGGCCACTCATGTCATCAACTCATAACTGAAATCTGGGGTTATACCAGAGATCGTTCAAAAGCTAGCAGAGTTGTTGGAATCCCAAAGGTGTGCATTAGAGACATAGAACAAAGTTGTCTTGCTTCATTCTCTTCTTTTTGAGCTATTACCGCGGTTTGATCCATGAGGTTAGCTTTGGCATGCATCACAATTACCACTAGACTTTATTTCAATTAAACAACTCCTTTCATGAATGTCGTCAAGACTATCAAAATATCTATGGGGTTAAGTATCATCAAGGGTATACTCTCAAGACAATCATTCATCAAACAAGTCATAAATTTCAGAATTTTTCTTATTGTACTTGTTTGGAAATATTATTTCCAAGGCGAGACTCGGTTAACTAAAAGAACTAGAGCAAGAGCTTCAACAACTAATCACCATACTAATAAAAAACCTTACTCTAACCATACTAAATTACTTCCCACTAGCATGAAATCTTAGCAAATCAACGAACTAAGATAAACAAATCAAACTTCATAAGTGCGAGACATAGGACATACCTCTCATAAGTAACTTCATGATCCTCTTCCTTATAGGGATTTGTTCCTTCAAAACTCAAACACGATTACTCTCATAATGATATTAAAGCAAAGAGGCAAAGTGTGAATCCACATTTACAAAAAAGGAAGAACGGAAAAACTTTTTGTATTTTTGAGGCAGGGATTAAAGAATAGAAAAGAACTTGCCACCAAGCAAGGGTTTTACAAAAGAAAAACAAACAAAAAATGAAAACAAATTAAAAACGAAGCAAACTAAAAAGTAAGGATGGCAATTTTACCCACGGGTACGGGTACCCATGGGTATCGTACCCGCATGGGTAGGGTATGGGAACACATTTATATCCATAGGTAATACCCATACCCTACATGTTAAGTCATGGGTATGGGCACGGGTATATACTTGTACCCATGGGTATACCCATACCCTGTCCGTGTAAACTGGCATGTCAATCTTACCTATAGAGTTTAGCCTATGCGGTCGAGAAGTCTAGGGATGAGTATGAGATTGCGACTTCTAAACTTTGATACTTTCATGTAGTCGTCTACCTATTAGTAAGTACATATAATTGTCTTTTTCAAATATGCTATTGATGAAAGTAAAATTTTGAATAACTTGAGTACTATTGGATCTACCCGTCGAGTATCCAATGGGTATGGGTACCCGCTGTGTATGGGTATGGTAAAGTTTTATACCCACGGGTACGGGTATGGGTAAATTTTTGTACCCATTGGCTACACGGGTATGGGTATGGTATTGCTCTACCCTGTGCATACCCTTCCCATTTCCATCCTTACTAAAAAGCAAAGGAAAAAAACAAAGTATTGGAACAAGCCAAGACTAGTGTTTCAAAGCTACCAATGTGCTGGAGTACAACCTCGTTATTACACAAATAAAATTGCCCGAGGAACACATCCCCAAGCTCAGGATTTTGCAAGCCCTTTTGTTGCTCATTGTGGTGGCAGTGGATAATCTCCCACATTTCATTGGCTACTCCAATCATGGGAACTGGGTGGCGAGGCTTGCAGTAGTATCTCGAAGGTTGATGGAGAGGTTGATCATGTTTTGAATATTTCCTTCGAGTGCATACATGTCTTCATAGGTGGTGTAGTAGTTTGGTGGCTGCTCGTCTTGTCCGGGTCCTCCTTGTTCTACTTCTTCATCTTCTCCTCCTCCCATGGCTATTTCTTGTTGGGGTAGATTAGCTTCAACTTGCGCGTAAAAAAGCAAACGTCCATCCTTGATAGAGAATAAACCTTTAGGCAAGGGAGCTGGGATCAAGTGACCCACTCCAAGTATATCGAAGAAATATCTACCATGATTCTTAGAAATCATACCACATGCTCTTAGAGTAGGGAGACTGAGACGGTGACTTCTTGTCAACGGTTAGATGTTACCTAGGTTGATGCGAAGTGCGCGTGCAAGAACGGTCACAACTCCTCCTCCGCATATGGGTTCTCGAGATTGAAGAGCTGATATCTGCAAGTGCACAGATCATTTGTAGCTAGTTTATAAGTATAGATATCAATCCCACAGGGAGCCCAAAGGTAAGTGTTTATGAATGAAGTCTCTGTCACACTCAAAGTTGTCACAGGTCTTCAAGTGAATTAACTGCAAGTGTGGAAATAAGTATGAAATTTCGATTAAACTGGATGTATTTAAATAAAACTAAAATGTAAACTTTAGGAATAAAAAGCATAAAAGTAAAGAACAATTCGATTGTTTGTGGTTTTCTGCAGATGACAAAGAAGGCACGGGGAGATACAGTTCATGGTGATAGTGATTACGTGATGACCCACAAGTATAGGGGGTGTATCATAGTATTTTCGAGGGAAGTGAAACCCAATTTATTGATTCAACACAAGGGGAGCCAAAGAATATTTATAAGCCTTAACAACTGAGTTCTCAATTCAGCTGCACCTGGAAACAATCTTGCTCATAGCAGTTTATCAGTAGCAACAGTTTTGTAGTAGGAATAGTAAAGTAATAGTAGTAGTAAAGTAAAGACAGTAGTAACAATAGCAATAAACAGTAGGATTCGAGTGCGGTAGGCATAGGGATGGATGGACGGGCGTTGCATGGACAAGACAATTCACATGGCAATCAGAACATAGGACAATTGTAGATAAATAAGATAAAGCATCCAAGTACTAGATAATCCTAGGCATGTATTCCATATATAGTCATACGTGCTCGCAATAAGAACTTGCATAACATCTTTTGTCCTATCAGCCTGTTTGCAAAGGGGCCTCAAGGGAACTACTGGCAATTAAGATGCTGCTTTTAATAGAGCACCAGAGTAAAGCATTAACACTCTGTGAACACATGTGATCCTCACATCAAAGCCATTCCCTCCGGTTATTCTGATTTCTGTCACTTCGGGGCCATTGGTTCTGGACAACAACGTGTGTATACAACTTTTAGGTAAGACCATAAACAATACTATCATAATGAATCAATAACATGTTCAGATCTAAAATCATGGCACTCGGGCCCTAGTGACAAGCATTAAGCATAACAAGTCGCAACAAAGTCAAAAAGCACTAATAGAAGATACTAGGCACCATGCCCTAACAATCTGATGCCATTACATGAACGATCTCATCCAATCCCTACCATCCCCATAGCCTACAGAGGGGGATTGCTCACTCATAGATGGGAGAAACATGGATGGTCGATGGAGAAGCGAAGGTGGTGATGATGGCAATGATCTCCTCCAATTCTCTGTCCCGACAGGGTGCCAGAACAGAGTTTCTGGTTTCGAATCACGAAATCTGGTGGTGGTGGTAGAGCAAAACTCTTTCTGGAAAAACGTCGAACCCCCCTGAGTTTTTAGGTCTGAAGGCATCTTATAGGCGAAGAGGGAGACCAAGGGGGTGTCTAGGGCGGCCAGACCACCCCCTGGCGCGGCCAGGCCTAGCCCACGCGGCCAGGCCTAGCCCACGCGGCCAGGTGGTGTGGCCTGGGCCTAGCCCCCCTCCGTCTCGTATTCTAGCTCTGGGAGTCTTCTGGTGAAATAGGATTTTTGGCATATTTTCCGGGATTTTTCCTGATAGTTGATTTTGTGCACAAAAACTAGACACTAAGGCAACTCTGCTGAAAACAGCGTCAGTCCATGTTAGTTGCATCCAAATCATACAAGTTTAGAGGAGAAACAATAGAAAAAAGTGTTCAGGAAAGTAGATACGTTTTAGACGTATCAACTCCCCCAAGCTTAGCTTATTGCTTGTCCTCAAGCAATTCCATTGAAAACTGAGTGCGATAAAAGAAACTTTCACGAACACATTTGCTTCATATGATGTATATATTCTCAGCATGTGATCAACTACTTAGACAATTCATAATAAGGAATATACAACTAAGTTTACTTAATAGGCATTACAAGCTATGAGGAGATTCCAACTCAAAAATAATAAGTAGCATGAAGTATAAACATAAGCAACATTACAATGCTCATAACAAGGTATGATAGAGTGGTATCTCACTTGCCTGTGATTATGAATGCCAAGGCACCTTTGAAGTTCAGGTGAAGACTAGAAGTAAAGATATCAAGGATACAAGCACCAAAGTCATAACACAAATAATCAAGTTGTGAGACAAGCACATTACACTAAGAATGACAACTATGCTCTCAAGAAGGTGCTCACAGAATATGTGGAGACTCAACAAGGAAATGAAAAAGGTTTTGAATAGTTTGAAAGGCTTCCAAATGCTGAAAGTATGGTACTCATTAGCTTTGAGATCTCATTGCCCCTATCATAAGCATCTTTGATGTGGTTAAGGTAAAAGTGAGGTCCAATCTGAGTTATATGCTTGATAGACTATAAACTGGAAATCCCATGTCCCTTGAGTACGAGGGCCGCTCCTCATGCTACTCAACTTTAGTTACCGGTAAGTTCTTGTCATCGTAGATACGTGCGTATCATAGAGAACCGCCAACAGGGTACCCCTTGCCCGATGATACGGAACAATCCCCATATCAAAATGACAAGGCAAGCAGACAATGGGTATCTCAGCAATCTTCTTATTTACCATGGGAAAATGGTGCTTTTTTTCTCTCTTTCCTCTTTTCTCAAATCTCTTTTTTTCTCTTTTTCTCAATAGCTATCTCTCTCTTTTTTTATAAGAAAAATGCTTCATAGATACTTATTATGGTTACGCTGCAGGTTTCCACCATGACGGCATGGATTAGACCGGCGGCCCAAGCGTTTCTCTAACACACATACATAACTCCATGGACTTACAAGCTCCCCTTTTATTTCACACCGATGACAACCGCAAACAAAAGAGCATGGTATCAACTGGGTATGTATTTACAGGTGTTGAAAGCGTTCCCCGTGACAACACGGTTCTGCTAATCCCCAGCCTATAATTTGCAAGCATATAACTTTCATGGATAGTCACAATGGTTCAGGTTTATTAGGTACAGGAAATAAAGTGTGCCATCAAGTTTGTGAGAGCTTTACTAACTAACTTTCTCATAACAAGCAGACATTTTATTCGGAAGAAAACATGTCATATTGAATATGCACGGAAATAGCAAATGATGCTAATAGGTAGGTATGGTGTACACTTTTGGCAATATTTGGTTTTAGGGAGTTGGAAACATGAGTAAAACATACTCTGTGTAAGTGAAGGCTAGCAATAGTAAGGGAGCGACAAACGAGAGAGCAATAGCTGTCATAATCATGCTTGCAACAAAACAGGACTGATCATGGCATGAAAGTGATTCAAGACCCTCAAGGCAAAATAATTCATCGAGGCTTAACTGATTATTTCAGTCATATGCATGCGTGAGCATGTGCCATGTCAATTCAAATGAAACATTCAGAGGAGGATACTACGGTGTCATACCAAGTTATGAATAGAGTAATGCAAGCAAACCATCATATGACATGCTACAAACTATTGGCAAGCTGGAAATAATCATATGAAAGCAAGAACTACTAAGAATCCATAAATACCATACACCCTACATGAACAGACTAAGCATGCCCACAACAATGAGTATATGTACAAAAATGAAAACAAATAGAGTTCGTTACTAGCCTCTTACCACACCTCAAGTTGTCATTAATCCTCATTATTGCTCTTCACTTGTGTGGCTTGAATAATGATATGAAACCAATTTCCACTGAGAACTGTTGAACCCTGTAACAAACTCACAAAACCAAAGAAGAATAACACATATTTTTGGTGTTTTCGATTTAAAAAAAAACAAGAACCAAAAAGGAAAAACAAGCAAAGCAAAAATATTTTTGGGTTTTTCGAATAGTTCAAACAAAGCAAGCAAACCAAGGCAAAAAGGAAGAAACAAACCAAAGAGAAACAACAGAAATATTTTTGGTCTTTTTGTGTTTTAGAAAGCAAAAGCAAAGAAAGAACGAAAACTAAAAAGGGAACAAAACACGAATATACAAAGTACCGAAGAAAAATGATATGGAGATGAGTGCAATGCCGGCGTACCTCCCCTCAAGCTTAGGCTTTTGGCCTAAGTGGGTATCAATCCTAGGCTGGCCAAGATGGAGCGCCTCCGTAGTACGGCGAGGAGGTACCCTCATCCTGATGCGAGCTTGAGGACGCCCCACCGTAATGCGCAGAGTAATCATAGGAGGGCACATCCTCCTAGTGCTTCCTGTGGAAACCCAGCAAGCGGAGCTGCTCGTCCACCTCCTCCTTGGAGCGCGACCACGGCCTCCTGTGAACACTAAACAAAGTAGATTGCGGCAAACTGATCTCCCTCTCATCCCCGTCAGTAAAAGCATCCTATATACTAAACTGTCCAACTCAAAATCAGTAGTGACAAATTGATGTGTTTTCGTAGTAGCGAGGTCAAGCCTTTGTGGTGCCAATATAGTATCATTGGGATCCACTGAAAGCTCTAATGCATTGACCATACGTGAAGCGATGATGCCCCCATAGATAGGCCCCCTAGCAGCTAGGCGGCGAGCAATAAGCGAGCCAAGCTTGTACCGAGTATCATTGTTAAGCGCAGCAGCAAGGAAGGGTAAATGATTGTTGGAGATATTACTCGTATTCTCCCTACCAAGAACACTAGTAGCAAGATAATATGCAAAGTATCTAAGGGTAGGGAATTGGATGTTTCTTATCTTTCCGCGCTGAGCTACGAGGTCATCATCATTGGTCAGCCCTCGGTAGAGCTCCAGCAAATCAGCGGGTCGCCCTTGAATCTTCTTCACGGTCCCCATCATGCTCACACCTACAATACTACAAAATCTTTCCAATGGCATGGTAAAGGGAAGATTATAAATTCTAAAAGAGACAGTTGACTAATAGGGCGTGTTAGTAAACATGAAGCTCTCAACAAAAGTCCTGGTGAGCATAGCATATTGCTCACTCTCATCTTGCATGTATGAGGTCAAACCAACCCTCTGAATCAGTAGCAAGAAATCATCAAGAATCACTGCAGCTTGTAAGAAAGTAAAACAAGGAAAAGTAGATGGGTGAGCATCCCCATCATCTCCTTCATTACCAATGCGAGGTGCAATGAGATCTTCGTTGTATGATGGCCTAAACTGAGAGGCATATCTTGAGGGCCTTGTCCTCCTAGGTGCATCCCTCTCAAATATTTCTTCAAAGGTATGGTTGTTCATGTTTGATATTCTGAAATTTAAACATCTATTAAACAAGTGATTGCAAAGTGAATATAATGAAGGGAACTACTCATAGGGACTTGTAAGAGGCCTAAACATGCATCAAAACTATATCTCTAAGCATCAAACAAGCTTACAAGCTCTCATAACCTGTCACCTACAATAACAAAATACTCAAGATATAATCCACTAAACACAAATCTACTTGGACAAGCGGAGGAGTCACATACCAGAGAACAAATGCTCCAAATTTCAGCAGCAAAGATGGGCTGAGCAAGGAGATCGAAAAATCGAGGGCAAGCACATCAAGAACGCGATTTCGAGCAATGAACTAGTGTTTACTGGTCTACACAATAGGCTGCCGCGCCCCAGGGCTGGTCGCGCCACCAGGTGGTGTGCCTGACTGTTGCCCCCCTGGTACCCCCCAGGCACTCCTCTGCCCCTTCTTTCACGTAAAAATTTAATATGAATTTTCTGGAATTTTTCGAGACGCTTTATTTTTAGGGTTTTTTCAGGTATAGATGAATGATTTTCTGACAGATAGATTTTTTTTGGAAACGATGCAATGACAAAACAAGGCTAGAACTACAGAAGTTCTAAGACACTCTAACTTGCAAGCAACTAACAACAGAAAAGAAAACTAAATGGAAGAAAAAACTAAAATGGATAGAATAGAAGTAAGCGGAGATAATCATGGTAAAAACATTGTTTTGTTCAATGAAATCCTTTTGGTAAAAAGGTTGATCAGGTCTTGTTACCAAAACAAATTTATATGAAACAAAACTTTGTATTCCACTAATGATTATGTTACCTCAACTTTGATGGCAATGGTCCCAATCATAATAGTTTCAATTTTTTCTCTTGGTATGGGACAATATATTTCTCCAACTTGAATGCCATCAACATGTTTAATTGAATTTAAACCATAAGTCCTATCAATCTTCTTGGGTAAATAGACAGTATGTTCCTTGTCATTAACTGACGAGGGTTTAACTCATCCATGTCCATTGTTATGGACTTGGGTTTTGGAGAAGAGAGGAGTGCTGGAGATCTCGGTACAGCTAGGAAACAAGCACACAGGGACTCAAGTTTTACCCAGGTTCAGGCCTCGTAGAGGACCCTACTCCTGCTTTTCTGCTCTTGATTGATGATGATCCGAAGGATTACATGGTCGCCGATGGCGGTGTCGATGTCCATATGTGTGTAATATCAGTCGAACCATCACGGGCTTCATGGACCTTGATATATCTTCGAGTGGGCCTTCCGTCGGGCCGCATCAGGTACGCTGTAGTTGAGTGCCTATTGGGCATACCCATGTCAATAGCCCCCGAGTGTCCATGCGAATCGTAGATTCGGGTGGAGACTCAGAAGTCTTGATCTTTGCATTAGGATGTCGGAGTCGACAATTGTGTCGAGTGCGAAGCACTTCACCCGGAAGTTCATCGGGTCAGTCGAATTTGTAGTAGTTCATAGGGATGATGGTAAATGTGCCCGGTGTGCTCGACGGATCGGGACCAGTTAATTGCTCTAGGGAAAAAAACAACGCTACCAACTCAAACTCGAGTCCCGGGACTCGAATTCAGAAATTGCTGGCGTAATTCGACTTAGGCCGCGGAAGTCTTATAGAGTCAAATCCCAGTGTATAAGTGTGAGCACTCGACGCGTCCATCAAAGCATGTTCATCACACCTGTAGGTACGGATATATTTCTGGTAGTGCACAGTAGATGCGTTGCCAGGCCTTATTCAGGTCTTATCTTCATGCTGTAAGCGCGGCATCCGAATTTTTTGTCATCGTGGAGATGATCCGGATGGCCCAGGAGAAGTAATCTCTTTGTAGGGAAAATATGAGGTGGAGTCGCCATAGCATTCGAGTGTGGATTTTATCGACACATAGTACGATGTATAAGGAAAAATAATCATAGGGTGCGCGACCAGCACTCCCTATGGGAGTAGCCCCCGAGTGCCTGGTTGAGTCGAAGACTCGGGCAGGGACTAAAAAACTTTTGCGACTGCTGTCGTCTTTTGCTTTTTTCAGTCGAATATGCTTTCAGCGCTCCCTATGGGAGTAACCCGAAGTCCACAATCGAATCATAGATTCGAGTGAAGGGTTTTCATAATGCTTAGATATCTTCATAAATTTCTTCGGGTGCGGGGCTAGCTCTCCCTATGGGAGTAGCCCCCGAGTCCTTAGTTGAATCGTGGATTCGAGTGAGGATTCAGAACATGCCACTCGAAGATCTTGTATATGCACATTCAGTGCGCCAGTTTGGAGTAGCCCCTGAGTGTCTGGCGGAGTCGTAGACTCAGGCAGAGACTCGAGTATTGTATCATGTAGACGTAGTCGACGATCACGCAAAGAGAAACCACTGACCCGGAAGTGCATCGAGTCAGCGTCTAACACATAAGGAGCCAAGAGTCGACGATGTAGTTAAACTCATGCGGCGATTAGCCGGGTGAGTCGACGATGCAGATGGAGTCGACGCAGTCATTTATGTCGGGTGCGCGACCAACGTCGCATGTTTGTAGCATCAAGCGATGCAACCATCCAAGGAGGTACTCGACTCGGGTCTTGAGTGTATGTCGTAGCCATTTGTTTTGTCGACTCCTGTTGGAGGACCCAATAGAATAGCTCGACGCAGTCGATATCCTTATAAGTTGCATAAAACATTAAGAATTGTGAAGTACTTGTATCTTATAAAGAATAGTTGCATGCTGGTTTGTAAAGTAAGATTTTGGTGCCAATCGAGTCGACACTTTTGCACTGTATGCTAGGCCTTTTCGTTAGCCTGATTACCCTTAGTCTCAGTACCTTGCCGAGGTACTCGGAGTTCAAGGATTCGACAATCAGGCAGAATCGGCTACTCGGGATGTCACGTATGAGGTGCTCGAGTGTGCGGAGTCGACGGCACATTAGGTTGCTCTAAGAGGGCGCAACCCCCGAGTGTTTCGAGTACAAGTTTTACAAAGAATCAGTTACAAGTAGAGGGAAACTTAGCTTTATTGGTAGTTGTCGTGGTTGAAGGAGTCGCAAGATCCGATGCGACCGGCGGGTCGCCTGACTGAGTCGAATACACCGCAGGTCGGCGAAGTCGAAGAGCGCAGCGCGTCGCCACAGCAGAATACCGCAACAGGTCGCGCGATGGAGTCGAAGACTCTGTAGGTCGATGGAGTCGAAGACCGTAGCACGTCGCCACAGCAGAAGACCACAACAGGTCGCGTGATGGAGTCGAAGACTTAGTAGGTTGACGGAGTCGAAGACCACAGTTAGTCACCGTATCCAAAGACATTAATGGGCCTCATGGAAAAGTCGGCGGAGCCTCCAAGTGTAGATTCGATGTGGTCGATGTAGTCGAAGCGGCATCCGAGTGACGGTGCGATGGGCCAGGGTTGATGTGGCCGCAGGTCACCAAAACCGATGGTGGCAGCGGTTTTCCACAACCGAAGATTGTAGCGGGTCGCTGGAGCAATGAGCCCCCGAGTCGCCGAAGCAGAAGGCCGCATTGGCGGGTCGCCGAAGCCCTCGAGTCGCTAGAGCTGATGACCCAAACGGGTCTCCGGAGTCGAAGGAGCCCCCAAGTGTAACGTCAAGGTGGTTGATGGAATCGAGACGGCGTTCGTGAGCCGATGCGGTGGACCGGAGTCAACGCGGCAGCGGGTCGCCGAAGTGGATGGCAGTAGCGTGTTGTCGCAATCGAAGATTGTAGTGGGTCGCACAACGAAGTCAGTGCATCCCCCGTGTGTAGAGTTAATGTGGTCATGTAATCGAGGTCGACGGACCAGAGTCATCGCGGCGGGGTTGCCGGATTTTTGTTTGGAGGGAGTCGACGCGGCGGCGAGTGGCGCGCTGGACGTATAATTGACTCGTCTGAGTAAGGGCAACCCCTGGGCGTAGAGCCGATGCGACTGATGGAGTCCACAAACTGGTAAATTGCCGTGACGGACGAAGTCAACACGACAAACATAATTGATGCTGCGAATGGAGTCGGCGTTGTAGAATCTACACTGCAGATGAGGTCGACATGATAGATTCTCAGCTAAGAGCAAAGCTGGATGTACTGCTTCAACCACGATCGCTTCAGGCCTCGTTAGCCGCGGTTGTCGGAGTGACTTCTCGCGGCGATGACAAACCGGCCGCGGAAAGATATCTCGCAGCAGGCCGGCAAAATAGCTAGCTGAATTTGAGTCGGCGTGAAAACTTGATCCAAGCATTACATGAAGAAGGTTGCTCTTTTTCAGGTACTACTATTTACGGTGTGGACGTATGTACAAGCGATTTTTATCAGTCCTTTTTTGCATGCAATATCATGTTCTGATCTTTTTCCTTCACGTAGTGAGCTGGCCTGATACGGACTGATTGTGTGTGGTAAGGTTACTCTGGTTCTGAGACGAACATCGTTCGCTATTTGCTTTTGACCATAATCCACTTTACTTTCTTTTATTTGGAACGCTTTTGACATCTGACTTCTTCTCGAATTTGGAGAATCAAGCTTGTTGGTCTCGGCTACTCTCTGGACGTAAAGGACAAGAGGCGAGAGCTGGCCCGACCCCCATGGTGACTCGAATATTCCTCTGCGGGTGCGCGAGGCACGTGCATCCGCGATGAACACGACTTTGGATTGATTTTCTCGCCTTTGATTTTTGTTTTGTTGGATCTGTTAATCCAAATTGAACCCAGCTGATGATAAAAAACCTTGCCGATGGTGTTACGTCGAAGCATTGAAACAGATCTGCTCCTCGGAAGACGATGAATCGTTGATCGCTAGTGATGGAGCCGTCGAGATCGCAACATCAGAACTCCCAGTTCCCATAGATGGCGCCAATTGACGAGGGTTTAACTCATCAATGTCCATTGTTATGGACTTAGGTTTTGGAGAAGAGAGGAGTGCTGGAGATCTCGGTACGGCTAGCAAACAAGCACACGGGGACGCAAGTTTTACCCAGGTTCAGGCCTCGTTGAGGACCCTACTCTTGCTTGTCTGCTCTTGATTGATGATGATCCGAAGGATTACATGGTCGCTGATGGCGGTGTCGCAGAGATTGGATTTGGCGTATGTGTATGTTACAGGTGTTGTCTAGATCTATTGTCTATTGTGGCGATGTGGGAGATCGTAGATCTATTGTGTATGCGGGAGTCGTAGATTTGTCTATTGGATGAGTCATGGTGTTTAGATCTATTGTGGTCTAGCGTGTCCTCCTTGTTGGACCCTCCTAGCCTTTATATATGGGGAGGCTAGGTCTCAGGTACCAATACGAGTTGGTTACAAGTTAGATTACAACTCTAGTCTTGAGCTTTCCTTGTCTTGTATGTTGGGAGTCGATGTCCATATGTGCGTAATATCAGTCGAACCATCACGGGTTTCATGGACCTTGATATATCTTCGAGTGGGCCTTCCGTCGGGCCGCATCAGGTATGCTGTAGTTGAGTGCCTATTGGGAATACCCATGTCATTAACATTGAAGGTCACCTTTCCTTGATTACAATTAATAACAGCTCCTGCAGTATTAAGAAAAGGTCTCCCAAGAATAATAGACATATTATCATCTTCAGGCATTTCAAGCACAACAAAATCAGTTAATATCAAGCAATTATTAGCCACTGGAACAGGTACATCCTCACATATACCAACAGGAATAGTGGTAGATTTATCAGCCATTTGCAGAGATATATCTATAGGTATCAGTTTTTCCAGTTGAAGTCTCTTATAGAGAGAAAAAGGCATAACACTAACTCCAGCTCCTAAATCGCACGAAGCAGTTCTAACATAACTATTCTTAATAGAGCAAGGAATAGTTGGAATCCCTGGGTCTCCAAGTTTCTTTGGAACCTTACCATTAAAGGAATAATTAGCAAGCAAAGTAGAAATTTCTTCATTAGGGATCTTCCTTTTATTCGACACAAGATCCTTCATATACTTTGAGTAAGGCGGCAGTTTAATAGCATCAGTCAAAGGAATTTGCAGGAATAAAGGTTTCATCCACTCACAAAACTTTATATAGTGTTCATCTTCCTTTGACTTGTGTTTCTTATCAGGGAAAGGCATAGGTTTTTGCACCCAAGGCTCTCTTTCACTACCATGTTTCTTAGCAACAAAATATTCTTTAGTGTATTTAGTATTCTTAGTGTGCTTTTCTGGTTCTTCTTCAACCTTTTCTTCATTAGGAACATCATTTTCTTCATTACCACTTTCGGTTTCAGCATCAAAGACAGATATACTATTAGGATCTTTAGCAGGTTCAGAGGATTGTACAATAGTTTTATGTTTTTTTCCTTTTCTTATGAGTAGTACCACTATTTTCAGCTTGTTGAGAATCCTTCTCAATTCTTTTGGGATGCCCCTCAGGATATAGAGGATCCTGGGTAGCAGCACCACTTCTAGTTCTAATTTCATAAGCATGTTTTCCTTGGCAGCATCAACTAGCAAGTCTTTTTGCACTTTAATGAGTTGATCTATTTGAGTTTGAACCATTTCAAAATGTTTAACAATCATTTTAACATCATTAGAGGTTCTTTCTATAATATCTTTTAACTAAACAATAGCTCTAGTGTTTTCCATTAGATGGTTTTGCACCCTTTTATTAAAATTATCTTGTTTGACAATAAAGATATCGAATTCTTCTAAGCATTGATCAGGAGATTTAGAGTAAGGGATATCACCTTCATCAAAGTGTTGGAGAGAGTGTACCTCAATAGTAGATGAATGGTGAATTGGCTTACATAATTCTTTTATAGGAGGTAAATTCTTGACATCTGCAGCTTTAATTCCCTTCTCCTTAAGACATTTCCTAGCTTCCTTCATCACTTCATCATTCAATTCAATAACTCCCCTCTTCTTAGATGATGGTATAGGCGCCGATATAGCTGGTTCAGGTATAATTGTTTCAGGTATAGCTGGTTCAGGAGGAGTCCAATCTTCATAATTCTTGCTTATTTTAGCCATTAATTCCTCAGCTTCCTTGGGAGTCCTATTCCTGAAAACACAATCAGCACAACTATCTAGGTATGTCCTAGATTCTTCGGTTAGTCCATTATAAAATATATCAAGAAGCTCATTCTTAGGTAATGGACTTCCAGCCTGTGCATGAATCAAAGCACAAAACCTTGCCCATGATTCAGGCAATATCTCTTTTTCTCCCTGTTTGAAATCAAAAAGTTCCTGCAAAATAGCATGTCTGGCACTAGGAGGAAAATATTTCTGTAGGACGGTACTAATCAAGCAATCAGGGCTATCAATAGATCCATGAGGTAAATTACTAAATCAAGCTTTAGCTTCTCCTTTCAGTGAAAAGGGGAAAATCTTAGCAACAAAGTAAGTACGCATCTTAATATCATCAGAAAACAGGCCACTCATGGTAGAAAGCTCAGTCATATGTGTTACCGCACTTTCATTCTTAGTCCCACAAAAAGGTTCTTTCTCAACAATAGCTATGTAGGATAGATCAACAGAGAAATCATAATCTTTATCTTTAATGTTTATGGGAGAAGCAGCAAACTTAGCATTAGGAGACAATTTGGGTCTAATAGTACGCCTCTCGAGGAGACTCTTAGCAACGCTCCTATCATGGGTGTTTTTACATTCTTTAATAAATTCATCGGTCATCTCAACATAACCGTCTTCAATATCATAACTCTCACTAGACTCAGGTGAACTAACAGGTGTAGTAGTGTCTTCATTAGGAGTTTCAGTATTTCCAGCTATAGTTCTAGCAATCGTAGCATCTAGGAAAGGACCTAATGAACCACTCTTATCAAGCACAGTAGAACCAGCATCATAAGTATCAGAAGTTTCAGATTCAGCACTAGTAGCAGTGTGTGTAGCATGTGTATGTGGTGGTGTAACGAGCTTACTCATAACAGATGGTGAATCAAGAGCAACAGAGCTGTTCAGAACCGTACCTCTTCTTGTAGTGGATGGTAAAATAGGAACCTTGCCATCACGAGACTTACCCATGATGGATGGATGCAGCAAACAATAATGAATCCAAGTGAACAAGATAAATAAAGCTATGCTCCCCGGCAACGGCGCTAGAAAATAGTCTTGATGACCCACAAATATAGGAGGTGTATCGCAGTATTTCCAAGGGAAGTGAAACCCAATTTATTGATTCAACACAAGGGGAGCCAAAGAATATTTATAAGCCTTAACAACTGAGTTGTCAATTCAGCTGCACCTGGAAACAATCTTGCTCACAACAGTTTATCAGTAGCAACAGTTTTGTAGTAGGAATAGTAAAGTAACAGTAGTAGTAAAGTAAAGACAATAGTAACAATAGCAGTAAACAATAGAAAAAGTGTTCGGGAAAGTAGATACGTTTTGGACGTATCACTATGCCAGGTGGATGAATGATAAGTGTAACAATTATAATCTTATAAGTATATGTGTAGGCGAGCAACCCATAATTAGCCAGAACTCCTCTTGGTAGATTTCATCCCAACTTAAATAATCCTACTAGTCTGTTACGAAAACCATGGTCAGTCACTAGACGATTAAGATCCTTCAGGTTCGTTAGCAATTAAGCTCCTTGGATCGGACTAATGCAATAAGCACAGTGGTTCCTCGTGATCCTCGAGTCAAACTAGTTTCCCATCGATATCCCCGTGTCACTCGGGGGTCATCGTCTGCTAACAAACAAGATCCTATCTATGTAGAACAAAGCATCATGTTGTCTGGGCCCTTAATTGACAACAAGCATTAGGCATCCCACAGATAGTCAAGCACACATAATATAGTAATTAAAATCAATCACAAACTAATGGAAAATATATGGAGGCACATCACATCTCACCAATCCCTTACATCTCCCACGCCTAAGGAACTTACTCACACATGAGAGAAGAAAGCATCATCGATATAATTAAATAAATGGAGCTCTTCTCGATATTACCGTGGAGATCTACAATAATAATAGAAAAGTAATACAACACAATCCGAGATAGGAAGAAACAATCTCAAACCCTAATCTTGCAAAGTGAAGATCTCTCTCTCTCAAGTACAAGTAATGGCTATGAGGGTGTGATGGCTAGGAGGTCGAAGATTGTGGAGCGAGATGAAGAACGTCTTCCCCTTCTTCTCCGGATCTCTTCTTTCTCCTTTCTGGATGGTATGGCGGCTATTGTTTTATGATTTTGCGTATGGCCTCTTCACGAAAGTTGTCCCTTTTGACAAGACGGAGGCGGTGGCAATTATACAGCGGGAACTATACTGCCTAAAAAATATTCCCGCCGTATAGTTGCTCGTTAAAGCTACTATGTGCCTCCCTTCATTTCTTCCAAAAAGAGACTTGCTTGTTTTCGCATGAATATTGTGTTTCTCTTGTTAAAACCTTCTATTAATGTTCAGAACCTGAAACACACATTAAAAACCAAGTTTTCTTTGCTACCAAAGTATTAGTGTTAGGTAAAGCTAGAAAACGATCAAATCCAGAAGAAAACCATCAAAAATATGTCGAATCTCATAGCTATGAACTCCCCTAAGCTTAGATGTTGCTCGCCCTCGAGTGAGAAGAAAATAAGGAAGAATAACGGAGATTCGAGACTGAAGTAAAAGATCTTACATGCTCGAATTGGTGTCAAATTCTTTTCTTTACAATTCCTACAATCTTAAACATGATCATACAAATATTCACAAGATTGCACTGAGTCCACTTCCTAACCACGTATATCTTGCTAGCAAATAAATCATATGCCCGAGCAAGTGTCAAAATTCAAGCTAAGAAAGTGAAACAAATTATTTTGGTGTCTCTCTTTGTTGAGAGATGGAAACTTTTTTGCTCTTGTTTCTTTAATCAATTAAGATTACTCAAGTTGGCACCAAAAACATTCAATTTAAGAACAACTCATCTATTTCCACGTCAAAATTTCAAGACTCTCAAAGCACCTTTTTTCCTTTCCTTGTTTTTCAAAAAATTTAGCCCTTTCACAGATAAATCATGCCACTGTTTTTAACATGTTAATTGGAACTGTGTTGCGCACTCATGACCTTGCCGGTAGATAACTGTTGAGCAATAGTGGGTCATAGGAGTACTACAACTTCACTTGGAACGTGAAACCACGAGGAGACTAAAATTTTACCCATCATAGCACTGCAGCTATAGACGCTTATACAACTCAATAGCCGAAATCAAGTGGTTTCCCACATTTAGGTCGTTGATGACCCACAAGTATAGGGGTGTATCGCAGTATTTTTGATAAGTAAGAGTGTCGAACCCAACGAGGAGCATAAGGTGTTAGCGAGTGGCTTGGAGCAGGAATTCTCTGTAAATACTTAGCAAACGGATTTTTAGGGGTTTTTGATAGTGCAGATAAATAAAGTACTAGTAAATAAAAGACAATAATAATAAATGCAGCAAGTGGCCCAATCATTTCTTTAGCAAAGGACAAGCCGGTTGTATTACTTAAGATGATCAAACGTTCTCGAGGACACACGGGAATATCGTCAAGTACTTTCGCTTCGTATAGTTGATTAATCTTATTTAGTTTGATAAGTGTTGTGTGGGTGAACCTGTGCTAATGTACCGACCTTCCTAGGACTAATACATACTTGTGATTATACCCTTGCAAGCATCCTCAAGTACAAGAAAGTAATTAAGATAGAAACCTAACCACAGCTTTAAACTCTAAGACCCTGACGTCCCTTGTGTAAAGGTTTCCTAAAGGGGGTTCGGGTTTCTGTCACTCTAACAAACCCTACAATTAGTAGCCAAATACACAATGCATTCCCCTAGGCCCATATAGGTGAAGTGTCATGTAGTCGACGTTCACATGACACCACTAGAAGAAATACACCACAACTTAAATATCAAACCATTGAATCTTTCTCAACATAACTCCACTACTAACAACATGACTTCTCCCATGTCCTCAAGAACTAAACAAACTACTCACAAGACATCATATGGATCAAGATCAGAGATGATATAATGATAAGCAACAATCTGAACATAACAATAATTCAATGGTTCCACTCAATAGCATCAACTACAAGGAGTAATCAATACCAGGAAAGTTTCCCCTAAGAACTATGCAAGATTCAACCCAATTGTTACAGCGGCATGGAGTGGTGATGATGGTGGTGATGGAGATGACGGTGGTGATGATGATGTTGATGATCCCGATGAAGTCCAGCTTGATGGTGGTTTGATGGCGACGATCTCCCCTCTCCAGGAAGGAATTCCCCCGGCCGAATTCTGTCTGCCGGAGAGATCTTTCTCTCTCTGTAGTTTTCCGCCCTGCAGAGGCGGCCGTATCTTTCTGTGGTCGCTCCTCAGGTATTATAGTTCTGTGGGGATAATATACGTCAGAGGGGAGAGCCTGGAGTGGGCCAAGGTGGCCACACCACCTGCTGGCGTGGCCTAGGGCTGCCCGCGCCAAGGGGTGGTGTTGGCGCCCTGTGGCCCATCTCCACTCCACCTTCTGGCATCCTCCATCTTCTAGAAAAATAGAATTTTCCATTTTTTTCCCAGATTTTCTGATCTTTACGAATTTCGCCTCCAAACCGCACATTTTCCATCAGAATCCTGACTGCAGCGGTCCATGCTCCAAAAGTCATCAACCATGCAAAAACAGATGAAATAACATAAGTATCATCTCTTAATATAAAATATATCAATGAATAATAGTAAATTATGATATAGAATAGTGATGCAAAATGGACGTATCAACTCCCCCAAGCTTACACTTCACTTGTCCCCAAGCGAAAACTAAGCTCAATAAACATGACCTCGGGTTTATGGAGTGAAGAGTCGATAAAATAATATGGACAAGAAGCATCACATTCATCAATACACAAATCATAATAGAAGACAACTCACTATTATATAACTTAACTTGCAATAAGTAAAGGAAACACAATAAAGATACATAAAATAAATCATAATTGGTAATGGCAAACTTAGCTCTTGGTCGAAGAATAGTTGACAATTTGAAGGAGTTCACACATAAAGGGTTTTCAATGATAGCTTTCAAAGTAGTATTCACTAAGATAAGAGCAATGTGCAAAACAAGGAACATAAGAAACATGATTGAATAAACCATCATATGAATGAATGAAACGCAACAACTCAAAATACTTACTTGAGATAGAAGGGAATAGGTTTACTAACTCAACTAAAAAGTAAAACATAGGCCCTTCGCAGAGGGAAGCAGGGATTTCAAGTTTCATAAAGATCTTCCAAAAATTATGATACTTATTAGCTTTCAGCTCTCATTGCCCCTATCATAGGCATCTTTAGGTGATTAAGGTTAAAGTGATCAAATATGAGGATATGCTTGACAAGTTGTAAGTTGAAAATCTCATGTCCCTTGAATACGAGGGCCGCTCCTCATGCTACTAAAGTTTAGTTACCGGTAAGTTCTTGTCATAGTAAGTATATGTGTATCATAGAGAACTGCCAACGGGGTACCCCTTGCCCAATGATAAGGAAGAATCCCCATATCAAAATGACAAGGCAAGCAGACAATGAGCATCTCAGCAATCTTCTTATTTACCATGGGAAAATGGTGCTTTTTTCTCTCTTTCTCTCTTTCCTCTTTCCTCATATCTTTTTTTTATTTTTTCTCAATCTCTATCTCTTTTTTTATATAATAAGAATGCTTCATAGATTGCTCATTATGGTTACGCTGCAGGTTTCCACCATGATTAGGCATGGATTAGACCAGCAGCCCAGGCGTTTCTCTAACACACATACATAACTCCATGGACGTACATGCTCCCCTTTCATTTCACACCGACGACATCCATAAACAAAAGAGCATGGTATGAACTAGGTACAATGTATCCTCTTTATGTCAAAAAAAAACTAGGTACAATGTACAAGTGCAATGTTGAAAGCATTCCCCATGACAGCATGGTTCTGCTAATTGACAACTTACAAAGAGCAAGCATATATGCAACATAGATGGGCACAATGGTTAAAGTTTATTAAGTGCAATAAAGTAAAGTGTGCCATCAAGTTCGTGAGAGCTTTAATCACTAATTTTCACATAACAAGTTTAATTCGGAAGGTAGATAAAAACATGAATTTACTTGGAATAGCAATAGTGCTAGTAGGTAGGTATGGTGGACACAAATGGCATAGGTTTTGGTTTAAGGATTGGATGCACGAGAAGCATTCCCTCTCAGTACAGGATTTTTGGCTAGCAAGGTTGGGTAGAAAGCATAAGAGTTGACGGAAACAAACAAACATGCAAGTGATAAAAATAAACATGCAATCTTCCTTGGAAACACAAAAGATATTAACTAGAGAATACTAAGCTTATGAGCAAATCAAGACAGAAACACGATGAAATTATATTTCTTTAGAGTACTTTTATCTTTTCATTCAATTCTCAAAATAGTGTTGCTACTGACCGAGCCAGGTTTGCCAAAACCAACTAAATTTACTCGATGATCCCAAAGTGATACCGATACTAATAACAAGATCAATCATATAACATGAATTGAAAACTAATATAAGCTATGCAAAAGAGTAAATGAAAGAACTTCTCATTAATATTCCATAACGGCAACTCACACCAAGGGATACATAGATATCTAATGAGAGGGGGGACACTTCCATAATGCAAACCATCCTACATGATAACTTCTCTATTCATGATATGACTCTACTAAAAAGGTAAAAAGATAGAAGATAGTGATATGATACCGCGGCACTCCCCCAAGCTTGGAACAAACCAAGGGGATGCCAAAACCTGATGAGAAATTACTCCTTCGGTGGTGGTGGTGTTCTCTCGATGAGCTTTTTGATCAATTTCCTCAAGTCGTCAATCTCGAGGGTGAGAGTGTGAATCAACTGTGAGTTTTGCTCAATGCGGCTCATGATCATGTCGGGTTGCAAATTCTAGCCCTTGCGATTCTTTCCCCACTCTTCCTCCTTGAAGTCTTCTTTTCCTGCATGGTTAGAACGAGGCATATCCCAAATGGAGGGTAATTTCTCCTTGGGCATATTCTGGAATTGATGCTCATGGATAAGGGTATTGAAGAGATTCTTCGTTGGAGGAGAAGGTGACCGTGGAGCCAAACAGTGACGTGGAGGCTTCCCTCCAGTTGACATCGGTGCAGACTTTTTGATCCTGGCAGGGCTCGCCACCACTCCAATGCTTGCAATGGTAGTGCTGGTGTGTGGATGCTGGCTCTTCTTTGCCTCCTCTTCATCTTTACTCTTGATCTCCTTTTGCTGCCCAGGGTCTTGGGGATCCTCCTCCGCGGGCTCTTTTCCTTTACCCTTGGAGGAGACCATTATGCTTCTAAACTTTAAGAATAGTTCCTGGCAGAAACAGATCGAAACGAAGACACGACGAGAACATGATATTAGAACCTCGGTGGATCCAGGGGATTATATATTACAAATTTTTACAACAAAAGGAAGGTACTGGGAGAAAACAGGTCGAAGATGGAGTCCGAGGTGGCCACACCACCTGTTGGCACAGCCAGGGAAGGTGCGCCAGGGGTGGTGTGAGCCACGCTGGATCTATTTTCGTCCCTCTTTCACTTTGTCGCTTTCCTTGTTGGATAAAAACTGCAAAAATATAACGTGACAGATTTTTCGTGGAGCTTTTCTTACTAAAACTATTACCTATTTTACAACGTACTCTGCAGGTCTCTGAACTTGGTCTTTGATAAATTTTTCCATAGTTATCATTTGAATAACATCAATATCCTCATTGTAAGAATCTCCAGAAATATAGTGCTTGAGTCGCTGACCATTCACCACTTGTGTACTGTTATCTTTTAAAGAAGAAATTTTAATTTCTCCTGAACGATACACTTCTTCAATAACAAAAGGTCCTTCCCATTTTTAGAGTAGTTTTCCTGCAAAAACACTGAGACGAGACCTATACAATAGAACTTTCTCACCAACATGGAACTCTCTCTTATGAATTCTCCTATCATGCAATCTTTTAACTTTTTCCTTAAAGGTCCAGCATTCTCATATGCTTCACTCCTCCATTCATCCAACAAACTTAAGTAAAATAATCTTTCTCACTAGCAAGTTTGCAGTCTCTATTAAGTTCTTTCACTGCCCAATAAGCTTTGTGTTCTAATTCTAAAGGCAGGTGGCAAGCTTTCCCATAAACCGTTTTGTAAGGAGACATTCCCATAGGATTTTTATAGGCAGTCCTACAAGCCCATAAAGCATCGTTCAACTTTTTAGCCCAATTTTTTCTATATCTATTAACAGTCTTTTGCAAGATGGATTTAATTTCTCTATTTGATAGCTCTACTTGCCCAGTAGTTTGGGGATGATAAGCTGAAGCAATTCTATGATTAACATCATATTTAGCAAGGGTCTTTCTAAAACCACCATGAATGAAATGAGAACCTCCATCCGTCATAAGATACCTAGGCACTCCAAACCTAGGAAAGATAATATCCTTAAGCATTTTTAAAGAGGTCTCCCCATCAGCACTTTTTGTAGGTATGGCTTCTACCCACTTAGTAACATAGTCAATAGCAACAAGAATATGGGTATAACCTTTTGAAGGGGGAAAAGGACCCATATAGTCGAATACCCAACAATCAAATGGTTCAATAACTAGAGAGTAATTCATAGGCATCTCATTGAGTCTAGAAATGTCACCAACTCGTTGGCACTCATCACATGATAAAACAAATTTTATTGCATCTTTAAAAAGGGTAGACCAGTAAAAACCTGATTGTAGCACCTTATGTGCGGTTCTATCTCCCGCATGATGTCCTCCATGGGCACTACCATGACATTTCTGCAATATTTCCTTTTGTTCATATTCTAGAACACATCTTCGCATAATACCATCTACTCCTTCTTTATATAAATGTGGGTTATCCCAAAAATAATGCCTCAAATCGTAAAAGAACTTCCTTCTTTGTTGAGCTGTAAAAGTTGGAGGCAAATACTTGGAGACAATAAAGCTAGCATAATCAGCATACCAAGGGCTCCCTCGCGAGCTTACCCCTACTGCGGCTAACTGTTCATTTGGGAAACTATCAATAACAGGCATAGGATCAAAAGAGATGTTTTCCAATCGAGATAAATTATCAGCAATAGGATTTTTAGCACCTTTCCTATCTACAATATGTAGGTTAAACTCTTGTAAGAGCAGCACCCATCTAATAAGCCTAGGCTTAGCATCTTTCTTCATCATAAGGTACTTAATAGCAGCATGATCGGTATGAATGGTAACTTTTGAGTCAACAATATAAGGTCTAAACTTATCACAAGCAAAGACAACAGCTAAGAATTCTTTTTCAGTAGTAGCATAATTCTTTTGAGCAGCGTCACGAGTCTTACTAGCATAATGGATAACATTTAACTTTTTATCTATTTGTTGCCCAAGGACAGCACCTACAGCAAAATCACTAGCATCACACATGATTTCAAAGGGTAAGCTCCAATCAGGTGGTTGAACAATAAGAGCAGTAGTTAAAGCCTTCTTTAGAGTTTCAAAAGCTTCCTTATAATCATCATCAAAAACAAAGGGTACATCCTTTTGAAGAAGATTAGTGAGGGGTTTTGATATCTTAGAGAAATCTTTAATAAACCTTCTATAGAAACTAGCATGACCAAGGATACTACGAATACCTTTCATGTCTCTTGGGCAGGGCATTTTCTCAATTGCCTCAACTTTAGCTCTATCAACTTCTATGCCTCTTTCGGAAATCTTATGTCCAAGGACAATCCCTTCATTGACCATGAAGTGGCATTTCTCCCAGTTAAGAACAAGATTAGTTTCTTCACATCTCTACAAAACTTTATCAAGGTTGTGCAGATAATTATAAAAAGAAGTTCCATGGACGGAAAAATCATCCATGAATACTTCCACAATTTCCTCACAAAAACCATGAAAGATAGCAGACATGCATCTTTGAAAAGTAGCAGGAGCATTACACAAACCAAAAGGCATACATCTATAAGCATAGGTTCCATAAGGGCATGTAAAAGTAGTTTTTTCTTGATCTTGTTGTTTAATAGCAATTTGAGAAAACCCAGAGTATCCATCAAGAAAACAAAAATGGGTCTTTTTAGACAACATTTCTAACATTTGATCAATAAAAGCAGTGGGTAATGATCTTTCTTAGTGAATTTATTAACCTTTCTAAAATCAATGCATATCCGATAACCTACTACTATTCTTTGGGGAATAAGCTCATCATTATCATTAGGCACAATGGTAATTCCCCCTTTTTTAGGGACACAATGAACAAGACTAATCCATTCACTATCAGCAATAGGATAAATAATACCAGCATCAAGGAGTTATAATACCTCGTTTCTTACCACTTCCTTCATCTTAGCATTTAAACGATGTTGATGTTCTACCACTGCCTTTGCATCTGGTTCTACATTGATAGCGTGTTGACATATAGTAGGAGAAATCCCCTTTAAATCATCTAGAGTATAGCCCATAGCTCCTCGGTTTTTCTTCAATACCTCCAATAATCTTTTTTCTTCCTTCCCTGAAAGTTTAGAACTAATAATAACAGGATATATTTTATTGTCTTCAATGTAAGCATATTTAAGATCATCAGGTAAAGGTTTTAGATCGAAAACCGTATCCATTTTAGGTGGCAATGTGGTACCCAAATCTTCCATAGGCAAGTTATGCTTAAGCATCTTTGGTTGACGACGGAGAATCTCGTCAATCTTATTTCTTTCTTCCATGAAGATTTCACATTCGTGGTCTTCCACAAATTGATGCAAAGCATTGTTAGGAGCAAGAGAGATAGAAGCAAGTTGTTCAACTCTAAAATCCTCATTAGGGGTTTCATTTTCACAAGGAACTTTAGTAAATTTCGAAAAATTAAACTCATAAGATTCCCCATCAAATTTAGTTAAAATTTTCTCCCTTTTACACTCTATAATGGCTCCACATGTGTTCAAGAATGGTCTACCAAAAATGATAGGATAGGTTTTACTAGCAGCTGAACCAAGTACTAGAAAATCAGCAGGATATTTAATATTACCACAAAGAACTTCCACATCTCTTACAATACCATTTGGAGAGATGGTCTCTCTATTAGCAAGGTGAATAACCACATCAATCTCTTCTAGTTCGCAAGGACTAATTTCATGCATAATTTGTTTGTAAAGCTCGTAAGGAATAGCACTTGAACTTGCACCAATATCACATAAACCATAATAGCAATGATCACTGATTCTAAAAGAAAGCACAGGGACACTATCCTTTTTAGTTCTATTTGGATGAGAGACAATATTAGAAGCATTCTCACAGAAGACAATGTGTCTATCTTCTACACTTTTAGTGACTAGGTCTTTCACAATTGCTACTGCGGGTTCAATGTTTATTTGTTCATCAGGTTTTACAGTTCTCTTTGTACTTTTATTAATTACACTAGTTATCATAGGGTGCTCCTTTACCTTATCCGAGAAGGGTATTTTCTCGATATAAGGTTCAGGTAAGATGTGATCAATAGTGCAAAATTCAGTACTTCTAATAGGAACATAATCAATAATATTTTTATATGGTGCATGATACTTGTTTCATTCCTTTTTTGGAATTTCAATATAAGAGGCAAAAGCCTTAAAACAATTTGCAATAACTGAGAATGAAGACCATAAGCATTACTAATATTCTGAAAGTCATCAGTTCCCATAAAAGATTCAATGCATTCATAATCATAATTTATACCTGACTTTCTTCCTTTATTATTCTCCCATGCTTCAGAATTGTCTTGAATACGGTCTAGAAGATCCCATTTAGCTTCTTCTTCCATGTATGTAAATGATCCAGCACAAGAGGCATCCAATAAATCCTTATCATGAAGAGAAAACCTTGCATAAAAGTTATTGATAATAATATTGTTGGGGAGCTCATGAATAGGACATTTGAGCATTAGTAACTTCAATCTCCCCCAAGCTTGAGTTGTACTCTCTCCAACAAGAGGCCAAAAGTTGTATAGTTGATTCCGATCTTTATGAATCTCACTAGGAGGATAAAACTTTGAATAAAAGAGAGGTACTACTTCCTCCCATTCAAGAGCTTGACCATTCTTCAGCATCTTATACCATTCCTCGGCTCTTCCTTTCAGTGATAATGAGAATAACTTCTTCTTGACTTTATCTATTGTAATACCTGCACACTTGAACAACCCGCATAATTTGTGTATAAAGAGCAAATGATCACCGAGATGGACAGTTCCATCTCCAACATAATAGTTATCCATAACACGATCAATAATTCTTGTAGGTATTTTAAAAGTATCATTCTCAACAGGTGCTGGTTCATATATTACCTTAGAAGTGGTAGTAGCATCACGAAATAAGAAACTCAGCGAATTATCCATACTGAAATAAAGTAACTAACATAAGTGAACAATACTCACAGTAGAAGTTTCCTTTAGAAGTTCCACTCTCTAATAGCGCTTCACTCCCCGGCAACGGTGCCAGAAAATAGTCTTGATGACCCACAAGTATAGGAGGGTGTATCGTAGTATTTTCGATAAGTAATAATGTCAAACACAATGAGGAGCAGAAGGTGTTGACGAGTGGCTTGGAGAAGGAATTCTCTATAAATACTTAGCAAACGGATTTTTAGGGGTTTTTGATAGTGTAGACAAATAAAGTACGAGTAAATAAAAGACAATAATAATAAATTTAGCAAGTGGCCCAATCCTTTCTTTAGCAAAGGACAAGACGGTTGTATTACTTAAGATGACCAAACGTTCTTGAGGACACACGGGAATATCGTCAAGTGCTTTCTCTTCATATAGTTGATTAATCTTCTTTATTTTGACAAGTGTTGTGCGGGTGAACCTGTGCTAATGTACCGACCTTCCTAGGACTAGTACATACTTGTGATAATACCCCTTGCAAGCATCTGCAAGTACAAGAAAGTAATTAAGATAGAAACCTAACCACAAGTTTAAACTCTAAGACCCTAATGTCCCTTGTGCAAAGGTTTCCTGACGGGTGTTCAGGTTTCTGTCACTCCGTCAACCCCTATGATTAGTAGCCAAATACACAATGCATTCCCCTAGGCCCATATTGGTGAAGTGTCATGTAGTCGACGTTCACATGACACCACTAGAAGAAATACACCACAACTTAAATATCAAACCATTGAATCTTTCTCAACACAACTCCACTACTAACAACATGACTTCTCCCATGTCCTCAAGAACTAAATGAACTACTCACAAGACATCATATGGATCAAGATCAGAGATGATATAATGATAAGCAACAATCTGAACATAACAATAATTCAATGATTCCACTCAATAGCATCAACTACAAGGAGTAATCAATACCGGGAAACTTTCCCCTAAGAACTATGCAAGATTAACCCCAATTGTTACAGCGGTATGGAGTGGTGATGGTGGTGGTGATGGAAATGACGGTGGTGATGATGATGATGATGATCCCGATGAAGTCCATCTTGATGGTGGTATTGATGGCGATGATCCCCCCTCTCTAGGAAGGAATTCCCCCGACAGAATTCTGTCTGCCAGAGAGATCTTTCTCTCTCTGTAGTTTTTCGCCCCGTAGAGGCGACGGAATCTTTCTGTGGTCGCTCCTCAGGTATTAGGGTTCCGTGGGGATAATATACGCTAGAGGGGAGAGCCTAGAGTGGGCCAGGGTGGCCACACCACCTACTGGCGCGGCCTAGGGCTGCCCGCGCCATGGGTGGTGTGGGCCCCATGTGGCCCATCTCCACTACCCCTTCTGGCATCCTCCGTCTTCTGGAAAAATAGAATTTTCCATGTATTTTCCCAGATTTTCTGATCTTCGCAAATTTCGCCTCAGCACCTTTTCCATCAGAATCCTGACTATAGCGGTCCATGCTCCAAAAGTCATCAACCATGCAAAAACAGAGGAAATAACATAAGTATCATCTCTTAATATGAAATATATCAATAAATAACAATAAATTATGATATAGAATAGTGATGCAAAATGGACGTATCAATCGTTCGTTGGCCAGCAGAGTTAATAGTTCCCCATGGAGCACGACAGTGTTGTAATGACACGCATAAAGAAATATCTTACTATAATTGTTCGAGAAAGTAGTGGCATAATCTCTACTACTTCGAAGCATCCATTTTATCAGACAATTTCATTCAAGAGTGATATCGAGTCTATTTACATTAAGCTCAAATGGGGTTGAGTAGTTCTAAAATCAAATACTTTGGGCTAAACATGGACTCAAGTCATCTTTTGGATGCTTTTTATTGTTGTAGAAATGTCGGAAATAGTTTTAACCAAGTTCATTGCTCATTATTTCAAAGCTAAAAAGGAGACACTAGCAAAGGAATAGAATTTATACGATAACAAGCTAAGTGGGGAGTGGCTCAAGTGCAAGCGAGTAAATAATTTTAGGGTCAATTTAAAGTTGCAAAAAAGGTGATGAAAGGAATGTGATACCTCTTCTTGCTTGCTTCGTTCTCGTACTTGAGTCGAACCCCCTCTATATTTCCCTATTGCCAAGTCACCTAAAATTGAGCAATCTCCGAGAGAAACAAAGAAACAAATTTGCAATAAAGCTTACAACTATTTTTTGTGTGTTTTCGGTTTAGGAATGCGAACTGAAAGTAAACATGCAATTTTTAAGGAGCAAATTAAATCAAAAGAAGAAATAAAAATATGAATGCAAGGTTTGGAGGCTTTCAGCGGCGGGTACGGATACTACTGGTAGTAATCAGGGAAGTGGGTCATGAAGTGGCTGAAGTTGTGAGTTAAGGTACTAACATCCTCATTCACTCCTTGTAGCGTGTGGTTAATCTCCCCAACGCGCTGGTTGAGCTACAGAAAATCTTGATAGGGGACGTTGTTGAACCCCTGCTGCTACTGATTGGGCCATGGGTCCTAGGATCGCTCATGTTGTTGCTTATGTCCCTCCCAAGTAGGGTTGTATTCCTGCTCCTGCTCATCCTGTTGCTCTCCTTCTTCATCTTCTTCTTGATCTGGCTGGAATTCAGCCATGATATCCACCACTTGATCCTTGGTGAGGATCCAGTTGTCCTTCGCCACAATCGAGAAGGCTTGTGTACAGGGCAACGAAACCTGCTCAACTTGTGCATCATCAAGATAACAAAATTGATATGCTCAGAGCCTCTTGTCAGCTCGGTAAACACCGAGGAAACCACAAGCATTTCTATATTTGACATCCATAAGTTTAGAGCCGTCAACAGGTTGCATAATAGGTAATGGAATTTCCAATGCTAGGACAAGGTGGGTTACCAATCCACCAATGAGAATGTCACCTTTCTTTTTGTTGCTCTGGTGGCGAAGGTGTTGGAGGAGTAGAGCCGGAGGATTGGGGCTTTGCGGTGCATTGGGGAAGAGTGCCTTGGTGATCATGGCCATGTCCGCAGTGGCCATGGAACCGGTATCTCCTCTTCCCAACAGTGTATTGGCGAGGAATAAGGCGAAGTAGCGAATTGTTGGGTTCTGAATGGTGGACATCTTCTTCTGGTAGAAGTCCCTACCACCGTTAATATAAATAACCTCCCATGTTTCTCCACTTGATACGCTATATAAATTTGTAACAGTTGACTCCCCATCGTGAGGGAAGCCAAAAGCATCACAAAATTGTTGGAAAGTTATTTCATATGGCCGCTGGTTTATAGTGAAGCTTACCGTGCACACATTACCTTTCTCCTTGTGGTCATCATAGAAAGAGGCGAGGAACTCATAGGTGAGCTCGGTGTAGGTATTTTGTTTTGCATAGGCGAGTAATGATAGCCCTGCATTTGCACACATGAGGTCAAAGTCCTCCTTCAACCCTCCTACTGTAAGAAAGCTATCATCGGCCCAACGTGTGGGCATCACCCTCCTTGATGAAACCATGACCAACTTGTTGGTGAGCTCGGCCCGGAGCCCTGAGCTCTAGCCACGTTGGCGCTTACTCTTGCGAAAAATTCTACCAATTTTGTTCATCTTGATGCACTAAAAACTTTCACCATTAAACCTTAGGCATATAGTTTCCACATGATATACGAACGATTCTACATGGAAAAATTTAATCCTAACTTGAGAAATTAAAAGGGAAAAACAAAACAAGCTTGAGTTCATCCACTAGATCAATGTGAGAGTTTCAACCATGGAATTCTAAAAATAAAGCATGGATAGGGAGAAAAACATACCGATATGTTGATTCCCCAACTCAAACGAATGAAATCGATGAAGAATCAAGAATTCTAGGTGAGTTTTGAGGGGTTTGGAGAGAGAATATTAGAGAAAAAGTGACGAGGAGGAAGAACCCTAGCCGTCCCGGTGCGTTTAATTGGTCGCGCAGAACTATACGGGCGGGAAAAGTAGTTCCCGTCGTATAGTTGCGGTGGCGTCTACAATTAGGGTTTCTTCATGCCAGATCATAGCTATACGGGCGCAACTATACGGCCAGATCAAAATGGTCCCGTCGTATAGTTGGTCATCAAACCTTCTGGAGCCTCAAGATAAATTTTCTGAGACAAGCATCGATAACTATACGGCCAAACTATACGGCCGGATTTTTTATTCCCATCGTATAGTTGGTCGTTAAACCATTAGTATCCTACAAAAGAAGTTTTACAAAGGCAACGATAACTATACGGCCGGAATTTTTATTCCCGCCGTATAGTTGGTCGTTAAACCATCAGTATCCTAGAAAAGAAATTTTATAAAGGCAACGATAACTATACGATCGGAACTATATGGTTGGAATTTTTATTCTAGCTGTATAGTTGGTCGTTAAACCATCAGTATCCTAGACAAGAAATTTTACAAAGGCAAAGATAACTATACGGCCGGAACTATACGGCTGGAATTTTTCCCGCTATATAGTTGGTCGTTAAACTTTCTGTACCAAGATTTTTCACCCAAAATTTTCAGAGATTCACTTTTTAATTCGGACAAAATGATTAAGCTAGTTTTTATAGATAAAACTCAAACTTTTATTTTTATACTTATTCTATGCTTGTTCAATCGATATTTCTAATACCTTTTGGTAGTTGCATCTTCACGGGCGCGCTTCCGTAAGAATGTCTATGAAAAAGTTGTAGGAATGTGATGACCATCTTATTCTTTAATTTATTTTATTAATGTGATGGGTTGACTCCAATTAAGCATTTTATTAAGAATGGTTGAATAATTCAACCCCTTCTCTGTTCTCGAATTCTTACCTTGGGTTGCCCCTTATCAAAGGCACTTACCACATGAACTCGTTTTTCTGGTGGAATCTATCTTTCTCCTTCTTCTAGCTTCTTTGGAAAATACCAGATGATTTCAGCATCATAAACATTGAAGATTATTTTTCCCTCAGCAGAATCAATTGACGCTCCTGTAGTACTAAGGAAAGGTCTTCCAAGTATTATGGATAATTTTTCATCCTCTGGAATTTCAAGAATAATAAAATCAGTGGAAATAACATGCTCATCTATTCTAAGTACAACATCCTCAATCATACCAATGGGTTGTTTAGTGGACTTGATAGCCATCTGTAAAGTGATAATAGTAGGGGAATACTGCCCTAATCCTAACCTTTTATAGAGGGAATATGGCATTACACTAACTCCTGCACCTAAATCACACAAGGCATTATGAATATCTGTTTTGCCAATTGAGCATGAAATAGTTGGTATTCCGGGATCCCCCGATTTAGACAATGGCTTCCCATTAGCAGGATAACTAGTCACCATGGTAACGGTTTCAGTTATTTCTTTATTTCTACTAAGAATATCACGGAGGAATTTAGAATATGTAGGAACTTTTATTGCATCCGCAAATGGAATTTCCGGACGAAGATCACCAAGTGTCTTTTTGAAAGAATCATAGATTACCTGATCCGGTGCTTTCTTTTTTCGATCTAGATAAGGAAGCTTTTGCTCACCTTTCTTATTCTTGTCTTTTACCTTTTGTGGGGGGTCAGGCTCTTTTGTTGCTGCTTATCGCTCTTCTTCTTTTCTACTACAACAACTTGATCTTCATTGCTTATCTCTTTTTCTTCTCTTGGATCAACTGTCTCTGCATCAGAATCATAACGGTCATCCTATGCATCAATTTGCTCCTCCATGGTTTGATCTTGTGTTTCTTGAGCAATTTCATCTTGAGGATCCACCAGTGTATCATCTTCTTGGCTTGCTTTGAGCAAGGCTTTTTCCTTTCGATCTTTTTATGCTTCACATTCTAGTGGTCCTAATGGTCATGTAACAACAGCACCTCCCCATGTATCAACATTAGTAGAAACTGGAATATCTATATCATCTTGAAGAAAAATTTGATAACCAGATGCTATTTGTTCACATTCGGTTTCAATCATACTAAGGTACTTATGAAACAATTTTATTTATTGGCCAATCTCATCATAATTTTCCGTGAGTTCCGCCAAAATCTTCTTATGTCTTTGAAATTTCTTATGTAGGTTATTATGAGATTTTGCTTGTCAATGTTTAAATTCTTGAAAAACTTTTCTAGTTTCATCTTCTTCAGTAAAAACTTGTAACAAGTCTACTTTGTTTTCCCTAACAAGTTCAGAAGGTATACCTTTTTCTTTCATTGTTTGCATACTTCAGGCATAAGATCATGAGTTATACGAAGTATCCCTTTTTCTAGCTTAGTGCCAAAATCAGGATTATATAAAGAATCATTGTTAGCCCTAGTAGACATCAATTCTAAACATGCTTGAATAGTTAAAGTATTTATCGATCCTCCTACTAATAAGTCAAGCAACTCTCTACGTTGAGTATTAAGACCATAGAAAAGTAAATGGAAAATAGTTGATTCAGAATAGCCATGATTAGGAATACTATTGATCATCCCAAAGAATCTATCCCAGGCTTGTGGGTAGTGTTCTCCCATGTTCTGACTAAAGTTGCCTATATTCTTTCTAATTTCAGTTACTTTTTTAATAGGATTAAACCTGTTTATGAATTTAACAATACAGTTTTCCCAACATTTAATGTAATGACGAGGGAGAGAATATAACCAGTCTAGAGCCTTACCTTTAAGATACCAACGAAATAATTTTAGACGAGAGAAGTCCCTTGGCAAACCGTTTGGTCCAAGTGATGTTATCACATCGTTGAACTCTCTAAGATGTCTTCCTGGGTCATCATCTTCCCTTCCACTGAAAGCTTTTTCCTGCAAAATTTGAATAATCTCACCATCAAATCGATATTCTCTAACTCCAGGATTAGGAAATTCTTTTGGTTGTTTAAGAAAAGCAGAACTTGGAGCATTGTATTCTCTAAGATTTTTCTCAGGTTTCTTGGGAGTTGTCCTGTAAATGGACATGATTTCCATAAAATCACTCAGGTTTTCAACTTCAACCTTATTTGATCTTTAAAAAATTCAATAAATTCGTCGCGCCTTTGAATAGGCACGCGCTCAATATAATCTAGTAAATAGGTCCTACCAGAGCGTGTAGACCCATTGTCTCTTAGGGAGACCATTTTGTAGTAGTAACACCTGAAATGTCAAGAGATAAACACTTAGCGCTTAGCTCCCCGGCAACGGCGCCAGAAAATAGCTTGATGTCTGCAAGTGCACAGAGCGTTTATAGCTAGTTTTGAAGTATAGATATCGATCCCACAGGGATCCCAAAGGTAAGTATTTATGAATGAAGTCTCTGTCA
Organism: Avena eriantha; assembly: GCA_910589775.1. Lineage (NCBI taxonomy): Eukaryota > Viridiplantae > Streptophyta > Magnoliopsida > Poales > Poaceae > Avena > Avena eriantha. The sequence goes on from OU342746.1 coordinate 336,982,192, forward strand.
CACTAAAAGTTGTCACAGGTCTTCGAGTGAATTTAATACAAGTGTGGAAATAAGAATGAAATTTGGATTAAACTGGATGTACTTAAATAAAACTAAAATGTAAACTTCGGGAATAAAAAGCATAAAAGTAAAGAACGGTTCAATTGTTTGTGGTTTTCTGTAGATGACAAAGAAGGCGCGGGGAGATATAGTTCATGGTGATAGTGACTGTGCCAGGTGGACGAATGATGAGTGTAACAATTATAATCTTATAAGTATATGTGTAGGCGAGCAACCCATAATTAGCCAGAACTCCTCTTGGTAGATTTCATCCCAACTTTAATAATCCTACTAGTATGATACCAAAACCATGGTCAGTCACTAGACGATTAAGATCCTTCAGGTTGCTTAGCAATTAAGCTCCTTGGATCAGACTAATCCAATAAGCACAGTGGTTCCTCGTGATCCTCGAGTCACACTAGTTTCCCATTGATATCCTCATGTCACTCGGGGGGTCGTCGGTCTGCTAGCGAACAAGATCCTATCTATGTAGAACAAAGCATCATGTTGTCTGGGCCCTTAATTGGACAACAAGCATTAGGCATCCCACAGATAGTCAAGCACACATAATATAGTAATTAAAGTCAATCACAAACTAATGGAAAATATATGGAGGCACATCACATATCACCAATCCCTTACATTTCCCAGGCCCAAGGAACTTACTCACACATGAGAGAAGAAAGCATCATCGATATAATTAAATAAAGGGAGTTCTTCTCGATATTACCATGGAGATCCACAATAAGAATAGAAAAGTAATCCAACACAATTCGAGATAGGAAGAAACAATCTCAAACCTTATTCTTGCAAAGTGAAGATCTCTCTCTCTCTCTCTCTCTCTCTCTCTCTCTCAAGTACAAGTAATGGCTATGAGGGTGTGATGGCTAGGAGGTCAAAGATCGTGGAGCGAGATGAAGAACGTCTTCCCCTTCTTCTCTGGATCTCTTCTTTCTCCTTTCTGGATGGGATGGCGGCCATTGTGTTATGATTTCACGTTTGGCCTCTTCACGAAAGTTGTCCCTTTTGACAAGGCGGAGGTGGCGACAACTATATGGCGGGAACTATATGGCCAGAAAAATATTCCCGTCGTATAGTTGCTCGTTAAAGCTATTGTATGCCTCCCTTGATTGCTTCCAACAAGATACTTACTTGTTTTCGCCTAAATATTGTGTTTCTCTTGTTAAAACCTTATGTTAATGTTCAGAACCTGAAACACAAATTAAAAACCAAGTTTTCTTTGCTACTGAAGTATTAGTGTTAGGTAAAGCTAGAAAACGATCAAATCCAGAAGAAAACCATCAATAAAAACCATCAAAAATATGTCGAATCTCACAGCTATCAAGAGCCTGATGCTTAACGTAAAACATGAGAAGAGCGCCCAAATTTGGCATTAAGTTACAATTATTAATAGCAGCTTTTGTGAGGATCAACATGTCCTCCTCATTAACTCTAGTAAACTCACCACGTGCCTGCAAAGTGTTAGCAATTACATATTATAAATATCGAATAGCAGGATGATCAATTTGGTTCGCCTTGGGTGTGTTTCCACGAATTATCATAAAATTAAACTACTGTGAAGGGGAAGGATTTAAAACAAAGGTAGTTGTGTCTACATCAGTGGTGTTGTTGCCAAACCCAAAGCAATGGGCCCATTGGCTAAGTGCCAAGGTGTACTCACAGTTCATAAGGCGGAACTTGATGCAATCAACTCCGGGCCTTTGTTCCTTGGTACAACCGTAAGGATCCACCGTGTGTGTCAAGGTTATGAAGAACTCATGCGTCAAGTGGCGATATGTGGCACCATCCTAAAAGACAAAATCATACAAACCAACATTGTTGCAAAGTAAATCGAAATCAGCACGAATGCCAAGATGGTTCAGGATATAAGGACATGTCCACTTGGTGGACTTGATTTCTCGGAACTTGAGACGATTGAAACGGTTCGGCTGGAACTCCTCAGTGAACTCAATACCTAGTGACTCGGGGGGTCAACGTGTCAACGGGTGGTGTGGAGGATTTCGAAGCCATCTCACGTGTATGGCTCCTCATGTTCATCTAATAATAAAAATAAGACAAAGTAATAAAGGATTGCTAATAATTTTTTTGGTCCAATAGAAACACAGCATAAGTGATTCTCTACACTAACTACAAAATAAACTCCTCTAAAAACAATACTAAGAATGCTCAATATCAAGATTGAATCAAGAACAAGACCTAAGTCTAGATTGATAATGATGAATGATTGAGTGAAGCTTTTGCACAAATAAACTTAGGATCGAAGGAGAATCATACCTTAGATCGAATGAGTGTGAGGAATCGAAGAAAGAATAAGTAAATTTGAAGATCCAATGGAGGTGGTTTGGAGTTTGGAGGAAGAAGAAAGAGAAAGATTGATTTTGGTGATTTTTATGTTACCTCCTCGGGCTGAATACAGTGGCTGCATACGTGGTATGGGCGGGAGGTACGGCCGGAGCCCTCCCGTACCGGGTGACTTACCTTGGGGGCGATGATTTCTCCCAAATGGTGCACTCGGTACGAGCGTGTAGTACGGTCGCGCGTGCCTATACGGCTAGTCGTTATCTGTACTAAGTCTTTGCTTGAAATATGATGTTTTCTCAAGGGTACGGTACGGGCGCGCGGTATGGGCGCTTCCAGCCATACCAGTGGTCGTTATCGGCACTAATACCTGCGGCAAAAATTAGAATTTCTATCTTCCTTTGGCTTGTTGTGGTACGGGCGCACAGTATGGTCCCTTTCAGCCGTACCAGTGGTCGTTAAAAACATTGTGAGCTACAAAACTCATTTTTCTGATTATAAGCTCTGTGTGCCTTTGCATATCTTATCAAAGGACAAAATAACAGCAAATATACTAAGTAAAGATTCAGCAATACTTCTTAGGCCATGTGTTAGTAAAATAAAATATAGATGATTACATTACTTCTCTCTCCAAAGGTCTTCTTGAACACTCTTTATTAAAAACAAAAATAAAACTAACACAATAAAAACTAATACATAAAGAAAATTTATTTCACATGGGTTGCCTCCCATGAAGCGCTTCTAGTTAAGGTCAATTAGCTTGACCTTGATGGAAATCACTTAGATTTAAGAAGTGGAACACCCACTCCAAAGTAGTTGGCTTTTAAAGTAATTACACCATCATCATCATTAGGCTTGGCCTTCTTTTCCCTAGCGAAGTGGACTATAAAAGGATCTCTAGATGGTAGCCATATTCTCACATTCCCTTCATGTAAATTAATCAAAGCTTTAATACTTCTTAGGAATGGCCTACCTAGAATTATAGGTGTTATGGGATCTTTAGGCATGTCCACAATAACAAGATCAATAAGAGCATGACTACCTTTAATTTCAACAACTATATTTTCTTTTATCCCAACAGCTTGTTTATAAGTTGGATCGGCTAGATGGAGTCTCAATTCAGTTGTAACAAATGGAACCAAGTTTAATTTGTCGAATAAACTTTTGGAAATTGTTGAGATGCTCGCACAAAGATCACAAAGTGTGGATATCTCATTGACTCCCAACTTAATTTTAATAGTGGGCTCAAATATATCATCTAGCTTAGCTGGAAGCTTATCAGCTAGTCTTTTATACTCCATCTCTAAATCTCGAACTTTAGATGCTACTTGTTGAATAAATTGTTGGTACATAGCATTATTACCTTGTTCTATACTTGGATTCTTCATTGTGATCATCTTTAATATATCTTCCATGGTATATTCCGGTGTTGGCACGTTGCTATAATCCAGCTCTTCAGGTTTCTCTCGTTGGTTACCACCCTCATCATCTTGAGGTCTTCTATCGGATTTGTCTTGGGTTTTCTAGAAAACTTTGCTAGTATGAGAGCTTAGCTCTTAGCTACATTACCTAGTTGTGCCACCACAGTCTTTGTCCTTTCCTGTAGGGCTTGCACATCATTCCTAATTGCAATGGCCTGGTTAGATAATTTTCCTATACTACTTTCATGATTCTCCGTGATTTTAATAAGAATATTATTTTGCTCGGTTTGAGCTTGTAAAACACAGATCAAAGCTTTAAGTGGTGATGTTGCTGTGATCCCGAATGGGGCGCTAAGCAAAGACGGTATTACCCTTTCTGTCACTAAGGTACCTATGAGATCGCCGCTAGCGAAGTATCTCACCTCAAGCCTTTATCAATCTATGGGATCTTTGGTACCTACAAGTCCACATATCGAGACAAGAGACAAAGAAACAAAAGATACAAATCTCAATTGCAAAAAAAATATAGTACTCCCATGATCTAGATCCACATAATCGCTGAGAGGTTTCTCCCAAACCCACAGCCCATAAGGACTACTCACTCATAAAAAATAGACTGGAGATAGAAAACATCATACACATACTTAGATTGAAATCAAATATTCTTACAATGGTCACCAAATCACAAGGAGATCTAAAGTACGAAGCAATGGCTATGGCTAGTGGAGGGATGGATGTTGGAAGTGACGAACAATGGATGAACAATAGTGCGGATCTCCTTTGGTGGTGTTGTGATGTAATCTGGGAATGACGGCTCTCTGGCCAGCGCCTGGAGCCTCTAAATATATAGGCATCTTCACGAAAGTTGTAGGGTTTGACGAGACGAAGCTGCCTCCACCTGGTACGGATAGGCAGTACGGGCGGAACCTGCCCATACCAGTCGTCGTTAAGCTTGCTAACGCCCTGGAAGTACTCCCCAATTACTTGTCCATGTGGACTTCCTCAAAAACCTTCATTATGACTCCTTATTTCGTGTTAAAAAGAGTTTATAGCATAAAACCACCACATTTCTGCAAAAAATTCGAAAAACCACCAGTTTACGTTCTAATCGCATAAAACCACCACTCTACTGCAGATTGTTTGCAATGTGCGCTAACCGCCTGATTTAGGCCGATTGACACTGGATCTGGCAGATGGGGCCCACTCGTCAGGCACGGTCGTTAATGACTGTTAACAGCAAGAGTGGGTTCACCCTCATTTCTACAGAACGCAACCCCGACCCCGGCCTAGGCAATTTCGAGGCCCATTGAACCTGACCCTGACTGCGGCGTTGAGCTCCACACCCGTTGCCGCCGCATCGCCATCGCCGCCGGTGGACTGTCCACGAACTCCGACAACCGTCCTCGCCATGCCTAGTTGGAACGATGGTGAGTCGTCGAGCCCTTCTCCGCTAGGGGTAAGTTTCCCAAATCTAGGGTTAGGGTTTCTGAATTGGGTTGGAATTTTTTTGGATTTGAACTCATTTCTTTGCATTTTTTGTTCGTTTAGCACTTTGTAGCTATGGACTATGCACCAGACACCTGCGATGACCCCCAGTTTCATGGGATTGTAGTGGACTGCTTGGTGACATGTCGTGGGAATGGATTGGTGCCACAGAAGTGTGTTGCCTTTGAAGGGACGAACACTGGAAGAAGGTTTTACATGTGTCAGATAGGGAATGTGAGTTGTACTAAACTCAACACATTTTTCTTCTCTCAATTTTGTCATATCTGAAAATTAGATAGGGTTAGCAGACCAGAAAAGTAGATATAGATGCTTGATTTGTTAGTTAGATATGGATATGCTAGTATACAAAAACCTAGATATATACTGCAGTAGCTTTCTTGGATATGTTAGTAGAACAATTTTATTACACTGTTGGATATAAATTAGCTTCCTTGGATATATATTTAGCTTGCTTCTATATTGTTGGATATAGCAGTCGACCTTTATTCCCTGATTCTAGTTACATTTTTTATAGGAAGTTATGAACTATGGTTTTGTGTCATGGGTTGATGAAGAAGAGTGGCCAGACACAATGAAGAATTCTTTAGATAGGTTGTGGCACATGTACTTTGAAGCAAACAGGGTTAGGATTGAAGAAAGGATTGACAATGCTAAACTGGTGCAGCAGCTATCTGGTGAGAAAACAAAGATAGAGAAGAAGCAGAACAACCTGTTAGATGATGTGTCCAAGTTCATGGCACATACAAAGAAGAAGGTGGTGATGGAGAATTATAAATAATCTAGTCTAGTGAGGAGGATGTTGGGCTTGTGGTGAAGGAAAGAGATGAAGCTTTGAAGAAAGAAGTGACTATGCTAAAGCAGGTGCATCAATCTCCAGTAGCCATTATGAAGGTGAAGCATGAAAATTGGGATGAGGAAAAGGTGGCATTGAAGGCAGAGAAGAACAAGTTGGAGCATGTCCTGTATGATCTGTTCAATTTCACTAATGGTCTGAAGCAGAAGGTGGAGAAGATAAAGGAACTGTGTGATGAGTGATATCTATTCTAGGCATGTAATATTGTGAAGCAAACTTTATCTATTTAGCTTCCTGGTCTGTGTAATGTTTTTTGAATTATAAGTACCTGTGTTGAGTTCTGAGCACTTTGTGAACTTTATGTGTAATGTTATGTTGAATTCCAAGTGCTTGTGTTATTTTCATGCTAAATCATGTATGACACTTGTCTTATGTTTCTTGTCTATGAACCTGGCATGCATTTTATAAAACATTGTAGATATTATCTACATATGTTCGGGAATTGCTGAATTATCAAGTATAACATAGTCTGTAGATAATATATTCCATTGTGTAAAACATTGTAATATGAACAATGCATTTTGTAAAACATTATAAAACACAGTCTTAGAACAACATAGGTGTACACAACATAGTCTTAGAACAACAGTCATACAGAAGATAGTGTTAGACCAACATAGTCTAAAACCAGCACAGTCATACACAAATATGGTTCCACTAGATAGTTTTAAACAACATAGTCTTACACACAGTGCTGAAATAACATAGGCCATCACTTCTTTGAGATTCTGGAGCCTTTGTAGCTACTGTGCTTTCCTGCATTAAGGTATCCCTGCATCCTATGTGTTAGTTTGGGCTCTCTGCCACTAGTCCTTGGTGCAGCTGAAGATGATGCTTGTGTTGACCTTGCTAGAGGAGGCCTTGCTGTTGGTGTTGCCCTTGGTGCAGTTGAAGATGATGCTGGTGTTGCCCTTGCTCGAGGAGGCCTTGCGGTTGGTGTTGCCCTTGGTACTGGAGCCCTTGGTGCTGGAGGAGGCACTGCTGGAGAAGATTATGCTGCTGGAGGGGGCACTACCTTTGGTGCTAGTGTTGCCCTTGAAGTTCCTGCCTCCTTAGTGAAGTTTTCCTTGTTTGACTGCACAAACATTTTAGTGTACAATATTTATAGAAATATTTTAGTATACAAGATCTATAGACCTAATGAAGCATACTTACTTGGTGCTGACTTTTTCTAAGTTGTAATTTTTGCCTTAACTACATAGGACATGAAGTAAACTATGTCCAACTAATTTGCAGTTGCTACATGTAATACTCCCCATACTTGAGCTATGCCTAGGTGTAGGCACCTCATGGACACCTTTCCTTTTAACTATTTTCTTTCTTCCTGGATTCTCCCTAAAAATAGGTGGATCAATGTCCCTAGTATCTATCTTAGGCTACTCATCAGGGCCAGGGACAGGGTATATTACATGCTTGAATGCTTTTTTGTACATGTCCTTTTTTAAGAAGTCATGTACATAATCTTCTGGGTGATGCTTGCTTTTGGAGATAACAGAGATGGCATGGTTACATGGGATGCCAGTGAGATCCCATGCTTTGCATCCACAAGTCTCGGCTCTCAAATAAACTGCATGTACATTTGTCCCCTTTGTGCTAACTTGCCACAGACCTATGTCAGCTTTTTTTCTTTGCATTCCCTAGAATGTTTCTTTGCCTTCTCTAACTTCTCAGCATAGAAAGGAGTAATTTCCCACTGTCGTCGGATTGAGGACAAGTACGCCTCGAGGTGTGCGGAAGAGAGGGGTGTGAGACGTACGGTATTCCGGGACGGTGAGCACACAAGTTTACCCAGGTTCAAATCCACCGGCTTTGGACGAATCCTACTCCTGCTAGCAATTCAGTAATACGGCAGAGCCGGAATATGGGTTACAAGGGTTTCGCATGTGCGAGTTGAGATTGTAGACTATTGTGTTGTAAGGTGTTCGCCCTAAAGGCTCTCCCTAGGACGGCTTATATAGATATCCGGCCTAGGGTTTACAGGAGAGATCAATCCGGCTACGACTAAGAGTTGGTTACAGAGTACATCTTGAACTACAAGTAACATTATGGGCCTAAGTCGGTAAGTCTTCTGGCCTTCCCGTAGCCGGATTGGACTCTGTCTTCTCTCCTGACTGGGTCGCCCGTGAAGCAAAGCTCTAACCCGGAGTGGGCCACCCTGGTCAGTGAGGAACTGTGAGGATACCCGGAAAGTATATCCCCAACAGCAGCCCCCGGAGGCCTCCAAGATCCAAAGTCGGATTTTATCATCGTCTAGCTTGATCTTTGGCTTGCAGAATCTTGAAGGGTTCCTGAAACTTCACAAAAAATACGATCCGGGTCTTAAAAATAAGTCAGACCTATCAATTAGTTACTCGGATTTTCCAGCTCGATTTTAAACTAAGCCGGAACTTGGTTTCTATGCCACCTGACACAAGCATGGTCAAGTCACGTCATCTGACAGGCGTGCCATCAGCACGACCGTTGGTGGGTCCGTGGTTCGCAAAATCGAGGCGCCGTTTCAATGCGAGCGTGGAGATCGAGGAGACGCAATCATCGCGTGGGTCCTTCCTAGTTCTTTCCACGACGCGTGGCGGTTACACTGTAGCATTTGCATGAATCTTGGCACAGTTAGGTGGATATAAGGGGTTTGGATTTCTCCTTCTCCTTTCCACCAGTCTTTGTCGTTTCCTTTCCTCCCAATCCTCCTGCGCGCTCAGAGCTCTCTCGTCCTTCCCCCCACAGAAACTCCCAGCACCGCCACTTTCAGGTCATCTTCTCACCGGAGAAATGGCTTCATCGTCTTCTTCCTCCTGTTTGGCGGCAGCAGCGGCAACGACGACGGCGGAAGCAGCAGCGGAGAAGGAAAGCTTCCGGGGAATCTGGATCCCCTGCGCCCTTGACGAGGACGGCCTCAAGAACATGGAGAAGGAGGGGCTTCTTGCCGCCGGGGACTGGCGGAGCGGCTCCGGCGAAACTGTCACCAACCCGCAAGACGGCGAGCGGGTCCACTTCGGCACCCATCTTGACCGAGGTCTGTCTTTTCCTCCCTCGGAGTTCTTCTCCGAGGTTATAGATCATTACGGAATTCAACTCCACAATCTTCCTCCCAACTCTCTCTTAGAGATGAGTGCGTTTGCATCGCTTTGCGAGGGCTTTCTCGGCATTAGGCCGAGTTTGCTTCTCTTCCAGTACTATTTCCATGTCCGGAGAAATTCCATCACTGCCAGTGTTCCTTACATCACCGGCACTATTAGCTTTTCACTTATACGTGACCGAGCATATCCCAAAATTTCTGCCAGTGACTCGGTCAAACAATGGCCAGCCACTTCTTCTATCATAGGGATATTCCAGCTCCCGGCAAAGCTACTGCTTTGCCGGCTTTTGTCGACGGAGCTGCCACGGCCCAGCCTTCTGGGATGAGGCTGCTCCGGCTCTCACCGACGATCTGATCCTCGCTAAGAGGCAGATCGAATATCTGATCAAGCACATGGGTCTAAAGGGATCCGACTTGGTCCAGTGCTGGGTCTCATGTCGGATCCAGCCACTTCAGTACCACGGGGATAGACTGATGCACTCCATCACGTCTTCCAAAAAAGACTCCCTCCGCATCAGCCCCAAATCCTACACCACTCAAGGCTACATCAGCCAGATCAAGTGGCTGATCAAGGAGCGGATCGAGATGAGGATTCCGGAGATTTCTCTAGATATGTACATAGCGGAAAACCTCGTGGTGCCGGTAAGCTTCCATCAATACACCTTTTATGTATTTCAATCTCTAAGTTATATACTGCAATGCTGATATGTTTTCTTGTTTTCAGCTTGCTGACCTCCCCGAGTCGGAGCTTGCTCCACTCGAAGGATATCCTCCTTAGTTTTCTCAGGAGACTGAAGTGGTCCCATTGCCGGACCTTGCACTCAAGAAGCACAAAGCTCCAACAGTGGCTGTTGGCACAAAGGAACTGCATGTTGTGAAGAGGTAACTTTCATTCACAATTTCCGCCTTTGTACCTTTCTCGAATTTCTTTCTGAGATGTAATGTTTCCGGCTTTACTACATTCTCAGAGCAAAGCCTCTCATCAAGGGTAAGGGGAAAGGGATTCCTGCGAAGCCCCTGCGACAGACGAAGCTCACCATAGCTTCTCCTGTCGTGGCTCCTCCAACTCCTGCCCCTCAACCTTCTGCAACTCCGGCGATCATTCCTTCTCCGGTGGTCGCAGAAGATCCGGCTCCTCCAACGGAGCCTGCGATCCTTGTGTCGCAGACTGACATCACCGTGGGTGTGTCAGCTCAAGATAAGGGTGAACCCTCTTCGGCTAATGATCCCTCGGCTGAAGTCTTCGCCGAAAACCTCCTCAGCAATTCGGAACTTGCCAAGTTTGGCCTATCCCGGAAATCTGCAGAGGAAATCCAGCGGCTGGCCAGGCAAGTCCTGCACAAAAGCCATCTATCCCACGAGGAGGAAGTGCAAGAAGCAGAGGACGTCTTTCTCTGACCTTCTCGCTCAAGTCCGCCTTCGCGACGAGAGGATCAGGACTGGCGAGCTTCCAACAACCCTAGTAATCCCTCTTACCCTCGCCGAGAAGGTGGCAGCTGAAGTGAACACGGGTTTAGACAAACTCACCCGTGAGCAATATGTAAGTCGGAATTCCAACTCTTGTTTTTACATTATGTTATATCATATCCTCTAGCCCCCAAGCATGAAGTAGGATATAGAATCCGAGTTTATGCTTCATTAGGATGCCAAAGAATGAACTAGTGTAGCCCCCAAGGCTCGTGCTGATATTTAGCAAAAAATATTAGCCCGAGTCTTAAGTAGCTTTCTGACTTTGGGTATTCTGACTTACAGAAAGTATGTTCCTATAACCAGGAACTATTATCCAATGTCTGTGATAAGCGGAGAGAGATCAAAGCTCTCCGGCTTAAACATGCTGAGCTCAAGGTAGCCAAGGATGAAGCCGAAGGTAAACATTTTGAGATTCAAACCTTGTCTTTTGCTTTTTCAATGACAAATTATTCTGAACTGTTGTTCTTTTTGACTTACAGCGTTGGTGAAACAATCCATCGCTATGATTGAAGAGGCCGAGAACCTCAAGACCCTAGTGGTGGAGAACAAGGGACTTCACCAAGAGCTGGATAAGCTCAAGGCGGATCATGAAACGAGCATAGCTTAAGTCCTGGAATCCTCCTCCATGGCCACTAAAGAGCGCGATCGCAAGATTGCCGCTCAAGATAAAGTTATCTCGAACCTCAAGAATGAGCTTGGCAGAGAGAAGGACATCTCCCAGGCGCTCCGGGCTGAACTCCAGAGTCTCCGGGAGGAGAAGGCCAAGATTGACGATGTCATTCTTGGTATGTTTCCCCTTTCTGACTTATCTCTTCTTCGACTTCTATCATTGTCGGTTTTTTTTCTTAAATTGTTTTGTGTATAGGTCCTTTGTACTTGAAGGACTCTTCCTCGTCCGAGCCCCGCACCCACCGGCTTACCCAAGTCGGTGATCTTCTTCATGACTACCGCCAGTCCCTTGAGAACATTGGCGAGTCCCTCAGGATTCCGGACATGCCAAGCATGTCGGATTTTCAGGTGCGGGAGAAGGCCAAGGAGATTCCACAGCTTGTTCGGGACTGTAACATGTCCTATGTTCGGACTGCTGCGCAGAACGCTCTCACCATGGTCATGAGCCACCATGGAAACATGGAGATATGGCAAGTGACCAGAGGGTACTGCAGGGTAGACGAAGACGGCTAGGAGCAAGACCTTCAAGCCATCATGCACTCATGCGCCGGATATGGGTGCCACGTAGCTGATCTGACCAGCTATGAGATCCCCTTCTTCACCCGCGTAGATACTCCGCTGCCTCCTCTAGAAGAAACCGAAGAAGTTTCCGATGATGAACGGACCACCTCGGATCCGAACATCTCGGAACGATATCAAGGCGGAGTAACCAGTGAGCCGACAACTCCTTCATCTCCTCCTACATCATAAACCAGAAAACTATGTATTATTCCAGAAAGACATGATGTGTTTTGTAAATATTAAGTACTATTGACGTTTGCTAGTGCTAAGATTTTAATCTATTCAGCACTTTTTGGCTTTTGAAATTTTTGCATGCCTGAAATGTTCACATAAGCACTTGAAATTTTCCGTCTCTACTTATAGTTTATCTGGCTTTCCGCCTCGTCCCTTTCGTGAGCCAGCTAAACCTTCCGCCGGAAACTTTGCCGAGCAACAGAGCTCAATTGCTAAACCAGTTTAAACTTGGAAACAAAGCCGGCTTCCAGTACCAACAATTCACTACTCGAAAAATACCCGCATCCAGCAATCAGACAAATAACCCAAGTAAAGACTAGAATTTTTAGAGTTATACCCAAAGGTAGCAGTTTTAGAATCGGAAATCTAAACCAGAACGAACATGAGCATAAAGTACTTTCAAGCATTCTGGGATTTTCGACTATGACATGATCATTAGGAAATAAGATGGTAAAAACTTCTCAGAAAAAACTTTGAGGTAACCAAAACTTTTATTTCTCACAGAACATGTACATATGTATGATTACAAAGAAGGATAAACTAAGAATAAAAGGGACGTAGCTGAGCAGTATTCCACGGTCTGTCTAACTCATCCGGATTTGTACTGCCTCCAGCTCTCTTTCTCTTCTTAGTAGCAGGTCTTTCTTTGACTGGCCTCATGTCAGTTAAGTAGTATGATCCATTGTGCAATACTCGACTAACTAAAAAGGGCCCTTCCCATACTGGGGAAAGTTTGTGCTTTCTTTGTTGCACAAGCTGGAGAACCAAATCACCTTTATTGAAAGATCTAGTTCGGACTCTCTGGCTGTGATACTTGCGTAACTTCTGCTGATAGGCTGTAGATCTCATTTCAGGAACGACGCGAACTTCTTCGACTGAGTCGAGATTATTTTGTCGAGAAATCTCGGCATCCTCTTCGATATACACGGCCACTCTAGGAGAAGTATGAATTAAATCGCTAGGAAGAACTGCTTCTGTGCCATAGACCAAGAAGAAAGGTGTCTATCCTATTGACCTGTTCGGAGTTGTTCGTAAACTCCAAATTACAGAGGGTAATTCCTCTGCCCAAGCCCCCGCATCACGTCGTAGTGGTGCTTCGAGTCTTGGTTTCAAGCCTTGTAGAATTAAACCATTTGCTCTTTCGACTTATCCGTTAGCCTGTGGATGTGCGACTGACGCAATGTCAAGCCGGATATTTTGCTCATCGCAGAATTCGGCTAATTCTCCCATGGAAAAGTTACTCCCGTTGTCCGTGATAATACTATGCGGATAACCATACCGGATTATAACATCCTCGACAAATCTTTTGGCTGTTGCTCCATCACCACTAGTAACAGGTTTAGCCTCGATCCACTTTGTGAATTTGTCCACCATCACTAAGTGGTGAGTGAATCCACTTGGGGCTCGTTTAAAAGGTCCACCATATCAAGCCCCCAGACCGCAAAGGGCCATGTTATAGGTATTGTTCGCAGCTGATCAGCCGGAACATGAGCTTGCTTGGCGTACTTTTGGCAGCCTTTGCATGTCTTGACTAATCGTTCGGCATCTGCCTGAGGTGTAAGCCAGAAAAATCCATGTCGAAAAGCTTTTGCCACTAAAGATTTGGCTGCAGCGTGGTGACCACACTCGCCTTCGTGGATTTCCCTTAAGATTTCCACTCCTTCTTCCGGAGATACACAGCGCTGAAAAACCCCAGAAACACTCCGTTTATGGAGCTCACCTTTAACAATAGTATAGGCTTTTGCTCGTGGGATAATCTGTCGGCTCAGTACCTCGTCTTTAGGTAATTTGCCATCTACCAAATAATCGAGGTAGGGTTGAGTCCAGCTAGGGATTACAGCCAGAACTGCTATCAAAGGTGAGTCGGATTTGGTCGGATATTCCTCATCTACTCCCTTTATCGAGGGAACTTTGAGGTGCTCTAAAAATGCTCCATCCGGGACCTCTTTCCGCGCAGAGCCTATTCGAGATAGTGCATCTGCTTCCTCATTTTCTGCTCGAGGGATGTGTTGAACTTCAAACCCCTCGAACGATTTAGATAGATCATCCACGAAAACTTTATTTGCTGCCATGTGCTTATTTGCATTACAAATATCCGTGACTTGCTGAGCAACAAGATCCAAATCTCCGTAACACATCAAACGTCGGATGCCAATATCCTTAGCAATCCGGATTCCATGCAGCAGTGCTTCATACTCAGCAATGTTGTTTGTCGCTGTGAAGTAGATCTGCAACACGTATAAAATTTTATCTCCTTGGAGTGATTTGAGCACCACGCCAGCCCCCGAGCCCCCTCGAGCCTTAGACCCATCGAAAAAGAGGGTCCAAAATTCCGACTCAGGGAGGACCATGTTCTCCTTGGTCTCTGTCTAATCAGCGACAAAGTCAGCAAGGATCTAGGATTTGATTGTTGTCCCGGGTTTGTACTCAATATCGAAAGCTGCAAGCTCTATGCCCCATTTCGCGACGCGTTCTGTGGCATCGCTATTGTTGATTATATCTCTCATGGGAGCTTTGCTCACCACGGTGATTGGATGCTCCTGAAAATAGTGTCGTAACTTACGAGATGCTAGAAAAACACCGTAAGCCAACTTTTGATAGTGCGGATACCGTTGTTTTGATTCTGTCAGGACCTCGCTGACAAAGTACGTCGGACGCTGCACCAGGTGTTCCTGATTTTCTTCTGGTCTCTCCACTACCATAACGATACTGACAACCTTATTTGTCGCAGCAATGTAGAGCAACATCAGTTCCTGAGGTTCCGGCGCTGCAAGGATAGGAGCAGATGAGAGTACTTTCTTCAGGTCTTGTAGTGCAGCTTCAGCTTCGTCAGTCCAGACAAAATCCTTGGTCTTCTTCAGGAGTTTGTATAATGGTGCGGCTCTTTCACCAAGCCGGCTTACAAATCGACTAACCGCAGCAATGCAACCAGTTAATCTTTGTACGTCCTTCAGGCGAGTTGGCCTGGAAATACGGAGAATAGCCCTGATCTTGTCGCGGTTCACCTCTATGCCTCTTTGAGACACGATGAAACCTAACAATTTTCCGGCTGGTATTCCAAAGAAGCATTTCTTCGAGTTAAGCATGATGTTGTATTTTCGTAGTTTTGCGAACGTCTCCTCCAAGTCGGAAATCAACGTTTCCTTCTTTTTGGACATGACCGCGATATCATCCACGTATGCATGTACATTGTGTCTGAGTTGATCATGGAGGCAACGCTGCATCGTGTGCTGGTACGTAGCTCCTGTGTTCTTCAGCCCAAAGGGCATCGTAACAAAACAGAAGGTACCGAAGGGGGTTATGAATGAAGTCTTGACTTTGTCAGATTCCTTCATCCGAATTTAGTGATAACCGGAATATGCGTCGAGAAAACAGAGGAGTTCCGAGCCTGCCGTAGAATCGATAACTTGATCAATTCTAGGCAGAGCAAACGGATCTTTTGGACAAGCCTTGTTCAAGGCAGTATAATCAACACACATCCTTAAATCAGTGGTGTCCTTTTTAGGGACCATTACAGGGTTAGCCGACCAATCAGTATTGATGACCTCTTCTATGAATCCGGCTAGCTCGAGCCGCGCTAGTTCCTTAGCTATTGCCTTACGCTTTTCATCGCCAAACCATCGTAAGGACTGTTTGACGGGTTTAGCGTTCGGTTTTAGATATAGAGAGTGCTCGGCAAGTTCCCTAGGTACTCCAGTTATGTCAGATGGCTGCCATGCAAATATAACTTGATTTGCTTGGAGGAACTTGACGAGCGTGCTTTCCTATGCGCTACTTAGGCCTACGCCTATCTGGGTCACCTTGGAGGGGTCATCATCCTTCAACGGCATCGTCTTCGTCTCTTCTGATGCTTTGAACTCCGGATTTGGCTTTGTGACCTCCTTCTTCGTTGCGGGCATCTCGGACGGATCTACGCTCTTCTTGATCTCCTGGTACTCCTGGGCGTGCAGCACGGCTTCGGCAAAGGCGGCATTTCCATATTCGCACTCTCGCGCCTTGTTTGGGTCTCCCCTGATGGTGATCACGCCGTTGGGACCTGGAATTTTCATCATATTGTAAATGTAACATGGACGAGCCATAAAAGCCTAGTAAGCCGGACGTCCGAATATAGCATGGTATGCGCTCTTGAACGGGACTACTTCGAAGGAAAGTGCCTCCGTCCGATAATTCTTTGGAGTTCCAAAAGTAACATCCAAAGTGATCTCTCCTAGGGAATTAGCTGGTCTTCCTAGGACAACTCCGTGAAAGATCACAGAGCTATGGTTCAGTTGTGTTTCCGAGATCTTCATCCGGCGTAGCGTTTCGACATAGAGAATATTGATGCTGCTACCATCGTCCATGAGGGTCTTGGAGAAACCATAACCGTCAATAAGTGGATTGACGATTAAGGCGTATTTTCCTCGCCTGTGTAGTTTAGGCGGATGATCAGCGCGATCAAACGTGATTGCCACTTCTGACCAGTCCAGATACTGAGGGACAGCCGGAACTGTTGCATTGAGCTCGTGGAGAACTGCTTTCTTGACCTTTGCTGGTTGAGATCCGAGGAAGGTGACTTAAGTGTCCTTTTTGGTGGGAAAAGTCTTTTTCCCTTCCGGCTTGGGATTTGAAGTATCAGCTTCCTCCATGTCGGAATCTTCCTTGGTCTCCTTGTCTTTTTCGGGGTTTTTCTTTCCTTTCTTCTGCTTAGCTTTGTAGCCCGTGGTATCATCTCTCTTGATGTCGTCACTAAAACGACATTCAGCGTTGGTGTGGGACGAGCCCCCATTGGCGTCTAAGTGATGCACACATGGGTTATTGGCAATGTCGGCCCAAGTGTAGGTTTTGCCTGGTTGTTGCTCTCCTCTGCCTTGGACCCTTGACGTCCCACGGCCATGCCCGCGGCCTCCGCCACGTCCTCCTCGTCCTCCAGACCCGGGAACAGTAGTGACCACTGCTGTCTCCGCGTTGGGTTTTTCTTCCGAGGTATTTTTGCGCTTCTAAGCTTGTTGCTTTGGTTGTTTTGCCGACTGAGGCACAGCCAGGACATTGAGTAATCCATCTGCATCATCGTCAGCATCTGCATACTTGCTCGCTGTTTCTATCATCTCTCCCAGATCAGTAACCTTGTCACACTTCAAGCGATGGCGCAGTAAACCAATTGGGAGACCTGCGATGAAAGCTTCAATCGCGGTTTGATCGTTTACTCCTTCGCATGAGTTCTTTGTGTCGATCCATCGTCCGAGATAATCCTGGCAAGTTTCTCCGGCTTTCTAGGTGCAACACTATAGGTCTCCAACCGTACAGGGCCTCCGATATGTGCCTTCGAAATTCCGAAAGAACGCACTTTCCAAGTCATACCAGTTGTGGATGGTGTTTGCTGGAAGTTCATTGAGCCATGATCGTGCCGTCTTCCGCAACATAAGTGGGAGATATCAGGTTGCGACCAGGCTGTTTCCGCCTTTAGCGATGCAACAAGCTTGGAAGAAATCCTGTAACCAGGTGTATGGCCGAGCAATGCCGTCGTAGGCTTGGATATGTCTTGAGATAGCAAATCCTTCTGGGAATTTTGTAGCTCTGATGCGTGGTCCGAAGCACTTTGGGCCCACGTACACGTCATTGTTTTCATAGCGCCGAGCCTCTATGTTGGAGTTGATCATGTGCCTTGCGTCGTTCGGGGATAGAGATCGTCCGAATGTCGGCTGCGGTGCCCTGGAGCCGGACTTCGGCTTTCTGCCACCACCTCCTCCGCCATGTCGTCCTCCTTGACCTCCTTGGGGGCCGTTGTGATAACTGTGTGGTGGAGAGGGTGGTGCAGCTGGATAGTTTCCGGCTGATCGCCGGCCTCCGTCCGGAGCTTCATTATTCCGGTTCCGGGGAGGTTCTTGACTATGACGAGCCCCCTGCCGGCTTGTTCCAGCGTGGTTTCCATCGTTCCTTCGTCCGTCGTTCTCACCATGGATGAGGCTCAGCCAGACGGCTCTCATGTCTAGGAGGTGGCATTCTCTGACGATCCTCCTCCCGACGTTTCTCCTTATCTTCTCCCTTTCGATCGTTGAATTCTCGTCGGGGAGGATTCCTTGGATTTAGTGCAGCGGTCGCGTCTTTCTCGGCTGCTGGAGCGATGCTGTCCCGACGATCTGGTTCTTGAATAATTGTCTTCCCTGCGTTCGGGGTGATGGTACTGCACCCGAACGTAATGGGATCTTACGTCAGCCCATGCCGGATCTTGGCGAACATGGTCAGAATCCGAGACCAGTTTTTGACTTCCGAACAGGGCGACCTTCTTTTGCTCCAGTCCCTTGTTGAGTAGCTTGATACCCAAGCGTATCTCATCTGGCCCTGGATTAGCTGATAGAATTTCACAAGCTGCCACGGTATTTTGCACTGGTGTTGGGTATACCCAATCTCTATTGCTATCCTTCTGTGGCTTCCCCATCTCATCTCCGAAAAGGATGGCACGGACACGTGGGAATTGGTTGTCATCTATGTGACGCTTCCATGTCTTCTGATGTAGACGGGACATGTACTCCTTGTTTGACATGCGCTTCTTCTCCACCTCGATGTTTTTGGCTTCATCAAGGAGTTGTTGACGACGCACTTCTAGGGCATGGGCCCTTTCATCCATCTCATCTGCAGTAAGTTCTGCAGCTGTAGGGATAGGTGTGGTTAAAGCGGCATCGATGAGTTTACGCGCACCTTCTGTGATCACGTGTCCATCCACCGATGCTTCTTTTTTCGGCTCGTCTGGGATAAGTGCTCCATCCGAGTCTTCTTCGTATTCCTCGGCGATTACCTCCTCTGTCAGAGGGTCTTTTGCCAGGGTCTTGTTCTTCTGGTTCTTCTTCTTTGCCTTCTTGGCAGCGCCGCTAGCAAAGACGGCTTTGGGTCCGTTTCCCGGAGTCAAGCTCTGATCGGTACTTTCGGATATCTGGACTTCGGGATTATCTCCGACGTCCATGTCATCCTGCGCTTTGGGAGAGTGTTCCCCGGATCCTTCATCCATGGCTTCTCCTTCTTCTGCAGCTTTGGAGTTGTACTCCTCTTCATATTCCGCGGAGAACTTTCGGAAATCTGCCGACGACATGGACTCATCCAAGGATGCAGGAACGTCGGCGTTTGTTCCAATTGCCTCCAGCACCGAGTCGGTGTTTTCTCCAGCATCGGCAGAGCCGGATCCGGATCCGACATACCCGACGAAGTGCGATGCATGCTTCCTGAGGTACCTGCGGCTTTCGCGATCAGCCATATCAAAACTTTTAATGGTTTCGAGGATTGCATCTGCGCTAGCGCCTTGCAGTATCATACGTCTTAGTGTGTACCTGAGGAAAGGCATGTCTGTCCCGGCATCGTCAGAGCCGAAATCAGTGTCGTTGATATGCTCCTCCTGGATTTTGACTTCCACGGGTGGGTCGATCTGGGATCCGGCTTCTCCAGGGAGATCCACTCCAGATTCGACTTAGACCGTGAGGTCTTCTTCAGGCTCAGATTTCTCCACTATCTCCGCAACTGGTGCGGGCTGGGTGGGATTAGGGTTTTCTGAGATCCGGAACTCTGCCGCCTCTGCGGACAAACGAGACCCAGAAGATTCTTCTGCTTCTATCATCACTGCTGGGGTGGGTTGGACAGGTTCAGCAAAACCGATGTAAACATCGATCTCGCCAAAAGACATGATTGTATAAGCAGTCACGGTCTCCCTAGCCAGAATCCAAGTCTCGTCAAGAACGATGAGAGGGACGTTGCTGGCGTAGAGGATGCGACCGACGGTGATGGTCTCACCGATTCCGATTCTTGCAGATTCCGCTCGGAACGTAGATCCGAAGCTCACTTGCCCCATGGTGGGCGCCAACTATCATCGGATTGAGGACAAGTACGCCATGAGGGGGTCCTCGAGGGGTGCGGAAGAGAGGGGTGTGAGACATACGGTATTCCGGGACGGTGAGCACACAAGTTTACCCAGGTTCGAATCCGCCGGCTTTGGACGAATCCTACTCCTGCTAGCAATCCAGTAATACGGCAGAGCCAGAATATGGGTTACAAGGGTTTCGCCTGTGCGAGTTGAGATTGTAGACTATTGTGTTGTAAGGTGTTCGCCCTAAAGGCTCTCCCTAGGACGGCTTATATAGATATCCGGCCTAGGGTTTACAGGAGAGATCAATCCGACTACGACTAAGAGTTGGTTACAGAGTACATCTTGAACTACAAGTAACATTATGGGCCTAAGTCGGTAAGTCTTCTAGGCCTTCCCGTAGCCGGATTGGACTCTGTCTTCTCTTTTGACTGGGCCGCCCGTGAAGCAAAGCTCTAACCCGAAGTGGGCCACCCTGGTTAGTGAGGAACTATGAGGATACCCGGAAAGTATATCCCCAACACCCACCTTGTTGTTTCTATTTTCTGTCTAAACTTACTGTACTTAACAATGAGATTGTCTTGGATTCCATCAAGCATTGTCCTTATAGGCTTACCCCTCACATCCAGTATCATTTTGTTGAACACTTCACTAAGATTGTTTACAACCAGATCAGTCTTGCAATTTGTGTCAAAAGCATGTTTGCACCATGCTTCCACAGGGATTTGCACCATATAGTTGTGAGATTCCTCACAATCTCTTCTCAGCAGCTCCATTGCTTTGTTAAACCCTGATTTGGTATATGAGTAACTAGCATCAAATATATGTTTTTTCAACTCTTCCCCTTTAAACCCAGCTGACTGAAAGTTGGCATAGATATGCCTCAAACAAAACCTTTGTGGGGAATCTGGGAATATTTTACCAATTGCTTTAAGCAGACCCTAACAAACAGAAATATGTGTAAGGAACATGTATAGACAATATGTGTACATAATGACAGTGAAGAAAAATACAGATTATGCCCTAACCTTTTGCCTGTCAGAGATGAAAGTGAATCTGACAAACTTCCCTGCCTTTCCTATGCAATATCTCAACTGGGTGAGAAACCATATCCAGCTAGCAGTGTCCTCTTTGTCAACAACACCATATGCAATTGGGAAAATATTATTGTTGCCATCTCTCCCAGTGGCAGCAAGGATTTGTTGGCCAGTGGTCAATTTCAAAAAAAACATCCAGACCTAATTCAAATGACAAGCACATAATTATTAACAATTTGTAGTTGCATTGTAAACATAAATTAAAATAGATGCAATGGTAGTCAATAGTAATTGTACCTATAAAAGGTCTGCATCCATTTAAGAACCCTTCCTTTGAAGCATTTAAACATATGAAAAGACCATGAAATCTGGGATTGGGACTAGGGTGCTCCACTAGTTCCTTGGTAGTGACAACACATCTACTACCTGCACTAGTGTCTAAGGTTGCTTCTTTCCCTTGTCCATATTAAATCTCTGTTGAGTGCCAATGAAGAGCACATCTAAAATGTCAATAGCAACAGGGTAGAACACATCTTCTTCATCATCACTAATGTGTGTTACTCCATCCTTTTCAACAGAGAGAAAGATTTCCTCATTTACTGCATGCTTAGCTTCCAAGTGATTCTGGTTCATTCCAGCAAGAATATCAGCGTTGTGCTTAATGACTGTCAAGTTCAACACTTTGCTACTATCATACATTTCTATCATCTGCTCAACCTTTGACATGTTGTCCAATGCTTCCATTCCCTCTATCCCTTTTCCTTTCTCTCTAACATAGTAGATTGTATCTTGGTAATCATACCCATGTCCTTCAATCAATGCTCTCAGATTCAGTATAGTGATATCAGATAAGCTCAAGGTCCTCTCTAAATTGTCTTCACCAGGGATATTAAACCTGATGTCCCAAATTTCATCGTCCAAACTGAATATAGAAAATTAAAGAAATACATTCAGTTACCAACATACATACAAGCACATTCCCTTCATTTTTTCAGTTAATATGGAAATATGAGAAATTAAAGAAACAAGGATAATATATTCACTACACTAGTGATTTCCAATAATTAAGATTAGATGTAAGTGCTAATAATACTAATTTCATATATGACTGACCCTAAAATCTAGTCAACCCTATTTTGCTATGCATAACACTGATTAAGAAATAAAAGGTGAGAGGAAGTAGCAGAGAGAGGGAAGGGAACTCACTCGACGCCAAAAGAAGATCCCCACCGGTGGCTTCTCTTCACCGGTGATGCTAGAACCGCATGCTCTAGAGCCTCTGTCACACGATGTGCCAGCGACCGTGTGCCATCTCCAGGGATTTCGAACACCCACATTCGTACCCGCCGCTCCTCCAATCCATGTCCTCAATGGACGAATCGAATTCACCACTGCCGAGAGGGTCACCACCAACAAGAGGGATGTTGCCGCTAGGAGTACTCGCCGCCATCGGGGGTGGGGGTCAGGATGAGGGGGGTATACGTGCAAGGCCGTAACTGAAACCTACCGCCCTTTACCCCCTACACAGACAAGTCGTTAACGGTCGTGCCTGACGAGTGGGCCCCATCTGTCAGATCCAACGTCAATCGGCCTGAATCGGGCAGTTAGCGCACATTGCATAAAATCTGCAGTAGAGTGGTGGTTTTATGCGATTAGAACATAAACTGGTGGTGTTTTAGAAATTTTGCAGAAATGTGGTGGTTTTATATTATAAAATCCATTAAAACCCGTGATTTCCTGTACAACATAATTCAAAGAGAGGTTTTGTATATCTTTGCAATTATTAGTCATTAGTGGCAAGGATTGAGAGTTTCTGCACAATTGCTTGACCAAAAACAATATTTAAACGCGGTGGAAGATGGTAAATATTGGAGCCATCATCCACCTCTAGACTATGGGTTTGTGGTAGTAGCTTGATCTATTTCTCATTTGTTCTTCATAGTTCTAGTACTATATGAGCTGCCCAATATGATTATGGTCATATATGTAATTCCTATGTGGTGGATCTTTATTCTATGAATCGATATATGAGATTGGAAAGTATTATGTGTAAGATGTATTGATATATGAATATCATGTACCCCATTCTTAAGTACTTGTTCTGATCCAACTTATATGCAAGAGCATGTGTGGGGAGAAATGTGTATTAGATGGAGTAGCATAGTGGTAGTGATTTAATAGTGACAACAAATTCAAAATCTACTATGGTATTTACCTTTCTTTAGCTGCCTCACTAGGGATAAAGTGAACCCATGTGCTATAATTATCATGTGACGGCTTGATAATCTTGTTGGGTCAAGGTAGCATATTTGTGATTCTAACATTATGTCAAATTATCCAAGGCAATACTTTGTTGATTCTTACTTCACGGTATCTTTGAGTTTTCCCTTTCTTGAGGAGTGATGTCTACGCACTTCTATTCTTGTAGACAGTTGTTGGGCCTCCAAGTGTAGAGGTTTGTAGAATAGCAGCAAGTTTTCCCTTAAGTGGATTACCCAAGGTTTATCGAACTCAGGGAGGAAGTGGTCAAAGGTATCCCCTCTCAAGCAACCCTGCAATCAGGATACAAGAAGTATCTTGTGTCCCCAACACACTCAATACACTTGTCAGGTGTATAGGTGCACTAGTTCAGCGAAGAGATAGTGAAATACAAGTGGTATGGATAATTATAAGTGGTAACGGTGCTAGAAAATAGCTTGATGGCGTGGAAAAGACTAAAGGCAAACTGAAATATAGATAGAAGCAAGCAAACATGTAACAGATCTAATTGCAAACAATGTTTCAATGCTAAGAAACAAGGCCTAGGGATCATACTTTCACTAGTGAACACTCTCATATAAATATATTCTTCTTTATGATACTACGCTGAACTACTCTCCGGTTGGACACTCTAATCCATGGTAGGGCTATAACAGCACACCTCAAAGTTCATCTTTCCCATCTAGATAACCCCACACTGTCACCTTGAGTACTAGATGGTTCCAACAAACACCACAATTTCATAAAGACATCCAACTCCAAATATAACTCAGCCCTCTCAAAGGGTTCTCAAATAAAACAAAAAAGTAAAACAAGTATTTGAAATCTCTAGCCTAAGTGCCACCATGGTGTTCACACTGTCAACTTCACACACATGGGGAGAGCAGAGATCTATTAAAGCACTTGAGTAGCAAGGTAGATCTATAGATTACAAGCTCATGATCTCAATAAGATCATGCATAGAGAGAGAGATGAACACATAGCTACCAGTAGAACCCTTAGCCTCGAGAGAGAACTACTCCCTCCTCATCATGGAAATCAGAAATGGTGATGGAGATGGTGGTGGAGATTGATGGAGATGGCTCCGGGGGCACTTCCCCGTCCCGGCAGGGTGCCGGAATAGAGACTTTTTGTCCCCCAAATCTCCCCTTCGGTGGTGGCGGCACTGCGGAACTTTTCATGGCTGGAGGCTTGACGATTTAGGGTTTTCGCATTGGAAGGCATCTTATAGGCGAAGAGGCAAGGTCGGTTGGCGGCCCACACCACCTGGTGGCATGGCCAGGGCTAGCCTGCGCCATCACATGGTGTGGCCGCCCTGTGGCCCCTCTCCGTCTCGTCTTCTGGCTCCGTGAGTCTTCCCATAAAATATCGATTTTGGCTTTTGTCTAGTCCAATTCCGAGAATATTCATTTTCTAACTTTCCTGGAACCAAAAACAGCAGAAAATAGGCAGCTGGCACAGTGGCTCTTGTTAATAGGTTAGTCCAAGAAATCCTATGAAAAGTACTCCAAAGTGTGGACAAAACATAAGAAAGTAGATAATGCCAAGCATGGAACATCAAAAATTATGGATACATTGGCAACGTATCAACATCCCCAAGATTAATTCATGCTCGTCCTCGAGTAGGTAAGTGATAAAAATTAAGAATAATTTTTGAGGTGACATGCACCATCATAAACTTGATCAAAGTATTTGTAAAACATTGATAGCTGGGATCATAGTACTTC
This sequence comes from Avena eriantha, assembly GCA_910589775.1. Taxonomy (NCBI): domain Eukaryota; kingdom Viridiplantae; phylum Streptophyta; class Magnoliopsida; order Poales; family Poaceae; genus Avena; species Avena eriantha. The sequence continues at coordinate 337,007,185 of OU342746.1, forward strand.
AACATAACATGAAAGATATAGTTCTAACAATAAGACATAGCAACTATGTTGTAACATGAAAAGGCACAAACAAAAGATTCATGAATAACAATTCTTTGCAAGACGTTCGTTTGTTTCACATAAAGAAAACATAGCATAGTGGCATTCAGCTTGTCCCTCATAGAGTAGCAAACATAAATGCAAAGGACACCTTCAAAGTTCATAAGAGTGACTAGATACAAATAGTTTAAAACAAGCAATATCAAAGCTATGCATCAATCAACAAGTCTTGGGACAATGCACATAGAACTAAGAATGGCCACTATGCTCTCAAAGTAGGTGCATAAAGGTAGAAGGTGGAGACTCAATATAAAAGTGGAAGAAAGGCCTTCATAGAAGGAAGTAGGGATTCAAGTTTCATAAAGAGCTTCCAAAAATTATGGTACTTATTAGCTTTCAGCTCTCATTGCCCCTATCATAAGCATCTTGAAGTGATTAAGGTTAAAGTGAACAAACTATGGTGTATATGCTTGACGAAGTATAAGTTGGAAATCTCATGTCCCTTGAATACGAGGGCCGATCCTCATGCTACTCAAGTTTAGTCACCGGTAAGTTCTTTTCATTGTAAGTTCATGTGTATCATAGAGAACCGCCAACGGGGTACCCCTTGCCCGATGATACGGAAGAATCCCCATATATAAATGACAAGGCAAGCAGACAACGAGCATCTCAGTAATCTTCTTATTTACCATGGGAATATAGTGCTTTTTTCTCTCTTTCCTCTTTTCTCATATCTCTTTTTTTCTTTTCTTTTTATCTTTTTTCTCAATATCTGACTTTTTTTTATAAGAAGAATGCTTCATAGACAGCTCATTATGGTTACGCTGCAGGTTTCCACCATGACAACATGGATTAGACCGGCGGCCCAGGCGTTTCTCTAACACACATACATAACTCCATGGACTTATAGGCTCCCCTTTCATTTCAGACCAACGACATCCATAGACCAAAGAGCATGATATCAACTAGGTACAAAGTACAAGTGCAATGTTGAAAGCGTTCCCCATGAAAGCATGGTTCTGCTAATCCCCAACAAATAAGTGCAAGCATATACAACATAGACGACACAATGGTTCAAGTTTATTAAGGGCAAGAAAATTAAAGTGTGCCATCAAGTTCGTGAGAGCTTTAATCACTAGTTTTCTCATAACAAGTTTAATTCGGAAGGTAGATAAAAACATGAATATACTTGGAATAGCATATGCTAGTAGGTAGGTATGGTGGACTCTTTGGAATAACTTGGTTTTGTTTGGAGTTGGATGCATGAGTGGAACTCATACTTGGTTATGGAGGCTAGCAAAGGACTGGGAGTGACCAACTAAGAGAGCAATAATGGCCATAATCATGCAGAGCGACAAAACATCATTAATCAAAGCATAAAGTGATACTACAAGTTGAAAACTAAAGGATCATAAAGGCTATGGTGACTTGGGATAGTCATAACCAGGACATGGTGTGATCATGTGCCAAGTCAACCCAAATAAAGCATCAAAGGAGAATACCACAATACTATGCTTTAATATGCTAAAACAACGCATGATTCATCCAAGGCACATCAAGCAATCTCAATTGTTTATAACAAGTCATGCTACAGCAAAGAATACTAAGCATAAAGCCAAAACAATATCAAGCATGGCATGACAAAGCATAGGCCACAGTCAAAAACAAGCTCTCTTTACCACTTAAGCATGAACTTTCCTACTCTTTTCTAATCCAAACCAAACTAGTTGAAAACCAATGTATGAAAGAGGGGGTCCAACCAATTTATTCAGCAAACTAAGAAAACCAAGCAAACAAAAAACCAAAACGAAAACAAAAAAGAAGACGCTCCAAGAACAACACAACCGTGCATGAAACAATAAAAATGAAGCGTTTGGAAGAAACCTAGGATTTTTATTGATAAAGAAGGGGATGCCTTGGGCATCCCCAAGCTTTGACGTTTGTACTTCTTGGATATTTCTTGGGGTGACACTCGTGGCATCCCCAAGCTTGAACTTTAGTCCATCCTTCATCTCATTACTCATTCCTTCCATACACCTGAAATTTTTCCTTCATACAAAACTTCACACAATCTTTATTAGCAACATTAGTGCACTCAAGATAATAGGTGTTTAGGTTCAGTTTCAACACCAATAAAAGTTCCATTAAAACACAAGCTACTGTAGCACTTCCCTCAAAAAGCTCAATTCCCCAAAAGAACTCAAAAAGGAACCAATAAGAAGCAAATGCAAATAATGGTAGAAATCTGTCAAAATAGACCAGTAGGTAAAGACGCATTTTTTCGAAGACCTTCTCTTGCTCAAATCAAAAAGTCTTGAACTAACGAAAGTCAGATAACAACCTGGGGCAGAAGCACCAAAATTCACGCCTCAAAAGGACGTACAGAGATTTTACACGAATGTTTATGGTGAAGCACAGAAATCTATTTCGGGAGAGCAACTTTCCCAATCATTACTTCTCTCTCATTAGAGGTTACTCTTGGCACAAAAAGCAAATAAAAAGGATAAGGAGTGGTTATTACTGAAGTAATAACTTCCAAGACTCATCTAAAACTTGTGGGTTATCTCCCAATAAGTACTTTTCTTTAACGCCTTTAAGTTAGGCATGATAGTTTGAGAAGATGCTCACATAAGAAATATGAATTGAAGTAAAAGAGAGCATCAAGAAGCAAATTCAAAACACATTTAAGTCTAATCCACTTCCTATTCATAGGGATCTTGTAAAGAAACAAGTCATGAAAGCACAAAGCAACAAGCATAGGAAATTAAAATAAGTGCAACTTCAAGACTTTCAACATAAAGAGGGGAAACTTAATATTGTTGAGATACATAAAACCATGTTTCCCTCTCTCATAATAACTTTCAGTAGAATCATGAATAAAATTAACAATATAACTATCACATAAAACATTCTTATCATGAGCCACATGCATAAAACAATTATTACTCTCCCTATAAGCATAGTCATTCTTATTAATCTTAGTGGGAGCAAATTCAACAAAATAGCTATCATTATTATTCTCATCACCATAATCCTCAAATATAGGAGGCATGTTGTAGTCATAATTAATTTCCTCCTCAATAGTAGGTGGACTGAAAATATCATATTCATCATTGTAATCATCATATATTGGAGGCATACTATCATCAAAGTAAATTTTCTCCTCTTTGCTTGGGGGACTAAAAATATCATGCTCATCAAAACTAGCTTCCCCAAGCTTAGACTTTTCCATAGCATTAATAATAATGGTGTCCAAAGAATTCATACTAATAACATTGCTATTAGCATGCAAATAAATTTCCATACGTTTTTAATTTTCTCTTCAAACACTTCATGTCCTAACTCAAGATAAATACTATAAAGCTCTCTAAAAAAAATTTGTTTTCCATTAAGCCTAACTAGTGAAAACAAGAAACAAAAAGACAAAATTGCATAATCTAAAGGAAATAACTTCGAGCACTCACACCGGAGGATTTGAGTACCTTTTACCTTACCTCCCCGGCAACGGCGCCAGAAAATAGCTTGATGTCTACGCACTTCTATTCTTGTAGACAGTTGTTGGGCCTCCAAGTGCAGAGGTTTGTAGAACAGCATCAAGTTTTCCCTTAAGTGGATTACCCAAGGTTTATCGAACTCAGGGAGGAAGTGGTCAAAGGTATCCCCTCTCAACCAACCCTGCAATCAAGATATAAGAAGTCTCTTGTGTCCCCAACACACCCAATACACTTGTCAGGTGTATAGGTGCACTAGTTCAGCGAAGAGATAGTGAAATACAAGTGGTATGGATAATTATAAGTGGTAACGCTACTAGAAAATAGCTTGATGGCGCGGAAAAGACTAAAGCCAAACTGAAATAAAGATAGAAGCAAGCAAACATGTGACAGATCTAATTGCAAACGGTGTTTCAATGCTAAGAAACAAGGCCTAGGGATCATACTTTCACTAGTGAACACTCTCATATAAATATATTCTTCTTTATGATACTATGTTGAACTACTCTCCGGTTGGACACTCTAATCCATGGTAGGGCTATAACAGCACACCTCAAAGTTCATCTTTCCCATCTAGATAACCCCACACTGTCATCTTGAGTACTAGATGGTTCCAACAAACACCACAATTTTATAAAGACATCCAACTGCAAATATAACTCATAACAAGTATTTGAAATCTCTAGCCTAAGTGCCACCATGGTGTGCACACTGTCAACTTCACACACATGGGGAGAGCAGAGATCTATTAAAGCACTTGAGTAGCAATGTAGATCTATAGATTACAAGCTCATGATCTCAATAAGATCATGCATAGAGAGAGAGATGAACACATAGCCACCGGTAGAACCCTTAGCCTCGAGAGAGAACTACTCCCTCCTCATCATGGGAATCAGAAATGGTGATGGAGATGGTGGTGGAGATCGATGGAGATGGCTCCGGGGGCACTTTCCTGTCCTGACAGGGTGCCAGAACAGAGACTTTCTGTCCCCCGAATCTCCACTTCGGTGGCGGCGGCGCTGCGGAACTTTTCGTGGCTGGAGGCTTGACGATTTAGGGTTTTCGCATCGGGGGGCATCTTTTAGGCGAAGAGGCAAGGTCGGTGGGTGGCCAGGGGGCCCACACCACCTGGTGGCACGGCCAGGGCTAGCTCGCGCCACCACATGGTGTGGCCGCCCTGTGGCCCCTCTCCGTCTCGTCTTCTGGCTCCGTGAGTCTTCCCGTAAAATATCGACTTTGGCTTTTGTCCGATCCAATTCCGAGAATATTCATTTTCTAACTTTCCTGGAACCAAAAACAGCAGAAAACAGGCAGCTGGCACTGTGGCTCTTGTTAATAGGTTAGTCCAAGAAATCCTATGAAAAGTACTCCAAAGTGTGGACAAAACATAAGAAAGTAGATAAAACCAAGCATGGAACATCAAAAATTATGGATACGTCAGCAACGTATCAAGGAGTATAAGAGATTTGTGTTACATCATATCTATGTTAGGAAGTGATGCCCATATGTATGCTTATCAAATACATGTTGAACTTCCACCAATATTATGTCTTTGATGAATTGTTTGTGTCCATTACAACCCAAAAAGAGAGTAGACAAGTGAACCCATGAACCCCAATCCATTTTAAACTAAAACACCTTTCTAACACAACTATCACAGTTTATATTATCTTCTATTTATTATTTCAATAATACAAAAATACTTTCGTCACTTGCAAACACACACAAAACCCAAAACGACCATCCTTTCATTGCTCTTATATTGCTTTCCTAGTTTTCCTTGCTTTACTTTACTTTGTTTATATTTATATTTCATATTACTAATATGAAACCTTGTGCTTGACAACCACATGGTGGAGTTGGGGACACAACACAAAAACTTTGCTTTGTAGGTTGCTAGAAGAGGAGAAGAATAATCAACCCTTTACTAATTCCCCGAGAGTTCGATATAAACCTCGAGTGACCCTTATGGAGAAAATAAGCTTGCTACAACACTCTACACTTGGAGTCCCAACACGTTGGTACACTCGTAGTTGTTGCCATCAGTGGCTCCAGCGGAGTTTCCCCCTCCAATCTTCGTTGGTTCTGACTCCCTTTTAGTGTTTTTGTGTTTCTGCGGTGCTCTCCTGAAGGATGCCTGAGGGGACCCTTTATATATCAGTTTTTAGGTCAAACCAAGCCCATTGGTGAAAGATTGAAGCAAATCAGACGGTCGAGGGCAAAAAGAGTATAGGTGGCGCATGCACTAGGGTAGGTCGCGCCACCCATGCTCTTTTGGGCCTCCAGGCCTCTCTCATGAGGTCCAAGAACTCAAGATCATCATCTTCCCAAAATATTAGCTTTCCCATACTCTTAGCTCCATTGGACTTCGTTTAGGTCCATGAAAGATAAAAATACACAAAACAGGGTTTCATGTCCTCCAGAGTTATAACCAAAATAAAGGGGATCGTTGTTAAGTCCCCAAAAATCAATATAAAACATGTTTATTACTTATATATGTTGCAAATATGTGGGAATATGTGTCAACAAACTACAAAGTTCAAGTATGCATTTTACATGCATCAGTTGGATGAATCTCAAAAGTCCTGAAGCATTCTCTTTGATCTTGCACTTTTTGGAGTTCTAAAGCTTCCTAAAAGTCCAAAATAGTAACAGATGGTTTTTCTGCCAAACAGAGTTATAACCAAAATAAAGGGGTCTCTTGGAAAATCCCCGAAATAAATGTAAATCAAGGTAATAACTCATAATATGATGCACATTTGATGGAATATAGCACAATAAACTACAAAGAACATAGATGCATTTTACATGCATCAACATCCCCAAGCTTAACCTTTGCTTGTCCCCAAGCATGAAGGTGATAACTGAATGGTATTTGTAGTTTATTCTCAATAAATAGACAATACTCCCTCCATCCCAAATTTGTTGCATATAAGGTTTTATTGAAAGTCAAACTTTACAATGTTTGACCAACTAGTTTGGTACAAATATGAACCTATACAATACCAAATTAATATTATTATAATTGTCTTAAAATATATTTTCATATTATACATATTAATATTATTTTTAATTCTTGCTCAAACTTTGCAAATTTTGACTTGCACGTAAAATTATGTGCAACATATTATGGGATGGAGGGAGTATAGACTTTATGATCATTGCTACTCAAAGCATGATAGTTCATTGATAAGTAAAGTAACAACAGGCAATCATCATTGAAGTAAAATAAAATATAAACTCCAAATATGCATAAGAATATATACATCTTGCATAATAGTAAATGAACAAGTACTATGGACAATTAAACAAACTCTTTTTGCAAGATATAAATGATTCATAAGTAAGCTTATGCATTGAGAATTGTTCCTTACTTTTGGTATTAAAATAGATATATTTTAAGAAACTTTGTTTCTTTAACTTATAAAGAAGTAGAAAGTAAGCAGGGATTAAACATGTACATGATGTCTAGCTTCCAAACCTCATGACTTAAGGGTATTCTTTAGATCGTAGTCCATCATTGGTGTTGATTGCATTGCCACGTATCATCTTTATTTGCTTCTATGGCCTTTTATGTCCCAAATGTTATAAGTTGAACAAGAAATAATTGGAGTTGAGCTTGACATTAATTTTTAGAGTATCTATTGCTCCTTTGTAGAAGTAGGCACACCACTTCGCACCATCCTATTTATAGTGATGACCATCCCTATCTAATTACACTATATCCATCAACTGAATCTCAGCCGACAATGTCCACCACATAAGCGTGGATTAGGTTAATGGTCCAAAAACAGTGTCAAACACAACTAAACAAATAACATATGCAACCTATCCCATAAAGAATATTCACTAATATGTTTTTTTCTTTCTTTCTCTCCATTTTTATAGTGCCACCCTTGGTTTCAAGGGTGGTTATGCCTTGATGTTCGTGGATCACCCCTCAACCAACTTCTCCATGCCACTCATAGACAAAAGCAACATGGTTTGGAATCTAAATAAAGTAGCACATGATAAATATACTTGTAATAGCATGAATGCTATGTAAGTAGATATGGTGGACTCTGTTGGAGATAACTTGGTTCAAGGTTGTTGGAACTACAAGATTTTCTTGTCCTTTTGTAGATATACTAGCAATAGGGAGAATTTTGACCACTAGGAATAAGCATGCAAAAGTTTCTATAGTATTACTCATTTCCTAAAGTGAAAGATAAAGTTGATAAACATACATGAGTTAAATGAGAACTAGTACTACATGACACTTGCAAGATATCATAAACTCAAGAATAAACATCACACAAAGTGTATAACTAGTCATGAGTTCTTCCTATGTAACTATTTAAGCCTTCACCTTTGTTTTATAGCATCCAAACTTAAACTTGATTTTATTCTAGTAGCTAGATGATAAACAATAAGCACATATACATGTGGTTGTATTTTATTTAGAATCAAGATTGCTAAACAAAACTTAAAAATTGAAAATAGATAATTACACTCCAAGTTTTTGCGATAGTCGTATGTTGCTCACTGTTATAGCCACTCAGTTAAAGGAAACATTCGATGGCAATCAAGACACATCTTCTGGTATGAAAACATATGATATTCTCATGGTCTAAGGATTTATGCATAAGATAATGGCAATGATTAAATATTAATTTAAAATGATGATTAGATATCATAGTGAATCATTCGTTGGATCGGGATCGGTCAGTACCCTTGTTCATCCAACAATGTACTCACATTGTTGTCAGTATCAATGTTACTATAACATTTATACCTATGATCGGGAAGCTGGATTATCTCACAACACATGAGCTAGTCCTAGAGGCGTGACTAGGAACAAACCGATGTTCTTCTTTCTACACCGGCATATGAGTTTTACTTTGATTATCACAATCAAGAAACATATTAGTTTTAACATAGAATTATAAGCATAAATAATGAACATGGATTTATATAATAATCATTGTAATACATAAAAAAACAAGGTGCACAACATGGACCACTACTAAGCAACTAGATACGAGTGCATGTGATAAAATTTAATAACCATGCATACATGCAGGCTGATAAGAAGAGGGTAAGGTGCATTTCCACTCATAATGCCCCCCGGACAAGTCCTTCATATGCATACCCTCTTGGTTGTTGTTCTTCTAGATACGATGGACATGCATCATTCATACATTGAGGGAGTGAGGATTGTATCACATCCATACTTGTTGCTTAGGCTTGGGAGTCACCAGGATTTGTTGTTCCGCTCCATATTGCTTTCACGCTAACAACATGGTTCCTTCAACCTTGTTTGGGGGAACCAGTTAGGTGTTCAAGAGATTATTATCATTTACGTCTTCTGTCAACAGACACAAGATGGTGGAGAGAGTAGAGTCCTTTGTTGATCAACCTGTGTTGGATAAGCAGCGACAACATTGCGGAACTTCTTACCCACGGATTAGCAAGGAGTCTAGTACCTTAGCACCAAACACACGAGTAGGGCAAAATTTACCCATGTCTTATGATGCATCTGCGTGAAATGCACTCCAATTTTCACCAATTCGTGTGTGATCAGAGGAAGGTGAAATAGTTTGCCAAAAAATTGGTCATGCTTAAGATATGATTGAGCGCTTGTGGGCGTAAATGAACCATGCCATTTGACCTTCCTGCAAGCCCTACAACGGACTACACCAGCGGTCACGCCACCACCGTTCTTTGACAGGTTGCCTCACATGCACACTGACTCACACAAGAGAGACGAAGGCTTAAGAAAGTAAGGGGCCTTAACCCGTAAGAAGCACACTTCCCATGGGGGAACTCAACTTTCACCTCGGCTAAATCTATTATATACTAAAAGCAATATAAGCGTGCTTTTCGAGGCATCAGGTTGATCCACATCACCTGAATTATATTAACCATTAGATCTACTATTCATGATTATGATTTAATTAAACGCGGTATCATTAGGTAACATGATGTCGTGATATGTTACAACATAAGTACACGTTTAACGTGAAACAAACCGTACAAATCACGGACCAGGCAACAAGTCGTATGCAGATCTCGAAAAAAAACTTCCTAACGTCCAGCCGGACTCGACATCAATATGCACATACACGTATGCAAACAACAACCTAATTAAATCATTTAAATTTTTATGGATATGCACATACACGTATGATGCCCTCCTCTGACGCACGCTTTAGCTAATGGCCACGATGGCCAGACCTCTTCGTGAATTATCGGTGCCTACAAAGCACGTGAATTCAATCTTGCCAGCAACAATTTCTAAAAAAAAGAATTCTGAAAAATACGAGCCTACAACAGCAGGTAAGAATGAATTCACATGGCTATACACATCAGGCAAGATTGAATATCACCGCTTCACCAGCGACAATTTTTAAAAAAACACAGCATGCAATCTACAGTGCCGAAGTAGGATGATCAATTTGACTCTCGGTGGCTTTGCATATTATTACCAACCAGGGGATAAACATGGTTTGCACTACAACAAGTCACGAGGATTCCTCCTGGTGATCCTTTATAGATGGTTCTATAAATAGAAGGTTCATAGTCTACACAACATGTTGAATTTGTTTGGTATCCAACCAGATGATCGTGATCGTGGGTAACATGCATCACCTCTTTTTCTGATCAAGAAATCATGTCCGGAGATCAATTTGACTCTTGGTGGCTTTGCATATTATTACCAACCGGGGGATAAACATGGTTTGCAATACAACAAGTCACAAAGCTTTCTCCCGGTGATCATTTACAGATGGATCTATAAAAATAAGGTTTATAGGCTAGACAACATGTTGAATTTGTTTGGTATCCAGCCAGATGATCGCGATTGTGGGTAACATGCATCACGTCTTCTTCTGATTAAGAAATTAGGTCCAGAGATCAATTTTACTCCTGGTGGCTTTGCATATTAATACCAACCGGGGGATAAACATGGTTTGCAATACAAAAAGTCACAAGGCTTTCTCCCGGTGATCCTTTATAGATGGATCTATAAAACGAAGGTTTATAGTCTAGACAACATGTTGAGTTTGTTTGGTATCCATCATATTTGATTTTTGACATGAAAGGTTGCACGGATTTTCCCCTCTACTAATGCAAAAATAATTGGTACAATTAAGACTCCGGACCTGATTTCTTGGATCAGAAGAAGAGGTGATTCATGTTACCCATGATCGGGATCATTGGGCTGGATGGGCACTCAAAATTTTGTTAGTATTTGTACACCAATAAAAGTGATTTGGCCTTACGGATTACTACACTATGACCACAAATACATTGACTTTTCAGAAAGGTGTCGGGTAGTTAGTATGTTCCTGCTTTAGTAGATACAATGGAAGATAATCATAGTCCATGGTATAACTGCATCTCAATTTGAAATAACAAGGAGGATCCTAAAGGTGTCTATAATTCAGTTTGGATGCTAAAATTCTTCGCATGATTGTTGGTATAAAATGTGATCCCACACGTACAAGGTGGTATAGGAGGAATGGAAAATGACGGAGCCCCATTGTGAGTTGAACTAAGTAATTTCAAAAATATCTTTTGCACTTAGCATTTTCATTGTTCATTAGCAACCAAATTTAGCAAAATATAATTGACACATGAGTGTACTTCAGTCCTTGAAAAATACCCACGGATAGAGAATATGCATGTTTAGTGGAACAATTTTGATGGTCTATATTAATGCAGTTATTTTTGTAATGGAAAAATTATTCATGTATAATATTTTACTCAAAATTGTCTTCATCAAATCATTATCATTGTGTTATCCCATGAACCCGTGCTATATAATTGTTATGTCTTTTATATTAGTTAGAGTAATCTTCTTTGGATCATGTATTAACTGATGCAGTGTTATCGATTCTACAATACTCTTCATCTTTGTTTGTTACCACAAACCAGATAAGCTACATGTAATTAGAAATATTTAACCAAAAGAAGCGGGTAAGAGAACACACATCCTTGATTCATCCTACCTGTTTTTGTGTCGTTGTCGATTAGGGCGTACTTTCGTTACATGCAAATCGGGGTTTTATTGCCAATCTAAAGAAGATATGTAATCTTTGGCTTATTTGAATAGGAACATATATGTTAGAAAAGGAGCAAGAGGTGGGAGTTGGGTGAGGGCCGTTTCTGAGCTCTAACTTGGTATGGTCGTTGCGATCGAGATAGTGACAACACATACATTGTTCTCCTCCAGGGAGTTTTACTAAATTAGAATATTCTTAGAAGCCTTAGATGAAAAACAAAACAACATAGTTTCTATGTCTTTAAGGTCTACTGTCACCCACTACTCTCGGCTAAAAAAATATAATCTCATTCTACATGTAACTCCGATGAACTTTATTGCACAATCATAAGGATACAACTAATTATATAATCCATGATAAATGATAATACAAATGTAGATAAAGAGGAAAATTTATTTGGTAAACTCACTCAACTGAGATTTTCTTTGGCGACTGCAAATACCTTTTTTACTTTACAACAAGGCGGGTGAGTCAAGTACGGTACATGCATTTTGTTTACACAAGATGATCTGATTGTAAATATAATGAATATTTTGAACAAGGCTATATTTTGTATGTGAGATATATGAATAAACAAGCCTGTTTACATTCTACAATCATGCACAAAATGTCTAGGAGGATAGATTTTTGATCTCACTAGCGAGCACAAGAAAATTGATCTAACGGGCATCCACATTGCTGTTTAATTATGTCGATGCCCTCGCAATGCCAAACCTTAACTAAAAGTAGACATTGGGAAAACAAGAATCAATAGCATTTGACTTTTTATACCATATTTATTGTTATTCAAAGCATACATAATCATATATGGAATAAATGTAAAGTTATAACTTGAGAAAAATGTGTTCACATCAAACCACTATGTATTTTACAATGAAGAATGTGTTCAATAACAGGGAAGGCATCCATGTATTATGTGTTTCACAATGGAGGTGGTGCCCTCGCATTTGCGAGGGCCACTGTGCTAGTTCTATAAATTCATATTTGCTCAAGAGCCTCACATACCACTTTGCAATCTATATGGAAGTCCAAATGTCTACCAAAGCTACGTGTGTTTGCCTGGTTATTGCTGAAGGACAGACGGAACACTAAAGAGCTATTGCTCAGAAAAAAAGGGATAAATGTCGATCATGTATTACGGATCCAAATTAGTTGACTTGTCTCCAATCTAGACAAACCTGAATCAACTAATTTTCATGGGAGTATATGAAATAGCCAGATCAGAGACCCATTCGACATGGCTTGTTGGGCTTTCAGCAACATTTAGTGGGATTTTTCAATCAATTTCACATGTTGTGTACATGCTCGAAGTCAGTTTGTGGGACCTTGCTTCATGGAGATCGCCAGGTGTGTCGTTGCTAACTAGCTGAAACTCAGATCACAAGAACACAATGACACAAGAGTGGTTTTGGTGGGCGTCGAACTGCTCTGCTTTTCAGCTTTCTTCTAATTCATAATAACTTCTTTCTTCTAATTTATACTAGACTTCTTTCCAAGTCGGCGTGACCGGTAGACAGAACGCTTTACAATGTGATGGCGCTACATCTACGTGCAAGATAAAATATATATTCTTAGAACGCTAAGTGATAGCTCTTTCGGGGTAACAATGTCGCGTTCTTATATTGTGGGCCTCACCTGGACTTAAAACCGAGTTCGCACTGTTAAATCCTACGATATTATTCCGAAGCATGTAGTCTACGATTTTAGTCGGCGCCGGTTATTGCATGATGACTCTTATGTAGGTAGATGAACCAAGCGTGGCCGGCAAACTTCAAGTCTAAGATCATCTCGCGGGTAAAACGTTATTTCATAGACCAAGCCTAAGCAGGTAGGTCAAACGCCGATAATTCAAGAGAAAAAACATTTTTACAAAGGTTCTTATGTGCATGATGTGGCCTATCACGATCGTATGCTCTGCACCATCTATTTCAAATTCTACTAAACACGGTTTCACGTTTGTTTGACACGTTAGCCTGTAATCATAGTCCATAACAAATCCGTCCGTAGAGTAGCGCGATTCCATACATGTCTGCGTATCTAGACGTACGGTAGATACCACCAGAAGTCTAATGGTAGAGGAAGAGAATAGATCTTCGACGGGCGACATCGAAAAAATCACAAAATGCTGAAAAGATGTATGCTCTTAAAGCATCACAGATATTTTACGTCACAAAAAATAATTAACTCTTAGACACGCGAACCAAAAGTTACATCGACAGTAAGCAAAGATAATAAAAGCCGCTTATTTATTCCAGAGTCTGGTAAAATTAACATTGACTTGTCTCTATTTTACACGCTAATAGCTAGACTCTAAACTACTCCATCGAAGTGACGCCGCTGCCTTCCGCTTTCATTCCACCAATGCAAACAGTGTGATCATTCACGTATACGATCTGCTTTCTCGTGTCTTCGTCGTTTTGGTAAGCATACGAAGCCTCTCTTGCAGGCGCTCGTGCGCGGGAGGAAGCAAAGCGACCTCTCCGTGCTCGAGCTAGCATGTTCTTTATTTGAGATAGAAAAGTTCCACATGTTTGAGAAACAAAAAAATGTGAAAGCATAGAGGAAGTAGCCGGAAGAAGAGGAGGAGAATGACAGCGTGAGCATGGGCGAAAGTGGGAAGAAGTACGAGGGAGATTAGGTATAACAGAGGAATTAGGAAGAAGCTCGCCATCCTCTAGGTAGCCGAGCAGAAGACAAGGAGAGGCCAAAGGGAAGATAGGATGGAGCAGATCGGAAGGTGAGACGAAACCTCGTGAAGGACTGGAGGGATACCTTGCAACAGAGGCTGATCGCCTCCGCGCTCGAAGGATGCGGTCGTAGGAGGGAGCGTCGCAAACGGAAGAGCGAAGCAAGGCGTGTCCTTATTGTCAGCGGGAGCACATGCGTTGTTCTTCGCGAAGAACGCAGGTGGCTGCATCGGGCGCTGCCGGCCTCACAGTAGAACGCACAGGCGTTGCAGAAAGGATGTCGTCGTCGGCAGCGGTATAGCAAGGACTTCCACTGGTCGGTCGGCCGCAGACGAAGAGATCCATACCTAGTCGAAGCGAAAGCGCCGGAAGCGAACCCTCCTTGTTTTCGTTTGAGCAGCAAACACAGGAGGTCGCCTTTTCTCATCGAGAACGGGGCCATCTTTCTTCGCGCACAACAGAGATGCTAGCATAGGACATGGCCCGCCCGGCTTCACAGCCGTCCGTACACGCGACGCAGCATTGGTCTCCTCGACACCTGTGGCTGGGCAACGACTCCCGCAGTTGACTCGAGAGCAGCCTAAGAAATCCATCATAAGACGAACTGAAGGCAGAGATGAAGATCTACAAAATATAAAAGCAGACGTCGGTAAAGGTATAAAAAAGGGAGAAGCTGAATAGGACATATCGGTTACCGAGACGCCGATGAATCCTTTCAAACGCGACCTATATAGAGAAAAGGCGAAAACATGTTAGATCAAGATGTATAGTGAGATAAGCCAGAGATAGAAAGAAAGAAGTGTATGCATAAACTTAAAACGACGAAGAAGAGGATGCAGGGACGATGGGCACGGTGATGAACTTAGGGAAAGACGCTTTCTATTGTTTCCAAACGCGACCAATACGGAGAAAAAGAAAAGACGTATTAGATAAGAGTCGTGCAAGCGAGATGAGCAGACCTCAGAGAACTTACTGTACAGCGCGTGCAGCCGCCGTGGAGAGTGTCTGACTTGTATCGGTAGCCTGGTGCCGCTTTCGGTACGCGGCGATGCGAGCCCTAGCCAGCACCAGCTGCTATCCTATCCCCATGGCTGACACCGGTACGATAATAACGGGAGCTGGCGACCAAGCAGAGACTAGGCCGAGATATGAGGAAAAAGAGTATGTATAAGCGATAAAAGGATGCGAGCGAGCGTATCGTGCCGTAAGCGAAGGATCCAAAACATGTTCTAGACGCAACAACCCGTGTCTACTACGAGCTCGCTTGTCAAACATGAGAAACATCGTCCTACCAAGTTTTCAGATGCCACGTCCGCTGCTAGATTGGGTATAGGCGGCGAGAACATGTGTTCGCAGAGAGACAACGTTGATAGCTCAATCGAGGTGTGCGAGAACCCGCACCGTCTATAGATTACCCTTCCAGATATGATGTAAGACGCCCACAAGAACCTGTAGTCGTCTTAGCCTACGATGCCACCTCGTCCCTCCGCCACGAGAATACGGGTACGCGCATCCTGTCCGATGCAACCTACGCCGCGAGCTCACCTCACCGACTTGATAACCCGCGAACGCCCATGTTGTACGTTGCAACGTTGCCTCTGGCCGGGCCTCGCCTCCACGAGAACACGCAGCCGCCTAGAATCTACACTGCTGTCGGCTTCTGGCGGGCCCATGCCGAGAGAAACCGCAGCCGCCATGGGTTGACCACGCCACGTCGGTTCTCGGTGGGCCCCGCCACCTGGCGGGTGTGGAGGCGTGTCGCGCCGGGAACGCCTCTCACGGAGCGCAGTTCTGCACGTGTACACTGACAGTGGGCCCATGGCATGCACACGGTCCACCGTCCAACAACGCGGGTTACGGCGCCATGCGCGACACCCCGACGCGGTCCAGAATCTTTCGCCCTAGCCCGCGGGTCACACCTCACGGGAAAGCAGGGCTCTGTGGCGACGTCGCCGCGTATCCTTCTCGGCCTCCATCTCACGATCGAAAAGATTCAGAACAACGTGAATAGCAGTTTGAACCGAAATAATTTAGGGTTATTATGTACTCATGATTGCTGTTACAAAACTAGCAACTAATGATCCTAAAACCCAGGACACGAACAGGTCATGGACACTGCCATCCCAGAGTCCCCTGTCGCTCCCTACAATGTTGCCACTGATCCGTTTGTAGTGCCATCCCATGATAAGACCAAGGCAACAACTAAACTACCAACAACCGGAATCCAATGTGTAAACAGACTCACAGCAATTGGTTTATTTCGCTAACTTTACGACTAGCTAAACTAGCACCTAGACAGTAGCACAGCAGGTTTAACTCACGAAACTGAAGTTTCGAACAAAGTGGGCATCTTGGAATATCTGGAAGGAACAAAATGACTTTATTTTCAAAAAGGAATCCCCCTTGATTGGAGGGTGGTAAGTTTGATTTCATGGTGATCTACTTTTACATCAACATAGGATGAACCTAGATTTGGTTCAACCCCTCCTTGACTGGACTGGATTAGGACTAGGCCCTGTACCCCTTACCCCCCCCCCCCCCCCTCTACCCACACACACACAATGTACAGATTTATCCCTCAATTTTGGCTTTCTGTTTTAGCCTTTTTTTAGAAATTTTATATTGCACTCTTTCCCTCAATTATATAACAAAAATAAAATACACAATGTACAGATTTATCCCTATTTTAAACTTGTCAATGTCGTCGAATTGAGGACAAGTACGCCATGAGGGGGTCCTCGAGGCGTGCGGAAGAGAGGGGTGTGAGACGTACGGTATTCCGGGACGGTGAGCACACAAGTTTACCCAGGTTCGAATCCGCCGGCTTTGGACGGATCCTACTCCTGCTAGCAATCCAGTAATACGGCAGAGCCGGAATATGGGTTACAATGGTTTCGCCTGTGCGAGTTGAGGGTCTAAAGTATTGGGTTGTAAGGTGTTGCCCTAAAGGCTCTCCCTAGGACGGCTTATATAGATATCCGGCCTAGGGTTTACAGGAGAGATCTATCCGGCTACGACTAAGAGTCGGTTACAGAGTACATCTTGAACTACAAGTAACATTATGGGCCTAAGTCGGTAAGTCTTCTGGGCCTTCCCGTAGCCGGATTGAACTCCGTCTTTCTCCCTGACTGGGCCGCCCGTGAAGCAAAGCTCTAACCTAAAGTGGGCCACCTTGGTCAGTGAGGAACTGTGAGGATACCCGGAAAGTATATCCCCAACAGCAGCCCCTGGAGGCCTCCAAGATCCAAAGTCGGATTTATCATCGTCTAGCTTGATCTTCGGCTTGCAGAATCTTGAAAGGTTCCTGAAACTTCACAACAAAAAATACGATCCGGGTCTTAAAAATAAGTCGGACCTATCAACAGGTTACTCGGATTTTCCAGCTTGATTTCAAACTAAGCCGGAACTTGGTTTCTAACGCCACCTGACACAAGTCATGGTCAAGTCACGTCATCTGACAAGCATGTCGTCAGCACGACCGTTGGTGGGTCCGCGGTTCGTGGAACCGAGGCGCCGTTTCAATGCGTGCGTGGAGATCGAGGCGACGCAATCATTGCGTGGGTCCTTCCCAGTTCCTTCCACGACGCGTGGCGGTTACACTGTAGCATTTGCACGAATCTTGGCGAAGTTAGGTGGATATAAGGGGTTAGGATTTTCTCCTTCTCCTTCCACCAGTCCTTTGCCTTTTCCTCTCCTCCCAATCTTCCTGCGTGCACAGAGCTCCCCGTTCCTCCCCCACAGAACTCCCAGCGCCGCCCCTTTTAGGTCATCTTCTCGCTGGAGAAATGGCTTCGTCTTCTTCCTCCGGCTTGGCGGCAGCAGCGGCGGTGGAAGCGGTGGCAGAGAAAGAGAGCTTCCGTGGGACCTGGATTCCCTGCGCTCTCAACGAGGAGGGCCTCAAGAACATGGAGAAGGAAGGGCTTCTCGCTGCCGGCAACTGGCGGAGCGGCTTCGAGGAAACCGTCCCCAACCCGCGCGACGGCGAGCGGGTCTACTTCGGCACCCACCTCGATAGAGGTTTGTCGTTTCCTCCCTCGGAGTTCTTCTCCGAGGTGATTGATCATTACAGAGTTCAACTCCATAACCTTCCTCCCAACTCCATCTTAGAGATGAGCGCATATGCTTCGTTGTGTGAGGGCTTTCTCGGCATTAGGCCGAGTTTGACTCTTTTCTGGTACTATTTTCATATCCAGAGAAACTCCATTACTGCTGGTGTTCCTATTAGTTTTTCGCTTAGACGCGAGCGCGCGTATCCCAAAATTCTAGCTAGTGACTCGGTCAAACAATGGCCAGCCACATTTTTCTATCATAAGGATATTCTGGCTCCCGGCAAAGCCACTGCTTTGCCGGCTTTTGTTGACGGAGCCGCCACGGCCCAACCTTCTTGGGACGAGGCTGCTCCGGCTCTTTCCGACGATCTAATCCTTGCTAGGAGTCGGATCGAATATTTTATCAAACACAAGGGTCTGAAGGGATCCGACTTGGTCCAATGTTGGGTCTCACGTCGGATCCATCCCCTTCAGTACCATGGGGATCGACTGATGCATTCCATCACGTCATCCAAAAAAGATTCCCTCCGCATCAGCCCCAAAGCCTACACCACACAAGGCTATATAAGCCAGATCAAGTGGCTGATCAAGGAGCGGATCGAGAGGAGAATCCCGAAGGTTTCTCTGGATATGCACACGGCCGAAAACCCTGTGGTGCCGGTAAGTTTCTACAGTACACCTTTTATGTGTTCAATCTTTGAGTTACATTGCAATGCTGATATGTTTTCTTATTTTCAGCTTGCTGACCTCCCCGAGTCGGAACTTGCTCCGCTCGAAGGTTATCCTCCTGAGTTCTCTCAGGAGACAGAGGTGGTTCCATTGCCGGACCTTGCGCTCAAGAAGCGTAAAGCTCTGACAGTGGCTGTGGGCACAAAGGAGGTGCATGTTGTGAAGAGGTAAATTTCAATCACAATTTCCGCCTTTGTACTTTACTCGAATTTCTTTCCGAGATGTAATGTTTCCGACTTTATTACATTCTCAGAGCAAAACCGCTCGTCAAGGGAAAAGGGAAAGGGTTTCCTTCGAAGCCGCTGCGGCAGATGAAGCTTACCATAGCTTCTCCTGTCGTGGCTCCTCTGACTCCTGCCCCTCAACCTTCCACAACACCGGTGATCTCCCCGATCGCCGCAGAAGATCCGGCTCCTTCATCGGGGCCTGCGAACCTTGAGTCGCAAACTGACGTCACCATGGGTGAGTCAGATTTAGATAAGGGTGAACCCTCTTTGGGTAATGATCCCTCGGCAGAAACCTTCATCGAGAACCTTCTCAGCAATCTGGGACTTGCCAAATTTGGCCTATCCCGGAAATCTGCAAAAGAGATCCAGCGGCTAGCCAGGCAGTGCCTGGAGAAGAGAAATTTATCTGCCGAAGAAGAACCGCAAGAGGCAGAGGACGTCAAGTTCTCCGACCTTCTTGCCCAGGTGCGCCTCCGCGACGAGAGGATAAGGACTGGTGAGCTTCCAACAGCACCAGTGATTCCTCTAACTCTCGCCGAGAAGGTGGCTGCTGAAGTGAACGCGGGTTTGGATAAACTCACCCGCGAGCAATATGTAAGTCGGAATTCCAACTCCTGTTTTTTCCTTTATTTTATATCATATCCTCTAGCCCACAAGCATGAAGTAGGATATATAATCTGGGTTTATGCTTTATTAGGATGCCAAAGAACGAACTAGTGTAGCCCCCAAGGCTCGTGCTGATATTAGCAAAAATATTAGCCCGAGTCTTAAGTAGCTTTCTGACTTACAGAAAGTATGTTCCTATAACTAGGATTTATTAAAGAATGTTTGTGATAAGCGGAGAGAGATCAAAGCTCTCCGTCTTAAAAATGCTGAACTTAAAGTAGCCAAGGATGAAGCCGAAGGTAAACATTCCAAGATTCAAACCTTGCCTTTGTATTTCAATGTCGAATTTTTCTGAACTGTTGTTCTTTTTGACCTACAGCACTGGTGAAACAATCATGCGCCATGATTGAAGAGGCTGAGAACCTCAAGACCTTGGTGGTGGAGAACAAGGAGCTTCGCCAAGAGCTAAACCAGCTTAAGGCAGATCATGAAAAGAGCATACTTCAAGTCCTTGAATCCTCCTCCATGGCTACTGAAGAGCGTGATCGCAAGATTGCTGCTCAAGATAAAATAATCTCGGATCTCAAGAATGATCTTAGCAGAGAGAGGGACCTTTCCCAGGCGCTTCGGGATGAACTCCAAAGCCTCCGGGACGAGAAGACCAAAATTGACGACGTCATTTTCGGTATGTTCCATCTGTCTGACTTATCTTTTCTTCGACTTTCTTCAATGTCGGATATTTCTTAACTTGTTTTGTATACAGGTCCTCTGAACTTGATGGACTCTTCCTCCACCGAGCCCCACACCCACCGGCTTACCCAAGTCGGTGACCTGCTTCATGACTTCCGCCAATCCCTTGAGGATATCGGCGAAGCTCTCAAGATTCCGGACATGCATCGCATGTCGGATTTTTAGGTGCGGGACAAGCCAAAGGAAATGTCGTAGCTCATTCAGGATTGGAACATGTCCTACATGCGATCAGCAGCGTAGAACGCTCTCACCATGGTCATGAGCCACCATGGAAACATGGAGATATGGCAAGTGACCAGAGGGTATTCTACAGTGGATGAAGATGGCCAGGAGCAGGACATCAAGGCCATTATGGACTCCTGTGCTGGATATGGATTTCATGTAGCTGACTTGACCAGCTACGATACTCCATTCTTCAACCGCGTGGACACTCCGCCTCCGCCTCCAGAAGAAACAGCAGAAATTTCCGACGATGAACGCACCACCTCGGATGTGGACATCTCGGAAAGATATCAAGACGACGTATCCAGCGAGCCGGCAGCTCCTGCATCTCCTCCTGCATCATAGATCAGAAATTTTTGTATTATTCCGGAAAAACATGATGCGTCTGTAAATATGCAATACTTTAACTTTGCTAGTGCTAAGCTTTTGATCTATTCATCACTTTTTGGCTTTAAGTTTTTTTTCTGTGCCTGCAATGTTTACATAAGCACTTGTATTTTTTCCTCTCTACTTATCGTTTATCTGGCTTTCCGCCTCGTGCCTTTCGTGAGCCAACTAAACCTTCCGCCGGAAACTTTGCCGAGCAACGGAGCTCAATTGCTAAACCAGTTTAAACTCGGAAACAAAGCCGGCTTCCAGTACCAACAATTCACTACTCGGAAAATGCCCGCATCTAGCAATCAGACAAATAACCAAAGTAAAGACTAGAAATTTTAGAGTTATACCGGAAGGTAGCAATTTTTAGAATCGGAAATCTATACCACAACGAACATGAGCATAAAGTACTTTCAAGCATTCTAGGATTTTCAACTATGACATGATCATTTGGAAATAAGATGGTAAAAACTTCTCAGAAAAACTTGAGGCAACCAAAACTTTTATTTCTCACAGAACATGTACATATGTATGATTACAAAGAAGGATAAACTAAGAATAAAAGGGATGTAGCTGAGCAATATTCCATGGTCTCTCTAATTCATCTGGATTTGTACTACCTCCAGCTCTCTTTCTCTTCTTAGTAGCAGGTCTTTCTTTGACTGGCCTCATGTCAGTTAAGTAGTACGATCCATTGTGCAATACTTGACTAACCAAGAAGGGCCCTTCCCATACTAGGGAAAGTTTGTGCTTTCTTTGTTGCACAAGCCGGAGAACCAAGTCACCTTTATTGAAAGATCTATCTCGGACTCTCTGGCTATGATACTTACGTAACTTCTACTGATAGGCTGTAGATCTCATTTTAGCAACGACGCGAACTTCTTCGACTAAGTCGAGATCATTTTATCGAGAAATCTCGGCATCCTCTTCAATATACGCGGCCACTCTAGGAGAAGTATGAATCAAATCACTAGGAAGAACTGCTTCTGCGCCATAGACCAAGAAGAAAGTTGTGTATCCCGTTGACCTGTTTGGAGTTGTTCGTAAACTCCAAATTACAGAGGGTAATTCCTCTGCCCAAGCCCCCGCAGCACGTCGTAGTGGTGCTTCGAGTCTCGGTTTTAGGCCTTGTAGGATTAAACCATTTGCTCTTTCGACTTGTCCGTTAGCCTATGGATGTCTGACTGGCGCAATGTCAAGCCGAATACTTTGCTCGTTGCAGAATTCAACCAATTCTCCCATAGAGAAGTTACTCCCGTTGTCCGTGATAATGCTATGCGGATAACCATACCGAATTATAACATCCTCGACAAATCTTTTGGCTGTTGCTCCATCACAACTAGTGACAGGTTTAGCCTCAATCCATTTGGTAAATTTATCCACCATCACTAAGAGGTGAGTAAATCCACTTGGAGCTCGTTTAAATGGTCCTACCATATCAAGCCCCCAGACCGCAAAGGGCCATGTTATAGGTATTGTTCGCAGTTGATCAGCCGGAACATGAGCTTGCTTGGTGTACTTTTGGCAGCCTTTGCACGTCTTGACTAATCGTTCGGCATCTGCCTGAGCTGTAAGCCAGAAAAATCCGTGTCTAAAAGCTTTTGCCACTAAAGATTTGGCTGCAGCGTGGTGACCACACTCGCCTTCGTGGATTTCTCTTAAGATTTGCACTCCTTCCGGAGATACATAGTGCTGAAAAACCCCAGAAACACTCCGTTTATGGAGCTCACCTTTAACAATAGTATAGGCTTTTGCTCGTCGGATAATCTGCCGGCTCAGCACCTCGTCTTCGGGTAATTTGCCATCTACCAAATAATCGAGATAGGGTTGGGTCCAGCTGGGAATTACAGCCAGAACTGCTATCAAAGGTGAGTCGGATTTGGTCGGATATTCCTCATCTACTCCCTTTATTGAGGGAACTTTGAGGTGCTCTAGAAAAGCGCCATCCAGGACCTCTTTCCGCGCAGAACCTATCTGAGATAGTGCATCTGCTTCCTCATTTTCTGCTCGAGGGATGTGTTGAACTTCAAACCCTTCGAACGATTTAGATAGATCATCCACGACAGCTTTATATTCTGCCATGTGTTTATTTGCATTACAAATATCCGACACTTTTTGAGCAACAAGATCCGAATCTCCGTAACACATCAAACGTCGGATGCCAATATCCTTGGCAATCCAAATTCCATGCAGCAGTGCTTCATACTCGGCAATATTGTTTGTCGCTGTGAAGTGGATCTGCAACACGTATAAAAGTTTGTCTCCTTGGGGTGATTTGAGCACCACGCCAGCCCCCGAGCCCCCTCGAGCCTTGGACCCATCGAAAAAGAGGGTCCAATATTCCGACTCAGGGAAGATCATGTTCTATTTTGTCTCTGTCCAATCAGCGACAAAGTTAGCAAGGATCTGGGATTTGATTGTTGTTTGAGGTTTATACTCAATATCGAAAGCTGAAAGCTCTATGCCCCATTTGGCGACGCGTCCTGTGGCGTCACTATTGTTGATTATATCTCTCATGGGAGCTGTGATCACCATGGTAATTGCATGCTACTGAAAGTAGTGTCGTAATTTACGAGATGCTAGAAAAATACCGTAACCCCACTTTTGATAGTGCGGATACCGCTGTTTTGATTCCGTCAGGACCTCGCTGACAAAGTAAGTCGGACGCTACACCATGTGTTCCTGATTTTTCTCTGGTCTCTCCACTACCATGACGATACTAACGACCTTATTTGTCGCAGCAAGGTAGAGCAACATCGGTTCCTTAGGTTCTGGCACTGCAAGGATAGGAGCAGATGAGAGTACTCTCTTCAGATCTTGTAGTGCAGCTTCAGCTTCGTCAGTCCAAACAAAATCCTTGGTCTTTTTCAGGAGTTTGTATAATGGTGCGGCTCTTTCACCAAGCCGGCTTACAAATCGACTGACCGTAGCAATGCAACCAGTTAATCTTTGTACGTCTTTCAGGCGAGTTGGCCTGGAAATATTGAGTATAGCCTTGATTTTGTCTCGGTTCACCTCTATGCCTCTTTGAGACACGATGAAACCTAACAACTTTCCGGCTGGTATTCCAAAGAAGCATTTCTTTGGGTTAAGCAAGATGTTGTATTTTCATAGATTGGCAAATGTCTCCTACAAGTCGGAAATTAGTGTTTCCTTCTTTTTGGACATCACCGCGTATGCATGTACATTGCGTTCGAGTTGGTCATGGAGGCAACGCTGCATCATGCGCTGCTACGTAGCTCCTGCATTCTTCAGCCCAAAGGGCATCGTAACAAAACAGAAGGTTCTGAAAGGGGTTATGAATGAAGTTTTGACTTTGTCAGATTCCTTCATCCGGATTTGGTGATAACCGGAATATGCGTCGAGAAAACAGAGGAGTTCCGAGCCTGCTGTAGAATCGATAACTTGATCAATTCTAGGTAGAGCGAACGGATCTTTTGGACAAGCCTTGTTCAAGGCAGTATAATCAACACACATCCTTAAATCAGTGGTGTCCTTTTTAGGGAACATTACAGGATTGGCCGACCACTCAGTGTGGATGACCTCTTCTATGAATCCAGCTAACTCGAGCCTCGCTAGTTCCTTAGCTATTGCCTTACGCTTTTCGTCACCAAACCGTTGCAGGGACTGTTTGACGGGTTTAGCGTTCGGGTTTACATATAGAGAGTGCTCGGCAAGTTCCCTAGGTACTCCGGTCATGTCAGATGGCTGCCATGCGAAGATATCTTGATTTGCTTGGAGGAACTTGACGAGCGCGCTTTCCTATGCGCTACTTAGGCCTACGCCTATCTGGATCACCTTGGAGGGGTCATCATCCTTCAACGGCGCTTTCTTCGTCTCTTCTGATGCCTTGAACTCTGGATTTGGCTTTGTCACCTCCTTCTTCGTTGCGGGCATCTCGGACGGATCTATGCTCTTCTTGATCTCCTGGTACTCCTGGGCGTGCAGCACGGCTTCTGCAAAGGCGGCATTTCCATCCTTGCACTCTCGCGCTTTCTTCGGGTCTCCCCTGATGGTGATCATGCTGTTGGGACATGGAATTTTCATCATATTGTAAATGTAACACGGACGAGCCATAAAAGCCCAGTAAGCCGGACGTCCGAATATAGCGTGGTATGCGCTCTTGAACGGGACCACTTCGAAGGAAAGTGCCTCCATCCGATAATTCTTTGGAGTTCCAAAGGTAACATCCAAAGTAATCTCTCCCAGGGAATTAGCTTGTCTTCCTGGGACAACTCCATAAAAGATCACAGAGCTATGGTTCAGCTGGGTTTCCGAGATCTTCATCCGGCGTAGCATTTCGACATAGAGAATATTGATGCTGCTACCACCGTCCATGAGGGTCTTGGAGAAACCATAACCGTCAATAAGTGGGTTGACGATTAAGGCGTATTTTCCTCGCCTATGCAACTTAGGTGGATGATCAGCACGGTCAAATGTGATTGCCACTTCCGACCAATCCAGATATTGAGGACAGCCGGAACTGTTGCATTGAGCTCGTGGAGAACTGCTTTCTTGACCTTTGGTGGTTGAGATTCGAGGAAGGTGACGTAAGTGTCCTTCTTGGTGGGAAAAGTTTTCTTCCCTTCCAGCTTGGGATTTGAAGTATCAGCTTCCTCCATGTCAGAATCTTCCTTGGTCTCTTTATCTTTCTCGGGATTTTTCTTTCCCTTCTTCCGCTTAGCTTTGTAGCCCGTGGTATCATCTCTCTTGAATGTCGTCATTAAAACGACATTCAGCGTTGGTGTGGGATGAGCCCCCATTGGCGTCTAAGTGATGCACACATGGGTTATTGGCAATGTCGGCCCAAGAGTAGGTTTTTCCTGGTTGCTGTTCTCCTCTACCTTGGACCCTTGAAGTCCCACAGCCACGCCCGTGGCCTCCGCCGCGTCCTCCTCGTCCTCCAGACCCGGAAACAGTAGTAACCACCGCTGTTTCCGCGTTGGGTTTTTCTTCCGGGGTATTTTTGCGCTTCTAAGCTTGTTGCTTTGGTTGTCTTGCCGACTGAGGCACAGCTAGGACATTGAGTAATCCCTCTGCATCATCGTCAGCATCTGCATACTTGCTCGTTGTTTCTATCATCTCTCCCAAAACAGTGATCTTGTCACACTTCAAGCGATGACGTAGTAGACCAATTGGGAGTCCTGCGATGAAAGATTCAATTGCGGTTTGATCGTTTACTCCTTCACAGGAGTTCTTGGTCTCGATCCATCGTCCGAGGTAATCCCGGCAAGTTTCTCTGGCTTTCTGGGTGCAACGTTGTAGGTCTCCGACCGAACAGGGCCTCCCATATGTGCCTTCGAAATTCCGAAAGAACGCACTTTGCATGTCATACCAGTTATGGATGGTGTTCTCCGGAAGTGCATTGAGCCATGATCGCGCCGTCTTCCGCAACATAAGCAGGAGATGTCGGGTTGCGACCAGGTTGTTTCCGCCTTTGGCGATGCAGCAAGCTTGGAAAAAATCCTGTAGCCAAGTATCTGGCCGAGCAATGCCGCCGTTGGCTTGGATGTGCCTTGAGATAGCAAATCCTTCCAGGAATCTTGTAGCTCTGATGCGTGGTCTGAAGCACTTTGGGACCACGTACATGTCATCGTTTTCATAGCGCCGCACCTCTATGTTGGAATTGATCCTATGCCTTGCGTCGCTCAGGGATAGAGATCGTCCCGAATGTCGGCTATGGCTACGGTGCCTTGGAGCCGGACTTCGGCTTTTGCCACCACCTCCTCCGCCACGTCGTCCTCCTTGTCCCCCTTGGAAGCCGTTGTGATGGCTGCTTGGTGGAGAGGGTGCGGCAGCTGAATTGTTTCCGGCTGATCGCCGGCCTCCGTCCGGAGCGTCATTATTCCGGTTCCAGGAAGGATATTGACTAAGACGAGCCCCCTGCCGGCTTGTACCAGCATGGTTTCTGTCGTTCCTTCGTCCGTCGTTCCCACCACGGTGAGGCTCAGCTGGACGGCTTGCATGTCTAGGAGGTGGCATTTTTTGACGATCCTCCTCCCTACGTTTCTCTTTATCTTCTCCCCTTCGATTGTTAGATTCTCGTCGGGGAGGGTTCCTCGGATTCAGTGCAGCAATGGCATCTTTCTCGGCCTCTAGAGCGACGTTGCTCCAATTACGGGTAGTTCTGTGATGCTATCCTGACGATCCGGTTCTTGAATAATTGTCTTCCCGTCGTTCGGGGTTATGATACTGCGCCCGAACGTAATGGGATCTTACGCCAGCCCATGCCGGATCTGTGTGACATTGGTCAGAATCCGAGACCAGTTTTTGACTTCCGGATAGGGCGACCTTTTGCTGCTCCAGTCCCTTGTTGAGTAGTTTAATACCCAAACGGATCTCCTCCTATCCTGGATTAGCCGATAGAATTTCTCGGGCCGCCACGGTATTCTGTACTGGGGTTGGGTAAACCCAATCTCCATTGCTATCTTTCCGTGGCTTCCCCATCTCATCTCCAAAAAGGACGACACGGACACGTGGGAATTGGTCGTCATTGGTGTGACGCTTCCGTGTCTTCTGATGCAACCTAGACATGTAGTCCTTAGTTGACATGCGTTTCTTCTCCACCTCGATGTTTTTGGCTTCATCGAGGAGTTGTTGACGACGCGCTTCTAGGGCTTGCGCCCTTTCGTCCAGCTCATCCGCAGTAAGTTCTGCGGCTGTAGGGATAGGTGTGGTTAATGCAGCATCGATGAGTTTACGTGCACCTTCGGTGATCACGTGTCCATCCACCAATGCTTCTTTTTTCGGCTCTTATGGGATAAGTGCTCCATCCGAGTCTTCCTCGTATTCCTCAGCAATCACCTCCTCTGTCAGAGGGTCTTTTGCCGGGGTCTTGTTCTTCGTGTTCCTCTTCTTTGCCTTCTTGGCGGCGCCGGTAGCAAAGACGGCTTTGGGTCCGTTTCCCGGAGTCAAGCTCTAATCGGTACTTTCGGACATGTGGACTTCGGGATTATCTCCGACGTCCATGTCATCCTGCGCTTTGGGAGAGTGTTCCCCGGATCCTTCATCCATGGCTTCTCCTTCTTATGCAGCTTTGGAGTTGTACTCCTCTTCATATTCCGCGGAGAACTTTCGGAAATCTGCCGACGTCATAGATTCATCCGAGGATGCGGGAACGTCGGCGTTTGTTCCAATTGCCTCCAGCACAGAGTCGGTGTTTTCTCCGGCATCAGCAGAGCCGGATCCGGATCCCACGTATCCGATGAAGTGCGACGCGTGCCTCCTGAGGTACCCGCGGCTTTCGCGATCAGCCATGTCGAAACTTTTGATGGTCTCGAGGATGGCATCTACACTTTCGCCTTGCAGTATCATACGTCTCAGTGTGTACCTCAGGAAAGGCCTGTCTGTCCCAGCATCGTCAGAGCCGGAATCAGTGTCGTTGATATGCTCCTCCTGAATTTCGACTTCCACGGGTGGGTCGATCTTGGATCCGACTTCTCCAGGGAGATCCACTCTAGATTCGACTTGGGCCGCTAGGTTTTCTTCAGGCTTGGATTTCTCCACTATCTCCGCAATTGGTGCGGGCTAGGTGGGATTAGGGTTTTCTGAGATCCGGAACTCTGCCGCCTCCGCGGACAAAGGGGACCCAGAAAATTCTTCTACTTCTATCATCACCGCTGGGGTGGGTTGGGCAGGTTCAGCGAAACCGATGTAAACATTGATCTCGCCAAAAGACATGATTGTATAAGCAGTCACGGTCTCCCTAGCCAAAATCCAAGTCTCGTCGAGAACGATGAGAGGGACGTTGCTGGCATAGAGGATGCGACCGACGACGATGGTCTCGCCGATTCTGATTCTTACGGATTCCGCTCGGAACGCAGATCCGAAACTCACTTGCCCCACGGTGGGCGCCAACTGTCGTCGGATTGAGGACAAGTACGCCATGAGGGGGTCCTCGAGGGGTGTGAGACGTACGGTATTCCGGGACGGTGAGCACATAAGTTTACCCAGGTTTGAATCCGCCGGCTTTGGACGAATCCTACTCCTGCTAGCAATCCAGTAATACGGTAGAGCCAGAATATGGGTTACAAGGGTTTCGCCTGTGCGAGTTGAGATTGTAGACTATTGTGTTGTAAGGTGTTCTCCCTAAAGGCTCTCCCTAGGACGGCTTATATAGATATCCGGCCTAGGGTTTACAGGAGAGATCAATCCGGCTACGACTAAGAGTTGGTTACAGAGTACATCTTGAACTACAAGTAACATTATGGGCCTAAGTCGGTAAGTCTTCTGGGCCTTCCCGTAGCCGGATTGAACTCCGTCTTTCTCCCTGACTGGACCGCCCGTGAAGCAAAGCTCTAACCCGAAGTGGGCTACCCTGGTCAGTGAGGAACTGTGAGGATACCCGGAAAGTATATCCCCAACAGTCCAAAAAAAACCACTTCCACAAAAGCATCCAAACCTCAATAACTTTATGCTTCCACAACGAATTCATCGTCGAGCAAGAGGAATGGGCCACGCATGAAACAAGAGATGGGAGAAGAGTCCAACCAAGAGCTCCTCGCCAGATGGAAGGAAGGGATCGGGACTTCAGATAAAAAAGAAGAGGAAAATAAAAGGGCACACTCGGTTATATGCGTTCTCGCGAAGGGCAGCTTCTGTTGTCATTCTTCCCTAGTCTCCATTATCTTGCCGCCTATCCGCCCCAATCACCCATTTGACATTTCAAAATCAAGAGTACGACCATGATTCAAGTTCTCCTAGGCCTCCTCCATGGCACTACCAACACCATCCCTGTCTTTTAACCTTTTTTGCTCGGTTGAAAACCCATCTATCATTCCTTCCCTCCTCCGGCCACGCCACCTGTCTGTCCTATCTTCGTAGGCCTTAGGGCCTTGGAGGCATGACGGACCACGGCCCCTCGCCGGCGGGAGGTCTCAGTGTTTTATTTAGACTATTTTTAGTGTCTTCTTCAGGATGTTGAGGACGGATCCCTTGGGATCTAGTTGTTTTTCGTATTTGTTGTTGTGGTTTGAAGTCAATCTCTTCCGATCTATGGTTGTCATTCATTTTTCGCACTCGTTGGTGTGGTTTGAAGTCAATCTCTTCCGATCTACGGTTGTCATATTCGGCAATGTTTGCTGCTCTGGTGTGCTGGTCCCTTGGGGCCTTAGCACGACGACTTTCCGTCCGTTTACTACAACAAGCTTTACTACGACAAGCTTTGGCCCGGCTCCGGTGATGAAGGGGCGAGGACGGTGGCGCACCTTCGGCTCGTGCCAGTATTTGTAGTCGTCGCTAGGTGGTCCAATAAACTATTTATAATTTTCATTACTTTTGGAATTCTTTGTACTGTTGTTGATGATTATTGATAGATCGGTGGAATTTCGAAAAAAAAGAAGATTGAAAAGTAAGTGGCATGTTTATGCTTTTATATTTTGATTGTTATTTAATGAAAAAGAACTAGAACTGGGGTGAATCCCAATATAGTTTTAATGTTACACAAGCTAAGTCAGGATAAATTAAAGCCTAAAAAGTTTGAGTGGGATAAACTATTGAATCCTTTCCCAGATTTGTGAGAATATGATCATTTATTTTATGGTCACTGTTGGTTGACTAGAAACCAGCGCATGTGCTAAAATTTAAGAAAATAAAAATAGTCTATGTGCTAAAATTTAATAACCACTTGGTCATACAAGCCAATAAAAAGGCAGAGGGTGAGGTGCGTTCCCACTCACAATGTCCAGGATACACGTAAATCTTTATTTTTATATCTTTTCCGTTGTGATTCCTCTAGCGGCATTGAGGGAGTGGGGATTTTACCACATTGATGCTTGTTGCTTAGGCTTGGGAGGCAATGGGACTTACTCTTCCACGGTATATGTTTGTTCCACGAATAACTTGGTTCCTTCAACCTTGTTTAGGGTCACTAGCTGGGAGATGGAGACATTAGTAGCATTTATGTCTAGTGTCTAGGGACAAAAGATGGCGGAGATGGTAGCAGCCTCCATGCACCAATCTGTGTGGGGCAAACAATGGCAACAATGTGGTAGTTCTTACCATTGGTGTAGCAAGGAGTGTTGTACCTTGGAACCAAACCCACGAGTAGGGCAAAATTTACTCATGTCTTGAAGCCAGGAGCCTAGCGATCATGTATCTTGGTGAAGTACAATGCAATTTACGCCAATTTGTGGAAGGTCCGGGGACGGTAAATTTTTGGTAGCTTTGCCATCGTGCACGACCTCCACCCTGGTCTCCGAACCCTACAAAATACCACCCATCCAACAGGGAAACAATGGTGTAAGTTGCGCACCTCGTATTTGTCTGGGTGGCATCAGAGTGTTGGCCCCGCCCGCCACCTGTCCTGACTATGCAAGTGCGAGAGAGACATAGACAAGTGCGTGTCTTGAGAGTTAGACCAGTATGTCATGGAGCATAGCTACGTGTCAGGACGGAAGGGTTTGTTTTGCACCTACTTGCACAAAATACTTGGCTGCCTCTATCTAGAGGATTACTATCACTCCTCATTCTAGATATTAGTTAGCATTAGTACATCATTAGTCTAGCTATAAGGTCAATAAGGTTTATGTTAAAATGTGGGTGGTTGCAATTCGATGACAGACACGATTAGAGGGAACTATCAAACCTGATAAGCCATTGTCATCCCCTCATGTGGGACTATACTCAGTTAAGAATAAAGGTGCTCTACGTGGGTTGAACATGCGAAGGCAGAAATGGTCAGCCAAAGATGACCGGACAGGCTTCCCACAGTGACCAGACTTGATGCCAACCGAGGAAATCTTTCAGGTTTAGCAAGCACCTGCATGGAGCCATAGGCCTTAACTTACCTGATGCCATCCATGCAAACGAGGCCTTAGATAGCACGAGGACAAATGCATGATCCAAACGACTAATGCACTACATTACACGGTCATTCCACATTGTCCAAATAATGCACTACATTACACGGTGATTCCATATTGTCCAACATGGAATTCTACAGCGTAGAGGCAATATTAGTGGGAGGTGAGCATGAGCCACGTTCAAGTAATTACATGTTCTAAAATGGAAGTCTTGCGTTGATGACCCAAGATCATCACGACGGTGATAATTAAGAAGATCAGTTAAACCACGAGGGGTAAGAAGACAGATCATCCTTCAGACCAGACAGACTTGAAGATGGCTTTGCTAGCACCTGATTTAACCAAGTCTCTCTTGTTCATCAGCATTTCCTCTTGGGCGCGCCTATCGCCTTAAACACCACAAGAATGAAATTCTAGTTCATGAAGATGTTAAATTATTCTGTGAGAAACCAAGATATTGGTGTACAGACTTGTAACATCAAGAATTTCTCCACCCATTCCATCATGTAACCGGAGCTTCAGTAGACATCATTATGTTCATGTACCCGTAATCAATCCATCTAGCATCCGCATACATCAAGTGTTGCTGCATTTATTACACGGCTAATTTAGGTGAAGAAATTTTCTCATGGCAACTGAAAGTACAAGCAGCACTTTTGCTTCCATTATCGCAATCTGGGATCAAAGATGTGGGCCAACGCTCGGCAGAATACCCATATATCTTAAATTCAAGGTACTTAACCATACAGTGCACTGCAGACTAGCAAATAAAATTTATCATGCCCCACGGACTGAATTCTATCTTGAAGTCACAGCCACAAAAAACGGGATCCTGTCCTGCCACACACCAGAAAAAGCTTAACTCTCATCAAGAATTCCATATTCCATACAAATATATTGAATGAGAAAAATAAAACACAGAGTATACCTCTCCATCTCCCTCTTGCAACAGTATATCATGTTTCCGACAAAATTCAGCATCGCGCTTGCGAGTGGCTATTCATGACTTAGACCATGAGTGCCAGGGGAAATTCTCAGCAGTCTCAGTCTTAACACGCACCTACCTCCCAACTCCAAATGAATAACATGTTACTGTGATAGATGACATACTGCCACTTGAGCTTCCTCCTGCCTCATGGACCGACAGACCAGCACCACCTAATTGCATCCCCCGGGACGATACCAAACCTAGCACCAGCCACATGATGTGCTTAGTTTTCATGACTCTTAATTTTGAAATGCATGAACCCCAATTCTTGATCGAATACCCAGTATCCCATAAAGCCATATGGCAAGTCTCACATGTGCCAAAACGATGGTCTGGAGTGTTGTTAGTTGGATCATAGTTTCCAGCTTCGAATGATCCATCCGGTACGCCAACATTCACTATCGCAAACCCTAAACCTGATGGCCTGCCCACACTAGGACCTGCAGAACATGGATATTTCTTAGAAAACTCATTTTGGTTTCCATGACATCGGCGGTGGCACCGACACTTCTATCCTTTTCCACAATGGCCAACACAGAATTACAACTCACCAGTATGTATTCCCTTGGCTTCATTTATATCACCAATAACTATGCCACTCGAGCTCCCTGCAATGCCACTGCTTTCCAAGCGAATACCTATCACCAGCAATAGCGTTTGTACTTGTCTGGTTACAAACAACCTCCCATGTAGTAAGATCTACCGGGCGGTGATGGTGGACTCGAAGTAGCGCGGTTGTTAATATTATATGGAGTTCGGTTTTGATCTGGGCGGGCCTACAGTAGGTTGTTCCTACACTAGGACAATCCCTTCATAGCTGGTGGGTTAAGGCGTCGTCAAGCTTGCAAGGTGCTTCTAGGAAAAGGCTTAACACTCTTACCATGTTGATTGCCTAGAGCATCTAGAACGAGAGGAATGGTATAGTGTTCGAGAACAAATACTTGCCCATCTAGAGGATCATCAAGCTGCAAAGTTTTTGGTAACGGCAAGTAAGGATCGTTTTACCTTTGTTGGATGGATAGGGGATTAAGGGTTTACGGGTCGCAGTTTTTCTTTAGATGTTGGTTTTGTTTGCCATTTCTGGTCGGGTCGTGTTTTGTGTTGTGTTTGTAATATGTCACTTGTACTTGACCGTTCTAGCCTCCTTTTCTCTTCTAACATATACATGTAGCCCTCCTGCATGGTTCGGGAAAAAATTACTCCCTCCGTTCACCAATATAAACCTACACACTAAAACATGCTTAGATATACGTGTTTCAAGAAAATGCTAGAATGTCTTACATTAGTGAATGGAGAGAGTATTTTAGATATGTGTAACTTGCTAGTAATACATAAAAACAAAACACTATACACAACGATAGCCATGGTTGGTCGACTAGAAACGAGTGCATGTGCTAAATTTTAATAACCATGCAGACATACCAGCCCGATAAAAAGGCAGAGGGTGAGGTGCATTCCCACACAATGCCTACGACACAAGTAAGTCCATAAGTTCAAATCATCACGGTTGTGATTCCTCTAAAGACAATGAGCATGCATCATTCATACATTGAGGGGGTGGGTGTTTCACCACATCTCTATACCTATTGCTTAGGCTTGGGAGGCAGCGGGACTTACTCGTCCGCATCATATTCCTATCACACCAACAGCTTGGTTCCTTCAACCTTGTTTAGGAGCAGCAGTCGTGTGTTAGGGACATTAGGATCATTCATGTCTACTGCCTAGGGACACAAGATGGTGAAGAGAGTAGCATACTCGCTCGATCAGTCTGCGTCGGACCAAAAAGGGCAACATTGTGGTAATTGTTACCCACGATCTACCCAGCAGTGACGTAGCTTGGCACCAAACGCACGTTCATACCAATGTTGTAGTGCCCCCTAAATACTATCCCTTCGCAAAAGTGACCCTAAAAATCAACCGTGACATGTTGTGCAGAGGAATCCCATCATGCATCTGGGTGAAATGCATTGCAATGTTCGCTAATTCGTGTGCGATCTGAGGAAGGTGAGATTGTTCGCCCAAAATTGGGTCCTGTCTTTGATTTGGTCGAGTCGAGTGTATATGGGCATAAACGAACCAGACCCTTGGACCTATCTGCAACAGACTACACCAGTGGTAACGCCACCGGTTTTTTGGCATGCAGAAACAGGAGAAGCGTATATGAATTTTCCCAACCAAGTGCTCTTCGCCCAATGAAACAAGCAAAGAGAATTAAGGAGAGGAAACAGAACAGGGCACGCTCTATCTCGGAGCACACATTTGGGCTTCGTCTTTCCATGTCTCTTTGGACACATCGCAGGCTGCTACACCTCTCTCTAGCTCCCAGCTTTGAAATCCACCCCTTCTGCCTCTTTCTAAATCCATCACAAGCTCTCACTCCCTTTTCTAGAATTCTTGGAGCATTGCCAGCCACAGCTCGCGTCCTCGGAACACCAGCCATCCCGTGTCGACACACGTTATTCATCCAATTCCATTCCATTGTGACACAGCACGAGGACATGAACAAAGGAACGGCCAGCGCCAACAGAAAACCACCATACACCAATGGTTTTCCCTGTGGGTTTCCACCACACACCAATTCCGGTAATTTGTCAAGGCCTCCTCGCCGTCCTCGGCCAATTGCCCGTCCGCCTCTTGTCATGACCGATGCCAAGTGCGAGAGTGTTTGTCTCCAGGATTGGACTTGACTGGATGGAAGGGTTTGTTTTGCTTTTGGCAACAAGCGCCAAAGCACAATGCCCTGTGATTCTCTAGGATTTCTTTTTGTCCGCATATCTCTCTTCTGATGCATCTGCTTGCATAACATACTTGGCTGTCTCTGTCTAGAGTATCACCATCAGCTCCTGATTCTGGATAGTTACTATATTAGTACAACATATGTCGTATTCTAGAAAAAACTAGTACAGCATATGTTAGTAATAAGGTCAACAAGGTATAGTTATGCCACTTGTGACTTGTGAGTGACAAACTGAAGAAAAAAAATGTGAAAATGTGGATACTACAAATACTGTTTGATGACAGCCACGATGACTTGTGAGTGACAAACTGGCAACGCCATTGTCGTCCCCTCCTCTGGGACTACTCAGTTAAGAACAAAAGGATGCTCAAAGTGGGTTGAGCATGGCAAGACGGAAAAAGGTTAGCCAAAGATGACCAAGGAAAGCTTTCAGGTTTTCAGCAAAGCACATACATGGAACCATATATGGCATGCCTTAAGGGATGCCATGCAAACAAGGCAAAGAATGCACTAGACAAACGCTTGATCCAAACTGAGTTACGAGCTAACAGCAGTATGTATCAGGCGCTAATGCACTACATTTGCAAGATGATTCAACACTGTCCAGCATGGAATTCTACATTCCTGGGAGGTGAGCCTAAGCTAAGTGGTTACATGATCTAAAACTTTCAGTTCTTATAAGACCCCAGGAAGACAAAATGGATCCCTCCTGTTTTTGCCTTCCGAAAATGAAAGTCCTGCGTTAATGGCCCAAGATCATCACGACGGTGACCAGAAGACTGGTTAAGTTGTTAGGGAGGAACCAGATACGGAAGATCATCCTTCAGCCCAGACAAACTTGAAGATGGCTTTGCTAGCACCTGCTTTAACCAAGTTGCTCTTGTTCATCAGCATGTCCTCTTGGGCACGCTTATCGCCATCCTTAAACACCACAAGAAAAAAAAATAGTTCAGAGATGTTATATCATTCTGTGAGAGGCATGCATTGCTTAAACTTGTTCCAGCATCTGAGTATGATTTGAGTGCTGTAAATGAAAATATCATTCCATAAGTTGGAAGAGGACTCACAAGCATGGCGTATGCCTGAGCAAGTGAGAGAAGAGTTGGGTACAGACTTGTAACAGCAAGAACAGCTTCTTCTGTCGCTTGTGGCACCTGCTTTGCATGCAAAATTGATGCGCAAACAACGGTATGAAATAAACTACTCCCTCCGGCCCATATTACTGTTCTCAACTTTATCTAGATTCGGATGTACCTAGTTAATGATTTTGACTAGATTCATCCGAATCTAGACAAAGTTGAGAACATTAATATGGACCGGAGGGAGTAGCACCATCTAACTTTGGTGAAGGCGGCTGTTGTTGCCTTGTTACCTGCATAAGTTGAAGGGCGAATATGTTGCTCACAGTGACCTTCTCAATGTCAGAACACCTTTTCACAAACTCATCATACGTCATGCAAAGTCGAGAAGAATCAGCACCGACAGAGAAGTTTGTGCGATAGCAATCAATTATCGAGAGCGTAAGGCGGCCATATCTCTTTTCAGTATCAGCATACCCAGTGGTTCTCTGAACATCGAACCTTTCAAGAATCTCGGTAGTAAAGCAGCTGAAATAAAAGGCTGTATGACAGAGGTCCTGAATGTAGCAAACAATATAGTACTCCCTCCAACCCAAATTAGTTGACTTAGATTTGTCTAGATTCGATTGTATCTAGACATGATTTAGTATTAGATACATCCGTATCTTGACAAATTTGAGTCAACTAATTTGGGTCAGAGGGAGTATAATAATGTTAAACAGTGGGAAAAGTTACTACTATTCGGGGATAACACAATCACCCAGGTTTCATGAGCAGTGTACATACGCTGTTTTAACGCTCTCAACTGAATCCACAGTGTTTGGATCACCTTCAACCAGATATATTAACTTCCTTAGCCCACATTTCTGTGAAGGGTTAAGCAAATGGAAGTAGCACGTCACATTGCTACTACAATAACAAAAACTGCAAGGATAACTTGGCAAATCGTTGCAAATCCATAGATATGGACAAGAAATAAAGTTTGTTTGGGAAGAGATTCCCAATCTACAGGCCAGGGCTTATGTCTAATAACACCGGTTGCAAAACCAGTACGGCCTATGTTTTTCAATTAAGGATAACAAAGAATAAGAAAAGATTTTCCTCAATTAAGATTAGACTCAAGACAGAAGACACATCAAATAACTGAGTATAGCATGGGGGCATAAAACATGGCAGGTTAAAAGACACATTGAACACATTGATGTGAAACATCTCTTGTCATATTCAGCATTTCTGACCCCAGTTACAGCCAACTTGAAAATAGAAAATCTAAAATCAACATGGAATCCAATGCAGATTACACAAAGTTCTACGTATAACTTTTTGGAGATGCCTCTATGACTCCTGAGAAACAGGCTCATGACTACGACCATCAATTCTAGGGCAATATTTGCATTACCACAACTACAGATCAAGGCTATCCCAAGAAACAAACAAGAATCTAGGACAAGAATTTCTTATCACTATCAATGAGAAACTGAAAGCATAAAGGAGAAATGGCGTAGCTAACATGGAAGATCTATAGTACTACTCACAAAAGTCAAAGCTAGTTCAGATGGTACCTGCATCCTTAGTTTTTGATCTTTGTATCTATTGTCTCTGATTGAGCCAACTAAGTCATCCACATTTTTCCTTTCAACAATGAAATCAAGAACATACTCTGTGTGAAGTACTTTATGGCGAGCAATCCAAATAGCATCTCCAACAGGCAAGCGTTTCATCTGGATGAAATGGTTCAAACAGAAGGATCAGCAACATTTTCTTTGAAACATTAAACGAACACCTCGATCTATGCAAATCATCTTTGTCAGGTTATTTTATGCTATCCCCTTGTACACAGGAGAGGAAACAGTGCAGCAGCAAGCATCAAGAGAATTGGACTGTCACCAAACATATAAGACCACCAGTACAGAGCATTTAATTTAGACTCACATTGAATCATAGGAATGACAGTAGTATATTTTGGTTACCCAAAGGAATGTACAAGGTAGCACCCAGAGAAGCACTGGCGAATATAAGAAGCAGGTAAAGGGAGAGTAGGCCAAAACAAAGAATAGTTCACAAAACTCTGAATCCAACTAACCTCTACAGGTATATGAAACTGGGAGTGTATGTTATCAACAAATTTTCTTCTGGAACGGGGCCTGCACAAAATGGTAGCAATAATGAGAGAACTGAATTCTGATGCATAGATGGATGATCAAATCAAACATGAAAAACGAATAGGTGCAACGATATGGTTTCCTCGGAAAGTAACTTGGATATTTAAACAATATATACAGAATCTTAAACTTGCAGTATATACATGTGAATGCATCAAACATTAACAGAAAAAGGTAAGACTTGGAAACACAAGATAACAAATCAAAATGTCTTCGAACTCACGACTGCTATATACATGTGAATGCATCAAACGTTAACATAAAAAGGTAAAACTTAAGAAACAGAAAATAACAAAACAAACTTTCTTAGAACTCATGGCTCCTACAGAAACAGGACAAGTATGTGAAAACCCTTATCTATCATATATCAACAAAATATATTAAATGTGCATAACAGAATGCCTTTGTGAATCATTGAGAAAGAGAAAACAGGGACAGACGCTGCCGATCTTCAATTCCTTAGCATGCCTTATCATTCAAACCTTGAAACTTCCATCAATTTCTCATATCATATTGATAAATTAAACTTTGGCAATGTGTAGCAAAGGGGCATACAATTTTGATTTGGTAAGACAGGCTTGCTATGATTCTACTTAAAGATCAGATACAACTAAGATATACAATAACTCATGAACAAGAGACGATCATACAAACCCAAGAGTTTCTCTGTCATCCAATACCAGCACTACTTCATAAGCTTCCAGAAAATTTTCACTGGAATGACGAGGTGGCATAGCTAGTAGACATTTTTCAGCAGAACCCTGCTGGCAGATTAGAAAAAAAGTGTAACAGTCCAGTTGGTGAAGAAAAATGGTACAGTGAGGGGAAGTCAAGTGTACCATCGCACTAAACGATTGCTGTCCAGACATTCCTCGAGAAGGAAGAGGAGAATTAGTAGCAGGCCCCTTGCCTAGAAAAAAAGGAATTTACTGAAACGACCAGTGGAGAGTAATATCTTACTAATAGGATATATTTTCTGCAAAGAAAGATTTCTGATACCAAAGGAACTGGAACTGGCTGCTTTCGATTTTGGAAGCGCACTCCTTTCAGCAAAATTTCCAAAACCTGCAATGAGCAACCGGCATAAATTACAGTGTTCAAGGGTACAATAATAGGTCAGCTGGAAACTCGTGCATGAATTGCAAATATATGAATACCTATCACAGGATTGCTCCCTACATATTGTTCATCAAAATCTGAATCGCTGAGAACAACACTTTCAGAATGATGGGTTGAAGGACCTGTGGGATCGTCTAATCCAGACTTTTCAAGACATAGACGAGCAGTCTCTTTACCTTTTTCTGTAAGCTTATACCTACAATAAATGAATACAGTAAGCCCCAATCTATGCTTGGTATATCTCAACACAATGTGTGCTTGGAAAATAAAGCCGCAAACAGAGACATGGAATGTGAATTGAACAGAGTGAACTCCTTGTACTAGGGATGATGCAAATAAAACAGGCGATAACTGTAGGACCAAAATACTGAGAGCAGGATCCAGTCCGTGCAGAAAATAACTGACATATATCTGGATCACCCCACATGGCCACATTGTGGACCAAAATAGTAAGTACAAGATTGTTATACATATGTTGCAGGTCCATATTGTGGACAAATGAGTTTAAAGGAGGGATATGGAATTGGACGTGCCTCTTATATTCCATCAATAGAGAATTGACAATATATTGCTATAGAGGTTTACAGCAGTATCTTTAAAAGATATATTTATTAATTTGCCCAAATGATTAGAGAGCATTATAATTGCCTAAAGTGGGTACAAACATTAAATAGAAAAACTATCAGATGTTGATTCTCTGCTAGCATGTTAATTCCGACCAATAAGGAAAAAACTGAAATAGAAATATTTTTGATACATTTTTAATTACTAGATACCAATCAACAAAAACAAACCAGAGGTTAGCCTGCTTTTTGATATCGGTTCAACCACAACCAGAAAAAAACAGGTGAATGGGTTTTGTATCTTTTTTTAGAGAGAATGGGTTTTGTATCTTGTGAGTGTAACATAAACCAAATAACCTAGTGCAAACACAACTAAACTTAAATCGAGGTTTTTTTGTCGCCGGGCCAAGTCAAGTCGCTATCCCTGCATCTCGGCGATTAGTCCACGAAAGTCAATGTATAGTCACCATAAGTCACTCTATAGTCGTGAGTCACCCTGATTTTGAGAAAAAGACTTGGCGATTAGTCAGCGACTCAAAAACCTTGACTTAAATACACAAGAATCCTATGAACCCTCAGATGAGAGGAGTCAAGTCCATGCATGCACTAGTTTATAGCTCTGGTATCACCAATCTTGAGTCCATTAAGTTACCATATTTATCATTTAACAAAACTCTGGCTACACAAATTGGACAATTAATACTTAGCAACCCTGTAGTAGAACATAATGAAGCGATAGCCTGCAATGGAAGTAGTAATACTTGAGTGATCTAATACATGCATACAAAATATGTGGAGATAATCCCTCTAAAAGATATAATTCTTTTAAATAAAGGACACAAAAGTTATGATAAACAGGGAGATGAGCCTGGTACATTACTTTGCAGGGTTACTCCACTTCGTAACCAGTTCGTTAGATATTAACGTCGACATGCAGCTCCATCCAGTGTACCAGTCCTTGCACGAATTCACCTGTTTTGCTTTGCTGTTGTTTGGACTGTTCATAATACAACGGACATAGTTAGTGATGCACTAAATATCAGCTGAAATCAGCAACCATGCAATATACAGAATCACTAGAACTGTACCCTATAGCGTCTCGTGACAGACCACTGGCTTCAGCAGCATCAATAAGCTCTTGCCTCATCATAAAATCCTTCCCTTTATCCATTTCCCTAGAGGGAAAGTCAACTGTCAACGTCTGGTCTTGCATATTCAGGTGTTTTTTTCCTACTTCCACTGATTAAATGTTGTTCTTTGTACTAAGGTTACTAGCACTACTTTTGTCATCTGAATAACAAAATTTAGGTGAAGCAGACCCCAAGAAAATCATACCTGTGGAGAGTGATCACTATTGCGTAAGGAGCTGAATTAATCCGTGGCACATAAGGTTTTGTTCGTTTTCTTTTCTTCCCTGTAGAAAATGACAGTAATTTTTAAGGTGAATAAACATGTTTTAAGTAAATTCACTTTTGACAGAACTGAAGAGGAAGAAGAAACGCTAGGCTGATTATGAAACAGGAAGAACAGATTTCGGAGAACGCGTCGTGGAAACTATTACCCGTTCCTCCTGGTGTACTACTTTCTGGAGGAGACGAATCTATGGTGGACACTGGAAAGGAGTCTTCCATGACATGAATGACCCAATCTCCCACGCCCCTGAGAAAAATAATACAACCGAAGAAGAAACGCCAGTGATCAAACATTCAGTTTCTGGAACCAGATGCAGTTCATTCGGTATGTGTTCTACACATTGACCTAGTAATAAAAACTTAGGCGATTTCCATTTCTCAACTCAACAAACTTGCGACATCTATTCTGAGACTGAGGGAGTACATTTCATCACCGGATAAAAAAGGTAATGACCTAAAATCGATTTCAGCACATACACCTGCAGCAAATCAACGGCTGCAGTAGAGTAAATAAACCAATCCATTCCATAGTAGCATGACCCGCCAAAACAGAGACCTCCTCGAAATAGGCGTTCGCCAAGCACAATCATCCATGCAAAACAGAGACCTCTGATTTGCGACTGACTACGGCACATAAGTGTAACATTGCCGCCCGACCCAGAGCACACAGACCCAAAACCGACCAAAACCTAGTCCCGTTGCAAGCTCTCGTCCCTCCCAGCAGAGTAAACGAGAACAGATCAGAGGTGGAGAAACGCGTGCGCGTACTTGATACGGGACAGGTCACCGGGGGTCCGGAAGGGCTCCTTGGCGAGGCAGACGCCGCGGTAGGCGGCGGAGAGCGCGAGCCCCCGGTGCTCCGACATGCCGCCCGGCTCCTCCGCCATCATCGAGCGGTGCTTCTCGAGGATCTTGGCCGCGAGCTCCTCGTTCGCCGGGAGATGCACCTTGCGCTTCTTCGGCACCGACGGCGGCGCCATCTGCGTCGAGGGTACGGGTAGGAGCGAATGGGATGCGAGGGGATTTGGGCTGTAGGGGTTAGGGATTGGGGTTTTGGAGCGGTGAGGAAAAGCCCGCCATTGATGATTTTGGGGTTGCGAACTTGCGATCCACCAAATTGGGTGGCAAGTGACGACGGCGCCGTGGGTCCCTCAGCACAGAGTCTGCGATACGATAAGTTCTTTTTAGGGACTGCGATATGATAAGTTTTTTTTTTAAGCAACGGATTTGCGAGTCCTCGCACCTGACTCACAGATCAACCCGTCCCTCCTGTGTCGCTCCCGCGAGCGACCGGGGAATAAACCCTACTCCTCAGGCCGTTGCCGCCACCCCCTCCCCTCGCCGTCGTCGCGGCGCGCTGGCGGGCGAAGCCCGGCCGGCGTCGGCGGCGGTGGGGCTGCTTCTCCCTCCCCAAGGCGACGGGCTGCGGAGGCGGGCGTGGAGGCAGAGGTCGCGGTGACGCAGTTCGGTGCGGAGGACTGCAGGGAGCGGTTTCAGCGGCGCGCCTCAGGCGGCGGCGGTGTGGTGGCCTCACGCGGGCCTGACACATCCGGAGGACCGCGGCGGCGGTGTCTTCGGGCGGCGCGACGCCGCACTCCGGTGACACGGTGGGGGTCGTGGCTCGGCTCCAGAGGCCGTGGTGGCGTCGCGGGGCGTCGGCAGGCGACGACAGGGTGGGGCATCGCGGGCGGGCGCCCTCGGGAAGCTTCGGCTAGCCCAGATCTAGGCCCAATCTGGGTCTAGGGCGGGCCTCTCGTGACCCCGGCACCTTCTAGAGGAGGGGTTGTGGTGTGGGGCATGTAGGACGGCGGCGGCTGCGTTGTAGCAGCGTGGCGGCGGAGACTTTACGGGCCCTTTTTGGACCCGGCCGGGCCCGAGACCTGGTGTGTCTCTGCTGCCGCGTTCGGACGGCAACCGCCATTGGTGGTGGAGGTTGATCTCCTCCGCGCGGCTGTGCCACGACCACCATCCTACATCAACCAGACCTACCCCACCTTGCAGGTCACGCGACGAACCTGGCTCGGTGGGTGCGAGTCCGACTCAGTGGACGCCGGGGCGGTGACCTCGAAAGGTGGACGGCTACGACTTCTCTCCGGCAGAGGAGGCTCCGGGAGGTGATGTGAGATCCCCGGTCCGGTGGCGGTCCGGCAGGTTCGGGGGATCTCGGTGGCGATGGTGCTGCTGCTTGGCGGTCAGGATTTGCCATGATGGTGGATCCCCTGGTGGAAGGAGGAGTAGGGCATGAGGCGGCGGATGGCGTGTTCGATGGCACCCTTGCTACAATGCGGTGGTGGGACTTCACAAGCCTCGGCGGGCTCGGCCAGGCCAAAGGGCCTGGTGTGTCTTGCTGCTACATCCGGTCGGCTACCACCTGCTGGTGGTGGAGGTAGTTCCCTCCCGCGTGTTGTTGACAGGCCGACCCTTGTCGAAGTCTCCACTCTCTCGGCCTACCGGCTTTGCTCTGTGGCTCTCGGTGTGACGGCGGTGGCGACTTCAAGACCAGGATGGCGTGTGCTCGTGGGTGACGTGATTGGTGGAGCTTTTCAAAGTGCTTGGGAGGGTGGTTCTGGTGGGGTCGGTAGAAATCCTTGTCACGGTGACGCCCGAGGGTGTCACCCTCCTTCTTGAAGGGTGTTGACCCCTCCTCCCCCACCTCCCCGCTGCATACTGGGGGAAACTTAACCCTAGGTCCCGGCCGGACAGCAGTCGTCACTCCCCTTCTTGGAGTTGCTGTTTTAGTACGCAAGCGCTTTGG
The DNA here is from genome assembly GCA_910589775.1 of Avena eriantha. NCBI lineage: Eukaryota > Viridiplantae > Streptophyta > Magnoliopsida > Poales > Poaceae > Avena > Avena eriantha. Next base: position 337,052,022 of record OU342746.1, read on the forward strand.
ATTGCGGGTTATGTGGTGGTACTTCTTTGGAGGGCGCACCGGTTACGAGTTGTTTCCGTTCTAGGCACAACGCCATTATCGGCTTTTTTCTTCTTTTATTTCTTCTTGCTTTTCGTGTTGGGCTTGGGGTCTCCCCAGCGCCTTGTATCCTGTGGTGTTTGTTCCTTTGGGTGATGTGATGTCTGGTCCAGCAACAGTCTCACATGTGTGCTTTCTTTATAAAGCGGGGCGAAAGCCTGTTTCGAGGAAGCAACGGATTTGCTAGTTCTCATGCTCATTCGTCTCTTTCACCGTCCTCGATTTACCTCGTGATTCATGCAAAATAAAAGTTTCACGTGAGTTGCAACTAGGATGATGGGGTTGCAACTGAGAATTAGTACAAATCTTATGATTTTGCAACTAGGTTGCAACTGAAAATTAGCACAAATATTATGATGACATCAGCGACTTAGACATAATAAGTTCCCGGGCGCCTGAGATCTAGACACTCCCATTGAGTAAATAGGCCGCCTCAGTAAAAATGTTTCAGTCCTCTCAGGTACCCTGGAAGGAAAAGAGTGCGTCTAAAACCTATTGCTTTGAAAAAAACACGTTTGTGAGTAGCTCATGCGATATGATAAGTTGAAAAAACTAAGGACGCGGATGTTTTAATTTTTCTGGCTAAGTCAATGGTTTCGGATGATTACTTAGAGCAAGTTTAATAGTGTAGCCGATTGTTGGCTATAAGATGTTGCAACATCATCTATAGTCAGTCATATAGCTAACACGTATAATAGTTGGACACAAGGATATACTACTTTATTAAAGTGTGGCCCACATTTCACTCTCACAAAGCACCTAGGAGCACGTGCTAGAGCTGACTCTTAACGTACAGCCCGCTCCTCTTCTCTCTCTTCCAATTTAGCACAAATACTATATTTTACTTCTTATAGCCAGCTGACATGGCTCTATTATACTTGCTCTTATAAGAGGCCTACTTGCCGTCCAGCTGTGACTTAAGCTCCCCTTGGGTGGATGAGTCACCGATCGCTCTGGTATCATCTTAAAAGAAGCATGATCACGTCTTAAATATTCCTTGCACTAGTTTCTCAGGTCGCCTCAGGGAACTACTACGTACGTTAGCTTAGTGTCATGCTTGCACATTCATTGGAGATGACACACACCTGTAACACATAATACAATGCAATGCAAGCAAACACACAAACCCGCGTTGGGCAAAAATTTCAATCGCTGACACAAAAAAAAAACTTCATCTGTTTGTACTCTGATGTTTGTATCTAGCATGTTGAATAACTCTCTTAACACTAATTTGACATTCTTTTGCACTCTCCAGCTGCGGGGCAGTTGTACATCACATTTGGGGGGCCGGTTTTCAGGGCTTGTAGTACTATCATTTAAGAATTCACGATAATACAATTACACGAAATAAATCTCGGGTGCACGTTCGCCTCCATGCGTTTTTAGGCTTAACTACAATCCGCACAATAGAAGTGCAAAATAAAGAAGAATTCGTATACATTTTGCTACTAGTACTACTGAAACAAGTCATCGTTGCAAATGAGCTTGAGCGCCTCCTCGAGATTTGCCACAACGTGCGACATGACGGGCCGGTTATCCCCATGTACGCACAAACAGCTTGCCGCCGTGTCCGCCACCAGGTGCAGCGCCTCGCGCTGGCGCGGCGATGGCTCCGACGCGCCCAGTTTCCCGGCCTGAATGCTCGGTAGCGCCCAGGGCACCAACATCGTATCGGTACTGGTAGTGGTAGTGGTTGCTACCACCGGCTGCTTCCCTGTCAACACCTCGAGCATCACCACGCCGAAGCTGTAGACGTCGGTCGCCGGCTTCAGACGGCCTGTGATGTGGTACTCCCATACGTCCTGTGGACGACGACGTCCGTGGCCTGCTGGGACAACACCCCGCCCGGCGCCGCTCGACAGACCGACGCGCCGAATCCGGACACGCGCGGCACCAAGCTCCGGTCAAGAAGGATGTTGGACGAAGTTAGGTTGCAGTGGGTGACGGCGTGGCAGTGCAGGTGGTCTCTCAGCGTGCCGTTGTCCATGTGCTCGTAGACGAGCATGCGCTCTTCCTCCTCCGCGCACCAGCCCACGAGTCGGACGATGTGGTCGTGCCTGAGCAGGTGGAGATGAAGGGCGAGCTCCGTGCCGAACGTGTCCTCCGCGCGTCGCAGCCCGTCCTTGAGGCGCTTCACGGCCACCTCGCGCCCGTCCTGGAGTTTGCCCTTGTACACCTTTCCGGAGTCACCTTGGCCGAGCACGACGGCGAAGTTGTCGGTCACCGCCGTCATCTCTTCCAGCGTGAACTTCTTCGTCTCAGCTCCCTCCGTGGTCGTCTTGCCGCGATTATTCGGAGCCGGGACGAGGTTGTCGAGGAAGGACGAGATTATCGTGTTGACCGTCTTGAAACCCATGTAGACGCGGCCCGCCACTTGCTCCAACTTGACCATGTTCTCTTGCGCCGTAGCCGCCGCCTGGATGATCATGAAGATGAGCCCAACGGCGCCAAAACCGACCATCGTCGCCGCCGCCTGGATGATCATGGCAAATAACGCCATGCCAAGCCTAGGCTGCGTGCTTTCTCAACACCAGGACGAGGGGGAGGGGACGGATGTTAACATCGATCTACAAGAACAGGCAAATCATTATGATCGGGCCAAGACCCGGCCCGCACCGCGTGATCATTGTGATCGTCTTGTGTACCACGTTCGCACCGCGTTATTTTTATCGGTTTTCTATTTCTCACTCGACCGAGATTTTCTTAAATCTCGATCACCTAAGAAGTTGAGACTTATAAAAATCTCAATCGATTGAGACGAGACGTAGACAAATCCTATTTTTTTATATTACTTGTATATAAGTCTACAAATAACCATGTTAGCTTTGTCTAGATTTAAATTTATCTACCATATAAATACATTCGAATCTAGATAAATACAAGTCACTTATTTCTAGAAGGAGGGAGTATAAATACACGTTGTGGTTGATGACCGATCTGAATATGGAACGCTGCCTGATACTACATCAACATTTTTCGAAAAGATTAACTGTGAGGATTGATTGTGCGATCCAGCAATTTGACGGTTAACTGTGACATGGGTCCTGCAGTCCAAAGTCATCTCCACTCGGAGAAGACCGTTCTTAGGGTCAAAATTTCATCTGTACGGTGAAAAATAGTTTAGTCGTGCTCTTAGGATGCCGAGTTCGTTCAGATTTGGTCCAACTTTTATCTGGCGATTCCAGGCCGAACTTGTGGAGCTGAGAACCGTCTGCGAATGCCGGACGACGAACGACACGTCGAAAAAATCGTCTTCGCTTGTAGACCCGCCGTGTCAACGAGGGAAGTCGAATCATCCTCATCCTCCTGCCTCGGCTCCCGCGACGGACCGCCGGGCAATAACTGCCCGTCTCGTCGACCACGCGTCGCCGTAATAACGCGCCACCGCCGTCACGGCTTCCCGCCATTTCCTCTTTTTCCACCACGCCTCTACACCCCTCCCGCCTTCGTTGCTCGTCTTGGCCTATAAAACATGGCTCAACCGCCGGCTCACATCACACTGCCTCCTCCACCCCAATCCACCACAAACTCCGGCGAATAGAAGCACTCCATGAAGACCATGGCGGAGAGGTTTCCCGGCGACCCTGCGACGGCAAACGGCTTCGGCCAGCGGACGCTCCAGCCCTGGGAGGCCGGATGCTCCACGACACCGACTACATGGAGCCGTCGGACTTCCGCTGCCCGCCCGGCTAGAAGCTCAGCGTCGGCGGTGTGCCGGTGCCCGAAGACGACCAAATGGTGGAGGAGATCCAGGCCGCCATCGCGGCGATGCCGGATCTCGAGCTCGTCGAAGACCCTGGTAACTTAGTTTACTGGGAGCAGTTCTTCGCTGAGCGCCGGCTCCCCGAACTCGCCGCCCACCAAGACCCTCCAGGCTCGCTTCCGAAGCGCAACAACGCAGCGCCGCGCTATTGATGGTGGAGTGCGCCTGGACGCACGCTCAACGACGTCCTCGAGCACATCCACGCCGGCAACAACCCCCGGCTGGGCTTCCCGCGTTCACCGGCGCCAGCGGCGAGGGCCGGGCGCCAACCTCCGGCGACCTGGCTTCCTAGGAGGATGGGCAACCTGAGGTCCTCCTCCGCCGCCGCCTCATGTTCGTCCGGGTCCACGCTGGTATAGTCGACGCGCACCCAGCGTCGAGGCTCTTCACCCCCCCAAGCGGGAGGTCGACACGCCAGTGCGCTCGCCGCCGAGGACGCGATTGCGGGGCGTCGTCATCAACGAGCCCCGCGCGCCGATGCCGCTGACCGGACGGCTCCGCCTACGCCAGCCGAAGCCGGAGCCGGCAGACTGGTCGGTGCTAGTCGACGAGGATTCCTTAGCCATCAAGATAGCGATGGAACGCTCTCTGCGGGACCAGCCGCCGATGCCGGAGCCGGACCTGCTCGCCTGGTCTAGGGTGGACTGGAAGCAGGAGGAGGCACGGCGTGTCCAGCGCTGGCAGCAGGAGGCCGAGCGTTGATACATTGCAAATGTATCTATAATTTTTGATGTTTCATGCTTGGTTTTATTCACTTTCTTGTGTTTTGTCCACACTTTGGATTACTTTTCATATGATTTCTTGGACTAACCTATTAACAAGAGCCAAAGTGTCAGCTGCCTGTTTTCTTCTGTTTTTGGTTCCAGGAAAGTCATAAAATAAATATTCTTGGAATTGGACGGGACAAAAGCCAAAGTGCCTATTTTTTCAGAAGTCATCAGATGCCAGATTACGAGACGGAGAAGGGCCAGAGGGCGGCCACACCACATGGCCGAGTGGCCAGGCTTGGCTCGCGCCAGGGGGTGGTGTGGCTAGCCCAGGCACCCCCTCGGCCTCTCCTTCCGCCTATAAGATGCCCTCGGGACGAAAACCTAAGTACCCGATCAAAAATCCACGAAAGAGTCTGTAGTCGCCGTCATCTCCATCCCTAGATCGGGAGGGATCTGAAGCTCTTCCCGGCACCCTGCCGAAGATGGGAATTCACCCTGGAGGCCTTCTTCATCACCATGCAAGCCTCCGGTGTGATGCGTGAGTAGTTCATCCTTGGACTACGGATCCATGTAGTAGCTAGATGGCTGGTTCTCCTCCTTTGTGCTTTCATGTTTAAATCCTGTGAGCTCCATGCATGATCAAGATCATCTATTTGTAATTCTGCATGTTGTGTTTGTGGGGATCCGATGGATATTGAGATGCTATTTCAGATTGATTATTGATTCTATCATGTCTTTGTTATTTGTGATCTTACATGCTTTCCGTTGTTAGTAGCTATCTTGGCCAAGTAGATGCTAGCAACTCCAAGAGTTAGCATTTATGCTCGATAGTGGGTTCATGCCTCTGGTAATCTGGGGAAGTGACAGAAATCTCTAAGTTACTAGATGTGCTGTTGCTACTAAGGAGAAAACAATAATCCTTTGTTTATAGAATAATAGTATTGTTTACATTACATGCAATTTATAAAGCAATAATCTGTTGGTTGCAACTTAATACTAGAGGGGGTTCGGATGATAACTTGAAGGTGAATTATTAGTCATAGATGCAGTTGGATGGCGGTCTATGTATAATGTTGTAATGCCCAATCAAGTCACAAAGGTGTCAAGATGATTAGTATATGCATGTATTGCTTTCTCGATGTTTGTTAATTGTCTCGCTGTAATTTGTTCACCCAACATGTTATCTATCTAAGGAGAGCCACCTCTAGTGAACTATGGATCCTGGTCCTTTCTTTTACATACAATCTATAAACTATTTACTGCTTTGTGTTTACTTTCTGCAAACTATTACTTTCTTCCATTCGATACGTTTAATCCTTTGTTTTCAGCAAAACAGGTGAGATTGACAACCTCATCGCAAGTTGGGGATAAAGTTCTGTGGTTATGTTGTGCAGGTCTCCACGTTGCTACTAGCATCGGTAGTGCGTCCTGCCAAGGCTCAGCTAGCAACACCTTTCGGGTGTTTCCTTGCTCCTACTGGTTCGATTAAACTTGGTTTCATAACTGAGGAAAACTTGTTGTTGTGCTCATCATACCTTCCTCTTGGGGTTCCCCAACGAGCTTGTTAATACACGAGCCATCAAGCGTCAGGCCAGAGCTTGCCGCGAGCCCGCTTACCAAGGTGCGCCGCTTATCGTCCTCGACGACGATGACGACGTTGGCCCATCGTTCCAGCCGTGGAGGTACGGCGACGCTGGCCAGGGCAGCTCGCACCCCCGCAACTGCCGAGCGACGACGACGGTAAGACGGACCCCGACTACACGAGCTTCTACCGGAACTTCGGCATGTAGACGGCTGTCCGGCGGCGTCGGCATCAGCATCGGCGTCGGCCTCGGCCTAGTAGTTTATTTTACTGTTTTTGTGATTTTCTTTTATCCTAATTTGGCCAGAATTCGGGTATATGTCCGAGTTTGGCCAACTATGTACGAACTCGTTGTTGTTTAATTAAAATCGCCTATATTCGTCTAATTTTCGCCGAATTTGATCAAAATTTCGGCCAAACGTGGGAACTTGGCCTGAGAACGCGAGTGGGAAAAAAGCCATTCCCATACCGAAAGTTACATCCGTCTGACGCTAAATAGCGCCGGATTTCGGCATGGGAATGGCCAACGAGTGGGGATGCTCTCATCACTGTGATAGGTAAAAAAACCGCCGCGGTCATGCCAGCCCTGAACAGTAATTTCGACTTTCCCTTAAAAAAAGTAATTTCGAAAATGATACGTATCCCTCGGATGATTGAAGTCAGCTCGTCGCTTGCTCTCGCACGCGACCATCCTGGATCCCGATGGATTCCACCTTGATCCTCGTCAAGCCCCTGCTCACCGCCGCCAGTAGCGAGGCGCCTTCCCCGGCCTCCTCTCCGCCCGGCCTCGTCTGCGGTGCCCTTCTCCCTTGGACGCCGCCTCTGCCACATCACCCCCTCTGTTCCAAGATCGACGCTGCCCCTCGCCCATCGCCGCACCGTCCATCGCCGTCGGGCTTTGTTTGCAGGCTCTCTGCCTCGCTATTCGTGGCGCCAGCGACCACCGTCGCCTCTCAAGCTTTGTGCCGCCCGGAGCTCCTGCACTGCCTCCCTCGTTTTTCTCGCGCTGCCCCAGCAATTCATCGAGCCCGCTGCCATCCTCCCTTTCTGGCTCTGGACACTGCCCCAACGCCCCATCCTGGCCGCAACTACCGCCAAGCTCGCCATCCCCGACGTCCTGAGCCTAAACGCTCCTCCCATGGTTGGCCGGTCGTGCTACAACATGCGGCCGGTCGTGCTACAACAGGCGGCCGCCCTTGCAACCGGTGGTGCTAGCGGTGGAGGAGGCTAGCATGGCGGCTCTGCTACCCTAGCAGGGTGGCTCTGCTACCCTAGCAGGGTGGCTCTGCTACAACCGCCGGGCGCCACTGCTACAACAGGAAGGCAACCTTGTTACTAGTGGGCGGCGGGGGAGGCGAGCACAACCATGTTTGCGGGCGAGAGTCTCCTGCGAAGTTAGTTTTTTGCTACATTAGAAGAACTTTGTTGCTACAACCGTCTTGTGGTTTTGCTACAACAGTGTCAACAAGGTCTTTGGCGAGAGTCACCAGCGAGTTTTTTCCGACGATGTCTCTGGCAAAGTCGGTTTTGCTACAGTAACATAATTTTTTGCTGCATGGTTTCCGGCGAGACATTCTATTTTTAGGAACGAATCGTTTTTTTGCTTCGGAAGCAAAAGCGGAGATATTTGTAGCAAAAAGAGGTATTTTGCAACAAAATCGGGATTGAAGCTTTTTTTAGGACACGTGCCAGCAGGGGAAGCGGCCTCCCATCGTGCGGGGACGCCTTTGATAAACACCATCTGGTATCCAATTTTGCTTTTTTTCCTAAATGTAATTATCTTCCAAAATCTTGCGGCCCCACTGAAGACAGGCATATTTATATGATTTACTTTTTCAGTTTGCTATAAGTATTTACATAAATTAGTGTAATATACAGCTGTTCATATTTGGAGGAGTCATTTGGCCTCCACTGTGCATATACTAGCCCTAGGCATTGTAGAGTGTGCTGGAATGCTATCGGGCATTTTGTTAGTGATTTTTTTTAACTTAAAGCCTTGGCCTGTGTTAAATTAATAACACCGATAACGACAAATACAGAGTGCGATTACAAATAGCCCAGGCCAGCAGGATTACAAGCAAGCAAAAGATGAACAATACAAGCACAGCTTGTTAGTGAATCTCACTTACATATGTTGTCGATACACGACATGATATGTACTCATCGACTCGTTTGAAATGTGAAAGGTGACACGCAAGTTGAAGCGCCAAAAGAACGCTAGACAAACTTATGACTTTGGATACAAAAGTTGATGACTCCATACTTTGCTTACAAGCATCGCACACTGAACCTTGACTAGACTTGAATACAGGGACGAGTACAAGCCACCCTCGCATCTACTGTGAAGTCTAAGGTAAACGTGACCATGGGCTCCGTCTTGTAGACGACCATGCAAACAAGATCGAGACAACAGGATACAAAATCCAAACAACTAATTTAAGAGCTCATAATAATACATATGAAGCAGTAATGCACCTACATTACATGATGTTTCCATATTGTCCAGCATTGGCTTCTACAGGGTAGGGGTAAATATTAGTAGGGGGCGAGCCTATGTTCAGAAACTTCCTGTTTTCGAAGGCACCAGGCACACAAAAAGGATCCATCCTGCTTTTGCCTTCCGAACATGAAAGTCTCACGTTTGGGCTCAAAATCATCACGGCGGTGACCAGAATACCGGTTAGACCGTTAGGGGAAACTAGGTACGGACAGTTCATCATTCGGCCCAGACAAACCAGAAGATGGCTTTGCTAGCACCTGCTTTAACCAAGTCGCAGTTGTTCATCAGCATCTCCTCTTGGGCGCGCATATCGCCATCCTAAAACACCACAAGAATAAACTTTTAGTTCACGGAGATGTTGAAGATTCTTCGGGAGACAAAGATTGCTCGCATTTGTTGAGTAAGATGTCTGTGTTATAAACAAAAAGGGCGCCACATAAGTTGGAAGTGAAAGAGGACTCACAAGCATGGAGTATGCCTGAGCAAGTGAGAGAAGAGTTGGGTACAGACTTGTAACATCAAGAACAGCTTCTTCTGTGGCTTGTGGCACCTGTTTTGCGTGCAAAATTAGTGAGAAACCTATGCCGTCTAACACAGATGAAGGTAGCTGTTGTTGTCCTGTTACCTGCATAAGTTGAAGGGCGAATACATCGCTCAAAGTGACCTTCTCAAGTTCAGAACACCTTCTCACAAACTCGTCATAGGTCAGGCAAAGTCGAGAAGTATCAGCACCAACAGAGAAGTGTGTATGGTAGTAGTCAATTATTGAGCATGTGAGGTGGCCGTATTTCCTTTCAGTATCAGAATACCCAGTGGTTCTCTGGACATCAAATTCTTCAAGAATCTCGGTGGTAAAGCAGCTGAAATAATAAGCATGGAGCTGTTAAAAGGGCATACGACTGACATCCCGAACATAAGGAACAATATACAATTATGTTCAAAACGAGAAAGGGTGCTACTATTCTGGGAGAACATGATCATCCTTGCAGTGTACATACGCTGTTTTAATGCTCTCTGATGCATGTGCAGTGTTTGGGTCACCTTCAATCAGATATATTAGCTTCTTTAGCCCACATTTCTGCAAAGGGAAGAATTATTGCTAGTTTGCTACAAATGGAAGTATGACATCGAATTATTGCTAGTTTGCCACAATAACAAAATCTGCAAGGATAACTTTGTAACCCATATAAATGCATAGATATGAACAAGAAATACAGTTTGTTTGGGAAGAGATGCACTATCTACAGGCTCAAGCTTATGTCTTCTAATAACAACGGGTCTCACCATCTCATACCCAATCTGCGCTATGTTTTCAATTAAGGATAATAAGGAATGAGGAAAAAATCTCCTCAGTTAAGATTAGACTCGAGCCACATTTAATCATTGGCTGGTCAACAGAAGCAATCAACACATTATAGTGAAAATCCCTTGTCATATTCAGCATTTCTGGACCCAGTTACAGTCCAAACTAAGCATGATGTCCAATACAGATTACAGGGTTCTTTCTAAAACTGTTTAGAGATGCCTCAGAAATAGTGCTGCAAAACAGGTTATATGACTATGACCATCAATTTAAATGCAACAAAGGCCATTGGCTGATTGAAAAAAAAGACATTTTGCTTTGCCTCCCACAACTATGGATCAGGATTGTCACAAGAAACACACTATAATCTAGGACACTGAGTTTCTTCTCACTTTCAGTGAGAGACGAGAAACTGAAAGCATAAAGAAGAAACGGTGTAGTTAACATGGAAGGTTAATTGGATATATGCCACTGGCTCAGATGGTACCTTCATCCTTAACTGTTGATCTTTGTGTCTGTTGTCCCTAATTGAGCCAACTAAATCACCCACATTTTTCCTTCCAACAATGAAATCAAGAACGTACTCCGCGTGACGTACTTTATGGCGAGCAATCCAAATAGCATCTCCAACGGGCAAACGTTTCATCTGGATGGCATGGTTCAAGCAGAAGGATCAGCAACACTTTCTTCGGCACATTATATGAACGGCTTAATCTTGCAAAGAATCTTGTTAGATTATTTCATGTAATCCCCTTTCACACAAGCAAGCAAACAGTGCAGCGAGAAAGCATCAACAGAGTGGGACGGTGACCAAAAAACATATCAGACAATTAATCCAGCAGTACAAGGCATAAAATTTACAACTGTGTTGATGCATAGGAATGACTTGTACGGTGTATTTTGATTATCAAAGTCATGTACAAGGATAACACACAGAGAACTACTGAACTAGATAAAACAAGCAAGGGAAGAGAGAGTAGGCTAAAATTAAAAGGAGTTCACACAACTCTGAATCAAGATATGTAAAAGGATGACACACAGAGCACTACTAAATTAGAGCAAGAGGCAAGGGAAGACACAGTAGGCTAAAACAAAAAAGAGTTCATGTAACTCTGAATCCAACTAACCTCTACAGGTATATAAAACATCGACCTTATGTTATCAGCAACATCACTTCTGTCATGGTGCCTGCGAAAAAAGGTAGCAATCATGAGAGAACTGAATTCTGATGCAAAGATGGATGATTAAATAAGACATAAAAAATGATTGGCTCCAAAGATGATCAATTTTTCCATTGGAAAATAATTTGAAAATTTAAAGAATATAGTTTAAAACTTAGAACACTAACTCCGCCCCGATTTAGTTGGCGCACACACTTTTTGGAGGTCTAAATTAATCATCAACTTGACCAATCAAACATGGATTATGTGTCACGAAGGTTGTACCACCGGATCGGATTAGTATTCGAATGAAGTTTCTAATGATATAATTTTTATAACACGTGACGCGTGTATTTGTCAAATTAGTGGTCAAAATTAAAACACAAAAAACGAGGACGCACATACATAGGGACAGAGGGAGTATATACATGTGAATGCATCAAACATTAAAAGACAAAAGGAAAAATTAAGTAACACGAGATAACAAATCAGAGTGTCCTAGAATCCACGATTCCAACAGAAACTGGACAAGTACTAGATGGACACGCGCGCTTCGCCGCGCCGTTTGCATGGCGTTGTCAGACAGTATGACCGTCACGGAACACCAACCGGTGCTTTAATTTGTGACACCCCTGGTAAAATGTATGTGTTTCTAGTGTCATTGTCCATGATACACTTAAACCCTTCTTTAGCAGTTAGGTCTTCTCGATCTCTTCCTTCTTCTCACCGTAGGCGGTCGGCTAACCGCCCAGAGAATAAAGTATGACTTATTTAACACCGCTCCGTTATTTATTGACAGATGTCAAACTATTAGAGTTCAGTGCAGCACAGAAGACATGATTTCTTTTGGGTACCGGCGGAAGCCATATCATGTTGGCCCTTACTTGAGGAGATATTCGATTTAACTGCTTAGGTCTTCAAGATTTCAAGTACTACGGGAGAAATTTAATAATCATTTTAGATTCTAGCACGGGACCTAATTTTTTTCCAACTTGACCGTGTGGTAGACCTTCTCTCCTACCTCCCGCATGGTCAGGCGTCTGACGGTGTCTTCAATAGAGGTGACCGTGCGACATCTATCACTTGGGTGTCTACATCCTTCTATCTATATCACCAACTACGACATGGTGGCCACCTAGGTCGATTCCATGGCGATTGCTGAACGGAAACTGAACGCCTGCAAGAGGTGCGTCAACTACAAATCTTATGAGCACATCCAACATTTGCACTAAGAGTGCATGACTTTTTGGTTTGTGGGTGCCATTTTAGCTGTTTTAGTGTGTGTGATAGGCTACAACATTTCCAAGCGCACTAAAATGCAACGCGTTGCAGGTAACGGTTTTCCAGACACACTAAAATAAGCCGTGACTAACTGCCGCTTGCCAAGATTAAACACATCTCAAATTGTCAAGATCAAACAAAAGTGATGAACATATAAATCCAACTCCCAAAACACACATATAAATTCAAGATCATGACTTGATCATCATAGCATAGTTCAAATCCATGGCATAGTTCAAAAGCATAGCATAATTCGACACAACAAAGTTCTTCATAACTGAAGTTCACACAAACACATCAAACATCAACATCAATGCTTACAATCATCATGCCTTGTCCTTTCCATGGCATGTTCATCTTGTGCTTTATCATCAATGGAAACTTGGACGGTGTTGGTAGTATTCTAGGAGTACGTGCCATCACCAATGGAAGCTCCAAAACAACCACCCATGGGAGACATGGGAGATACCATGGTATCCATGAATCCACCAATTGTATCTTCCATGCCATCCATTGTAGATTCCATGCCTAAATGCCACCCGAAGGTGATCCCATGCCGACAATGCCACTCATTGTAGCTCCCATGGGTGCGCACATGCCTCCAATGTCTCCCATAGGTGCACCCATACCCCCCAAATAGGTGCACCCATGCCTCCAATGTCACCCGCAGGTGCTCCTATGCCACCAATGCCTCCCATAGGTGCACTCATTCCACCCATGCACCCATTCCCCCCATGCCCCCCATAGGTGCTCCATGCCACCCATGTATCCTCCCATGTTAGCACCTCACATGTATCCATTCACATAACTTCCCATCATTCTAATTTGAGCTAAGACTTGATCACGACAAAGGTTGATGTATTCCTTTTTTCCTTCCATCGAGGTTGGTTGTGTCTATGAAGAAGAGACTTTTCTCATGCTCCATGAGACGAATAGTTTCTTCGATAGCAATTTTATTCTCCTCTACGGCATCCCTCCTTGGCCACAACCCTCCTCTCCTCGCCCGCCAACCTGTCCTCTATTTCTTTGTTCCTCGAAAAACTGCCGCTCCTCAAAAGATTCCTTTCTTGCACTCACAATAATGTCCAATGACTTCTTCATGTTATCATCTCTGTCTATTTGCTTGTTTCCTTCCGGTGGGTATACTTGTTAATTTTGTAACCGAGTTTGGAGCAGGGCTTCTCTTTCCATCCTCGCTTAATGCTTCATTGTCATCAATGATTATTGCCTCCATAGTTGACTTCTTGGCTCTGTTTGGCACTTCCAAGACATCATGTTCTTCCATTTATCTTCATTCTCTAGCTTCTTATAATAATGGTCCAATATGAATGTCCTTTCTTGAGCCATCTTGTCCTTCTTGGTCGTCTTTGGATATACATTGAATAAATTTTGGGCAATGTTGAGCTACATGAACCAAAAAAGAGAGAAAATTAGTCATGGACAATAATAAATTGAACAAAGTAGCCACACAGAAGATAAAAAATATCATAAAATAATACAACATACCCTGTCTTTGTCATTTGTTCCACTTGGGTTCATTCGTTCAACATTTGTCAATGTCGCTGCCCACCTTTGACAATTCAATAAAATTGTAGACCAACGGGAACATAGAGATATATCTGTCCATCCAATTTCACTTTAGTTGTATGTACCGAAGTACTCCTTCATCCTAACACAATAGGCGTCTCTTGTTTGCTCCGTGCTCATGGTCGAATCCATGCTCACATTGCACCATGTGCTGCATAGTAAAATGTCTTACTCCATGGTGTAGTTGGCCTCCCGTCCCATTAGTGCATCAATGAAACCCTCCCCCTCCCCCTCCCCCTCTCCCTCATTCTCTATGTCAACTTCATCACCATGTTGTTCAGTTTCATATTCTTTAGACCAATACTCATGTGAATGTGATGACCCAACATTCATAGTCGACATAAACGTTTCATCATCCATACTACAATGCATGGAAGTTAACACACATCAAACTACATTAAATTTCATCATTTCTATTCATCTACACAATTCAAAACAACAACAAAGCAATTACGTGCCTTGTTGTCATTGGGTCGAACACGTTGGGCGCAACAGACGACGCTACCTCCTCCGCAGTGGCTGGCGGCCGGGGTGGCTGCGGTGGAGGTTGCGGTGGCTAGAATTGGCTGGCCGCAGGCCCTGCCGTAGGTTTGTCGTGCGGACCCGCGCTAATTTTGCCCTTCTTCTAGACAGGCACCACCGTAAATGTCGGCCGCTTGGGAATGACATTCCTTGGCTAAAAGGCAGGCGGTGGACAATGGCATGCGCATTCGCCGGCCGTGGAGGAGCAAACATCTAGCCACAGATGATGGTGGCGTTAGGGTTGGGTGCATCGGTCGGGGGAGGTGTTGCGAGCGGCGGCGAAACTGCTCCATCGGCAGACGTGGGGGCGGAGGAGAAGGTGGGTTGGGGGAGTGGCGCAATAGTCATCCATGGGTGGTTTTTCGATGGTGGCCGTCGAGGCGGGATGCAGGAGGTCACGCGCGGAAGTTTTAGTTTGGCGGTTGGGCAGCGTTGGCTGGCACACCAAATTTGCAGCACAAGATTAGGCTTTTTGTGTGTGTGTCCTAAATTGTTTTGTGCGCGACTTATTTTTGCGCGTGCGCTGGAGCACGATTTTTGCCCCGCCGCTCTAAATAATAGCGATTTTTGTGCACCGACGAATTTATTTGTGCGTCTGGAGATGCTTTAACTACGTTCTTTGGTTTTTTTTGGTAGTAGACCTTGACTAATTTCTCTTTTTCTTTGAGAATTTGACCTTTTTCTTCTTGGATCCACAAGCCATACACACATACTTCCACATGGCTTTTGGGTCCACATAGATACATACTCCCACATGGCCTCAAAATGCTTCCTTTCCATTAGACTTAAGTCTATAGTATATGTGAAAACATCATCTATCATATTTTAACAAATTAATTATTAAATGTGAACAATAGAGGCAGGCACTCCCAATCCTGAGTTACTTAGCATCCTCGGAGGGGAGGGGGATTGTATCACTCAAACCCTCGAAACTTGCACTCAAAATAATCATAAATATTGTGAACTTCTTAAATCATATTGATAAATTTAAATTTAGCAGGATGTGCAGAAAAAGGGACCTATCCTGATTTAGTAAGACAACCAATTATGATCCTACTGAAATATGAGACACAACTAAGATATACAATAACTCATAAGATAAGGCCATTTTTTTCGAAATGGGGAACAATAAGATAAGACCATACAAACCTGTAAGTTCCTCGATCATCCAATATCAGCACCACTTCATAAGCTTCCTGAAAATTTTCATTGGAATAACGAGGTGGCATAGCTAGTAGAACTCCTGCTGTATTGACTTCTTGGGGGAAGGAGTCTTTCATGATGTTAACGACCCAAGGTCTAACGCCCCTGAAAAAATAGAACCAAAAAAGCAAATGGTCAAACTAATATAAAAAATGTAGAACTTCTGGGGGATCTGGTGAAATTAGCACGAGAAAACATTTGGCACTAGATATCCATGCAATAATCTAGTAGTGAGAAGTCCTGGCGATTTCCATCTCTTAACTGAACACATAAGAGCAAAAAGTATAACCATATTACAGAACCATATGGATCCAAACTAAAGCCATGCTGTTATAGCACTTCCAAGTTAGATTGCAGCTTAAAGTGATAAGGATACATTTAGCAATAGCAGGCTATGGGTGCAAAGAAAAGCGATTCGCCCTGCATCTCTCGGATAAAAATGGGTACAACCTAAACTTCAAAAAAAAAAAAAAAATGGGTACATCCTAAAATCGGTCTCACCATGCACTGCTGCAAATCAATGGCGAGATTAATTCGGAATACCTATAACTTATGTAAACCAAATGCATGATGAGATCGATTTGGAACATCAGGGATCCTCTAACTACGCAATATCCACCAAATCGAATCCAGGTCCCTGAGTTCAGGCACCCAAACCATCGGCATTCCACAGCGTTCGGAAGTGCAGAGGTGCAGCATTGCCACGGCTCAGAACTGAGGCATTGCCGCCCAATCGACGGTATACACACCAAAATCGACCAGAACCAACCTAGTCTCACTCACTCACTGACACTGACACCCCGCCAGCGAGAACGTAAACAGTTGGAAGCATCGCGTACTCTGTGCGGAGCAGGTCGTCGAGGGTCCGGATAGGCTGCTTGGAACCGCATACGCCGCGGTAAGCGGCGGAGAGCGCGAGCCCCAGGTCCTCCGATAGGCCGCCCGGCTGCTCCGCCACCACCGAGCGGTACTTCTCCAGGAGCTTGCCCGCGAGCTCCTCGTTCTCCGGGAGGCTCACCTTGCGTTTCTTCGGCAGCGACGGCGGCGGCAGCTGCTCGAGGGTGGCGGGTGTGGTCGAATGGGCCATGGGGTGGGAGGGGATTTTGCCTGTGGGGGTCAGGGTTTGGGGGTTTGGGAGTGGGAGGAAGAGCCCGCCATTAATGTTTCGGAGGTTGGGACACCGATTTGCGGAGGAGTTGCGGTGCCATGGGCCCCATTGTCCACGATCTGCCATAGCAGGTGAGAAAAAAATAACCGATGCGGTCATGCCTATCCGTAACAGTAAAAGGCTGTGATGGATGGGATGAGACCATTGGTAAAGGTGTGCAGACTAGGGAGTAATTTCGACAAGACCACTCGGTGTAGATTCTAACCAAGCTCACCCATCCTATCACACCCAATAAACCATACTACGCATCCAATTTTTTACCTACATGTTGTTTTCTCGGTGAAATTCTACTAGAACACATCAACACTTGTACTATGTACTTTTAGATCAGCTTTATACTTGAATAGAAATCAGGTATAGCATGCCAATGGTACTCTGAAAATACGCTCTCCACGCTACCTTCCCTTCCTTTTTTTTGACAAAGAGTATATTAATATTACACAGATACATTACACTCAGCCTAACAATGCAATGCCCTACGCTGTACACAACCTAAAAACAATTAAGAAGAATTACAAAAAAGAAAAGTCCCGCTAGAGTGACTAATTCCTTTTAGCAACGACACTAACACGACCAAAACAACACTCGGAAGTCCAACCTCTCCAATAGTGACTCCTTTAAGAAGGAGACAGTGCACAAGCAGCGTCGTTGCCCGATGAAAGATTATAAGTTTTCACCTTAGAGAAAGTCCTCGCTCAGAAAACAATGCCTTCAACAAGGTCATTGTCAGGCACAACCAATTAATGTCAGACCTTGAATTTCCACCCTGCAAGGTAAGATTATGAACTCCTCTGTGCTATCTCCCCCCCCCCCCCCCACACACACACACACAAACAGTTGTTGCTGCGATTCATAGATCACCAAGCTAGTTCCACATCGCCACAAAGAGTCAAAGCACCATTGCTAGCCCAAATATTCCTGCTTTCATGACATCCGCAACTGACTTCACCATGGATTGTCAAAGACATGACACATGATGGCAACAGATAGCAAAGCTTCACAATGCTTCTCTTCTTGTGTGCTTCATGCTCTCTTTTTTGCCATGCACTCCTACCTTTCGTGTCCGTCTAGAGCGCCTCCTCCACTTGCTCATCATCCCGAGCAACTCCCTCATCGGTACCCGAGGACGCCCCTCCCCCTGTCGTTCTCCTCCATGGAAGCCATGGTCATGGTCATGGGGAGCTTCGAAATTGGAGGTCTACAACCCTTCCCGGTCGTTGGTAACAGAGGAAGGGGGTCTGGGGTTGCCTTCTCCAATGCTGACGGTGCTCCCGTGAGCCAGATTCACGGCCGTTGATAGTGATTTGGCGAGATTTTATCCACCATGAATGATGGTACAACCATGTTCTGGTGACCTTTTTATGTTGCACACTGATGCTTGCAAGAGCACATGTTCAGTTTAAGCACGTTTTCGTGGAAGTATTATTTCTGGTTTTTATATCAATCCCAATGAAAAGCCTCGGGAAGTGTTTATCAGCGGGGTCTCTATCGCACCCAAGGTATCACAAGTCTTGAGTGAATTGACTACAAGTATCGAAGGTGAAAAGATGGTGAGTAGGGTTGAGTGTAAATGGGAGTTTGAACACAGAGTAAATAACATAAATGTAAAAAGTATGAAGATTGATTGGAGTTCCTATAGAAGATGGGTTAGGCATGGAGAGATTCGGTTCATGATGATAGTGAATATGTAAGGTGGAGTAGATGGGATACGTAATTCTTCATATATATATATATATATATATATATATATATATATATATATATATATATATATATATATATATATATGCAGGTAGGCGAGCAACCCATTATTAGCTAAGACTCCTCCAGATGGATTTGTCTGACTCTCATGATTCTTTTGCTTGTTGCCCATCTATGGTCAGTGCAACATTTAAGGTCGTGAGACCGAATCAAGGCTTTATGCTTTGTGGTTCTCGGCTCTCCTCGAGTTATACTAGATCCTCTTTGATATTAGACGTGTTACTCGGAGGTCGCCGATTCTCTCTAGATGTAGGTGTAAATATGTCCCAAATCTCGCCCCACACAGTAATCATATTTAGACTACAATTTTATGTGAGGCTAGTGTGTATATCCTGAAATGATAATATTCCTCAAACATAAGCACATGGCCTTATGCAAATACATTTTATGGCAGTTACACTCTCTGTGTACTAAACTCATTGTGAAACTTTTTTGTTTGTTGAACATGTAGTTATGGTAAAACTGAAGGGGCGGACATTCGCCCACGTCGCATTTGGCATCATTGGACATTGGCATCATATAAAGAGTCAAGTACTCCATAAGTTATTCACTAGTACCTTTTCCCTCAGCTATATCTTTCAACACAATCATGGCTTATGTATTTCTGTCGGACACATCAACCCAATGACCACTAAAGTGAAAAACATGGATGTTGATACTTGAGATTTCTGGTATACATACGCTTCCATATAAATGACACCTTGCCGTTTATATGCTGAATCCAATTGTGCTCTACAACCTTATTCCAACTACCTCTACTGTGCGTCATCATATCTAGCTAGTCAAGAGTAAGGATACAGAGAGGAGTGTCAACTATGAGAAGTTGGAAGTACACATGTATACAATGCATTAGGAGTGGGAGTCATCTTAGAACACATCTCCTAAGTGAGACATGAAGGATTTGCTGGCATTATGGGATCCAGGGTTGCACAATACATGTACTAGGAATTACGTTGGTAACTACATTGTCTATGATCCTATACTCAGTGTGATTGGTTGGTGCTTGTTCTCATATGGATGGCACTGAGAATGGAGCACACCCAACTCATCTCGGAGCTTCTTCTAGTGGCTGAAACTTTAGAGTAGATATGAAATAGAAAGGAAAGGACACCACATGAGGCGTTAAATGGAAGTGAACCGAAGTTGGAAAATGGAATTATAAATTTAAAAATAATATTACTTCATGTTGTAACTTCTAAATAATGTTTAGATTCATTATATGACGTTGTTTGGATATAAAGGTGTTTGACTTTATTATACATAGTAAATATTTGCAAGAAAAATAACAAATTAGTTCCCTAAAAATTATAATTTTAAGCATTATAGTGAACTTATTTTTTAACATGACGTAAAAAATTCCATGAAAGTTGAAAATAATAAAAAGGACTAGATATGTTACATGTGTCATTTTTAGATATTTGTAGGAATTGTGCTATTTTATAACGTTTGGTATCTAGCATTATGTACCAAGCATTCTCAACCTGTGCAGAAGCACCCTACTTAGAGAACTTGCAAAAATTGGAGCACTTCATTGCATGCACTTTATCGAAAAAAATCTCATTGCACGCATGCAAGTAAAAAAAGGCAGATATAACCAAATACCCCCCCCCCCCACGCACACACACCACCACCACCACTTATGAAAAAATGAAAATGCTTGAACTGTCTAATAGCACATCGGATTTTTGATTTGTTTTCACCATTGAGTTTTTTGTCAATATTATATCCCAAGTGAGTTTGCTTCAAGACCTTATTTTTGGGCTAAAGGCTATCATGTAGTAACAAGATAGTTATCAGGGTATTTGCATGTATTTATTGCCATACAAACTAAACTTCAGTAGGGAATGTTTTAAGGACTCCATTGGGCTTAGATGGTACCAACTAGAAATGTATGACCTACTGCATTGTCAATTCATAGGAAGCTATTAGCTTTCCATGTTGGACAACTTTATTTGATCTAAAAAAGTTACAATTCGAGTAATACATGACTTTTTATTTGGTTGGTAACAAGCCTCCTTTGACAGTCATATTTATATGTTTGTGTGGATTCTAAATACATCGCTGGCAAAAAATACTAATAATAAATAACTTTAATAGCTTAAAATGGTCATGGTTGACAAAACTTGGAACAACCATGCCCATCCTTACTATGCCTAGATAAATATTATTTTGTGAAACATGAAACTACAAGATCATTTAAAACTCAAGTTCTTTATCTTCCTAACGAAAACAACATATGGGTTGTCTGAACATTATAGTTCAAATAGTGAAGTGTTAATACTCAAGTGCTTTTCTTGTTGCATTCTCCATTTCTATTAAGTCGTGAACTTATTTATAATGACCAATAATCTCCTAGAGGATATTTGCATATCCTAATTGAAGTGGCGGTGTTGAACTATTCAACTAGGAGAAGATGAGGAGAGGCCCACCTAATCAAAATATCCTTACCGGTGAGGTATAAATGTAGCATCTCTACTTTTATCAGACCGAAAGGAATAACATGAATGATGAGGTTTACTAGAAAATCATTTTTCTTGAAACATATGTTTGTCCTTTTTTGTAGCCTACAAGATATGATCTCGGCCATCTAAGCATGGTCCAATTTTACATGTCTTGTTTGTCATGCCCTAGTCATGTCTCATGGGATGAATTTCTTTCCTACATAGCTAAACTTTGCCCATGTAGAGTTATTTCCGGTATAAATAAAATCACATTGATGGAGTAGCATGACAAAATAACTAAATTTATGTGCACCATTCCTTTTATGCACTCTTGAGGCGCCACACAAAAATTCAAAATTACTCTTTCAAGAATCAAGATTACCTACCAGAATGCACCAACTAGGACGCACTCTCCCTATACAAATCAGCCAACTCATATTCATGTACCACTCAGAAATAACACACACTATAGTAGTACATAGCAAGCGTGTAAACATATTTTAGACTCGGTTGGTAATCTGAAGCTTGGGCTGAATTTATTAATTTGTGTTCCATAGAGTAATACAAGAGTATTTGAGCTTGTTAAATCAATAAAGGTTTACTTCCTCGTGTATTTACGTACTATAGAACTTAGGATGTAAAAGTAGTTGGAAAACCCAACATATTATACACTCTATTTCATACTAGAAACCGACATTTTGTCAATCTATATCTGCACCACACGAGGAAATGCATGTATATCTACACAACATGCATGTTGGTAG
The DNA here is from genome assembly GCA_910589775.1 of Avena eriantha. Lineage (NCBI taxonomy): Eukaryota > Viridiplantae > Streptophyta > Magnoliopsida > Poales > Poaceae > Avena > Avena eriantha. The sequence continues at coordinate 337,073,845 of OU342746.1, forward strand.
TCAGTAGTCACTCACAAATTAAGTTCATCCGGCACGAGCAGACTGCTGAATTTCATGTAATGTGATAATTTCACATGGTCCTCTCAATCAACCAGGTGCATAGCTAGTAAAAACAAATTAGAACCGATCTTTTGAGGAGTCAAGAATAAGTCACTGATAAAAGGTGCCCACCGGTCAAGTGATTAAATCATTTCCTCCCCCATGCACCGGTGACTGAGCAGCTCCGAGGACGATCAAGTGAAGGGATCCTCCAACTTGGGGCTAGGCAGCACAAGAGGGAGATGAGAAGCTAGAGGTGGTCACTTGGTCACCAAAGGGACGTGCTGAGAGGAGCATAGGGGCACATAACACTGTAATTTAAGGTAGGGCTATGGTGTGGTGCTAGTGGATGGCTAAGCTCAAGCAGGCGGTGCCAAAGCTGGCACTGGCACAATGGTGAGCTGGATCACGGCAGCAGTGCAAGTTGGCGCAAGGGAGAGGAACGGAGCACGCCAATGGCTATGCCGCTCACATTCCTGGTCTATTACTACTGTGTTGTCTGGATCCTCTCGCAACCGTGCTGAAAATGAAAGATACAATTAATATTCAATACCAGACATCCAAAATAATTTATGCATTCAAGGTGTTTGATCACCGGATCAGCATGATATCCTGTTTCATTTCATCCAAGGTTTTTACCAGATGTGTGCATAGAGAGGATGAGTGATACATCAAGTTTTTCATGGTTTTGGCAAGTCTAGGTATAGGCTTACACTCATTGTCCAAAAACCTTGTCATTTCTACATAACCAAAGCAAACAAATAACTGAAATTGCTAGTGCTCCCATCCTAATAAGAATTCTAGACCTATGATCAATACCATGTAACCAGTTACCATATATTAGCAACACTACGAGGAAAATACAAACTAGAAACTACTTGGATTATTGGCCATATAGAATTGGTAAATTTGCGCCAGAAGAATAAGTTCTTGATTGTCTCATCATGATGACAAAATATGCACTCTCTAATTTCATGCTAATTGCGTTATACAAGTTTGTCTTTGATGAGAAATACTCCTTTACAAAGATACCAATAAAAAAATTTATCTTTAGAGATATCTTCATTTTTTTCCAATGGTACTATTATTATCAACTGACACCTCTAGCTGGGACAGTGCTTTACACATGGAGTCCGCTAAGAATTTACCACCTTCATGTGGATTTCACCAAAATTCATCACCCCCTTGCGATAGTTGGACCATTACCAAAATCTTTAGCAAAGAATTCCATGATGCAATCCTCGGGCCAATTAAGTCTCTTATGAACATCATATTTGGTGAAGAGGACTTCAGTATCGCAGAATGCTATCACTCTTGTGACATGAAATATTGTACATAGCTGGATATTCTTCCTATCGCTCTTGTGATAGCCAATATTGTATAGAGTTGAATATTGTTCCCAGAGAGAGATAGAGAGTCGTGCATGTAACAATTTGTTATAAAGGTGGAATCCATTGGGAATGAGAGGCATTATGGCACTCATGACCTTCACAAGCCTTGTTCCACGCAGAAGTAGCTCAACGCCACTTATTTCTAATGACAAGACAAGATGCTAGTGTGATGTTGAGGTGACACGGACTAGAGATTAAAGCACACGTGGGAAAGTTACATGGAATAAAGGTAAAACTACATAGTACCAAGGGAAAGTGGCATAACTTCAAGGTCACTAACCATTAACAAAAATGCCTAAGGGTACCATTACATACTGGAAACTAGCACTAAGATGAGATACATCTATTGGAAAAAAATAAAACAAAGGAGGGATTTAATACTATGCAAAGTGGTTCCATTTACCTCTCGTATTCCTCAACCCACTAGATTGCAACCCATTTTCATCTCATAAACTCACATGGTTCATGTAAATTCGTAACCAAATCACAGAATTTATAGAACATGCATATTGGAAGAATCCTAAGTTTACCTCTTAGCATGCAACCACATTGGCTGATCTGCTCGAGAGAGAGGAGGGGTTAGTGGGTACAAAAGGTGAGGAATTGAGAGGGAGGCGGAGCACAAATCGCCATCTTGAACGTATTTTTAGCCCGTTTTGAACCCCATGAACATCTTACAAATTTGTGAGCAATTTTTCTAATATGTGAACGTATTGTGTTTTTGAACCACATCACTTTTTTCGAATCTGTGAACCTAAATTTTTTGAACATATGAAAATTTTGTAAACCATCCAAAAAATATTAACCCAGTGTTTTTTTAATAAGTGAACTAATTTTTGAACTCGTTTTGAACTCTGTGATTTTTTTGAATCTGTGAGCATATTTTTCACACCGGTGAACAATTTTTTCGAATTTGTGAACGTGTTTTTTGAACCACGTGAACATTTATGTGAATTCATGAACCTACATTTTGTAACATATGACCATTTCTTAAACCTGCGATGAACATTTCTTTTGAATCCTTTGATTTTTTAATCCGTGAACTAATTATTTTGAACTCGTTTTGGACTCCGGATATGATTATTAAGCATGACCGAGTAGTCCTAAACAATATATGAATAGGGGCAAGCGGTGACACCAGAATATTCATATGAAGCGATCAGAGATATATTCCTTCCTATAAACCTTGCTGGGCTACCCTCCTCCTCAGGCCTCCCCGCATGCACATCCTCCCACATCGTTCGATTTCATTGCTTTTGTACGGTTTCACTCCCGCAAACAATTTCCACCGTCGGATGCGGTAAATTCTTTTTTCACTTCGTGGCTCTTTGGTTACCTCAGTGACATGTGGGTCCAAAATCATGCGACCTCAAAAAACAGTTGAGCAAAACTAATCGTCTGGGTCGTGCAAGTTGTTTTCATCCGCATCACGCAGGTCGCAGTGAAAACATAGACCGGGGAATATCGCGCCGCCTCTTTCCTAGCCCAACTTCTCCTCTCTCTCGCCCTCTTGATTCTGCCCTCACCAGCTCTGGCCGCCGCCGCTCATCCTGGACCCTCGGGCCGCTGCTTCTCATGCTCCTCTTCACATGGGACGGCCGCAGTGGCTGGTGGGAAGAGGCGCTGCAGGAGCCCATCCAGGAGGACAAGGTTCGTCCCCGTCAACCTTTTGTTTTCTTCTAGAACTTGGTCGGGGCGGGGCTGCCGTGGAGGTTGACCAGGGAAGCCGCATCTAGGCCTTTGAGATGAAGAGGTGAGAGGTGGAGGTGTTTCTAGGGGTGGAGCAGGGAGAGGGAGCTCGAGGAGAGGCGCTAGGACCGAAGTGGAGGACCAGCGAGGGGGGCCGCCAGCTTGGAGGTGGAGGAGCAGCGAGGGGTGGGAGTGGAGGAGCAGCAAGGGCGGCGCTAGCCTAGGGGTGGAGGAACAGCGAGGGGCGGCTCTAGGCCCTTGCTGCCGGCCTCCGCTCACTGCCTCTAATTCCTCCACTAGACATTAGAGCTGCAGCGGTGGCAGGGTTGAAGGGTCCTCGTCTGTCATCGCTCTAGGCCACGGAGCTCGGCGCCATGTTCAGGGTTGAGCTCTTAGCAGCTCATGTTCAGAGTACCAAGGTGACCGTGTTGCTTGGGAGTCGCCATCATCTACTCCAACTCATTCCACCATCTCTCAGTGATTTTTGCAGCTGTCTTGTGACCAAAATCAGTAACAAGATATGTTGGTAAATTCATTCTCTGACATGAGTGGTAGTTCCCTGTTGGTTATGTGCAATGGATGTGGTGTATTTTATTTTCTGCCGACAACACTCATAACAAGGTGACATCAGTAATGGACTATCTCTTTTCAAATTTCAAATACATCTTGGTATGTTTCTATGTTGGGGAGTTGAAGAATGTATGATTGAGTTTTCCCGTATTTCAGCTGAAGAAGTACATTGATGAAATAGAAAGATTTTATCAACATTTAGTTGGTACATCAGCATACCCCTTCCTCATCTCGTTCAACTTATCAACACGCAGTAGGATTTATGCATTTCACATACTGTTGCCAGCCGTTCTATTCTGTACTAATATACGTATTTTAAATTTCCTATTCCTAGGACAATGTTCAGAATCACCCCATCCATTTTGAGTTACTATGAACAAATCACATCATTTGTCATCGCTATTTTTAGAGTGGTTGATACGTTGCAAACATATCCATAATTTTTAATGTTCCATGCTTGTTTTATATCTACTTTCTTATGTTTTGTCCACACTTTGGAGTATTTTTATACACTTTCCTGGACTAACCTATTAACAAGATGCCACAGTGCCAGCTGCCTGTTTTCTGCTATTTTTGGTTCCAGAAAAGTCAGAAAATGAATATTCTCGGAATTGGACGGGACAAAATCCAAAGTCAATATTTCACCGAGGGGGACACGGAGCCAGAATACGAGATGGAGAGGGGCCAGGGGCCGGCCACACCACCTGGCTACACGGCCAGGCCTGGCCCGCGCCAGGGGGTGGTGCGACCGCCTAGGGAACCCCTCGGCCTCCCCTTTTGCCTATATATCGCCTCCGATACAAAAATCCTAAGTACCTGATCAAAATTCCACGAAAAAGTATGTAGCCGCCGTCATCTCCATCCATAGATCGGGAGGGATCTGAAGCTCTTCCCGACACCCTGCCGGAGGGGAGAATTCACCCTGGAGCCCTTCTTCATCACCATGCAAGCCCCCGGTGTGATGCGTGAGTAGTTCATCCTTGGACTACGGGTCCATGTAGTAGCTAGATGGTTGGTTCTTCTCCTTTGTGCTACCATGTTTAGATCTTGTGAGCTCCGTTCATGATCAATATCATCTATTAATAATCCTACATGTTGTATTTGCGGGGATCCGATGGATATTGAGATGCTATTTCAGATTGATTATTGATTCTATCATGTCTTTGTTATTTATGATCTTGCATGCTCTCCGTTGTTAGTAGATATCTTGGCCGAGTAGATGCTAGCAACTCCAAGAGGGAGTATTTATGCTCGATAGTGGGTTCATGCCTCTAGTAATCTGGGGAAGTGACAGAAATCTCTAAGGTACTAGATGTGTTGTTGCTACTAGGGAGAAAACAGCAATCCTTTGTTCATAGAACAATCGTATTGTTTACTTTACACGCAATGCTTAATGCAATTATCTGTTGCTTGCAACTTAATACTGGAGGGGGTTCGGATGATAACCTGAAGGTGGGTTATTAGTCATAGATGCAGTTAGATTACGGTTTATGTATAATGTTGTAATGCCCAATCAAATCTCATAAAAGTCAAGATGATTAGTATATGCATATATGCTTTCTCGATGTTTGTCAATTGCCCCGCTGTAATTTGTTCACCCAACATGTCATATATCTTAAGGAGAATCACCACTAGTGAACTATGGACCCCGATCCTTTCTTTTACCATCAAGCTATAACTATTTACTGTTTTCTGTTTACTTTCTACAAGCTATTACTATCTTTCACACAATACGTTTAATCCTTTGTTTTCAGCAAAACCGGTGAGATTGACAACCTCACTGTAAGTTGGGGGCAAAGTTCTGTGGTTGTGTTGTGCAAGATTCCAAGTTGGAAACAACACCTTGAAGGTGTTTCCTTGCTCCTACTGGTTCGATAACCTTGTTTTCATAACTGAGGGAAAACTTGCTGCTATGCTCATCATACCTTCGTCTTGGGGTTCCCCAACAAGCTCGATATATTTTGGGCCATCAAGCTATTTTTTTGGCGCCGTTGCCGAGGAGTCAAGGACATCTTCACAAGGGGAGTCCCTCATAACCAATCTCTTTACTTCGTTTTATTTGTTTTGCTTAGTTTATTTCTGCTTTGTTTGCTTGTTCTTTTTATCAAAAATATAAAAAATAGTTCCTACTATAGTTGTTATTTTCGTTGGTCTGTTATTGTCTTGTTTTATCATGTTTTCTATCAATGGTTGGTTTCTTTGAAACTGAATCTAGTTGGCAAGGTGGGTTCACGGAAGAACAAAAATATTATTATAAGAAACACCGCTTGTCACAAAAAGGGAAACACTTACGGGAACAAATTAATAAATTGTATACCATTGCTAGAAACATGTGCTCTACTTATAATATTACTTATTGCTTTGATAAATCTTGTTGCTGTAAGAGGTATAAACACCTCCCTTTTTCAATGTGAGTATAATGATGATGTTACCATATCTTCTTATGTTAAGGGAAATTATGACTTTTATGATGTGGAATAAATTGAAGAATTTATTGCTTAGAAGGGTGCATTTGAACTAGCTTATTTGCTTGAAAATAATGATGATGCACTTTATAAATATGAGGTTTATGATATACTTAAATTTTTCTTTGATAATTACAAGGAAGAAAATGGCTATATTCTTGAATATCTTAATAGATGCTCTCCACCAGCGGAAGAGACTAATACTTTGCAGGAGCCTATGGAAGAAGAAAATGCTAAAAGTGGAAGCTCATCGGATGAAAAATAGGAGGAGAGTGATAATCAAGAGGAGAAAGAATGGATCTACCCATTCCTACCTTCAAATGAGAGTAACTCTTTACCCCTTACATTATTTGATTGTCACCCATGCTTACCAAAGGATCATGAAAAGCATGCTTTATGTGATAGTTATATTGTTGAGTTTATTCATGAGGCTACTAAAAATTATTATGAGAGAGTAAAATATGTTTGTAAAAGTTTTCATGGTACTGAAACACCTCTCTATTTGCTGAAAGTTTTGATGTTACTCTCGTTTTATCTTCCTATGCCTGTCACTTTGTTCTTTATGAATTTATTTGCGTATAAGATTCCTATGCATAGAAATTGGGTCAGACTTAAATGTGTTTTGAATTTGCTACTTGATGCTCTCTTTTGCCTCAATTCATATTTCTTATGTGAGCATCTTCTCAAATTACTGAGTCTAGCTCAAAGGCGTTAAAGAAAAGCACTTATTGGGAGATAGCCCAAAAGTTTTAGATGAGTCTTAGAAGTTATTACCTCTGTAATAATCTCTCCTTATCCTTTTTATTTGCTTTTTGTGCCAAGAGTAACCTCTAATGAGAGAGAAGTAATGCTTGGGAAAGTTGCTGTCCCGAGTAAGATTTTTGTGCTTTGCTGTAAAAATTCGTGTAAAATCTCTGTACGTCGGTTTGAGCTGTGATTATTTGTGCTTCTGCCCCAGGTTGTTATACAACTTTCGTTAGTTCAACATTTTTAGATTTGAGCAACAGAAGGCCTTTGAAAAAATTGGTTTTTACCTGCTGGTCTGTTTAGATAGATTTCTGCCATTATTTGCATTTGCTTCTTGTTGATTCCATTTTGGGTTCTCTTTGGGGAATTGATCTTTTTGAGAGAAGCACTATAGCAGGTTGTGTTTTAATGAAAGTTTTATTGGTGTTGAAACTAAACCCAAAGACTTATTATCTTGAGTATACTAATGTTGCTAATAAAGATCGTGTGAAGTTTTGTATGAAGGAAAAATTTCAGGTGTAAGGAAAGAATGATGTAATGAGATGAAGAATGGACTAAAGCTCAAGCTTGGGGATGCCACCCGTGTCACCCCAAGAAATATCCAAGAAGTACAAGTGTCAAAGCTTGGGGATGCCTTGGGCATCCCCTTCTTCATCAATAAAAATCTCAGGTTTCTTTCAAACACTTTATTTTTATTGTTTCATGCACAGTTGTGTTGTTCTTGGAGCGTCTTCGTTTTCGTTTTTAGTTTTGGTTTGCTTGGTTTGCTTAGTTTGCTTGAATAAATTGGTTGGACCCCTTCTTTCATACATTAGTTTTTAAATAGATTGGTTTGGATTGGAAAAGAGTAGGAAAAGTTCATGCTGAAGTGGTAAAAGGAGTTTGTTTTTGACTGTGGCCTATGCTTTGTCATGTCATGCTTGATATTGTTTTGGCTTTATGCTTAGTGATTTTTCTGTAGCATGACATGTTATAAACAATTGAGATTGCTTAATGTGCCTTGAAAGAATCATGCGTTGTTTTAGCATATTAAAGCACAGTATTGTGGTATTCTCCTTTGATGCTTTATTTGGGTTGACTTGGCGCATGCTCACACCATATTATGACTATCCCAAGTCACCATAGCCTTTATGATCCTTTAGTTTTTTGACTTGTAATATCACTTTATGCTTTAATTAATGATGTTTTGTCGCTTTGCATGATTATGGTCATTATTGCTCTCTTAGTTGGTGGCTCTCAGTCTTTTTCTAGGTTCCGTAACCAAGTATGAGTTCCACTCATGCATCCAACTCCAAATAAAACCAAGTTATTTCAGAGTCCACCATACCTACCTATTAGCATTTGCTATTTCAAGTATATTCATGATTTTATCTACCTTCCGAATTAAACTTGTTATGTGAAAACTAGTGATTAAAGCTCTCACGAACTTGATGGCACACTTTATTTTCTTGCACTTAATAAACTTGAACCATCATGTCCATCTTTCTTGCTTATATGCTTGCGCTTTATGAGTTGAAGTTAGAAGAACCATGTATCATGGGGAACACTTTCAACATTGCACTTATTATTGCGTTGATATTATGATTCTTTTGCTTATGAATCCCGACGATGTGAAATAAAAGGGAACTTGTAAGATCATGGAGTTTGTATGCGTGTTAGAGAAACGCCTAGGCCGCTAGCCTAAGCCATTCCTAATCATGGTGGAAACTTATAGCATAACCATAATGTGCACTCTATGAAGCATCCTCAATAAAAACCCTATGCAAATAGCAAATAAAAAGATCGCTAAGATGCTTATTGTCTGCTTGCCTTGTCATTTTGATTATGGGATAGCTCCTGTATCATGTGCAAGGGGTACCCCGTTGGCGGTTCTCTACGATACATATGTACTTACAATGACAAGAGCTTACTTGTGACTGAAGTTGAGTAGCATGAGGTTCGGTACTCGTAAGTAAGGGGCATGAGGTTTCACCTTATAACTTGTCAAGCATATCCTCTTAGTTGTGTCACTTTAACCTTAATCGCCTAAAGATGTTATGATAGGGGCAATGAGAGCTGAAAGCTAATAAGTACCATAATTTTTGGAAGCTCTTTATGAGACTTGAATCCCTGCTTCCTTCTATAAAGGCCTTTCTTTTACTTTTATGTTGAGTCTCCACCTTCTATATTTATACACCTATTAAGAGAGCATAGTGGCCATTCTTAGTTTAATGTGCATAAGACTTGTTGATTGATGCATAACTTTGATATTGCTTGTTCTTAAACTATTTGTATCTAGTCACCCTTATGAACTTTGAAGGTGTCCTATGCATTTATGTTTTGCTACTCTATGAGGGACAAGCTGAATACCATTATCATTATGCTTTCTATATGTGAACAAACAAACATCTTGCAAAGAATTATTATTCATGAATCTTTTGTTTGTGCCTTTTCATGTTACAACATACTTGCTATGTCTTATTGTTAGAACTATATCTTTCATGCTATGTTGAAGTACTATGATCCTAGCTATCAATGTTTTACAAATACTTTGATCAAGTTTATGATGGTGCATGTCACCTCAAAAATTATTCTTTCTTTTTATCACTTACCTACTCGAGGACAAGCAGGAGTTAAGCTTGGGGATGTTGATACATTGCAAACGTATCCATAATTTTTGATGTTCCATGCTTGTTTTATATCTACTTTCTTATGTTTTGTCCACACTTTGGAGTATTTTTATACACTTTCCTGGACTAACCTATTAACAAGATGCCACAGTGCTAGCTGCGTGTTTTCTGCTATTTTTAGTTCTAGGAAAGTCAGAAAATAAATATTCTCGGAATTGGACGGGACAAAAGCCAAAGTCAATATTTCATCGAGGGGGACACGGAGCTAGAATACAAGACGGAGAGGGGCCAGGGGACGGCCACACCACCTGGCGGCGCGGCCAGGCCTGGCCCGCGCCAGGGGGCGGTGGGGCCGCCTAGGGCACCCCCTCGGCCTCCTCTTTCGCCTATATATCGCCTCCGATACAGAAACCCTAAGTACTCGATTAAAATTCCACGAAAAAGTATGTAGCCGCCGTCATCTCCATCCCTAGATCGGGAGGGATCTGAAGCTCTTCCCGGCACCCTGCCAGAGGGGAGAATTCACCCCGGAGGCCTTCTTCATCACCATGCAAGCCTCTAGTGTGATGCGTGAGTTGTTCATCCTTAGACTACGGGTCCATGTAGTAGCTAGATGGTTGGTTCTTCTCCTTTGTGCTACCATGTTTAGATCTTGTGAGCTCCGTTCATGATCAAGATCATCTATTTGTAATCCTACATGTTGTGTTTGCAGGGATCCGATGGTATTGAGATGCTATTTCAGATTGATTATTGATTCTATCATGTCTTTGTTATTTGTGATCTTGCATGCTCTCCGTTGTTAGTAGATATCTTGGCCGAGTAGATGCTAGCAACTCTAAGAGGGAGTATTTATGCTCGATAGTGGGTTCATGCCTCTAGTAATCTGGGAAAGTGACAGAAATATCTAAGGTACTAGATATGTTGTTGCTACTAGGGAGAAAACAACAATCCTTTGTTCATAGAACAATCGTATTGTTTACTTTACACGCAATGCTTAATGTAATTATCTGTTGCTTGCAACTTAATACTGGAGGGGGTTCGGATGATAACCTGAAGGTGGATTATTAGTCATAGATGCAGTTGGATTACGGTATATGTATAATGTTGTAATGCCCAATCAAATCTCATAGAAGTCAAGATGATTAGTATATGCATGTATGCTTTCTCGATGTTGGTCAATTGCCCCACTGTAATTTTTTCACCTAACATGTCATCTATCTTAAGGAGAATCACCACTAGTGAACTATGGATCCCGATTCTTTCTTTTTTCATCAATCTACAAATATTTACTATTTTCTGTTTACTTTCTGCAAGCTATTACTATCTTCCACACAATACGTTTAATCCTTTGTTTTCAGCAAAACCAGTGAGATTGACAACCTCACTGTAAGTTGGGGGCAAAGTTCTGTGGTTGTGTTGTGCAGGATTCCAAGTTGGAAACAACACCTTGGAGGTGTTTCCTTACTCCTACTGGTTCGATAACCTTGGTTTCATAACTGAGGGAAAACTTGTTGTTGTGCTCATCATACCTTCCTCTTGGGGTTCCCTAACGAGATCGATATATTTTGGGCCATCAGTGGTCACGAGTGTATTCTGGAGTAACTTTAAGACTCACGTGTTCAACATCCAAAATCCATTCCAGTGGGTCCTGATAAAATATTGATTGGAACATTCATATTATACTTCTTCGTTGGGTTCTTCAGGTATAAGAGCCCCTGTAGAGTATAAGCTCTTCAAAGGGAAGACTCAACTTTCTATTGCCTCCATTAAGGGGTACCTGATGAAAAGCCTTGAATTCATGTAAACTTACATTCTTTCAAAGGATTGTAATGTGAGTATGAGCTGGAGCTGCAGGAGTAGCTATGCCTCAAGTACCAACGGCTTTAAGCTCTGTCCAGTAGATGTGCAAAGCACCTGTTCGATAAAATGCTAGTGAAAAAATTTAGGTCGATGCAAGGTGCCTAAGTTAGTGCAAGGTGCCTAAAATTTTCATCTATGCACTTCGAGCAAACCCGATATAGGATGCGCGCCTCAACTCCATCAAGAACTGTCTTCCCGAAGACAACCAGTGAACGGTAATAGGTTGGCTTCAATTTTATTTTCCCATGTAGATGCTTAGACAATCATGCATAAATTATTTTCTAGCTGCGGGTACAACATGTATAGGAAAATTATCTATATACTGATGTCAAACAAATAATGAAATGAGATGTAAATACATCATTTGTAGCTTTCTTCTTCCAATGTACAGATTCCTACACATCTTGTTTATGCAGTGTACCACTTACTGATCCTATATCATTTTGGTGGCTCTTCTTTGCAGATCGATCCGGTGAACTAGGAGACCCTCTAGATTGCGTAGGATGGCTGGCGATGGAACAACCGTCAAGAGGTATGTCGGTGCCCTCATGGATAGTTAGATGGGCTACCAATATTAGATGGTTATTATATATAAGGCAACTTTAGGCAGTAGCAGTAGTGACATAGGAGATGGAGAAATGGGAGTACTTCATTGTTTGTTCGAGCACATTCCATCTTATAGTAATATGCCAACCATCTTTAGATGGTATCATTACTCCAACTATACTCACATACTAAATTTACATCTCTAAAATAAACAGCTTAACTTAAACTATTTGTTTCGGGTTTTGTGATTGCGCGGACATGCTCATCGACGAGCACGCGACCCTGGCGAGCACCGTGCCCATGGAGGCTGCCATTTGGTGGTCATTGTGGTGAGCTCTCTGTCTCAACTCTTCTCCAGTTTTCTTTTGTGCAATGATTTAAGCAACATTTGGATGCTGTTGATCACAATTTTGTGATGGATCTCTGACTAGCACTATAATTAGGCAAATTGAGAATCACTGCATTTAGTTTTACGCTTATTATGTTGGCAAATCTTTGGGTTTGGTTAATTGAACAAACAAATAATCTTAATCAGTTACATCTAATTGACCAGCTACCGGCAATTTGTATCTTGTGCTTTGCTTCCTATATGTTCACGTTGGCTATCGCATGATTCTTTATTTCTACTTTGATAGCAGATCACCAATGCAAAGGTAGGACAAAGTGTGCGAGAAAACCAGAACATAGAGTTGACAATGGGACAAAGTGCGCCATAATTGTAATTACTCATAGAATGTAAGCATACAGAACAATTTGCTTGATGTCGATTATATGATTATTCAGAGAAATATTTATATCATTAACCTGAGCTATTTTGTTGGTTAGCTCAACTTAATTGGGGGAAGAAGTTATTATGGGAGCCATTTTGTTGGTTAGCTCAAGTGATGTTTATTTCCACCCATTTAGATTCTTTTGGTTATTGGCTCGTGGTGTAAGCTTAGTAACTTTGTGGTTTCCATGTTTTCCAGGTTCAACCTGATGTATCACCGGTCGAGTGTCCAGCGACGGAAGCAGACAGCATACCAGATTCCGAGAGAGACGACGCGCCAATGGTTGGGTTGCAGTACTTTTCAGGTGAATCTACGATAGAACTGCTTTTTCGGATTGTGAATCATGGCTATTCGCGGGTGCCAAATTAATGGAATAGCCATTTCATTATCCTTGCAGACTGTGAATCTACATTCATTTTTAGATTATGAATCTACTGTCGTTACAAAAATACTATCCTTTTTTCTATTCAACATATTGCGTCTGCCTATTTTTGTTGCCTGATTCGCGGATGGATGCTTCTATGCGCAGTGCCATGAGGTGGGCTCTCAAGATGAAGAGACAAAAGGAGGGCTCTGGGTGGCGTCTGCCAAGGGCTGTTGGGTGTCCGACAACGAGGACATGGATCCCACTATATGTATAACATATCTTTCCTTCAATATTATCTAAATTTTGCATGGGAAAATTCAGATCAATTTGGAAATGAATAGATATATTTGTTTCATTCTTGTTGCGACCACATTATTATCTGAGTTTCTCTTTAAAAGGCATTTGGACAGCTTAGATAGTATTCCTCTATTAGCTTGCCAAAACTTCTCGCCTTTTAGGTTGTGGAGCTGATGTTATAGCACTTGCACAAGGATTCTCATCCAAAGCTCCCATTTTGCCATTGCTTTTGCTGCTGGTTTTCTCACAGGTACCGGTGCTGGGTGAGCCACTTGAAATCTCTATGGTTATTAGCAGCTTGAGCTCTTGTGTGATATGGCTACTGGGTGCTTGGCAAGCAATAAGGACTGGATTATCCTTTGTTGACTTCTTGCAGCTATGTAAGCCTGGATGGGTGAGTGAAAACGACATTTATGGATTCATGCAGTGAGAAAACAAGATTACAACAAGTAACATTGCAAACTAAAAGGGGAAGAATACTATCGGTTTTCATGAAGCAAAATTGGTAAATAAGCAAGTGTACAAATTTATCCAGTGTACCGACAACGTGAGTTTTCTGATATATTGTGCATAAGAGAGATAACTTAAAGCAATATCTGGGAATAATATGCCACCTGGTTAAATAGACATATTGTGCAATTCTATGAACCTCAAATGATAGCTTCAGACTTCATTCCATTGTCTGATTACATTCTTTAAATTTATGTTTGGTAGTATACAAAGTAGGATCAGTTATTCTTGTCATCTCCAAAGTGTATATACATTATTTGCTCTACTGAAACTTTTTGCTTAACATACGCTTTATCTTTTACGATGCCCCTCCAAACTGCATATACTTTTTTCGCTAATACGCAAAATAATTGTGTACCATTGCATTAGACATAGAAAGAATTATACAAAATGTATATGATATCTTCTCTATTGTAGAATTTTTGGTGAACCGTCTTCTTTATCTTATATAGTTCTTATGTCTGTCAACGGAGGAGCCACTTACCTGTCCCACCCGGTGACCGGTCAAAAAGGTATTGATTGTCAAAATTGATTTATGACTATTCCTTTTAACAAACTATATCCTCTTATGCTACCAAATATCTACTTTTATGTTCCGCCAAGCCTCGTTTATAATGTGCAGCCACCTGATCACTAACCTAACTTTATCCTCCCATGCTACCGAATTTTGTGAAAAGAGTATATATACAGCAATGAATTGATAGAGATAGAAAAGAAATAAACTTTGTGCTGATTCAGAGGCAGAGCATCATCAATAGTGCCCCTTGAAAGAGAGTTTACAATGATTGACTCTCGGTATTGCTTGTGTAGTTTTTTTTATCAAAAGTTGCTTGATCATATGATGGATGGCACAAGTATTTAGGCGCTTCTTGTTGGCGGCTAATGAGATAACAACAATTGCATGAGATAGCTTATACAATTGGAACATCATTACTGCATTTTCTTATTGTTTGTTTGCAGATTTGTGAACAAATAAGCTTGATAACCAAAAAATTAATGTATCATCACACTGCAGTACAATAGGATAAAAGGTTGCTTTGAACCATGTACTTATCTACTATTGTGCAATGGAGTGGGACTTAAACTGTAATTTTAGTTTTCATTCACTGAAGCTGCAATCATTGAACTGCACGTATTGGTTCACTACAAGTAATCTAATACCACTATGTTGTAATGAGGTGGTGGGGTTGTCTCTAGCGAGGGTCACCTGCATCTTCCTTTCATTAAGACATCTGGTTGAATTAGGTTCTAGAGTTCATCAGTGAAAGGATTGTTTCAGTCATGGCCACTACAGATGATGAGCGCCTACTTTCTTGATGGTAGCTTCTTGCCCTACTTCGGTCGAGCAAATGCCAACTTAGAGAGGTATGTCCATTGCCAAATAACTTGCATACAATATTTATCTTATGTAACCATAGTAATAGATGTTTCTATATTTGTATCACTTAGTTTTTTTATTTGCATTACATTACACATAATGGAGTTGATAAGTATGGTATTTTTCTGTTATCTTTCCAGTGTCTCTTTTGTGATGAGTTCCCAAATGCAAGAAAATTGAATGCACCAACCATTTATTTTATTCTAATAATATAGTTGGTCTATGAGAATCAAAGCTTCAACATTTATGTAGTTATTATAGTGTTTTGTAGATGACATGGTTTTGTTTTAATCGTATCTCTGGTTTATTGCCAGGCACATTATGATAATTTGCAGCCGCACGGTCTTTTTATGCAAGTTTAGTCAAAATGATCATGCTTGTCTAAGTGATCTTCAAGAGGTTTTATTTAGAGCTTCTTTGGACAAGTTTATGACTGTTGTGACTCGATTTTCGCAAAGAAGCAAATGAACCTTTTCATGTATTTTTTTGCGCCATATTATATTGACATAAGACAAAGGCAAATAAATATTCTCAAGGCTATTGTGCTTTTATTATGATGTGTCATTGCCTCCTAATTCCTACTACAACTGAGTTAAAACGGTACTGCCAGGAATCTATTGTGCCTTATTAACATTTGTGAACTAATGAAGATGTTGCTCTGTCCTTTACCATACAACATGTGTAGAGGGGAGTTTATCACCATCCTCGATCCATTAGTGCGGTTATGAAGTTGCCGCTTCCCATGTGTATTATGTCTTCTATGTTTGTTCTATGAATCTGGAACCTGGTGATGCAAGATGTAGAATCTTAGATCAGTCTGCTCGTTTGATTTCATGATCTTTTGTAAGGGCTGCATTTATGACATTTGATCTCAATCCATGCAAAGTATGGAAATTAGACCAATACATGCAAGGTTGGAAATTGGACCATATTGGACATGTGGCGCTAGGGGGCATTTTCCCATTTTCTTGCATTACTGGTTATAGTTGTGCCTCCAAGATTGATAACCACCACTAATTCCACTACCTCTATTAAACCATAATGGAAAGAATATGGGGCTGACTATTCTCTCCTATTCTCTATAACAAATACCGTAACAATAGCTGAGTACCACATGTTTTTAGCCTACATGTTAATGCCTCACGGTCTTTAAGGTAAATGAATGTCGATCATGGTGATAACATTGATGAAACTTATGGATATACTTCCTCTGGTCTGGTTTATTAGGCACACACGTAGTTTAAGAAAATCTTTGACCATCAATTTTAACCAATAAAATATGTAATATACGTCTCGAAAAATATACCATTGTAAACTCCTTTTAAAGATGAATCCAATGGTATAATTTTTGTGACTATGTAAAATTTGTTGACCAAAATTATTGGTTAAAGTTGTTCTTAAACTACGTGTGTGCCTAATAAACCGAACCGGAGGGAGTAATATTGTCTGGCTTCTGTCATTTGCACCAGTTTTATATTATATAAATATGGTATCATTGTTCTTCATAGTTTTTTCTATAAGATTACTCAAACTTTACATTGTTTGGCTTAAAAAATTATACATCTTTTATTGAACGAGGGTGCTATAACATAGCCAAGCACCTCGGATACAAAAGATTGTTCTCACAAGAATAGCACCTGGACATCGATTCTCCTAAACAAGAAATTCCAATTAATAATGGCATAAGCACATTTTTTTAGAAATCCATCTGGTGTTCCTTTCATTTCGGAAAAAACAAATTAGATGACATGCATCCACTGATTATAGGTTTTCTTATCTCAAATCAAAACAACTATTTCTTCAACTATAGTTGTATGTGCAGTGTACATACAAATTACTCAGCATGGTTAATTTTTAGATGATTAAATCTATGTCTAAAATACTGGCTCGCTTTCGGCCTCGGCGCCGGTGGCGCACCGGGTCATCTAGTAGAAGTTGTAACCATAAAGCTGAGGAGTCGTCTGGAGCGCCACAATTAGCCGTCCATGAAGCTGGAGAGTATAAGCATCATCTGCCAGATTATTTTGTTGTTCTTCTGCTACCGAAGAACATAGCTCCTGCTGTCGAAGTGCGCTACTTTGACTTGTACATGCAAGCTGTTCCTCCGTTACTTCCGTCAAATATCCCAGTGCCCTCCAAGCCTAATAAAACTACAATGGGTTGAACAAATGTGGATGCCCACATGCACGACAAGTAAAGATCGCTTCCGAGCTGAAGCCATTTCCTATATGCTATATCATTCATTGGTCGAAAGAAATACATACTGAGTAGTATATATATATATATATACATATATATATACATATATATATATATATATGGCAATAAATATTAGAAATTTATCTTTTTCTGTGTTATGTACATGACTATTACGACACATTTAAGATAAGTGTTAGTACTGTAATGTATTGTTCTCTGATGGGAATACCTACTACAATACTCTATTGCCGCCTATATTTGTTTTACGCTCTTGCATTCTGCTTACAACTCCTACTTGCTATATCTCCCGTCAAACGTCAAACGGATCACACCTACGAACTATATTTTAGATAAATTATGAAATCCCAATTATGAGAGAAGGATATGTGCAATGCTTCTTAGAATGGGAAACATCAGGGAACACGTGGGATGTTGCACAAGTACATTTAGAAGCCTGATTGTACCTCATCGTTCTCAAGGTACGTGAGAACTAGGGACGATATAGAAATGTCTTTTTGTAGGCAACGCCATCAAATGTTGGTTTTGACAATATAGAAATGTCTTTAGTGTAAATGTATACTTGCGACGTGTTCGCGAGAGGAAATTAAGCATGTAGGTCTGACTTGTCCCACCAAAAAATTGGATCCTAATTTTCCACCATTTACGCATTGTTGGAGCAGCATTGGCTTTTGCCACAAGACAATGATGGACTTAAACAAAGACGACATGTCTACCTGAGCCCACCTACTACCTAGTGTTAGTTATATAAGATTTTGGGGTTTAACCACAATTAGAATATTTTATTTTTCTAAACATGTTTGTGGCATATATCAAATTTGTGACTAGAGGAAATATTAAAGAAGTTAACTAGTTCTCCACCGTAGGAGATGGTATACATGGTGTGAACAGTTTTTATTTGTTTGCTTTTGTTATGGGTCATGAAAATGATCCTACTTTTAACTGAATTAGAGCCGGTGTATTTCAATGCAAGAAGAAATTCTTAGGAAAAGCTCATTTGTTTTGGAACTTCAGATAAATCTATTTTTGATAAAGGACGCTTTATTACTTAAAAGATTTAAACATTGCACCCATCATCTGCATAATCAGGATGCACATAGCCACGGCAAGTCCAACAGGAAAAAAGAAACAAATGTAAAATATAAATAATCATGAAGAACATGTATAACACCTGATAGCTGATGGAGGACTAATCCGAAGATCACGTTGTCATCCATGTTGGATAAAAATATCCCCACCATGTCATCCAACCGTGTAGACACCTCCATAAACATGTCGCGGATGTCCACATATTGTAAGGATAACCATGAACGGAGCATTTATTGGTGCACCAGTAGATAACCAGCATAAACGACAGATTTTTATGATTATAAACCTTGTCGTTTCTACATAGCTAAAGTAACCAAATAATGGCACGCACACTCATCCGAATAAGAACTATAAACATGTGATCAGTACTATGTAGCCAGTTGCCAAAAATATTGGCAACACTACGGATACAAGCTAGAAGATACTTGGATATATGACCATATAGATCTGGAGAATTTGCACTGGAAGAATATTTGTTTAATTGTCTCATCACAATGATAAAATACACACTTAGTAATTCCATGTCAATTATGCCTTACAAGGTTTTATTTGGTGTGGATTAAACCTCGACAAAGGAATCAAGTTAGATTTTTATCTTCAGAGATATCTCCACCTTCAAAATCTTTCTGTTGTTATCAACTGGCATGTCATGCTGGGCCATTGCTCTATACATGGAATCCACAGATAACTTATCACTCTCATGTAATTTTTATCGAAACTCATTGGCCCATTTTGCGTTAATTTCAAGGTTATCAAACGTTATAACAAAGCGTTTCAAGATGCAAGGCTAAGACCAATTAAGTCTCTCTTCTAAACATCACATTCGATGGAGAGGACTCCATAATCTTAGCGATGTTATCTCTCTTGTGATGAACAGTATTCTATAGGGCCGGATATTGTTCCTGAAGAGTGACATTTCCTATCCACTTGTCCTCCCATAATTTAATTTTTGAACCATCTTTAATTATAAATGATTCAAATCGAAAGAACGAAAATAGTCTGCTGCCCCGGGGGATAGCTGCCCCCCCCCCCCCCCCGGTGGATGCCCGCCAGCGTATGCGCTGAGATACGTGCAAAACAAGCATAAGTTAGACAGTTTGATTAACCAGACTGTAATAAAGCTGACATGCTACATCAACCATATTGTAAAAGCTGACACGCTGCATGCGAACAAAAGGTCTTCTCAATATATGTGCAATTTGTTTTGCTTGGGATCGCATCGTTAGGCACGCCAGCTGCAGAATATCTCGGTAGAAGGACGAGCAGAATTATTGTTTTTTTCCAAGCATGCATGGCCACGGCAAGCCCATTTGTTTTGTTCGGCAGATCGATACATGCATGAGAAAATCAGACCTCGTACCGTGAGCGAATCAGTCACGCAGGGACCTCGAATCATTTGGTACAATTAGTGCTAGTAGAATCAGTCACGCAGGGACTGGACATGATTGGTCACAAAAAAAACAAAAAAAGTGTGGTTCTTGGCTTTGCTCGCACGCACAGTAATATCACGGGTCCTGTCCTGTTAGCAGACAATGACACCAGGTGTCACCCCTGCCATTTCGTCGCTTATTCACATCTATAAACCGACAACGTATCGGAAACCGTGTGCATGCACCATGTGAGCGACACACCGTCTGCCAAAAGTCCGTGCCCCATCCCACACGATTTGGTAGCATAGCCTTCCACTCCCATGCACAACAACTAACAACAAGCACCCGCTAGTCATAGCACGGAGGCACAGTACTACACGGATGCATGGTACTTTAATCGGCGCCGTAGGCTGCGGAATCCTGCTAATTGGTACTCCATCCATTCAGAAATATAAGACATTTTAGTTTTGAAAATGAATATATCTATATGCTTTCTAGTGTTTAGGTTCACACTGAACCTATATGAACCTATACACTAAAACACATCTAGATATATTTGATGTCACGCGTTGCAGAGTACTGACAGACCTGGCAGACAAAGCGCTGTTTAAGCAGTGATTAACACCACTTCAAGACCACCACATCAAAAGACAGCAAGATGGACGTGCAAATCTTGACAAGAATCGTACGGTGCTGCTGGGGGGGGGGGAGCTATCCCCCTGGACATCAAATCCACACTCATCGGAAGAAATGTTTCTTCGTAGCCATTAGACTTGCCCATAAATATGAGTCCCCTGGCTTTCAATGCACTTGGGACAAAGCATTTGAGCCTACGTACTTTCTTTCTAGGAGGGTTTTCCATACCCATCGTCGGTAAGTAACTTGTAAAGCCACTTACCAAGGGGAGTGGTATTTTTAATCTCTAGGTCACTAATACCTAGCCTACCTTGTCTTTGGGACAGCAAACTACGCTCCATTGAGCCAACAAATATTCCTTTTCTCGCTATCGCTTTATCAAAAGAATCTTGATCAGAAATAAATCCAATCTATTTAAGATTTCTTTAGAAATCTAGAAGTTAACGGGGGAAGAATTTTACCTTCCCAATCTCTGCACCAAGTATATATACGATCATTAAGCATGAGTACTAGGATTTTATCTTGGTTATTCACCAATCATGTTCCTCAGGATAAATTCATGAGTACCATGAAATCCTAATCCTCATGAATTAATAGGAACCTAAATTCGCATCTACGAGGATTTGAATCCAGGTGTTAGGCTTGTACATCCAATCCCCTAACTAGTAGAGATAGAATCACCCTCTATGACTGAGATAAGATAGGCTCACTCCCCCTCAGACTCTGATCATCTATTATGTTTAGGTAGATAGTTTTTCCTCTCTCCCATACGATGTGAATATCTTGTTCATAATAAATAAATAAAATGTAAAACAAGGTCCTCATGTGCTGCCCTAAAAAGATGAATCATAACTCACCAGGAGATTCTGGTGCTTAGTTTGGCCGTGTAGTGGGTGGGGATAAAGCCACTATGGGTTACCGAGCTACCTTAGTTTGGCCGTGCATGTATTTTCTGATTGTTCATGAGACGAATGCGCGGTAGATCGGTAGAGGCTTAACTGCAAAATATTTCATGCAATAAGGCTAAGTCGCGGATGCGCAGAGCGATTGCCGCCAAGGTTCTATTTTCTCTTCCTCTTCCTATTATATCTATCAAATCTAACCACCCAGCGCGCATGGCTGCTTCAACCTTTTTACTTGAAAAATGGTGGTCTGCAAGTTCGATGCGTGAAATACTCTCTCCATCCCTATTTATGTGGTGCCATTGTTTTCTGTGTTTTTCTTTAACCAAAAAATGGACTATTAATACATAAAATAAATTGTAATAAAAATTATATATTCAAATGTTATTTTCAAATACGAGCTCGGTGATATAATATCAATAGTATATGATGTATATTTTGTTAGCTAAATTAATGATCAAAGTTGAACACTGGAATACGTGTGCGCTGGGTAATTTGGAACAGAGGGAGTACCATCTAAATTCGTACATGCATCTCAGTTGGTTATTATGGTGGAATCATCTGAGATGAGATTATTTAGGTCGAGGTGATCTAAGTGGGCTACCAACGTGACTGAGATAAGTCGAGTATTGCTGATTGTAAAATCATCCATCTCCTAAATTGATATAAATTATTTTGAGGATCGGATTGAGATGAACATTGGGGCCGTGTTTCCCTATTATGAGGGCAGAAAATAAGAGAGAACCGGTCTTTGAATAGAAAATGTTTTCTTTATAATAGGGACAAATTTATAATAGGGACAAATGGTTGTTTGAGGGAATCTACAATGATCTTCCATGAACAGGGAACAAATACTCCTGTTAGACCGGACTACACGAATAGGGCCTCTTTGATTCTCAGGGATTGTAAAAATGTAGGTTGTGGAAAAGTGCAGGATTGCAATGTCATGCACACTCCAATTCTGCAAGAGCTTATATGCACCAAATTTTGTTTGACTCCATCATGAGAAAAACAAAGCATTCGGAAAAAGAGGTTGGAATAGATGTTATACTTCCTATACAATCTAGTGCAAATGATTCTTTAGGAAATAATCTAATGGGATTCAAACAACCACCACAGGAAAAATCCTCCGTTAATCATGTGCAATCCTCCAAAAATACTATAATTCTTTTGAATCCAAGAGGCCTGAAGAAACGTGTGGGCCTATGGGATCGAGGTGTGCTTTTGTTGTCCCGGTCTCTCTATTTCTCATGGGAAGATTAACACAATCATGGACGAGATGTGCATCCTTAAATAGGATGTGCAAGGCAAGAACAAATATTTTGCGGTTGCGCTAGTTACGAAGAGGAAATGATGAATGCCCACATAAGAACCACATAATAGCGTCGCTAGGAATACATGCGAAATGTAAGGCAATCACACAATATGTAATCCCAGTCTACAAAATATCTAGCTGCATCATGTGTAGACCATAGTTTTAAAAACTGTCCGGTGAGTGAACCGGTGAGGCAACTGGTTCGATGGTGGGACCACCGGTTCATCTGGTTCGATGGCGACAAAAAAAACGTTCTTTTTAATTAAAATTTGAGCAAATTTCGGAACAAATTGACCATAAAAGGTATATATAACATATATTTCAATATGTAACCACAAAACATGGCGTGTCCAAGCGGTATTGGGCCTTATGTGGTGCCATTTCTTCCTAGCATAAGGTGGCAAGTTTGATTCCTCTCTCACCACCCCCCTCCCCCCGTTTTCTATTGTTTGGACCGGTGCCTCTTAAAAAGCGGTGAGGCCATCTGTTCAGGTTTTTCTGGTTGAACCATCAAACCGGTCCTGTTTTTAAAACTATGATCTAGACACTATGCTAGCACACAAAGCAGGTACATTTATTGTTATGCAATGACTCAACCCGTCAAGGTCGTTGTTTCTGCAGATGGCAAGTAGCCTAACGATGTTCAAAATTTGCAGAAGGGAGAGAAAGTTGTGTGTTTCATTTAGGTGTAAATAGGGTCCCAGTACCATGGGCGAAAAGCTCTATCCACGCCATACATTCAAATGAGAATACAACTTTGTATGTGAAAAGTGTATTTGGCGCGGTCCCGAGCTCTAGTGTTCTTTTCATTTAAAAACAAAAATAAAAAGTTATATTTACAAGTTCCCAAAAAAAAATTTGAACATAGTCAATGATGTATCCTACAATAAATTTAAATCTCAAAGTTAATTTCTTTGTATTGTGGGATACCAAAAATGAAAAAACCTGATATAATTTGGAGATTTAAAAATATGCATACTCTCATATCCACACTTTTGTCATTTTTGTGTAGCTCAAAATACAAAGAATTGAAAACTGGTATTTTGCATGTTCTTGGAATACATCATTTGCTACATCCTTTTTTCAAAAAAAAAACTTGTAAATATGATTTTAATTTTTTTTAAATAACATGTGCACTGGACCTCGGAAGCCAAAAAAAATCCCCTCCTTTGTATGAGAATTCGGGTTCCTGTAAATAAGGATATAACCATACAATGTTTTTAGAAATCATAATGTGTCCGAGTCCATGGCTAGTGTGCATCCTAAAATGATGATGTTATCTCCCCCTAACTTACATCTATTTTATTCTGGCACTCTCTAGCCGAGCTTATCGCATTTTCAAACAAATTCTTTTATTTCTATGAATACCAATTTTATGTGCGGGGAAGTAGCATGAAGCTATTTTGAGACGAAGATGTACCGAGTAATGTGAAGCCATCTTGAGTTTCTTGACATTGTTACGCTGAACATTGACCAAGAACGCCTCTGGTAACAATAAAGATAGTGAAATACCACGGGATTTATTCACTTGCTCATATATCTCTCCTCACCCATCTTACCGATAAAAGGGTCTCGTTTTATGTTGTTTGTCAGATGCGTCATCACAGTGATCCCTGGACTGAAGCACATGGATCTTGATACTTGAGATTTGTTTGTACATGCACTTACTATACATAAAGGACGCTCTATCTTTTATGATGTTGAGTATATATATCCCACTCTTTCTTTGTGGACTTTTTCATGTTGCCCCCTTAGCTCTTCTTATACCTGGCTAGTAGCTCACAAATTAACATAAATGGAGTCGAGAGTTAGGAGAAGAAGAGAAATGTACATTAGGAGACATACGTATGGAAATATGTGTTCTCTATATCAAAAGTGGAGAGAATCAACGGTGGATAGCCTATGAGTAGCTACGCCTGTGTGTAGCTGACTATTTTGCTACACACGGGCATAGCTGTGCATAGGCTCACTACAGGAAAGAAATGAGGCGCCGACGGCCGGATACCATCGGCACAGCGCCAAATTGCCGTCGGCACAGGCTGTGCTGACGGTGGCCGTAGCCCCCTCGGCGTAGCTCCTTGACGACACATCCCTTTGGCCCTCGGCATAGCAATCGCAGCGGGCCCCACGATGTCAGGCGACGGCCGTTACGAAACGGCTCAGCCTGGAGCTACGCCGACGGTCTGGCCGTCAGCATAGCCTAAAATAATTTTTTAAAATTTTTCTTTAAATTTTTTTTATCTTTGAATTGTTTGACTCGCTAATCTCTCACTTTGATCATTTTTAACACTATTTATACTTAATAATTGATTAAATTGTTGTTTTAATCAAACTTCCCAATCGGTCACCCATCCTAATACTACTCCAGCTTCAACACGCTTAACTTCCTCGTTTCTTCAGAATCTCTTTTCGCAAAGCAATTTACACATTGTTGTCAATACTATGATATCAATCCTATTAACTCTTATATCATCATGTCACATGGTTGTATTTTTTGAAATTACAAGCAATTATTTAAGTAAACAACAATGAATAAGTAAAAATATTATTGAATTCAAATAAAAATACAATGATTTTATTTTTTGTATTTTTTATTTAATATGGAATAAATAATATCTTTAAATCTGTAAATCGGAATTCGACAAATAATATGTCTAAATTGATTAGAAAAATGTGAGGAATCCAAATATGATATCAATATCAACTTATCACAAACTATGCCATGATTCTTATCATAATTTTATTTGCCCGTTTAAAACGGCACGCATAAAGATTCTTAGCTCGGGGCTGAGACTCGCTAAACTTGAAGTGGATCTCTGATGAAACAACATATTGTGAACCTAAAAATGATTTTTTTTAAAAATCATGAGCATCCGATAATGTACCTGTAGTTCATATCTAACTCACTTCCTACCGATTCGGCAAGAATTTGTCTTTTTCACCAGGGATAGACGGAAAGGTTTGAGATCCCCCTGTTATAACATTATCCATGTAAGGTGGTCTAGTATTTTTCAAAAATATGATGGTAGCATTTTGAATTAGCCATTTGGTGGTTTCTTCACAAAACCATCCGTTTTTTACACTCGGAAAATGGAAAACGGCTTTTTGGTGCGATGAAAAGGAAAACTTCCTCCTGAAACATTGTTCTCCATCCTATGATACACATATATATGCATAATATGTACACATTATTACAAACTATGCCTTCATTCTAGCCATAACATTGGTCATTTGACCCGAAAGCCAAGAAACCTCGAACGAGATAGGTCATTTTATGAAGGTTTTTTTGAGACATAATAAATATACCAAGTTTGATATTTTTCCTTCTAACTATATCACATAATATGACACCACGTGAAGGTTTCGTATTGTTTGGATCGTTTTTGAATTTCTAATGCACATTTTAAACTATCGCTAAACTTTATCGAAGGGCGGACATGAAGATTCTTAGCTCGGGGCTGAGACTCGCTAAACTTGAGGTGGATCTTTAATAAAACAACATATTGTGAACCTAAAAATATTTTTTGTAAAAAATCATGAGCATCCGATTATGTACCTGTAGTTCATATCTGACCCACTTCCTACCGATTCAGTAGGAATTTATCTTTTTCACCAGGGATAGACGGAAAGGTTTGAGATCACTCTGTTATGACATTATCCATGTAAGGTGGTATAGTATTTTTGAAAAATGTGATGATAGCATTTTGAATTAGCTATTTGGTGGTTGCTTCATTAAACCGTCCGTTTTTTGCACTTGGAAAATGGAAAACGGATTTTTGGTGCGACGAAAAAGAAAACTTTCTCCTGAAATATTGTTCGTTATCTCATGATACATATATATGCACAATATGGACACATTATCACAAACTATGCCTTCATTCTAGCCATAACATTGTTCATTCGACCCGAAAGCCTAGAAAGCTCGAACGAGATAGGTCATTTTGTGAAGTTTTTTTGAGATATAATCAATATACCAAGTTTTATATTTTTCCTTCTAACTATGTCATATAATATGACACCACGCGAAGGTTTCGTATTGTTTGGATCGTCTTTAAAGTTCTAATGCCCGTTTTAAACTATATACAATGTTTTATGTTTCACTTAATTTTTGTTTACAAATATGTAATATCTGAGTGTAGATAGATAGGTCTTATTTTTTGCCAATTTTGATATATTATTTGTATTTTTCTGAATTAGAATGATATAATTATGATTTTTCAAAAATTAATAAGGTAAAAGAAAAAATCTGGAGGGCTACCCCGACGGTCGGCACAGACCAAACAATTTTTTTCAAAGATGGCCGTCGGCACAGCCTGGCTACATAACGCCGTTTTTATCGCCGTGTCCGAACTGGGGCTACGCCGAGGGCTATATCTACACCGAGGGCCACCGTCGGCACAGCCCTCTCTATTACGCCGACGGCCACGCTACGCCGAGGGTTACCCTCGGCACCGTCATCTACGCCGGCGTCCGGGCTGGTCGGCTGGCCGAGGGAGGCAGCTACGCCGACGGCCCCGACATTTGGCCGTCGGCGTAGTCGGCCGGCCGTCGGCGCCTCAGTTCTTTCCTGTAGTGGCTTAGGACCGTTGGATATAGAGATCATATGCAGATGCTCCTTTAGATGTTAGTGGCTGACTCTTGGAATATCAAAACGGTGTATAACGGCGTGTATTCTGTTCCGTTATGTGCATGCATGCAATGCTATTGTTTTGAACAAACCCTAACTTTTTAGCGCCCTGTTTAGCTAAAAAAAAAATTAGCAGCTCAAATGGGAAGGTAGTGAGAAAACCTGTGAGCGGTTCGGTCTGGTTTTTCTAAAGTCTTCATATATAATGGAGTAAGACTCCGTAGGTCTTGGCAGGAATCGGCTCTTCTCCATCTGTTGGCCTAAGTCGGCCGCATCTAGGAATCATCTGTGTATTTCTACATTGCTTCTCACGTCTGAATGCCTCCTACGTCACCAGCCAAAAACATACCGTAGCCACCATACTTCTGGTAGAATTTGCTACCAGAAATTCACGTAGAGCGTGTTTGGTTGTTCAGGCTCTTTTTTCTCCGGTGGTGTAATTGCACGCGCGAAGATTGCATGCGTGGATCCGGACGTGAGACAAAATCTCCTCCTTATTTGGTTGGCCGCATTGACACTATTAGGGAAGTTGGGAGAAACACAACCTCAATGTTTGTTTGCCTGCTTTTTGTGTTCGGAGACAAAGTTCGGCTGTTTGATTCACCTAGATATGTGTGATTTCTCACCTCTAATCTGTATTAGTACTAACCTATCTGGACACCACACGAGGCCATGGACGTTCCAGCTCTAGACCGGATACCACCACGAAGCCATGGACGGGAGAGCTTGAGAACCTGGATACTACCATGATACACACACGAGCCATGGACGGGAGAACCAGTTGACGGTCGTCCGCACCATGGACGCCAAGGTCCTGCCGGTGGTATCATGGGGAGTTGATAGTAGGCTGCATCTGTTGCCTCAAAGAAACTGAACCTGTGTCTCCTCTGCATTGTCCCATGAAGTTGTTTTGCCACAGCTTGAGCACCTAGGAACTCCAGCTCGTGAAGGTGCTCCAGCTCGCCTAGGCATCGAACGCCACGGCAGGGCACGGCGAGCGAGACGATGGCGCTGCAGTTGTTGGGGAGGAGCTCGCAGGCGACGGCATCGAACGGCACGGCCACGGCGCGGCCACCCAGTCTGGCCGCCGCGAATGGGACGGCTGCTCCACGAGTCACGCTGTCGACCTCGCCCTGTCTTGACACGGTAAGCTGCACGTCATGCTCAACGGAGCTAGGCTCGTGGGCTCCCTCGCCCGTCCCGCGCTCGCTCCCTCGACCTCGCCGTCATGGCGGCGAACGTCCGGGGCGTCATGGCGCCGCGCTGCCGCGGCAGCATCATCTGCAAGGCCAGTACCGGGGGTGTGTTGGGCCAGCTCGTGCGCTCCGTGGAGGAGTGGTACCCATGGAGAGTGCCGAGGAGCACCGGAGGATCGTGGAGAGCAACATCAATGAGATAGAAGGGGCAAAGAGACGAGGAAGAGGAGGGGATTAGTCTCAAATTAGGGGCAAAGGCTGCGAAGAAGTTGCACGCTGTGAGCCATGGACATGCACCCAGCGAAAAGCGACATTCTCCTTTTCACGATACGGGGCCTGTTCCGTGAAAACGTCCAAAATCAGTGTTTCGTCAGGGTCAACTTTTTTTTGTGCTTTAAGACTCATGCTGTGTAGGAAATCTTTTCTCCGTGAGCAACCAAACGTACTTATTCTTCTCCGCCCATATGAGAAACTGCGATACGAGAGACCAAACACGCCCGTAGAGTCTTGGTTCAAGGATGTGAACACTCCGCCGGCCATGTATGCTATTGCTATGGTAGAGTTGCGAGCGGGATCCCGCGGAAGTCCTGTTTCTATTTTTTTGATTTTCCTTGTTCAAATTTTTTCAGAAAAAAATAAACTATAAAACCATTAAATGAACTAGAAGAGGATTTTTGCGAGATCCCGCTCACAACGCATGAGTGACAAGTCTATACGATGTTTGCCACACACACTCTGCTAGAACTTCATATATCTATCGTTGACAGCTCAGGTAAAAAATGTCCTCCATAGACTCTACTTGAGGGCCCTATCTACACGTACGGACGATTTTTTACGGAAACGTATCTACACTGACGTGGAGAACACAGGAGAAATTGTGGTGCGGAAATCACGGGAAGGTAGATTTTTTAAACTAGTCGGACTCTTCCACCTCGTTCCGTAAACAGTTTCCGTAACACCTGGTCCGCAAGTCTAGCATTTTCGATCTTTACCACCAGGCACAACCTTTTCGCCATGCGGTCTCCAATCCACAGCATAAACCTCCTCCGCGTGGCCTTGCAAGTTATGTTTCAGCTTGCGCGCCCGAATATCCCAAAACTTTAATGTAGAATCCTTTTCTTCCACTCAGCAGAAGCCTACTGTTGGCCGACCAGCTAGAATAGAGAAATATTATAGCCAGTGACAATGTGTTCCGAGTCAGTGGCTAGTGCGCATCCTAAAATGTTGATGTTATCTCCCCCTAACTTACCTCTATTATATTCTGGCACTCTAGCCGAGCTCATCTCATTTTCAAACAAATTCGTTTATTTCTAGGGATCTGATAATCCAGTAGTACCCCCTCTCCCCTAAATTCATACAAACTCGTGTCAAATAGAAGGACGGTTCAGATAGCTTGATACCCCTTCGTGATAAATATATACACGTATATGCAACCATGTACAAAACCTCATCTAACTCAATCAAATAATACATAGCCGTACATGTACTAGTACGAGCTCTACACAAAGAAAAAAAGTATGGTTGCATCGCCGGCGACGGCCGTATCCCCGTGCGGTGGTAATGGTGATGGTCGGGTCCGGCGAGCCGGTGACTCAGCCTGGCTGACGAACGCCTCGGCTTGGCCTTGTAGGTGTATGTCGGCAGGGCTAGCGCGGCGGCAGCGGCGGCGCACAGAGGCAGCAGCGGCACGCAAACGCGGCGATGGCGCGCGGAGGCAGCGGTTGGACAGTCCGGCAGTGTTTGGCAGCTCGTCGGACTGTCCGACGGCTTGTCTGGACTGTTCGGCGACTTGTTCGTCGGGGACGCCGCGGGAGAGCTTGGCGTCGGCGGTCATGATGATGTCGGCAGCGGCGGTCAGGGTGTGGGATGGTGGTGGGCAAACTGGATCGTGCGCGCGCGGAATGCCGTATATCTACAAATCCCGATCCGTATGCCTCTACAACGGTAATACTTGGTCTAGATACGGGTTCTAATATATACGTGGACGTATTTATCCGAGTTTGGGGGAGGGGGGATCAAACCCCTTATTTCTATGAATACCATTTTTGTGTGCGGGGAAGTAGCATGAAGCTATTTTGAGATGAAGATGTACTGAGTAACGTGAAGCCATCTTGAGTTTCTTGACATTGTTAAGCTGAACATTGACCAAGAATGCCTCTGGTAACAATAAAGATAGTGAAATACCACGGGATTTATTCACTTGCTCATATATCTCTCCGCACCCATATCTTACCGATAAAAGGGTCTCGTTGTTTGTCAGATGCGTCATCACAGTGATCCCTGGACTGAAGCACATGGATCTTGATACTTGAGATTTGTTTGTACATGCACTCACTATACATAAAGGACGCTCTGTCTTTTATGATGTTGAGTATATATATCCCGCTCTTTCTTTGTGGACTCTTTCATATTGCCTCCTTAGCTCTTCTTATACCTGGCTAGTACTAGCTCACAAATTAACATAAATGGAGTCGAGAGTTAGAAGAGAAACTTACCGTAGGAGAAGCTCGACATACGTACGTGCATTAGGATTGGGAGGCATCTAGAAACACATCACTCGAAACAGGATGGGAAATGGTTGCACGAGTGAATTAAGGAGTGGAGAACACATGTGCAAGGAATAGTGTGGCGAGCAAGTGGCATCGTGAATGAAACACACCTTATGTCTATCAACCACATGGTGTTGGTGCATGCGAAGGAGATTATGGGAGAAGAAAACTGGCAGTGATCAATAGTCGAAAATATATACACTTCTGAATGTCAATATGCACACCACTACACGCAGGCACTCACAAAATCAGCGTACCGGAGACTAGAGTCCCAGAGCTTCAAGATTGATGAAGAATATAATGTAGTAAATTATCATAGTATGCTTAGGCCTCATTACTATGTGCTTCAAAATTAGACATGAAAGTGTTCATAGTTCATTATACACTGTAATTTTTATTAAAAAAAACATCACACCTTGAAAATCATTAGGTCACTAAAAAGTGTCACTTTAATCACTAAACCTGTTCATTGACTAGTTACAAATTATTTTTCTGCAAAAATTGATAGGCATGATAAGAATGACATAGTTTACATTTATAAATTTCTTAATTGACAAACCAAAGAGCATGTGGGTACATCTTTGAGGTGCGACAAGACGAGTCTGGTTTTTCTCTTACTCCTAGAGAGTCCTATGTTGCTAATGGTGTGCATATTCTGAATGTAGAAAATAATAGAACCTAATATTTTGGTGTGTATTGATTTGACCCTCATGGGGAATATATATAGACGTACAAACTTGGAGGGCAAGAAGCCTATGACTTGGAATACAAGATGAACTCTAAAGTCCTAGTCTATCTCTAGTTGTGTACGTATTCTAACATTTCCCCTCAGTCGTAGTGGGAGTGAAGCGGACGCTTGCGACTGGATTTGAAATCTTGTGCTTCCATCGTCTTCACCTCCTTGTCATTATCACCTGCGTGGACATGATCATGGCTGGCACCTAGGGGCGGTGACTGCGTCCCCTTCTGGTGCCTCTCTTCCCTCCCGCAGTCACAGCGGGAGTGACGTGGACGCAAGTGACGACACGAACGCTGTTGACTGGAGTTCTTGAGTTGTTGTAGACATTGTTCTTGATGTCGATGTCGAGGTAGCCGATCGTGATATAGCCGTGGTCGAGGTGGGTGTGGTCGATGTCGTAGTCGTCGTATGTGGTGTTGTCGCCATTGCCGGAGGCGCAAAAAATTGCGCGTTTTTGTTGTTGTTGTTGACGGAGCTGCGGTTGTGGACGTTTTGCACCTTATGGAGGTACCGTCGGGGCGTCTCTTGGACGCGGTCATAAGTGAGACCACCGGTTTTGCCAGGACCGGAGGAACCCACCAAGCACACACAGTTTTGCCAGAACCATATGTGCGGTCGTAGGGGCATCACAATTGTGACGCTGGTTTGTTGATGCAGTCGTCGGTGTCGTGGACGCGGCCATGCCGTCGTCGTGCCTTGCAGTACGTGTACTGTCAGAGGGCGTCGTAGTTGTATGTCCATCGTGTGGACGATGTAGCGGCGGCGGTGTGTGTCGACGAAGATGTAGATGAAGACCACGTTGATGTAGACCTTGGCGATGATATGTCGGCGATGAAGGAGTAGGCGTGTCGGTGATGATCATCCGCTCGAAGGCGTCCCTTGTGACGGCGATGATGTCGAAGCCTTGCTCCTAGTTTGATGGTGTCGTACAGCTTGATGTAGTTGTTCGGGTGGTTGTAGTCCGGCTTGGTGCAGTGTAGATCGGTATGGTGATGTCGACGGCATGTGAGTATGTGTTGTAGTCGATGTATTCGGTTTGGTGGAGATCGCGTCTGAGCGTGTATCCCGGAGTTGATGAAGATCCACGGACCCTTTCGGTTTTCCATCTGCGAGCCGGCGGCGGACGCATCGTGGTAGTTCCACGCGTGACCGTCCGTGGATGTGCTGCCGCTGAACTCCTAGAGTAGAAAATAGGACATCGATGCGCAAGTATTTGATTTTTTTCCGTGTACCTGAGCATGCGCGGGACTGGATCGTGGCCACGTGCGTGACAGCTTGAGAGATCGGTGCCATGCTCCTATCCGTTGCATGCAGCTGCTCCGCTGCTCCTGGTGCAGCCACGCGCGTGTCGTCGATGTTGCCTGGCGCGTGCGCCGCCATCGATCCGACTTTACACTGCTTTTCGCCGGAGCACAGAGTAGTACGAGGATTTGATCTAGAAAAGCTAATTTGGATTTAATCTATGAATTGAATAATTTCGAAATTGGATCTAATCTAATCTAATGAACCGATCCGATCTTTGATCGAGAACGGGTGTCGTGCCCCCAAGGAGTAATCTTCCTAGGGGCGGCGCGTTGCGGAAGTGGTGGAAAAACCTAGGATCGGCGCCGTGAGGCTAACCGCTCTGATACCATGTAGAAAATAATAGAACCTAATATTTTGGTGTGTATTGATTTGACCCTCATGGAGAATATATATAGACGTATAAACTTGGAGGGCAAGAAGTCTATGACTTGGAATACAAGATGAACTCTAAAGTCCTAGTCTATCTCTAGTTGTGTACGTATTCTAACACTGAACACAGTAAAGAAAGCTCAGATAACGGCCGTGCCCTTACATACATAATCATATATAAACTTCATTTCTATCGAACCCTTTTAAACTCAGCTTATTTTTCTTCCCAAAGAACACAACATCTACGTTTGAGCAGTCTTGTGTTAATATACAAACAAGTTGGAGAATATGATGTGATGTATCTCTTTAGTTTCTCTATCTCTATTAATTTGTTAATTTATTCTTACTGATCAACAATCCGCTAGAGGAGACATGCCTTTTTGTTGAGGAGACGGTAGTTGAACCAATCAACAGGGAGAGAACAAGAGAGGGCCACCTAATCACCACGCACGTAATATCGTAGAATTGCATGCACTAGCCATCTAAACCAACGTAATATTGTAGAATTGCATGCACTAGCCATCTAAACCAACATAATATTGTAGAATTGCATGCACTAGCCATCTAAACCAAAAGTCCGAACTGATGGAAAGGGCTAGGTGTGTATTATATTCTTTAACACTCTCTCTCACGTCTAGGCTATTTTAGTCCTTAGCATGGGTTCGGTGCAGGCCGCAGAATCTTTTTAATACTGCGTGAGCAGGGTCTTGAACTTGAGACCTCTTGGCTCTGATACCATATTGAATTTCATGCACTAGCCATCTAACCGATGGAAAGGGCTAGGCGTGTATTATATTCTTAACACTCCCCTCACGTCTAGGCTATTTTAGTCCTTAGCATGGGTTCGGTGCAGGCCACAAAATCTTTTTTAATACTGCGTGAGCAGGATCTTGAACTTGAGACCTCTTAGCTCTGATACCATGTAGAATTGCATGCACTAGCCATCTAAACCAAAAGTCCGAACTAATGGAAAGGGCTAGGCGTGTATTATATTCTTTAACAAATATCACCATTGGCAGGTGGTGATCGAAGCTACAGAAATATTTCTATAAGCTCTCGCCATAGCAATGGATTCATGTTCACAAATAAATAATGATCAGTAAAAAATAAGGACGGATTTATAGAAATCATTGCTGTCGTCCATGCCTAAGACCCTTTTCCGAAGATATGTATGCTCTTTGTTTTAGTTATAGTGTTTGTGAATTGTCTAGCCCTTTTCCAAAAAACTAGGTTACAGGTCAAAAAAAAAACATACGGATGCTTTTTTTTTGAAAAAGATTACCTGCGGAGAGCCAAAGGGCGGCGAGCTGCTCGACCAGACAGATAGGCTGCATAGGCGGGTACGTCGACGAGGCACTCAGTGCGTGCTGCAAGACTACCGATAGGGCCAAACGCGTGGCCAGGTGGGCAAATTCATGGGCGTAAAATATGTGCGCGGGGAGCCGCTGCTGAAGCTGGCCGTCCTCCAAAGTAGGATTGAAAATGGAACGGAAACGGATGAAAACACACGTTATCGTTTTCGTTTTCACTTGTGTTACCGGAATCGGAAATAAAATGGAAAACTCCGGAAATGAACATGAAATCGGAAATCATCGGAAACAAATATGGTACGGATACGAGACGGATACGATACGTAAACGGACATTCGTCAGAATATAATAATGATGTAATATCATGGTGTGTAAACTAAAAGTAACATATAACAGACAAATAATATCTCACAATTTTGAAAAGCGACAATCTATTATATACTAAAAGCAATATAAGAGTGTTTTTCGAGGCACTAGGTTGATCCACATCACCTGAATTATGTAGACAGTTAGATCTCAAATTTGTGGCCACGCTTTATCAAGAGATTAATAGTTACGTTAATAGTTACATATA
Source organism: Avena eriantha (assembly GCA_910589775.1). Taxonomy (NCBI): domain Eukaryota; kingdom Viridiplantae; phylum Streptophyta; class Magnoliopsida; order Poales; family Poaceae; genus Avena; species Avena eriantha. The sequence goes on from OU342746.1 coordinate 337,109,281, forward strand.
TATTGTGCAGTGCCGTTTGACACGATCCATACCGGTGTATCCAACATGAAAAGAACGCCCCGTACATATCAAACAAAAAGAGGTCCGGTAACATATACGACGTGTCATCTTTTTTTTATTTCGGGTAAGAGATATGTCATGTTTTCAGAGGACTCTACATGCGTATGTATCATCTTTTCTTTATTTAAGTCAGAGGACTCTACCTGCGTACAATTTTTTTTTCTTTGCCTACACCAGCAGATATCAGTTGCCGAAGTCTAGCACTTGCACGCAAGGCCCCCACACCAGCCTCACACGGCAGAACAATGGCAATGGAGTGCATTTAGCTTAGAGAGGAAGACTTTGTGCACATACGCAACAAAGAGATTAGATATAGACAATTTGGTATAGTACTATGATTTCTTTTGATTGCTCCATTATTTTTGTCCTTGGTCGAGAGCGCAACACTGGATCTCTAGATATTTATGATTTCCATTAATCTTTATCTTTTCCTCTTATAGCTAATTTAGATACATGAAAAAAACTATTTGTAGCTGTGATTTTCTAACTATTCACAAAAACTTGAACATAAAATTTATGCTTAAACCTCTAAAGCCAAAAATGAAAAAATACCATGCCCTTGATGCAAGGTGTACAAATATAGAAATACCAGACATGAAGAACAGGAGGATTACATATTCCGATCGAGAGCAACGGGGTGATTGGAGAATGATCATAATATAACGTTTGGTGTTAGATGGACTAAGATATAAATGCATGTATTTTATTCTTAGTGACGCATAAAGGTTTAGTAGTGCATCCCTAATAACAAGCAATCAAAATTGAAATTATTTATAAGGTAGTTTTGTTTGGGCATTCGCGACCAAAACTCTTAATGTTTTAAACTCAGAGAGAGAGAGAGAGAGAGAGAGAGAGAGAGAGAGAGAGAGAGCATGTTTTGTTGTCAAAGCTGAGAGATCCCACCTAGCTTGAAGCGGTCGACAATTATTCTTTCATTTATATACCTTAATTTTATTATAGATAGGTGTCGAGAGATTAAGTATGTCGTATGTCTAAATCTTTTCCTAGAAACTTACACTTATATTCACCTCTCCACGACGAAATGGTTGTTAAAGGTGAACGAAACGAAAGGAGATAATGGTTTCATCATTGTACATCTTAATTTTATGATAGGAATAATGTTGAAAGTTTAACACTAAGGTATGTATAAGTAAGTCCTTACATATTGCAATGTTAACCTTGGAAATAACAATGAAACACACACTCTTCCGACATTTATGATTGGTACCTAAAATTTTATGTTCTATTTACGGCAATACGGGGTAGGCATAAGGTTTTATATTGATTTGGTTGGCATTTTCCCATGTGTGTAACATTTTTTTCAGGTTCTACACTACATGAAGAGGTGAAAAAAATTGTGCTTATTTACAACAAATGCTTGATATTCTATAGGTTTCGTATTGGCCAAAGTGGTAGCACAATTCACTATGTATATAGTTGGCTAAATTATACGAGAAACATCACATTTACTAAGTCAAGCACCAAGACACACCAACAAAACTACTGACTGAACATAGAGTTTACAAAAAATAACTAAGGTTTATACAATAGTTTTTTACCAAGAAAAACAATAAATTTGAACTCATATTTTCCTATTAGTTCTAATAAATATGTGGTAAAAATAATATGACTTTGGAAATTTGATTCCGTAAAATATTAATGTTTGCCATTAATTTCCTACTTAACATTTTATGCATGGGTTCCAACAATTGTACATCTATAAAGAGACATACTTGGAAATTTGTAATTTAGAAGTCAATATGTGCTCCTAATAAAAATGTTGTCTAGTCATGTTACATAACACAACAACTCATGTGAGAGGGAGTATGTAGAATAACCGGATTGGAAAATGGAAGATATAAAGGAGAGAGATGAACAAAATGAATAAAAAATTTCACTACCTTAATTTCAAAGTAGACCAATATCTAAATAAAAATATGGCTACCTTAATGTATAAGAAAGTCAAAGTTACATGTTATGGTCAATGCTTGTGTGGAAAATGTACCATATTCCAATTCAGTTTGAGGGCATCGAAGTATTTAAAATCGAGGAGTAAATGAGGCAACAAAATGATTTGAACTTGATAGAGTGAAAATGCTTATTTCCATTCGGTCAAGTTTTTTTTTTCGGTAACAAAATCAACTTTTGATAGACATATTGATCTCTTGAACCTTATCTTTAGGACACAACAATTAATATCTTTATAATTCCTAGAACATCATCTAACCATTAATCTATTAATTATTCCTTATAATAATCCACGATTAATAGATCTAAGTAACTATACCCAAGTTCCATCTTGCAATATCCTACTAATCAATTATTTATCCATGTACTAATATAGCATCAAATAAAGCATATATAAAAGTTTAGGTTTATTTAACAAATACATTCAGCACATTTAAGGGCTACCATCGCATTTGCGAGGGCCACCATGCTAGTTGAATATAAAGTAACATACATAATTCAACACTTCAACAAGCACACAAGTTCACATAATTAGTTTCACATCAACGCTAAGACACTCACTTCATTAGTATGTCGCCTGGGCTAGTTGTATGTCTTACATAGATCCTTCATGTATTCTGTGGCTCAACAAGCGCAAGAGAAATCACTGATGCAAAGTACTATCTCGTACATGAGTTTGGCTGGTTATATTTCCGGAAAGTTTCCATATTTGTTTATCCGGAATTTCCTTACAGTTTCTGTTTCCGCTGGAAATTGCTCTACCGTTTCCGTTTTCGTTTAAAATATTCTGATTTCGTTCCTTTTGCGCAAAATGCCATTTCCGTTTCCTTTTTAGCTCTCCATTTCCTTTTTATTCGGAAACGGATGGAAAGTTTTCTTACCATTTTCAACCCTACTCCAAAGGCCTGTGGCCATCCTCGTCGACGCCAACGGCACCATCCTGCGTCACTACAAGGCCGGAATCTACAAAGGGCCGTGCACAACCAAGCAGAACCACGCGGTGGATCTGATCAGGTACGAAGTCAGTATCCATGGCGTGAAGTATTGGATCCTCAAGAACTCTTGCGGAGAGGGGTGGAGAAAATTGCATTTTGCTATCACAATTGAGAAAATTTCAAAAAACTAGCAAGTCTGCACCTAATCGTTGCAAAAAAATACCACATTCATGTAACTACAGTCTTATTCTCGTTTGATCACGTTTCTGACAGGGCGGACCCGCCTGAACGCTGACGTGGCATGCGGTAGACAGTTCAGGGGACAAATGTATAAATTGAAATATATTCGGGATATTTTTGTATAACTTTGTGGACCCCACCTGTCAGTGCACTCTCCACTCATTTTCTTTAATTGCAATTTATTTTTTATTTCCTCTTTTCCCCCTTTTTCTTCCATTTTCCTTATCCACCAGCTTGTCAATCGGCTGTTGGGGCGCTAGGGCAGTTTACACCAGTGGTGCGACGACCTTGCTTCGCCGCGGAGAGGAGCAGAGCGGCGCCCACGAGCAAGATGGTGACCCCAGAGCAATATTGTCGGTGTTGCTGTCTCGGGGGAGCGGTGGATGGCACGGCCGACGGTGACGCCTGTGGTGGAGCTTGGATGGTGCACGACGGGGACATGTGAAGCTTGGGAGGCTCCCACGGCGGCGCCTGCGGCGGAGCTTGAACGGTGCACGACGGGGACGGGCAAAGCTTGGGCGGCTCTCACGGTGGCGCCTACGGCGGAGCATGGACGGTGCACGACAGGGACAAGCGGAGCTTGGGTGGCCGCGGCGGAGCACGACGGGGACGGGAGGAGGCGACGTCGGTGCTGCTGTCTCTAGGAAGAGCAGCACGCGACCCGCCTCCAGCGGCTGCTCGAGGGGGGCAACCCCTACCGATTGCTGCTGCCATGCGTGTGTGGCTGGAGGTTAGGGATAACCTCACTGACGGGGTCCACTAGGCAGAGAGAGGGGAAGGGAGCGATCTGACAGGTGGGTCCTAGACACTTTTGCAAAAAGACCCAAAAATGTGTAACCAGTTTGTCTCTCAAACTGATGCTCGAAGCCACATTAGCACCCAGGTGGGTCAGATCTACCAGAAACACGGTCAACTGGAGCTAAGATAAGGGTTATACAAAAGTGATAGTTTTTCGTGACTATTAGGCGAAGGAGTGGTAGTTTTTTGAATTTTCCGCAATTGTGGTAGTTTTTGAAAACCTAGCTGCAATTGTGGTAGCAAAATGCAATTTTCTCATAGGGGTGAGGCCAAAAGGGCTGCTTCTTCGTGTGCAGGGGAGTAGATGGCAAGGCAGGGTGCAGCGTCGCGCTTTGGGGTTACTCCCCGCTCATGTAGAACCATCACTATTCATGGGTGGTGAGTAGCTCTAATATACTCCCAAACATCTTATATTTTAAAACGGACGGAGTATATGGTTTGTATGCACTAAGATGCGGTGGATACTACATGCTGTAATAGTTTAGTGTGCTTGATCGTGTGGTGTCTGTCATGTTATCATTTCTTACATCCACATGAGCTTTCGTCTATTGTGTTGTAATATCATTTGTGTTACTAATATAAGAAAATTGTTCCCTTTGGTACTCAAAATATGGGGCTAGACTAGGTCTTGGTTCCATGGCACTAAAATCTCCGTTCGACGGGATTTACAAATATAAAACCAAAAATAAAGTCAAAAATTTATACAGAGAACAAAAAAGTATGTGCGACTACACACATAGAAGAAAATGCACTGCTCTTCTCCACGACTAGCGTGACCTACTCAGCCCCCCCTAAAGACGAAAAGGATGCAGCACTTCTGCCCCGATCTCCACTGGCGAGAACAAGGGTCCTCTTTCCCTCTGCCTGCCGCTTTGGAGGCGAGAGTGAGGGGGGTCCCGACTTTCTTTTCCTGCTATGTAGATAGGGGCATGGCTAGTTTATCTCGCAACAACGCTTCGGTTGTAGTGGTGTTTGCGCAAAGAATAAGAGTTCGCCAACTTTAGCTCAACCTCGACGGTGGCCACAACAGCCACATCGTTCGTCGGGTGCAGCGGGAGTAGATTTCACAACAAGAGTGCATGGCATGCTAAGTTTTTCATTCCCACGACAACGTGCGGGTCATCATCTAGTTGCTAATAAGATAGGTTACGTGGGTCTGACCCATCTTCAACCCGCCTGGCACAAGAAGAGGGGAGCTGCTAAATGCCGCTCGAAGCGGCACAACCAACGAACGCCGCCGGAAGCGAGCACTAGATGGGCCAGCCTATTATCTCAGCAGTGTTGCTGACATGCTGATACATGCTTGTTGCTCTTTTTTGCAGTTTTTTTCAAATACGATTTTTAAAAATCCAAACAACTCCCAGATGTAAAACAATTTTCCTTTTTTTTAGAAAAAATAATATTTTTAAAACATGAATATTTTTTGAAAGTAACGAACAGTTTATCAAATTCTAAACTTTAAAACCAGAAAAAGAAAAAAAAATGAAAACAGAAAAAGGAAACGGAAAATAGAAAATAGAAAAAATAGTACGAAAAAAATAAATGAAGCAAAACTGGGCCGGTCATCAGGGGAGTCCCTGTGCGGCGCCAGCCGCCCGCGCGCGGGCGGTATTTAGCATTTCCGCAAGAAGCGGCCTACATCCTACTACAGTACTACCTGGCCAGCCTGTCTGTGTCTCTTCTCGGAGGTTTGAGCGAACCCGCTGCTCCACCCTTGTCTCCGGCCGCCGCCGGCAAGTCAGAGGAGGATGGCGTCCGTGGGCCCGACGCTCGAATCCCTCGTCGACCGTGAGTACCATATCCTCTCCTCCTAGCCTATATCTCAAATCCAATCCCTGAGAGTCGTCTCATGTGTGTTCGTTTGTTTCTCCAATCGAATCCGGCAGAGTTGATATCCGTCATCACCAACGACGGCCGCAACATCGTGGTAAGCCGTAATCAGTGAATCGATCAATCAATTGCCTCCGCGACCTGCTGAGTCGGGTCTTTTCAGGGGACTCTGAGGGGATTCGACCAGGCCACCAACATCATCCTCGACGAGTCCCACGAGAGGGTCTACTCTACAAAGGTAATCAAAATCATTCTGCTTTGCTTCTACCAGAGGGCTTGGCCCATTTTCGTTTGGGGGATGTACTGCCTGAGTTAGTTTTATCTACTACTACATTCTGATGGTCACAAGTGACACTGTATCCTCAAGTTCTCCTATAGGAGTGTCATCCCACTCTGCCTCTAGGACCTTACCTTTTAGTAGAATTAACCTTCTTTGTGTTTCTGTGATAAGAAATGTATGCTGCAAAAAAATAGTTAGGCCTTGCCCTCATATTGCCTTAAGGATACATGGGATTACTTGCTCCGTTTTATGATTGATGGTTGTGTAAGATCATCACGAAATTGGAAAAGATCTCCCGCAAAAGGATGTTTAACTATATCATGCCTACCCTGTAGTTGAACACTTGATCCATATGATTAGTGTAACTCCATGTAAGATCTTAGGTCCAGGCATTAGTTCAGTTTTGGGTTCTCTCGTATCTCTGTAGTGTGTATTGCCGAATGCCAAGTTTTCATGAAACCTCCCATGGTCTGATTCTTATTTTATTGAACTAAACGGGATGGGAGGCCCCTACCTTTGAACTTTCATTAAAAACTGCGCTTGAGAGAACCTTTGAACTTTCATTAAAAATTGAGCTTGAGAGAACTCCTTTCGAGGTACAACAGAGAGAAAGTTACAAGGGGGAGGTTACAAATGACTGAAGATAGAAACAGAGAGAGGGGTTGCAAAATGCCAGGAGAAATTAGAAAATGCATAAATGCAGTGCAAGCTGACTAGCTCTGAGTATGTGCCAGCAGATCCTCGATACCTAGCCGAGCAGCATTTTGCCCTCTTGTCCAGTCCTATGAGCACATAGGTTAATCACGTCAACACAAGCCACCCTTTGGATTGAGATGAGCTTATCATTATAAACCTTCCTGTTTCTGGTAAGCCAAATGATCAAGTAGATTGCAATTATCGTGATCCATGCCGTCTCTTTACTCAATGGCATGTGTTTTTCTGCTGAAAGGAAGATATTTGATATCTCCGCAACCCAATTGAAATCAATTCCTAAAGTTAAAATGTGAAGAATTGATTTGGTCCTGGCATATTTGAGCACAAAGTGAGAAGCTGTCTTGCTGACTGCACAACCAAATGGGCAGCGGTTATCATCTACAATTTCCTGTACTGCCCTGACCTTTATTCTCCCTTTGTTCAGAAGCCAAGCAAACTGTTTTCCTTTCTTCGGTGCAGCACACTTCCAGATAGTGGCTAAACTCATATATCGCATCCGCCCTCCAGTTGGACAGGGTGTACATGTTTCGGAAAGAAAATGTCTCAGAGGTTTTAAGCTTCCATTCCCTTCTGTCAGCAACGCCTCCTTCTAGGTGAACGCCTTGTAAGAAATTCATAACCGCTGCTAGTTCTTGGTTGGCCTGCTGAGATGTGATGTGTCTCATTGGAATTACCCATTCGCCATTAACCCTGCAGTCCGCAACGAGATGTTTTGCCTGACAGCATGGAAGAATAGAGCTGGAAACTGCAAGTACAATGACCCTTGTGAGATCCATTTTTCTAACCAGAACACAGTTTTGAAACCATCGCCCAACTGAACCACTGTCACCTCTCTGTATCCTGTGGTCATTTTACCAATCTGCACCCACGCTCGTGTTGCCAGCGGGATTGGGTCACCCAAATCCCTCCCCTGGAGATGCACAGACCAGACCCATCTTGTCCATGGAGAGTCTGAACTTAAGAACTGGTAGACAAATTTGGCCAATAGGCAATTATTTTGAATTTTTTTTTGAGGGTGCGCGGGGGGGGGGGGGGGGGGGGGGGGATAGCCCACCTGAACGCGTTCTCAATTTTACTCAAGGAAAACTAATAACATGGTAGCGACGTCGTGGGGGACACGACGCACGGGGGTGGCATTCCAGCTATGGAGAGGGCCGAGGTCGACTCGGCGGGGAGCTCAGACAACCCACAAGCGTAGGTGGTCCCTGACCAGGGCAGCGATCTGACTGGTCCCGAGCAAAGCACCGTCGAACACCATGCTGTTGCGCGACTTCCACATTATTTTGAATTTGCAAGTTTTTTTATCTTCAAGACCCCTTCATCGATACTTCTGCACACTGTATCCCATGACACCAAACAGTCAGAGCCATTTCCCTTACTCCTCCCGTTCCAGAAGAAAGCTTGAATAATTTTGTTAAGCTCCTTGATCATCCACTGGGGTAACTTGGTACACATATGAGGTGTACAGGGAGAACAGATAACACATATTTTGCCAGAGTCAGCCTGACACCCGTAGTAACGAAATCAAAAATGAATTTTTATCAAGGTCTCCCAAGAAAGTGTCAAAAAAGCCTTTCCGAAATCTAATTTCAGGACTAGTCCTTTTCGTTTCCTTTTTCTGGAGACCTGCACCAAGTCCATATAGTAACATAAAGTTGTCAGCAATGCATCTTGTTTTCACAAACCCTGAGAGGTCCTCGGCAACTATCATTTTTCTTTTTGCCTGCAGCCTTGCGAACAGTTGAGGAACGATACTCACCTGAAATTGCCTGGAGAACAGTCATTGTCTTTTTTGCACAACAAAATCATAAATATATCTATTCTTTCCAGATCCACCGACCCGTGATCTGATTTTGTTGTGCTGTTGTATACCTTTGGTTTCCAGAACTTGTCCTTTTGTCATGCTATTGGTCTTCGTGTGCTGCTATTCCAGTATTATGAGAGCAACTTTTGCAGCTCGATTCTGTTATTCCTTTGTTTGCTTACCTTGTTATGAGTTTTTGTGTTCTGATGCCGCTGTTTGTAACAAAGGTTTTGTTTACAAACTGTAGAGTAGTTACTGTCTTTTCTAAATAGTACTCCCTCCGTTTCAAAATATAAGATGGTTTAGCTTTGTGAAAGAAGTGTATCTAGACCCCTTTTAGTGTGTAGGTTTACTCCAAACCTCCATGAACCTACATATTAAAAAGGGTCTAGATACACTCTTTTCACAAAGCTAAAACATCTTATATTTTGAAACGGAGGGAGTAATTCCTAGCGCTGATTGAGTTAGTTTTCTTGTGCTGTGTGGGAGAGTTATTTGAGCTAGGTGAGTTTTTTTTAGCACCGCTGAGAAACATTACATTGTTGCGCTTGCAGGAGGGGGTACAGCAACTTGTTCTTGGACTGTACATTATCAGGGGCGACAACATGTGCGTTATTCACCCCTTTCTATTATGTCCATGTATCCATGTAACTGAACCTGTATGTAAAACTGGAGTTGTTTGTGATCGATGCAGAAGCGTGGTGGGTGAGGTCGAGGAGGAGCTTGATGCGGCGCTGGACATGTCCAAGCTGCGAGCGCATCCGCTCAAGCCGGTGATCCACTGAAGCTGATACTGGTTCTGATCGTGCGATCTGTTTGCGCACGGTAGTAGGTTAATCTCACTTGATATGTGATGGACTGATAGCATGTGTGCGTAACTTTTGTATGTCTCATTTGTGTTGATGGATTAGTTTCTTGTACGAGAGATATGTATGTGTAATTAATGAAGTGAAGTAGGTAATGCTGGAACCATCGATATGACGCTATTAAGATCACTTTATTAGCCACTCAAAATCACCTTATAGCAGTTGTTTCATGACTTGGTCATGCATACCAGTTTGATTGTGATTGCTTGTGTCACCCATCATACCGGTCACAACAGCAAAGTGACCATGATGGTAACAATTTAGAAAGTAAAAGGGTTGTCTATGTTTCAGTATTTTCGCCTTTTTTTTCTCTTTATTTATGCCCATTAGTTTCGGCAGTTTCTAAAAAGTAAGCTTGGCGATCACAAGGTGAAGTTCAGAATGTCAGCATGTCTAGAACAAGGGATATATTTTCAATCAAGACTGAAAAACAAACAAACAGACAGACAGGATAATCCGAACTTTTAAGCTGAGATAAAAAGTAGTGTGGTTTGGTATCTGTTAGTTCTTGGTTGCCTTTAGAAAGGTTCAAGATGATGTCTTGGAAGAAGAAAGAGTTTAACGATTTTAGTGTTTTACTAGTTTCTTTTAAACTTTATTTTGTAATTGCTGGAGACAGGTACTCGGTATTCCCTCCGTTTCAAAATATAAGATGTTTTAGTTTGTGAAAATAGTGTATCTAGATCCCTTTTAATGTGTAGATCCATTTAGATTAGAAGTGAACCTATATACTAAAAGATGTCTAGATATACTCTCTTTATAAAACTAAAACGTCTTACATTTTAGATCGGAGGGAGTACTATATACTTATATGAATATATCGTGGTATTGATTGTAAAAAAAAATAAAGGCACCCAAATATACCAGTAGACCAAAGTCGCCCACTGCTTTGACTAATTTGATGGCAACATTCCTAGGCGAACGAAACGCATTCGACTAGGTGGACTGCTCACTGCGACGTCAGCAGAGCATAGCAGATCGACAATCTTCCAGAACCTTCTCCCCTTCCTTTCCGATCCCGATGCCGGCGACGGCGGCGGTTTCGCCCTCTCCACCGGGGGCCTCCACCACCCGACGGCCAAACCACCGCACCGCCCACTCCTCCTTCACGCCCCCGCAGCCGACGCGGCGGCCGCGGCCAGCACGCGCCGTCGTCACCTCCGCCGCCTCCACTGGCGGCCGCGCCGTTGCCTCCTGCTGCAAGGCCGCCAAGGACCCCTCCTCCTCCGCCGCCGCCGCCGGTGCCGGCCACGGTACATTCTTAATTCTCGATAGTTCCAGGATTGATTCATTTAAAATCATCGAACAAATCATGTCTCTAAATCCCAAAAATGAACCATGTATGTGGCGACGGTTGATGCCCCTTTTAGCATTGGCGCGACGCGAATACCTCAGTGCCTGATTTCCTAGCATAGCTTACCAGACTACAAACTTGTGCCTCTGTTCATCTTGATCTTGCCTTTTTGACACTGAAATTTCACCCACACAAAGCTGAAACCATGACACAGTTGTGCAGGTGTGCTTTTGTGTATGTACAGTACTATTTAGCAACTAGGAGTTATATACCACACCAATACATTTCATTGAGCCAGTTATATGCTTAGTTCTAGAGTTCTACTGCAGCTGGGGTAGTAGTATGTGACGAATATAAAGCTCATGTTCGTGTCCTCTATTTCTAGAGTCTAGGTAAACTAGTTTTTAACAAGATAATAAGCTTCTTCTTCTTTTGACACCACGGATAATGAATCCGTCAACCCTGTGGTGGACGCAAAATAATCCTAGTGCGACAGAATGATGGAGGCTGTAGGTCTCAGTTGTTGTCTCTTGACGTCGCTCACTCACTCGCTATCTCCCGATCCAGGGCATCTATCCATCTAGAATCCCCACCATAAGGTCAATCTTTGGAACAGCAGTGTATTGCACTGCATTTTATCTTCATAAGGTATCATCTCTGGATTTATACTGTAATTCGAGTACAGTAGTTATGTAGCGAAAATAAAGCTCCTGCTTCTGTCCTCTGCCTGCGGTGTCACACTGAACTAGTAGAAGATTTTCAGAGGATTATGAACTGGTTAATATTCAGTGGTACATACTAATTAGTCCTAGCTAGTGCAATAGAAGTTGTAGCTCTTTGCTAGTGCGGCTTGTCTTTGCTATCAATCCATGGCCTCTGTCTATCGAAATTCCTGAATCATGCATGATCAATTCAAACATGTATAAAACTCTGTCGTTGCTCACTCACTCGCTATCTCCAGATCCAGGGTATCTATTGATCTAGAATCCCCACGATAAGGTCAGTCATCGAAACAGCAGTGTAGTTCAGTGCATTTTATCTTCATAAGGTCTTATCTCTGGATCGATACTGCAACTGGAGAATAGTACTCCCTCGTACTAAATCAGCGACACTTATTATGGATTGGAGGGAGTAGTTATGTAGCGAAAATAAAATTCCTGCTTCTGTGCTCTGCCTGCAGTCACACTAAACTAGTAGAAAGTTTTCAGAGGATTATGAACTGGTTAATGTTCAGTGGCACATACTAATTAGTCCTAGCTAGTGCAACAGAAGTTGTAGGCCTTTTCTAGTGCGGCTTGTCTTTGCTATCAATCCATGCCTCTGCCTATCCACATTCCCGAAGCATGCATGATCGATTCAAACACGTATAAAACTCTGTATCTGCATGATTGCTGGCCTGTTTGTTGGATTTATTATTTGTTTTTGAACAAGCAAACAGATTCTCAATAAATCTCTCCTTATTAACTGGTTCTTTGCTCCCAATCTATGTCCTCTGGTTCTCTATCCACATTCCGACCCATGCAGGCTTAATCCGAACCCACATAAAACTATGTACTTCATTGGCGTAGCCAGCGACACAAATCTGTGGGCTCGGGTTGCCTAGATACAGGAATCAGTACATAGATACTTATAAAGCAAAGAAAGGGGAGCTGAGCCCCAGCTTACACATAGATATGACACTGTGTACCTTCATGACTGCTTTGCCCTGTTTATTGGATTCTTCTTTTTCTTCTTAAACAAACTTATAGACATATTTTTATCAATCGCGCCTTACGTGTACATGTTTGCACATGCAGTGGGTGATGTAGGAGAACAAACATGGGACGAGGCTGTCCTGGGGTGCGAGACACCTGTACTCGTCGAGTTCTGGGCACCGTGGTGTGGCCCCTGCCGCCTGATGCACCCCGTCATCACTGACCTGGCCCAGGCCTACGCCGGAAGACTGCGTTGCCTCAGGGTGAACACCGACAAGAACCAGGAGATAGCGACGAGGTATGGCATCAGGAGCATCCCCACTATCCTCATCTTCAAGGACGGCGAGCGGAAGGAGACGGTTGTCGGGGCCATCGGGGACAACGCCTTGGCTACCACTGTCGCCAGGTTCTTGTAAGTGCTAGAGCTTGCTGTAGCGTTCATATATCGAAACGAGTAAAAGTGTTTTGCAAGGGGACTAGCATTCACACATGATTAATTTGCTATCATTGCTTTTGAGGATCATCGGGCCTGAAAGAGGATGATACATTTCATGGCTGCCAGTGGTTGGTTGTTCCAAATATATGTTGCTTTTTTATTAATTGCCCGGTGCTGATTGCAGCGAGCACTGCAAGTAAATAATGTGCAATGAACAATCGTATCCTTTGCTCATCAATCCCTGAGAGCCTCTTTGATTCAAATAATTCCATGGGGAAATATGAGGTCTGTGATTGTCTATGGGTTTTCCCTTATGATTATTTCGCACTGCATGCATTCTCTAGGAAATTCTCTGGCCTTGGCATATGATTAGAACCACCATATTTTCGCGCACCAAATTAACAAAGGAACAGACAAACTTAATTTGCGCCACTCTGTCGACCAATTGATTCCTGACCGACCTTTTGGTTATGCCAACTAACTAGCTAAACAAACACGTTAATCATCATCATCATTTAAAGTTACAATGTTCAGCAGTATTTACCTAATTACAATTGTTTGGCTCTACTTCGGAACTAACTATCTGGGATGGATATAGTAGTAGTACCCATGATCTTCAAGACGGGTTTATTCTGATGCACTTCAAGTTGCTTCATCAACTCTTGTTCAGGTCTTCGCTACAGGAACCCATAAGCCACACTTCCTTGAGGTCAAAGCTTCAGGCCTTCAGGGACGAGGACCTACGCTCTCTAGCCCAGAAAAAGCTTCAGGGACGACGACCCATGGGAGCAGAGAACCTTGAGGAGTTGAACAGGTTCGCGACATTATCAAGAAAAGTTACCTCTGAGTGTAAAGCCAAGCTGCAACTGGTAGTCCCTCAGATCCGATTTAACTGTCATTGCCTAAACTTGCAAAGATTAATCGGAGGGAGTACTTGATTGCTGCTGCCACCGCCGAATCAGCTTCGCACACAGACAGTGTACTAAGCATGGAATCCCTCACTCAGGCAGTACACGTTTTCTTGGCTTGCTGATCGAACTTTTGGAGATTGGAAATCACTTCATCCAGGATGCCCTTATGCGTGCATGCCCTCCACTGGTGCGCGGCACTTTACCTTTAGGGCCTTGGGCGGATCAGAGATGCCATCTAAGTTACAAGCAAAGATATTTCTGTTGCCTTCCTCTGTTATTTGCAGTCACAAGGACTCGAGATGGCCGCGACCTGAGATGTCACCGCACAAGTTCAGTCAGTTATCCAGGGTGATGCTGGATACGCTGAGCTTGCACAGTTTGGTGAGCTTCTTGTGCTCCTCCAGAAAGGCCTTCCCACCTGCAGCACTCATGTTCGCAACACCAAAAGTTGGTGAGTTTACCAAACACCCTTACAGCAGCAGGAACAACACTGCTACGGCGGTGTCTTGCAGGTTCAGCTGCTTCTTGGACAGGATTCCACTGAATAATGTGCCCTGCTCCTCAATACTCATGTAAATTTTAGTCCGCGACCGCTGAACCATGCCTGGTGATGTTGCTGTAGCATGTAGGAAATTGATTAACAACGAATAGAGCCCATGAGCTTGATGGCAGGTTTATCTGGATGATCCTCAATTTGCTGGACCAGGTAGTCTCGCTTGAGGTCGTCGCTGTAAGAACCCGTGAGCCAGACTTCCTTGAGATCTTTTATATGCTCTAGTCCAGAAAGATGCGCCGCCGCCTATGACCTAGCGGTACTAGAGATTCTGCAATAGCGAACCTTGAGCAAGTAGTACTAGAGCTTCTGCAGCAGTGAACCTTGAGGACTGGAACAGAACTGAAGCAAACCTCCGAAAGTTTTTTTTTTTTTTAAGAGAGGCAAAAGATTTGCCCCACTATATTAATTAAGCAAGGAGTTTACAGAAATTAAAAGGGTAACAAGTAGAAAACAAGTTTACTCTCCCGGTATTACATCACCCAAATGCTTAGCGCCCGCTAACACCCACAACCGGGCCTCCTTCTTAATCTTATGAAGCACAACTAAAGACGGTGCATGCTTATTATTGAAAATCCGGGCATTTTTTTCGTTCCATATTTCCCAAGAAACCAACAAGGTGAAAGATGCCATTGCCTTACGCCCTTCCGCCATCGTAGACCACCAATCCTTGAGGGAGAGCCCCGCCCAATGCCTTGGATGAATATTGTGGAGCCCCAACCAATCTTTGAGATAACTCCAAATGCGCGTGGTGAATCGGCAAGCAACAAGGAGATGTGAAATCGATTCCGTAGTTTGCTTGCATAGAGGACACAACCCACAGTTAGGTCATCCCCTCTTTTCCAAACGGTCCGCCGTCCAAACTCTATTCCTCAACGCAAGCCAAGCAAAAATTTCGCTTTGGGGGGTGCCCAAGCCATCCAAACCATTCCATTCATATTGGATAGCGTTGCCCCTAGGAATTGCACCTCATAAGCCGACTCCGTCGAGTATTCTCCATCCTCCGTAAGCTTCTAAGAAATGTTGTCATCTACATTGCGGTCAAGCTCCACCTCACGAAGAAGGACCCAAAGCTCCACAAATTGCTTAAAATGCTCGATTGTGAAATTATCCTTCAGCCTCACGTTCCTAATCCAAGCATTGTCATGCAACGCTTGTTTGACGGTCCAGCTCTTTCTTTTAGATAAGGCAAAAATTAGAGGGGCAACCTCAATCGGCTTCTTCCCTAGAATCCAAGGAGCATGCCAAAATGGAGTCTTGTCTCTATTACCCACCGTGATGGTCGTGACAGCGTAGAAAATGTTCATGTCTTCCTTTGTGCATGGATTTCCATGTGTAGCCCAAAGCTTGTTTGGATTTTTCCATTCGAACCATGGCCACCTCAAACGCAAAGCCGTCCCAAACTTGTCCGTGTGAAGGATCCCAAGCCCCCCAAGTTTCTTTGGGCGGCAAACCGTGTCCCAATTTACTTTGCACTTAGCCCCGGTAGTTTTATCCTTGGCCGACCAAAGGAAGGCCCGCTCCAATTTATTCATGAACTTAATAGTGCCCGGGGGAATGGGCAAAACCGTCAACTGGTATAATGCTTGAGAAGCGATGACCGATTTTATTAACGCAGTCCGCCCAGCCATGGTGATATATTTACCATTCCAAGTAGGGAGCTTGGCAGCGCACTTGTCCTCAAGATGTTGGAAATCCACCCTCTTGAGCTTCCAAGGCAAGCCCAAGTATCTCAGGGGAAAGGTAGTACGGGACACCGGTATGTCATGGAGGATATCAGAGGATATCATCTAGATTAATTTGATCACACCGGATAGGAACAACATAGCTCTTGTGGAAGTTTGTGCGCAGCCCCGTCACCTCTCCAAAGCCCTCCAGGATGGTGGCTAAGTTGATAATGTCATGTTTGATTGGCGCCACAAAAACCGCAGCGTCGTCCGCATATAGAGAGGTTCTTAAAATTGTTCCTCTCCCACGAAGCTTATGGAGAAGCCCATGAGAGGTTGCCCTTTCTAAGATTTGCGTAATAGGGTCAATCGCGATGATGAAAAGAAGGGGAGACAACGGGTCTCCTTGCCTAAGGCCACGACCATGGGATATTGGGGTACCGGCGATGCCATTGAGAAGGACCCGAGAAGAGGACGTGGCGAGCAGCGCGGCAATCCAATCCCGGAACCGACTAGGGAACCCGCGGCGTTGGAGGAGATCAAGAATATAGTCCCATCTAATAGAGTCAAAGGCCTTGCGAATGTCAAGCTTGAAAAGTAGCGCCAGAATCTTGCCCTTGTGGAATCTCTTCACTAGATTCCTAACATGGAGGAAGTTGTCATGGATGCTCCTTTTTTTTTGATGAAAGCACTTTGGGCGTTGGAGACAAGGTCGTTCATCACGGGACTAAGCCGCAAGGCAAGCACCTTCGAAATGATTTTTGCAATAGCATGGATTAGGCTAATAGGCCTAAAGTCGGACACCTCTTCCGCCCCCTCTTTCTTAGGTAGGAGGACGATATTTGCAGAGTTGAGCCAATGGAAATTCTCGGCATGGAGGTTGCCAAAAAGATTTATCACTCCCATGACATCCTCTTTAATTGTGCTCCAACATCTCTTGAAGAAGGCACCGGTGTAACCATCGGGGCCGGGCGCCTTGTCACTTGGCATTTGCTTGACTGCATTCCACACCTCCTCTTCGGTAATAGGGTCCCCAAGCTCATGCAACTCGGGATTATGGAAATGAAGCTCCTCCCAATTAAAATCTAAGTTTCTAGCCTCCCGACTACCAATGATTGTCTTGAAGTGGTTGTTGATGATTTCCTCCTTTTCTATGTGGTCGGTTACCCAACCTTGGTTATGCTTTAGGCGATGGATATGGTTTTTCCTCCTTCTAGCATTCACCCTCATGTGGAAATTTTTTGTGTTTGCATCCCCTTCTTTAATATTAGCAATCCTAGCGCTTTGCTTCTTCCGAGCCCTCTCAATCACGGACAAGGCAATGACCTTTCTCTTTAATCTAGCCCGGAGCTCAAACTCCATAACCGAGAGCGTCCTCATTTCTTGGGCTTTGTCGAAGTGAAGGATGACAAGCAAAGCGGCGTGAAGAAGGATTTTTGTATTGGAGAACAGCCCACGACTCCATCTAGTGAGCTTCTTGGCCGTGTTGCACAGCTTATGGTGGAGGGCATGGCAAGGCTCCATGTGGTGTGTTTGCTCACTCCAAGCGCTTTGCACCACCTCGTTGAATCTTGGAATTTTTAGCCAAAAGTTCTCGAACTTAAAAGACCTCGGGCGTCTAGGTCCGGTGGCATCGGCAAGCAAAAGAGGGCAATGGTCCGACAAGGATGAAGAAATGGCATGCAGCACATGCGAACCAAAACAAAGGTCCCATTCGGCGTTGCAAAAAAAGGCATCGAGCTTGCATAACGTAGGGTCCCGTTGCCCATTGCTCCAAGTAAAGCACCGGTTTTGCAAGTGGATTTCTCTTAACTCACATGCATGAAGGGCCGCACGAAAACGGTTAATCCGACTACGGTTAATATTGTGGTTGTTCTTATCTCGGGCTCTTCTAATTTGATTGAAATCACCAAGCACCAACCATTTCTCGCCATTCAAAGGCTTGTGCTCGATGATCTCAGCGAAAAAATCGTCCTTGCGAGATCAACAAGGTGGAGCTGCTGTGTTGAATGCTGAGTGTGTCTAGTTGTAACCTTCTATTATGGGAAGAATATGACCTGTGGCCGGATTATCAAAACTGAGATCTTCAGTCGACTTGACACGATCAGTATGGCCCACCCCTCGGTCATGATGTATTTGTCCTCGAACCCTAGATGGCTGAGCAAAACACACGCCAATTTCCCCGATTGATGCCAGACACTCCTAGCTAGCGAAGTTGGGTGAGCTCCTTGAGGACGACTGTCATCCGTGTTGAGTACATATTAGGCTTGGGAAGCATCAAGAATGAAACAACTCGCAGTTTGACATTCTCCTATTACAATCAATGCATACGCATTTCTGAAATGCACGCACAGATATGTTAATCATTAGTTCATTAGAATTATCTAATGCTATCTATTAGAATGTGGCTTTAGGTGGCTAACAATATTAATTACAGACATTCGGGGTTCCCTCCCTTTCGAAGAAAACACACTTGCTTTTGAAGAAGCACCTTTGAGACAACGCTGAATGTTGCATGCCTTGTGCCTACGTACGTCTGTGACCACACTGACATCTTTGCTCTCCGTTTGCTTTCGAGCGAAGGGAAATTATCTCCGTATCTACCTCTGCTCAAAACAACCCAACCGGTTTTATATACTGTAACAATTTTCAGGGACGAAAGCCCACTGTTGCTATAGTACTTAACAAGTATACAGAACTCTTCACAACGTGGGCTACTGCCTTTTGCCTAGAAGCTAGTACATGTGCTCACAACGAAGTACCATACCGACTCACAAGCCGATAAAAGAGCAAGGAGTGAGTGGCCTTCACTCTCACAATGCAACGCCCATGGCCCCAAACTATACATGTGATTAGTACATATTCGGCTTAGGAAGCACCAGGAATGAGACTGTTTGTCGTTAATCATCAACCTGTTATAACGGATGTATAGGCATCTCCATGTCTGAGTCATGCTGGTCTTGCATACGCAACTCTATTACTACCGGGAAACAGTCGGACTACACTAAAAGAATGCCTGCCAGACCCGCAGAACAATTTTCAGGGACCAGATCCCACTTTTGGTGTAGTCCTTGATAGACATGTTCTTTGGACTATGTGAGCCTGCTAATTTCTGAGGTTTGGCTTACCGGTGTATTCACATAGAGTAAAACTTAGGATATATTAGTTAAGGGGAGAAGTTACTAAGCATTTCACCTCAACTCTGATATTTCCACACCACAAACACTGGACATGAATATCGGCACCCCATTGGTAGTCATCAATCACAAAGATCACCTGATTCTCGCACTCACGGCATGTAGGCACGGACATAGTATCGAACCATTACCTATATTTCAACTAGAAATAATTCGATGCATATTCAAAGATTTACTTGAATTTTTTTACGGGTAAGATTTACTTGAATTTTACTAGTGAAGAAAGTGAATTTGATTGTCCACTTTAGATGTAAAGACTCTGGCAACATGCAAAGTTGATTCAGTGGGAAATACAGCAGGATTCCTGCTTCAATGTGACTCATCATTGGTATGCTGATCCAAATCTGTATCTTAGAGTTCTTCGTTTCAGTTTTCTTTAGACCTTATTTTTATTATTTGATTATAGTTTCCGTTACCCCCCTCCGACCCAAATTTGTATCTAATACTAAATCATGTCTAGATACAATCGAATCTAGACAAATCTAAATCAACTAATTTGGGTTAGGGAGATTATTAAAATCGAGCTATTCCAGTTTACCATACATTTCTATGTCGGCAACAACACATTAACTAGCTAGCCGCCCTAAAACAAAAACCATCTATGTGTTTCCAGCAGGGACTAGCTAAGTAAGCTCTCTCGAACGAACCACTTCCTCCCCCTCTTCTCTCTTAAGCTGCTACAGTAGCCGAGCGAGGCTCCTCGGAGACCGGGCCCCTCCTGGGTCCTCTCCACCGGGCTAGCTGGTCGGAGTTGGGCAGGGGAGGCACCGGATTAGCTAGGTTTAGGTTTTTGTTGTTGTTTGCGTGTAGTGGGCTCTTTGCCCGAATGGGGAGTTCCAGATCATGGCTGCCAGATCTAGAGCTTAGGGTTCGCCAGGCCAGTGCTCGAGCTCTGCCGGTGGGAGCAGAGGACCTCCAGGGCGACCACCGCATCGACAAATAAAGTCGTATGCCCTGTTATGGTGTGTGAATGTCGCACCGCTCTGCTTCTCCTGGCCGGCCATGGTGGTTGGGGGAGGCGAAGCGACGTGCAGCGTGGGGCGCTAGAGCCTCTCCTGGCCGGCCGTGGTGGTGGGGGGAGGCGAAGCGACGTGCATCGATGGCGTTGGCGCCGGCAACTGCAAGCGGTACCATTCCCTTCTTCTTCCTCTGGACGACCGTGATGGCGAGGGGAGAAGGGGTCAGGAGGTGGTGCCGGTGCAATGGTCTCGACGCCAGCGGGACTCAGATAAGCTCAAGCTACGGCAGTTCCCAAGCGGTGACGAAGAGCGTCGCCGCTATCTTTGGCCAAGGGGGGCACTCCGCACCTCGAGAGATGTGGCTCCGAGGATTTTTTTCTCCTCCAGGCAGTGCTGCCAACACGGAGGCCTTTCGATCTCAGCACGTCGACTCATCCTGACGGTGGACCAAGTGGCGTAGTCCCCGGCACCTCGCCAGTGGCTATGTCGTGAGATCCAGTAATCGAAGCGGTGGAGACGAAGGACCAATTGGTTTCCTTTATTCTTTTCTAGGGTTCTTCGTGTAAAAGTAGAGGCCAAGCTTGTATCTCCTGTAATAGCTAGGGTCCTCTTTGTAAATTTACCCACCGAGCTTCTGGGACCCGTTCAAAAGAAAAATCTATGTGTTTCCAGCCGTTCTGCCCCGTGTGTTCACATCAGTCATATGGAGCTCAGATTTTGCATAACCGGTTGAGCGCGCAAACCATAATGCATATTAAGATGTTGTTCTTAAAACAATGAAGAAAACCATAAATATACAATGTTATATCTTGTGACACGCTAAATTCTTATTCAATATATGGATAATATAGTAACCCTCTAGGGAAACGAAAGTTACAAGTGAATAGTATCAGAGATAAAAAAAATTGTTTGACCGCCATATATGAGTATGCTCATACTGTAAATTGGGTGTGTGCGCGGGTGCCCATATTTATTCCTGTACTGAGGTGAAAAGGTCTTATGACTATGAAAAACAATTATCACATCTTCTACATAAGGTCCAAAGTACCCAATATAATCCATAAGCTCTAGGTAACATAGAAGTAAAATACGAGCAATTCTTAACAAGTCGGTTTTAAAAAGGAGTATGAGACAAGTTTATATTGGCTCAAAGCTAGGTGCCCAAGGCAAGATGTTAAATGATTTTTCATGTGAACAGACATGTTCACCAAACCAACCACCACCCAATTAATGCATTAGAAGTAGATATCAATGTTCACCTTTGTCAAGTAAAGTGATATAAAAGTCACCATGGATAGTGTGAACACATAAAACATTGAACCTTCTTGGCTCTAGTTCTTCTAGCAAACGAAATGGTAGTCCAATATTGATAACCAAGTTCACATACATCGCAGGTCAACTGGCCAGTGAGCCGCTAGGAGTCAGTAGGTACTATCGGGAACTAAACTCAAACAGTGTCGTTTTCTCGGGTCGCGTGGGTCGATTTACGCGTATTAGGGGAATCAAATGGCTGTCACGAAAAGGTGCTCATTTTAGATTCTCGCATAACCATGCCACAGGCATGTTTGATTCATCAACTCTTGTTTCAGGTCTTCGCTACAGAAACCTACAACCACAATTTCTTGAGATCACGTATGCTCTCTCTAACCCAGAAAAGCTTCGAGGACCCATAGGAGCAGAGAACCTTGAGGACTTGAACATGGTCCGTGACATTATTAAGAAAAGTTACCTCTGAGTGTAAAGCCGAGATGCAACTGATACTTCCTTGGATCTGATTTAACTATCGCAGGTTTAGGCAAAGTTGCCTAAACCCGCGAAGATTAAATCGGATCAGAGGGAGTACTTGATTTTTTACCATCCCTCTTTGATGGCAACTTGGAAAGGATACTGACTACCGGGCAACTGCTATTGCCACCTGAATCAGCTTCACACGAAGACAGTGTACTAAGAATGGAATCCCTCACTCAGGCAGTATACCGTGTATACGTTTCTTGGCTCGCTGATCAAACTTTTGGAGACTGGAAAGCTCTTAATCCAGGATGCCCTTATGCGTGCATGCCCTCCACTGGTGCGCACATTAAGGCACTTTAGGACTTGTTTTGTTGCGGTGGATTACCGAGTATTGCAGATTATTACCCCAAGTGTTTTGGGTGAAAACACTCCAGTCACCCAACCCCTTTCAATCCTCTTCCACGACAATCCATTGTAATCCCTCTCTTCAAAAATGTTGTTGCAAGCAGGGATTGATACACTGGACTAATCAGTCTTGTGCAGTTGAGTAACAAAGATTCAATTTTTATTTAGGCACAAAATTTCAGCAGCACTTCATCACAACAGCATTACACGAATTTCACTACATAGAAATGAAATAGAACCGTAGGCTTCATGCCATCAGAATTATAAATCTCAACAACATTGCACTGGAAAATCTTAGCAGCACTTCATCACAACAACATTGCACTAGAAAATCAAGTTTTAATCGCATATAATTAAAGTTCTAGTACAATATCAGTTTCATAATTTGAAGAATAAGGCTTTGCCACAACACACAACACACAAACATTAGGCTTATTTTGTCATTGTGCTTCTTCAAATCGTTGTTGGTTAGGCACTTCGGGTACTTGAGAGCAAAAAATGGTTTCAGATTATCAAAACTTCCTGTGTAGTAACATGAACTTAATGTCAAACAAGGAATGGTTAAAAATGAGAATGATTTTGGCTCAACGAAGCAAGAAAAAAAAGATAAAGTAAGAAATGAATGGTGGAAAAAGGATAAAATGAATAGTGAAGTATGAGCTATCAATCTACTTTGCATTCTTGATTTTAGATGTATAAATTGATCATTTTAAGTATATTAGATACATTGAACATGAAAAATATCATGGAGCACAAGATATTTGCACCAAAAAGGTCCAAAAATCCTACACAAGGAAAAGATACTGACCTTAATTTCTTGTATCCATATTTTAAACAAAAATCGAGCATCTAGCAGAAGAGAATGGTCAAGAAAATCAAAGAAAACCTATATATACCATGTTTATTTAGTGGTGCTTTTGAGTGCTTGATATTGCATCCTTCTACAAAGAACTCCCAAAGCTTCTAGTGCATCTGGAAGTGTTTCACGAAAGAAACATACTCAGCCAACATCGTTATCACCATCATCATTGGACAGATTCACATAGGTTGATTCTTTCCCTACTATCTATCATATGTGAGTACAAGTATAGTTCTAGAAAAATGAGAAAGACCATTTTATCTTTTTAAAGCCTTTCTCTTCTTAATATGTTCTAAGCTTTTTCGATTTATTTTAGGACTATTAAAAAAAGTAGTACCTAAATAAGCAGGGAAGAAACATGCATGTTCATACTTTAAAAATGCCTAATTCAGGTGTGCACATACCTAATTCAGGTGTGCTGACAGGGTCCCACGATGGCAGCGGCTCGTTCCAGGGGGTCGCTGGGGTTGAGCCCAGGGAAAACCGGCCTACAAAACGTGTTGTCGTGGTTTTGGGCGGATCGAAACTGCGCCAGGATCAAACTTGGTAAAACCGGTCAATCCACCCCTACAAAACGAGGCCTTAGGGTCTTGGGTGTTGGGAAATAAACCCTGCACATTGCCGGTTTTGTAGACAGTTTACAGTAGTTGTTCAGGCTGTTGTCGTCGTCAGCTTAGGATAGCGTCAGGTTCAGTTTAGCAAAGTAGTTTTTCTTTGCATTTGTAACAACCTAGACCGAGTCAGGTTCTTTGCATTCCTCGTTGGATAGCGTGAGATCCATGGATCGTGGAGATCACCCACGTTTCCGAAGCATATCTATATTTCAACTAGAAATAATTCGACGCATATTCGAAGATTAACTTGAATTTTACTAGTGAAGAAAGTGAATTTGATTGTCCACTCTAGATGTCAAGACTTCGGCGAAATGCAAAGTTGATTCGGTGGGAAATACAGCAGGATTCCTACTTCAATGTAACTCATCATTGGTATGCTGATCCAAATTTGTGTCTTAGATTTCTTCATTTCAGTTTTCTTTCGACCTTATTTTTATTATGTGATTATAATTTTTGTTATTAAAATCGACCTATCCCTGGTTTTCCATACACTTCGCTGTCGGCAACAACACGTTAACTAGCTAACCCCCCTAAAATTAAAACTAGCTATGTGTTTCCAGCCGTTCCACCCCCCGTGCGTTCACATCAGTCATATGGAACATAGCTTTTGCATAACCGGTTGAGCGCGCAAACCATAATGTGTATTAACATGTTGTCCTTAAAACAATGAAGAATCATAAATATAAAATGTTATATCATGTGACGCGTAAATTCACATTCAATATAATGCGATTTATAGCCTATAAGGAAAAGGAAGTTACAAGTGAATAGTATCGCAGATAAAACTTAATCGAGCGCCATAAACGAATATGCTCATACTGTAAATTGGGTGTGTGTGTGTGCACGCGCTCAATATTTATTCCTATACTTGGGTGAAAAGGTCTTATGACTATGAAAACAATTATCGCAACTTCTATGTAAGCTCCAAAGTAGCCCCAAAAAACACATAAGCTCTAGGTAACAGGGAAGTACAAAGTTCAAAATGGGCACCTCAACTGGTCGATTCTAAAACTAAGTATGAGACGAGGTTATATTGGCTCGAAGTTAGCTGCCAAAGGCAAGGTGTCAAATGAATTTTCGTGTGAACATAGATGTCCACCAAATCAACCATCCACCCAATCAATGCATTATGAGTAGTTATTCATTTCACCTTTGGCAACAAAAGAAGCTATAAAAGCCACAATGGATAGTCTAACCATAAACTATTGAGGCTTCTTGGCTCTGTTCTTGTAGCAAAAGAAATGGTAGTCTGATTGATAACCAACATTCAAATAGATCACATGTCAACGGGGCAGTGAGCCGCAAGGGGTTAGTAGGTATCGGGTATCAAACTCAAACAATGTAGTTTTTCTAGGTTGCGGGGATGGATTTACACGGATTAGGGGGAATCAAATGGCTGTCACCAAAAAGTGCTCGTTTTAGTTTCTCACCTAACCATGCCAAGCCCATGTTTGACTTGTGCATCAGTGTATGATATCAACTTACTTCAATGGGAACTGAGGGAGGCTAACTTGCTAACTTAGTAGCCCATTGCATTAGACCTGCTCGATGCTTCTTTGATCAAGATGACGAGAGCCTAATGTCTTCAGCGATCTGCCTAATATCTTGGACTGGTGAGCTTATTTTGTTCAACTGGACCATTTCTCATTTTTCAGAGGTTTAGGAGGGTTGCTGCAAAGAAAATATGCCAAGTTGCTATGTCATTGTGTTCTACATTGGACTGAACAAATTGAGTAGGAGGAGGTTGCCAGGTTGTTGGTAACCAAATACCCAATTTGTCCAAAATCCATCGAGAGTGTTTGCAATGGAACACAATATGGTGAATTGATCAGTCATATGGAAAAGATCAAAACCAACGTCATTGCATTACTTTTTAGCTGGGATGTTGACTTTCGCGTTCAGCCATCCACCAAAGGATAACCATAGGAAAAAAATTGTGTCTGTGGGGCATCTCTCTTTGCCATATCAGCTGATACCACAATTATTGAGCAGCTTGTTGAAAAATGCGTTGGACAGTTTCATTTTCATTGCTAAGCAGCCTACACAATTGCGGTGGTACTCATGGTTCTGTTGTCGTTGCCATGAGTTAAAGTGGTGAATTGTCATTATCCTGGAGTTGTGATGCCACCATGCAACACTGATTTTTTTTGCAAGGAATCATGCAACACTGATCAGCGGAGAATGTGGATGCTTCGATGCTACCTTTCTATCAAAGAATGCATGCATAAATAAGTTTGGTGTCAGCAACAATACTAGGTTAATCATCACCATCGATCCGTTTGGATCACTATTTGTTTGTAGCAGGGTTCCGAAGGAGATATGCCATAGAGGCCAATAATAAAGATGTTTTTATTGACATATCTCATTAGTTTCTAATAGTTTTGTATCATGCTAGAACTATATTAAGTGGAAACATTAATACAGGTGTGGTATATAAACAAATCAGGTTCCTAGTATCCTCTAGACTAGTTCGTTGGGAAGCTGATGATCGAAGTTTCCCGATCATGGACTTCACCACAATTACGTCACTTCATTAGATGAATGAATTAAGTGATATACACACACCCAACCCTAGTATTGCAATGTGATCCAGTCACAAAGTTAACATTGCGATATCTAGCAAAGTGTAGTAAGTAGTAACCTAGTCCTTCGATTCTAAGGTCATATTTAATCATTATCTCTCACGGCTACTTTGATCACATCAAACATCATGACCATAACTGGGTGACCATAAATGTGTGTATTGCATATTCCAAAGGAATAGGTTGAGGCGTATGCATCGAGATCAGGATTTTCCCATCCGAGTGAAAGATAGATACACTGGGCCCACTTGGTGTGATTACATCTACAAGTTTGCAAACATGTGACTAGGTCACGGGGATGTAATATCACGGGAACGAGTAAATATGTTTGTTAATAATAAGGTTGATCTAGGTATGGCAATACCGAAGGTCAGATTTTGGACTAACTAGGTATCATAGAGCAAAGGAAATGAGACTCGACATTAAAGGTTCAAGCGATCAAGTTATTCGTGGAATGCATGGGGGCCATCATGAGTTTCTAGATACCGTTGTTGGTCATTGATCAGAGAGTGTCTCGATCATGTTTGTGTATTCCCGAACCGTAGGGTGTCATGCTTAAGGGTATATGACGCTTAGGGATTGATCCAAGATCGTTGGAGAAAAGAGAGAGAACTCCGGGATAGTTCTGGGGTGATACCGAAATGGTTCTAGGGATATCCGGTGATGATCAGAGGGGTCCGAAAGGTGTTTCAGAATGATAGGTATTAAATAGTACATATATAATATTAATTAAATGAATTAATATTAAAAATATTATTTAAAATGGATTTATGGGGCAACCCACCTAAGTGGGTCTTACCGGAGGAGGCCCAAGAGGGAGTCGCGCTCAAAGGAGGCCGTCGGCCCTCATGGGCCCTCCCACCACGTGGGGCCCATGTGGGGGGCTGGCCTCCGCCTCCTCCCACCTCCTCCCTCTTGATTAGTCCGACCCTAGGACTTCGAGGGAGGTAGTGCCTCCCTTCCACCTATATAAAGAGGGGTATCCCTCTCCCCAAATCAATCCCATCAATTGGCTTTGCCTATTCTCTCTCCCTGTCCCTCACATGTGGTTCCCAAGATTGGAACTACATATGGGTATATGGGTTTCTCCACCATAGACATGTTGTCGTGCTGCTGGACTCTCGGTCTGGATCAATCTTCTTCTGCTTCTTTGCTGGACTAGAACCCGGGAGACGTATATACACCGGATGTGTGTAAGGCCACGAGGTACCACTACTTATGGTGCTATTGCTTGGAGCTTGGAGCTTGGATGTCTACATGACCTTGAAGTCGGATATGTCGTTGGACTACTTCTTCCACATTTCTCATGAAACCTTAACCGCTTTCGATCTTCAAAGGTATGAACACTAAATACCCTCTCGTTATCGTACATCTGCATAGATACATCTTGGCTAGGTGTGTTCTCACCGTAGGAATTTGTTTCTGCTGCAGAACCCCTTAAGTGGTATCAAAGCCGATCTATGCGAAGATGTTTGGTATGAGTAGAACACATGTTTATTGTGTAGGCATTGATTAATTAGTTGCTACCCTCCCACGTGTACTTGTTCATATCGAGGCAATGTTGGAGGAAGTGGCCCGGACCAACCTTATGAGTAATCTTACGCGCGACTGATTCCACGCTCAACATATGGCTTGCACCATATAAGTGGCTAGCGGGTGTCTATCTCTTTGACATTAGTTGATATGGCATTTATAATGGACGACCTTGAAAAGGGACTTAAAGCGACAACTAGTCAATCCATGTCGTGGTTGATGCTCGTAGGTAAGAAGTGGTTCTTGTGCGAGATCCCAAACAACCACGTAAAATATTCAAAGATAAAGTAGAGGCGTCTAACTTTATTTTTCAGAGGCTTGTGATATGTATCGTCAAGGTAAGTGTTTATGGGATGAACAAGTGAAGGTAATGTGGCATCGTGTACCTGGTGCAATGCCGTCGCACTCGATGGAAATGAAGGCACGACGACCATAACATATCGCATAAATGATTTACATTTGATGTTCATTGCTTGTGCATCTTATTTTTCTTGTACTAGACTATGATGGTAGCATTATAAGATGATCCCTCAACATAATTCTAATGTTCATGTTCTCCTATTAGTGTGCACCGCCAAGAAAGTCCATCATTATGAAGCAGGCCATGACGATCGGGTGCTAGGCATATCGACATTCACATATAGTGAGTGCAAGCCATGTATGCACTGTGATACACTAATGGTCAAAGTTGGCGAGCCTAGCATGTACAGACATGGCCTTGGAACACAGATGACCAAAATATTAAGAATGAATCACATGGTGATGTGATTGATATGTTTATCTACCCTCGCAGCTCTATCAAAGGTCGTGACAATTGGGGATGATATAGTGTAAAGGGATCATGTAATCACCAAACGAACGTTGGGGGATGTTCGTTTGAGTGGGAGTTCTTGTATTGAACTCATATTATGACTAAACAATTGAAGTGAATTTGCATAGTTGTTGTAGTTGGCATCCGTTATAGACTACCTTGTGCTTAGTTGTAATTGAGATAATAGAACTATAGTACTTTAGATACTTACTTTACATACTAGTACCGTATTGTTTGAGTGTCAAATTTAAGATAAAATTTCTAAAAGAAGACTTTCAAGTAAACCTCACTTATTCATAAGGTTTAATAGGTGTATTAATCCTAGAGTAATTGATTCTAAAGTTAGTATGTAAAATTTCATGCTTGCCTCCATGATACTTGATATTAGAAAGAAAGTTTCTAGTATCAAGATTATCTTGGATCTGAAAGATTCGTTTTACAAATCATCTTGTGTACAAGATATTTTGATATCTGAAACACTGTTTGATTGTAACATGACAAAGTATAATTTAGTTGGAAAAATATTCTCATATTGCATGCGCATTTGCGAAATGATGGTGATGCTAGGTGCAACTATCACCCAATAGGTTTGTGAGAAAAAGTTATATAAATGTTCATATTTATGAACTATAGTAGTTCAATCATGAAAGTTTTCATGATAGGATGAATAAGAAGTATAGGCATTTTTTTACAATACTGAAAGATCGCTAATAAATGAATCTAGAAGAACATGAATCATGTGATGATTGTGATCCACTTCAAAGTGTGAGTTTAAGGGTATTAGTGTTTGACTAACACACTTGAACCAAATACCATGTGATTGGTGACACTTTTGATAATGGGTGACTCTTCTGAAAGAGAGGAAAATGTTGAAAGAGAATCCATAAATATAATTTGCAAAAATTAATGAATTGGAATTGTCTAGCTCAAGTATATACAAGATATACATGTTGTGAATATATATTCTTTTCTTGTTAAACCAATGTAATTCTTCGGTATTAGATATTGGATTGGTTGGTATGAAGTATCATACAAGACAACTCAATATAAGAATATGATGGTCCAAGTAACTAGCAAAGGAATATGGTGATGATGTTCGTTGATAAACAAATAAGATGTTATTATGTTTGTCATCTACATCAAGAACCACACCCCAAGATGTATTCTGATAATTATTATCTGGTTCCAGTATTGTGAGAACAAGTTATTGTTCAAATAATTACTATATTCCATAGAGGATGGATGAACCATTATAAATCTTGTTGCTGAAATAATATTCATAAAACTAAATGCTAAAAGCGTCGCAAGGCGAAATGGTTGGAATTTCACTTAAGTGTGACATCACCGTTTAAGTTATATTGGAAAGAAAGACATGAAGAAACGCCATGTTGATGGAAATCTGGAGTCAGGTTGTTTTTCGAATGAATTGACACTTGTAATACTTTCCTATAGATAACTAAAACTCCATTCAAAGGCAAAAGTTGAACGGATGACTAACTTATTGGAAGTAATACATATTGATGTATGTGGTCCATTATGTAAACCATGTGTGGTGGATTATTCTACTTCATATACTTTTACCAAGGACTTTAATAGATATATGAGTATACCTGTTTAATGAGGAAGAAGTATAAGACATTTGAAATATGTTCAAAGGTTTTAGCATGAAGTAGAATCATCGTAACAAGAAAATCGAGAGTTTATGATTGGATCATAAAAGAAGATTATTGAGTTACAAATGTAGCAAACATATGAAATTATTTCAAAAAATGAGTTTT
This sequence comes from Avena eriantha, assembly GCA_910589775.1. NCBI lineage: Eukaryota > Viridiplantae > Streptophyta > Magnoliopsida > Poales > Poaceae > Avena > Avena eriantha. Next base: position 337,139,800 of record OU342746.1, read on the forward strand.
CCAAAACACCATAGTAGTATGGAATGTTTTGAGAATATAGTCGAACCTAGTTTGACTTGGGGAGGTCAAATATAAACTGCCATTATAATTTAAAATATCATGCTATAGTGACATACCACTTTTACATTGAAAAGAGTAACATCATGATCCGTTGAAATGGCAAGGGGTAAAACCCAGTTTGTATTTTCTTAATTTTTCGTATGCAAGGCATATGTAAAATGTTTAAAAAACCAAAGTCGTATATGCATGTCTTTGTAGGTTATCCCAAAAGTAAGTGTTGGGAATTCCTCTATCGTAACACTAAAGACAAAAGTGTTTGTCACTAAAACGGTGAGTTCTTTGAGAAGAAACTTTTCATGAAAGTTGAGTGGAAGGACAATAGAAACTTTGATGTGGTTATTTGAACCTAAGTGTCATGATCAGAGTAGCGCAATGCCGTAAAGTATTCTAGAGGCTGCTACAATGATCACGTCTACCATTTTTGCAAATGTTGTAGTTCCGGAAATGTAAGTTCCTATTGAACGATGTGGATCAGTTTAATAATCAAGTAGAAAGATTTGATGAAAAGTGTCATTGTTGGACAATGATATACCGGTTACATGCAAAGAAGCGATCATGAGAACTGTCTCCGTTGCTAGAGGCCATAAGAATCCGTGATAGTATCCATATACAAAAATCAAGTTACGAACTTGGTAGACCCTCAGGAAGGCGTCAAGCTTTTCAAAGCGTGAATGGGTCTATAAACAAATAGACATGGATGTTTATATGTGTGAAATGGTTGACATGTCGGAAAGTTGTTTACGACAAAGTTCAAAAGTTGACTATGACCAGATTTGATCTTCCACAGCAATATTTAGTCTATACGAATTATTGTAGCAACCAATATATATTGAGATATAGTAGTTGAATAAACAAAACAACGTTCTTATAATAGAATGGTTACCTAGGATGTGCACATGACACTATCCAAAGGGTTTTGTTAATTCGAAGTATGCTAAAATATGCAAACTTTAATGGTTGAAGTAAGCATTATGGAGTTGGAATCTTCACCATGATGAAACTATTAAAGAGTTCAAGTTCATTAGAAAAATGAAGATGCGTGTGTTTACAAGAAAGTAAGTGGGAGTGTTTAAGACATACTTCAATGTTTTATGTGAAAGACATTATGTTGATGGGAAACTATGTATCTTTTATGAGACATGAATTGAGAATTTCATTCAATTTTGATTTTGATGAAAGACTTATGCAAAACCAGAATGTTAGACATCTAAGTCTATACAGATAGATTGAAATGGTAATATGGTTATGTTTAAGTACATGTATGAAATACTGAATTAGTTCAATATGGTGGCATATTTGAGTGGGAGCTGTGTCAGTCTCGTAGTCAATATTTGACAAGAAAAGTTCTTACCACATGGTAGCAAGATCAATTGTATTGATAATTGGTAAGTGAAACATTGTGAATGATTTGATTAATCATGAATGCCATGATATGTACATATCTAGATGAGTCCTATGCTCTAAGTGTTAGGAGCATATACCAAAGTGATTCGTAAGATGATCATTGGACAATAGTAATGACATACTTGTGTACTTTGGAAGAACCAAGAATATGTGATGTATGCAGAACTGACAAAATAGTTTATTCTAATGTGTTACATTGATGTGAGATTTGTCACATATACAAATAAAGTTTATCTCAATTAGGCTATGTGTTAAGAAACAAGGTGACACAATGTAACGGAAGTAAGTTCCATGATGAATTTGGACTAGTTCCAAAGTTATAACATTGTGACGGATACTACAATGATGGTTGTGTATATGACTGCTTTAGAAGCAGCATATAGATGCTTTTTGTGTAAAATAGTTTTGTCATCGAAACTAGGTGCAGTTCCCAGTGGGATATACTATGAACATCTATTGCACCACAATAGTGTCAACATAATTTTGGCTCAAGGAATCGAAGTCTCCCTAGAAGACTTAATTTATACAATGCCATCTAATTAGAGAATGAGTAATGTGTAGTAACGAATAGACATGAGAATACACACATAGCTGAAAGTGTCAGTTCTGGAGATTGGCTTTACCACAAGCAACACGTATATATAACACCAGAATGCCATAGGTGTTAACATGCGTGAAGCAATAACTAGATTATTGACTCTAGTGCAAGTGGGAGACTAAAGGAGATATGCCCTAGAGGCCAATAATAAATATGTTTTTATTGACATATCTCATTAGTTCGTAATAGTTTTGTATCATGCTAGAACTATATTAAGTGGAAACACTAATATATGTGTGGTATACAAACAAACTAGGTCCCTAGTATCCTCCAGACTAGTTTGTTGGGCAGCTGATGATCGAGGTTTCCTGATCACGGACTTTACCACAACAACTAACAACTAGGTCACTTCATTAGATGAATGAACTGATGGACACACACCCAACCCTAGTATTGCAATGTGATTCGATCACAAAGTTGAACATTGCGATATCTAACTAACGAGGGTTTAACTCATCAATGCCCATTGTTATGGACTTGGATTTTGGAGAAGGAGGGAGCGCTGGAGACATCGATCGGCTAGCAAACAAGCACACAGGGGACAAAGGATTTACCCAGGTTCAGGCCTCGTAGAGGTCCCTACTCCTGCTTGGCTGCTCGTGGAATTATCGAAGGAGTCGAAAGTTACAATGGTGCGTAGATGCAATCTGGCGAGGGTTGTGGAAACTAGGGTTACGTGTGTCCTTCTCGGCGCCCCCTCCTAGCCTTTATATAGATAGGCTAGGTCTCGGGTAGCAGGTCGAGTCGGTTACAAGTTAGGGTTTTCCCCTTCAAACTTTCTATCTTTAGCTTCTTCTTGTCCTTCAAGCAATCGAGAGTCCGCAGGTTACTCGAGTCCTTTCATCTGGGCCTTGGCGACACCATGGGCATGTACGTATTTAGACCGTATATACCAAGCTCGAGTACCTATAGGGTATACCCATGTTAGTAGCCCCCGAGTATCCAGTGGAATCGCAGATCCGATTGGGTACTTTTTGAAGTCTTCGAGTGCCTGAATGAGTACATTTTCGACTGCTTTCATTTATGTCATAGGGATTGTTGATATACGTGCCTGATATAGCCGAAGTATCGGTATCATTTAACCACCTTAGGGTGAAACAACGCAATCTACTCGAACTCGAGTCCCCGGACTCGAATCTGGAAAAGTGCTGGCGTAATTCGACTCAGGCCGCGGAGGTCTTACAGGAGTCGAATTCCAGTTATATGGGTGTGAGCACTTGACGCGTTCGTCAAGGCATGTTCATCATGCCTGCAGGCACGGATATTTTTCTGGTAGTGCGTAGTTAAATGCGTTGCCAGGCCTTATTCAGGTCTTACCTTCACGCTGTAAGCGCGGCATCCAAATTTTATCATCGCGGAGACGATTCGGGCGACCCAGGAGACGTAGTCTCTTTGTAGGGAAAATTATGAGGCGGTGTGGCCATGATCTACGAGTGCAGATGTTATCAACACATAGTTATTGTGCAAATAATCATAGGGTGCGCGGCCAGCGCTCCCTATGGGAGTAGCCCCCGAGTGCCTGGTTGAGTCGAAGACTCAGGCAGGGACTAAAACACATTTGCGACTGATGTCGTCTTCTGCTTGCTTGTTCCAGTCGAAGACTCAGGCAGAGACTAAAACATATTTGCGACTGATGTCGTCTTCTGCTTGCTTGTTTCAGTCGAAATTGTTTCCGGCGCTCCCTATGGGAGTAACCCATGTCCGTAGTCGAACCGTGTTTCGAGTGGTTGGGTTTGAATTTGATTGCCTATATCCCTGCAATAAGAAAAGAAAAAATCGTAGGGTGCGTGGCCAGCGCTCCCTATGGGAGTAGCCCCCGAGTGCTTGGTGGAGTCGAAGACTCCAGCAAGGACTAAAGTAGTCGAAGTCTTCCGCTGTGTAGCTGTTGATGATGTCAGTGCTGACGCTGGCATGACCTCAGTTGCCCGCGTGAGCGATTTTGACAGGACGTGATGAGCGGTGGGTCCCACTTTCTGACTATGATTTGACTGGGCGTGCGTAATCTTATTATTAACTGTGCCTCCTCGATTTCCGCGTGTAATGGGAGCAGTGGAGGGACGGTTCGCGCTTCATCTTCTCCACGTGTCAAACGCGATGCGTGCCACGCGCCCAGTAGGGTTTTTGTGAGCCGTTGGATTGCATCTCCTAGGGGTTAAGTAGCGGCGCTACGGCGGTAATTTTCCATCTGCACTCTTTTCTTGCTCGCTGCCATCGCCATTGTTGCTGCTCATCTGCCTTTCCCCGCTCATCTCCTCCTCAACTCTGGACCACCTCCGCTCATTTCCAAGTTATTTTCTGTGTTCTCATCGCCGCCGCACAATGGGAAAGAAGAAAGGAGGCGCTGCCGCCGAATCCGCGGCCACCATCGCTGCAATGAAGAAGAAAGGTGGCCCCGCTGCTGCGGGCACCAGTGCCGCCGCCGGCGGGAAAAAGAAGGTCGCGGGCACCCGCGTGACCAATGGCGCGTGGCGCCCCTCTATCATCAAGGCGTCGGATCTCCGTCTTCTTCGCCAAGACGGAGTTATTTCTGCAGCAGTCGTTGATGCGCGCGTCCCCAGCGGTGAGACCATTCGTGTGCCTCCCGCCGGTTTTTGAGTGATGTTTTTTGCATTCGTCATTCGCGGCCTTTCTTTGCCTCTCCATCCCTTTCTTAGGGGTCTCCTTTGTTTCTATGGGCTCCAGCTCCATCAGCTGTCCCCAAACTCGATTCTTCACATCTCCCGTTTCATCACTCTTTGCGAGTGCTGGCTCGGAATCGAGCCGCACTTTGGCCTTTTCAAACGCTTATTTAAACTGAAGCGTCAGTCCGAATCTGGCTCTCTAGTTTACGACGTAGGTGGTTGTGGAATCCATGTCGACCCGTCCGCCACCTACTTAGACATCAAGCTCGCCAAGTCCGTCTAGGGATGGAGGGACAAATGGTTCTATGTTCGCGACCAGAAGGCCAAGGCCGAGCACTTTGGACTCGCGCCTTTTGATCCCGCGACTCCCTACAAGAAGATGCGTTCTTGGAAGAACGTGATCATGCCTTCCGAACTCGCGGAGACAGACATGCTATATCAACGCGTCTGCGACCTCAAGAGTCGCATAGGCGTAGAAGAGGGAGGCTGCGCCCTTGTCAGGACTTGGCTGCGTCGTCGCGTCCAGCCTCTCCAGGCCAGAGTCCATCCCATGTTTCAATGGGGTGGCGCTGATGATGCCACTCGCGTGTTTGCTGATGGCATGTCCGCGAGTGAGGTAGATAAGAGGGTGCGACTGGTCACGAAGTACACCTTCAAGGATGTGCTTCCAAATGAGCCAGTCATTCCTCCTTTCGATGCTCCGAATCCTCCTCCTGAGGTACAGTTGTGCTACGCAGTAGCTTACTTTCGCGATTGCTTTTTCTGTTGCTTACCTATTCTGTTTGCTGATCTTCACTGCCTGTATGCAGGATTGGGTGGTGTCACCTTGTATGCCTCCTCTTCCTGAGTGTATTATTCCTCGTGAAGCTTTGGAAGAGGACGAGTCTGAGTCGACTGTCCCTTCTGATGTGGAAGAGGAAGCCCCCGAGTCCGAGAGCCCGGATACTCGCAAGCGTTCGCGCAGCGAGGACTCCGATGCGTCGACTTCTTCAACTCCAGAAGGCACAACTGCTGGCGCGGAGTCACCAATTCCCGCCATTCCTGTGAGGGCTGTGGCACCATCTTCTCGCAAGAAGATGAGATTGCCGAAGGAGTCTTCGTCAGAGTCGGCGGAGGCCACGTTTAATCTTGACAACTTTGACTGGTAAATTTGCGAGTTCACTAGTTCTTTTCTGTTTTATTCTTGTTGGCTTTGCCTTGGAGTTTTCCTTTTCTCAATGTGAATTTGGTCTTGTAGCCAAGAGGTGTCATCATCTTCTGGCGATGTCGAGTTTGTGAAGGAATCTGGAGTCGCAACCTCAAGGGCCAAAGTAGAGGTCGAGCGCGCTCCTTCTCCTCCGGCGGCTGCCCACTCCGGGCAAAATTCTTCGAGCTCTCCTCACGTAGGGGAGAATCGAATAGTTTCTCGGATGACGGTTCAGCAAACTTCTTCGGAGTCGCTAGAGGACCATGTAAGTATGTCTTTCCTTCTGTTTTAGTGTGGCAGTCGACGCCTTCTGTTGCCCTCTTCTGACTCCTTGTTTTGTGTGACAGCTCCTTGTAAAGGAAGCTGCGCAAGTGGCGGAACAGGTGATGGCGATGGGTCGCCAGCATGCCATGCTGGAGACGCGTCACCGGGTGGTCAAAAGTGAGTGCTTCTACACTTTATCTTTTGTCTTCTCTCTGTTTTGGTGTAATCGACTGATAGCCAATTATTGACTGCCATGTAGCTGAGCATAATGCTTTACTGCGCAACGTCGCCACGTTGGAGAAGACATTGGCCGCAGCTGTGAAGGGGCGCGACGAGGCAATCGTGGCTCGTGATGATGCCCAGAAGCGCGAAGAGGATCTGCGCGCCTCCTTTGCGGCCAGGGAAAAGTTGTTCGAAGAGCAACTGTTCTCAGTCCCCAAGGCCCTCTCAGGTACCTTTACTGGTAGATATTTTATTGATGTTCCCATCTGCATCTAGAGTTTTGCCGGTGGCACTAGAAGTTTGATCCATGTGTGTATTTTCGGTGTAGATGCTGGCGACTTGAATTTTGACCCGCAGGCCCTTCGTCGTGATGACGCTCTGGCCGGCGCGGTATCTGCGGTCGAGGACCGAAGCGCCGCCGTCCAGGATACATTGTCCAAGGCCAAGGTCGCCCTTAGTCGCCTCCGAGAGGAGTTGATGCCGAAGGCGGAGCTGGTCGATAATATGGACAAGCTGGTGGAGTCACTCACCGAAGGTGTGCCTGCTACTTAGATGAACTCCCTCTAGGCGGCTGGTGCGACGATGTCACTCGCCATGGTGCAAGCCCACGAAGTCGAGATAGATCCCTCTGCGGTGTCGAAGGCGATGCCTGTTGGCGCGGATGGTCAGCAGGTAGTCTTCGCTCCCTTTGCTACTGCTTGTGCCAAATATGGCCATTCCTTGATAAATACTGTTGCCAAGTATTCGGAGGAGCTCCAACGTGCGAAGAAGGCAGCGAAAGCTTTGACCTCAGGGGCCGGTGGAAAGTCAATGGCATCTGATACTGCCACAGACTTGATAAAGCCCCCGAACCCGTCGAAGTCGAAGAAGCCAGCTGCTCTGTAGTTAGCTTTGTTGTAATAATTGATCAGTTGCCTTTTTACCCTAAGGACGTGCCTGCTGGCGAGTGTGTTTGTAAACACTTATGCTTATCTTGAATGCATCTGTTCCCCTTGCCTTTGTATTAATTTGGTCGCCTTAATTGCCTTTGTCTTGACTTGTGGTAGGATGCATCGAGTGGTCCTGTGGGGGGAAACCAGGATTCACAATGTCTTGATGAGACAGTGGCACCGCCGCGCTCCAGGGTAGAGGAGCTGTCCTTGCTGTCGCGACTTCGTGATCGCGTGAAGGAACTGGAGCGTGAGTTGCCCCTGATCCGTGGTAACGCAGACGTGTGGAAGTCGAAAGCGGAAAAATCCGCCGCCCGCGAGCAATATCTGCTTGGCGAGGTGACGCGGCTGGGTGACCAGTTTAAGTGTTAATTTGCTCGTCCTCATCTTTTCCTTTGTAGTTAGTCGCAATGGTACGCTGTACTCATGTTGTTGGTGCTGCTTCGTGTAGTTGTTAGCGCACGCCATCCGTAGGAGGAGAGGGATAGGATTGCCATCCGCCTTCATGATCTCACCCAGGAGCAACTTCAAGAGAGTGGATACTTCTGGGTAGATCATGATCGTGCGACTGCATTGGCGACCTTGCAGGATCGCGCTTCGCGAGTGCTGCTCTTCCTGAAGAAGTCGCAGTCGTGTTTGAAGAACATCTATTGGGTGATGTTCCCGTTGGATGACACTCCATCAAGCCTATTGGCTCTTCTGGGCAAGTTTCAAGATATGTCCACTGTTCGTGAGTGCGTGAAGCAGCAGTTGGTGGCTGGTGCCAAGGCTGCCCTCTCTATGGTGCGATTGCACAGGCCTGACGTGGATGTCGCCGCCATTGCTTCTAGTCCACCAGCGCCGCCAGCCGGATCTGCTTGGAATATGGTGCCGCACTATCAGGCAGTGGACCGTCCAGCAGAGGAGATTGTCGACTTCTTCGAGGAACAAACCAATGTTCTTCTGTTGCAGCAGTAGCTAGATTTGTATCCTGCACATAAGTGTATTTGTGTTGTAAAGTTCATGTATAGGTTGTAGATATTTTATTGTTGAATGTGTATAAACAGCTTTGTTGGCGTGAGGTGCGTTGCGCGCATCGTAGTCGCGATCGTGTCGCCGTGAGCGACGGCGTCGAGATAGGTCGTGACTGTCATCGCTGGATGAGGGCGAGGAGTAGCGCTTTGCCCTTTTTTGGATCTGGTACCAGCTCCTTGTCGAGGGCGGCCTCGATTAGCTCCAAACCCGCGATCGTAGATCGGTGCATGGTAGTTCGGGGATCTCCAGCTGGCGGCTGGTTATTGAGGAGGTACATGGTGGCTGCTATCACCGCAGCCTGCGGCGTCCTGGGAACCACGTTGCCTCTCGTGTCGACTTTCATAGAGCCGAAGTTGAGGACTTTCGCGGCCTCTATGCGCTCTTGCTCGGTGAGGTGAGCCATCCGCGACTGCCTCTTCTTGGCGAGGTACTCATTGCCTCTTGAGGAGGATCCTCCGTAGGAGGAGAGCCCAGCGCGGCGAAGGCTTGACTCGTCCGCTGCCTTTTTACGCGCCTCAAGTTGCGCGATTACTTGTTTTTGGCGCTTGAATTCTTCTTTTAGGAGCCAGTGGTAGCCCATCAGCAGTTTCTGCGGGGACCCCAGGGGTAGAGGTGCACCTCGTAGGGCTTCGCGACAGCGCTCCCACTCTTGCTCGTTGAGCCTGATTACGACGCGTTCGCCGGTTTTCTCATTGATTATGCTGGGAGGTTCGACTGCTCCCCCGTTGGCGCCGTTACCGCCGTTGCCGCCATTACCGCCGTTGCCGCCATTGCCACCGTTGGGTGGATCGGTGCCATTGCCGGTGTTACCACCGTTGCCGCGATTGGCGGAGGTGTGGCCTGCGTTAATGACGGCACACATGAAGTGATTGGGGAAGTTGTTGCTTCCACAACTTTCAGATTCGGAACCGTAGGTTCCATCTTCGGTGGCCAGATCGCTCAGATCGGAGTCGCGACTGCTGTCGCTGATCATGTTCTCGACTGCCATCGGAGCGTTGAGCTCGCTGAGGGTGCTGATTGATGGAGGGAACCATGATGCCGGGGCAATCGCCGGTGCTGTCGGCTGATCAGGCATGCGAAGCGTGCCCATCTAGCCAACTTGGAAGCGGAAGCTCCCAATCGCCAGACTGATTCCGTCGCCCACGGATTCGAAGGATGCGCGGGTGGCGGGCGTGTGGACGGTGAAGTCGAACGCGCTGAAGAGCTGGCGAATCTCCGCTATTGTGGAGTTGTAGATCGCAGTCGATGGAGCTGAAGAAGCCACAACATCAGCACTCCTAGTTCCCACAGACGGCGCCAATTGACGAGGGTTTAACTCATTAATGCCCATTGTTATGGACTTGGGTTTTGGAGAAGGAGGGAGCGCTGGAGACATCTATCGGCTAGCAAACAAGCACACATGGGGCAAAGGATTTACCCAGGTTCAGGCCTCGTAGAGGTCCCTACTCCTGCTGGTATGCTCGTGGAATTATCGAAGGAGTCGAAAGTTACAATGGTGCGCAGATGCAATCTGGCTAGGGTTGTGGAAACTAGGGTTGCGTGTGTCCTTCTCGCCGCCCCTCCTAGCCTTTATATAGATAGGCTAGGTCTCGGGTAGCAGGTCGAGTCGGTTACAAGTTAGGGTTTTCCCCTTCAAACTTTCTATCTTTAGCTTCTTCTTGTCCTTCAAGCAATCGAGAGTCCGCATGTTACTCGAGTCCTTTCATCTGGGCCTTGACGACACCGTGGGCCTGTACGTATTTAGACCGTATATACCAAGCTCGAGTACCTGTAGGGTATACCCATGTCACTAACAAAGCGTAGTAACTTAGTCCTTCGACTGTGAGATCATATCTTCTTATTTGATCACATCAACCGTCATGACCGTAACTGGGTGGCCATAAAGGTGTATTGGGTACTCCAAAGGAATAGGTTGAGGAATATTCATCGAGATCGAGATTTTCCCATCCGGGTGACGGATAGATACCCTAGATCCACTTGGTGATAGTACATCTACAAGTTTGCAAACATGTGACTAGGTCACGGGGATGTAATATCACGTGAATGAGTAAATATGTTTGTCAGTAACAAGATTGAACTAGGTATGAAAATACCGAAGATCAAATACTAGACAAACTAGATGCCGTAGAGCAAAGGGAACGAGACTCGACATTCAAGGCTCAAGTGATCAAGTTATTCGTGGAATGCATGGGAGCCATCATGAGTTTCCAGACACCGATGTTGGTCATTGATTAGAGAGCGTCTCGACCATGTCTGTGTATTCCTGAACCATAGGGTGTCACGCTTAAGGGTAGATGACGGTTAGGGATTGATCCAAGATTGTAGGAGAAAAGAGAGAGAACTCTGGAATAGTTCCGAGTGATACATGAATGGTTCCGGGTATATCCGATGATGATCGGAGGGGTCCAAAAGGTGTTTCGGAATGATAGGTATTAAATAATATGTATTTATATTAATTAAATGAATTAATATTAAAAATATTTTTAAAAATATATTTATGGGGAAGCCCACCTAATTGAGACTCACCGGAGGAGGCCCAAGAGGGAGTCGTGCCCAAGGAAAGTCCAAAGGGGGCAATCGGCCCTAGTTCGCCCTCCCACAACATGGGGACCATGTAGGGGGCTAGCCGCTTCCTCCTCCCACTGCACCCCTCCCTCTTTATTAGTCCCACCCCGGGACTTTGAGGGAGGTAGTGCCTCTCTTCCACCTATATAAATAGGGGCACCCCTCTCCCCAAATCAATCCCATCAATCGGCTTTTGCTATTCTCTCTCCCTCTGTCCCTCTCCTTCACATGTGGTTCCCAAGATTGGAACTGCATACGGGGATAAGGGTTTCTCCACCATACGCAGGTCGTCGTGCTGCTGGACTCTCGGTTCGAATAAATCTTCTTCCGTTGCTATGCTGGACCGGAGCCAGGATACATCTCTACACTAGATGTGTGTAAGGCCACGACGCACCATCACTTGTGGTGCTATTGCTTTGATCTTGAAGCTTGGACATGTAAATGACCTTGAGGTCGGCTACGTCATTTGACTACTTCATCCATGTTTCTCCTGAAATGTTAACCGCTTTCGGTCTTAAAATGTATGAACACCGAATCCCCTCTTGTTATCTTACATCTGCATAGATACATCTTGGCTAGGCGTGTTCTCACCGTAGGAATTTTTCCCACCGTGAAACCCCTTAAGTGGTATTAGAGTCGATCTATGTGTAGATGTTTGGTACGAGTAGAACACATGTTTATTGTGTGGGAATTGATTAATTAGTTGCTACCCTCCCATGTGTACTTGTTCATATCGTGAAAATGTTCACCCCACCAAGGATGGCACTACCAACTCTCCTCCACCGATCACCGGTGCTTCAGGACACTCGCCCATGTCATGAAGTTGAGGCTAAGATGCTGGCCTCTTGGAGAACGTCTCCCCTTCTCGCCTATTCGGTTGCCTCTACCGAGACGCCTACACACACTATAGATGGTCACGTCTCTCTGACGATGTCATCGCCTCCACACCAAGCCGAAGAGCAGATGGCGATCGAGAGCCATGAGACCATGCACACCACCACACAGACTAAAGATGAGTCCAAATCTCTTGTGCATGTGTGATAACTGTGAGATTCGACACATTTTTGATGGCTTTTATTGATGATTTTCTCCCGGATTTGATAGTTTTCTGGCTTTACCTAACGCTAATACTTCGGTAGCAAATAAAAGTTGGTTTTTAATGTGTGTTTCAGGTTTTGAATGTCAACAGAAGGATTTAACTAGAGAAACACAATATTCTAGAGAAACCAAGCGAGACTCACTTTGGAAGCACGCGAGGGGAGCTCAGAGAAGCTTTAACGAGCAACTATATGGCGGGAATATTTTTTCGGCCGTATAGTTCTCACCAGCAGCCGCCATACCATCCAGAAGGGAGAAAGAAGAGATCCGGAGAAGAAGGGGAAGACGTTCTTCATCTCCCTCCACGATCTTCGACCTCCTAGCCAATACACCCCCATAGCCACTACTTGTACTTGAGAGAGAGAGGGATCTCCACTTTGCAAGACTGGGGTTTGATATTGTTTCTTCCCATCTTGATTTGCGTTGGATATTTTTCTATTCTTATTGTGGATCTCCAAGGTAATACAAAAATGAAATCCCTTTATTTAATTATATTGATGATCCGTTCTTCTCTCATGAGTGAGTAATTCCCTTGGGCGTGGGAGATGTAGGGGATTGGTGAGATGTGATGTGCCTTCATATATTTTCCATTAGTTTGTGATTGATTCTAATTAATATATTATGTGTGCTTGACTATCCGTGGGATGCCTAATGCTTGTTGTCCAATTAAGGGCCAGACAACATATCTTGTTCGCTAGTGGACCGGCGACCCTCGGGTGACACGGGGATATCAATGGAAAGCTAGTAGACTCGAGGATAACGAGGAACCAATGTGCTTATTGCATTAGTCCGATCCAAGGAGCTTAATCGCTAAGCGACCTGAAGGGTCTTAATCGTCTAGTGTCTGACCATGGTTTTGGTAACAGGCTAGTAGGATTATTGAAGTTGGGATGAAATCTACCAAGAGGAGTTCCGGCTAATTATGGGTTGCTTGCCTACACATATATTTATAAGATTATAATTATTACATTTATCATTCGTCCACCTGGCATAGTCACTATCACTATGAACTAAATCTCCCCGCACCTTCTTTCGCCATCTATAGGAAACAACAAACAACCAGCCCGTTCTTTACTTTTATGCTTTATATTTCTGAAGTTTACATTTTAGTTTTTTTTAAATACATCTCATTTAGTCAAAAACCCCATTCCTATTTTCAACACTTGCAGTCAATTCACTCGAAGACCAGTGACAACTTTGGGTGTGACAGAGACTTCACCCATAAACATTACCTTTGGGCTTCCTGTGGGATCGATATCTGCACTTCGAAACTAGGTACAAATGATCTGTGCTCTTGCAGACATCAATGCGCCTGCTACCCCAGCCCTAGTCCAACTGCAAATCACGTCTCTAGTCCTGCCAGTTCAATCCCCTTTGCTGCATGTGCCTAACTAAAATCCTCCTAGGCCGCCGAAGGCAAGGAGGAAAAATGTTGGCTGGCATTGCTAAGACTCAAAGCAAAGAAGAGGACAATTCCAATATCTAAGGTTGCCAAGTAGGTGTTTTATTAGTGCAGGATCATCAGCTAAGGGGCACATGTAAGTAAAGTTGCCATTGATAAGTTCATGGAAATGCTCAATGGGCAGTTGTCAGACATCGTCATTGCAGCCTCGTGTTCTCTATTTCGCATGGACTGCGATTTTGTGACTACGTAGGCTGCTTTGGTAGGCTACAACCATAGATGCTAGTGACCAGTCCTAAAAAGTCTCAGTTCCTAAGTCCCACAAGTAACCTTAGATCATCATGTTCGAAGAAATTCTACTGCAGTAGCCTTGTTTTAATTACCGGATGCACGTTCGTGAGTGTCCAAGACTTTTCATGTCTATTAGTAACATTATTGGGTTGCGTTTGTTGGCCTTGGCAAGGTCCCCCTTTATGTATGGTTAACTACTATTTCCTCTTAGAGGTATGCCTAGTTTGCAATGTTAGACTACAACATTTACCGCTTAAGTTGGCACCCTAGGGGTCTCAACTATACTAAGCACTATGACATCATTGTTGAACTCGTCACCTCCTCTTCCTGTGTCATGGAATTGACCACGGCAGATGCTACATGGTAGCTTACGTAGAGGAAAGGGCAAGGCGACGTAGGAGGATCCGGGAGCGATATTGGCACGCGACGTACCCAGGTTCACGTCCCCTCGATGGAGGATCGCTACGTCCTGCTAGCAATCCGGTATAAGATCATAGATTGGTTTACATGGAGCCGCCGTAGGCGGAGGGAGAGACTAGATCTAATATGACGTGGGAGAGCCCGTTTTTAGGGGTTCCCCTGGTGGATTTATATATGCAGCCAGTTAGGGTTTACAAGTGCTAATGGACCTTTTATTGGAGTCGCCATCTTGGGCCTTCAGTCGGCGCGGCGTCTGGGTCTAGTATGTGTCAGTCGCCGTATACGACGAGTCGACCCGCTCTAGGCTTGGCTTCAGTCGGCTCGATCCAGCTGGCAACTCCGCTTCACGGGTATACCCCGATTGGTATTCCCCCATCAGTAGTCCCCGAGCGCGTTAGGGACTCGGCGATGACTTCAAACTGTCGAATTGGTGTAGGCGATTCCAGGGTGGAGTCGATGGCGAATCATTGTCGAGCTCCTGAAATAGAAAAATAACTCATGAAGTAGTCCATTCGCCTGGGAGAGTCGACGTGCCAGGTGAATCACCATTGGACGGAGTCGCCCCTTGGAGAAGTTTGACTAGCGCCTTGTTATTTTGTTGTTGTAGAAGCTTATGAATAGAAGACGTGGAGGCCGCCAAGTCGTTGATGAAAAAGTCGCCGAGTCGGCGCATGCGATTCCGCGATAGATGAGCCCGTGAGGGAGAGCCCGCGATAGTGAGTCCCCGAGCGTGGCGGGTACGTGAGGGCGAATCCGTGGTGGCGAGTCCCTGAGCATGTTGAGTACACGAGGGAGAATCCGTGGTGGCGAGTCGCCGAGCATGTTGAATACGCGAGGGCGAATCCGCGGTGGCGAGTCCTCGAGCGTGTTGAGTACGCGAGGGCGAATCCGCGGTGGCGAGTCGCCGAGCGTGTTGAGTACGCGAGGGCGAGTCCGCGGTGGCGAGTCCCCGAGCGTGTTGAGTACGCGAGGGCGAGTCCGCGGTGGCGAGTCGCCGAGCGTGTTGAGTACGCGAGGGCGAGTCTGCGGTGCCGAGTCCCCGAGCGTGTTGAGTAGGCGAGGACGAATCCGCGGTGGCGAGTGCCCGAGCGTGTTGAATACGTGAGGGCGAATCCGCGGTGGCGAGTCTCCGAGCGTGTTGGGTAAGCGAGGGCGAGTCTGCGGTGGCGAGTCCCCGAGCGTGTTGAGTACGCGAGGGCGAGTCCGTGGCGGACAGTCCCCGAGCATGGCGAGCCACGGTCGTGGAACCACGCGCACACAGTATGCCTAGGAGTTGTCCCCGAGGCTCGAGTTGTCTTGTAGAGGCGACTCGAGGATCTTTAGAGATGCATATTCTGAAAATAGTAGTGGTTGTTGCCGAGCATGGCGAGTCCGTGTGGAGAGAGTTCGCAATGATTGCGAGTAGGTGAGGGGAGAGTCCCCGAGTGTGGCGAGTCCGCGATGATTGCGAGTACGCGAGGGGAGAGTCCCCGAGTGTGGCAAATCCGCGATGATTGCGAGTCCGTGAGGGGAGAGTTTCCGAGTGTGGCGAGTCCGCGATGATTGCGAGTCCGCGATGACGTTGATTGCGCTGTTTTTGTTAGCGAGTCTCTCGTCTTGGCCCGGGGGGCCAGTCGCTTGACGACTGCAAAGATGGCTCTCGGCTTGGCGTTCTTCCTGGACGATCCGAGGCTCGGTTTGCGAGTCCTCGTCCGCAGTACTTGGCCGTGCGAGTCGCACTATCTAAGGTTGAGGAGGACATGGTGCTGTTTTTGTAGCACTACCATTTGTCTTGGCCCGGAAGGCCAGTCGAGCAGGGCGACTCCAATGATGGCTCTCGGTTAGCGTTTTTCATGGATGATCCGAGGCTCGGTTTGCGAGTCCTCGTCCGCACTACTTGGCCATTGCGAGTCGCTCTTTCAAAGGTTGACAAAGGCGAGTCAATCTTTCCCGGGGGGAAGAGACACCCGGTGGTGAGTCCATGCAGCGTGGCATGTGACCCTCTCTGGCGGCCCGGACGATGAAGGTCCCTTAGTAGGCGTGGCGTACGCATTCGACGTAGCGGAAGTATAGGCGCGCTTTGGCGGAGTCGACGCGGCGGACATAGAGTCGACGCGGCGGATGGAGGTCGCGCTATGGCAAAGTCGACACGGCGGACACGGGGTCGACGCGGCGGACATAGGTCGCGCTAGGGCGAAGTCGACGCGGCGGACACGGGGTCGACGCGGCAGATGGAGGTCGCGCTTTGGCAAAGGGAGGCCGCGCTTTGGCGGAGTCGACGCGGCGGACATATGGTCGCGCGGCGGATGGAGGTCACGCTAGGGCGAAGTCGACGCGGCGGACGGATGTCGCGCTTTGGCGAAGGGAGGCCGCGCTTTGGCGGAGTCGACGCGGCGGACATATGGTCGCGCGGCGGACGGAGGTCGAGCTAGGGCGAAGGGAGGCCGCGCTTTGGCAGAGTCGACGCAGCAGACATATGGTCGCGCGGCGGGCAGAGGTCGAGCTAGGGCGAAGTCGACGCGGCGGACACGGGGTCGACGCGGCGGACGGAGGTCGCGCTTTGGCGAAGGGAGACCGCGCTTTGGTGGAGTCGACCCGGCGGACATATGGTCGCGCGGCGGACGGCGGTCGCGCTAGGGCAAAGTCGACACAGCGGACACGGTGTCGACGCGGCAGACGGAGGTTGCGCTTTGGCGAAGGGAGCACGCGCTATGGCGGAGTCGACGCGGCGGATATATGGTCGCGCGGCGGACAGAGGTCGCGCTAGGGCGAAGTCGACGCGATAGACACGGGGTCGACGCGGCGGACGGAGGTCGCGCTTTGGCGAAGGGAGGCCGCACATTGGCGGAGTCGACGCCGCGGACATATGGTCACGCGGCGGACGGAGGTCGCGCTAGGGCGAAGTCGATGCGGCAGACACGGGGTCGACACAGCGAACGGAGGTCGCGCTTTGGTGAAGGGAGGCCGCGCTTTGGCGGAGTCGACGCGGCAGACATATGGTCGCGCGGCGGACGGAGGTCGCGCTAGGGCGAAGTCGACGCGGCAGACACGGGGTCGACGCGGCAGACGGAGGTCGCGCTTTGGCGAAGGGAGGCCGCGCTTTGGCGGAGTCGACGCGGCGGACATATGATCGCGCGGCGGACGGAGGTCGCGCTAGGGCGAAGTCGACGCGGCGGACACGGGGTCGACGCGGCGGACACGGGGTCGACGCGGCGGACGTAGGTCGCGCTATGGCGAAGTCGACGCGGCGGACACGGCGTCGACGCAGCGGACGGAGGTCGCGCTATGGCGATTTCGCGCGGCGTTTAGGCAATAGAATGGCGAGTCGGCGACGGCGAGACCACGAGGGAGAAGTCGTGATGGCGAGTCCCGAGCGTGGCGTGTCCGCGAGGGTGAGTCGCGGCAGGCGAGGCGAGTCCCCAAGCGCCCGATGCGGCATTTAGCCGGAAGGAGTGGACGCGGCGGCGAGTAGTGGTAGCGAGCTCGATCAGACAATTGGTCGTACGGAGTCGCGTGGTGGAGCCGTGCGGCTTTTAGCCGCTAGCATGGGGAGTCGGTGATGGGCGAGTCTCCGAACGTGGCGAATCCGCGGCCATGGCGGCGGGCGATTGCAACTGATGCAACAGACAGTTGTCAGATCGCCTCGTCTTTGTGGATTAATTCTCCGCACGTGAGAAACCAACGTACAGAAGATTAGTCTAGTCTTAATAAAGTAATCAATTGGAATAATCAGTGAAATATCATTAGATTGAAATAAATAAATCTATCGATGCATTGCTATGTGCGTTTTGATTTGTCTCTGGCTGCTTCGTCGGGCTTGGTTGCTGTCAGGTGAATGAGAGAAGAATTGCACCATGCAAGTCCTTGGTTTCTCGTTCGATACATCAATTCTTGATGGTGACTCCTTGGCCTTGATCAAGTAGACTGTACGTCGCCGTGTGACTTGGGATTGCCGATTTGACTTTGCCCCATGGTGTTCTCCACACGGTGTGTATACATGCAGAAAAATCATTGTACGACAGGTTAGATCTGAATAAAATAGTTGACTACTTAATATCAAAAGAAGAAATATCTCTGGATGTCTGATCAAAGCTACGTGAAGTGCCGGTGCATGCTGCAGGAATATTTGCACGCTCGCGCAGAGTGCGCCGACTACGTGCAGGCGCCTTCTCGACGAACGACCGTGTTGGCCGCACCATAAATTGGATCCAGCCGATCTCCAATCTCGCTAATGAAGAATTTGAGGGATCTCGTCCGGATCATCACCTCCAAGCGCCACTTGCCCCATGCTGGGCGCCAACTCATGGAATTGACCACGGCAGATGCTACAAGATAGCTTACGTAGAGGAAAGGGCAAGGCGACGTAGGAAAATCCGGGAGCGAGATTGGCACGCGACGCACTCAGGTTCACGTCCCCTCGATAGAGGATCGCTACGTCCTGCTAGCAATCCAGTATAAGATCATAGATTGGTTTACATGAAGCCGCCATAGGCGGAGGGAGAGACTAGATCTAATATGACGTGGGAGAGCCCGTTTTTAGGGGTTCCCCTGGTGGCTTTATATATGCATCCAGTTAGGGTTTACAAGTGCTAATGGGCCTTTTATTGGAGTCGCCGTCTTGGGCCTTCAGTCGGCATGGCGTCTGGGTCCAGTATGTGTCAGTCGCCGTATACGACGAGTCGACCCGCTCTAGGCTTGGCTTCAGTCGGCTCGATCCAGCTAGCGACTCCGCTTCACGGGTATACCCCGATTGGTATTCCCCATCATCCTGCCAACTAGTATATTTGCAAGAAACTAAACTGCAACATGTTGATGCCTTTATCGTTGCTCAACTTGGTGGTCAGAGGTGATACCTTCGATCTGGATTCATGGATGTAGTATAATAGCCTTTTCCCTAGTAGACCTAGGTTTATTCGAACCTTGGAAAGCAATGCTAAAAGAAAATAAAAATGACACGTCTACAATACTTTGTTTCTTCGTTTGACCTTTGTTTACCGGACCAATCCAGTTTACTTTTATAGTGGGTTGATTCAATGGATGGACATAGGCAAGGGTTGAAGATCCACCTGCAGCTGCACATCATATGGGATAAAAGATAATAATAATAAGCATAGTCATGTGTAATGTTTTAATAGGGATAATCTCTTGTGGGAAACACATCCTAATATACTAGACCCCATGTGATGCAGCAGGCATAGCAATAGTATTTTGATCCAACGGAGTGCACCACGAAGCCACATGCTACAAGAGATTATTAAGTGTAAAACACATATCAAAGCATTAAGTGGTGATGTTGTTGTGATTTCAAATGGGTCGCTAAGCGAAGACCATACTACCCTTTCTATCACTGGGGTTCCTATGAGATCGCCGCTAGCCAAGTATATCTCCTCAATCCTTTATCCTTCTCGGGGGTATTGGGTACCTACAAGTCCAAAGATCAAGACAAGAGACAAAGAAACAAAAGATACAAATCTCTCTTTCAAACAATACACAATGGTCTCATAGATTAGATGCACATGATCGCTGCAAGGGTTCTCCCAACCTGCAGCCCGTGAGGACTACTCACTCATAACAATAAGATCAAGGATTGAAAACATTGTGCAAAATACTTAGATTGAAATCAAATATTCTTACAATGGTCACCGAATCACAAGGAGATCTCAAGTATAAAGTAATGGCTATGGCTAATGGAGGGGATGGAATATGGAAGGGATGAACAATGGTGAGGATCTCCTTTGGTGGTGTTGTGATGCAATCTGAGAATGGCAGCCCTCTGCGTGCCGGCTAAGACCTCAAAATATATAGGCATCTTCACGAAAGTTATAGGGTTTGACGAGACGGAGCCGCCACCACATGGTATGGGCGGACGGTACAGGCGGGCCTTGCCTGTACCAGTGGTCGTTACAGTTGCAGTCGCCTGGCATTTGCTCTAGAATTACTTGGTCGCGTGGACTTCCTCAAAACCTTCATTATGACTCTAGATTTCGCATTAAAAAGCGTGATTTCCTGCACAACACAAATCAAAGTAATGGTTTGCATATCTTTGTAATTATTAGTTATTAGTGGAAAGGATAGAGAGTTTCTTGTCAATTGCTTGACTAAAAACAAAGTTTAAACGCGGTGGAAGATGGCTATTTTTGGAGCCATCAAGAGGCCGTGCCAATTCAACCAAAGAATGATGTACAAGCAAAAGGATTAGCTCTTGTGGCCTGGACACAGGTGTGTAGACCAAAAAACTAGGGAGGATTGGGAGTTCTAAATCTGAATATTCAAAATAATGCATTACTCCTCAAGAACTTGGACAAATTCTTCAATAATCATGACACTCCTTGGGTACATCTTATATGGAATACATATTACTCACAAGGTCACATACCAGGGTATCAACTGGAGGGATCCTTCTGGTGGAAAGCTCATCTAAATCTCATTGATGCTTATAAAGCCATGGCAAGATGTCAATTTGGGAAGGGGAGAACAGTTTACCCGTGGACAGACTTATAGAAGAATGAATGTCTACAATTCAAAATGCCACATTTGCTATCATATGCAAAAATACTAAAATTACTATACATGAAGCAGTACATATAGAGTATCTTGAAGACCTCTTTAATCTCCCCTTGTCACAACAAGCATTCTCTGAATTTGAAGAATTGGAAGACATATGTGAACAATCCTTGATCAGCAGCCAACTAGGACACCCTGATAAATGGAGCTACATATGGGGTTCTGAAGAGTCTATTGTTAAAAAGGCATACATGGTTCTTGCTAGCTCTCAACATGCCCCACCTTAGTTCACATGGACCTAGGAATCTTCATGTTAAGCTAAACACAAGTTTTTCTTCTGGCTTTTACTCCTAGACACAAGAAATCTTCTGAGAAGGAAAAATTACTCTTTGCCTGACTACAACTGTGCAACTCTGAATTTCAACATTGAAGAAACACTTGTACATCTCTTTTGGAATTGTCCATTTGCCTCGGAATGTTGGGATTAGATATGCCCTCAGAGAGCTAGAAACCTTTCGGTATTGGAAGCATTCCAAGATATCAAAACAAAATTGGGCCTTCCTTTTGCAATGGAAATCCTGATTATAGCCGCTTGGGGAATCTGGATGTGCAAAAACAAAAAAAATATTTGAAGACACAAGACCAAGGTTTGATAATTGGAAGGCAATTTTCCTTCAAGAAACGAGATGGCTCCAATACAGAATAAAAAAGAAATACTCCCTTCAGTTCAATAATTGGTTTCAAAGACAAGTCCATTTGAAGATTATTTTGTAACCTTGTAACTTTTATCTTGTAACTTGATTATTAGATATAAATAAAAGAAAAAATTTGTAGTTGGGGGCCTTCCCCTACTGTTTTACCCTAAATTTTTAACTAAAGACTAGCAAATGGCACCAAAGGAGGAATTTTAATTCAGTGGGATAATAGAGTGGTTCAAATCTTAAACATGACTGCAGGCACCTACTCCTTATTAGAAAGCTTCACCACATTGGGATGGACACCGCCTTCATGCTCACCATGTTCTATGGATCAACTCGAGGGAACCTAAAGGATGTTTCCTTGGGAAACTGGTTGTGTTCGAACCACCTACCGCAACAAGATGGGTAATCACTAGAGATTTCAACCAAATAAATCGAGCTAGAGACAATAATGTATAAAATGCAAATCATACTCGAATTGTGAGATTCCACAATTCCCTTAATAGTTGTGACCTCAAAGAAATTCATCTACAAAACCACAAATTCACTTGGAGCAATGAGCAACAAGACGCAACCATGAGCAAGCTTGTGAACTTCTTTCGCAATGAATATTTAGAAATTACCTTCTCCAAACACTTCCTCCACACCCTTTCATCATCTTTGTCTAAGCATGGTCCCCTACTTCTTTCTAATGATTTTGGGCCAAAGAAGCCTAAATCCTTCTAGTTTGAGTACTATTGGATCAAAATGCCCGACTTCATGGAAGTGGTCAATAAAGATTGTAATAAGGACAAAAACCATAGGGAGCCTTTCCAAAGCCTCTTCCACAAGCTCAAGAACGCTGGCAAATAACTAAGGACAAACCTTTTGAAGGAGATATGCCATAAAGGTCAATAATAAATTTATCCTTATTGATATATCGCATATGTTCATAATAGTTTTGTATCAAGCTATAACTGTATTAAGTAGAAACATTAATACACGTGTGGTATATAAACAAACCAAGTACCTAGTATCCTCTAGACTAGTTCGTTGGGCAGCCGATGATCGAGCTTTCTCGGTCATGGACATTTCCACGTAAACTAACAACAACGTCACTTCATTAGATGAATGAACCAATGGACACGCCCGACCATAGTGTTGTAATGTGATCTAGTCACAAAGTTTAACACATTGCAATACCTAGCAAAATGTAGTAAATCAATCCTTTGACCATGAGATCATGTTTAATCACTATCACCCCGCTATTCCTTTGATCGCATAAACCATCACACCGTAACAAGGTGGCCATAATGGTGTGTATTGGGTATTACAAAGGGATATATTGAGGCGTATGCATCAAGATTGGGATTTTCCAATCTGAGTGACAGATAGATACTCTGGGCCCACTAGATGAGATTGCATCAATGAGCTTTCAAGCATGTCACTAGTTTATGAGGATGTAATATCGCGACAACGAGTAAATGCGTTTATCGGTAACAAGATCGCAATAGGTTATACCAAAGATCAGAACTTTGAAAAAACAGGTACCGTAGTTCAAAGGGAATGGGACTCAATGTTTAAGGCTCAAGCGATCAATCAATTCATGGAATG